>OX352472.1:23557099-24894599 GCA_947093115.1 Brenthis daphne | reverse complement strand
GTTAATTCATAAACTCTTTATTACAAATGTACACAATTTTGTATAAGATAATTGATATAGATCAAATAGTTTAATATTCTCTGTGTTCATTCGCCTATATTCAATCAGACGACATTGTAATGGGAAAAATACTAAATAAATCAACTATCAGAAATTATAAATCATCTTTTATTAAAGATCCAAGGTCCAGTGTACAATAACAAGAGTACTCAGTACACAATTATAAATGCGAAAGTTTGTTTGTACGTTTGTTCACTGCTTTACACTGAAACAGCTGGATTTGCATGAAATTTAATAGCTTACACAGAAAAACTATGCTCTTTAATAAACGAAAAGTACCTACTGTTAGACACTGAGAGAAGTGAGAGACGTTAAAATAAGCTCAGTATTTTTTGCGTGAAACGCATACAGATATATCAACAGACAGACAAACTGACATTAACTATTGTTTTGTGAACTATATCTTGTATAGTATAAGTATAAAATACTTAACATTGTTTTAAAAAAATATTTCATGTAGAGATTTCGCTTTGTTACTATTTTATTATATGTGTAATAGGTACCTACATTATAGACGTAGGTCGTAGGTTTGAAATTTACATTAGTAGGTACCTACTTATTTTGAAATTTATTTTTACATTATTAATGTTTTAATAATTTATTAAGATTTACAGACCAAGCAGCAAATACATACTAAATAGACATAACCAGCAAAAAAAGAGTTAACTAAATAATAATAATAATAATTAATTATTTTATAATGAAAAAAGTACACCGACTATAATAATTAAGCCTTAGCAATTGAATATTTTCTTATTTATGTTAGGATTGACAGACTCACGCAAGACTAAAATCAATTCTCTTTTATTGGTTAAACACTGTTGCTATCTCACTTATTCATTGGAAAAAATATTAAAATTACCTCACATCATATAAAAACATAAGTACACATATTTGACCGACCGTTGAAGAGTAGGTAACATTGTACCTCAGTTTTTATATAATTTGAAATAGACATTAATTTCCTTATGAATTTAAAGTCTAAATTCAACATGGCTACAAAAGTGAGTACAACAATGTTCATTGCAGCTAAGTAGCTTAAAAGACTGCAATATTGCAAATATTTTATGTAATGAGATAAATAATTATAAGAATTATAATAATAATTATACTGTTTTATCCATCACTTAACCCATAGAAAATCGTGTCAATCACTTATGTATAAATGAAACAAAAACAATTAACATTGTATCGCGCTTATATTAGCTTTTTAGCTTGCTCTTGGTAATAAAGAAACTTCCTACGACATCTTAAATCATGATATGAACTGAAAATATATGAATAATATGTACTTACAACAATCGCCACAAATATAAAAAAAGATCGGAACATTTTGCTACAAAACACAGACGCTTTGTTACAACTAACTTAATTTATAATAACACTTGCGTAATCGACCAATGAAGTCCACAGCGCTATAATCTAAAATCAAGTGGCGATTAAAAGGTCAAGTCAACGAACAAACCAAACAATTTAAAACTTTACTATATTATTATTACAGTTTTATCTGTTTATGGTATCCTATTAAAATTTTAAAGGTGAAAGGTTGACAGAATGGATGGATGGATGTTTGTTACTCTTTCGCGCAAAAGCTACTAAACGAATTTTGATTAAACTTTACAGTGTTTAACATATATGTATGTCAAAGTGACACATGGTTATAATTTTTGAAGTTTAATTAATACACTAATGACTTACCATCGCTTCGCTCGGGTGCGTCCCTATAGGTACGTTTTAAATATAGGTACATGAATAGTTATTGCGAGTATATTAGGAGAAAGACTTATACTATTGCAGAAACTAGAAATTAAAAAAAACCTGCACTTATTCTATTTGTCTTCTTACATCCCCCTGACTCGATTTTTAGCATTTTTTTATGATGATGATGTTCTCCGACCGTTGATGATGACCGATTCCGACCACGGCGGCCAATCTCATTGAGACTAGCCAACTGCGCAGGAGATATTATAGTGCACAAGTGTACGCGCAGACACAACGTGCACTCTCTATTCTGTCACTCTCATACTCCGGTGGGACGTCTGCTCGACACGACCAGTGAGAGTGGCGGCGCAGGAAGGACGGCTTTACGTACTCTGTGAGGCACGGGGGTGGAACACCGCCAACTTCCCAACTCCGGGCTGTTACTGAGGCTTACTATACAGAAAGACTCAATAACTAAACTTAGCCCGACCCGGGGCTCGAACCTCCGGGTGTGCAGCGGTACATGCTAGCCACTATACCGCCGAGGCATTTTTTTATATACAGACATTCGACCCCTACAGTTTTATTATATATATATATATATATATATACATATAATAAAACAGACAGACAGACGGACAAAAATTATAAAAACTATAGAATTGGCGTCTGTATCAATAATAATGACTATTTCAATAAGATTTTCCAAAAAATATTTAATGTATAGATTCGAAGCAGAATTTTATTATATGTATCTATAGATAAATAACTATATAGGTATTCCTCGTCGAACCCTAGCTTTCGATACGTCACATATATTTATGTGAGAAAACCTAGACCTAATAGAACATAATGTCCCGAACATTTCCAAAGAAGAAATTTAAAAAATAATATCTCGTTTGGACCCCAACATCTCAGTTTGTATGAGAGCTGGCTTTTTCCTTTTATTGAGTTTATATATTGTAAAATACAGCGCAATAGACACACAGACACATAGACAATATCTTATAAAGGTTGTAATTTTACATCGGAGGTGCGGAATCTTAAAAATGGTTCAACCTTTCAAAATTATTAAAATAGATATTACTATATTACTGATAACAATTATAGTCTTACATAACCATCGATCAAAAAAGAACTTGATAAACAATCCCACGCAAAAGTTCTCTTAAAACTGTTACCAATTGTTTGAAGGTAATTTATAAATTATTATTCTAGTTGAAATAAATATACAACAATGTAAATTTAACCTTAAATGCAATGCTTAAAGTTGTTTTCACAAAAAATATTTAGATTAAAAAAACGCGCTCAAATGTTCAAATGAGCGCTCATTTGGAGAGGATATTTTTTCTCGCTGATTGTGTATCTAGTACTTTTTTGATCGATATACATAGCGTAAAGTCCCCTACCGCACATCACACTGTTTTTATTCGGGCTGTCTGAGAAATTATTGTACCGATTTTCATAGTTTTCAGTTTCCACCAACGGAAGCAGATTATCTAGGAACATTACAGGCTATAATTTGATTTTTTTTAAATAAGCTATGAGTGTGACGATATCTTTGAATTAAGTTGGACAAAATTGTCCCTTATTGGAGCGAATCTTAGAGAAAAGAGGGTAAGCAACTAATATTATTATAAAAAAAATCAAGTCAATCTTACTGGTAAGTATAAATAAAAAAAAAAACAATAACAAAATAAACGTTATATTTGCTTGCGTTATAGTTATGTAAATTGTACATTTTATACATTATTGAATCTTTCAATAATAAAATAATTTCTACAGGTCATATTATTAATGTTTTTTTTCTTAATATTTTATATTTACTTTAGAACTTATCATTATCGAAAATTATAAATGCGACAATATTTATTTCTCCAATTATAATGATATTTTTATACACGAATACATAAAACTGAAGTTTGTTTGCTTGTTCGAACACTCTAATCTCAGGAGCTATAGGTCCGATTTGATAAATTCTTTATGCATTTATACCCTATTTATTGATGAAGGAAGGATGGAGGAAGGTCTCTCTTACATCTCAGTATGACCAGCAAAAGCTTTAAAAAAATATTTTTTCTTCTGAAACCAATATTTCGTTACTTTTTTGTTCCATTAGTACCTTATGTCTAAGTTAAGTTATTTTTATATCTATAGTCATAGTTATACATATGGTAAATTCATATATAATGCTTTAAAATAACATCATAGCCTAGCTATTATACAAACAAACACCATACACCACGGAAAATGAAAAAAAAACCTATAAAAAAACTATTAAAACACCCAGACTAGAGAATTATATTGACTGTGCCTACCAAAAAAACGTTTCAATACAAAAATAGTAGCTTGATTTTGCAGTTTACGGAATATTTTATATTGATATTTTAAATATGTTAAGTTTTTAATTTATAATTTTCGAGAATAATAAAAATAATACTTAATTCTTTTGTATTTTAAAACATTATTTCGCTTTCCCTTGAAAAAGAGACATAATATTAGCCTGATTAATATTTTTTTCTTTATTATAATAAAATCCCTTCACTATTTTTATATAGTAACATTTATTTACTCATCACAGTAACAGATTTCTATTAATATTAGTATATATACTGTTTTGTAACATTCTTTATTATTTTAAAACATTGTTTGGCATCATGTTTAGTTCTATGACACTCTGTATAAATTACCTTAGTCTGAAATAAAACATTAAAAATTAAAATATAAAAATCAACACAATATGACCTGTAAAAATAGATATTTAAAAAACAATCACACATCTCCTTTACAAATTGTAAAGAAATCTTTTTTCAACACTGGTAAGGCTTCTTCATCTCTTAAACTTGAAGGTAATTTGCTGTCAAAATATGGATATTTTGGATGCCACCAATCAAAGACTAGAATGTTGATGACATTGTCTATGACCACAGAGCATTCAGGAAAGATGTTTCTTGATATATTATAGTGTCCAGTATTAAAACCTAAGTGTAGTCTATGGTGTCGAAACCCTTGCGATAAGACTACACTGACTGATGATAGGGTCATACCCATCAATGGTGGAACTTCATAGAAATTTAGACATGTGACCTGAAATTATAAGAATTTAGCACTAAATTAAATTGTTCATAAACTATAAAATATATATTATCTAATAAAAGTTGAAATATATAGATAATAAGTGTATAAATTATTATCTCCATACCAAATTCTCCATACAAAATGGGAGTTATCCAATGAACAAAACAACACAAGCTCAAAATCTACAGACATGTACAGTTATAACAAAAAAAATTAAATCTCTTAGCTTTAGTAAAATTAGATTACATTTTTTTTAAATGAACAATTTGTGCCCCAAAAAACCAAATATCATGACAACAATTATGATTTTTGCTAGTAATTTGCTCATAATAATATATAATGATAATAAAGAATATTTCAAAATTACTTACATATGTATTAGAAAAGTGGAATAAAATTACTAGGTAAATGATTGCATAATAAAATGCAATTTAACCAACCTGCAATATTTGGGAATCTTCTTCTGGGTTGGCATCTATTCTTCCAAGTTCTTCAATAAAATCTAATGTTTTAATTCTTTGTTGAAGATTTGATTTTTTTAATTTAAAGTATACAACCCAGTATGAAGCACCTTTGCAATACCAAACATTTACACATCTTCGTTTAACTAACTGATGCGGCCTGCTATCTTGAGATGCCTGTTGCAACACTCTTTTAATAAATACATCATATGTATGATACAATGCTCTTATGACACGCTGCCTCAAACCGTATAGTTTATAACTATTTTCAATTCTTAATTTTTCAGGCAATTTAGGATTATTTTGGCAGTATCTTTTATACAATGCTCGCCAAAAAGATTCACGGTGTGTAATTGCATAAGTTGCCTTGTTTATTCTAGCAAAATTTCCTATTTCCTCTGGTTTAATATAAGGAGATATAAGATACCATACTATCTCTGGATAAACAATGCCAGGTCTGTCATCAATGTTTTCTGATTCATTTTTTGAATGATTTCGTTTTTTCTTATACACAAAGTTTTTACTTCCATCTGCGTTAACTTCTTCAATGATATCAAAGTCATCATCTTGTAAATCTTCCCAAGATTTCTCTGGAACTGGTTCTGCTGCCACTGACTTCTTAACTCTTCCAACAGGTTTGAGCGCATTCGCACAGTCGTTTATGGTAAAATCTGAAATTTCAGAAGGTTGGATATATGAATTATCAACTAAACATTTAAAATTAATTTATTACTATATATTTTTGTTATGATAAATCTTTTGATTATAATTAAGAATTGTGAATTGTACCAGCATTGTTCGCCTTTTTTTGACCTTTTTTCTTCGGCATCTAATAACTTTGCCAAAAGCAATCAAAACAAACCGTTGTACCGGGACCCGCATTCAAGATATGTATGTAACTTTTCACTGAGCCATACCTATATTTTATTTAATATATTTTTGTACAGAATAATTTTAATTGTACGTCTGATAACTTATTTGAAACACTGCTGTTAGACTAGAACTAGATGGAAACTTGGTGGAAAAGCTGGTGATAGCAAATCACGATTTTCCATAGATGATGTAATTTTTTTTTAATCATTTTAAAAAACAGATAATATTTGGACAATACATTTTAGAAAATTGTAATATATTGTGAATAATACGATAGTAAAACAACAACTGTATTACACCAATTTTCGTGATACAATTTAGTAATTATTGTTTTTCTTTAATTATAATAATAATTGATTTATTTATAAAAAATTTCTTATTATATTTTTACCTAAATGCTGCCAATAACAAAAATATGCCTTTGAAGACATCATATTTTAAAATTATAATTTAATATTATGTAGAATGATGCAAAATAGCTCTCTTTTCTTTCTTATTTTTGTATAGTAACTTTTATTTTTATATAAGATGTTCATAGAAAAAACAATACGAAAGGGTTTCATTCATAATTATTAGTAATGACCTCTAGCGTAGACGAGTAGAAATAGTATCAAAGACTAGGATTTAAAACAGAGAGGACGCATAGTGTACAGGGCTTTACTACAAAAATTTTATGTACGGAATCGCATATAATATACTATCATAATCTAAAATCAGATATAAGTCCACTAAAATATTTAAGTGTTGTTGTAAGCGACAACTGACTAGCCTATATGCGTCTTCAGCTCATAAACTATACTTATGCAAAATTATATCAATCCCTGGCTCCATTACTGCGATAGTCGATAAAGGTGAACAAACCTACTAACATATCATCACGCATGTATAATACAATTCACTGTAATAGTCAGAATAGAATGAAAGAGTACAATAATACCAATATAATAGAAATAGTCCATAATTTAAAACATGTTTTTAGCGAAGAGTGATGATTTTTAGGAAGAATTAAAGATATCAATAACAGTTTCTTGCTGGTCAGTTCTATAATATTTTTATTCAGTATACTACCTAGTACATCAAATTTTACATTGGACTAGATACATGGGACCAAAAGGAAACGGTGCTAAAAGACATTAAAAACTAATAATATTTTTTCATTAAATGAACACTTTAAATCCAAATAAAAGTACAAAAAATTATATAAATTATATTACAATATTTTTATGTATGTATTATTTTGTCAAATGTACTATTTTGCTAAAGTGTATTTAACACAATACAAATTTGTATAAAAGTACTAATACGTTAAAAATTATGGCGTATCTGTTTCTACGATATCTTACACATGCTGTAATCTTTGATAGTATGACTGACGTTCCGTTCCAAGATGGCAGACATGCCGCTTGTACCGTGATAGTATGGAATTGTAGAAGTATAAGTTTTAGGTGTGTCTTTCTAAATATCGAACTATAATGTCTCCCGAAATTTTGACTAAAGTCTTATACGAATATTTCGACAATGTGAAGCAACGCCCTCGCGTTTTGTGCGCTAGATTTAGGTAACGTTTGTGCCGAAACATATGTAAAACGGTGATCGAAATTCTTGTGTTATTCGGTGTATCGTGTACGATAAGTATTCTGGTTTAATGTTAAATTAAAATGTGGAATATGATGTGCGACGTGATGCCCACGATATCGGAAGACAGTATTAGCCAGCGGAGTTCGCAGTTCTCTGGCGAAGACGCGAATTTTGAACAACTCATGGTGTCTATGTTAGATGAGAGAGATAAATTAGTAGAAAGCCTGCGGGAAACGCAAGAACGTCTTGGAGATACGGAGCTGCGTCTCAAGGATGTGGAGAAAGAGCGGGACTCGCTACAGCGGCAGATCGCGGCCAACTTACCTCAGGTCAGTGACATTCACCTGTCTATTTTAAATCTTATTATAGTAAACCCTATTTGGTACTTACTTCGTATATGGATCTGACGTACGATTTTATTAAACGAACTAAATTAAAACTCAGTTTATGAAACAAGTATTTGAGAAATCTTATTGGTTAATAAGTGTTATCTCCACTATCAATGTAAATTTACAGATCAAGGTGATATTATGAATGTGAATAAGTAATACTGTTATCAATAAGTATGAAGGTGAGCTTTCTGCCATTCAAACTATATTTTTATTGCATTCCTTTCAAAAATGTTCATAAGATGTAAATATATTGGTACATAGAATTAATATGTAACCTAAATATCCATAATTCAATGTTTGTTTCAGTGAACAAAAGTAAAGAGTCATAATTGTTTTAGTTTAAAATTTTCATTTTTAAATAATTATTATATAACATATTGCTCTTCAGGCATTTAAACATTTGACAAGCCTCAAAAGCAACTTTTTTATCTGGTAGATTATGTTATCAGTAAAAATTTACATCCAAGATGTTCTGGCCAGTACAATTTTTGTACCTGATTTTATGATAATATTGTTTCTGTTTCTGCCAAAATAAATTTCAGGACAGCATATATATATAACATTTTAATCATTACAATAATTTAAAAGAAAACTGTTTAATTTGCAGAGTGTGATAATATGAACTGGGCTAATTAAGAATTATTTCCTATAATATATTTATGTTACTTAAGAATTTTTTTACTTGCCCTACAAATTGTATAGACGCTATTTTGACACAGGTTTGAGAATAGCAAAAAAAAAGTATCAAATTACTATTGTATAGTATTTCCTAATTAAGTTTCATAAATCTTTATAAATTTAAAACATGAAGTAATATTTCAAGGCAGCCTTGACTTTCCCTCAGTATTATGTGTTTTTTGTTTCTTCTGCAATTATGTTTAATTAGAGTTTATAATCATTATATAAATTATCTGGTAAGTTGTGTTTCTATATGTTTAAGATATATTATTTTAAAAAATTATTTTTTTAAACTGGATTGAATGCTTAAAAATGGTATTTTTTAAATGAGGGTCAAGTATGATTTTTAAAAGTTTTATTGTGTAGCCATATTCGCATCCAACTCTTTAATCTAATTATTTTAAGTTTATGCAAGTTTCAAATGCTCTTTTTGTTTAGAACTGATGAAATATCAGTATAAATTTTAATAAGTCATGCACAGCGTAGTGTATGCTACCTGAACATATAAATGATGAGTAAAAAGCTTACATAATTTGCTTTTTATTTTTTTTCCTAATGTTGCTTTAAATTATTAGATTCCTTCCAGACTTACTTTTGGTATAGTTAGCTAAGTATATATATTTCTTTAATATAATGATTAAATAAATTATGATGCATATTAAAATTATTCTTTAGTATGAGAGAAAGTATAAGAGAAAATATAAGTATTAGTAGAGAGTAAGTATGAAGCAAAATTAGGTATGAAACTTTTAGAAACAAATTTTACTAAAAACCGACAAATTGAAAATCATGTGGGAGTTGATAAGTCAAAGCTCAAAGCATCAATTTGCAAACATGGATAAGTTAAGGTATGCTTTGATCTTGTGTATGACGGGAGGAGGGATAATTGTTTTAAAACATAAACATATAAATAGCTAAAGTGTGCGTTAAACATCTTTAATGATATACTTAAATAAAATTTTATTTTGTGTGGATTGATGAAAACGATGTATGTATATATCTAAATAAATAAAACTTTTCCAAATACCAAACACCAAATATCTTTTAGAGTAGCATGCATAAAATCTTTTTTAATTATAGTAAAGAGTGAACTTTTACATTTCAATGCCTCTTCTACTGAATACACCAATTCATTCACAATTTCATGGGTTTTAATTTATTTGCACAGAACCCTGATACTTTTTCTAAAATAAAAGTAGCCTAAGTTACTCCTTATAACATCAGTTATCCGCCAGTGAAAGGCCTGTCAAAATCGGTCCAGTCGTTTTGGAAATTATCCGGAACAAACAGACAGAGAGACAATATTTTTAAAAATTGTTTCCTTATTAGTACCATATTATATACTTTCATATGCTTTTAGTAAAAACCTGTTATTTTGACATTACAAACAGAGACACTTTTTTTTTCTCATCTTCACAATTTTATTTATCTGTATAGTTTCAATATAGGTGTATGTAGCACTAAACAAAAAACACAAATTTCTTAAAATACTATATCATAATAAAATACATTATGTAGTTGGATATGTCTTAGAAGTAAAATAATCGGAAAGTTTTTATTTCATAAAACAAAAATAACTTTCACTTCTTCTAGGTTGAAGTTTTTGGATAGATTAAATTCAGAGGCTCACTCATTCACTTAAAAAAGCAAAACACAAGTACATAAATATTTGCTGGAAGTTGAAAAAGAGTTGACTTAAATAAATTTAGTTTTGTATTTATAATATGTATTTATAAGAACAGCTTCCTTTTTTGAAGTTTATTTACCCTATAATTATAATAATATTTTATATTATACTTAAATGTGGAAGGTTGTAAGGACGAATGGATGGATTTTAGTTACTCAATCACGCCAGAACGGCAGAACGGATCTAGATAACATATGGCACAAAGATAGATAATAGTGTGCATTTGCACGTAGGTTACTTTTTATCCCGGAAAAATGTACGGTTCCCGTGGGATAGTTTTGTTTTTGTTTCTCACTAGGGACGAAACCGAGGGCGAGTAGCTAGCAAATAAATGAAATCTGACTTTTGAAACAAATGTAATGGGTTAAAATAAATAATAAATCAATCATATTATAATTAGATTGGTGATTGGACCATTACTCTTGTCAGCGTATAATATGTTCAGTGTGGACGCATATCTAAACTTTAATTCTTTGCTGCTGGCATTCCACCAATCTACATAGTATAATATGGCATCATAATGGTACGCTTTTAATTTTGTATATTATATTATATAGATGGAAGAGATAAAAATGAAATTCACTTCAATAGCAAAAGGAGGCAATGTTTGTGTGATCGTAGTGCATTACGAAATTTTAGTTTTTTTTAATATATATTAATAGATATATGTATTTACATGTAGGTATGTTTACGGCTTTAGTATCCGTTATAACTTCCGATAGACAAATGGCAATTTCACCAACGTCACCTAAGTTTAAGGGATCCCCTAAGCATGGTTAGGGGGCTGTTAGGGGACAGTTTCTGTTTCACCGACGGTTAGGGGTCATCTAAATGTTAAAATGCCACCTAAATATAGGTCCTAGAAATACGGGCTCTGACGATGGTAAAACGAAATTTAATTTAGGGGCTAGTTTAGGGGGACTTTTGAACTAGGGATCCCATATGTAGGTGGTAGCTTAAGTGATGTTGGTGAAATCGGGCAAAAGTATAAAGACAAAGTATCTTTCAAAAACATTTTTCAAAAAAATGTTCAATATGTAAACTTGAATCCCTACTTATTTTATCTTATGGTGGCTATAATATGAATAGCGCGCTATGGAAAACAAGCCAAATCATCTGACTGCGGCTGAGCGTCACATCAAAACAACCTAGTTTGTCGCGGTGTTCTCCAGAAAATCTCTAAACATTAGTTTGACAATATTGAAGCATACATAGTTGGCTGCCAGCCAGCACCCGATATTGTGTGATATGTTTATCGCAGTGGGAAGATTAGTTGACGGTCACGACTCGATTCTCGACGTAAGGAAAGGAAGTTGGTCATACATTAAAAATATATAATTTGCATTAAATATTCCTTGAATCAAAGGTGTCAGTGCTGTTTTATTTAAACAGGGTTACGAGAGTCTCTCGGTGAATAAATTGTTTCTGTTTAAGTGTGGTGTAATATTTAAAGAAAGCCTCAGTTTAGAATTTAATTTAACATTGGTTAAATCCATATTTTATATTATTAATGTTAAAGTAACTCTGTCTGTTACAACAAATCTCTGTAACAAAGGATTGCATCCTGGGATCGGACATTCACCCCGCCTCGCTTATTATGCGAGAATATACAAACTATAAATATAATTAATTAGTTATTCATTTTTATATTTCGCAACCAACCAATAATTTAGCATATGGTTAGCCATTTTTATTGCTTTGTTAAACATTTGCCACCAGCCTTAATTTTTTAAGGTCCTTGCTCGTTTTTAGATAGGTCACCACATGCTTTTATATTATCTCCATATCAAAATCACGACAACCGTTTCGTTGCTGATTTTAAGAAAGATAAACATACGCAATTTGCTTTAATAATATTAGTATGGATGCTAATATTACATCATTCGATATTCATACATTATGAATATACTAACGGCTCATCCTCGCTTCGCCTCTAGGATAACATAAACAAATCTACCCCTCGGGAAACGTATATTTTTCCGAGATGAAAAGTAGCCTATGTGTTATTCCAGACTATAATCTATCTCTGTGCCAAATTTCATCCAGATCCGTTCAGCCGTTCTGGCGTAAAAGAGTAACAAATATCCATACTAACAACAAACTGTCACATTTATAATATTTATGTATATAGATAGATAAGTTGGTGAAGTTTTAAAAACAAGTACACTGATTTCTAAATCACATTATAAGGTAGCTAATAATATCACTATTATAACACAAATCGAGTCAGTTTGGAGTCAATCGAAAATAAACTAGGCATGCTATTTATCTAATAATATAATCATCACATCAGCTTATAGCTTATTCATACATGTTTGTTAGTTAGTCAGTTTGTTCTTCTTTCATGGAACAGAGTAACGGATTGTCAACATTTTTTTGTGAAGATTGTTGGAGAGCTTGAAAAGTGACAGCAATTTTTTACCGCGGAAGATTAATTCAGACTCACGTGAAAACACGTTATATTCTTTAATTATACTTATTACTCATTAAACTACATATGTATATATGTAATATATAGTCTATTCCATACTAACCTTTAAATAAAAATAATAAGAAAAAGCGTGCTGAATTTAAAATGATGTCTCACGTCTACTAATTTCTATTCATATGATGTACGTAACATAGATATGAGCGTATTCTACTTTATTCATAAAAGTTGATTATGATATTTATATTTTCTCGCACTATACTTATTCATTCATGATGGATAGGGAGTTTGAATTATACACGTTGTTTTTAATTTTTCCTTCTGTCTAACGAAAAATTAAGTGCTGCACATGTCTGCTGTTATACTCAAATTGCTGCTCAGCAGTACGTTGTCCTAAAATTGAAGTATCAATAATACTTTCTTAGATTTACGCGAATATTTAATATTTTAAATAAAACTATCCTTACGGACTTTTTCGCGGATTTATTTTTATTTGACGACACGTTTGGCTCAGTTTGTAGCGACCCTACTTGCTGTGCCAGTGGTCGCGGGCTCGAATCCCGCTGGGGGCATACATTTGTGGCACGAATGTTTGTATGTACTCTAGTCATGGGTGTTTATATTTATAATATGTATGTATTTAAAGTTATATATGTGTAGTATATCAACTATCCGGTATCCATAACACAAGCCTCGTAGCTTACCATGGAACTAGATGGTGCTGTGTGTTAATGTCCCAACATATTTATTTATTTTTGGTCCCCGACGTTTTGAATACTTTACAGCAATTATGGTCACGAGAGAGACTATTGACTAAGATTTTTGACGTCTCAAAAGTCATTAGGTATATAGCCGTTACATACGTACAATTCCTACCTACTCGAAAAATTATACAATGATTTCAAAAATACAAAATTGGCACCAACCAAAGTACCTTTCAATATTTGCTAAAGTATTAGAAAAAAAAGTTATTCTCACCCCTAACCATGTAAAGCATTCAAAACGTCGGGAATCACAAATCAAAATGAAGTATGAATAATCACATATTCCGTAGGTATGTCTTGAAATATTTACAGATTTACATCAAACTAGCGACTTACTCTTATTTCGGTTGGGTGCATCCCTAGTTCCTTAACAGTATCCGATGTTTTATTCCAGGGGATAGACTATCTGTGTACTCAATTTTATCCAAATCGATCTAGCCGTTTCAGGACAAAAAGAAGAATCATCAAAATCTGCTCACAATTAAACATTTCCCGATAGATATGAAGATATCGCGAAACATACCTTACACAAAAAATCATTTTAGAAACGAGTTAAAGCATCTATCGATATACATACATAGAATAAAATTCTAATTGATTTGACGAATCTGTACATTCAATATTTTTCGGAAAATCTTATTGAAATAGTCATTATTATCGATACAGAGTTCGAATATGTATGTATATAGTTTATACAATTTTTGTCTGTGTCTGTACGTATCATATGAAAACACTGGACTAAATGATGATAATTGGTTATCCGGGTCAACATATGGACATAAACTTTTTGCTGCGGGAAAATATATCATCTCTGAGAAATCTATACTAAACGTTAAAACGTAGGGACGAACCCGAGCGGAGCGAGTGAGAGTCACTAGTTATAATATATAAATCAATGTACGACGGGTTTTTATATGTTTGTAAAGATTTAGTCGTTCAAGTACCTACTTCTAAAATTGTGTTATCAGGCCATTGGTCACAGTATAATTGTCGATAAAAATATTCTGTCATCGCCATTTTCAAGCGTTGGGCGCGTCCCCATCCGTGCGTGTCTTCTCACGATCGCAATCGCTATTGGCTATTGCTAACTTAACTGGGACGGTTAAATGCTAGTTTAACAGTTTAATCTTCAGAGTTAAGGACCTTATGGAGTTTGCACTTGACAGCGGCGTAATTATTAAAAGATTTTTTACTATCACATATTAAGGGGGTACAGACAGTTGCAAATTGTTTGATTTTTTTTGACATTTGGAAACAAAGCTAATATTTTATCATGTTATATTATAATAACCTCCTTCTTACATGGCTACCTGACTACTTATTAATATTATTTATTTAGTTGTATTTCGCTGAAAGTACCTATTATTATATTATATACATTTATTTAAACTACGTCATGTTTACAGAGATTTTTATGATGATCATTAAAAATAAATATTTTATTATGAAACGAACAAGACGTAACCTTTGACTTCTAAGTCTTGTAAGTAGTACATACTTATAATTTATGCGTACGCATACCAATGTCGTGCTAGAGTCAGAAACTGAAGAATATAGTAACGTCTTCATGAGCTAGCGAAAAAGGGATAATCTAGTAAGTATAACTTATTAACACATTATGAAAATAAACTACCATTAGAATGCTGCTATTTGTATATTAAGTCGGAAAAATCGTCGTATTTTTTGAGAGCTTCCGTAATTGTATGCCTAAATGCGAAAAGCATCTAAAGATGCTGTATGCTGATGCCAGTGGTCTAATAATATTTTCATTTTATATGGTGTTCAGTATTTTTTTAAAGGCTTCGGTAAATAGTGCACAACGAGCATTCTGTTTACACGATCACTGGTTCACATAATACTTTCTTAGATTTACGCGAATATTTGACATTTTAAATAAAACTATCTTTTCGGATTTTGTCGCGGATTTATTTGCATTTTTGTTTCCCGACGTTTCGAATGCTTTACAGCATCCATGGTCACGGGAGAGACTGAGGTGTTACATGTCTTGGAGGTATAGTTGTTACAGACAGCCTACCCACAATTAACAAAATGAAAATTGCACCAATTACATTACAATATTTTTTAACTTTAAACATTTTTATAATTTTAATTATAATTGAATATGGAATATTATTTATTTAATTTTTGCTATTATTTTTATAATTATTACAATTTTAAAATATTAATTAGTAATCTATATTTAGTGTTGCCATTATTATATTTATAACCATAAAGAAAAATATAAAATATAGTGTTAATTATTTAAGCCATATAATTGTTCTATGTGTAATTTAAAAAGTTAAAGTTAATTAAGGATAATTATTTTAATTTAGTTTGCTATTATTTAAAAACAACTTACTAAGCAACACTATTACTATATACTTTTACAAATGAGAAATGAAAAATATTAATCTGATATCATTTTGATCCACACAGTAAGAACTTACTACATCTACCTGTCTGTTATGTTTATATTTATTATTTGATTTTATTATATTAATAACAGGATCCCATGACGATGGTAGTACCCAGCCATCTTCCCTGTTGAAATTAGGATGTTTTTTAATTTCTATGGCTTCTCGAATCATTCTAGGGCGATATCGGTTTTCTTTCGCCAGGATTTGAGGTCTATCAAAGCGAATGTAATGGCTTGGGCGGTCCTGGCTATGTTTGCAGACAGCAGATGTTGTATTGCGACGGTGCTTCACATCAGCTATGTGTTCTTTGACCCGGGTTCTAATGGATCGCTTTGTTTGTCCGATGTAAGAGAGCCCACAATCACAATCAAGCTTGTAAACTCCTGCATCTTGTAGAGGGATGTGGCACTTGACAGGTGGTAAGAACTGACTAATTTTCTTTGGCGGCTTGAAGTAAGTTTTAATTGAAGCTCGCTTTAGAATGTAGCCAATCTTGTCTGTGACGCCTCTCATGTAAGGTAAGACTGCAGGGACGCGCTCGACTGTGGCTGGTTTCACTCGGTCCCTGTGACGTAGGCGCGGCACTTGCAGCTTGTTGTCTCGCAGAACTTGCTTGACATGTTGCAGTTCTCCGGCCAGGTGTTGCTCGTCACAGATCCCGCGCGCCCTCTGAAACAAAGATTTTCCCACGGTAGCTAACTGTGAAGGGTGGTGGTGAGATTCACCATTCAAGTACCTATCTGTATGGGTCTTTTTTCGATACACTGTATGACTCAGGGTGTTATCTGGTTTACGCATGACTAATACATCTAAGAAAGCTAAAGAATTATTAGACTCCAGTTCCATTGTAAATTGTATTTTAGGGTTTATGGAGTTAAGATGTTCTAAGAATACAGAGATTTTATCAGATGGTAATATTGTGAAAGTGTCATCTACATACCGCTTGTAGAAACGAGGGGTCACAGGTGATGTTCTTAGGGCAGTCTCCTCGAAGGCCTCCATGAAGATGTCAGCTACAACGGGAGAGACTGGCGATCCCATGGCCACTCCATCCACTTGCTTGTAGAATTCATCATTCCACAATAGATAGCCAGATGTAAGGCAGTGTTTCAAAAGTTCATGTATCGAAAAAAGACCCATACAGATAGGTACTTGAATGGTGAATCTCACCACCACCCTTCACAGTTAGCTACCGTGGGAAAATCTTTGTTTCAGAGGGCGCGCGGGATCTGTGACGAGCAACACCTGGCCGGAGAACTGCAACATGTCAAGCAAGTTCTGCGAGACAACAAGCTGCAAGTGCCGCGCCTACGTCACAGGGACCGAGTGAAACCAGCCACAGTCGAGCGCGTCCCTGCAGTCTTACCTTACATGAGAGGCGTCACAGACAAGATTGGCTACATTCTTAAGCGAGCTTCAATTAAAACTTACTTCAAGCCGCCAAAGAAAATTAGTCAGTTCTTACCACCTGTCAAGTGCCACATCCCTCTACAAGATGCAGGAGTTTACAAGCTTGATTGTGATTGTGGGCTCTCTTACATCGGACAAACAAAGCGATCCATTAGAACCCGGGTCAAAGAACACATAGCTGATGTGAAGCACCGTCGCAATACAACATCTGCTGTCTGCAAACATAGCCAGGACCGCCCAAGCCATTACATTCGCTTTGATAGACCTCAAATCCTGGCGAAAGAAAACCGATATCGCCCTAGAATGATTCGAGAAGCCATAGAAATTAAGTTTATTGTTGTTCTCTCACACAGTTAATACAATGAAGGATTAAAAAACATCCTAATTTCAACAGGGAAGATGGCTGGGTACTACCATCGTCATGGGATCCTGTTATTAATATAATAAAATCAAATAATAAATATAAACATAACAGACAGGTAGATGTAGTAAGTTCTTACTGTGTAGATCAAAATGACAGCATATCAGATTAATATTTTTCATTTCTCATTTGTAAAAGTATATAGTAATAGTGTTGCTTAGTAAGTTGTTTTTAAATAATAGCAAACTAAATTAAAATAATTATCCTTAATTAACTTTAACTTTTTAAATTACACATAGAACAATTATATGGCTTAAATAATTAACACTATATTTTATATTTTTCTTTATGGTTATAAATATAATAATGGCAACACTAAATATAGATTACTAATTAATATTTTAAAATTGTAATAATTATAAAAATAATAGCAAAAATTAAATAAATAATATTCCATATTCAATTATAATTAAAATTATAAAAATGTTTAAAGTTAAAAAATATTGTAATGTAATTGGTGCAATTTTCATTTTGTTAATTGTGGGTAGGCTGTCTGTAACAACTATACCTCCAAGACATGTAACACCTCAGTCTCTCCCGTGACCATGGATGCTGTAAAGCATTCGAAACGTCGGGAAACAAAAATGCAAATAAATCCGCGACAAAATCCGAAAAGATAGTTTTATTTAAAACGATCACTGGTATTTAGTTACCTACCATACAACGTATGCTTGCACTTTCAATGTCTAAAGTTCAAGTGGCAAGCCCCATCTGGTGCGTTCTTAATTTTTTTACTTTCTTGCCTCACTACTTTGTGTGGGTTTACGCACATGTGTTGCAATTAGTTCCTGATGAACCAACATGACCCCGGCATCTTTAAAATTGCATCGTGCAAAGAGGTGTATCTTAGAATCTAAGCGACATTTAGTAAGAAATAATATGTTTATATAATAAAATATATAAAGAGATGGTTTCTAGGATTATGTATAGGTATAGCCAGCCAGAAGGCGAAAACGGTACCCTTATAAATTCGTCATATCCGTCTGTCCGTATGTGTCACCCATTTTATTCGGAAAATATTGTCGTCTATGTTCTATTGCTGTGTTTTAGTAGTTGAAAATTTTGTATAAAAATAATTCCTAACTAATTAACTATTTTGAATATATTCTGTGATGAAGAGGTCGCGCTCATGATATTCAAATACGTATTTCAATTTTAATTTCAAATTTAATTATTAATATTCACCATACCTACATTTGTAAAAGAGATAGTAATGAGCCGTATATAATGTATCCTCATGAACTGGATCATTTAAAGCGTTGAAACTTTCAGTTGCCATATAATTTTTTGTTAATATGGTTTTTTTTAATTTAACTATAAAGAAAGGGGGGCAGGGAGTTAAGTCACGCGATCTTTGCAAATTGTTAAGAAATTTCAAGGTACTCTTCTTGAATAGGTTACACTTCTAAGATGGTTTGACGACACGTTTGGCTCAGTTTGTAGTGACCCTATTTGCTGTGCCAGCGGTCGCGGACTCGAGTCCCGCTGGGGGCATTCATTTGTGTGATGAACACGAATGTTTGTACTCCAGTCATGGATGTTTATATTTATAATATGTATGTATGTTTTATATGTGTAGTGTATCAACTATCCGGTATCCATAACACGAGCCTCGTAGCTTACCATGGAACTAGATAGTGCTGTGTGTTAATGCCCCAACATATTTATATTTATTTTTAGTCTCATATACAATCCAAGGAAAGAATCTACTCTGATGATTGTATTTGTCATTTTCATAGTGACTTCGATGTTTAATACACTTTTATTAAAAAAATCGTATTCATATGGTAAAAGTATTTAAGTATAAATATTACTAGGAATAAGGATTATTATTGTAAAGAATATTCCGTAATCGTATGAGTCCGAAACTATGATTCATATACAATATTACTAACGTGCATTTTTATTGCCCAAAACCATAGTTTATCGAAGCTTTTGGGTTATTTTTATTATGTTTATAAATTATCACGCAAACGACAGCTGTCTCATAAAATTCGCTCGTTTGATGTATTTTCCAATCAAGTAATTTTTCACGTCTCTATGATGGTATCTATTCGACCGCGTTGTTCGTGGATGTTTATAATTTAGTACTACATAATATATATAGTTTACATTGTAAAGCTTTTCGCTCTTTATTCCATCATTTTTTCTAACAAAAAGCTATTCTATAAATAAAATTACAGTGTAACATGTTATTGGAGCCGCCGTAAGCATTTGATCTTTAAATATAATTAGATATAAACTTTTTTAAATGATTAAGTAATTGAAAAAAAAATTATCGAATGACGCAAGTCGATTTCGTTACATTTGTAGGTGGGTTTAAGTTTAACAATACGCATAGGTATAAACGATTAATAATATTTTTGTAGAACATATATCTAAAGCTAAACGTATAGGCTAGAATCTAGAAATTCGTCTGCGAAAATATACTTAGCGCATTATTATTATTATTTTTTTTTAATTTAAACTGAAACAGTTAAACTAATGAAACGTAATCATTTCCATTCATTCCCTGAAAGTACACCTACATCAACACTCCATTGGAAATCATTAAATATGAATTAGACGTGGGGCTCACGTTAAATCAATGCCTTGGAGCCGATACGAAATGGACGCCGAGAATTTACCGTTAATGGAACAAGGCCAGTTCAAGGAATAACTACATTTGTAACGCTAAAATATATTTGTTGAAGATATTTATGGAAGTTACTCGGGCAACTTTACTTTTGGACTAACTAAAACTAGGCGGTTACTGATTGTGTTCATATTTATGAAAGTTGTTTTGTTTATGTAAATTGAAAAATGTAGGTACTCTTCTTATTAGTAGACTAGTGACTCATCCTCGCTCCGATCGGGTTCGTCTCTAGTTATGTACATTTTAACGTTTACTATTGATTTCTCAGAGATGAGGTATTTTCCCGCACTAAAAAGTATCCTATATGTTGACCCAGATAACTAGCTATCACCATACCAAATTTCATCAAAATCTATCCAGTGGTTTTCTCGTGATGCGTTCCCAGACAGAGAGACAGACAAAAATTCTAAATACTATAGATTCGGCCTCTAATATTTAATGAACAGATTCGAGTCAGTTTGAATTTTATTTTATGTATAGATTACTAAAATTTTCTACAATAATTACCAGTATTAAAGTATATTTCTTCAATATTGAAATTCTGAATGAAAAGCCTAAGTCATGTACCTAATGATATATCATTATAGCAGCGTTTATATAATATGTAGGTAAGTCACGAATGTTCATATAATTATTCGATTGTATGCAAATTATAATGGACGCTGTATTCCCAGAAGATTTAGCCCACTAGCAAGGTCACGTATAAAAAATATTAATATCAGGAGTTATTTTAACTTGGCTATAGATTTTTATGAAGTGAGTTTTGAATTGAAATCTGAAAGAAACGTCTATTTTCACTACACGTATACTTATCCATACTAATATTATAAATGTGAAAGTGTGTTTGTTTGTTTGTTTGTTTGTTTGTTTGTTTGTTTGTTTGTCTTTCTTTCACGTCGAAACGGCTTGGCGGATTGGCGTGATTTTTTGTGTGGAGATAGTTGGAGGGCGGGAGAATATCTCTTTCCCGCGGGAAAACACGTTATAAAACAAACCAAAAAATATTTATGATCAGAAATACTTGAAACTTGGTATAAATGCTCTTGAATACAATTAATTAAATAAGTGTTTTAGAATTTTTCGAATTTCCACCCCTTAAGGAGGTAAAATAGCGGATGAAAGTTTGTATGAAACCTCCCATTTTAGTTTTTTTTTTATAGTTTTAGTGCGAGTGAAGCCGCGAGTTCTGCTAGTATATAATATATTACAAAATTACAAATAGAAAAAATATTACTCTAACAATCACTGACAGCGTTGTTTTGTAGCTTGAATATGTACATTGTACATATACAATGTATGAGTATCGCTATGTATAGCTATAGATTGTTTAACATTTTGTTCAGGTTTAACAGAAGTGGCATGGCGTGCGCAATATTTAATTTAAATGAACCGGAGCGGTAATTGTTAATTGTAAAACACAAGTGCCGTTTGATAATTTGATAGACTCTGTGTAAACAATATTTTTAAACTTGTATCGCTTTATTTAAATCTTTCGTGTTTTCTTTTATATTACACGGCTGTAAGTTTACAATTTTGAAGTTTAATAGTTTTTTTTTAATTTACTCCTGATATTTGTGTTCAGAATATTATTTTTTTAAATATAGGGAAATGCCAACAATTAAAAGTTTATTCTGTTGCTTCTTTATCTTGGGTGGTATATAGTATTACGGGTTTCCATTGGCCGTTTTCCGACAAACTAGGCATTAAAGCCTAGTTCGCATTAAGCTAGTATTTTAGTCTAGTAGCGAGTAATTTAGTAACTAAACGTGTCTGAACACTAAAAATTTAGTCGATTAGTTTAGTAAGTAATTTAGTCGAGTCAATCCATTTTATTCTATTTTTTTGGGCGAGTAGCAGCCCCCACCACGCGTCCGAGCTCACTGGTTCACCGGCTAAACAAGTACGAACCTGTCGAATTAGTCGAGTTCATTAGTTGCCGCTGAATTTGAGAGTGTATTTTCATTAACAGAAAATTTACACAACTTTCAGACATTCTCAAACTATCGAAGTATTCTTTGGGATCTTCCAATGCTAATTCCTTCAGAAGACAATTAGTAGCTCCTAGTTTATCTCGTCTTTCGATCCATTTTCGTACCCATAGCTTCTTTTTATTAATCACACAAATTTCCTCATCCACCTCTTCTAAAATAGCCGTTACGATCAGCTTAATCAGTTTATTTACTTTATTGCGTTGTAGGCTGTTCATCTTGCGAAACCCCACTCACTTGTAAACTGTACTCGACCAAAGTGCGAACGATTTTTGGTGAGTAGCGAGTAATTTAGCTACTAAATTACTCGCTACTAGACTAAAATAATACAAGCTTAATGCAAACTCGGGTTAAGCGCCCTATGCACTCCACGTTTTATTATCGCGCGGACGACACGCGTATCACAAACGCGCGTCTTGTGTGCGTGTTTTATGTTGATAACTTGAAAAGGACTGTATACATCACGTTTCATAAACGCGCTTATGCATCTAAATGCACATATACTGCACTTGTATACTTAAAAAATGCAGGTTACTTGCGTTCATATCGAAATGAACACGTTACAAGCGCGTGTTGACAGCACGTTATAAAGTCGTCGTGTGCAAAGCTCTGCGATAGCTTTCTTACATTTTTACTACCAGGGCGGTATCACCGTTGATATTGCAGGCGGCTAGTGTAGAATTAATCTTTTTGTCCGCCTTTAAGGAAAAGACGTACCGACCTATTAAATTCCGCTGTGCTTTTTTGTATGTATGTTGTGCTTTATTTTCGATGATTACGAATGAATTTCCATTATTCTTTTGTGATGTAAAAGTAAGTAGACTCCTAGGGCGGCTGTATATTTTAAACCAAATTCCACTTTATATATTAACTAGCAGAACCCGCGGCTTCGCTCGCGCAAAAAATACAGAAAATCTCTCTCCACACAAAAAATCAAGACAAACAAACAAACAAACACATTTTCACATTTATAATACATATTAGTATGAATTGTTCAAAGGGCGATAAATAAAACATTAAAAAATATGTTTAAGTTGCATTCTGTGCTTGTTGTATTGGGTAATTGTTCATATTGAAATATAATAATACAACCCCCCTTTTTGAGCGTGCTAGCAATGTGTTTAAATGATTTTAATAAAATTTATAAGTATAAAATGATAAAAGCATCCGCTGGCTACATTCGGTAAGCAGAGCTCGAACAAGACCCCACGAGTACCACTTGCAAAAGTTACAAAGAAAAAGATATCCTGTTACGCGAAACCTTAAAGTGTATAGAACTTACTGTATATATTACCGTAACAAATAAAATTAATTTACTAGCAAAATTACTTTCAAAATTTAGACCTACGAATATTAAAAAAAAAATACTTTACATGACCTTTTCCTTACTCTACATGACCTTTTCCTTGGCGTAAGTTTTGCTTTAATTTATTCTAATATAAGAAAAATATGTTTGCTTTTTTTTCATTTTTGATAGTCGTCTATGTTAATGTGACATTTTGTGAGTTCTGTTTTATATCAAAATTGTAATAATTATTTAAATTTGCTTAAATGTCAGTGATTTTTAGTATCATTATACAGTAGGTACCTGGAAATATGTCTTACAGAAATAGAAACGCAAAAATAGAAACATATTTTAACTATAAAAGTAAATATATATACAGATATTATAATACACTAGCAAAAACAAAAACAAATCTATCCCACGGGAACCATACATTTTTCCGGGATAAAAAGTAGCCTATGTGTTATTCTGATGTAGCTATGAGCTATATTACTTATTAAGTTTCATTAATATCCTTTCAGTAGTATTTGCGTGAAAGAGTAACAAACATCCATACATCTATACATTCAAACATCTATACATCCTCGCAAACTTTCGTATTTATAATATTAGTGTAGATACATATATGTAAAAGAAGACGAGATTGTTGAGAGACGTTCAGGTCATAGTCTATCTGTGAACTGCAAATTTTATCCAAATCCGTCCAGCCTTCTCGGTGAGAATGAGTAACAAACACATACAACCTTTCACATTTACAGTAGTATTCAGATAAGAAATAAAAATTATATTTTTATTTCCCTTTCCGTTGACTTAGAATAAGTCTTTGATAATGAGTGTTGTTTAAATATATTTTCATTTCATTCAGTTATAATTAATTAATCTGAAGACTACACAGACTTCGTTTCATAAAGCAAAGGAAACTAATAAAAAGGCACTAAAGAGAAACTCATAATCTTAAATCTAAGCTGGAGTTTGGTGTACAATAGTATCTGAGAAATTTTAACGGCGTTATTTCACAGCATGGAGCTTTTGGAGCTTGCACTATTTAGAAATTTGTTCGTTCAACCATTATTTAGATGGGATCAAAATATTTTATGAAAATTACAACAAAATGTCTTTCTTTAGGTTCACCTTTTTCATCTCCATTAAGTTGTTATTGACTACGTTACTGCAAGTACAATATTTAAGCTTAATTAAAAATGCATCTAATATATTTACTTTATCTCATTACTTTTGCTTTCAGTATTTGTAAAATAATAGACCGTTTGTTTGTACACTTAAAAGGATAATTAACCTAAGCTGTCACATGTCCTAAATATATGATCCATTTCAACAAACATAAATCTGTTGAAGCTATTAGTGTTCAAGAACCGTCTGTAAGACAAAGGCTGTTCCACCAGCTGTGTACAAAAGATAAGGATGAATCTATAAATTGTTTATTAACAAAGCTAAAAGGTCGCCTATATTTCCCATTTCGCTTTATGAACTAAGCTTTTAAATGGTCACAAATACTTGTTTTAATTATTTTCGTCTTAATATTTGTTCTGCGTATTGTTTATGTTTAATTACTTGAAAGGGGTTGTGTTTTATAATCCAATTAATGAATGTGATATTTGAAATCGACAACGCTTCGCTATTTTAAACTTACGTAATTGATGAAATGATTAAATTTTTCTCCTATTATACAGATTTATCTGTTTGTTTCTTTATTAGATACTAGCAGTCCCGACACACTTTGTTCTGTCCAAATTTAAAAGAAAACTTAAGTTCAAATTCTATCGAAACGCACTTGGAAGTTTTCCCAAATTTTCCTATTGATCTGCAAACTTTACAATATTTTTTTCTCTCTCTCTTTCTCTAAAAACCTTATTTGTACTTTTAGCTACTAAGCTTTTATTAAGCTTCACTAGCTTTCCTTGCGAGTATCCAAAGTTCTCAGTGATTATTAGTACATCCTAAGTTTTTGGTAGTTTTAGGACTTGTGGTTATTATCTCTCATTTAAATAAAACTATTTTAATAATCAAATATTCGCCTACTAAGAAATTATTATCATACTTACACGTAACCGAAACGGTTACAACCATCTGTATCGTCAGGCTCACGTTCATTGACCGGGGGCAGTTAGTGCTAAAACTTTGTTCCTTCGACTCACAGTTCCATAATAGGTCATCTATCAAATCGTATCGATGTGGTCCTTTGACCTTTTATATTGGTAATTCAGTTCAGATTTCCTTTCAAAGTTTAGATAAATCAAATCTTATTTAGTACATATTTAGGGTATATCTAAGTGCTATTTTGCTATCTATTTGAGGTTTCTCTCAGGACTAAACTTCTTTCTAAATCTATACTATAATATTATAAAGAGGTAAAGTTTGTGAGTTTGTGATTTTGTGAGTTTGTGACGTCGTAGGTGGTAATCTCTGGATCGACTAAATCAATTTAGATGAAATTAAGCAAGGAAATAGTTTGAGACCCCGGGAAGGATATAAGATACTTCTTATCCCGGAAATAATCCCTTAAGGAGGTGATAATGGGGATGAAAGTTTGTTTGAGAAAGCAAGCTAGGGATGAATCTGAGCGAAGCGAGGGTGAGTCGCTAGTTATTAATTAAAATCTTTTAGTGTCATGCACTTATAAATGTGTTTTTCTTAAAATATTGGTTTGACTTATATTTCGAAATGCAAATTATGCTCATAACTTCTGTAAGAAATTTAGTTTGGCAGTATTATGTGTATACTACTGTTTTAGTACAAACGATCCGCTGAACAAATATTACGTATGTTTGAATATCGCAATGATGTAAAACAAGCGTTACTTGTGTGCCGCCCTCGTTAGATATATTAAGGTAATTGTTTATCACTTACAAAACCTCCGACTCTCGAAATTGTTTACGTGGAGTTAAAGAAAGTTTTATCTAAAGCATCATCATGCATCCATATTTTTTACAAATCTCCATGATAAATACCGCTGCTTTTTTTTCTCACTATCCTAAATGTTAGCTGTAACCTTTGGCCGTTGGCCATTTAACTTGTTTAAAAAACTAATAGTAATTATTTTATTTATTACATAAAATAATCATCCGTAGTAGCACTTTGAACTTTACTTTCGTGATAGAATTTACATGACGTACCTACATACGTCGTTGGAAACCACAACCCAACATATTGTGTGGTTTTCCATTACATTGCAACGCAAAGGAAATATAATTACCTACATATATCCTCTCTGTCCACCGGGTAATGACATGAAGCTTTAAGAAAGCTTGTAATATAATATTATGAGAAGCTTTTTGATGTAATCATTTTATACTGCGAAATACACGCAGTTTTGTAACTAAATGTCAAAAAACTTGAGGGCAACTTTGAAATAAACGCGAAAAGTCAAGAGTTGGTAAAATTCATGACGCCGCGCCTGTCCGCTCGATAAACATAAATTAATTTATATAAAACACAAATGCGCCACGAAGGGTGCTTTAAGCGCCCTTTTAAATATTACAGTAGGTAAAGGTTTGTGTACACACGGTCATATAAAACAGTATATATCTCATAGTGTAAGCATGTTTTAATGATGTTACGTTTAACTTCATCTTTAAAGTAGTTTCCACACTTTCGTAATTGAAGTCACTGGTTATAATGGTGACTTCACGAGTGATAATAATTAAATAACAAACATACTGTGATATTTCGCATTTATAATGGGGTTAGGGATATAACTAAATGTATGTACTTGAATTAAGTGCCAAGATTACTGAAATCTTAACTCGCTTCTTTTGTATCAACATACCTTCGTCGGTCTCTGAGACTTAAGGCTAGGCGCTACCGTCATAAAAAAAATAAACACACGTTTTCAAAATTTATTTCTCCTTTGTCCCAACCTCGCCTGTTTCTGGACCCACGTGATTTTGTCACGCAGGGTTTCCTACATAGTTGCGAGTAGTTTTCTGCCATTTATACGCAATTATGACTATTGCAGACATACATATAAATATTTCTCTATATTTTTATATTTATACTAGCGACTCACCCTCGCTCCGCTCGGGTTCGTCCCTGGGGTGGGGTCTTGGAGGACCACCCTTATCCTTATCACTTAGGGGTATGAAAAATAGATAGTAGCCGATTCTCAGACCTACTGAATACGCACATAAAATTTGGTAAAAATCGGTAAAGCCGTTTCGGAGGAGTACGGTAACAAACATTGTGACATGGAAATTTTATATATAAGATTTTGAAATATCAAAATGCAAGTTCAACAAAATGAAAGAATTTATCAAAGAATTACGCAACCCTTGCCGTAAAATATATTTAGCATGTATTCAGTATGAGGCTTATAGCTTGATAACGTCTATGTTAATGAATATTATATTGCGGCTAAAGGTCGACTGGCAATGTTAATGCGTTCGAAATCGCTGCTAATCACTTTCGCTGCAAGTAGATTTTGCTTGAACCAACAGTGCTTTAGTTTATTAAATTTAGTATATTTGAATTGATGTTTTGAATTGAACTCTCGTTAAACTGATATACCGTAAATTGTTAGACGAGTGCATCAAGCAGTTGTCCCTAACATATAATTAATAATATAAATACTTATTGTGCGATAGTGCAAGATACATACATGTACTCATTTTATTGCTGTTGTATCACTGAGATGTTGTCGACAAAATACGTTTAAGACTAACTTCGTAATGCCTACTTCCATTTATTAATTTTTTCTAGAAAACCAAATATATTATTTGGTTTATAGGAAATTTCTATATCATTGACTGACAGACTTACTTTTCATACAAAGAAACAGTTCCTAAATACGCGCTGAATACGCGTACTATAGCAGTTTACGTATCTAACACTGCTATATTATATTATATATAATTAGATAGTTGCTTATTGTATACTAGCGATTCACCCTTGCTTCGCTCGTGTTCGTCCCTAAGTACATTTTATTTTTTTTGAGCGGAACCCTAATTCTTTTACTGAAATAAAAGTAGCCTAAGTTATTCCTTATAGCATCAACTAGCTGCCAGTGAAAGTCCCGTCAAAATCGGCCCAGCTGTTTCGAAGATTACCAACGGGACAAACAGACAGACTAAAATGTTAAAAATTGTGTTTTTCTTATAAATACCGTATATAATTCCATATGCATTTAGTAAAAAGCTGTTATTTTGACATAACAAACAGACACTTCAATTTTATTTATCTGGATAGACAACATTGTTGCTCTTCCAGTGTGAAACTTGAACTTGTAAAATGTAGCAAACAACTGGCAAGAACTTGTAAAGTGTAATAGCTGTTGGGCGATTAGTCCATAATTACCTCTTTATTATTGAAACGCGGAGACGAAGCCTTATTGCACGGTTGGCTGTCAAAACAATAGGCCCCGTGCACAGGCGGCGGGCGGTTACCGCGCTGTGTATATTTAGAACGGTCGATACGACGCGTCCCAAACACGAGATTATTCAACTTGCCATTATATAGACGAATGTTTTAATATTCCTTTGTATTTTTCATTTTTATGTTAGAAATTGTTGTCTAACTTAAATTTTTGCTTAGATTTTGTTTTAAGAAAATTTATTATAGGCTACACTATAATATTAAAATCGACATTAATGGAGATTGAAAAATCAAGGTCAGTGTCACGTAGAAATAATAAGGAAATGATGAACAAATCGATTGTAAACAAAGTAATGAGATTTTATGGTAATCTATACATATTATTAAAATTGTAACTAAGTCGAATCTGTACATTAAATATTTTTTGAAAAATCTAATTGAAAAAGACATTATTATCGATACAGAGTCCGAATCTATAGTTTTAAAATTTTTGTCTGTCTGTCTGTCTGTTACCGCATCACGAGAAAACCACTGGATTGATGAAATGATTGTTGATTGATGAAATTTGGTATGATGATAGCTGGTTATCCGGGTCAACATATAGGATACTTTTTACCGCGGGAAAATATCTCATTTCTGAGAAAAAATACAAAAACTGCAATGTAAGAGTATACTAATATGTAAAACCTATGAATTTGGTTTTTGGTCACCTGAACGCGGGCGGAGCCGCGAGCAATGCTCGTTGTAATAATAAATGATTTACCTACTTCAAAAAACGAGGAGGGACATAGGTACCTACTTAATTCGAGCATACGTTTCTGAATATATTTGAAACGATTTTTATGGATTAGGGACCGATAAATGTTAATGATCCTTTTTAATTAAAAGTTTAGACCATAAGGGTAACGGATCCCTTATGAAAAAATCTACAATTTTGACGTTGTTGTACCTTTTTAAATATATAATTGTTATACATTTATAAGGAAGCAGACGGATAATAAAATTACAGTTTAAGTATTTTTTATAATACTTTCTTAAATTTACGCGAATATTTGACGTTTTAAATGAAATTATTTTTATGGATTTTTCATGGTCACGGGAGTTTCTCCCGTGATGACCTCGATTGCTGTAAAGTATTTGAAACTAAGAAGAAAGTATTTGATCCAAAAATAAAAATAAATTCACGAAAAAATCCTTAAAAAATAAGTAGTTTCATTTAAAATATTTTTATAATTATATGTACCTGTAAAATGTTAGCAAGTTATTTTTCTTTATTTAATATTTAAGAAAATTCTAGAACTTAGAATTAAGATTGTAGGAAGCCGTAGAGCGGTGGTGGAGGTTGTCAAACAATAAGTCCTGCTGAGGCAGTCGCCGCCCGCACCGTGTATATTTAGAACGGTCGATACGAGGCTTCCTATCCCTAGTCCCGGACTAGGACTCGACCATTGTGTTGTGATGAAAAATTACTTGGTCCAATTTTCTTCTTATTTTGTGTTTTTGATAAGACTTCATTCAGCGCGCTCACGACTTTTTCTTCCGTTTAAGTTACGGAAATTTTCTAATGAATTTTATAATTACGAATATTTTAAGCTTTTTCATGGTGAACTTAAAATATATGTTTTGGCCAAATTACTACCATTTTCTTAAGTATTGAATCATGATATCATGCATAGGTATACTTATTTAAAAACTCTTTTTGTATTTTTTGTTTGTGTCTTTTATGAAGAAGTGTCAGGAATTTCTAAGCAGATTTAACTGTGAATTTACATATCTTTGGAGTGCTATGTAGGAATTTTAGATATTTGGTGATATTTTAGACATTTATTTAGGTACCTACTAAAATATATATGATTATTTTATAAATAAGTTTCTTTTTTAAACTATTAAGCATAAAAAGTTGGTTATTATATGGTATATGGTCGATCCATATATTTATATATTTTTGCAATAGATGCCAAACAAAATTAATTTGACAATATAAACAAGACAAGAGTAACCGATTAGGTAACATATGGAGGTGCGTAAAAATAATACCCCCTTCTTTTGGGAAAATTAAAAATCTACCTACTTAAATAGAAAAAGGTACTATAATTGACATTAATTAAAAAAATATAGTATTACATCCGTAACAGAATTCATCCCAGCGGTTAATTATAATATACCTATATGTGTACGTGAAAGATCAAACGTGTTTGTTGTCACGAGTGCAATGGGTTGTATATGCATAAAATTACACTGCCTTTCATAAACATTTGCCAAACTAAATAGACCATTTCCATGCACAAACAGTTTCTTTGCTCCGTTTATGAAGACTTGCCGGATAAGAGCTAATGGTGGTAAAATGTGTTGTTCCTCTGACAATCTCATTGAGCAATTGTAAGGCAGAAGACCGTTTGCCAAATACTGATTTGACCGATAGCTGTGTAACTTAAGGAATACCATTTACTGATTGATTTATCACGAAATCTACTAAAGCTATAGCTTTAGTATAGATATATGGATAGGACGAAATACGGCTTTGAATATGAGTATAATTAGTTAATGTTTATTAAAAATAACTAGGTTTGGCCTAGAGACCAAAATTCCATTATAATCATTAATCAAAATTCTTTCTCTCTCTCTTCAAAATTGTTCGAACTGTTTCGTCCAGTTTTTTTTAATTGAAAATACTTAAGCTCGTCAATAGCTATTAAAAAAATAAAAGAGAAATCCGGCTGACAAGTAGGAGAAAAAGGTATTGAACTGATTTGTTTTCGCTTATTTATATAAATTGATATGGAATAAAAATGATAATGATAATGAAAAATACATGTCTCTTATTTTTGTAAATTTCCCCTGGCAAAAGAGAGATGGAAGATATATAAGAGATGCAACCATAAACTGCACAAGCAAACGAGTGGCACCGTATACAAGCGGATCACTTTGTTCAGATCCCTACCTAAGATGAGAGAAGCTAATATAGTATCTATTCTATACATAAATATGTATGGCGAATACATTAAATGTATTTACCTTTATTTACGAGTTAAAATTGTTTCAGTTACCAGCCATTAGATAAAGAGCAAGAACATAATTTAGTGATGTTCATGATTACAGCTAGCCTTGTATTTTTTACTTGACCTCAATGTTAGTTTTACTTAAAAATTAATTATTACTTATTACACATATCTTGTCTTGTTTTGCAGTTTTCCATTAATGATTTGCAGTAGTCAAATGAAATTGAGGATATTGTAATTTTTTGACAGTTTACTATGACGACTAACATATAGATCTATAGTAATATTATAAAGAAGTAAAATTTGTAAGATTGTGAGTTTGTGACGTTGTAGGGGGTAATCTCTGAATCTACTGAACCGATTTAGATGAAATTTGGCAAGAAGATAGTTTGAGACCCTGGGAAGGACATAGGATACTTTATATCCCGAAAATCATCCCTTAAGGGGGTGATAATGGGGATGAAAGATTGTATGGGAAATCAAGCTAGGGACGAACCCGAGCGAAGCGAGAGTGAGTCGCTAGTATTAATAGATTTCTATTCTTTTCCAAGTAAAATATTAAAATTATTTCTTAGACAACAAGTTCAGACGCTTTACCAATCACATACATAATTGATAGCTATCGTAATAAATAAAGTTTACAATTGAACTATTCAATTACTATAGTAAAATTCAAAATTCAAACGCAAAATTTAAGAACACCTTACAACTAAAAACTAGACGTCGAGGGCCGAGTCTAAAAATACAGCCGTTTAACGGACAATTGTGCTCACGTTCACAAAGTTAATTAAAAACTGTAGAGCGCAAACCACTTTCTTCTTAATGAGAGGCTTAGATGCTGACCCTTAGCGGTCCGCTTGCGACTTGTGCATTTCACAAATTCTTTATGCCTTCTCGCTTTTATATATCGATAGTTAGGTGTTTTACATTCATAGTTAAAGTAAGAAAGAATAAAAAATAACGGTTAAAAAATTGATGTGACACATTATAATTTTTTATAGTAGGTAGGTATAGCATCTGCCCAGCGCTGGATTTATACTAGGGGCACTCGTGGCTAGTGCCCAGGGCGTCAAATTTTTAAGGGCGGCGAAATGCTGAAGGTGAGAAAAACGTTTTTCTTCGTGTTATCGAATTTTTTTTTTTGATTTTCCAAAAAATGATTAATAAAAATAATTATCTAGTACATTTTTCGAAAAAATTAAACCATTTATAAATCATTTCTTTGCATTTTTAAAAAAATTAATAATATAAAAAAATTAACTTTCAAAATTTTATTCAAAATTTCGATAGGTAATAGGGCGGCATTTTTTACTATGCCCAGGGGCGGCGCTAAGGTTGAATTCGGTACTGCTGATCTGCCATAGTTGTGTCTGGATGGTTGGTACTGCTTTGTACAAAGCAATTTGAAGGTTTTATTACAAAATTAATTTATTCATTTTGTATTGTTACTTGAAATAAATACATGTTTCAGCAGCTAGCTGGTGTAATTAAAAGATCTCGTAATTTCGAAGCCACGATCAAGTAATTAAATATTTGTATTTTTATAAATACGTTTGTGTTTCAGTAATATTTTTGCATTACAGCATGACAGCACGCGTTATCTATCTATATTAAAGAAGTGGATCTTAAATCGTGTAAAATAATAAAAAAATATTTAAATCTATTAAAAAAATAAACTTCACCAGTTACGTTACCTCGCTTTGCTCGTGTTCGCCCTAGGTTGATTCCCCATACAAACTTTCATCCCCATTTCACCCCTTTTGAGGGATGATTTTCGGGATAAAAAGTATCTTATGTTCTTCCCAGGATCTCAAACTATCTTCTTACCAAATTTCATCTAAATTTATTCAGTAGATCCCGAGATTACCTCCCTACAACGTCATAAAATCACAATTCACAAACTTTACCTCTTTATAATATTAGTATAGGCTATCACTAACCCCTTAGCCCATGGTTCCTTTAACAAGTTACGATTACGAAGATAGCGAATGTTCCTATCATTCGAATCTTCTACTGGTATGTATTCAACGCTATTTAATGCGAGGGGGGGTCATGCCATAAGTCCACCACGCTGGCCAAGTACGGGTTGGCGGACTACACATGTCTAACGAAAATTTCCTAGGTTTTCTCAGATATGCAAGTTTCCTTAAGATGTTCTCTTCACCGTAAGACAGTAGTAATCACGTTTGAAATGATTCGCACAAGCCAAATATCAAGAGGTGCAAGACCCGGGATTTGAACCCGCTTCACTCGGTTTCCCAAGCGAGCGCGTTACCACTGGGCCACCACTGCCTTACTTCTGGTAATGATGGATATTTAGGTAAAATCAATTCAGAATGAAACATATTTTGAAACAATATAACTTAAGTAGCCTGGACTTTGGATGTTAGCATAGTGTAATAACCATACTAGTTCAATAAAGAATAGCTGTTTAAAATTAATAATAATACCAGTTTATTTCTCAAACTAACATAGATAAATTAAGCATTGAGTACAATTATTATGTTGATGCCTGAATTAGAAATTAACCTGAACGGGTAGCGACCAAGGTCCACGATTCTTTCCTTCGGAATTATTTATATTTAATTATTATCTAATCCCATTTTGTGTAAATTATTAAATAAAAACAGACAAATAACCAAAAATAACACAGATTTATTTTGTACAGTCTTTTAATAAATATGTTGGGACCTTAACACACAGCACAATCTAAGTTCCATGGTAAGCTACGAGACTTGTGTTATGGATATCGGATAGTTGATACACTACACACATATAACTTTAAATACATACATATTATAAATATAAACACCCATGATACTAGAGTACAAACATTCGTGCTTATCAAATGAATGCCCCCAGCGGGATTCAAACCCGCGACCGCTGGCACAGCAAGTAGGGTCACTACAAACTGAGCCGAACGCGTTTAATGTTATAGATATTATGTTACATTTCAAATGAAAGATCTATTTTAAACGCAAGAACTAAGTGCTGTTATTACTCGTAAATAGTATTGACAGAAAACAGAAATTGCTTTTAAAAATATAAAGGCTAATTTAAACAGACAACTTTAAACGCGCCATAAATAGATCGGGGGCGAACATTTAGATCCTTCTATAAATAGCTATATTATACTCTGATCGGCTTTTGAATAAATAACTTCATATTACCAGGTAACTGTGAAGTGTAAAGGAGTTTCCTAACATATCTTCTAAGTTCATGGTCAGGTTAGCATTAAAAGTAACTTTTTACTCGATTTTTTTCCATTAAATCAGTGTAAATCGCAGGACAATGGGAATATAGGAATTGAATGTCTAAAATAACTCGTATTGGGTTATTTTTTGCTTGATGTTATGCAACGTTTTTGCTTATTATAAACCAGTTATAATATTTCTTTATTTTTTATGAATTAGTATAAAAAAGTGTATAATTTGTTAATATTTTATACAAAATTACTGAACCTAGACGGTGTTTTGTTTAAAAAATCGTTTTCGTACGACTATGTACTATATAATGATGTATGTACTAGATAATGCCAGCGCGCTAGCTAAAGCAATGTACTAGAAAATTGTAGGTCTTAAAATTGCCTGCAGAAAAGTCCGCAATAGCATGTATCTATCTCCTAAGATATTCTCACAATAACTGTTTTTATCTATATAAAATAATCTCTATAAATATTATAAATGTGAAAGTATGTGAGTAATGGATGTTTGTTACTCTTTCACGCCAGAATGGCTGAACGGATCTGGATGAAATTTGGCACAGAAATAGAATATATATAGTCTGGAATAGCACATAGGCTACTTTTTATCCCGGAAAAATGTACGGTTCCCGTGGGATAGGTTTGTTTTAGTTTTCCTAGAGGCGAACCCGAAAATAAAAAATACCTAAGAGTGCAAGTCGCTAGTTTAAGTTAGTTAACAAATTCAGAAATTGAGTACTAGTTCTAAGGTTAAATCTGTAAACTACGAGCATAAGTATTTTCTGCCAGTTTTAATTTTTTTTATAATATCGTAGTTTCTTGGTGGTTTTCTAATTACATTTTTCTTTAGGCGCTGTATTCCAAGGTTTAACAAGACAAAGTAGTGGACATTTATTTAGTTAGAGACCTTCATTTATTTAGATTTAAATTTATAAAAAATAATTTGTAAGTATAAAAATATCTTTATGAAACATCGATGACATATGCACGGTTATTTTGTTATTATTCGTTACTAGCATTGCCGGCGGCTCCGCCCGCGTTCAGATGACCAAAAACCAAATACTTAGGTTTTACATATTAGTATACTCTTACATTGCAGTTTTTGTATTTTTTCTCAGAAATGAGATATTTTCCCGCGGTAAAAAGTATCTTATATGTTGACCCGGATAACTAGCTATCACCATACCAAAATTTCATAAAAATCCCTCAAGTGGTTTTTCTTTGATGCGGTAACAGACGGTCAAGACAAAAATTCTAAAAACTATAGATTCGGCCGCTGTATCGATAATAATGTCTATTTCAATAAGATTTTCTAAAAAATATATAATGTACAGATTCGGCTTAGTTAGAATTTTATTATATGTATAAATTACTTCGTATTCAATGCATAACTTTTGTTTTTTATAAAAATAGTATATACTTACTACTATTCTAGCCTCTTTAAATATGTGGAATTTCTACAATAGTTATTGCTATTAAGAAACTCAAAAATACATATATAAAAATATAAACGAGATATGATTATAAAAGTGGACTTGTCTAAGGAGATACATTGCAAATCATAAAAAACGTGAGTTACATTCCGTGTTGTCACAAATACAAACGAAAGAATTCCATGAATGAATGGCGAGTGGAGGATAACCGAGAAACCGGTCTCCACCTGACCTTGTCAAGGCAAGCCGCCTGTACTACCTAGCGCTGTAAGCGCTGGCCAATCAACGAACAAGCGATTAGTAATTCCACATACTACATATGACACAACTGATTTATTTGTGTCACTTTTAATTGAAGTTTTACGTAAATTCGGTTTGTAAATTGAATAATGTATCGTAATGACCTAAATTATCTTATTTAACTTATTTTTAACTGAACTGGAAGTAGAAATGTAGGCAGATTTAAAAATAACTTAAAATATATTGATCCTTTGGAGTGACATTTTTATTGTAATTTATATGGTACGCATTTGTTGAAAAATTAATTTAAAAAAAAATGGCGAAATGTTGCATGCCTCCTCCTTTTTTGAAGATTGGTCAATTAGGATTAAGAAAGATTAAACCAACACGTGACTGTGAACTTGATCGGTACTTACTACCTGGACTTTCTCTCTCTCTCTCTTTCTTCTTGCTTAAATTTACTTAATATAGATTTATTACAGTAATAAATAATAGCGGATCTATCTTGAGAAATATAAATATCAGACCGCCACGAATTCTAAATTCAGTAATAAAACTAAAGTATATCATTTTTACAGTGCTTAAACGCTCATTTGGCCGGAATGTGGACTGAATACTAAAAGAATTTTATAATATATTGATAGAAGATATAAACCGCTGCATTTACTTGCTTGACATTTTAAACGACGATAGTTTGTTCGATGCCAAATTCCTAGCTTGGCATTATCACCTTTTCTTAATTTTGGGGTTTTGGCTGAAGAGATTTACGTATTTGTATGATACTCCCAACTCATCTAGGCACATTTCATTTTAGTCGAACAAAACCCCAAATACCTAGCTTGTGTAAGAATAGTACTCTAAAGTCACAAAATAATTCTATTGTCTATTAAAATTGTTTTATGCATATTCAATACTAGCAATCTGTGCTACATTCGCCAGGCTACTTTTTTTTGATTTTATAACTTAAAAACGTAGTGTACCTACTGCTCCTTTTCAATATTTTAGAAGTTCAATAAACCTTTCCATGGTTTTTATCCATGTCGATTTTGTGAAAAGTTTGATAGGGATTGCTTTTTGCGATAAAGTTGATAGATTATGATGAAAATTTCTTAAACAGATATAAAAAATATATCTGGATTTTAATTTTAATAATGATAACATGAAAAATAAACAAGCTTCGAAATACTCTTATCAAACACCAATATCAGTGCGTGCGTGCATAAAACTAAAAAATATATTCGGCCTCTGTATCGATAATAATGACTATTTCAATAAGATTTTCTAAAAATATTTAATGTACAGATTCGAATCAGTTTGAATTTTATTTGATGTACCTATCTATAGACGACCAGTGACACGCTAAGTGCTGATTTTTGTTACTAAGAGTTGCGTGTAAATGCCACGATTGACGTTAGATTGATCAAAAACCTACTTTCATTAATATACACTCGTATGGATAGCCAAACATCAATTGATAAATGACGGTTTCACACACGACCAGCCCGACTTCGGTGATGCTAAGTGGTTTACTTGCGATGAAAAATAAATAATAATAAATATGTTGGGACATTAACACAAAGCACCGTCTAGTACCATGGTAAGCACAAAGCTTGTGTTATGGATACCAGATGGTTGATACACTACATATATATAACTTTAAATACATACACATTATAAATATAAACACCCATGACTGGAGTACAAACATTCGTGCTTATCACACAAATGAATGCCCCCAGCGGGACTCGAACCCGCGACCGCTAGCACAGCAAGTAGGGTCACTACAAACTGAGCCAAAAGTGTCCATCTACATTATTATTCTTGACTACTTTTAAAATGAATTGTTGTTTGAATTGTTTAATAACGAAAAGAACTAAAGAAACTAATCACTACTATAAGAAAAGAAGTCTAGTTAAGAAAAATGGGAGAGAAGGAAATATGTACAGAAATTTAAAATTATTTTTAAAAAAAAAAGGTAGATGTTACATTAAATGTTACATTGTCTTTGGTTCCAACCTCTTCTCTTCGGCCATGACACTTTATGATCATTGCCTTCTTTTCAAGTGTTGTCGTGCTCAATAAAGCAAATTTTAAATCATCCATGTCTTGTATTAATAAAAATCCTACACATGATTATTTTCTATGCTATGCGTATTTGGTAATAATCGATAGCAGTGCATACAAAATACGTGGGTACGTATTGTTTCATAGGTCTAATGGTTTGTTCGTTTGAAAATAATCATAAAAAATACTGAGGGTACCTCTTAAAAATACCTTGTAAACGGCTCTGGAGCTGGAATATAGTTGGTGGTATGATATTTAACATCTCAGAGAGCATACCTATTTTACTGTACTGGTGTATGATCTCGTCGGTTGGAGAAATGCAAAAATGCGTCATGGATCCATATTTTCATTTTCATAATTTATATGTATAGGTATAGTTTAAGCAAAAGAAATGGCGTGATATGCAGACGAGTATAGAACCAACTAGAAACTTGTTATTAGGAAAGATCGACTAAATAAATGAAATAAGATATGATAGTCTTTCTAAGCCATAGAAGATTATGAAACCTAATTAAAACATATCTAGCAAAATATTGTTGATAAACGTTTTCTTTTGTTAAAAGCGAGCAGGCATTCTTTCCATTAAAATAGCTGTGATTTGTGCCCCCTTTTGTCTGTTTAATGTTTAGCCTCAAGGTATAAATATAAATATGTTCTGGGCAATAACACAGCACCATCTAGTTCCATGGTACCAGATAGTTGATACACTGCACATATATAATTTTAAATACACGCTTATTATAAATATACACACCCATGAAGGAGTATAAACATTGAAGATTAACGGATATGCTTAACATATCAATCTTACGAAAGTAGTAAAGACCTACGTTATTTTGGTGAAACTGTTAATTTAAATTCTTATAGGTAGTCTAGTAAATAAACATGAAAAATGAATATTTTTAGACCATTTCCGAGGTTTTCACTTCCGCCAGATTTAATAATTAGAAAAAATAGCTGAACTACGCTGTAACTTATAAACTACTACTATACTCATGTAATTAAAAATGTTCCGTACAAAAGTGCAGCACATCATTATATCCTCTATATTCTTTGTAGGTAATATTTTTGAAATAGGCGGAGGTAAGAAACGAACATATACCGTTCAAACTTTGGTACATTGTTAAAACATAAAATAACATTATTATTTACACAACAAAGAATTACTTCAAACCTATCAATAGGTATTAAGTAGTACATACAAATAATAGTATTTTCAACCGACTTCAAAAAGGAGGAGGTTCTCAATTCGACTGTATGTTTCTTTTTTTTTATGTTTGTTACCTCAGAACTCCGTCATTTATTAACCGATTTGGACAATTTTTGTTTTGTTTGAAAGGGTATACTTCCAGATTGGTCCCATTTAAATTTCAAAAAAAAATACCACCCCTAAGGGTGGAAAAACAACTAATAATGAATTTAACCTACTTCTAATTGTCATATTGACTTGAAACTTTGCAAGTATTTCTATTTCCGTTGATAGTACAGTGGTTCGGTGTTGTTGACCTGATCTGATGGCAAGGCCAGAAGGTGGATAGGTGGAACTCTTCAACGGCTAATAGTAGATACTTTGAGTTTGGGCTTATTTTGTTTGATTTGACAAGCCTAACACGTTAGAATCCTTACTATGCTACTACTGTCTACACTAAAAAGGGAAAAATAAAAACTTTTTAACAAAAAAATAAAAACCGACTTCAAACAAAAGCACTAAAAAGTAAAAAATAAGTGATTGGTAGTTTTCATTTACTATACATACCTAATCAAATATTTTCGAAGTCGGTGTGCTTTGGCTAAGTAATTAAAGCCTACCTATTAAATACATACCTAATCAAATATTTTCGAAATCGGTGCCAGCCCATACAAAGCAAAGCACACCGACTTCGAAAATATTTGATTAGGTATGTATAGTAAATGAAAATTACCAATCAGTTATTTTTTACTTTTTAGTGCTTTTGTTTGAAGTCGGTTTTTATTTTTTGTTAAATAGTTTTTATATTAATATTAAAGGTTTGCTGAGGAGTATTAAATTAAATCTTTATTAAGTTATTTGATACTTTTTAGTTTTTGAAGTCGGTTTTTTATACGTAGTTTTTTTTATGTGTTACCAATAAAAAAAGATTATAGTCGAATTTCGACCACTGGGCGATTACTACCGAACAGACTATGTTTTTATTACTTTAAATATTTGTTTATTTTTTATACATCATTAATCTTTATAATTAAACATACCCTAACTGGACTCGAAGCCGCGACTTCTTAAATGGAATATAGAACTGCCCCATGGTCGTAGAAAAGTTCATTTTTACTTTAGATTAAAATACAGTCCATAACTCCAACCAAATGCTAGATTACTTTGACCCCTTTTATAAACGGGATTTAAAATTGTCACTTGTATTTTATTTTTCTTTAAAGAATAATACATTTAAGGACTTCAGCTCGTTGTTTTGCCATGAAATTACTGATTTGTAAAGAAGTTAACCTCGTTACATTTGTTGGCAGATTGTGTTTTTCATTCGCAGTGAACAAAAACTGTGTTATATATATTACCTATAGAATCAAATTTTTTTATGTTGAATTTATGAATTATGAAATAAAATGTTTGTATTATGTACATTAGACTGATTCAAAAAAACCGACTATTTTTTTTTTTTTTAATATTGAAAATATTGTCAGAAATGACGAAAAAAAAATCCTGTGAAAGTTAGAGCTCTTAATATTAATATTAAGAGGTGCCGAGTGGAAAATTTCGATTTCCCATTTGATTAACGTGGGAAATTTTTTTTTCTTACTTTGGAATTCTGTAGCTCTTTAACAAGTCATCGGATTGGTTGAGTCAGAACATATTCTTGTAGAGAATTGAACGCTCTACAAAAAAGGTCTCTTATGATTTTTTGATATATTTACTTTTTCAAAAGTTATTCAACCCTAAAGATGAATTGATTCAAAATTTTTACATTTTTCTAATTTTCCGACGCAACCATCAACTTTATGAGAAAATTTAATAGGACTTTTTTGTAAAACATTCAATTTCCTATAACTTATCTCTCAAAAAATTAAAATTTTTTTTACAGATCGTAAGTTATTTGCAAAAAACTAAAATTTTTTTTAAAAAGTTGTCATTTTTATTCTTAAAATTAATTATCATGTTAAACAAATAAAGTTTTAACCTAAAAATTGAATGTTTATTATAATCAAAGCAATTTATATCGTTAAACTAAAAAATTTCTATTACAATTGGGCACTTTTTTTCTGTATTCACTAATAATTAGCAATAAGTATTGTAGTTGATCTTCATTTTTAGATTTTTCTTGGAATCACAACAGCGTTGAAGTATATCAAATATAGGTAGAGGGGGGCGAGCTTGAAAGGATTTTTAATTGATATGGATAGTAGAGTCATATTAAATATAAAATAGATAAAAAATGTTTTTATTTGCTTTTGAGAATTGTTCGTCTTGACCTTGAAATGATTTCCAAAAATCGAATAACATAAATCAGCATTATTTGTTAAAAAAAAAAAGCTTTTCCATTTATTGATTAAATTGTAATAAACATTCAATTTTTAGGTAAAAACTTTATTTGTTTAACATGATAATTAATTTTAAGAATAAAAATGACAACTTTTTAAAAAAAATTTTAGTTTTTTGCAAATAACTTACGATCTGTAAAAAAAATTTTAATTTTTTGAGAGATAAGTTATAGGAAATTGAATGTTTTACAAAAAAGTCCTATTAAATTTTCTCATAAAGTTGATGGTTGCGTCGGAAAATTAGAAAAATGTAAAAATTTTGAATCAATTCATCTTTAGGGTTGAATAACTTTTGAAAAAGTAAATATATCAAAAAATCATAAGAGACCTTTTTTGTAGAGCATTCAATTCTCTACAAGAATATGTTCTGACTCAACCAATCCGATGACTTGTTAAAGAGCTACAGAATTCCAAAGTAAGAAAAAAAAATTTTCCCACGTTAATCAAATGGGAAATCGAAATTTTCCACTCGGCACCTCTTAATATTAATATTAAGAGCTCTAACTTTCACAGGATTTTTTTTTCGTCATTTCTGACAATATTTTCAATATTAAAAAAAAAAAAAAAATAGTCGGTTTTTTTGAATCAGTCTAATGTACATATGTAGGTATGTGACATTAAAAATTGGGGAAATATGAAAGTCTTTTCGTAACTGGTTTGTAATTGACCGAAGATGGAGGCACACAAATGAAAAGAAAACTTTCAGCGAGTTCACAAACACTAAGTTTCACACTTAGAAACCACTTGATGTCTTGTAATATACATATCTACACACAAAACATACGCCCTTTTTTAAAGTTAGTTAAAAAGGTACAATAGTGATAGTAAAGATTATGTATGTGTGTATATATATAATTTTGTTAAATTATGTTAATTTATTATGTTAATAAGGAATGAGCTAAAAATAATATTATGTATCTCGACAACAGCGCCACCTACCGGGTTCAACTATGACTAAGAACCATCCAGGTGACCCCATAGTCAAAAATCATCAAAATCGGCCAAGCCGTTTGCTTAGTAGGAGAAGAATTACGAACATAAGCACACCAGAATTTAATATTTCAAGATTGTCGTACGAGAGCTCGTCCTGTTTACATATTATTATATCTTTAATGAGAAATGAATATAAAAAAAATTTGGAATAAAACTATTCTTTAATTAACACATTTTAAACACTTTGTTATTTATGGTTATCTCAATCGTCAAAGTACGTATATATATATATGTATGAGATATAATATTTTGTATGAGATTTTTTAATGATGAAAACGACTTATAACTAGTAGTTTTATTCAATGTATGTTATTTAACATTCCGATGCGGGGCAACAGCCCCTCAAGTGTGGGCTGGTCAACTTTATACATACAGATGTACGACGACACGTTTGGCTCAGTCTGTAGTGACCCTACTTGCTGTGCTAACGGTCGCGGGTTTGAGTCCCGCTGGGAGCTTTCATTTGTGTTATGTAATGAGCATGGATGTTTGTACTCCAGTCATGGGTGTTCATATTTATAATATTATGTATGTCTTTAATGTTATATATATGTAGTGTATCAACTATCTGGTATCCATAACACAAGCCTCGTAGCGTACCATGGAACCAGTTGGTGCTGTGTTAATGTCCCAACATATCAGAAAATATGTAGGTATGTCTTTCGAAATCTAGCTAGGATCTTAGACATGCAGCTTCACGATGTTTTTCTTCTCCGTAAAGAAGGTTACGTTGAAAATGTTTGTCACATGGGAATATCAGAGGTGTGACCCGGGATTTGAACCCGCTTCACTTGGTTTCTCAAGTGAACGCGTTACCACTGGGCTGCCATTGCTTATTTTTTTTCTTTACGCCGTATATGCCGAGTAAAGATGAGTAAAACATTTTTTAAAAGTCAGATAGGCCTTTTTTATATGCACAAGGATCCTTTTCTACGTTTTGGAATCATTATCATAAAAGGCATTAAAGCCGCCGAATCGATGGAATTATTCAAACTTTCCTACCTTCACTTGATTTTCTTTGTCTTCAGAGGATACTCTGTTTAAAGACAGTACTGCAATAAAGATTCTACTGGCATTATTGTCAAAGTCGTTTTATTTATTAATGGCGCGAATCTTCTATTAAAATTTAAATAGGCACCTAGGACCTACTGACATGTAATTTTTTTGGTTGTCTTTAATTGTCCTGCATCGCTAAAACAGCGATTTTTTTCCAAGAAACCTATAGGTGTAGGAAGTAGTGAATTATTTGTTTTATTTGCAGATAATTTAAGTTAAATTCATTAATCCATTGTATCATATCATTTTTTGACGACACGTTTGGTTGGCTCAGTTTTTACTTCTTGCTGTGCCAGCGGCGGGTTCGAGTCCCGCTGTTGGCATTCATTTGTGTGATGAGCACGAATGTTTTTACTCTAGTCTCGGTTGTTTATTTTTATAATATGTATGTATTTAAAGTTATATATGTGTAGTGTATCAACTACCTGGTATCCATAACACAAGACTTAGCTTACCATGGAACTATATGGTGTTGTGTGTTAATGTCCTAACATATTTATTTATTTTATCATGGAGCAAATAGGTAGGATTAAAGTTCAGAAAATTTTCGATAGATGTCGCCCTAAAAGAACTTCTATATAATATTCTATAACTATTTCAGTTAAAGAAGTTTTTAGGGCGACATCTATCGATAATTTTCTGATCTTTATACCTATTTGCTCCTTGTGTAGCCTACATTAGAGGGTTATTAAGTAAATCCTAATTCTATTGTTACATTTTAATTAGGTCGTTCAGAAGTTATGTAGGGTTGATTTTTTAATTACCTACAGATAAAATTTAATTACAGGATATAGGATAAAACCAAAACGATTTCTCAGAGATAGAGGTCATTTTTCAGTAAAAAGTATCCTATATGTTGACTCGGATAACCAGCTATCATCATACCAAATTTCATCGAAATCTGTCCAGCGATTCTCTCGTGACGCTTTCCCAGACAGACAGACAGACAGACAGAAAAGATTTTCCAAAAAATATTTAATGTACAGATTCGACTCAGAATTTTATTATAAGTATGTGTAAATATAGATTATAATATATTATTATCATTGTCGGTAAATGAGTACTTTGATTATGTAATTTAAAAATTCATTACCATTGCGTATTTTGTGTGTAAGTAAAATGATCTACTGTCGCCTCTAGCGGAAAATGAAGGAAATGGCTCAAGCTTTCGAAACATCCTTCTTGGTAACTTTTGCCGGTGGTTCAACCACCCTACAATAGATGGCGGTAGTAGTTCGGAGAGAATCCGAAATATTAAGCAACAGGAGTCATTGAAGTTGGTCAGATAAATTATATTTTGGAGATTTGGAAAGCAATACATACACCTATCGTTATAATGAATGTTGAGGTTAAATTTAATTTACATAGAATTAATTAATATTAAACGGGTATAATTTTATTAGTTCTAGTATCTATAAAATATGTAATCACAAAATTGTGTACGTCCTAAAACATAAAATATATTATAATATTGTATGTTTTATTAAAGCTTATAATACATTATTATTATTAAAATCTATATATGTATATAATAAAAGTATAATTGATCGCCGTCTGTACATGGAAGATATTATTTGAGAAAAACTATTTTTGGGGGTCTTTATTGACGCAATAGAACCCAAAGCAATGATTTTTAGATTTTTTTCTGTTTGTCTATGCGTTTGTGCGCGCTAATCTCAGAAACGCCTTAACCGATTTGGTGCGATTTTCGCTAATGTATTGTGGTAAGCTTCACTCAACTTGAGTATTGGTTTATTTTAATCATTTCAATCGGTTCATAAATAAAAAAAAAATTAATTCAAATAATCATACAATATGAATCACAAATAATAAAACAATTTCTCTTTTCTTTGATTTTATATAGACAAAATAAATTGAGTCTTCGAGAGTCTTATTAAAAGATTTTATGAATTAGTTTACATAGTGTAAATAGAGCTGTCGGTTTGTTTATTATTTGCAATATGATTTATTGAATGAATCTATAAAAATCCAATAAAAATGCTAATAGAATAATATGTTATGAACTTATAAAGCAGATGTTATTATTAGATATAACATCTATGTAGGTAATCATAATCATTTATTTTAATATAATAACACTTTGAAAAAAAATGTTTAACATTAAGTATTTTTTATTTTTTCATTCTAATAAATAATCATTTTAGTTGAAAAACCGTTTAGTTAAAATTAAGCAAATATAAACGAAGCATATATATAATGAGCAAATACATAAACAGTATTCAAGTATGTTATATTTGCACTTCCCACTGCGTATATCGACGCCTGTTTACGTTGACCATAAAATATATTTGTACTGGGTCAAGACAATCTCAAGAAGTATATAGAAAGTGGAGAGTTTATTATTTAAAGTTCAAGAAGCTATATGAAATACGTTCGTTATTGCGTTACCTAAATTCAAGAGAATTTTTCGGCAACTATTTATTTGTATGTTTTATTTAAAACTACTTACTTCTTGCGGATTCGCCGAGATTTATAACAGTTATTACTATATACTGAGAAGTCCACTTGACATGATTCCCCGGAAAGCTGAAGATATATTTTTTGGATCATTTCGTGTCCTAAATTGTGATATGAGAAGATTTGTATGTGTTAAATGTATGTATGTATATATGTATATGTATGTATGTATGTATGTATATATGTATTTATGTATATCTGTATCCCATCAAAAACATACTGTAAAAATATTGCAAGTCTCGCAACGCATCTCTCTACCGCAAAAAGCTATGAGATATAATGTAAAACCAAGTCGGTTAATTTATTCATTACCTATCTATGAAAGCATCTATCCGACAACTTTGTCATAAATCGTTACCGAATTAGTTAAGTTACAACATTTTATAGTGACCGTATTAATATTAGATATATTTATTTCTTTAATTAATAGAGTGACTTGGCCATCGCACGGAAACATAATCACATAAGAGTCGACTACTTTAAATAGTCCTAATTAAAAATACCATGACCAAGGTGGACGGACGACTTGGTCAAAGTCGCTGGAGCCCACTGGATGCGGATGGCACAAGACTGGTTGTCGTGGAAATTTTTGGGGGAGGCCTATGCCCAGCTGTGGACGTGTTTGGGCTGAAATGAATGGAACATAGTACTAGCGGGTCAAATTGATGCATACACTAACAATACATAAATAATGCACTCAGAACGTTAATATTAGGTAAATTTTGTTATTTGTAGGTTCTGTTATCATGTGCGATGGCCAAGTCATTCTATTAATTAAAGAAATAAATATATCTAATATTAATACGGTCACTATAAAATGTTGTAACTTAACTAATTCGGTAACGATTTATGACAAAGTTGTCGGATAGATGCTTTCATAGATAGGTAATGAATAAATTAACCGACTTGGTTTTACATTATATCTCATAGCTTTTTGCGGTAGAGAGATGCGTTGCGAGACTTGCAATATTTTTACAGTATGTTTTTGATGGGATCTCATTTCTTTTTGTAAATATTTCTTCTTTTTCCCTTTTCTTGTACTATTTCTTGTGTGTCAGCTAAGGACTTCTTAAAAGCCCACTCCCTGTCTCTGTGGGCTTTTTTTCAGAGGCTTTGATATAACAAATTTTGACAAGTCTGGATGATAAAAAAATTAAGTCTATTGTATTCGGAAATTGCGGATTCCTGGGCTTCATTACTACTATCTTATGCATTAAGTATAAATATGTATAGTTAATTTAATGAATATTTTAATTTCATTGTTGACCCTAAATACCTACCCCGATACTGATATTGAACTTACGTAAGTTTAATAAAACGTGTAGATTTATTTGTCTATCTGCGGCATCGTAGGTAAATCCCAAAGGTTGTTATACTTAATTATTATTGCTTGTTCAGTCAATTTTGATGCAGTTTAATAGAAAAGTGAGGTTGCCAACTCACTTAATTCACTGATTCCATTGGCCATTTTAAAAGTAATTTTCGAAGAGATTGATATTTAATGACCTCTATAATCCATGTTCTAATACGTGGGTACAGTTACGAGCAATGAAATTTTAACAAGTTTTCTAATTCAAATCAACATCATCTATACTTATTATAAAAATAAGTCCCCCGGCCGCGTCTTTCTGTCCTCCTGTCTGTCCTCCTGTCTGTCTGAACGCGATAAACTCGAAAACTACTGAACGGATTTTTATACGGTTTTCAACAATAGAAAGAGTAATTCTTGAGGAAGGTTTAGGTATATAATTTATTATGCTTTTATGTAAATTAGCTGAAATACGGCGACAAATGTTGAAGAGGTCGCAAAAAATCTCGCCAAATGGGAACTTTCCACGCGAACGCCGCGTAAACTAGCAAAGATACAGTTAAGTAATGTACTAGAGAATTCAAAATCTATAAAAATGCTACAAAAAAGTCCGCGATAGCATATCTCTATCTCTTACGGTTGACTTACAATAACCACTTTTATGTTAACATTTTTAATTAAAAACATTACGTTATTTTCAAAGTTATTTTCTTTAGTTCGGTATTAATCCTTATCCAAATGAATATTTTAGTTAGCTTAGTCATTTAATGCAGATTAAAATTGCTCTTTACACTAAATCAATCAGATGAATAGTTTTTGAGATATCGTTGTTAGAAGTAATTAGTAGCGAAACATTTTTAATGCTTGGCGAGCATTGAGATGCCTACGGCGAGTCCATCCCCTCTGCCCCGCATCGCTCGACCGCCTGCTCAAGCTATATAAACCGGGCGATGTAGCGCGCGATCCTAGGATACTTTTTACCGCGGGAAAATATCTTATTTCTGAGGAAAAATACAAAAACTGCAATGTAAGAGTATACTAATATGTAACACCTAAGAATTTAGTTTTTGGTCATCTGAACGCGGGCGGAGCCGCGGGCAATGCTAGTACTTTATAAAAGAAAATATACGAGCTTTGTTTCAAAATATGTTGGGACAGTAACACACAGAACCATCTAGTTCCATGGTAAGCTACGAGGCTTGTGTTATGGATACTAGATAGTTGATACACTACACATATATAACTTAAAATACATACATATTATAAATATAAACGCCCATGACTGGAGTACAAACTTTAGTCATCACACAAATGAATGCCCCCAGCGGGACTCGAACCCGCGACCGCCGGCACAGAAAGTAGGGCCGGGCCACTGCAAACTGAGCCAAACGTGTCGTCAAAAATTAAGTAATCGTCAAGTTTTGTCGTAATTAGGTATATATTTTAATAAATTCATTATAAATAACAGGTAATCGAATATTAGTTGGTAATACACTATACACGCTTCACGTTGTATTTATGTATGTACCCATTTGTATATGCATAAAAATGTATACAGCTACTGAAAACGCTTGAAATAATATTTTCACATTTGAATAATATTTTTCTAATGTATACAATAGTTGCAATATCAACATTAATATATAAATAGACGAATCGTGATTAGGTTAGTAATTACGAGGGAACATAGGATTGAACATACAAACATACATACAGGTTAAACACTAACCTAACCTCCTTTTACATTGCAAGTGACGACAATTATATGTATGAACTGCACAAGTAACTTTGTAATCGCATATATCGCATATCTATTTGTATAGGATTACAAAGTTACTGATGCAGTTTGTTGTATATCTCGAAAACAGGATTGAAATTGCGTGATGTTTGAATTTTTCCTTGGGTTATAGAGTAAACACGAATTGTGTTCAAAATTTGAAGCTTCTATGTCTGCTAGAAGTACCTTAGAATTTTGATGATCGGTGAGTGAGTGAGTGACGATATTAACGAATTTAGATCTGCAACAGTTCATAAACTACTGGTTCAAATTGAATGTAATTTGGAAATGTACCTAGTTCTATTATGTTCTCTTAGTCACTCAAAATTCAAGCTTCTAGCTTTATCCATAACGAAGTTATGGGGGGGTGGAAAATGCTCTGAATCCCTTCGAGAAAAGGATGGTACTGCCGTGCCCTTTTTTGCTCGACTTGTTTGCTCGACTTGGCGGGGGCACTGCCGTGCCCCCCGATTTAGGATATGCAATTGTGTGTAGTAAGTACACCGCCTACCATTTCATATAATTTCTCCTACGCCCTAAGGTTGCCTGGAAGAGATCGCCTATAGCGATAAGGCCGCCTGCTGTGCATCATCTATTGTTTATATCTTCTTTTTGTATATTTATTTGTGGTGTACAATAAAGCATCTATCTATCTATCTTTAAATGTAGGTAACTTAGATTTTAACAGGAAGTCTACAATAATTCTAAAAGTTGATCCTGTCTCTTTTATCTTGTCGTTTTCATATCTTGTTAGTTTTTCTTACATGCTAAACACGAGACTTAAGATGTCCGACCAAAAATGTCTTAAAATGTTTAATTTAATATGAAAAATTGTGAAAAATCAGGCAGACCGTTTTAACTTTGACAGACCGATAGTTATTGATATAAATATAGATATAACTAGACTCACCCACGCTCCGCTCGGGTTCGTCTTTACTCCCTGGGTACATTTTAACGGTTAGTATCGATTTCTTAGAGATTTATTATTTTTCCACAATAAAGAAATAACCTATATGTTGACCCGGATAATCTTTTATCATTATACCAAATGTCATCAAAATTTGTCAAATTGTTTTTTCGTGATATGTTCCCAGACAGACAGAAACAATTCTAAAAACTATATATTCGGCCTCTGTATCGATAATAATGACTGTTTCGATAAGATTTTCCAGAAAATATTTAATGTACAGATTCCACTCAGTTAGAATTTTATTATATGTACGTAGACGAAGACACAGAAAATATTTAGTATGCTAGCAGCAATAGAGAGGTACGTTATAAAAAGAGACAAATGGGATGAGAATCGATTTTTTTATCAGAACAAACAATAGCACATGATTGAATATTGTAATTGACATGAATGAACACAACGCTATTTCGTATTTGGTAACGTATTATAAAATGTAATTTTCCTTTACTGATTAATATATAAAATTTATGCTGTTGCCTTGTAAAATGATATAATATATAATTCATCAAAATATTAGTAGATACAATGTGAAACAATGTAGTTAATCTCAGCCTGTAAGTATATATACTCGTAGGTACTAAAGATTCGAAACGTTGGGAATCAAAAATTAAAAAAAATATAGGTTTTTTAAAATATACATATTGTATGCTAAAAAAGCAAAAAACAAGTTGTCAGAATAAAAGCTATAAAATATAACAAAAATAACAAGAACATGCGTTCGTTATTCTGTAGAAGCGGCTGGCGGTCATGGCAACTGTTTTTATGCGCACGCATTTTGGTCCCTCTAAATTTAGAACCATCTGTTCATATGAGCGTGGGATGTGGGCGGGTGCCGACGTACATCAATTCATTATGGTTAAATTGTTCGGAAGCAGCTTAGAAATTGTTTTCTATTGTATCTTTCGCTATAAAAAGGAGTTAAAATTCGTTTGTTGTATATAGTAATTAGTCTTTTCTAAGTTCCACTATCTCTCAGCAACAGTTATCTTTATATGCATTCCACTCAAGTAAAGCCATGAGCGAAAACCAAGTTTATGGCGAAGAACTATAGCTAAATATACCTTGCTGTAGGCAATAAATAATATTTATCTAAATCTTAATTAGAAGTACCTACTCATCTTTTCTTTTCAAGAGCTAACGATCTAGTTAAAGAACGATGTTTTTATAGGAAAAACAGCGTAATTATTATGTAGAATTTTTATAATAAGCTAAATAAAAACACTGACTGGTTTTATTTAATCTCTAATTAAAATCTTTATCTATGTTTTCGATGATAATTTTTTGTTTTGAGTAAACACGTTTTGATAAAACCACCACCATCCAACAAAATTGTAATTTAATTACTATTCTTTATTGCACTTATATGTAAAATACAGAAAGTAACAAACAATAAAATTAGTTAGCAAAGGTGGACTTATCTCTAGAAGAGATCTCTTCCAGTCAACCTAAGAGAGTTAGAGAGATAGTATTAAAATGCAGGCTAAAGTGCAGTAACTCAAATGTAAATACTTAAATAAATATATATTATATATACATATAACAAAACATTATACATATTATATACATAAATATATGTACATACTACTACACATATACTATACACAAATACATATCTATATAATATAATGCATAATAATAGTAGTTAATATAATTATTGTGGAATAACTTGGGTGAGAAAGTGCTGTTTTATTTTCTTTTTAAAGGCAGTTATAGAGGGGCTTAATTGGATGTCTTTCGGAAGTTTGTTCCAGAGCAATGCGGCATACACCGAAAAAGATTGTAGAGAGAACTTAGTGTTGCTCTTGGGTATGTCAAGCATCGCAGTAATGCAAGGCCGCCTGGAACGAGTAGGAGTAGGGAGAATTTGGAAGCGAGAACGAAGGTATGAAGGAGAATTGGGATCATTAAGAATATTGAAGAGGAATGAAAGGACATGCATATCACGGCGAAGGCGGATTGGGAGCCATTTAAGTTGAGCACGAAATTTTGATATATGGTCATGCTTACGCAAGCCAAAAATAAAACGAATAGCGAGATTTTGAAGACGCTCTAATTTGTTGAGTTGCTCCTCAGTCACATCTAAATAGCACACATCAGCGTAGTCGAGTATGGGGAGAAGAAGGGACTGAGCAAGCATAATCTTGGTTGTGAAAGGGAGGAAGAATTGGAGACGCTTGAGAGAGTGAAGAGTATAATGCATTCGTTTGCTGACCTCGTTGACATGAGCCGCCCAAGTCATGTTACAATCCATAATTAAGCCCAAGTTTTTTACTTTATTACAGTACGGGATTGGAACACCCGAGAACTGGACTGTAGGTGTCGAGGTCCAATCGATTTTGCACCTCAGTCGACTACTGCCAAAAATTATGGATTGTGACTTGCAGGGATTCACAAGGAGGCCAAAGGACTCTGCCCACGTTTGGACCCGGACAAGATCCGAGTTCAATGCATCAATAGCTTCATGTAACTCGGTCAGCTCACAATGTCGATATAATTGTAAGTCATCTGCATACAGATGGAAGGGAGAAGAAATGACTTTTGATATGTTATTAATAAATATTGAAAAAAGTAAGGGAGAAAGTACGCCGCCTTGAGGTACACCAGCAGTAAGATCTAGCCAATCCGATGATGCATCGTTGGTCTTCACGCACTGCTGGCGTCCGAAGAGATAAGAGTGAAACCAGTCTATAACAGTACTAGAAATGTTGACCGCACGAAGAGTTCCCATAAGGATGTCGAGATCCACAGAGCTGAAAGCGCTGCTAAAATCAAGTAAAACCATCACAGTGAGCTTGGTTTTATCCATAGCACCACGAATATCCTCTGTGATATTCAGCAGTGCACCAACTGTACTATGGGAGGAGCGGAAACCGGATTGATAGGGACATAAGTGGTTATTGTGAGATAGATAGGAGTAAAGTTGATTGTGTGCCAATGATTCTATGACTTTGGATAGGATAGGAAGAATTGATATAGGACGGTATTGAGTGAGATACTTAGGATTCGGGGATTTAGGTAGGGGTATGACGAAAGCTTTTTTCCATAAAGACGGGAAGACATTGCGTGTGAATGAGAAGTTTAGAATGTGAGTGATCACAGGTGCAATATCTTCCAGTACCGGAAGAATCATGTCGCGGCTGAGGTCGTCACTACCAATGGCTTTTGTGGAAATAGAGCGGACACACTTCTTTATATCATCTACTGAGACTGTTTCAAAGACGAATGGTGGTATGTCAGGGGGGGCGAGGTTTAATAAAAATGAAAGAGTTTGAGTTTTGGTATGCGAATCTAGAGTGATGGGTGGAGTGGTAAAATTATAATTTAAAGCATTGAGATCCACAGAACTTTGACAAGTTTCTGCGGCCTTGCCCACACCCAGTGACAATAGGAATCTCCAAACTTGCGCTTGACAAAGATCCTGAATCGTTGAGTGAATATAACGGCGTTTGGCATCCCTACACATTCTGTTGCAGATGTTACGTAATTTTTTGTATGCATCAAGATTCTCGGCAGATGGATGCTTTTTGTTCTTAGATTTGGCCTTATCACGCTTGGCCATAGTCCTCTTGATCGCAGGTGATAGCCATGGGGCGGGAGCGTGTTTCATTCGTACCGGTCGGACCGGAGCGTGCTTGTCATACAACCTAATCAGCTCAGCAGTTAAAGAGTCAACCATGCTATCGATGTTATTTGTTGACAGTATCGGAGACCAGTCAATATTTCTAACATCCTCTCTTAAGCGGTCCAGATCCATATGCTTAAAGTTGCGCTGAAGTATAATCTTGCCTCTCACCTTAGGAGGACGCAATTTGTAAGCGAGGTAGATTAAGTCATGGTGTGAAAAAGGTGCAGTCATTTGACCATGCGAAACAGTGAGAGAAGGTTGAGAGACAGAGATTATATCTATGAGAGATGGGCGAGAATTAGGAAAGTAATGAGTAGGGGAAATCAAAGGGAGAATATGTAAATTGACTGAGGTATTTAAATCTTTTAATGCTTCAGTCCTGGAGTCATTTTTTATTAAACAAGTATTTAGATCACCCATGTAAATTACATGATCGTAGCAGGGAACAAGGTTCTCAAGAATATCTCCTAATTCCTGAAAATAATTAATTTTGTCGCTTGGGCAATACAAAACACCAAGAAGAATTTTTTTGCCGTGAATAACTAATTCCAAAAAAATATATTCAAGAGAGCCTGTTGAGAGTGAGATGGACTGTTTAACAACACAGGCGGGTAAATTGCTGCGCAGATAAATACCCACGCCGCCACCACCCTGACCAGTACGGTCATTCCGAAAAAGCTGATATCCTGGAAGAGAATAACTAGTCGATGGGAGTGAGGGTTTAAGCCAGGTTTCAGACACAAGTATACAATCGACTACGCCAGTACTAAAAGATGCGAGAAGATCTGAATAGTGAGCAGGAATGCTCTGCGCGTTAATATGCACTAGGGTAAGGAATTTAGAATTATTTGGAAATACCTTTGACAGTTTTTGTTCAAGTGTACCTTCATCCGAAATAGAAGCGTTTAAACTATTTTCAGCACTTTCAAAATCATCCGAAGAAGAACAAGAAATATATTCGATATCATACATAATACTTAATTATTATTACTTAAATATTAATATAAATATAGAAAATATATAAATATATATAAAGACAACCAAATATATAATAAAAATACTAGAAAAAAAAATATATGATTAAGATTAATATTATACTATACTCATGCATAAGTTGACTGCAAAAGAAAAAACATTTCTAAATAATATAACAACAAAAAAAAAAGCAAAAAGAAACAGACAGTGATAAGCAGATTAAACAACAATTAAAAAAAAATAAAACTCAGAGCAACCACAAAGTATTGAACGCTGTACAAAGACATCATTTTAAAATATTAATTTTGTATCTGTGAATAATTTTGTGTCAATGATATTTATGACAAATGACAATTGACATTAAACACTTAATTATTAGTTGACAAACTGTGACATATTAGAAAAATAATGTGTTTTGAACTACAAAATATAGCGAAGAATAATTTGAATATTGTGGATACCCTGCGTAAAAAAATATATTAAGTCACAATAGTTCACATACACACTATAAACCGACCATATGAAAAAGTTATAAACAAATACAACCGTGCTAGTTATTGTCAGTTTTAGTATATTGTGCCATCAGTTTTTTGAGCTCGGACAAGGAAGTAACTTTTTTGCGGGACTTATCAGGGAGAAGAATTACTATTACACCATCTGCAGACCAGCACTTCTTCATCCCAAAGTGGCCACGAGCAGCAACAAACACATCTTGCCGAGACTTTGTTAAAAACTCAGTCACAGTTGTTTTAGTGCCTTTCAAAGAAGTTTTAGCCTTCCAAACAATGGAACGTGCTTGCATATCTGTGAACCGCACAAGAATGGGCCTGGCTGATTCCCTCTTTACACCTAACCTGTGGCAGGATTCAATTGAATCTGGCTTTGAGTCTGACAATTTCATTTGGCTGGTTAACACATACATGATTTTCTTCAAGACATCTTCCTCCTTATCTTCTTTAATGCCATGAAAGAGAAGAACCTTCCTTCGTGATTGAGTCTCCAAGCGATCCAAACCAAGGGCAACAAGCTCCACCTGAGATTTGAGTATACCAAGGGACTTCCATATGAAAGTCTTGAAAGTACAAAATTCTGCGGCCAAAGCTTTTACCGTAGGATTAGAAGCAGTAGAACCAGGTGGTTGCAAGTTCTTTTCAAATTCGACCATTCTTGTATTAAACATAGACGATAGCTCGTCCATGCTCTTCACAAGCTGCTCAATTGGAGAGTCCATAATTCAGTGTGGTGATTTTGTGTGAAAGTGAGTTTACAGTCAACTTAAGCACTGGTAATGTAAACTTTAATACATATGTTCTATAATTATTTTTAAAGTTTTAAATAATGTGGAGCTATTAAATCACGTCTAAACTCTTTTGTGTCTACCCGCCGAAAAAAAAGCAATTTAGTGCAGCAGCGAATTTAATTTGTATTTGAACTTACATAATATGAAATTTACAATATTTATCTTTACAACTGTCGACATTTCCACAAGTATATAACTTTGTATGTAACCTTGTATAGGATAGGTATATATTTACTCAATAGGAATACTAGCGACTCACTTTCGCTCCGCTCGGGTTCGTCCCTAGTTACGTCTTAACGTTTCGTATAAATTTCTCAGAGGTGCGATATTTTCCCGCAGTAAAAAAAGTATCTTATATGGTAACCCGGATAATCTTCATACCAAATTTCATCATAATCTGTCCAGTGGTTTTATCGTAATGCGTTCCCAGACAGACATAAAAAAATCTAAAAACTATAGATCCAGCCTCTGTATCGATAATAATGACTATTTTAATAAGATTTTCCAAAAAAATACAGTACGGATTCGACTCAGAATTTTATTAAATGTACGAGTATGTATAGACACGGTAATGTTACATATTACATTACCGTGATATAGATGTCCTATATGTTTGCAAATTATTTTAAAATGTAAAACCTATACTATTAAAAAGTAACATCTAATCATATAATTAATTAATTTAATATTAATATAAAAAGATGTATCAAAATGATTTTCTTTACTTTATAGGTATACTTTGCATAAAAAATACAGCCAGTAATCCTTAAGGATTACATCTACCGCTTGTCTTCCTTGCTTCTTTAAATCATTCATAATTAACCGTGCGATTCTTAAATATAAAAACGTATACATAGTATAGAGTAGCTAATATTTATGTATAGGTACAGTTATTTTAATCGTATTTTAAAGAAAATATTTACAGTTTTAAGTAAAATACGTAGTTATCGGTTTTACGAGTGTCTTTAAACATTGTTAAACACTGTATTCATGTTAGGTCGGTTAATGAGTGCCGTACCGGTAAATTTCTCTTAAATCCGGTTCAATCCTGAATGTGGTGGTGCAGCTGTCTTAGTGTTTCTAGTCCAAATTTACGATAATGGCTGGTATAAAGTGTTTAAACCAATTACCGTTCTGGAGAAAATTCAATAGGAACGAACGCTCGATAGTTAAGTGACCTATTGCTCTATTATTCGCAGAATGGCGTAGTTATACCCTTTTCACCAGTCATGTGGTCATTTGAAATGATTTAAAGCTCGAGTTCAATATTATACATCGTTAAACTATAATTCTAAATGTGGCCGTTTTTGTATTTAGTTGTAATTTATATCATTCTTTTAGAATTCCCAAAGGGTGCCAACGGGACCCTGTTAAAAAGCTTCCTCCGTCCGTCTGTTTGTCAGCGGGATATCTCATGAACCGTAATAGGTAGAGAGTTGGAATTTTCACAGAGTGTGTTTTCCTATTGTCGTTATTACAACAAATAATAAAAAACCAAGGTGGCGAATTTCAAAATGATTCCATATGTATTTAAAAAAATCGATTATGTTACCGAGGAACCGTACCGTACCGAGAAATCGTGTGTCCGACTCGCACTTGACCGGGTTTTTTCGTAAGAAAAATACTTTGATTTCCATAGGTATATTAGTGTTAATTTTTTTATTACTTGATGTAATATTTCTATGTAGTATAAAGGTTTTAGTTTTAGTTACCTTTTTGACTTCCTTTTATAATAAAACTCTAATCGTACCGATCTGATTTAATCTATCAATCAAATGTACATTATTTCTAATCTGTGTTACATCCTGATTGAAATAGGTATGCCCTTAAATAACTTATGGGCTACAGAAGGAAGATATAAGAGTCAATCGTCCACGGATTGTTCACAAGTTATAATTCAAACGGTTATGTATTATTATTATTATGTAATAGTTTAATTTCATTCAATTCTCCCATTGCTGGGGTTTATTTTTCTCTAACGCGGACGTTATTATTATTATTATGGAGAAATGATTATGATGTGATCTAATTATATGTGGTTAGGTTTATGTATGCATATACATAAACCTAACCATGCCTACGTATTTATATACAACTAGCCACTTACCCTATACCTTACGTTTTAATTTTTTTTAAGCGGAATCCTAATTCTTTTTCTAAAATAAAAATAGCCTAAGTTACTCCTAGTAACATCAGCTATCTGCCGTGTAGTCCCGTCAAAATCAGTCCAGCAGTTTTGGAGATTAGGCGGATAAAACAGACAGACAGAGAGACATTTTAAAAAAAATATGTGTTTTTTGTTGTTTGTTACATATAATTTAACATATGCATTTAGTAAAAATTGTTATTTTGACATTTTATTTATCTGTATAGAGAAAGAAAATGACAAATATTCTTAATTATATATACAAAACGAATATATACTGAATTATTACTGTACGTATTTATTAAATTAATACAAGTATAAATTAAATACATATGTGAGAAATTGCTTAGAATTTTGAGCGCAAAAATATGTTTTTAGAGAAACCTATTTTCTTGCATAACACTCAACGCCACTCTGTCTCAAAGTTCAGACATTTTTAGAAACATGACAGAAAAGTGAAATTTGGATTATTAGTAAATAGTATTCTATGCCTAAATGAATATAACAATAGATTTATATTAAAATAGAATTTATGGTATATTTTTAGGTGGAAGCTTTTTAGATTTAAGAATCTTTTATGATTGTTTTTATAGACTCATTTTAGTGTTGTTTCCCAAAAAGTAATAAAAAACGTTTTTAACGAACATAGCTTTCACAATATCTGATTATAATACATCAGAAGTTGCTAAAATGAAAAAAATATATAACAACTAGTAGTACCTACGGCTTCGCCCGCGTTCAAACTTCATATAGGTATATATATAAACATCAGTTTTACAATAATGTATGGAAATCTACCCGATATGTTGACATTTATGATTACTGCTCCGCTCCCTGGGGCCTAGCCTTCCTGAATGAAAGGGCTATCTAATGCAAAAAGATTTTTTTAAATCGGATTAGTAGTTCCTGAGGTTAGCGCGAAGATGTAAGAGTATTAATATATTTACGACTTCTTTAATTCTTTTCCGGTCTTTGATTAGTTTTTACCTCATTTTTTAAAATTGTAAGGTTGGTAGGTACTTTCTGTACCATTGTATAATGTATTTTTCGGTGTAGACAACGTCTGATATAACTATAATTTTTGAACTTTTCGTGATCATATTAGTTGTAAAGCAATCGAATCGTTGTAAAGTATTCGAAACAAAAAACCAAAACAAAAATCCGAAAAAATGGTTTTATTTAAAGTGAAAATAATTCTAAAGAACTCACTTAGGGACACTTATGTCACTTAGGGATACTTATGCTGGATAATATGTATAGAAATGGTCTCATGATGTAATTGATAGAGTTTATTAAGGTCGCACTCGGCCTACTGCGTCCGGTGAATGAACGCGGGTGTGTGGGTGCGGCATAGGTATAATTGACACGTATGTATAAATCAACTCCATATGTTACTGTTTTGTCCATAGTTCCATTTGACGATACGTTTGACTTAGTTAGTAGTGACCCTACTTGCTGTGCCAGCGGTCGCGAATTCGAGTCCCGCTGGGGGCATTCATTTGTGTGAAGAGCACGAATGTTGTTTATACCCATGACTGCATCGGTATTTATATTTATAATATGTATGTATTTCAAGTTATATATGTGCAGTGTATAATATCCATAACACATGCCTCGTAGCTTACCATGGAAGTAAATGGTGTTGTGTAAAAAAATAGTAAAAACAATTTGCTTATTATAATCGGATTATATTATAAAAATATCAGAGTTAAATATCAAAATAACAGCTTTTTACAAACAAAATGCATGTAAAAAATCAATTTTCAAAAAAAAAAATGTTTGTTTGTCCGTCTGTCTGTTTGTTCCGGCTAATCTCCGAAACGGCTGGAACAATTTTGTCGGGGCTCGCTGCCAGATAGCTGATGTTATAAGGAGTAGCTTAGGCTACTTATGTATTAGAAAAATAATTAGAAAACGAGGGTCTCGCTAGTATAATAATAATTTGACTCATGAGTTATAAATACTTTTTCGTTAAAAATCAGTTTCATTTAAAGATATTACTATTAATTGTTTTCATCACTAGAGATTCAGTTTTGCTCCAATGCACACTGTAAAAGCTGTTTGTTTGTATCTCCCGAACTAAAATTGCATACCTACCAAGGTAATAAATCAGCGAGCTTCGCTAGCTTCGAAAGCCTACTGTATCCAAGTAATCAGGGCTTTATGTGTACACATAGGTGTAGGTCAGACAACTCTGAGAATTAGCATTGAATGGAGGTAATTGTACTGTTACTGGGGATATGCGAGATCTGTTGCTGTGTTGTGTTTGCTTTGCAATCTAATTTGAACAAACATACATACATGTGTTAATAGGTATTACATGTAAGCTTGGTTTCTGGCTATTTATTTTTAATTATTTGTTGTAATTATGTGTAAAAAGCGACTTTGCACCCGATAGAGATTTTCCTGCCACAAATTTCAGTAAAATGGTTGATCTTCAAGTTGCTAGTAAATGCCTAAAAAAAGTTCTTTTTTTTCTAAATTTTTCATTTTTTGGTATATTATTTTCTTAATTAATTAAAATCAAAAACTCGTATTTACCCTATTGAAATAAAAATAATATGTCAAATCGGTCCAGTTCCCAAGTGAGCGCTTATCAACAAACATCATTTATTTTTTATTTATCTAAAAGACTAGCATTGCTCGTGCGTGCTCCGCCCGCGTTCAGGTGACCAAAGGCCAAATTCTTAGGTTTTACATATTAGTATATTCTTACAATGCAGTTTTTGTATTTTTTCTCAGAAATGAGATATTTTCCCGCGGTAAAAAGTATCCTATATGTTGACCTGGATAACCAGCTATTATCATACCAAATTTCATAAAAATCTGTCCAGTGGTTTTCTCGTGATGCGGTAACAGACAGACAGACAGACAGACAGACAAAAATTCTAAAAACTATGGATTCGGACTCTGTATCGATAATAATGTCTATTTCAATAAGATTTTCCAAAAAATATTTAATGTACTTAATGTACAGATTCGACTTTGTTAGAATTTTATTATATGTAAATAATCTGTAGAAATTAAAACTAACGTATTGCGTCTAACGGTAGTCAAATCGAATATTTCAACGTATAAAACACCAGAGGACAGTACAGTAAATCAGTGTAGGAACGTTTATTCCAGCGTATCGCTGAACGGTTGCATAAATCAATTAGTACCCAAACACCATTCCGGTCTATCAAGACAAACTGCTACTTTTATGACGTTGTTAAAATGACTGGCAGTTAAAAGCTCTACTAGCACTCATTTTAACCAACTTCTAAAAAAAGGAGTTTCTCTCGAGTTTTCAAAAAGGAAGACATGCTGTATATTAGAAAATATACATGTATTGTATATATACACAAATCAGGAGTACAGTCGAAATTATGAAGTATAGTAAAATGATTTTCATGATACTTAAAAAAATGAAAAATAATTTATTGATAAACAAGATTTTTCTAATATACTTGTATTTATTACTTGATTCTTTCATGAACCTTGTTTGTTATGCTAGGTTCAAGCTTAAGAATGAAGAACAGCAGTGGATTCAGTACCTACATATTATGTAATATTACATACAAAATTACTAGGGATGGGCCGAAATTCGTTTTTTATTCTCATCGTTCGACCGAAGTTCATATTCGTTTCAAGCCACATTCGGCCCATCTCTTAAAATTACCGTAAAATAGTTTTTTTTAAATATCATACCTCATTCACTAGATTGTTTGTACATTACTTAAAATGTTTTATATCTGTTATTCCAATAGATAACTATTAGATACGAATCCAAGCGCATACACTAGTATTCAATAATTGCAGTACGATAAATCAGTCAGCTCATGTTTCAACGTGTCGCCGGTGGCACCGCGCCGATTGCCGACGATAACTCAATTATTAAACGACCAAGCATTGCTCTGTCCAGACGGACTGTTGAGTTGTGTATAGCTACTAATAAACAATAGTGGGTGATAAGATTTATGTCAAAAATACAGGCAATTATGGCATTAAAGTTGATATGCGCAGTCGCGGATCTGCCGTCTTACGGGAAATAACAGGTTCGATTTAAAATAGCAAAAATGTGTAAATAAGAGTAGTATCTACGAGATTGATTATAAATGTAGTTTTTTAAGGCAACGCTAAAACGTCTTTCGAAAACATGTAAAGCCTTACAAAATATGTAAGGAAAACCTTTATCTTGAGATGAGACGTGGTAATGTCGAAAAGTATAATTCACATAGGTATATAATATGAGAATATTGGAAGTGCGCTTCACTTAATTTCTCAAGCTAGCACGCTACCAAGGATTTACCACCTTTTCTCGGAACATGTCACGGACATTTTAAATTATAGATTTTTTTTAGTATTCGTATCTTGCAATGCAATGCGATAAAACCGTCAGTCCTATACAATCATCACTGTCAATAAATCAATTACAAATATAATACATAATATATTGTAATTTATAAAGTTGTAAAGAACACCTTTTATGATAGGATTTTCATTTTTAGATAACGTAAAATTGAATTTCTAAACTGTACATCACAGACACTTGTACAAAGTTCGTCCAGTCCATCTCTTGATATAAGAAAAGCGATTTTGTAGTGCTGATATTGCCGAAGTATCGAAATATAAAATAAATAGTTTCTATTTTATTTATTATTTCTTACAGTAGAATAAAAATAAATGTGCTTAGCGCTTAGGGCCCGCTTGCGTGGTAGTTATGTCGGTAAAAAATACCTTTTGTTATACTAGAAGGCTATTTCGACTAACTACACTTAACATTTACAAATTTAAATAACACTTGTGGTATACTGAGTTCAAACCTTTGCTATTACGTAAGGAAAACTAAGGAAATTGCACTTTCTAACTCGGTCTTACATATTTGTTGCTCGGCCTTATGCAAACGCATGAAGTTAAATATTTATTAAAAATTAAAAAGTGCTAATTACACGGAAGTCAAGACAGCTCTGCCATTATCCATGTCCTATTTATAAACAGTGCGACACAAAGTGTCCAGGTTGCGGACACTTTATTTTACAGAACATTTATTTCGTCTCGGCTAACCACTTAGCCTAATTTATTACAGCTTCCCTGGAAGTTGGATAAGAGCTATCTAAGTGTAGTTTTACTTAGTTTCCACAACTAGCATCTCAAATGTAAATTCTTGCTCTATTTAGCTTAGGTTGGGTGTGCTGATTACGTTGTAATGTTGATTTTCTTGTATTTAGTCGTCACTAATATTAGAAATCAAATAAATAAAATAAAAAATCTTATTATACTTTCTTAAATTTTACTTTTACTTTCTTCGATTAATTATATTTAAAGACGCCTGTTTTAAAAGATATTAAATATATTTCCATTTTAATTAAGCCTTAAAGAATTTTCATCGCTAGATGTAGGTACTGTTGTATAGATTACATCGTATTTTATATTCACTAGAATGGGGAACGACTGAATAATTTCCTTTATTAAAATATAATTTAACAAGTCACCGACAAGTGGTATCAGACCTAAAAGCTGACCTGAAATTTACAGTTAATTCGATGAAGTGTTTCCAGATCTCAACGGTTTCCGAATTCGCCAAACTAGATTTACCTAAGTGCGAGGGTCCGGGGCCAATCAGAGGAACTACTTCAGGCCAGCTATTCAATTATAAATGCGATCTCACAGACGCCTTTGTCCGCCGGAAAGTGATGCCGAGACGGGTTCTTTATAATTTTATTCGAGTGATCTGAAGAGAAAAATCAAATAATGAAAGAGTGCTCCAAGTTTTTGACTCTGACACTTTCCACGCGTCGGTGGAGGTTTCAATATAAACATTTGTTTATATAGCATTTGTTATTGTTGCCTGATATACGCTAGAAACCAAGTAATAGAATGAATTTAGTAGGTATCTTTAATCGGGAAGAGCCCAAAAGTTATAAATATTTAGAAAATATCAAGAATTGATTCAAGCTTGGAGTTAGATTTGGATAAAAATAAAACAAGATTTTTGTAAAAATGAATATAAGTTTATTCCCCCTAAACGTTACATTTCCGTACCTCGCAAAAAGAAACGCTTACGTTTTGTCGTTTTTCTCATTCTGGGAAATGGACATGACCCGTCGTATCGTTGAGATTTATATAAACTTGTGACTACTGAGAGCTTTTTATCAGAATGCCTGAAAATCACAAAAATTCACATCGCATAACAAGTGTCGTCACATTTGTGTTATTACACAAATGTAAACGCTGAAAACCATTGATACTAAGTTTCCACAAATTATTCAATATATGATTTTATCCTCATTATTACTTTATTCTGATACTATTGTTTTCCCTCAACTCCGCCCGTGTAGATTATGCCTCATTACTTTGCCTTTAAAGATCATTGCCTGATGTTAGATATAACCTTCCTCAATATCAATTTTTCTAATAGGACTGGTAGTTCCAGAGATTAGCGCGATCATACAAACATAAAAACATGTTCTTCAGCTGTAATCCTATAGATAACAGTAATCCAAAATACTACAAGCCCACGTCATCATCTATGCAAATATTATCGATGCCTCATTCAGAGAACGCATGATGCAAAGACAACAAAAAGAACACACTTTTTTACATTTATAATATGAATAAAAGTAGAATATACTGATCACTAAATTCTGCTAAACTAGTTGAAGTGACTTTATGATAGTTTATGTTTACGTATATTTGTTTTGTTGTGCCCTAGAGTTTACCAACTGTTAAGGATTACAAAACTTATCTCGAGCCGTAGACGGGTTCTGTTGTGGAGCAGAATGTTTATCGCAAGCCTACTGTCGTCGAGGGAAAGGGTATCACTTATGAATCCATCCGAGAAATAGCCTTTCATAAAGCTATCTTGATTTAGTACTGAAATACTTTATTCTTTTCCCCTCTTTATTGATTTTGATGCGATGTGAAGTATCTTTGTTTGGAGAGCTTCTTTGTAAGGCTTAGTAAAAATATATTACAAGAGCAGTATATTTTTGTCATTTGAAGATGTTTTGACGAGCGTTACCTATAGTAAGGATACAAGTACGTTGCCAGTGTAACAAGTTATGATTTAATTCATGAAAATAAAAATTAAGTGCGAATGTAATATTAGCAAATATTAATCATCTTTTATGTAAAAGAGGCACACAAAGTGGAAACAAATGAGCATTACATTCTTTCTGTAAGGCTATAAAACATTTTCAATTATCTGCTAGGTACTTTGTATTACAATAATTGTAATTTTAATACAAATTCAAAAGAAAACAACATAATTATAAATATGACCTAAACAACGTAATCGGGCAAAAGGAATCTTTTTGTTCGTGTTTCTGAAAAAAAAAGTAATAAAAAACACCAAATGCGTTTACTTTCTCCGCTTTATTGGTTTTATTGATACACTTTTATATATAAAGAGGAAGTGTTCCGAAAATTGGGGCATATCGTTACTGCCAGATGTTTTACGCTTAGTTTTACTGCAAAAAAATATGCCGCCGTACGGTGTAATAAAACTTGGGTGTCATGAATAAAGTAACCTTCAGGCCTCAACGTTATGATATACTTGTTTCAATTTATCTCCAGTAATAAATTTTTGGTTACCACTGCTTTTTTATTTTTAGGGTTCCGTACCTGATATGGAGGTAACGAAACCCTAATAGGAGTGCTCATGTGTCTGTTGGTATATCTGTCTGTCGCACTCTATTATCTCCGAAAGTGTAGTATGTTAAAACACTTATACAAAACTTCTAAAAATGTTACTTCAATTAAATTAGGAATAGAAAGATAAAGATATTTACACTTGAAAACATATTGTAGAAACATAGCAAATTATTAAGCTTTATTCTCATAATGTCTGAAAGTGGGAAGACTAGAAAAAATACAATTTCTAAAAAATACATAAAGTATAGATTTACTTATATTTTACAGGAAAATATCACGAAAATTTCATTGTTCTTAAAATAAATCCTAAGTCCAAGTCCTGAGACGACCAAGAATAGTGATTAGGGTTTTCTGCCCCGACACGCGTTTCTTATTAACGGCCCAAAGTTGGCGGTGTTACGCACCCGTGCTTCGGAGAACACGTAAAGCCGTTGATTTGCATCATATATTTCATCGCTTGCCGAATTGTCTTCCGAGCTATGACAATGGAAGCAATAGAGAGTAGATTTATGTTTGCGGATACAATTATGCAGTAGGCTATTTCCTAGTTGATTCCTATAGCCTCAGTTAGATTGGTCGTCGTAACCGACATACGCTCAAGATTACTTTTTATAACAAAAACACATAGGTTAAGTTCTGATTCTTTGCGGAACTCTCCTTTAGACGAGTCGGAGCAAGCCGCACCTGAAAGAAACACCTGCTTCTTCTCGCTTACACACGAAGCCATTATTAATGGACTTCTAAAATATGTTTTATATAAAGTTTGGCTTTATGTATGCATGTAGAATTATATATGTTATTTAATCTAAAATCAACGATTTGAATAATTGTATTTACATTAGTAAAAGTTTTAAGTTTTAAATAAAATTATCTCTTCGGATTATTTCGCGGATTTATTTTGATTTGTGGTTCCCGTTCTAATTTTAGTATATGTACTGCCGAAGCGAGTACATATACTAAAATTGGAACGGAAACCAAAAATCAAAATAAATCCGCGAAATAATCCGAAGAGATAGTTTTATTTAAAATATCAAATATTCGCGTAAATCTAAGAATGTATTAAGTTATAAGTTGATAAAAAAGTAACTCTCTTTAATTTTGCTTTTATTCAAAAAATGTTGGTGCCAAAGAAGAGAAATTGCATTACGCTAGTTTGTATAAAATTTACTAACTAGTGACTGGTTTAGTCGTGCAGTTTAAAGTTACATTATATATTTGGTACTGCAACGCTGACGTCCCAAGGGTGAAAACTGGTCTCTGTGTGATATAAAAGTTACATGTTGTTAGAGTTACTCCAAATCAACGCCGATTTATCGCAGATTTTAAAATGGTTTGAATTTATTCTACATAGAATAATGTTGCATAGAAACGTAATATACTGTATACGAGTACACTATATATCTGTATTATTCTGTTTATATGTCGATCATTTATCCGTAGGCCTTATAAAAAACAATATCGATGTGGTTGGAAAATAAATGGTTTATTCACTTGCATGTAAAGTTGTAGGCAAAAACTAGTCTTACATTGTATATTTTAGACGAATAACCATTCGTAAAACATATCGTGCTCCTTAATGCGTAATTTTAAGGTAAACCGATATGATATTTGATGTAAATGTGTTGAATAACAACTTGAATATGTTTCAAAAGTAATTTTTAAAAGCAGAGTAAATCGAGTGGGCCCTTCGAAAATTATTTTCGCATTAGAAAAATCGCTTAGTGAATTGTGAAAGTATTATTCGTATAATTTTTATGTGAGCCCAGAAATAATCTGGTAGTATTTTGGAATTCCATTTTAGCAGTTCATCGTTAATTCTGATAAAAATGTAACCTATTTTTTGAATAGCGAAAACGATTAATAAGATCTCATGCCTGTGATGAACCTTTAAAAGTCACGTACATTTTCTGTAAAACCATAACCTAAATATAAAATTTATTTCAACTAATTCGCCTATGTTTCATCGTGAAAGCATTTCCATCGTGATCTTAGCCTTTGTAAGGAAAAAGATAACATCCGAAAAGTTCTTTTGCCGCAGCTTTTTATTTTTATCTATATAATGAGTTCAAGACAGGAATGTAATTAGAAGTCTCTCTCAGCGACCATCTCGGCCAATCTCAGGCATCTCTAGAGATCAGGCACCGCGATCCGGTAAATAAAGTCATTGAAAACACAGCTAATCTTTGTTTTGTGAACAAGTTTAAGTGCTCGTTTATTAAACGTGTTTCGCATAGTCTCTTTTGAGATCTCTAGGTAGAATTTCGTTCTAAAGTCGGATTAGGTGGTTTTTAATTTTTTTGGCAATTTTGTCATTGTATTAAAAAGGAAGACAAATATTTATAACTGTTACACAATTTAGCTTGGCAATTTCGTTCACTAGCGACTCATTCTGCCTTCACCCAAATGTGAATTACATTTGTACACTTAAATGACTGTTATTATTGTACATAACAGTTTATGGGACGCTACAAACAGAAAAACATATTCATTTTTAATGTACAGATTCGACTTATTTATAATTTTATTATATGTATATGTAGATAAGTACAAAGCTTCTGACCATTCACATTTATCCATTATCCAATTAAGTACTTCACAAACAATCGCTTAAGGACTTAAGCGCTTTAAAATATAAGCCATATTAAAGTCAGTTGTAACGTTAAATTTCTTCTCAACAGATTAGTCTAAAATGAAGGTTTTACATAAATAACCTTGTTTCTAATAAACCTTTATCTTTGATGAGGAATTATTGTACTATATTTCAAAGAGAACTCTGGCACTAATTACTTTACCAAGTATCGACAACGTCATCGTTGATCATCGTCATAAATGTATGTAAATAGTAAATTAATATAGGTTATATTTAAATTGAATCATTTTTATCGCGTCCATTTTCGAAAAATATTTAGTACTCTTTAACTTTATGACAAAACTTATTTTAACTTAACTTTTGTTCAGTTTTACATAATAAATATTTTGATCGGTTTTTTCAATTTTCGATGGTATTTTTATGACATGTTTTGCGACTTTTCACTTTAGATTTCTTTACATATATAAAGGTGCTCTCTTGACCAGCTGTTCCTTTAAACACCCAGTCGTTGACGTCACGCGAACTTTGCCAATGCCTACGTCGCTACGCCGCTCCGTAGCGTAGTGTTTACACGCGCGTCGACAGCGCCGGCTGAGCGCTACGAACTGCTACGAATATCGCTTTGAATAGAATCTAGAAAAATATTGTATGTACTTTAAAATATTATATCGAATTTTATAATAATCGATTTTGAAACGACAATAACTAAATTAAAATATTTATTATAGAATAAAAAAAATGTGTATTTTTACTTAAATACATACATACGTAAAGAAATTCATGAAATAATGTTTTCTATGAACTCATAAAACATTTAAATATATTAAATTGATGATAAAATTTATGCACGAATAATCGCAATACTTGATTTAGTGTGATAAAATAATCGATATCGTAATCAGTGAATAGTGCAAGATATTGCCATTCCCTTCCCTAGTTTTGATGAAAGATGATGTCAGTAATGTGATGTGTACTGACATAGATCCTCACATACCTACGAGGAATTGATTTTAACGGAATTGAAAAGTGCTACAACAAAAATGTGACTGTATAAAGTATATCAGATTGAGTAATTTTACTAATTAAGAACCCTTCTTTTCATAATTTAATGGATGGTTAGGTAATAAAACTAACATGAACAATACTGTAAAGTGAACAGATTCCAATTAATTTTCTCGTATTTTGGATTGTGGATGTCTATTTGGTCAATGATGGGAGAAGGAACGTCTCCTAACGTGTTCTTCGCGAGCAGCTCGAATGGTAACGGGTATCGACTATCAGCTCGAGGAGTTCAAACTTTACAGACCTTTCTGCGAGAGCATGGCGCTGATTGTGTACGACAGTTCATGCAGGTGAGACTGTTGATTAACTGGATATCGTGGTTAAAATTGTTCTTTATAACCATGATCATCATATGTCTATCTGTATTGTATATTACCGTACTATAGGTTGTTGTTATTAAAAATGAAACAATTAAAAAATAATTGAATTTTTTAGTAAATTCAATTTCAAAACTGTCGAGTCATTCGCTTTTTGGAGTTTAAATTATATACGCACAAGTTGTTTATTAGAACACGAAACAATTTAAATTAGATTCCTCTCACCGGGTGACGAAATGATTAAAGAGTTCATATAATAAAAATTAATAGTTTAAAAACAAAAGATTTTGAACCACTGCACTGTTACGCTAAAACATGCTCTACATCTGGCGCCCAACTTACTACATATTCTTGTTGAAGCAGGCCGTGTGAGAGTATAAACTCTCTGAGGTTGAAATGAGTGTACAGCGTCTATTGTATGGGATTTTTTTGGTTCAATGTGTGAATGTGCAATAAAAAAAGGACCACGCATCGATTCGAAGCGCGCTCGCTTAAAATTCTCGAATAAGGTATAACGTCGAAATCGACTAAAAATCGGGTTGAGAGTAGAATTCAATTTTCACTTTTTTCATTTGCGTGAAATATTTTCGTTTGTATTTGTGTTGTGTTAATTGGCTTAAGATTTTTGTTGTAGCAATTTAATATTTAGTAAGGTCTTAAGAAATAGCAATGAACTCATTTACACGTACCTACTACGTTAGTATTATAAATTACATTTCTTATGTTTTCTGATCATACAAATTGTTAACACTCATTACATATTCATATGTATACTGTATATTTATTAAGTAAATTTATATAATTGGGTTAAAATTAAGAGTCATTTACATAAAATTTGAGAACAACTATAGGTAGAAGTGGCAAAAGGTCCATACAGGACGTCTTACCTTAAAATTATTTTGCTATAATTTTACATACATTTAATTTTTACATTAATACGTATAACCCTTCGCAACTGATAGGTAGGTATGTATATGATTATTATATATGTATCTTTTAAAGATTAATCTTACCTACAAAACAATGCTACAGTCATGACCGTGACTTTTGACTCAGAAACCAGCCAAGGACAACGAAATCACTTTCGAAGTTGACACGGAATTGAAGTCGGTGGGTGAAAATGTAGTCTCTTTGTCTGACACCTCAAAGCTTCAAAGACACTCTGAGCATTAATTTCAAAGACGAAAATTCCTGATAAATATATTTTTAAGTTTAGCCAGGGCACGAATACTTAATTTTTATTAAATAGAAAAAATGCTATATAATTATTAATTTACTGGCCAAGTGCGAATCGTATTCGCTCACTGAGGTTTCCGTACTAGTACACAAATTATTTATGTTGCAAATGAAGTGGAGTACATAGTATACTACACGGGAGTTATCACTTTTAATAGATTCCCGTCTCAAAGGAACGGAACATTAATATAGTTTTAAGAAAACATGTTGGTTACTTTGTTGTGTGCTTCCATTACACGTATAGTTAATTTTTAATTGCAAAAGTTTCAAATATTTCCGTATGCATCTAGAGTATTTTATAAAGCTAATACAGCTCTAAATATTCTTTCTCATCCACAACTAAAATACCATGTATGATATTTAAGTTTATCTTATAGGTACTAACGACTCACCCTCGCTTCGCTCGGGTTCGTCCCTAGGTTGGTTCCCCATACAAACTTTCATCCCCGTTTTCACTCCCTTAAGGGGTGATTTCCAGGATAAAAAGTATCCTATGTCCTTCCCAGGGTCTCAAACTATCTTCTAACCAAATTTCATCTAAATCGGTTCAGTAGATCCAGAGATTACCGCCTACAATGCCACAAACTCACAATTCACAAACTCACAAACTTTATCTCTTTATAATATTAATATAGTATAGATTGAATGAGCAATATAATAAATTTATTTCGTGCATCTTGGAAACCGGTTTGAACGATATAGATCATGTATTTAGATAAGGTTTTGCTTTTTAAGTTTATCTACATAGGTGTCTTTTCCTAAAAAAAAACTCAATTTTTATATCTTATCCAAAAACAAAACGCCGATTGAAGCTCGGTCGTACAGGTACTTTTATAAATAAGAACCTATTATTGGTAGATATATGCCATAACACTTTTTTTCCGAAAAGCCAGGGGGAATAATATCGAAAAACATCTATTTATATATTGCTAGCGACTCACCCTCGCTTCGCTCGGGTTCGTCCCTAGGTTGCTTCCCAATTCAAACTTTCATCCACATTTTCAACCTTTGTAGGGATTATTTCTGTGATAAAAACCATCCTATGTCCTTCCCAGGGACCCAAACTATCTTCATACCAAATTTTATCTAAATCGGTTCATTAGTTTCGGAGCCTATTCAGTACAAACAAACAATCAAATATTTCCTCTTTTTAAAATTAGTATACCTAGATCTATTTTTTGCTTACAGAGAGTATGTTAATGTAATCAAAGCCTATTGTACAATTAATACAAATTGTCTACTATATACAGGTTGAACACAAAGCGTTACCGTGGCCGCTATACTATCGATCAAGACAATTATGTCCAATTAGAAGCCTCATTAGTCACAGTATTAGCGAGTAACATATTAAAGGTCTACACCATCTAGAGCCAAACATTGGTTTATTGTTCTTCGTAAAACTTGTTTTAATGCTTATTTAGTGTTGCAAGTTGTAATGTTTAAGTGATTCAGTTCTAATGATAGGATTATAGTTCAGAAGTTGTTTTGTTTACTATTAACGTATTCTGGCTTTTCTCAGATACTTATACACAAATAGACACACATACATATTATTTAATAGGTAAGTATTCAAGCATAGGCAGTGCTAGCCTAGTAAAAACGCGCTTGCTTGGGAGACCGAGTGAAGCGGGTTCAAATCCCGGGTCATGTTCAGTATGATTACCACTTGTCTTACGGTGAAGAAAATATCGTGAGGAAACCTGTATGTCTGAGAGAACTTAGCTAGTTTTCGAAAGCCGTGAAGTCCGCCAATCCGCACTTGGTCAGCGTGTTAGAGGACATGAATAAGGGCTGAATTTAATAGTTAAAACTTTTGAGTTCAGACTAATAAATCTCAAATTATTAGATATGACTCCAGCGCCACGTAAAACAATATCTCACTAAAGTTTTATCGGTAATGGTTTACAATATCAATGATAAACAAAACGTTCTAAAATACATATAGATATATCTACCTTAAAAAGGTCTCACACAGGTATGTTAAATCCTGTAGCAATAGGACCCGCGTTAGGGTTTATTAGTATTGAACTTACTTGACCGACTGTAGTGGCGAAGAGTCCATTATTATAACCTGATTCCTATGCGGCTTACCTTATAAGAATCCTATAATCCACCGATAAAAAGTTATACTTTTTGTTTTCCATGTAGTACAGCCCTAGTTTTCAGACGTAAATAATAATAAAATAGCGAAATGAACTAAAAAAGTATATTTCGGACTCGGTAGCTGACTGGCCTACTTGTATTAAAATTTCATCTTTTGCCAATAGGTATATTAAAAAAAATCACAATAATATCCCATGACATTTTAAATAAAACTATCTTTTCGGATTTTGTCGCGGATTTATTTGCATTTTTGTTTCCCGACGTTTCGAATGCTTTACAGCATCCATGGTCACGGGAGAGACTGAGGTGTTACATGTCTTGGAGGTATAGTTGTTACAGACAGCCTACCCACAATTAACAAAATGAAAATTGCACCAATTAAATTACAATATTTTTTAACTTTAAACATTTTTATAATTTTAATTATAATTGAATATGAATATTATTTATTTAATTTTTGCTATTATTTTTATAATTATTACAATTTTAAAATATTAATTAGTAATCTATATTTAGTGTTGCCATTATTATATTTATAACCATAAAGAAAAATATAAAATATAGTGTTAAATATTTAAGCCATATAATTGTTCTATGTGTAATTTAAAAAGTTAAAGTTAATTAAGGATAATTATTTCAATTTAGTTTGCTATTATTTAAAAACAACTTACTAAGCAACACTATTACTATATACTTTTACAAATGAGAAATGAAAAATATTAATCTGATATGCTGTCATTTTGATATGCTGTTATTTAAAATGTCAAATATTCGCGTAAATCTAAGAAAGTATTAATATCCCATGAGTTAAAACCACGATAGGTGCGATTGATGAGACGGAAAAACGTAAAAAATGTTTATATTGTTTTCGTTATTAATACCGATAACACAAATAAACAAATATATTGTAGGAATAATTTGGACCGCCTGTCATTTTTTATAATAGGTATGTATTTAATTTTAATTGGTTTTGTCAAAAAATAATTATGGTAGTAGCTCTACTCGAATTTCAATGATAAAGAAAATGCGTAATTATCCGAATCCGAAGAAGCAGGAAGTTCGAGAGAAACCGAAAATGCTTTTTTCTATAGATTTTCGTATGATCTCAACAACAACGTAAGATCATAAACAAGATGTTGATAATAGAAATGGCACCGAGGTTACAATATTTTTTTAATAAAATAGTGAGTACGAAGATGTAGCCCAAGAAAATCATGATAAAATCTATCGACCGATAGTTTGAAAGTCTAAAGTGAGCGGGGTATGCGGTCTGTTAATAACCACGATGTACATCCACAGTTGCAGTCAAATTATATTACGTTGAATGCCGCTTGATTCGACGACCGGACGTGTTCCGCCTGTAAACAACGCAGGTTTGGTACCGCATCCTGCACTCGATACTGCGCTCTTATCTAACGACGTTCGCGCGATATTCCCCAAGAATTAAATCTGACTTCTTTACGAGGTTTTATTCAATTTTAGTTTCATGTTCGACTCGAGTTGGGTTCAGTTTGCTCGAACTGTCTTAGATTGCATTTGCTGATTCTGTGTAGGTACATATATAAAATTTGAAACTTGTTTACGTTATATACGTGGAGGTTAGTGTTTTATGTATTTTGTTTTTAAGGACTAATATTTGGTAACATGAGCTTGTTATAATGATTTTTTTAAATGCATAGACTTCGTTATTGTGCCAACACGAAATCCGTTTTTTTTGTATATGTAATAAAAATATGTACCTAAGTCATACATATTTGTAAAATATAATTTCTATAAAGCGCATATTTCTTCATTTAAGCTGCTTGATAGTAATTAGTAAATTAAATTAAAGACTTGATTGTGCTTAAAGTTTTAAAAACATCTTTTAGCCGATGTTTCGCTTCTAATTAGATGTTAATTTAACTCGGTCAAGTGACGTTAATCAGAGTCCTACTGTGATGCTAGTTTTAACGTCACCTACATATTTTTCATACGTGTAATTATAATATTTTTATATCTTGTTCAAAATAAATGTAAAGATACATGGAGTATAATTAAGTTTAATTAAGACGATTAGTGTTATAAGGTTGGCAGCAGTCATTTAAGTCCTGATTTTTAAACTATTAAAAAATTATCATAAATTATGATGAAACAGCCATATAATAACATTTTTCATAGATATTTATCTGATTAAGTTCAATATAAATGATGAAGTTTGCAAGTTAAAAGACGCCTTCGTATTTAAAGTTACCTGTAATTTTCTCGCTATCGGGAAACTTTTGTTTATTGTATTTAACTGCAATTTACTCCCTTGTTCCTCATTAATGTACAATATTTTTGTTTCAGGTATACTCCACGTATATTCTGTAAAGTTTGAAATTTTAGATTGTTTCTCTTGGTAAGTAGTAGGTACAGAGTACAGACTGTGCTTCAGGGTAAGGTTGTATGTTTAATCTAAACATTTGTATAACTGAGGTGTTTTACTCATTATCTACTTAGTATTTTATCAATATCTGTCTTTCTTTGTATAAGGGACTGATTTAATAGATTTTATCAATATTTAATTTTTACTTTTGAGGAACGTGTTTCAGGAGAATTATAAGTGTGTATTTGAAATATTTGAATAATGATGGTGATGATACAAAAAAACAGTCAAATAGGTAAATTCCACCTGTAGAAGCGGAATTTCTTTTTGCAATTTATATAATTTATGAAAATTGATTTACAATTGGCGATGATATACACCTACAAAATACAAAAAACCCTATGTACCTATATCCGAATTCAGTATCTAACCTCATTTTTTTAAATCGTTCTACAAAGCTTCCTATCCGCGTGCTAGAAGGATAAATCAGTAGACACAATTACGTATATGATCATCCTATTGTTATTAGCAAGGACTATAGAATTGAAGTAAAATGGTGTACCCAAAAAGTGAAATCATTCACTTAGTAGGTCGACCGTAGAAAAGTAGAACAGTATGCTGAGTAAGCTACGTATCCTTCTCTATAAATTGTAGTTAAAAACTTGCTCCGTTTACAGCGTTGGTAAATTATCCAGGCTTTACTCATATGCATAATTTATTTTAAAATATGATATGCAACGGTCTATATATAAAGAACTAGACGTCTGCCCCGGTTACGCCCGGAATTTTTTTTTAAACTAATCTATCTCATTTAAGATTTATTACACGGTGTCTTACATGTGTTTATTAAAATTATAAAGACGCCTTTAAATTTATTTATTTAAAAAAAAACAATACCTAGTAAGTATTAATCTATACATATATAATAAAATTCAAACTGAGTCGAATCTGTATATTAAATATTTTTTGGAAAATCTTATTGAAATAGTAATCATTATTATCGATACAGAGGCCAAATCTATAATTTTTAGAACTTTTGTCTGTCTGTCTGTCTGTCTGTTACCGCATCACGAGAAAACCACTGAACAGATTTTGATGAAATTTGGTATGATGATAGCTGGTTAACCGGGTCAACATATAGGACCTTTTACCGCGGGAAAATAAAATTTCTGAGAAAGAATACAAAAACTGCATTGTTAGAGTATACGTGCTAATATGTAAAACCTAAGAATTTGGTTTGTTGTCATCTGAACGTGGGCGGAGCCGCGGGAAATGCTAGTACTTAATATAATTTTACATTTACTGCTAGAACCTTATTTTGTGATGAAAAAAATATTATTTTAAAAGTATAAATTGTATGAACACACAACCGTTACATTCAATAATGTTTATAAAAGCTTTTCCATCAGATAAAATGTACTTTCACAATTTTTTTTTCATGGCGGATAATTTAGAGTATAATTTACGGTCTCTCAAAATCGTTTTACGCTCCGTGGACATGTCGTTTTGGCGGTATTCATAAGGTTTTTATGATATATTGAGCTATTATAAAATCCTCGAGACGTGCCCTTAGTTAGGTCAGCATTTCGTTGGACAATTTTGTCTGGTGACCTCTATCCGCCCTTACGGATTTCATCTCGTATGAACTTGCTCTATGCTAATTTGGTTTTTGTTTAATGCAATAAGTGGACAGAGTGAACAGTCTACAAGGAACAAAGGATCGGATTACTGTTTATTATAAATGCGATAGTTTGTATGTCCTTTTCTCTTTCACACTGAAAGGGCTGAACAGATTTGGAGGAACTATAGCAGGCAGATAGTCTATGACCTGGATTAATACATAAGCTACTTATAGGCAATCAATCCATATACTATAATGCGAAGAACATTTTGATGATTGTGATTATGGAATTTTATATGAGATAGTGACTTTCTGTTAGAAGTTTGCAGCAAACATCCAAGGGTCTCTAAGGGATTAACAACTCAAGCGAAAACTCAGGACCTCAGGCTTATCGGGCAGTATGAAAAAAGGATAGGCTAAAGTTGTTGCGCAACTTAATGGTCAATCGTTCGTTTCTGTATTCGTTAGAGTTGTAAATTTTTATAGATATTGCAGATAAAAAGAGTAAAAGTGTACGTAAAAATTAATATTATGGATTATTTGGACATAAATTTCGTCAAAAGCGGTGTAATCGACGCGTGTACCGAGTTAGTGTCCCATAATCAGGATTTTCGTGTTTACAACTAGATTAAACTTGGATTAGATATACAAGCTCATATAACAAAATGTATATAAAATTATACTACTATATTGATGTGAGATTGAAGAGATGTTAAGTAGTACCAATACTTTATTTTTTTTTTAATAGTCGGTTAATCATTGATGATTTCTTTAAAACACCTCAAATGTTCAAAGTAAGAATGTATAGATATTTAAAAAGAAAAAAATAATATTTTATTTGAGTATTGAACCTGTAATGTTGGTATCGGTAGGTCGAATCGTCTGATTTACTATTTTACCAGATGGTTGTTAAGAATCGTCCGCATAAAAAATCCATTTACACGATTACGTCTAAAGATTTAGAAATCTAGTTCAAGTAAACGTAGCACTAAAGCACAGCAAGACAACAGCGTCGCGTCGCTCTCCTTCGTCCCATTTGATGTCCTTTTCTAAAATTTCCATGAAATATGCATACAAGAAGGAAAATTTTCTACTCGTCCCACTTTCACTTTTTGTTCAAACAAAACACATTAAAATATTATAATAGAACTGAGAAAGCACTTGCGTATTTTAAATTACATTGAGATCCGTAATGCATGGCTGTTTTCGGCTATTACACTAAAATAATGCAAAGTAACATAAGCTTTTAACGATAAATAATTAAGCTCGATTGTTCATTGTTTTTTACAACATAACATAGTAATTTATCACTTTGCTATCTATTAAAATATTACTAACAGCCAGTGTTTTGTATATTTTTGCTCTCCAAAAATAGTATTTCTGCGAGACAAATTTCGCTACCTCTTATCTAACCTTTGAGAATCCTTAAGATAATCACCTTATCGTAATATCCTTCTCTAAGGCTTACTGTCAAATTGTAGGTTTTGTGGTTTGGTGTGGGTTAGTAATATATAAATTATATTTTTATTTATGTACCACTAGCGGCTCACCCTCGCTTCGCTCGGGTTCGTCGCTAGGTACGTTTTAAATAGATATAAAAAGAAAAAATCTTTCTTTCTCACATTTTAATTATATGTTTTAATACTTACCTATTCCGGACTAAGAGAAATCCAAAAATTAAAATATCATAAAAATTGGAACGCGGTCGAACGGGATAAAAAGTATCCTATGTCCTTCTCCTGGCTCTAAACTACCTCCCTGCCAATTTTCAGCTAAATCGGTTCAGCCGTTCTTGAGTTATAAGCGAAGTAACTAACACGACTTTCTTTTATATATATAGATTAAATGTAATATGTTTAACAAAATAAAGGAAAAGTGTTCGTATGTGGACAAAGGAAAACTTATCTCTAAGAGATTACTTTCAGAAATCTGTCAGATGTAAGAAAATTAGTTAATTTAGTGCCGTGTAAGTAGATAGGTATAAGTAATAAGTACAATATCAGTTGATATACACTCAATTATTATATTATATTTATTATTAACCAGTGCGTCCTACCCGTAATGACCGAAGGAGCCGAAACGTGGACACTCACCGTAGGGCTGGTCCACAAATTCAAAGTCGCTCAGCGAGCAATGGAACGCGCGATGCTTGGAGTTTCTCTGGCAGACAGAATTCGAAATGAAGTCATTCGCCAGAGAACTAAAGTAACCGACATCGCGCTGTTATAGCACTTTTCACTAATTGGTTTTTAAAAAAAGAAAATAACTTGGGATTACATAAAACACAGTTTTATTTAATAGATTGGACCCGATTTTATTAGGACAAGTGTCACGCGCGGATGTTGGAATCGAACTGCACTATAATTAATATTTAATAATTATGAACCATCAAAAGTGCTGACCAAGGAGAAGGAATAGGGCTACTAGGCGCCATTATATACATAACATATATATAACAGCCCCCAGGGTTTTGACTAAACTTACCCTTAAAGGGGGTAAGTTTATGAAATAGTAGTGCGGATTTTGGGTGATGGAATGTCAGAGGAATTGGTAGCAACTTCTGTAAGCTCTTCGGCTTCTTTAATATGAAATTTAGAATTATTTTTCTTAAATAAACCGTGACATTTGCCCGATTTGATACATTTAAATGAAAGTATACATAATGAAATAATAATAATAATACTAATAATTATTGTTGTACAGGAATAATATTCACCGTATAGAATAATATGGGGTTTATTAATTATCTTATCTAAATCATTAACAATTTGGCTCGTGGCCTTGTCATGCTCATATGAAATTGAATCGAGTTCTATGTTTTTCAGAGTTAAATTAGGGATACTCTTCTCTTGATTTTGTAAAACATTTAAATCACAACATTTATCATTTAATAAATCGAATGTGGAATTAAAAAATGGAATTTCAATTTCTTTTATAGATTTAGGAATGAATATCAAGTCTTTATAATAAGCAATACAATTAATAGGAAGATTAAAGAATCCAGTACCAAAAATACTTAACTCACTGTCAACAGATTTTTCACAGGAAATAGAAAGCTTAGATTTCTCTGAAATAATATAAATCCACTTATTATTATTTAACCTTTGCCAAATTTCGACATGACCTTGAAAAAATTTAATTTCACATAGATTTAGAACAGAGTTCAAGGACTTAGAAATTATTTCAGATTCACAAATCGGATTTACAGAGCTAGAATAAACATTAAGTAGGTTACAAATAAAAAACATATTATATAGAGTTTTACAGCTATCTAAATTATCTAACTTACAATATAAAGATCTATCTCTAGTTATGCCTATATATTTTGTCGATGGAATAATAGTTGTATAAGTTTTATTTTCAAATTCGTTTAAAACTGGAAATGAAATACAGTTATATAAACTAAATTCGTTGGAGGTCACAAGTGGGACCTTAAGAACAAACACAATTTTATACTGACTATAGAAACTAGCTAATTCGGATATATCTAATAACACATACATGTTGTCCAATGAAAGATTTACAGGAAAATGTCTATAATTTGGTAAAAATCGATAATTATTTACCAATTCAGAAAACAACTGTTTCGGGGTAATAATTGACGGATGTAAAATATTAGATTTACTAAACATTATTCCATTAATTATGTCCTCTAATTTAAATGATAAAGTAAGTAAACTACTTTCCAACATATTTAGCATTTCGTTAAAATTAGATTTTATAATTAAATTATCGGTTAACAAAGTTAAGTTCCTTATATTATTGGATATGCTTTCAACAGCGCTATTTAATCTTTGTTCATTATTACTAATGTCATCTATAATATTTTTATAAGAAGAAAGTGTAGATTTAGTTATCAAAATATTTTCTTTCATTAATTCCGATAATTTTAATTGATCATTCTCTACTGATTTAATGGCGCTGCTATACATAATTGCATCGTCTTCATTCATAGTTCCAAACAAATGCTTAAATGCGGTGCCTATGCCACCGAACCAGGCTGATCTTTTGGATCTTGGCTCAATGAAATGAGAAATAGATTCAAAGTCTCTAATTATGTCGTAGTATCGAACAGATAATGGTTGTAACATATTATGACATTCGAGCTCAGTGAAAGCGCTACTTTGTTTACATAGATATCGCGAGGTGCCTATCACACCGTTCAAGTTTTCTATATGAGGTTTAATAAATGAAATATCAGTCGGAATTACTACACTAAGATGTCCGTCTATAATTTTTAAGGAACCAATGGGGTCGAAATATATACCAGGATTTTCCCTGACAGGCTGGATGAAGTTTCCTCTTACCAAAATTGCAAAGCTGAAATAGAATATTTAGAAATAATAAAATAGATACCTAAATAAAATTATTTTTATTGGTCGCTATTGCGACGCGCAAGTTTTACTTCATCAAAATGATGAGTTACATGACGTCTGTTAATTAAAAGAGTTAATGTATTTCTCCCATTAATTTTAACGACTTTATAGGGTCCTTTCCAAATTGGAGATAATGCTTTACGGAGTCTAAGGTGGTTTTTTAAGAATACGTAATCACCCACTTTGTAGCTAACAGGCTTTGAACGTGAATCGTAATACGTTTTTGACGACTCTTTTGATTTTTGAATATTTTCTACTGCTTTTGCGCGAGTGAATTGGAGACGGTGTTTAAGCATTTGTACATAATCGGAATATGTAGCATCAGAAGAAGAGGGCTCATAAATGGAATTTGGAAAATATGGCTTATTACCAAAGAGAAGTTCGTGAGGAGAATAATTAGTAGTGGAATGTATAGCAGTGTTATAAGCTAACATGGCAGTATACACATATCGAGGCCAGTTAGTTTGAGATTCATCTACATAGGATTTTAAATATTCTTTTAAAGTAGAGTGGCTCCGTTCTAAGGCGCCTTGTGTCTGAGGGTGATAGGGAGAAGACCACAATTGTTTAATCTTTAAAAAGGAACAGGTTTCTTTGAAGAGTTCAGCTGTAAAATTAGTACCTTGATCAGTTAGGATGGTTTTAGGAATACCAAATTGAGAAATAAAATGAAGGAGACAATCACTAGTTTCTTCGGCAGTTGTACTTCTGATAGGATAAGCGGCGGAAAACTTTGTGAGATCATCTTGGATAGTTAAAATATATTTAAGTTTGGCAGTTCCAGATTCTGGGAGTGGACCAACAATATCTAAAGAGACTCGTTCAAAAGGAACAGTTGAAGTACTTGTAATTTGCATGGGAGCTCTATTCACTTTGCGAAGTGCTTTATTGGTTTGACAGGATGAGCATTCTTTTACATAATTTTCAATGTCACTACGCATGTTTTTCCAGTAAAATTGTTCACGGATTCTATTAAACATTCGATTTGAACCAAGGTGACCTGCTACGGGTATATCATGGTTTTCCTTAAGGATCTTTTGACTTCACTTGGGTTAGGATAATATATTTTATTACGATAAACATGAATTTCAATTCCTGTGTTATTAAATAAGTATGCTAACATATTATAGATTTTGATGTATATATGTTTATCGAAGGGATTTTTAAAATCGGTAATACTAATTTTGTCAATGGGTTCTTCTAAAGATATAAGGTGATTACGAAAATTCTTTAAAGTTTCGAATATGTCACTATAAGAACAGTTGTCAAAGTGATGAACTTTAATAAATAGGAAGTAATAAGCTTTATCATTAATTATCAGTGATTTATAGGAAAATAGAGTTCTCTCTGAATTCGTAAATGGTTCACAATCCGGTGAATTTGATAGAATTTCCTGGACATACGGAATAGATTCATCTAAATCAAGCGATGTAGGTATTACTATAATTTTATTTTGACTCTTTAATATACTATCGTTATGTTCGGAAATTACTGTATCAAATGTTACTGTAGAAGGCACTTTCAAGAACTTTGAATAAGTATCTGAAGAATCAGGTGAATTCAGAGTAGGGGAAGGGATTATTTCAGGAGGTTGATTACTAGAGGAAAGCTGTTCGTTTTCTTGTTCAGGATTTAGGTTTTTATCTAAAGTTTCCAAAGGATTGGAAGAATCAGAAGGATTGGGAATATCACAATGTGGTACTTCTTCTACGGGAAGAAAAGGATCTGGTAAATTCACTGGGCTTGGAATATTAAAAGGACTGAAATCACCTACTTCTGCATTAAAAGGACTAATATCTAATGGGCCAAGTTCTATAAGCTCAGTTTCAGGTAAGTTTACAGGATATGCAGGGTTAACAGGATACCGCGAAAGAGCATCAGCTGCTGAATTTAATTTACCTTTACGGTAAACAATTTCATATTCAAATTCCTGAAGCTGAAGACGCCATCGTTGCAACTTACTACTTGGGTCTGTGTGGTTAAAAAGCCACTTTAAAGGCCGATGATCAGTTATAATAATAAATTTGCGACCAAACAGGTATGGCCTGAAAGTTTTACAACCCCATACTATGGCTAACAATTCCTTTTCCGTTGTACTATAGTTGATTTCACACTTGTTTAAAGTTCTAGACGCGTAAGCTACGGGTTGGTCTTTTCCGACTGGGCCTTGAGATAAGATAGCAGATATCGCGTAGTTACTTGCATCACAAGTAAGGTTAAAAGATTTTGTAAAATCTGGGTAAATTAAAACTGGGGCGGTAACGAGTTTGTCTTTCAGCATTTCAAAAGCTAATTGTTGTTCGTTTGTCCAGACAAACGGAACATTTTTCTTTAAGAGTGATGTAAGAGATTTAGATAATTTTGAAAAATCGGGTATGAAACGTCTATAATAAGATATGAGGCCTAAAAATGATTTTATATCCTTTGGACATTTTGGAACTGGAAAATTCTGAACGGATTTAACTTTGTTCGGATCTGGTTTTAAGCCATTTTCTGTAATAATGTGCCCAAGATAGCCTACTTCTTTCCTTAAAAATTCACATTTGTCGGGCTGTAATTTTAAATTAAAATTACGAAGCTTTTGAAAGACTGCAGTTAAATTGTCAATGTGGCGATTTAAATCATGTGAATAAACAACAATATCATCTAAATATACAAAGCATCTTTCACCTTGGAGCCCTGTTAGAACATTATTCATTAAGCGTTGGAAAGTGGCTGGTGCATTTTTTAAGCCGAAGGGCATTCTAGTGAACTCGAAATGTCCTTGGGGAACACTGAAAGCAGTCTTACAGGCGTCTTGTGGAGCCATTTTGATTTGATGAAACCCGGAAGCAAGATCTAGTGTTGAAAAATATTTTGAGTTACCTAATTGATCTAGAATTTCGACAATGTTAGGGATGGGATAGATTTCACCTATTGTGATATCATTTAACTTTCTATAGTCAATTACTATGCGCCATTTCTTTTGGCCAGAAGCATCTATCTTTTTGGGAACAATCCATATTGGAGAAGACCAGGGAGATGTGGAAGGCTTGATAATATTCTGATCCATCATCTTTTGTATTTGAGAGTTGACTTCTTGCTTATGTATTTCAGGAAAGCGATAGGATTTCACATTAATAGGCTGATCAGAGGAAGTACGAATTTCATGTTGAATTGCATCGGTTGAGGTAAGTAAATCATTTGGCAAATGAAATATATCCGAATATTTTGAGCACAGATCGTATAGAGCTTCACTTTCCTCAGAATTTAAATGCGAAACTCGAAGAAGTTTAATGACCTCGTTAGTTCTATTAAGACATGATTGACTTTTATCCTGTGATTGGTAAGCCTCATAATCGATTGGATGTAAGGTAAGTTGAAGGTTAGAATTTAAGGAAACTGGTTTTTCAGAGGTATTTAAAACTGTAAGATTAATTCTATTGTTCTTTTTAACCTTAACTAAGCAATTCGCGATAAATAGCGTATCACTGACATGTTGATCAAGAATGAGGCCTTCCTTTAATTCGGGGTTAAGGACAGAGCATTCTACAGTGATTTCGGAACGGGGTGGTATTTGATAAATTGGGTCAGTAAAGTTTATTTTTATTTTATTTATTCCTAGGTTAAGAATTTTACGATTATAATCAATGGAGCACTGATATTTGGTAAGTAAATCGTTTCCTATGATACCATCATAGGGAAAGTCAATTGCATCTACGACGTGAAATTTGTAAGATATTGATTCTTTACCAAATATAAGGTTCATATCGAAATTACCAAGGGTAGGTACAGCTTCCTCACGGCTATCTATACCTTTTAATTTTATGATATTTTTATTAAGTTTTAGATCAAAATATGATTGGACGGAACTTTTTTGAAGAAGACATATCGAAGATCCAGTATCTACTAATAGTGTTAGTGGTTTCTTAGAAACGGATGTGTGGATATAAACGTGAGGTAAAGATATATTATGTTTGCAGGATATCTCATACACCTTATTTTCTTCTAAGGCGTTATTATTAAGGATTCTATTAAGATTTGAATAATTTTGGGTTCTTGTTTGGGGCTGGATACCCTTGTGACCCTTAGATTTGGAGATATGGACACTTGTGTGGTCCTTAGAATTGGAAATATGGACACTTGTTTGGGGCTGGTTACCCTTGTGGTCCTTAGATTTGGAAATATGGGCACTTGTTTGGGGCTGATTACCCTTGTGGTCCCTAGAATTGGAAATATGGACACTTGTTTGGGGCTGGTTACCCTTGTGGTCCTTAGATTTGGAAATATGGGCACTTGTTTGGGGCTGGTTACCCTTGTGGTCCCTAGAATTTGGAAATATGGGCACTTGTTTGGGGCTGGTTACCCTTGTGGTCCCTAGAATTAGAAATATGGACACTTATTTGGGGCTGGTTACCCTTGTGGTCCTTAGATTTAGAAGTATAGGTGTCATTGGTTTTGAAGAGTTCTGTGAAAGGTCGGATATCGGGCCTCACGAGACACCTCCGTGAGCCCATTATTCGTTTAAATGGTTATCTTCATAAGGTTGGGCGTCATTCGAATTTGTATTAGGTTGTGTCTCAAGGTTATAATCTAGGTTATAATAATCATCCTTATTGATTACACAATTAACGCGAGAGGGTTGAGGCCTAGAACTAACCTGGTTAGATTGCCTTTGAAATTGGGAAGAAGGGTTAGATTTGAACCGATTATTGTTGTATTCGCGTTTCCTACACATTTCTATAGTATGACCGCTTTTCCTACAATAACGACAAAAGAGACTTTGATTATTTCGGTCATATTGTTTTGGCATTTGTGGCTTAGAGATAGCGTTATGATCATTTGAGTGAAAGTTATACTGAGGTTTTGAAAAAATGCGATGTGATGTTGAACTGTGAGGATTACGTCTGTTATATGAATTTATTATTTTCTCCTCTGACACTGCAAAATTTATGGCATCGTTAAGGGTGGATGGATTCCGACCACGGACTAAATTAGAAATATCGGGCTTGAGGCCAGTCAAAAATGTGTGTAGAGCTAAGTCTTCCATAGCCGCTGTACGACCAACTAGTTCTGTTTTCTTTTTATTAGACAATGTGACCTCCGTTAAAAGTTTTGAAAGGCAGGTTTCAACGCGTAATGCAAATTGATTAACCGGTTCATTTAATTGTCGACATTCCTGTAATTCCGTCATAAGATGAGCGTAATGTTTTCTCTCACCAAACTGTGTCTTTAGGAATTGACTCAATTGATCCCAAGAATCGAATTCTTTAATAGAGCAAGCTACCTCGGCCTTTCCTTCCAATTGTGATAAAATGAATTTAAATAGTATCGATTTTTGGGCATCAGAAGCAAGGTCAATGGCATTATCACAGTTAGTTATAAAGGAATTTAATTTTTCGCGTGAACCATCGAATGGTTTTATGAATTTGAATAATGTTCCGATTTGAATGCCTTCATTCTTTTCTTGTTTGACTTGCGTTTCCCTAAGAGACATTTTAATAGAAATGGAAAAAAAAAATACGTTAACAAAGAATAACGATTAAATAAATATGATTCGGTGTAACAGACGGCCAATAAGTTCACTACTGTGTGGTCTAAGATAAGCGCAAATATGGTATTGAATATCCTGATAATTCCGAGAATAGATTTATGACAAATAATATCTATGTGAAAGTTACAATAAAATTTACATGCAAATAAAATCAATTAATATTATTAGTCCTTAATAATAAAATAATTTCACTAGGATCACGATTTTTTTTCTTCCACTAGGATCACGATTACCACAATTACGCACTTGTTTTGAAATTTGCCATTGAAGTACACTTTCACAGGAAAATATGTTTAAAAACTCACAGGAAGACGTAGAAAATGTGCAGGAACATTGCCACCTCAGGATGCGGCGTCTCAGAGAGTTGAAGTTTTCCAAGTAGTTCAGGAGCAGAGCAGGAATACTCGCGATAGTTATTTTATGAGTTCGATTTTCTTTTATTTTCACCTTTTGACACCTTTGACACTTTTGACACTTTCTCGAAATTAGGAAAATAAGTTATACTATAGATTCATCGAGTCCAAACGGAGACGTACCAGGGATACCTTCACCATCGGTATCCCACCGCTGCCACCAAATAGTTATAGCACTTTTCACTAATTGGTTTTTAAAAAAAGAAAATAACTTGGGATTACATAAAACACAGTTTTATTTAATAGATTGGACCCGATTTTATTAGGACAAGTGTCACGCGCGGATGTTGGAATCGAACTGCACTATAATTAATATTTAATAATTATGAACCATCAAAAGTGCTGACCAAGGAGAAGGAATAGGGCTACTAGGCGCCATTATATACATAACATATATATAACAGCGCGCAGAATAAGCTCGCTGAAGTGGAAGTGGGCTGGTCATGTCTCCAGACGTACGGATGGCCGATGGAGCCAAAGCGTGCTAGAGTGGAGACCACGTTTAGGCCAGCGTAGTGTAGGACGCCCTGCAGCACGATGGCCAGTTGATCTAAGAAAGGTGGCTGGCAGTGGATGGATGCAGGCTGCCCAAAACCGGGATGGTTGGCGCTCTTTGGGGGAGGCCTTTGTTCAGCAGTGGACGGCGATAGGCTGATTGATTTGATACACTCAATATTATAATACATCAACAAATATAAATATATTTATAATATGGTATAGAAGTCATACAAAATATATAAGACTGCAAAAGCATCAAGTGACGATGTATCCATCACTAGCTGTAAATAAAAATTACAGGACATGATTTGGTAATTTGTGGGCGTGTTTACAAAGTTCAAATAGCTGGGCGGCGTGATTGATCGTGTAATCGAGACGCGATCGGCAGATTTGTTTTGCGATCAAGTTTCTCTGTTATGCTCTGTACCCACGATGTGCCTTAATAGGAGACGTTGACGGTGGGTTTGATTAAATGATATGGTATATTATGACTTCACATAATACTTTTTTAGATTAACGTGATTATTTGACATTTCAAATAAAATACACAGCACTACTATTATGTTTGCTTTTAAACATTCGATATATTGCGGAGTAAAAATCAACATACCTATATGTACGTAAAACGCAAAAATTCAAAAATATTATAATGATATTTATTTATTTAAAATATTTTGAATTTCCAATAAAATGTATCCGGTAAGTAATTTTTTTAAAAAGTGATTGTAAAACTCTTGCAGACCAGAAATGCTCTATATTATAATCGTTGCTTCACTTAAGCATTATTTTTTTAACTTTGTGACTTACATCATTTCAGTGATGATGACAAAAATCACGACAAAAAAAAAAGAAAACAAAATAATATTTAAATTACACAGCGTATATAATGTATATATGTATATGTTGGTGTGTGTTTATTTATATTGACAATAGAAAAAATTGGTCCATTACAGACAGATTCAAGTATGGAGACACATCTGCAAAACTCTTGCATAACTATTACTTGAGTTTTTTTAATATCCCTTTTGTATATTTCATCAACTATTGAAACATTCTTATATATTATACCTACTAGTATATTCTTCAAGAATGTTAACGAAAAAGCAAAATTGATATATCGGTTTACAAAGTCGTTTAAAAATATAGAAATATATGTGTATAAATAGGCAAAGACAAACAAAAGTTTAGTACATTTTTCTATTCTGTTTGACAACCGATTTACTGTTGTTTTGATTGGTTTGTTGATTGACGAATATATATAATCGGAAATAGATTTTTTTTATATAAGTAGGTAATTTCTATTCCCCATATTATGTTTTATCAAATTTTCAATAATGATTATGGCCGAATATCGGCCTCTGAGCGAATACTAGTATTCATAATTTCATATGTTTATATAATAAATAATATTTTGATGACGACAAGTTTGTAAACACCACACGCTAATAGTCCCGGATTTATAAATATCCGTTAAAACGTGTTCACACTCGTGGTTAAGCGTGGAGGATTACACGCCCGGGCTTCCCCGGCAACTGTGTGAGGCAGAGCTGCCGGATGAACTAATTTGGTGGTAAATAGAATTTTTGATTGTTGGTTTTCAGTACATAGTCTTTGTTGAAAATAGTTTTGTATTTAGTATAAGATTTTATGTTTATTTAAATTTAATATGTATCTAATATGGAACTCCGTATTCGTATAATTCATCAATATTGTACTTTTGTGGCAGCTGTATATACTAGCAATAATAAGCTTAATATATGTATATACTCGTATAAATAGGCAAAGACAAAACAGTTCAGTGCCATTTTCTGCCCTGTTTATTAATCGATTTTCTTTTTTTTAATTTATGACTAGCTTTTAGTGTTATCGATTAATAAAATATTATGGTCCAATTTCGATCACTGGATTAACATTAGTTGTTACAACTAGGCTTACAACTGACAGTATCCCGTACAAATATCTTTACCGAAACAGATTTCCTTGAAAATAATATGGAAGCTCTAATACTTCAATTATTTTCAGACATTTATTGACACATTTTTTCCGAGTTTCGGAGTGTATAACGTATATGTACCTATTGACTTACATGAAAAAGTCTTTTGGATACATCCATCTTAATTTTAAAGACCTACCCAAGGATACGTCTATGCGTGTTAAAAATGTTTTTTTTTCTCATCTCTTATTTACATGTATTCGGCACCACCCTTGTTTTTTGTTTTTTGTAATTTTACGACACCACTGTATATTGGATAACATCTCCGAGTAAACTCGTTGTGATATTATTATGGACAAATGCATATATGTACATATATGATAAAATTATGTGTTTTTTGTTCTTGTCTTTCGGCTGCCATTAGATATTTTTGAAGGTGTACTGATGAATTTTAAAATTGTCGTGTAAAGTAGGTAATATTTTGTTTTCCTACCATGGTTCATAATTCATAACTTTGGTAAGTTCCAATATGTGTAGTAGCTATAGTGAAGTAACTTAAACGTATTACATTTATTCTACTAGCGTACTAAGCAGTCATTGTGCAATAAAAAAATTAATAAATTTCTTTGTGGTCTTTTAATTACATAGAAAAAAAACATTTGGAAATTTTCACGAATTTTTCATTTTTCCGGACCAATTCCAAATTTTCCCACTAAAGATCTTATTGGGACTATTTTAAATAAAATAATGAAATTGATGCAGCCATTCTCAAATGATACGGTTGCCAACGAAGAGCATTTCATTATCGATACATATAACAAAATTGTAACTAAGCCGAAACTTTATATTAAATATTTTTTGAAAAATCTTATTGAAATAGACATTATTATTGATGCGGAGGCCAAATCTATAGTTTTTAAAATTTTTGTCTGCCTGTCTGTCTGTGACCGCATCACGGAAAAACCATTGGAGGGATTTTGGTGAACTTTGGTACGATGATAGCTGATTATCTGGGTCAACATACCTGTAGGATACTTTTTACTGTGGGAAAATATCTCTGTGAAATGCTTACTAAACCTTAAAATGTAAATAGTTATATAGATTTAACAGAAGAACACCTGCGAGGTAAGCTGCTATTAATTTACAAACAAATCGATTTTATGAAAATCAATGCCAATCATAATATGGTAAGCTGTCGGACCTACCTATGGGGGTGATAATCTGCGTCGTTTCGTGCTCCATCGGAGGATTTGATGATGGCGGATTCGGTTAATGCATTCTCTATACACACTTGATGGCTTTTGCGCTTTGTTAAAAAGTCAGGGTAATAATAATTAGGCTGAGGTTAGGTAGTTATTAGAAACATGCTATGTTGGTGTGTATATTGTTGACCGATTTCGAAAAGAAGGAGGTACTATTTTGAACGTATGATGTTTTTTGTGCATATGTTACGTGATATATGCATCAATTTTTTTAATGAATAAGTTATGAAACAAAGGTGCTTTTATAAATTAAGAAATTCTGTTTTAAATAATTCCAAAATCGTTAGTAAAAGTTAAAAGTTAGTAATTTTAAAGTATTTAGCTAGTCGTACCGTTTTAGTTATTTATTTTTATGTTATTTCTTTTATAATACGCTAAGGATTCATATAAGTAGAAATTTTTGGCAAACCCAACATAATATTTATGTACATTGTTAAAAATTGGCTCTAAAATGGCATTACAACAATTTTCACAAGCGGCTGTAAAATAGTAGATTTGCATAGAAATAGAACATAATGCATAAAATTCAATAGGAAACGTCCCAATTCGAGGGGAATGCTATAAAACTGTTCTAAAACGTGAAAATCCTACGAAGTCAAACAATAAAAGTGCCGCCAAGATAAAATCAACGATGTGGGTCAGTCGCGAATATAGGTTTGAAAGGTAAGAAAATGCCAGACACGGCTTAGAAATATTGCACTATTCGGTGTCCGCGCCAAGAACATGGAGCTGGAAAGCTGAGCATGTAACGATTTCTATAATATATTGCTATTGTTTTAATAAATCTTAAAAGTACTTTCATACTGATACATGAGAAAAGTTAGACTGCTTCATGTCGTTGTAAAAAACAGATAATGGAGTCTTGATTAAAATTTAAAATATTGCTAAATAATAAATATATACCATAGACTATTGAGGCATACTAAAGGAATCCCCCTGGGAAAGGTGTGGTTAAGATTGTATTGGAAACGATATTTTTCTGGCTATTACTTTGGAATATTCGCTGTTACATAATATTTTATTATATTTTAACTAGCAACTCACTTTCGCTTCGCTCGGGTTCGCCCTTAGGTACGTTTTAACGGTTAGTGTCGAATAGGCTTTGTGTATAATAATATTATAAAGATCCAGAGTTTGTTACTTCCGTAATAAATGGGCTATCTAATGCATTCTTTTTTTTAAATCAGATTCATAGTTCCTGAGATTAGCGCGTTCAATCAAGCAAACCAAACAAACAAACAAACAGTGTGTCTTTATAATATTAGTAAAGTTAAGCCGCTAAAGGTTACCTTACATTATGTTAACAATGAAAATAAAATAGTTATGCAATAGTGCTGGGGATTACAAATTTGAGTCTGGTAAGTATAGTAAGAATTTTTGTTTTGGCCATAATTATATATTTACACAGTGGAAGGAGTTGCGATCCCTAAATAAAGGCTTTTTCCAAAGTCAACATCATTAAAACTTATGTTTTTATATGTATATGTATATATTTCTTTTGTCCTTTTAAAGGAAATTTTCTTGAAATGTATAATCCTATCAAATGCCAAAACTGACATTGGCATTGGCACTGGCAAGGATGAGGATTTTTCTTTTTGAGGGTTTCTCAGTGGCACTGTGTTGGACATATTGTTATCTACGGAGTAGGTACATGTTAGAAGCAGTGACATGCGAATTTTTATTAATTATGTGCATGCAATAAAACACATCTGTTCACACATTAAAAATATTATGCTAAGAATATTTTAAACTAGGTATATTTCGATGTAAGTAACCGAGTTAAATTTCTTGATAAAATAGCATCATGAAATTAATTTAAAGATTCCTTTGTACCGAACCCTAATTACCATATAGGTAGAGATCGAAGAATGCATTTAATATATCTCCATTTATTCTGAAAATCTAGTATATAGTAGTAGTAGTACTTAAAATAAGATATTAAAACTTAAAATAAGGTTTTGTACTTTTCCTCTCATTTCTTGGTTAAAATATAAATTATTATCCATTAACATAAACAAAAATATGTTTTCAAGTGTATATTTGTGAATCAAACTACGTCAAAATACATAGATGATCCTTAAAGTATACAATATTTCATTTATCAAGCACAGCAGGACTTGTGCAGGAAGTGTGTCAGATCGAACGAGACAAATTAAAAAAAAATAATTACTTTTTCCACGTTTGTTATAGTTATTTTTTAGAATAAGTTCAGATATAATAAAGTTCACAGATAAACCAAAGAGCAAAGATTAAAGCTCAGCAACGCTACTGGCAATTAGATTATATAATTTATCGCCCTTGGCCGTAACCTTTGACTTCGGAACGAAATGCCAATTATCCGCGCTGACTTTCCCAATTGTGTCGGCTTAATACTTTGTGCCAACTTGCGTGTATTGTTTTTGTTACGCTTCCGCCACAGAAAAAGTGTCACGTATCTCTTGTGTTTGTTTATTTCTTTGGTAATCAAAGAAAAGAGATAATAAATATTTGCAGATATATAAAAACTTAAAAAAAATAACTAAACGGGGGTTTTCATTTAAAATAGATACATAATCGGATATTTTCAAAGTCGGTGACAGCCTACAATATTTAAAGATATGAATATCTAATAATTAAATATGATTTGGTATGAACTCTAATTATAGTTCAAATATTATACATCAATTTGTGATCTATTTTAGGTATCGCAATAATTGGATTTGCTTTGCATCGGCTGGCACCGACTTCGAAAATATCTGATTAGGTATCTATTTTAAATGAAAACCCCCGTTAGTTATTTTTTACATTTTAGTGCCTGGAAGTCGGTTTTTTTAAGTTTTTATTTTTCCATTTTTAGTGTAGACGTAATAGCAGGTAATTTAAAAGAAGAAAGTTTTTGATAACATATTCGATTAAACAATTTATTTAAATTAAATATTTATTTGTTGATTTTCAAAAACCTGCTGCACCGATTTCGATAAAATTTAAATGGGATCACCTGGGAAGTATACCCTTCAAAAAAAAAAAATCCAAATCGGTTCAGGCGTCTTCGAGTAATCGGTGAACATACATAAAAAAAAAACAAAGATTCCATCCAATTGAGAACCTCTTCCTTTTTGGAAGTCGGTTAAAAAGGTTTTTGGGAAAATATTACTGATAGTTTTAATTGTTCATTTATTTTGGTACAATTTATATCTGTGAGGTTTGTTTATTAAAAACTTTGTATAAATATTATTGAATAAAATTTTGAAACAATATCTAAGTTTTTTTAAATAGACACTTTCCTTTTTTGAAATCGATTGAAAGGAAGGGGTATCGATAAGGCCTCATTTCCGCCCCAGAATAACGAAAAAAAATTATGTCATTCGATATTTTCTTTACATACATATTTTAAAGTAGACTATTTGCCTTAATAAGAAAATATATTCATGAGAAAAAAAAACTACAATGAATACTACTTGTGAGACGCCAAACTTTGGTCTTCTTTGTTATAATTCGTCTTGTATACTAATCTTAGATACTAATGTTATAAAGAGGTAAAGTTTATGAGTTTGTGAAAAGGGTTTATGATCTACTTAACCGATTTAAATGACATTTGGTAAGAAGATAGTTTGAGACCCTGGGAAGGACATAGGATACCTTTTATTCCGGAAATCATCCCTTAAGGGGGTGAGAATGGGGATGATAGTTTGTATGGGGAAGCAAGCTAGATACGAACCCGAGCGAAGCGAGGGTGAGTCACTAGTAATATTATAAAGAGGCAGAGTTTGTTTGTTTGAACGCGCTAATCTTAGGAACTACTAATCCGATTTGAAAAATTATTTTTGCATTAGATAGCCGGTTTATTGAGAAAGGCTATAGCCTTACATATATTATCATGTAGTAGTATTGGGTAGTAGCCCAAGGGAGCGGTGCAGTGATATAATATATAGTCCATCTATTCCATACTAACCGTTAAAACGTACGCGAGCGAAGCGAGGGTGAGCCGCTAGTTTAAATATAAATTGGCATCGACCGAGAGTAAGCAAGAGATGAAGGACAATTTTCGCCTTACATTTTTTTTATATCTAATCTTGATACGAATTTTCTGCGATTGTACAAAGCTACTCGTATTTAGGCACAACGACGATGTCACAGCCGTTTGGCACAAGGAGCCCTTAATTGAAATTATATTCTATATTTTTTTCTTCATGTAGATACTTTCTAATTCTGTATGTAGCTGTGGATTTTAGTTGGAATAAAAATAAATTTCTGAAAAGTTAGCTACATTCAAAAATACCTATAATTAATTTTTGTATTAGAAAAACTATTTCTTATTATTTTTTTTCCAGAATGATAGAGATGGATTATTAAGAGCAGCCTTGAGAATGTAAGATACATATCTTATAGAGTATATCTTATACTTAGACAAGTTTCATTCTACTATCTCTTTGTCCTGCAAGGCATATACGTTAAAGCTTGTATACACGCTCAGTAGAATTTTCCACTATTATATAATGAACTAGCGACTCAACCTCGCTCCGCTCGGGTTCGTCCCCATGTATATTTTGACGGTTAGTATTTTCTCGACAAGTAGATTTCTCAGAGATGAGATATTTTCCCGCAGTAAAAAGTATCCTATATGTTGAGCCAGATAACCAGCTATCATCATACCAAATTTCACCAAAAATCCCTCTGGTGGTTTTTCCGTTATTCGGTCACAGACAGACAGACAGACAAAAATTCTTAAAGCTATATATGACTATTTCAATAAGATAATCCAAAAAATATTTAATGTACAGATTCGACTCGGTTAGAATTTTATTATATGTACGTTATATGTTTCCATAACAAAGTAAAAAAAATACGGCAAATTGTTGAATAATTTTACTAATTGCTCAAATTTTCCAAGTAAAAAGTTCGTTAACCCGTAACATAGTTCCTTAAGCGTCGAGAATATCTGAATTCCGACGAAGTAGACCTGAAAGGTGCCACAAGGGCAAAGCCCTCGGGCGAAAGGCTACGTCATCGAGCCCTTTTGTTTTGCTTTTTGTATAGTTTCAATACGACTCCCGTGCGTAGTGTTTCAGGACCGTGTCCTGTAAAAGACCAAAATTATTTAATTCACCAAAATATGCGGCATTGTTTTTCTTAATATAAAATTGTATATGATGACTCTATTGTTTAAATACAGCGCTTTAAATAACGTGTAGTAATTAAACGTTGGGTTCTTTTTTAATGTAAGAAATGCACTAAAATACACTTATAGCTGTATAGTATGTTACAACCAAACTTACTTGACTTTACTGCCAAATTATTGTTAATTTGTTACTTAATGTTAATTTATGAATAAAGAAATAATAATTGCACTTATTATTATATCAATTATTCAAGGAGTATCCTTTAAAAAAATAAGTATCTTAATGTTCTACTAAATAAATTATTATATTATGTTAAATTATAACTACCCGAGACAATCAATTGCCAATTAAAATAGTTCAATAAGAATCAACAAAATCACTTTATTTAATTAAATTAGCTTAATATTTTTTAGTAAATGAAAACTACCAATCAGTTATTTTTTACTTTTTAAAAAGTTTTTATTCGTGTTAGGCTTGTCAAATCAAACAAAATAAATTTTATGTCAGGTCCAGTCTCTAATTCGTTCATGGTTAAATTATAACAACTTACCTACTATTTATAGTATGGTGTAAAAAAGAGATTCCAAAATTTTGCATTTATACCATAAAATATATGTCGTACAATTATTCGTTGTAGCCCAGTGGAAACACGCTCGCTTGGAAAATCTTTTATTATACTCTCATGATCTCGCACCTCTGATTCTCTCATGTGTGAATAAAAACATAATTACCATTTGCCTTACGGTGAAGGAAAATATCGTGAGGAAACAAGCACGTCTTAGAACTTAACTAGTTTTCGTTAGACTTGAGAAATTAGCCCAACCCGCACTTGGCTAGCTTGGTGGAATATGGTTTGATTTCAAGCCAGGCCCATGCAAGACAGTAAAACGGAGCTGGATACGTACAACACAAATTAGTTAACGATTATTCGAATTATCCAGGTAGCTCATAGCTTCTATCTCAAGGTCACTTATAATTGATTCAAGTAAGTAATCCAAGTAGTAAGGACCCTCGTATAAAAATTTTATTCTTTATTTCGTACAAAAATCATTATTCATATAGAAGGTCGAAAGTTAATGAATTTAGACAATGCGGTATAATGAGTAGCTGCGAGCTTTATGACTTCACAGTCTTCTGTAATAGGCTTTTGTCTCACTAAACTCTTATTAGTGAAGCTTTTCTGTCTGATCGTTACTATTAAGTATTAAGCAATGATAAAGTTGAGTGCTGTTACAAAATACTATTTTAGGACTAATATGAAGCTCTAGATATTTCTATTTCAAAGTAAGAATTTTATTTAATAACTAGCGATTCACCCTCCCTTCGCTCGGGTTCGTAAACGATTAAAATAAAACACATACTAAATGTTAAGTGAAGCTTATCACAATACATTAGTGAAAACCGCGCCCAAATCGGTTTAGCCGTTTTTGAGATTAGTGCGCATAAACGCACAGACAAATCTACAAACAGACAAAAATTCCTAAAAACATTGTTTTGGGTCCTATTGCGTTAATAACGACCCCGAATAATAATTGTTTTTTTCTCAAATATGTTCTATGTACAGACAGCGATCAGTTACAATTTTATTATATGTATAGATGTTACTTTTCACTATTCAGTATGTGACAGAACAGCTGATGAATACTCGTATCTGATATCTTGTACTAAATTTTAAGAATAAAAATTTTAAAAATATATACTGTAATTTCGACACATGAAGGTGTGAACGTTATAAAAGGAGTACTGGGAAATCTGAAGCAAAATATGATGCTTTTAAAACAACTCTGAAAACGCACATTAAGTGTCGGATTTGACTGCTGAGTCTAGTCCTGATTTTACTCGCACTGTTTACTTTTAGTGAAAATTTAAATTTTATATGAATTATTATTATCATTGAATATACTTGTAGTATATATGTATTTGTATTATAGTATGCCTCGTGGTGTAGTGGCTAGCATGTACGGCTGCACACTCGGAGGTCCTGGGTTCGAGTCCCGGGTCGGGCCAAGTTTAGTTATTGTCTTTCTGTATAGTAAGTCTCAGTAACAGCCTGGAGTTGGGGAGTTGGCGGTGTTTCACCCCCGTGCCTAGGAGAGCCCGTAAAACCGTCGGTCCTGCGCCTTAACTCTCACTGGTCGTGTCTCGTGTCATCCCACCGGAGTATGAGAGTGACAGGAATAGAGAGTGCACTTGTGTCTACGCGTACACTTGTGCACTATAACATCTCCTGCGCAGTTGGCTAGTCTCAATGAGATTGGCCGCCGTGGCCGGAATCGGCCAGGAGAAGATCATCATCATATTATAGTATGTATGTTTCTATGTAATGATATATACATAGTATGAATAATATATAAGCAATGTATGTACTTATAAAAATATGTTTTTTATATTATTTAAGTGTATGAATATTATTTAACTGCCTCGGTGGTCTAGTAGCTAGCATCTACGGTTGCAGATCCCGAGGTCCTGGGTTTGAGTGGGATCGGGCCAAATCTAATTAATGAGTTATTCTGTTAAGATCGTTCATTGCTCGTTCTTGTACAGTAAAGTATTAAATTAATTTTAACTGTTTTTTTAAAGATGTAGGAAATTTTAAATAAAACCATTTTTTCGGATTATTTCGCGGATTTATTTTGAATTTTGGTTCCCGACGTTTCGAATGCTTTACAGCAATCATAGTCACGAGAGAGACTAAGGTTTTACACATCTGAAAAGCGTTATATACAGGCGTTATATGATGTAGGCAGGAAATGTAAAACATTTATTGGACAATTTCAAAAAGAGGTGGAGAAAAGGTTTTTGTGTGTAGTTAATTTTGAACCAATTTTCATGTGTCTTGTATTGTAATGAATGTGTGAGGTGTAGCCTCTTTTTATATAGAACCACCTTATTTATTACTAATGTCCTCCTGATCGACTTCGGCCACGGCGGTCAATCTCACTGAGACTAGCCAACTGCGCAGGAGATTATAGTGCAGAAGTATAAGTACTATTTCTTCCACTTTCAAGATCAGGCGCAGGGCCTTTAAGTATAAGATTGGCTTATGTGCTCTTTGTGGGACGATAGAAACACGTTCCTCTTCTCACTTTCCAAGTTCGGGCTATTACTGAAATTTTATCGACTAAAATATTTAATAACTATTCTTAGCCCAACCCGAATTTGAACCTAATTTTAAAGCGATCGGTGTACATTTTGGTATAAAAAGTAATGTCTAGTCACTTTTAGGTTTTATTTTTCTATATTTTAGTATTCAGGTATAACATAACAAAAAAAAATTCGTATTTTTTATTCGACATTTTTACAGCTGTCGTAAAGTATTCAAGACATGTGTCTGAGGCTAAGGCTCGGTGTGAGAAAAGGCTTTGATAAAACTTGTGTAAAATTTTCTTTCTTATTTGTAATTTATCTTTGAATAACCAAAATGTTACCTGAGTATTAACAAAATTAATTTATCGTTTTATACAGAACTATTTTTGTCTGTCTGTGGCTCGTTAAAAGTATAGAGCGGGAAGAATAAAACGTAGCCAATGTGTTTTCATGCCCATGATTCAATCTATTACCTTGCCCAATTTCATGGAAATCTGTTTAACAGTTTTAGCGTAAAAAAGTAACAATCAGTTCTGTACATTCACTTTTATGAGTATATCTAATGTAATATAGATTGTCTGACGAACACTGCCTACCGTTTAAGTGGCTGTAAATGAAATCTGAAATTGTGATAGCGAATCACACTATGTATTATGCAAGCAAATGTTAGGAAGAGCGTGTAGTACCTAAATTTAATTGGCAAGTATCCACTATCTGGACTGCAATGCATAAGGGAAAAATTTAGATTTTTCCATATATACTGGTTTTTGCTGAGTTACAGTATACAATACACATAGAAATGTAACGAAATAAAGGCAATAATGTTTGTTAGCCTAGGAATGTAATATTTATGACTGTTCTATACCTTCCTTCTTGGAGAATTTTCCAATTTTTTTATGTACAAATTATAAAAAATTAAGTAAAATTTAATAAAAATATGAAAGAATTATTAAAATATCTCAACAAAGGAAAAGTTAATCAAATGGAAACTTTAAAGTTGCGCTTGTAAATATAATTTTGTGACGTCACACTATAGTATTATAATTCCATTGCATTAAATATGATATTATATATATATTATTAGCGATCAAATATCAATGTATAAATTTAAGTTAATGATAACATAATTATTATTAAAACATATTTACATTTCTTACTTTACATTTTCGATAATAAGGATATGTTTTCTCTCTGTTTCTTCTCCTTTATCTTTTTTTCTTTTCTTTGTCTTTTTTTTCCACCTGAAATGTAAATATTATTTTCTTTTTGTTTTTTTAATATTTCTTATGTGCTCGTTACTTTAAATGCACAGACTCATACTGTATTAATTCACCTTCTGGTTAAGTCTGTTTATATAGTTATTATATGTTTTTATTTGAATGTTGTGTACAGATATAATTAGACAACAAATTTAATTTTTATTTTTATTTTTTAATAAGAAGATGTAATTTTTTTAATTTGTTTTCTGTTTCTGTACCTAAATTAATAAAATAAAATATTTTTTATTTAAAATTGTCTCAGATCATGGAAATATCTGCTTACATAGTACCTATTGTAAATATTTCAGTAAATATTCATTAAAATGGTAGATAATTTCATAAGATCACATATTATATTATAACGTCACTATAAGATCATAATATTTTTAAAGTTTAAGAGTTTGTACTGTTAATTTTCTATAGTTACTAATAAGCTATTCAGTAGAAAGTTTAACACCGCGCGACGAAAGTTGTGTTTTAATGGACCCATCCACTTCAAAGAATCGCCATCTCTAAAATTGTCCTTTTACCGAGCTGGAGCTTATTTACTGAACTGTGCGAGCCGTAGTAAATTAATTCTCAACGTCAGGAATACAGAAGCTACACCCCTTCCGCATTTAACATTAAACAAATACACACATAGGTACATATACCACTAAAAACCTTCACAATAATATCATACTAATGTTATAAATGTGAGTAATTCTGTCTGTCACATTTTCAAGCTTAAACCACTGAACAGATTTTGATAAAATTTGTCAAGGACATAGATTGCATCATGGAATCGGACGTAGGCTACCCTTGATCCCCGCCCTATTTACCACGCGAGCGAAGCCGCGGGCTAAAACTAATAACAAGTAAATATACATGTCTTGAATATACATTATGTTCATTGGACACTTTAAAATATTTTAGGACCAAAAGAGATTGCTATTTTACCGTCAAAAAAATATATTAGAGAATAAAGAACGTTTGTGTAAAGGTTATACAATAAATAATTTTATAGAAGATATTGGCCTTGGGAATGTTGTGAATTGTGGTCGCCTCGAGGCTATTTAAATGTTCGAGAATGGTTCTACTTTACAATTTTATTTAAAAAAAAAAAAATTTTATTCCCGCTGAGTTTCCTTCCTAAGGATTGGTGGTAGTCTCATGGCGTTTATAAGAAATTGTCATAATTTAATGCTGAATAAAAAAATCTATTTAAATTCAAGTTGACATTCTAAAATAGCTGATTGAAATCTGAAAAGTACACATAAATAGTTATTATGTTTTAGGGAGCAAAATCAAAAATCAAAGAGTATGTCGTTACAATTTATACGAGTATATAAAGAAGTACTGTGATACATTACAATTTCTTAGTTTTACTTAAATATTTCATACTAGCAGAACCCGCGGCTTCGCTCGCGCTAAAACTACAAAGAAATCTAAAAAGGTACTTTCATACAACCTTTCATCTCCTATTTTACCCCCTTATAGAATGAATTTCGAAAAATGCTAAAACACGTATTTATTTAATTTTACTGAAGAGCACTAATGCCAAGTTTCGAGTAATTCTGATCATAAATATTTTTTTGGATTATATTATAACGTGTTTTCCCGTGGGAATTAGATAATCTCCCACGGTAAAAAGTAGCCTATGTCACTCTCTCCAGCCCTCCAACTATCTACACAAAAAATCACGTCAATCTGTCTCTCCGTTTCGACGTGAAAGAAGGACAAACAAACATACTTTTACATTCATAATATTAGTATGGATTTTAAGTGAAACAATTTTTTGACAAGGGACCATGTTTGCTATAAAGCATTCGTAACGTCAGGTCGGAAACAAAAATTCATAATAAAACCGAAAAAATATCTATAATATAGGAGAAGTTCGAGAAGATACATAGTTTCATTTAAGATTAAAACTACGGTAATATGTGCATTACATTACCGTGTTAAAACTAAGTAAGGCAAGTCAGGTGTAACAGTAACACTGGCGGGTAGGTAGTGTTATGTTGCGTCGCGTGCACACTAAGTTCCGTGATCGCCTGCAGACTACCATCATTGTCGTCTGTATTTATGTATGTACATTGTTTCAAAATTATTCAATTCTTATTTGTAATCGGACTTTACTGTTATAAATGCGAAAGTTTGTATGTGTGTGTATGTTTGTTACTTCTTCACGTTGAGAAGGCTGAACGGATTTGTATGAAATTTGGATGAAGTACACAGTTAGATTATGACATGGGCATCTAGGGACGCGTCCGACGAGGATAAGTAGCTAGTTTATAATCTACAAATTTCGTTTGAATAAGAAATTGATTTATTATATCGTGTGCTCTGGTTGTGCATTTATTTTTGTTTATTGTTCAAAGATTTTATTAACGATTCCGATTACGGCGGCCAATCACGGAGCCAACTGTATGGGACCTATTAACGCCACAAAGTAAACCATATAAAATACATGATGATGATGATGTGATGTTCTCCTAGCCGATTCCGGCCACGGCGGCCAATCTCAATGAGATTAGCCAACTGCGCAGGAGATATTATAGTGCTCAAGTATACGCGCAGACACAAGTGCACTCTCTATTCCTATCACTCTCATACTCCGGTGGGACGACCACTCGACACGACCGGTGAGAGTTAAGGCGCAGGACCGACGGCTTTACGTGCTCTCCGAGGCACGGGGGTGAAACACCGCCAACTTCCCAACTCCGGGCTGTTACTGAGACTTACTATACAGGAAGACTCAATAACTAAACTTGGCCCGACCCGGGACTCGAACCCAGGACCTCCGGGTGTGCAGCCGTACTTGCTAGCCACTACACCACCGAGGCAGTTTAATGTTTATGTATAAAATACATAGTACGTACGCAAATATAGTGTTACTGTCAAATATTAGCGTTAATCTAAGAAAGAGTAATATGCTACTCTTCCTTACTTTAACACAGGGGTTATCGCCATAACATAGTCTAAGCGAGCCACGGACTAAATCTAGTGCAGTCTCCAAAATTATTTATGAATGGACAATAATAATGGCTTGTAAATTAATATCCTTGAAACCCAAAACTGTGCGGTATTGTAATGTGTTACGACTGCGCTCCGGATTACTGAGACGTCATCTACACTGCAAGTACTGATCAAAGCCTCGTAGTAATGAATACTTGCAACTTTGACGCAAAAAAGCGGTTGTGTTGAGAATTTTTGATATGACACATTATTTGTCAGTTTCATTTTGGATGTACGTAACAGAAAATAAAATATTATGAGTGTATTGGGTACTTAAAATAGAGTATGATTTCTCTTAGGCCGGCCGCATATTATAAGATTTTTTCTGTCAGAAAATTTCTAATTCCCGCCGGAAGGGACTCTGCTCATATGCTTTGGTCTAGACCCCGTATACTATCAGAATTCAGACGTGTCTGACGTCCGCTTCTGATGAATCTCCGATGCTGCCCATCGGACATCAGAAATTTTCGGATCAGTACGTCAAAGGGCGCGCTCTCTATACATCTTGTACTAGACCCCGTACACTTATCAGAAATTCGCATCAGTTGTCGAGCAGATGCCGCTAACTAAACTCATTCTCAGACTCATTGTCAGACTCTCTGGAGCGAAGTTTCCGATAGGTGTGCGGGGTGGTACCGGCGGACGTCGGAAATTTTCTGACAGAGAAAATTTTATAATATGTGGCCGGCCTTAACCGACAGCCTCAAATTCTATATTTAAATTGCTTATCCAATATTGGTGTTTTAAAAATACATTTCTAAACTAATCTCCTCATTCCTGAGTATAATTTTTGAGTATATATTTTACATGACTTTGTTGAGCTCTGTATACTGCTAGATTTTAACTTAAAAGGTCGTTTTCTTCCTTGTTATTAAAGTGACAAGAGATAAAATAATAAAATTTTAATAAGGTGTCTGCGAATCAATGAAGATACTTAAATAACATATAGATTTCAAAAACAATATCTATTTTATTACATGTATACTGAAATATATTGTCCACTATTACAGCATAAACTACAAAAGTACGTGTACCGTACCGCCTGGACAGTTGTTTGACAAATTAACTGACTTTGAGTTTGGTGGTTTTGATAACCTTTATTCCTTTATGTAGCTCGCGGTATATATGTAAATATGTAAGCTAGAGCTTTCAATAACGAGTAATTAATGATTTGCAGCGGGCGCCGCGCCAGCCACTGCCTTTGATCCAATCTCCTACATACTAATGTTAGCAGTTATTAGTTTTATGGTAAGAGATAAGTTATATCTTGTTAGCCCTTGTCCGTTCCATTTGAAGATTTTGCCTATATGTTTTTTATTTTGTAAAATTATCTCTTGTTTTATATTGCTGCTTGCGTCGATCGTATCGATGTTTATCGTCAATTCTTATTCTTCAGCTCCAAACGTAAGTCATCATTTTCTTAATATGTGTATGAAAATTTCATGGTCAGTCAGTATTTTTTTCAACAAGGCACCTATAAGAATTTCAAAAATGACAATGATTGATGAAATTGTTAAATTATTTGCTTTTTATAACAAACGCCTTGAGATTAGTCCCACTGACTTTCGTTTGCATTTACTTTAATAAATGTGAAGTATAAAAACTAAGTTTGTGCACCTCCAGTCTATAAACTATTTATATGCAAATAATCATCTCAGTCGAATACAATAGAAGGGCAAACATAAAGACACTTATTTCTAATATTAGAAAGGCAAAAGGAAGACAAAGATAAAGGATTATCTTCACACAAGAGTAGTCGGATGCCTTCCCTCTTATCAATATATAATACATTTTTTGTATTGAACATCTTTAAGAATTCCTTATATGTAAAAACATGTTGACATACAGGCCATCTTTATACTGAAATGTTTTATGTATATACTTGTATGTTACATATATGTATATATGTGAGTTTACATCATTCAGTCTAGATTAATTCATAAATAACACTCATTAGTTTTTCTAACTTCATTTGATGGCAATATGAGTAAAAAATATCTCTTATTCTAATATGTTCCTTTGTAAATTATGAAATTAAGAGCTAAAAATGCCTATAAATACTAATTTAGTTGCTTAATTAAAAATTTTATTTAATTATTTCGAAGTTACGACCTACTGCTGTGAAATATATGAAGCTTTTCAGAAGCTTTTTAGAGCCGGGGCTGATAATATTGGACTATCCAAATCCGCATAAATTAGTCGGTCAGGCCTATGAATTCCTTTTAGCTATCCCTATTCAAGGAAATGAAGAATTTCTTTTCAGTTTTCGTCGTTCTTTTCAATTTGCTCCAATGGGCACTATGCCTTGATAATCCGGCCCATAAAATGTTTGGTGTAGGTAATTCTTTGATCTTGTCTTGCAGTATAATGTAATATAATAATGTTTATGCATTTGTTTGTATATATTATGTCTTGTATGTAAGGAATAACTGGTTATGTGTGAAAATTTAATATTGTCACATAACAGATTTTTTTTTCAACATTTAAGACTATCTACTACATTTATGTCAACATAAAATATTTTTTTGTTATTAATGATCTTGATATCTGCTTTTTTTTGGTTGGAGTTATCGCATCTATTATGTAAACATTTTATGCCATGTATTTATTTAAACACGTTTGACTGGTGATCTACAATCCTCAATGGATTTTTTAATTATTACTACTAACAACCTTAAACTTTGTGAACACCTTCATTTTGGCGAGGCGCCCAAGCTTTCTTTCTAAGAGAATTTGGTAGTGGTAAATCCAATTGTGGCTTCATACGGAACATATCAAAGCGGTGATAATTTAAAATTTATTACTAACAGGTTATTTTACGATTTAATCTTGATTTAATCCATTAAAGAAAAAATATGTATGAATTTAAAAAAATGTGTAAAAATAATAACGTCATTAAATTTATTAATAACCGGCTAATTCATAGTATTTATTATTAAAAATATGCATAATTAAATGATCAAATCGTCCTACAAATAAAATGGTAGGATTTCTCAGTCCTACGCTCGGATTTTGTCGCCCTCACGGTGATACTTTTTTCATTCCCTATTACTAGAGATACATTTATGTTATAAAGTGTATAAAACAGACTTAACATGACATTAGTCTGTGCCTTAAGAGGAAAGTTTTCGTAACATATAAATTGATTTATATATACTCGTACTTATTTGTTTCAATTGGACAGAACTTCTTGAGCTTCTGAAGCTTTACTAATTTCTTTAATTATACAGAGGATTCGTCGTTACTTCAGCTCGTCAACTTTCGTATATTCAGTATACGATTATATTCAGTTCAGTATACTTGAATCAAGTTTCAATTATCGCATTATTCTGCTTTATCTATTTGGTCGAAAAAATTGAAAAAAAGTTGAATATTATGAATTATACATGTCAATATATCGTTGTATCTAGGTCATACCTAAAACTGGTCGTACAAAAATATTAGTCAGATCTCCTTAAGCCATTTTTAAATTATTAAATCAAGCTGAATTCTCACAAGTAGCTTCGTTTTGACGACACGCCCAACTTTTTTCTATACGAAAATTATATATATTGGTAGCTGATAAAGAGTACAGGAGGAAAGCCAGTGGAAAATCTGTGACTTTATCTTAATATGTACTGTGCACCACTCCTTAAGGCTCACCTTTAGAGGTAAGGTTAGCAGCATCTCGTAACCCTTACATTCTCACCTGACAGCGATCTATCTCTCTTGTAGTTTATTTGTAATGTATTGATATTTTAATTATTTAAATTACATAAGTTCGCGTGACATACAATATATTTTCATCGATTAAAGCAGTACAATATGAATAGTAAATTGTTGTAATCTGCGATTTGTATGGACGCGATAAACAGATAAGCTGGTGTGGTTTATACTTTGCATGACACACCGCATCACTGTTTTATAACATGTTCATTTTAAAAGGTCATGATTGTATTGTTTGGGGAATTAAACTATGTATTTAAAACTAGCTTTCGTCCATTCTATACCTGCAAGTATAGTATGGACGAAATATACGACTTTGGCCAAGTAATTAAAGCCTACCTATTAAATACATACCTAGTCAAATATTTTCGAAATCGGTGCCAGCCCATACAAAGCAAAGCACACCGACTTCGAAAATATTTGATTAGGTATGTATAGTAAATGAAAACTACCAATCAGTTATTTTTTACTTTTTAGTGCTTTTGTTTGAAGTCGGTTTTTATTTTTTTGTTAAAAAGTTTTTTGTTGATTTTGTTTTCTTTTCATTTTAAGTAGCTATTGCCGTGTTTTAGTGTAAAAAAATATGTAGTTCAATTTAATTCACTGGGCGAACACTAGTTATTTATATAAACTTAACGATGCCAAAGCTAAAACTCCTCTGTACGTACAATATGCATAAAATAGGTATACAGGTTTCTCTTCACGTATTGACACTTTAGAGTATTTTATTTTATACATATGTAGATAAAAAAATCTTGGCGGTTTCAATAAAAAATGTTAATTTGACATCCGCATGTCTAAGACATCGACACTTGTTATTCAAAACTGATGTAAGCCCACGCACTCTTTTGTTATGAATATTTTACTTACTTAATTGGTACGTTTTTTATTAAAAGATTATTATAATTAGCATTATGGGTTTTTTCTTTTATTGGACTTGTTATATAGTAAATAGGTATTCATTTATGTAATATAATTATCTAACAAATTAAATGAAAATATATGACGTGGAGTATATTAATTTATAAGCAAGCTGAATACAAATAGGGTTCTATACTTTAGCCGTTGAAATTCATCTTCGACATATTAATCTTGCATACTGCATTCTTCGTCGATCATGTTATGAATTAATTATTATCTCCTCGGAAAATCAGTTTTAGTCTCAAGCAGGTCTGGTTTGTGTTGATATTTTAATATCTTTTATTATGACTTTCGGGGATTTACGCGAATATTTGGTATTTTAAAATAAAATCTTTTTGGATTTTGTTTTACGGATTTATTTTGATTTTTGTTTCTCGACGTTTCGAATGCTTTACAGCAATCATAGTCACGGGAGAGACTAAGGTTTTAGACGTGTCAAATATATATAATTTACGTAAAATTACTTTTTTTATTTATTTGGATGTTTTTTTAATAAATTACTAGCGACTCACCCTTGCTTCGCTCGGGTTCGTCCCGTAGCTTGATTCCCCATACAAACTTTCATCCCCATTTTCACCCCCTTAAGGGATAATTTCCGGGATAAAAAGTATCCTATGTCCTTCCCAGGGTCTCAAACTATCTTCTAACCAAATTTCATCTAAATCGGTTCAGTAGATCCAGAGATTACCTCCGACAACGTCACAAACTCACAAACTTTACCTCTATAATATTAGTAAAGATTAATTTTTATTTGTTATTAATATCATTCTGGACCTCGCGGGAATGTCTCACTCCATTTTCTAAATTGAAATTCTTTGACTTCATATAAAAAAATTGTTATGTTTGGTTTCGGACAAATGGACAATGACAATCTTTACAACGTATTGTGTAAGAGTTTTATTACATTGATATATCAAACATTGTAGCGAGGTCAGAGCTATATATTTGTTTTTTTTAATGATGTATCTTCATGAAAGTTTTTTCTTCTAAATAAATACTTAAAGCTTAACTTAGATATTACTAAACATGTGTTTATGTTTTTTTTTTCAGGTAATTAACATAGCCCGCGTCATCTTGCGAGGAGATCGTACCTTTTTGTCGTAACAAACAGAAGGTAAAGTAACGCAGATGAAAAACGTAAATATATTAAGCGATAGCGTTTTGTTGACAGTTACCGATTTTTTTATAAATACGTAATTAAAAATTGCATTATTCAATTCAAGTTTTATCGATATTTGCTTTATGACATAATAAATCAGTTTTAATTTTCCGGAACCAGAGCTTTGACAACTACTAACGCCATCTACCACACTTTTGTCATAACTACGTAAAAAGGGAGTCTATTGAATTTCTCGATGCACAGTTTGCTACTGAGTGAGCGCTACGCTTTCGCGTAGACTTTATTCGTAGAGGGATGCTACGCCAGAGCTTTTTTCTTTGAAGAATCGAAATGAATGAAAATGATATATAGTAACATCTCTACTGGCACAGTTGTAGACATTTTTGAGAGAGCTATTTTGTAAAAGCTGTTTTCTACCTAATTATGTTAGAGTAGTTTCGTTCGCGGCTTTGCTTGCTCGTCACAACTAGCATCATCGGCACTTCACTCGCCTAGTTTATTTGGGTGTTCCTGCTCCACTGATAATGGTTTCGGTTAGAGCTTTATAAATAACCTTTTTCAATAATTAAGCTATAAAAATGAAGTATCAAAAAAGATCTTCATATCTTTTTTTTTCTATATAACAATGGCGAAGTAACAGTAGAAGTCATAACTAATAACTGAATTAAATGAATATATGTATGTTTTTATGTTTCATATTCTCTCATATTGCAGTATTACTTCATACATTTATAGATAGAGTAGAGAGTCTAGATTTTCTTCTGTAAACAAACTATGAAAGTCAGCCATAATACAGTTTTCTTTTAAGCCATCGAAGGGCACTTGGTTACCGTTGGTACCGTAACGTAAGTTACATCGTTATGAATGAATACTTTATATGTACAAAGAAAAAAATAATATTAAACATTCATTCTCCTTTATATCTAAAGTTTATTTGCATAGTATTGTAATAAAAGACGAGATCCTCAACATTTCAAATACCGGTCGAGGTTATTACTTATTACTACCTGTGTTACGGCATCGCCTGGTTTTCATTTGGCTGTGAGGTTTAATTTGATCTTACAAATTGCGACTCGGCAAATTTATGCGAAAACACCGATTTTTATCCTCCAATGTTATTTTTATTATTATTTCATTTGTAAGCTAAGCTATCTCCATGACTTTCTCTATGGTTTTTTTTATTAATATTGATATATGTACTTATAAATATGTTGACACATTAACAAATAGCACCATTTAGTTCCGAGTAAGCTACGAGACTTGTGTCTTTTATTATATTTTTTATTATCAATATTCTCAACAGAAGGGATAATATAAGGCTCAAGAGCGACAGCTTACGAATATCCTGCGATGCACTTGGATGTAGACACCGCCAACTTCAAAAATCCAGCCTGTTACTGAGTATTTCGAGATAGAAGATAGAAACCCACTAATTCTAGTAGCCAACCCACTATTCCGAAATCTATGCGGAATATCTATAATCTAATTTACATCATTTTTATTATTAAATCAAAAAAATCAAAATAACAAAGTCGATCAAAAATTTCGTGCATTGTCTATTTTTCTTCCGTTCTGTCCGTATTCGAGAGATAACTTGATGAAATTTAGTAGATAGGTCTCATGTAAATCGCTAGACAATTTTGTATTCAAATAAAATAAAAAAAATAGGAATGGCACTCTATGTAAATGAGCAGTGAAAAGCCCCGCTTCATTTACCGCAGAATTAACTATTTTTTCTCATAGTAGTAGTATGAACAAATATTTTCCGTCAATAAAATTGAATATCGTACATACGTAAATTATTTATTCTACTTTTGACGTATTGAATGAGTGTATTAAAACAAAACAATTTAATGTTGCATGCTACGGAACCCTCGGTGTGCGAGTCAAAATCAGACTCGCTCTTGTCCATTAATTATATTCATCAAAATTCAATCCACGCGAATATCAAAATTTGGTGTGTGTGGTATAATTAATTGATTTACAAACTACTAGCGGCTCACCCTCGCTTTTTAAAAACAAACCTATCCCACGGGAACCGTACATTTTTCGGGAATAAAAAGTCTAACCCTATGTGTTATTCCGGACTATAATCGATCTCTTTGCCAAATTTCATTCAGATCCGTTCAGCCGTTCTGGCGTAAAAGAGTAACAAACATTCATACTCACAAACTTTCACATTTATAATATTAATACGGATAATTTACTGACTTACCATGTCGGTTATAGAAAAATGTTACAGAAAAATGTATGAATAAAAGTGATTCTTTTGAGAAAAATCTATGTAGATATAGCGATTAAGAAAATGATATCAATGATCTTTGTAAATTAAAACTCCGATCCTCTTATGGAGTAGTTATTTAAAGTAAAAAATAGATTTGTACGATTGAAATTTAAAAATAACTATGCAATGTTTTTTTTTTATATATTTTATCATATATTTGACTGGCATTGCCAGCGGCTCCGCCCGCGTTCAGATGACCAAAAACCAAATTCTTAGGTTTTACATATTAGTAGATATACTCTTGCATTGCAGTTTTTGTATTTTTTCTCAGAAATTAGATATTTTCCCGAGGTAAAAAGTATCCTATATGTTGACCCGGGTAACCAGCTATCACCATACCAAATTTCATCAAAATGCCTCCTGTGGTTTTTCTGTAATGCGGTAACAGACAGACAGACAAAAATTATAAAAACTATAGATTCGGCCTCTGTATTGATAATAATGTTTATTTCAATAAGATTTTCCAAAAAATATTTAATGTACAGATTCGGCTTAGTTACAATTTTATTATATGTATAGATTTAACATTTTACTCCCACTAGCACCACAGTCCACACAATACAATGTTAGTTAAGTTCCTTCTTACTTGAAATTGTAATAACTTTTGATATATATAGTTGATCGATTTTAATGAAATAAAGAATAAATGTTACCTCGATATACGGAAGTAGAGGCCATGAATATAACCTCTTGAATTCAATTCAGTAGTTTTGATTTAATGCGTTTTTAAACACACGGACAAAGCGACAGACAGACATACAAAAATTCTGAAAATCATACAAATTTCTTTTACTACTTATTCTTTGCCCCCAATTCATTTTTATATTGGACATGTATCATTATACAATATACGTGTCCATATAAATATAATCTGACACAACAAACTTCCATTCTTATTATTTGTATATAGATTAAAAAAATCGCATAAAGTATTTAGGTAAGCGAATATAAATGATATCTTTTATAAAAAATAAAGTGTTAAGATTCACAATATCTGCAAATCGAAAATATAAACATCTTTTTTTCAATCGACTTCCGATCCGACCCTAACAAAACAATCGTTTGGCCTTGAGCGATAATCTCCGGACGCAAATAGGATTCTGAAATAGTGGTAGTTTTAACTATATTTTAAATCCAACTTTACCTACGACTTATGGTATGATGTGACTTGACCTATCTAGCACATTCTAAGATAGAGAAAATGTTTACAAATTAATGTTTACTAGTGAGTTTATAAATGCCCATGGCATTTAATTTATAACGGAAGCTCTTAGAAGGGACGATTTTGTTCCGACTTGATTATCGATATTAAATTAAACCGATAGCTTATTTTTTGCTAATGTTAATAAATTATACCCTGCAACCTTCCAGACTTCCTCGATAATCTCTCGTTCTATTGGTGAAAATTGTATGAAAATTCGCATAGGACTTTGAGTGATTAGCCTGAAAAAACACGAACTCAGTGTAACCGGGGGACTGCGATTAATATTTTGTAGTTATTTTAAATAAAACTGTCAAATGTTCGCGTAAATCTAAGAAAGTATTATTTTGTAGTTATAATTGCATTATAACATCAAGTTTGGTTAAAAGTAAAAATTGAAAGATCTATAGACCTTTGTTCCAATTATTTGAACAAAATATAATTAGTTGCTTATATACTTGTATCGAGTACAACAAAAAGTGAAAGCAACACTTGGGTTGTATACAAAAGAAAAAAATCAAGGTATTAGGTTTTTTAAGCGTGCCGATTCGTTTCCCGCATGCGGCGGGGGCGTCAGAACGGCGGGAAGCGGTCGACGGCCGCCCGTCTCGCAACGCGGCCTTACTTTAACTAGCATCCGCGATATATGGCAAAGTTTGTTACTTTTAGTCCAATCAGTGATATCGTGATGATTTATCGGAATATCCTTGATAATTATCCTTGGATTTTTGCGACAAAAGTGTGATTTTATGTGCATGTGTGGAAGTGGGAAATATTCGCTATCACGAACGAAGAGCCAAAATGTCTCCAATGTACAGAGAGTACATTGGAGACATTTTGGCTCTTAATGCACCTACGATCAACAGGCGTTTGGACCGCTTCGCCTGTCTTAGTATTTGCTCGAATTTATCAGCATTATCACTTATCACTAGTTCTTGCTCTTAGATACATTCGCATCGGAAAAATGTGACACGATATGATAAGGTTTTGTTTAGCATTTTCTGACTTTACGTACTAATTATTATCGATAAAAATGAACATCAATAAGAGTAATTATTATTTGTTTTTAGTATATTACGTCAGTTACCATTGCGGCAGTAAAATAACGAAATTTTACATATAAATACAAATAGGATTGAAATATTATAACGATATCTAGATTAGTGTGTAAATAATGCATTCCCAATAGCATATAGATTATAGATTTATTCGCAGTACTGTTTACTCCCATACATGCTGTTGTGTTACTATGCAGGCAGTGCCAAAATAATTGGAACTTTTAATAATGAATTACCATTAAAAACTATTACATAAGTATTAAGCACATCTTTTAACAGATATTTACAATAAATGATTACTAATGTAATATCTACATAATTACAGTATCTGTCATCGCGAAAGGAAAATAAGGACGATTACATAAGTAATATGTACATCTTTTAACAGATATGTGGAACAGATGATTACTAATGTAATATTATGTAATTACATATTACATTACATTACATATCTGTTTCTGTCATCGTGAACAGAGTTTTCATTACCATATTGCGAGCCTAAATAAATTTTATTTCAAACTTATCCAATCTCGACATAAGTTTGTCGTAAGTTCAAATTTAAATGTAGATTATTCATATTCACAAGTGGCTTGCAAATTTATTTATATATTCTACTTTTAATGTACTTTAACTTCTTGAATAATTTTCGATATTTTTCCCTAATAATTAATAAATTTATTATTATTGACGTACATAAGATGCAGTTGCACGGAGTGTAGGTGTTGGCTATTGTTAATATGTCAAATATTAAGGATTCAATATTTGCAATAGATAAATGTCTTGGAAATAATATATTTATGTTATTCGTGATGTGATGCGGATAGGATTTATTGAGAAATGCTTACCCGATATTATACTAACAAGGGGGGTGAAAATTACAAAGCGGCGTTATATTTAAATTTATTGTTTTCGTCTAGTTTTATGTCCTTAGGCTATTTCACTGCTTTTGTTAGCTCCTGTGCACATAATTGGCAATTTTCAATTAATAAGAAATTGACGTTTTTTCCACTTAAACTTAATTTACGGTGTCGATAACGTAAAATATCCTTTTATGACGTAAATCCCAACGACCGCGGCGATAGATAGACGATTTATTAGTCCATTAAGAGTAGTGTCGATGAATTGAATTTAAGCCTTCGATGTTCGTTCGACCAACGCTTATACATTTTACTTGCAATGTGTAGTTGGATCTAGAAAATTAAATAGCTAATTAAATAATTAAGATACTTTCTACTTTAAAAACTAATTAACTTTTGATAAGTAACTTAAAACTTTCGTTAGCACAAAAACGGCTAACGATTTAAAGTATGTTGTTTAAGCTTCTGCTACGATACTTAACATTCTCTTGTACAACAAATTCTTTGAACTTCAATATGCAAACTTAACAGCTAACACGTAACACTAGGTGATTTCTTCCATCGTTATCACTAGAAGAAAACTGAGTGATGTATGGGAATAAAATATTCTGATCATATGTTACATGAAGCATATACATAATAATAGGTATGTGTCATATACATACATACATACATTCACCGACCGATTTTACCGAGCTCATAAAAGAGGCAGGTAGGTACTTATTTTAGTTCTAAGGTGGTCTCAAATAAGCGTCAAGAATATTACCACCTATAAATGTGGAATTACAATTAAAGTGATTTGATAATTCACCTTTTTAGTTTAAAAGTATTTATTTTCTATTATCGATAATATATAATGTCTCAGTGATAAGACCGCCTTTTGTGCATTTTCCTACCATTGTATTGTTTTTGTCATCTTTTCGTGTGTGAGTTTGTTTAAATTATTATTATTAATGGTATCCTCTCTAAATTCCTTGTTTAGATTTGATGTTCTTGCAAAAGTCACTATTTCAATGACCGCGTAAATAGAAACGATGGATTAAGCGGCGAATTTAGATCGCTGAATAGACGGGGACTGCAACTTGGTCAATCAATAACCATTCATCAGCTTGAGTCCGATTCTGTTCACATCTCTTCTACTATATATAAGTTACTGACGTATTTCCGTGAAGCCTAAAACAGTCTGTCAGAAGTCTGTGGCTTCGAAATTAAGCCATCGCAAAAACGCCGTTGAAATCCAACCATCAAGAAACAAACTGGAGAAAAAATAATTTGAAAAATCACTCCGTTAAATTACCTATTAAATTTACTTATTCGTGAGTAAAACAATTAGAAAAACTAGCGTATAAATAAGTAGTAATGAAATTTTTAAAGGGCAAAAATTTAATGTAATATTTTAAACAAATAACAATTGTAATAACTCTACACATAATTATAATGTACTTACGATGGTAAAGTAACGGTGGAGATAACAGGTAACTTGAACTCCAAATGCAAACACAATTTCGCCCATTAGGAGCGAAGTGTCGAACATTAATAGATCGTAGAAAGTATTCGCGAATAATCGATATCTTCTATTCGACGGGATAAATCTCATTTAAGAGTCGCCGAGCTCGTTAATGATAGCTAGTGCCTTTGAAACAATGAAGTTGTATTTTTTTTAATTCGAATATTTTATTTAGTTTAAACTAGACCAAAAGTTGGTTTATTAGTATAATTAATCAAGTTTCTACACCGGCAGTATAAAATAAATATAAAGCTCCTGCAGAAAATTCAAAGATATTATTAACACATTTATTACTATGTATAGGTTCACTCGACACTTTCACACCTCGTGTTTTACAGTCTTTAATTTGAAAAGAGACCTCGCTTCAACGTTTCTTGAACTTAAAGTTCTTATAAAACAAATAGATTTATGAGAAATTTTAATTTACCCCGTTTTATTTATTTCCATGAGCGAGACTGGCTCGAAGCCTCGCGTCGGCTCGAAAATCCGATAACATTGCTTTACTTCATTTCTACTTTAATTTGTTTAAGTAAGTCAGTATTTACCCAAGTGATACATTTTCACGGCTCGTTCCTCTTTAGAGATTTGTAGATTGTTCGAGGGATATCGATCTTTAGTTACTACTGTACTGTACATGTAAAGTTTTTTTTTCACAATTTTGAAAATTTCTTGAATGTACATATTTTATTATAAAATTCAAAATTCAAAATATTTTATTCAGCATTAAATTATTACAATTTTTTATTGAACGTCATGAGTCTACTACCAGTTCGAAAAGAAGAAGCCTCAGACCTGAGAAGAACTGGCGAATGAAATAATATATAATATAATATTTTTATTCACTAATTAGGTATAAAAGTGCTCATACTTACTAAATTACTTTTATGATACTTATTTCAATAGTTGTCTTATGAAAAAATTCATGAAAAAATAATATGTTCAAAAACAAATATTTAAACTTGAAAACTCCATGTTCCTATGTTAAAATATTTTGTGTTTTCCTTATGAAACATGGAATAACAACATGTCAACAAGTCTTCACCCTTCAACCCTCCGAGGATAAATGATGAAGGTATCACGATTCGGGTTATTTTTGTTTTACCTAAGTAAGTAATTATTCTTTACAGATGTGCGTGTCAGATTTTTGTTAAACTTCTTTACAGAAGTTTTTTTAACATAAGAAAGAGTTTTTATGTTTTAGATAAAACTATTTTTTCGGATTATTTCGCGGATTTATTTTGATGTTTGGTTCCCGACGTTTCGAATGCTTTACACCTTTGCGTTTGAAACGTCTAAAATCTTAGTCTCTCCTGTGACCATAATTGCTGTAAAGCATTCAAAACGTCGGAAACGAAAAATCAAAATAAATTCGCGAAGTAATCCGAAAAGATAGTTTTATTTAAAATGTCAAATATTCGCATAAATCTAAGATTTTTTTTATGTTCTTCTACTAATGAATGGTTTATCTTAACTAAAACAATTGAAGTCAGTTCATAATTGACTGTTAGCCCATTCATGAAGATGTAATTTCAACAGCCTCGCAGTGGAGAGGCCGGACCAATTAGCCGAGCCGCCGTCACAGTTTATTGAGAATTATTCAGACGATGCATTTCCGTAGTTGAAAGCTGCTGGTAACTGTAATTTTAAACGTAACTTTAATCATTTTGAATGAATTCGCTGCGATAGGAACGACGCGCGAAGTTTCTTTGCGTTGGACAGACTGGTAGCGGCTAGATTGTTTTGTTTTTCAGTTTAAATTGAGTTTTGCTTAGTAACTTATGAGTACAAAGTTAATTGCACTTTAAATTAAATTATATCCTAGTTTATATTTTAACAAAGTATGCAGTTGAAGTTTTTCTATCTAAGTAATCTCAATGGAATACTGCGGTGTCGCGTCGCAGTCTCAATTGATCGTTTATTTGTATGTCCGTCTTCACAAATACTATAACTTTAACTTTATATTATAAAATTGATATGCTTTTAAGACAATGTGTCATGAGGTAAATAAAATGTACGCTTTAGATATTCACCTCTACAGATACATATATATGAGCATTGAACGTGATTATAACTTAGAGTTTTATGCCTTATATAATCTAGATAAACCTGTATTCCTCATATAAATATTCATCTCATATATAGGTTTAGGCAATATTCTGAGACAGCTAGAAACGATTCTATTGCACTATATGTACTTTCCGTGTAAACGTTTAAAAATACTTATAAAATTCTTTAAATATATTCATGTTACAAAAACACATTTGCTATGTCTCATATCATATACAAAAACCCGCGAGTGAGTATTAAAACCATTGCAAATACTCGTCTTGACACTTATTTGCTACGACACCTGAGTAGCACGAAGTCGTAAGAGCAACAATACATCCCCCGGGGACATGCCCTGCCCGTGCCTCCACCATCTAAACTCATTGTTTCAGCGGTAGACTTTATGTCACGCCCAGGATGGAGATTATGTTGGTTTATAAACTTTATTTTCAACTACTTATTGTTTCAGAACTAATGTTTTTGTTAGATTTTAATAATTATACCGTGTTGTCTTGGACAAGATTTATAGTTGAGAAAAGGCTAAATAAATATATATGTTGGGACATTAACACTCAGCACCATCTAGTTCCATGGTAAGCTACGAGGCTTGTGTTATAGACACCAGATAGTTGATACACTACACATATATAACTTTTAAATACATACATATTATAAAAATAAAAGTAAACCAAAGCTAAAAGCTAAAGATAAAAGTAAGCCAAAAAAAATCTACAAAGTCATTTAATCTACAACAATGATAGAAACGCAATAACAAGTACTACTATTTTACTTCATGACACAAAACCCGTCACTTAGTAACATTAATATCTTGTAATCATAATTTGATTATCGCAAAAGTTGCTGAGGGAGATTGTTAGTCTCAGCATAAAATAAGGGCAATGAGTAACTAAATATAATGAAATAATATAATTATCCTTATGTGTGTAGACGCAAGATCTCATTAGTAATATTTTTCCTCTCACATCCTAGTCACAAGAAAATAAAAAAACATAACTTGATCGAACAGAGCAGGTGAATAAGTAAGTAAGGCAAAGTTGCAAGGTTGCGAAGTGTTGCTCGCGCCCGCGGCGGATCCTGAGATTAATTCAGCAATTCATGCCTTACCTTCGCCCTCTAATTGATTTCAACTTCGTACCATAGTTTGTTTGTTCAGAGGATTATGAAAGCCTTATTTGTGTTTCTTATTACGCTCACTTTTTATCCCAAGGCTAAGTTTCCCAAGATTTATTACCGTTATTCATGTTTGTTTGTACATCTGTGAGATATTGTAATATTGTATTATTTAATTATGTAAGAATAAGGTTTATAAAATTTATTCTAACCACGCACGTCTAAATTATGGAACGATATTCTATATTAGGTTTTCCCTGAGCGCTATAATATGGGTATCTGTCATGTTGCAGATATATATGACAGACGATAGCCAGTTATGTACCGCCATGTGAACCGTTTGCCTCTTTTACTATAATATAATAACTAATTTACAAATCACGTGTCTTTAATACTACATAATATCTCACTATGAAAAACAGTATTTTTAATTTGTAAGGTGTTCATTATTTTTATTCCTTCTTCTCTTGGGATTCTTCTGTTATTTTTAATTAAAGAATATTAACTTTTCATTTTACTCTTACTCCATAGCTTTTTGAGATGACCGTTAGTGAAGAATAGTTTTTAGAGCATGAATTTCTTTTGTTAAATATCTTGGATCTTAAAATTATGAAAAAGGACCACTATTTTTACTTTAATCAAAAATTTACTACAACGACCCGTCGCAGAGACGGTCGTGGGACAAAGTCGTATCGCAGACAACGAGCTGCTTACTACACGAGATACAAATACAAAAGTCAATTTATATTCGAAATATAATGATTTGATAGTGTTAAATAAAATTTTCATTCAAATACTGTTTGATCTCTATCAGCAATTTTGTATTTTAAACATTGGTTAGAAGTTATATGTATGTACGTCTACTCCTAAAATGAAAGAGCCAGTTAAATAAATATCTTCGAGATCCAAGATAGATATTTTTATACAACTACAGTCGTATTAGTAAAACGATAAGCAATAATACACTTGGTAAGAGATGCGGTCTCGCAGACAGAAAGACATTAGCTGTCTTTCACTTTGCTTTTTACTTTGAAGTAAGAATTAGGTCAGTGAAGGATATCGTAAAGGATTAGTTCTTTTCTAAATTAAGGGGGTGTATTTTTAATACAAAAGAACATTACGCAGTTGGCTCAGTCCCTCAAGCATATTCCCCTATATGAATGGGCGCTATTGTTCTGAAATTGCTCTGCCGCTACACAAGTCGCTGGGCTACATTCGTTAGCGCAGAATATATTATCCACTTTGTTGGAAGATATCCAGCGTTTTTGATTTTGGGCGACTGCGATCTATTGAAATAACCTGCGTGTGGCATCCGTTTTTTTTTTCTATATTATATTGATTATTAATATGTAGAGTAATTTTGGTATTTTAATATTTTAATTTCAATTTTCCATTTTAATCAACGATAAGAATAATCGTTAGTACAAAATGTTGGACAACTTAACACAAATAAGACGGATTCTGGGATGATGAAAATAATTAACCATTTGCGCTTATATTCTAAAACTATAAAGCTGAAATAAATGAAGTTGAAATACCATTTACTTTTCGACTTTGTCGTGGTTTATCATTGTATTGACATTTTGACTGAATCCGTGTTGCGGTCAGTGTGAACGAGCCCCGGCCACAGCTCGCCAGGAAATCCGGTGTAAATAATTTACCAGTACCAATCAAAGCAAACGGGATCTGCATTTTTATAATATCAGTTTTTATTCGCTTATTTTTGCTGTCTTTTAATACTAGCGACAATATAATAGCTAAATGGGTCACAATTCTATCGAAGTTTTTTTAATTTGTTTTAAAATTTTACTGAATCCTTCTCTTTGCTTTGATCACGCATGCATAAAGTCATCTCTTTGATTTACATATAAAACTTAACCAACTACAGCTCTATGTCTTGAAAGTAATTAATATTTGTTCTTGGCTTAAAGTAACAAGCACGTGAGAACTAGTTCTACTTTTATTTCAGTAATATGTCTTATGACACTTAAGAAGTTGAGGTCTTAATTCATTTCCAAAGAATTGTGTGTCTATCTTTAATCGTCAATCATAAACAAACATCTTATTGCGTGTATTATCATCCTTTGTTAATAGTATTAATGTGTACGCGAATTTGTTCCTTTGTCTTTCTTTTCCTTAGTAGCTTAATAATTTAATTAATTGCATTGAGATTGTTTAGAGAACATTTATTTATTGATAATTATCTGTTTTAAAAAGTTATCTAAACGAAGCGAGGACTTGACTAGATACCTACTTGTAAAGAGATTAAAAATTAAAGATCTACTATACACGAATTAATTAGGGAGAGGTTTATTTATATATATATTTGATATATCAAACTGTTGGAATTGATCTATTTTGTTGTATTTAGACATTAACATTATTGTTCAAACGGTCAAAGGATATCAAATTCCAAATTGAGGAGCATTTCGGCCTATAGCCAATTACATCCCAATTTCACTAACATACGATCCGTTACTATCTAGGAGTGGGTAGTGTCTTAAAGTACTGCAATAAAAATAATTATAATTTTTTGGGCGTTAGCTACCACACCCCCTCTTTCCATCAGCAATTTTAATTTGATATTTTACTAAGTGTCGTTTATATCATATTCGCCAGATTGTGATCTGCCTAAATTCATGTGTCGCCTTTACAGTACACCTAGGCACATTGCGAAATTAATTCTCTGTAGAATATCTGTTACAATGTATCACTGATTGACCTGACTTTCTATTAAATACATCGTGATTAAGCGTCTAAACAATTAGCAAAGTTGCTGATGCGCGACGTATCAACTTATGGCGAATTTAACGATCGGTCTTCGACATAGAAATAAACGGTATTTTCTGATGTCTTGAATTTTTTATCTAGAAAAGATTTAAAAACTATCAATATTGCCTCTGATATTACAAAATATTACAAGATTTACAAATTCTCTGGGTAGATTACTAAATAAAAACGATTAATCCCTCAAAATCCACATCGCAATTCATATGATGATATTTGCGTTATGTCTGCTCCGCTGGATTCGAAATTGGTATGAATATAGGTATTGTACTGTTTTACGTAGTTCGTTATACCTTTGAGGCTATAATTATTTTTCTCTATGGTACGTCATACCGAAGTTTAGAAAGGTTGAAATCGTTTGATGAATAAAAAGTGAAAATTAAGAATCTAATATATAAATAAGCAAAGGCAAAACACCTTCAGTATCTTTTTTCCCCTGTTTTTCGACCGATTTTCGTTTTTTTTTTTGCTTAGTAGCTAATACGAGCTATAGTGTTATCAATAAAAAATGTAGGAAACAGTTATCTATCTACACTTCTACACTACTATTATAAAGAGGAAAGATTTATATTTTTGTATGTTTGTAACGAATAAACTCAAAAACTACTGGACCGATTTAGATGGAATTTTGGTAAGAAGATAGTTTGAGACCCTGGGAAGGACATTGGATATTTTTTATTCCGGTAATCAATCCTTATGGGGTAGAACATGGCGATGAATGTTTGTATGGGGAATCAATCACTAGTTTTTATATAAATATCAATTCTATTCGTATATTATGTATATGTTTTCTTCAAATTTTCTATTGATTACGGTCGAATTTAGACCATTAAGCGAACAATAGTAATATTAATTTTTCTTTATACAATAGAACCCACTTAGTCGAACATTAACTTGAATAATTACTAAAAATATTTACAATTCGTGTTTGTCGAAAAACGCGAAGTATTTGGGTAGGTATTTGTAAATTGTTAACGTGAATTGTATCAAATAACCGCAATAGGTGCGAGGTCCGCGTGAGGGGAAACCCCACAGTAACTGCCTTCCTGCCCGTGGACTAGGCTCCTTCCGCTGTAGATACACCGAATGGAGAATGTTATTACTGTTTTGTCCCTAAAAAATATAAGTCATTTTTATTATGATGATTGCAGTGCACCATCTTGGTGCAGCTGAGTAGTGGAGTGGTGGTTTTTAGGTCGGAATCGAAGGTTCGGTTCTCATCGGGTGCAAATGTTTATTCAGATATTGAGACATCCATTTAATGAGCTAAAAGTTGTGATTGAGAGCTAAATTACAGGATTGTATATGTTCTCTTAATTGTACAATACCGAATGCGCTAAAATATGTAGTATAGATATAATTATTAAAAGTTATAATTTTTATATTTAAGTTGCGTATATTCTGTCCACAGATATCTGGAAATGATCCGAAACAGCGTCACATTAAAATAACGTATAGTGATATCATACTTATATTGTTGTCCTGTACTGTTATTCATTTTTTAATATTTTTTATACTAATTTCAAATAGAAAGATCATAAAGTTTATGATTAACATATTTAGCTGTATATTGGAATCGGCAATGAGATATGTTAAACTTAAATAAAGTCGATCACTCGAACTACCCCAAGTAACTTGAGTGCAACGAGGGCGACTAACTCGTCCTATTCCTTCCTTGCTTGTCTAGCTTTAAACACAATTTGCCAATTCGCCCTGTGAAAGTTAGGGGTTGCAGGGTTGATGTAATTTGGAAAGGTACGAAACTTTCAAATGTTGTCATAGGTTTTAGAAATTGAGTTTACATTTTAGCATAAAGTTTTTATGTTAATATATCGTTGTTGAAATGTGTTGAGCTGTAAATGTTTTTGTAAGTAAAACTAAAGTAGGCTCTTTCAATTTTTATTATTTTTAATTATGTAACTATACTAAATGCTTAGTTAATACTTCCTTAGATTTACATGAATATTTGACATTTTAAATAAAAACTATCTTTTCGGATTTTTTATATTTAATCCTTACTTAAATATTCATTACTTAAATTTTACAATAATTATGTTTAATTTAGATAGATACTTTATTGTACTTACAACACAAAGAAATATAGAAAAGAAGAAATCAACAATTGATAATGCACATGATGAGGTCTTGTGGTGCCTTATAAGCGATCTCTACCAGGCAACCTTGGCGTAGGAGTAATTTTAAGATGTGGTAGGCGGTGTACCTATTAGCTACACATAAATACATATCCTAAATACATACATACATAAATTCAGTACATACATAAATGTAGATCAGATGAAAAAGTATTAGAAGTTCAATATATAAAAACACCAAAGAGATAAATAATATGAATTTAACAGTAGGTTAAAATTATTTCAACTTTATTATTTTTAACTATTCTAATTCTAATTTATTATTTTTTTATAAAGTTCTTTAAGGAAAACGCAGTATAGTGGTAAAATTTTTACATGGTGAAATGCACTTAGAATATTTATTTAATTCAGAAAACAGCTCAAAAAATATAATATTCTGAACCAATGTAATTTTACTGCTTTTAAAAATTTAAAATTGTGTTTGTTTGTCTTTCTTTTGCAGCATTATTTTTTTGCATGAAGATAATGGTTCCCATGGTCACTAGGTAATATACTTAATAATTTTTAAAAGCCACATTCGTTTCGGTGACTAGACTTAATGTTTGCAAAAACCAAAAGCCTGTTTCAATAATAAAAGCAAGACATTAAAACGACCATACGCGAGTGTAGCTGTGGAGCACGTAAAACATACGCTTTCATCAGCGGCGCGAAAACCCTCGTAAAACTAACGTGACCCAGAGTGACTAGATGAGAAGTAGCTAAGACTGCTATGGCAAGGATACGTTATATTAATTTCAATAATTGACTATAGTATAGCTCTACAATAGCTACTAGGAAATGTCTTGGGGTTATCGTTATTTTTTTTAAATATGTTGGGACATTAACACACAGTTAGTTCCATGGTAAGCTACGAGGCTTGTGTTATGGATACTAGATAGTTACACATACATACATATTATTCATACAAACATTCGTGCTCATCACACAAATGAATGCCCCCAGCGGGACTCGAACCCGCGACGCTGGCACAGCAAGTAGGGTCACTACAGACTGAGCCAAACGTGTCGTCAAAATTCCGTTAGGAATAAAACCACACTCTGCTTGGTATCATCGATTTTATTTTGATAGACTTATTGAAGGACAAGGCTCTTCGTTTGTCTCGGCCACATCTGCCGGTCAAATCCCAATGCTAATATATCAATTCTTGCAACTTTTTACCATATCAGTTGGGCCGTTTAATATCTCACAGATAACGAGATAGATGTCAGTAAAAACAGCGCTGGTAAATATCATACGTGATATTAATTACATAGAACCTATTCACAGCCTTACCGCTAACCGCAAATTAGATTACCGCGAATGCGTAAATGTGAATATGCTCACTAAATTTAAGCGAATAAAATATGTATCCTATGTACGTTAAGTTGGAAGTCACTAAGTGCCTAATTAACACTCTTGAGCTATGGACGCTTTTTAAAATTGCAATTTGAAATCTGTTCAACGTTCGCTTTTTAACCTTTTTTAAATATTTGTAATGATCGGAATTGAAGTGGTACCTCTGCCGTATTCTGTAACAATTGTGCTGAACAGTTACGTATTTCTAGCTGGTACCTACTCGCCCACAGTCCTGCTTACCGTTCCTCTATAAAAATAGCGAAATATAATTCTAAAATAATATAGCTTTCGATAAGGAAAACAATTCTTAGAATAGTAACGAATTTTCCAACCGTTATTTCCAACATACAAAGAAAATTGTTCGTTAAGAATTAATATAAAAAATAATATTTTATTATTGCACCTCACCTTATGACTGATGCGAATTATTATTTAAAACTAGCGACTCACCCTCGCTCCGCTCGGGTTCGTCCCTAGATAGGTTTTAAGTTTCAACAGTTAGTATAGGTTTCTCAGGGATGAGATATTTTCCCGCAAATATAAATTTCCTATATGTCGACGAAGATAACTAGCTACCACCATATCAATTCATCAAAATCTGTCCAGTGGTTTTCTCGTCATGCGTTCCCAGACAGACGGAAAAATTCTATAAACTATAGATTCGGCCTCTGTATCGATAATAATGCCTATTTTATTATTGTTAGAAATTGATTATAGATATGTACATATATACCTATCACTTATTATAGAAACTCTACGAAGTTTCTTATATCTCATTAATGAGCCTCCATATACAATAACAAAGTTGAGGCTAAAAGCAAATTAGTTTACCGCTTCAATAACACGATATAATTATTATATATCGATAAACCCCGCTTGTGGCGATATTAGGAGTTTCTCTTCTGTAGGTACTTTTATTTTTTACTAGCGGCTCACCCTCGCTTCGCTCGGGTTCACCTCTAGAAAAGCACAAACAGATCTATCCCACGGGAACCGTTTATTTTTCCGGGATAAAAAGTAACCTGTTGTTAGACCTGAAATATAAGGTATCAGCATGCCAAATTTTACTAAATTAGGTGCATAAGTTGTTGTGTACTGAGCTGTATAAGTTACTATAGTTTTTAACTATCCCACGGGAACTCTTTAATTTTCCGGAATGAAAAGTATCAAATTTCATTTAAATCGGTTCAATAGTTTCGGAGATTAGCCCGTACAAACAGACAAACAGGCAGAGAAACAAAAAAATTCTGGATTTGTTCTATTTCACTCCTTACGGGATGTAAGAAGAGAACTGACTCGGTTTTTAGCATTTTTTTCTATCATATATGTACAGACATTAGACCCCTGCAGTTTTATTATTCATATATGTATATTCAGATAGAATAAATAACGTATAATAAAACAGTAATATATAATAATGAAAATAGTTATAGCGAGCGGACCTCAGGACATAGACATATACTATGTAGAACTTTTCTATAGACCTTTTTAAGACTTACAATTTTCTTGCACAATGTTTTGATCTATCTCTTAAGGTTGAACCAACGTTAGCCATATAAATTTCTAAGGACGGTTCGATAGAACCAGTTATTATGTTTTCCCGTGGGAATGAATAATTATCCTGTCGTAAAAGGTATCTTAAATGTTGACCCGAGTACTGAGTTTTATCACTATACAAAATTAAGTTAAAATCGGTTGAGTACTTTTTGCGTGAAACGCGCACATCGATTTGTCTAAGTTTTATTATAGGTATAGATAAGAATAAATATTGCGAGTGTAACTTAGGAGATAGACATATACTATTCAGAACTTTGCTGTAGGACTTTTCAAGACCTACAATTTTAAGTATATTGTTTTGATGTATGTATATCTTAAGGCGTAGCCAGCGGAAGGTTTCTAGAGAGGACTCGATAAAACCAGTTATTGTATTTTTCCTTGGGAAAGAAAGATTTTCTTGAAGTAAAAGGTATCTAGGCAGTGGTATCCCAGTGGTAACGCGCTCGCTTGGGAAACCGAGTGAAGCAAGTAGTTCAAATCCCGGGTCTCGCACCTCTGATATTTTCATGTGCGAATCATTTCTAACACAATTACCATTTGTCTTAACGGTGAAGGAAAACCTGCATGTCTGACAGAACCTAGCAAGCTTTCGAAAGACATTTGAAGTCCACCAACCCGCACTTGGTCAGCGTGGTGGACTATAGCCTGATCCACCTCGTATTGAAGGGAGGCCCGTGCCCAGCAGTGGTACGTTAAAAAAGGCTGAATACATACACACATACATACAAAAGGTACCCTAAATGTTGACTTGAGTAATAAGTTACCACTTCAATAAATTTCGTTGAAATTGGTACATTACTTTTCGCGTGAAACGCGCACACAAAAACAGACAAACAGACATACAGGCAAACATACAAACAGACATTTTTTTAATAACTGTTGTTTTGGGGTCTATGTTGTGTACATAATACGTTATAGATAAATAAAAACATCTATCCCACGGGAAAAGTACATTTTTCCGGGATAAAAATTTATCTATTTGTTATTCTTATGTATAAACTATATTATTGTAAAGTTTCATCAAAATCCAATCAGTAGTTTTTGTGTACTAAGCTGTATAAGTTACTATAGTTTTTTGACTATCCCACGGAAACTATTTAATTTTCCGGAATGAAAAGTGGCTGATTTGTTTTTGTCATGTATGAACTATATTATTGTAAAGTTTCATTAAAATCCAATCAGTAGTTTTTGTGTACTAAGCTGTATAAGTTGTTATAGTTTTTTAACTATCCCACGGGAACTCTTTAATTTTCCGGGATGAAAAGTATCTAAAATTTTGCCCGGGGATATAAGGTACCACCATGCCATGAGTTTCATTTAAATAGGTCCAATAGGTTCGGAGATTAGCCCGTACAAAGAGAAAAACAGACAAACAGCTCGCTCGGGTTCGTCCATACCTTCGACTATGTTGTATTATCTCTTTAACCATTTGTCCAAATTATGTGCAGTAAAAGGGAAAAGTCTTTTGTTTTAAACATTTTAGACGATACATTTACTTATTTTGATAAGAATTCATAATTGCTGATAATATGACCAATAAACTTAACCTACCGATTTAAATTATCTTTTTAATATAAAAAACTACTTTTTGTGACTTAAATATAAAAGTTATACATATGCTGTCGCTGACTTTTTTGTAGGCATTATTAAGCTATACAACTTTTCTCTAGAACATAATCATATATCTCTCATCGTTAAGGCAGCGTTCGTAAGAAACGTTTTCGTTCGACCGTTTTTTCTCCGACTTACTTAGCAAATCCGACTACCACGAAAAAGCCTTTTCATTCTTCGGGTTAATATATAGCCTATGACACTCAGAAAGAACGTGGCTTTCTATTGGTAAAGAAATTTTGAAAATCGGTTCAGCAGATCCAGAGATTACCCCCTACAACGTCACAAACTCACAAACTCACAAACTCACAAGATCGCAAACTCTACCTCTTTATAATATTAGTATAGATTTAGTCTACCTACAAATGGGTGTCCTGCGTTATAGTATATCCAAAACGCCGTATCGAGAATTTTACCCCCTGCGGGAGTCGAACTAGCCATCACCATCATTTACCCTTGAAAGGATACGATTATTAATAATTTTGATTATATTTTTATATAAAACAGTTTCAAAAAAGTTTTATAGCAGCATGAAAGATACAGCTCAAAGGCATCCAAGTTATTGAATAACTAATTTTGGTACGTCAAAGGATCTCGCATGATATTAATCAGGCTACTTTGTATCAGATACGCTAACTTGTAAGTGGTCGAAAATTACTTTGCACGTTATTTCTTGGTTAAATATATGGTAAGTTACAAGGCTCGTGTTATGGATACCAGGTAGTTGATAAACTACACATATATAACTTTAAATACACACATGCTATAAATATAAATATCCACGGCTGGAAACCAAATACACATTGGTGCTCATCACAACAAATGAATGTGCCCAGCGGAACTAAAACCCGCGACCGCTGGCACATTAAGTAAGGTATACACTACAAACTGAGCTAAACGTATCTTCGAATGTATGTAGGTATCTATATATTTTTTGTATGTACTACCTTATACGTCTTAAGTTATATTTTTGTTAAACATAATTTTGGCATTACCTCCATCTGATATCATACCATCATAGTGTCAACAAATTAGACAGTGTTGACAGGACGCTTCTAATATATCTTCTAATATATATAGTATCGCTGTCCCTGTTTGAAAATATGATTTACATAACAAACGTTACGTTACGACCTTATCGTTGTTCCTTTTCCGTTAACTTCATGAAATTGGTTTTAGCAACGTTAGGCACCGACATTCCTAACAGTAACTCCATTCATCGTTATGTAGGTCGTGGGTTCACCGTCAAAGGATATCGCTCTATGATATTAATCACGGACTAAACTCCCTCAGCTTAAAGTTGCAGCAAATTAGCTCACCGCGTGCCTCTGTTAATACTCTTCTGCTAGATAGATATAGTACTACATTATTACGTGTACAGTGTAATTGTATATTTTTATTTCTTTTGTATTTTTACAAGACTCACGTAAATTTTTTTATACCGTGTTTACCCATATTATATTCTATCACGTTAATACTCTATTAAACTATACTCTAGTAAATGAAACTATCTTTTCGGATTATTTCGCGGACTTATTTTGATTTTTGGTTCCCGACGTTTCAAATGCTTTACAGCAACCATGGTCACGGGAGAGACTGAGGTTATAGACTCTCAAAGGCGTTATACACTTGTTAGTTGTTACAGACAGTACCTACCCACTATTTTACAAAAACGATTTCAAAAATGACACCAAAAATGGTACCTTACAATATTTGTTGATTTTATTTCTAAACATTTTAAAAAAAGTATTATAATTAAATATAGCAATATTATTTATTTAAATTTAGCGGTTATTATTATAAATATTACCATTTTTTTAAACTTTATTAATTACTAATATTATTTAGAGTTGCTATTATTATATTATTTATAACCATAAAGAATATACTCTAGTACTCATCAAAGAGAAAAAATAGGGTCGCCGCTGCCTAAAATGGCTTGGAAGCCATCATATTCTATCTATTGAGGCCAATTCGCGCTTGGCTCATTGACATCATGATATCATATCGATTAGTTTTCAAAAGAAATTTACACTTTTATGGGTCGTTTTATTAAAGCTTTACAAATAGCATTTGACATGTTTTTTTTATTAATCCTATCCTCCGTGACTTTGCTGTCATGGAAGTACTGATTGCAAGTTTCGTGTTTATCCCGCTGTAAGCTTGTCGTTTCTTAATATTTATAAGGTGTACATGCTAAATCTTAAGCTCTATTATAATCAATTAGGATGTTTAAAAATTGATCTACACCTTTGAAACACATTGTTTATTCCCCACATTTCCTACTACATATTATTGTATAAAATATACTATATTAGGAAGATATTTTCTTAAAACAAAAGCAACAATCTTATACATTTTCAACTAAACACATAACTTGTTACATGAAGACAGATTTTGTAATTCAAGTCAGCATCTAATCAAATTGATTAAGTTAGACGTCCTCCATGTACGATTCTCGAGATCTAATACACATTACTTTAAACTCGGAATCTGTGGTTAGTTGTATTATGGTTGTATTATTGGTGAACGATAACGGTGAAGTATATAAAAATCGGTATAGTAGTTTCTGATATTAACTCGAAAAAACACAAATTCAGCGCAACGGGGGACTTTAATTCCATAATAGTGATAGATTGCTTACCATATTATATGTACAAGTATGTATGTAGATATAATAGAAGCCTATATGTACCGCTCGCCGACGCCGCTCAGTGCACCCGCGTGATACTAACGACCCACTGACGGAGTTAATTGCATGGAAAAAATGCACCACGTTCCTTCCTCCATCCCTACTAACTGCACCACTTCAAAAATACTTCTAAAACAAACTTCGGAAATGCTTCCCTAGTGGAATTTTATACAATATACATATGTTTGTGCCAAATATATTTTTTTTAATTCGATTTCATCGATTTTGTGTGGGTTTTTTTGGTTTATTATCTTATATCACTTCCTATTTAATAAGAAATTTATTAAGAAACAGTATTCATATATTAAAAAGCCTTATAATGTACAAGTATCCAATTATAGTTCAATATAATAATGATTATTGTAAGTTATATTTTCTCAGTAAACTTTTAAGCAAATATTTACTCGCACTGTGCACGAATTATTGTTTTTTAACCAGTCCATTCGCATTCGATGTGTTCCGGTTTGTTTAATTTAAAGCGATGCACTAGGGAAGTTTCGGCACGCGAGGAAAAATAAGCAAAAAATATCCCATATTTAAATTATATATACATAGCCTTTAACAATTTTGTTTATTTACTTTTGTTGTTTAGTCTGTACGTATGTTTATATATGTTATTGGTTTTGTACGTTTGTAACATACGATAGAATAATATTTTTACTGTACGAGATGTCGATAGAAAAATATTTAACTGGCTTAGCTTTTTTTTGGTATTTATTACACAAGATGATTACTCTGTTTTAGTTAAAAGGCAGTGTACCAACTTTACATCTAGATTCGAGATACTGCCGGAAAGCGCCGATACATAATTAAAAAATATATTGGCAGTTGGCACTCTAGCACCTTAGTTCATTAATATACTGATAGTTTTCTCACAAAGTTTAAAACATAAGTCAAAATCCGCGATCTTTGGTCTTGCTAACGGTATGATACCAATGCGCCAGACGGTCGTAAAAGAGAATTTCTTGATATATTTTTTAAATTACACACAGCTTGATATAGCTAAAATGCACAGTATTATATAATAACGTATTTATTGCATACTAGCGTTACCCGCGGCTCCGCCCGCGTTCAGGTGACCAAAAACCATTTCTTAGGTTTTACATATTAGTATACTTTTACAATGCAGTTTTTGTATTTTTTCTCAGAAATGAGATATTTTCCCGCGGTAAAATGTATCCTATATGTTGACCCGGATAACCAACTATCACCATACCAAATTTCATAAAAATCCCTCCAGTGGTTTTTCTGTGATGCGGTAAGAAACAGACTGACAGACAGACAAAAATTCTAAAAACTATAGATTCGGTCTCTGTATTGATTATAATGTTTATTTCAATAATATTTTCCAAAAAATATTTAATGTACAGATTCGGCTTAGTTACAATTTTATTATATGTATAGATTTCGCTTTTCCTACCGAGACATTACATAATGACACTCCCAAGTTAACAAGTATCACTAATTTTCGCGTTTTAAGTCCTTGGCTACTTAGCGCTGTTAGATAACGTGTAGAACTCTGTATTTGCTCAAAGTTAGCCTGAGAGAACTTAGCATTGTCTCCGGTTATCTCAGTCGCATTGCGGACGCTAAAGCTGGTAATAAACACATGAAATGTAGCCTACAGCTGTCATATACAGCATACTATTTTTCTTTCAACATAAGAAAATGAACTGAAATATATATATAGTTTGTTATTATATATAAGATTCGTCTGTGAGTTGCAACAGATGTAGTAATTTAGTACACAGATTTAAACGTAGCTTAAAATTATTTTGTATGATATTAAGCTACTTTGGATCTTTTTTTAGTAAAACAAAATAATAATTATTGAATTATTAGAACATTTAGCATTTGCTCGAAAACATGGTTCGTAATTTTTATGATTTTTTACTGAATAAAACTTGGAAAAATTTAATAAAAGCTCTTATGCCCGATTTCACCAACGTCACCTAAGTTTAAGGGATCCCCTAAGCATGGTTAGGGGGCTGTTAGGGGGCAGTTTCTGTTTCACCGACAATTAGGGGTCACCTAAATATTAAAAGGCCCCCTAAATTTATGTGCTCGAAATATGGGCTTAAAGACGATCGTAAAACGAAATTTAATTTAGGGGCTAGTTTAGGGGACATTTAAACTAGGGATCCCATACCTAGGTGGTAGCTTATGGGTTGTTGGTGAAATCGGGCATTAGTGTCGTTCCAGTGTTTACAATGTATAGGAGTATAGATGACTAAGTTATTTTCTGTTCAGAAGTATAGATTCACATTGAACACCTACCGTTGTATTATCTCAACACTTCGACTTCAAACAGTATGAATATCTATCTCGATATAGCGCGTGAACTCGAGTGGGCTCGAGTGTCGGGATGCTTTTAAACGTAACCAGAGACTTGCACCGGCGCGAGGACTTGAGTCGAGCACTTTATTTATTTTACTTTGCCACCTTCACGTGTATGTAAGGATCCGGGCACATCGCACTTTAGTAGAAAATTATAAGATTTCTTATTAATAGTTAATTTTTATTTATTATCAGTGACTTGGTATGTTTTAAATAGATAAAAATAGTTATGGCGATTGTACCTTCGGAGATAGACATATACTATTGCGGAATTTTCATTTTTTTATTTTTTAAGACCTAAAATTTTCTAGTACACAGTCATTGTTTTTAAACTATATTTCATGTACAGTTTAGGATTTGTTACTATATTATCGTATTGTTACTATTAATATATGTACCTATAGATTCTCTATTGATTAATAATATAAAGTCATTTTGCTAGTGTACAAACATTCGTAGATAACCAGCTATCATCATACTAAATTTCATCAAAACCCGTCCCGTGGTTTTCTTGTGATGCAGTAACAGACAGACAGACTGAAATTCTAAAAACTATAGATTCGGCGTCTGTATCGATATTAATGTCTATAACAATAATACTTTCCAAAAAAATTTTTATGTACAGATTCGGCTTAGTTACAAGTTTATTATATGTATAGATTTGCCTGTGCCTTATTAACCATGAGTACTAAACCACCGAACTTGATACTTTGTTGCTACTTTCATGCAAATAAACGTACGTTACGTTTACTTTGAAGTATATAGTGGAATTAGTAAATCCACTATTGCTTTTAGCTCTATCAGTGTCGTATCTGATATGAACACGTGACGCTACAGACGCTTAAAAGCACGGAACTTGTTATCAGTTATCACTTAACGTTGCAAACGTTATTGTTTAATAGATATCAACATATCGGTTTAGTATTGTCACGGTAATGTAATGCATACAGTATTCCAACTCGGGCCTGTCCTTGAAATAATCACCTACAGCCGAGCGGCACGTACCCACGCGACAGGGCTGCCCGCCTACAGGATTTTAATTTCGTCTACCTACTTGAGTTTCTTTCTAATTTTGTGATTTCAAATATTATATTTTTTTATTAAAAAAATATTATTAGTAGATTTAATTAAAACATCTCAAATTTATAAGAGTGGTATGTGACCCTTATAAATTTGAGATTAAAAAACATTTGCGCCTCGACTGAGACGTACGAAAAACTTTATTGTTAAATTTAAATTTAATAAAATCCGCATTCGGATAAAAAGTTTAATTATAAATACTTTAATTTTATTTTTAATTTAATTAATTTTTATTTTTAAAACATACGATATATCGATACTTTTTTGTTTGACATTAGCGAAGCGATAAAAATGTTTATTTTTGTTTCCAATTATAAAAGTTACTTAACATAACCACCTTATATAATTTTCGTATCCAATGATACGATGTGGCAGCCCCGCACGGTTGTCTACCGAGTGTATACCGAACGCGACGCGCGTAGGTATAACTCGATTTCCGACCGTTTGTATGAAGATGGAATACTGTATGAAACATTACCGTGGTATTATTAAAGCGAAATATCATATGTGTGTATGTATGTTTGTCAATTCTTCATGCTTAAAAGCCTGGACTGATTTGCATGAAATTTAGTAGTCAAATAAACTATGACCTGGAGTAACATAGGTTACTGTTAGGCATCCAGGGTTGCACTCGAACGAAGCGAGGGTAAGTCCCTAGTTTATGACATATACTTATGACATTATATGTATATAGACTTTTTACTCAACAAATTATTTTGAGCAATAAATATAATAAATGTATTTTTATTATAGGTATGTATGTCGATGGTCGTTACGCGGCGTACTCGTAGGTGTCGCTGTATTATAATTGTGGTGTTCCTTAATAAAGTTATTCTAACTTCAATCTAGATATTTTTTATTAAGTCTCGATGCGAACTGAACAAAAATAATTAGTTCAATGATAATATCAATACGAGTATGTATGACATCTTTAATCGATTCATTTGTTAGTTCTGTTACAAAGTAATCCTTGCATTAAATCCCTAAATTAGTGTCCCCGGCCGGAACAAGTTTAGTTCTAGAACGGAGCTGAGGGAAAGAAATGGAGAATGTATATACTTATGAATGATGCTTGTGTATATTGCATAATAGCAAATGTAATTATACAGTTTTGAATTAGCAAATGCATAAACAAGATGTCATTCATTGTATAATCGTTACAAAGGGCTAATAGGAGTATACTATGTCTATGTATGTATGCTTGTTTGTTACCTTTTCACGCTGAAACGGCTGGACAAATTTGGATGAAAATTAGAACACAGAGAGATTATGACCTGTAGTGACACATAGGCTTCTGTTAAGTACGCAAGTTCGCACCCTAGCGTAGCTGTATTTATTGTTACAGTGAAACTTACTGTTAACTTAACTGTTGAGTTATTGTTAGCGATATACATAGATTGAAGAATATTAATTAACTTATGAAATGTGAAAAAATATATAGACTAACTTTCGCTTTATGTTATCTGTTTATTATTATTATTATATTCTTTTTCATAGACACGTTTTTTTGCATGTTCAAATTAAAGTTTGTTGTTTTCGTGTTATATAAAATCTATCGTGTAGCAGCGTCACGCTAGTTATCTGTAGATAACAAGTAAATCTACTCGACATGATGTAAAATCCCGCTTAGGCAAGGTCTCTGTACTCCGCTACGAATTAATTCGTAACAGTCGACACAAATATTAAATAAAAAATGTATACCTAAGCTTAACGAGGTCCGACAAAGCGAATTCAAACTAACCTTGCAGTGCTTTAACATTCCTTACAAAGAAATATAAAACGATTATCCTCACGAAGGAAAGAACAAGCGCGTTCCGAAAAGAATTTTCATTAAACTTTCCGAAGGCTGTTAATGCAAAGGCTATGTTTGATGGTAAATAAATTAAAAAAGTATAACTCGAAAGTATGACTCTATCTTCAAGAAGAACTGAAATGTACCTGAGACTTTAATACTTTTTCATAACTTTATCATATTTATCTACATTTCAAGAGTGTTTAAAAGAAATTTAAACAATATTAAAATACTCAATTTAGGAGTAATGCTCTAAGATTCGAATCCTCATCTTTATTCAGCACTATCGACTTACCCGCGCTTCGCTCAGGTTTGTCGCTAGCATCGTCATTGTAGACTTTTAATTTTACGTTTCTTGGATATATTTGTTAGTTTTTTTTTTAAATATAAAACTCCATATTTCAAGAATCCCGTTGTAAACTGTGTCAGAAAGCGCCTGTTGACATATTTATATTTTCAACGTTTTACTTAAGAGTAAAACGGAACTAAATATTTTTTTCTATTATTATAATAATTATAATAAGAATACAAGTATTTAGAACATTTTAAACAAAAAGATATTTTAATGCAAAAATACTATACTCTTACAGTTATATGAATTTTATCCTAAACTAGCGACTCACCCTCGCTTCGCTCGGTTTCACCTCTAAATAAACAAAAACAAATCTATCCCACAGGAACCGTACATTTTCCGGGATAAAAAGTAGCCTATTTGCTATTCCAGATTATAATCTATCTCTATACCAAATTCCATCCCGATCCGCTCAGCCGTTCTGGCGTGATTGAGTAACAAACATCTGAACTTTCACATTTATAATGTTAAATAAAATTGAATCAATAGAATAATTTCTTTAAAACAACATTCTTTATTTGCAATTTATGCTGACTACAAGACATATCCGATATATTTTATGAAAGGCACAATGCAAGTTACACAAAGCAACAAGTAGTATTGAAATTATTAGCAACAATCGTTTCCAGATACACATTCTCAACCAAGTTCCTAATAGCTATTGTTCAAACGTCTAACGTTCTAAAGTCCACACCTACAGTGTTTCCGTTAGTTGAGGAGAAGCGGGACAGACGGACAGATGTTGAATAATGAAGCCGGAACTCACCAGTTACAGAACAATTTCTGTTTGAATTCGTTCCGCTCCTTTTGTTGGGTCTTGGAAATGAGAAATTATGACTGGACAGTTGCTCGGCAAATTTTCGCTAAATTAACTCTAACTCACTGTTTATTATAGCAATTCAAGCAAAAGATGTTGACTGAAATGAGTTTCCAATTATTGAAATGAATAGCTTTACATGCTATGTTATTGGTTTAAAATAACTTTGTTTATAGCCACTACGAGTATTAGGTAAATGTAATGGACTATGGCGATTAAATCTTAAGACGTTTAAAAATATAATTATTATTTCTCACCATATTTATTTTATATTATTCATTTTCATTGTTCTGAACTCTACGCAAAACAAAAGTAAGGTTTTGCTCAAGAAAATATATAGGTACGAATCCGGGTTTTCTTGCCCTTACAGGATAACTACATAAGTTAACTTATAACCTATGAAGCCTAAGCCAATAGAACGGAAATAGCTATAAAACTTTATTTAAAAATATCATAATATTCATAAATCCGTCTTAAAGACAAAGCAAATCGCAGAACTATATTAAAAATAAAGCAAATCCACACTTAATATTATGAATAAAAAAAAGTAACTCAGTCTGTCTGTCTGTTTTTTGTCTTTTCAGTTTTCACGATTAATTCGCTGAATCGATTTAGATGAAATTTGGTATGAAGAAAGTTTGAGACCCCGGGAAGGACATAAGATAGTTTTTGTCTCTGAAATCATCCCTTAAAGGGGGAGGAAGTTTGTATGAAGAATCAATCATTTCTCAAATAGGGAATATTTTTATTTTTTAAAGTATTCACCTTTATTATTATATTATATTATTTTCTATACCTAATTATGTACATATATATACAATATATAATCTATTCTATACTAACCGCTAAGCAAACTTTTAATATTATAAATGTGAAAGTGTGTTTATTTGTTTGTTTGTCCTTCTTTCACGTCGAAACAGAGAGACGTTTTGGCGTCATTTTTTGTGTGGAGATAGTTGGAGGGCTGGAGAGTGATATAGACTGCTTTTTACGGCGGGAGATTATCTCACTCTCAAAGGAAAACACGATATAATACAGCCCACAATAATTCATCTTACCTATGTGCGTACAAATTATACATATAGTCTTATCTATTCCATACGAACCGTTGATACCGTAATAAAGCTTAAACTAAAAAAACGCTTTACGCAATATCAACAAGTCACAATAATCACTACAGATTGTTCCGTCTGTTTAATTTAATCTGGAACAGTTTATAATCAATTCAGCTCCACCCCCGGCTCATAGCGGACCGCATCAAAGTATGCAGGCGGCATACGTATTCGCCACTTTCCTCTGCGATATATCTATTTGCGATCACTTCAATTTCAAAAGTATTGCTCTATTCCTTTTTTTTTCTATTTATTAAATTGCTTTCCGATGCCTGTTCTTGATGAAGTCTAGGCATGTTCATTTAATTGTATGCGGTTCAGTAACAAATACTTATTGAGTTTGGTTGTTTTTTTTTTAATTTTTTTTTTCGTCTTTGTCTTGTTCTAGATGGATTTTTTAAATACCTGTTTATCTATACTGTGTGCTTGCTACTGGTGATTTTTAGTAGTAATATATTTTAAACTTTCTAAGCGTTTAAGACGTTATATTTAATATACCTATATGTATATCCTTGTCAGGTACTCGTAGCTGACCAGACTATCCTTTAATCTTAACTTATACCTATTATATATCGCTTGTTTTTGTTAACTTTTGGTTTTTGTTAATTTATTTTATTGATAATTCCAATACGACTTTTATGATGACGTATGAACGTTAGTTACGTTTATTAAAGTTATATTTCAGGATAAATTGTCTTCCATTTTTTATTTCGGGGATAATAATTTATCAACAATCAGTTAAAAGTTATCCATCAAGTCGACGGAATATAAAAGTGAATAATTGACCTATTTTATTTACACAACTGTAAATTTTTATTTGTTTATTTTGTGTTTTGTCCTAAAAGTAACTTTTGGTTGGTAATTTTAAACTGAGCGTTTAGAAATATCATTTACTAGCGATTAGACAAAAACAAATTATCCCAAGGTACCCGTACATTTTTCCGTGATAAAAAGTAACTTTTGTGCTATTCCAAACTATAATCTGTCTCTGTGCCAAATTTCATCCAGATCCGTTCAGCCGTTCTGGCGTGAAAGACTAACAAACACTCATCCTCACAAACTTTCACATTTATAATATTAGTATGGATATAGACTTTGAGTTTATGACAAGTTCCGTAAATGTATTTTAAGAAGTTTACGGCACATTTTCTAAAACCGGCAATACTTTGATGTAATAAAAGACACTCAGCCGTTAGTCCCGGCGGGCTGCCGTGTAATTGGCGAGGTTTACGATCTCATCCGTCGGAACGCACGAGATCAACTTAGATCAATATCGATACTGCCTCTCCTATCATGTCATGTGCCACGCAATTTTTTATAATCTAATTTTAATGAGAAAAAATATTTTTTAATTTGAAGTAATTTTGTGAGGATACTCGAGTCGAATTTCGATCGGTTTTACCTAATTTAGATATAAACGTGTCTTAATTTTGCATAAATTCGTTAAAGAAATAATATGTGTATGTTTATTGTTCACGTTATTTAATCTACCCTAACGCCTAACATAATATGTACTTATGTTCTTCATGAAGATTTGAAAATCTCCACTATCAAACTTCCACTCTAATTGATATAAATCATAGCGTTGTGACCTTTTTTCTTTTTAATGTTAGGAAATACATTTACGCATACTATCATACATACACACATACAGTTCCCATATATATATTTAATACTTTATACCAATTAAAAATTTTATAAGACACAAAATAACTATAACAGCTTGAAAATGTAAAATTAAGCGAAATAATATCAAGTAATGTAAAATGCTAAAGGAACAGATCATAAAATTACCTTTTTTTTCAGCATAAATTAAAGTAAAATGAATGCTCTCCGAGTAACTATCTGCGCTGAATAAATTTTCACTAAGACTTGTTCCTCGTAAAGTAAAAAAGATTGAATTTAAATAATATACCCGAGAGGAGATAGAATGGATAAGTGCTGTAACCATTTTTTTACATTTAGTTACAATATCAACATACATACATTGTTTTATTATTATTAACTTAAATTACTAATTTTGCTCAATTTTCTCATCACTTCGTTAGAGTGCTGCTCATACTCTTCTTTGAATTTCTTTGAATTTAGATATTATCTTATAATATAAAAATGAATCGCTGAATGTGTTGGTAAGCCCAAATCTCGAGAGCAACTGAACCGATTTCGCTGATTCTTTTTTTATAATATTCCTTGAAGTACTAGGATGGTTCTTACGGAAAGAAAAATTAAAAAAATTGCTGCAACAAGTCTAAAAACAACACTTTTCTATAATCCCATACAAAAGATTTATAATAATACTTAAAAGTCAATTTGAACTTTAATACTATAACATAAAGTTTAAGTGTTAGTGAAGAGGTTCCGGGAAGGCAAAACAATTGAGTGACGTTAGTATTGTACAAATATTAATGTCAATATTATTAACAAAAAAAATAAAATTTATATGGCTAACGCTGGCTAATAACTATTTATATCTATTTGAAACGTACCAGCGACGAACCCGAGCGAAGCGAGGGTGAGCCGCTAGTTATTGTATAAAATAATATCATTTTCATGTATAATTTCTTCTGTGAATAAACTTAAATGTGTTTAATATCGTATCGTTCAGTTGTACAATTAGACCAGTTTGGCAACTTGCTTCCTTCAAGATGGGCAATAGTAGCCCAGTGGGACACGCTCGCTTCGAAAGTGAAGCCGGTTAAACCCGGGTCTCGCATCTCTAATATTTTCATGGGCGATTCATTTTCAACAAGATTACCGCTTGCCTTACGGCGGCGGAAAACATCGTTATGAAAGGTCATGCACCTTTCCTAGTCGGTCAAGAACTAAATTAGTTAGTGGTGGATTATGGTATGTTCCCCTTCGCACGGAGACGGAGGCCCGTTCCCAGCAGCGGAATGTTAAAAAGAGCTAAATGGATGTATAAACTTTATGTATAATTTATTTTTAAAATATTTATGAAACATTTGGTTTCTAATAAACTCGATAAATCGAAACATCCTACATATAATATTCTCTAACACAACAAGTTTTAATGTAACGAGGAACTCCGATAAGGCAAAACTTGTGCACGTCAGAGCTCAGTCTAAAGGTTATCCGGCTTGTTAACGTCTTCCTTATCAGTTATCGTGCCCCATAATGCCCGGATTCTACTGACTGACTTCGGGATATCCTTTTCTTTTTATAAAACACTATATATTTTGAATTTTGGTACATATCTGTATAGTCATGTGGTCATGGGTTTACAATAATAATCTCATTCATTCATTTTTGGGAACTTAAATAGTATTTTTTTAATGTATCGTATGGAAAAAACAAATATACATACATATGTCGACTTTGAAAGAAAATTTTTGCTAGGACGCTATCTTAAATGGTGAAATTTATTTTCGTTACCTAAACCTTCACATCTTGTTTTACTTATGTATAACGAGACTAGTTTAGTAATCGATTTTTGTTTACGTTTCTCATAAAGGTAGGCGGTTGATGTATGACAGCAAAAAGTATAAGACATAAAAGATAATTGAACGACGCGAAGCGGTCGTGACGATATACGCGGGATTGCGTAAAAGAACGATGTTCTTGACGGATTCTACTCATGTATTTACATATATATTAGAAATAATTATTACTTCAAGAAATAAAAACTTTAATTTTTCATTTTTCATTTGTAAAAGTATATATTAATAGTGTTGCTTAGTAAGTTGTTTTTAAATAATAGCAAACTAAATTAAAATTATTATCCTTAATTAATTTTAACTTTTTAAATTACACATAGAACAATTATATGGCTTAAATAATTAATACTATATTTTATATTTTTCTTTATGGTTATAAATATAATAATGGCAACACTAAATATAGATTACTAATTAATATTTAAAATTGTAATAATTATAAAAATAATAGCAAAAATTAAATAAATAATTTTCCATATTCAATTATAATTAAAATTATAAAAATGTTTAAATTTAAAAAATATTGTAATGTAATTAGTGCAATTTTCATTTTGTTAATTGTGGGTAGGCTGTCTGTAACAACTATACATTCAAGACATGTAACACCTCAGTCTCTCCCGTGACCATGGATGCTGTAAAGCATTCGAAACGTCGGGAAACAAAAATCCAAATAAATCCGCGACAAAATCCGAAAAGATAGTTTTATTTAAAATGTCAAATATTCGCGTAAATCTAAGAAAGTATTAAATAAAAACTTCTTCCTTTTTTTCTTAAATCAAAACAGCAGCAAAAATGCTTAGAACTTTTAAGTGAATTAATATAATAAATCTGTGTTTAAAGGATATTACGTTCTATTAATAGAAGAACTTAATAAAGTGAAAATGAGAACTACAATGAGAAAATGATAGCGAATATAAATAAGTACACATGTACCGTGCGGTATTTCGTCAAGCTACCAGTGGATGTGATCATGTCGTCTCAGCCCAAACACGTCCACTCCTGGACATAAGCATTCCCCAAAGGTTCTCAAGACTGCCTGTCTTGTGCCATCTGCATCCAGTGGGCTCCAGCGACTTTGACCGAGTCGTCGGTCCACCTTGTGGGAGTTAGTGTGAACATGTGCGGGACTATAGAACTTGGTGAAAGTTAAAGTGGTGATGTTAGATTAAGTGTGCGGTTGCGGAGGGATGCGCGCGCGCAATGCAACGCGTCGGCGCGTGCGCGTTGCTGGGCGCGCCGTGCTCGCGCAAGAACGGCGCGGTATGCACGTGTCGTGTGCACACCGCATTACTTCAGGTAGGTATTCGAAGGAGTTGCTGACTGTGACAAGAATTTTGTTCCGGAAAATGATGGATATATATCTTTATATATATAATTCTTCTGTGAGTGTGTATGTCACTGAACTTCTCTCAAACGACTGGACCGATTTTGATGAAATTTTTTGTGTGTGTTCAAGGGGATCTGGGAATGGTTTAGATTCACAATTTTGTCCGCTGGACAATTTTTTTTTAATTAATTTTAATTTATTAGTAGTTGTTGATTTTGGAATGTTTTACATTGGATCCGACAGACGGCGCTACCATCGCAGTGTCAAATTTTAAATAATATTCGAATTTTAATTTTAGTCTGTCCCGACAGTTAGCGCTGCGATCAAATTAAAAAAAAGTTTTGTTATCATTGTAGACAGGACAACGTCTGTCGGGTCCGCTAGTAATATCATATGAAGTTAACAATGTGTTTGAGAACAACGTTAAGTATTAAAAGTAGGTGACTACTATTATAAGTTTTTATATATAAACAACAACAGACAGAAAGCAAATACAATAATTTAAATAATATATTTTGGATAAATTTAAAACAATAAAATTCCCATATAAATCATAACATTTATATAACATAACATTATATTTTTTTTTTGGGACATTAACACACAGCACCATCTAGTTCCATGGTAAGCTACGAGGCCTGTGTTATGTATACCAGATAGTTGATACACTACACATATATAACCTTAAATACATATTATAAATATATACAAACACCCATGACTGGATTACAAACATTTCATCACACAAAATACTGAATCTATGCCTAATAAATGTTGCTATCAAGTACAACATCAATCATCTTAAGTTAAGATTAGCACATATAGGGTGTAAACGCAATTTCCTGTCAGGATAGAGCTAGAAAAATAGCCTTCGGTAAGCTAGGACTCACTTCAGGTAGAGGCCCATTTATCGTCCTAAATGTGTTCTCTCATTATACCACTTCTTGAGATTAACTGTATATTACTTTCGCTTGAAATGAAAAAATATGATATTTAATTTAAAATCAACCAACTGTTTCTCGTGGTTTTGCCTGTTTTTATTAATGATGTATTGTTTGTAAATTATGGAATCTGTTAAAATCTGTCAGAATCAAAATCTAAAAAAAATACTTGTTATAAATTATTTATCATCGCGTTTTGACGGCTTCCTCCTATAATGTCATGGGTCAGTCAGGTTAGTGAGAAAAGGTGGTAAAGCTTGTCAAAGAAGCTTTTTTTTTAAATTTGTTAAATTGTTTAAAAATTAGCTTATCAGAAAAAAAAATGTTATATTTAAAATTGAGCAAATAGTCTATAATGGTACTGTCATTATTATCATTTGATTTTCAATCCTCCCCGTATTTGGTTTTCATTGGCAAAATTGAATCAGTTGCTGAGTCCATCGAAAACTCATTGCGAGATCTATTTTCTCAATATTTAATATAAAACAAACAGAATTATATGCTATATGGATAAGAAAACGTCAAACTCATCTCCATAAATGTATGCACGTAAAGTAAACTTTGTTCTCTATGGTAAATATAAACAGTTTTCAACACGGTCGGCCTCCTTTTCAGTTTTATAGAATCAGTTTCTCATTTTACAACTAAAGCTTATAGTAGGCGGTTTAACAATGTAACTTTTAAAAAGCTTCTTTACGACCACCACATTAAAAGAAAAATTGTAAAATCGCGATGAATTGACAACCTTCGCCTAAAAAAACTTATTAATATCTAATATATGAATATCCATAGGAAGCTGCATTTCACACTACTTTTTAAGGCAATTTCTAAGCCAAAACAATCATTTCAAGGCTTTCAGCCGCCGCGGGCTCACGGCGGGTCAAGTCAACTTTTCAGCTTCAAAGCGTTAAAAACACTAGCTCTGTAAATGAATTCTATGCACCACGTGTTTCTCTAATAGGTACTAGCCTTCCACTTGCCAAAGTCAAGGCGGGGTCAACCGCAGTACGCTTTTAGAAATCTTTGCTTAAGCTGCTGTGTTCTACGGCACGATTGCTTACTGTTCGTTTGCATTACAAGTTGGCTCGGAGTTAAACGTTTTTTTCTATGCCGGATATCCTCAACTTGGGTTTTCTGAGGTAAACTCAGACGTGTTTTAAATTTTGTTTATTGAGCCTGAAATTAAAGAAATTTCTTCGGTAAGCTCGAGATAAATCGTCGTTATGAAAAAATTTGCTAATAAAAAGTGCTACGAATGTAACGATTTTGAAACATCTATTTGTATGTATTTTCGTATTAAATACGTCTGCGCAGGTGGTGGTGGTGGTGTTTATTCAAAGCCAAATGAAGTTTATTAAAACACTTCCCACAATCTGAACGAAATGACTGAAATGGTGAAGTTTTTTGACGGCTGGAAATTGATTTGGCTTATAACCGATAGTGTTTCGTCCTCGCTAACTGAAATTTTCACTCCACACACCTCAAATATACGTTTTACCCCTTGATAGTATGTGCGTTGTGAATTATAATGTAGTTATATCGGCGCAGTTCGGTTGGTCCAATTAACAGAACGGGTATGGAGCTTTGTTTATAGCATAGGAGCTTTTAATTTAATTTGTATCTATTTCATAGCAAAACGTAGTTATAATTACTCGATTATGTGCCACGTATGTATGTGTAATATAAAGTAGTATGTTAGTTTAGGAGAAATATTATATTAGTTTATTCATATTTTTTGTAACGTCTAAAGTTTGTATTTTTGTAATGCAAGTGCAGCAGAGTGAAAGTTGGACACATGACATCTGCGATTGAAGAAATGTTGGAAAGCGCAGACTTAATTTACCACATTTTTTGTATAAAATAGCTATTTTAATATTTTTTAGTAATTATTCAAAATGTTGTTACTTAATTTGAAAAATTAAACTAGAAAACGCGACGCTATTTTTTTTATAGAGCTTGGTCATTCAAATCGTATCTAAAATTTTGTAAAATAGAGTGCTAGAAATTATTACGTATATGTACGTACATATTCCTTTTCTGTTGACTCAAGACGGTAATGTTAAAAAAAATTAGACCTCAAAATGTCATTTTGCGGACCGACGATGATTATGTAAAGGTGCGTTAAAACATTTATTTAGAACTGCCAAATTTCCACATTTTATACGTCGCCCTCAATGTATTCGTAATGAGTATATTTTACCAGCCACTGAAGACGAGGTGATCAACTGGTGAGACTGGAATGCAACAGGTAGATGCTTAAGAGATAGTACTCGAGATCAAAATGGTCCTTTAATTAGTGACTATACACGAGTCTCAGGGTAGTTTTACATGAACACGTTGTAAGATTTCTCGTCTTAATTTCTGTGGTCCACGTTTAATATTGAATTATTGGAATACGTAGTGTTAAATGTTTCATATTTCCGATTTTGAGTAATACCTTTTTTGACCCAAAAAAATAATTTAAAAGTTTAATTGGAATATTTTATTATTGTTTGTCAAATAAAATTCTAAGAACCTGACAAACATCTTACAACTTAAGGTACAATAGCCACTAAATCGTCTAAATAAATAACACCTATGGGAATAAATTACGTTTTTGTTTATTTGATTCACTGTAACTGTCACAAGTAAAAGTATATTGATCTGTAAAGAAATGAGATGAAAAGAAGACGATGTGTAAAAAGGTATAAATGTACAAAAATATTTGTGCATTCATAATAATAATATCATTCTTTATGTTACATCATGCATAGAAATGCCATATCACATTCATAAAATACATACAATAAGTTCCTAGTTTAGTTCGCAGTAGAAACCCAAACAGCGGTATAAACTAACCGTAAACAATGTAATAGTCATAATGTTGTCAATACAGCTCATTTAGAGCACAGCATCGCAGCCTCCGGGGGGAATATATTTAGACAGATTATTGTTTCTTGTACACTTTTTACTGGTTATTCCTTGTCGTATTCTACTTATACGCTATAGGATTAGTATGAAACCGTTTTTAAAACGTTTGTTTTTATGCAATTAGTATTTAATGTAAAGTATTTAATTATTATCTTTTATATTCTAACAGGATTGAATCACTTTTGTTGCGTTTACTATAATTCAATAGCTAGCTTTTTTATCTTTAAATACAGTGAAAAAGTAGTTATTGGAATAAAATGAAATAAAGTAGTTGTTAATAATTATTAATACTCATTTGTAGTAAGTGGTCTCAGGTGCTGTTTCCGCTCGAACGATATTAAATAAATTAAGCTTAGCGGTTAATGAGAGCTTATAGAATGCAAAAAGCCAATACTGACGCTGAGCTTGAGTCTCTTACAATATTATTTACTACGATTTACTTCAGATTATATACTACGTGTTTACTAAGAATTTGAAAAAGCTTGAGGATGTCATAAAGCTTTTATGTAATATCTGTAAATGGAAAACCACTTTATACCCTCCAACTAAACTTCGCTCAAGCGTAAAAATGTATCTTTATTAAGAGTGTTATTCGAAAGCTGAGGGTAAATGATAAATTCTACGCACGCCTTAAGTTTCCGAGGAAATAAAAGTATCCGGAAAAATAAACTTTAGCTCCAAAAGCGAAATTGTTTGGAAGAATATTTGATCTGCGTTTCAAATATTTACAACGGTACTTTTAAGGGCTGCCCGAATAAACGAAGGTAACGAAACAATAAATAGAGACGATGTATACTTATCTATTTTGAGCTCTTTTAAATGACTTTTCTATTGCCATTTTCTCTGAAAACCGCTGTCTTGAGGCGGCACATGGAAGCTTTTTATAAAGTCTAGGTTGGTTTGTGGAAACTTCGAATGTAAGAAAGGATTCGTTATTATTGTTTATTTTTTTAAGTGCGCATACAAAAGATCTGCATAGGCTATATTGGTTTTTATATGTAGCTTCAGACGAAAATGGCGTTTCGAAATTGGTACAAAGCAATAAAGTCCGGTGTTCATTGTTCTGTCAAACTTGGGCAGGTATCGCGTGTGTGGGGACAGTAAAACGGTGACTTCAACTGTATTGTTTCACTGGTTCCTTCGTAGTTTATTGCCAATACATTCATTTTTTGTACACGCCTGTAATAAATTTTTTGGCAAATGTATATTTTTTGCGACATTTCCCAATAGGTTTTACTTATGTAATTGTTCAACGTTTAAAATGTTTGTTTGGATTGTTTTCTTTCGGATGTCACTTTTTATTTAGCAGTTAAGAAGATGTATATCAGAATTGGACATAAATCGTTAAGTCAATGATGTACAGAAGCACTCTTCATTTTCTTCCCAGACTTTCTTCTATTTCAAGTCTCACAATATATGCGTCTAGCTAAGGAGAAACTACACAGCTGCGGTATTGATTGTGGCGTGAAGCTTAAGTAATGGGTCGAGGACATTTAAGGACTTGGGAATGTGGTATATTTTCTTAAAAGCAGCAAAAACATTTTTAATCATGAGCTCTTTGATTTCAAATTATATTGTCGCTTTATATGTTATCTAAAGACTGAAAATGAAAATGACGTGTAGAATGGAGAAGACATGATGTAGATCATGTCTTCTCCATTCTACACGTCATTGTCGAAGTAAAATGTCACCAACTGATAAAACACCTTAAAGCCGCAAAACAAATAATAAGAATAAGAACATAAAATACGATATGTCATTAATGGAAAAACCAATTAAAGTTATAAATGTTTACAGGAATTCGCTACGCTCACGAAGGAGTTGAACCAGGCGCGAGAGCAGCTTTTAGAACGGGAAGAAGAAATATCGGAGCTCAAAGCGGAAAGAAACAATACCAGAGTATGTAGCGTATTTTGTTTATTAGTATTTACTAATTCAAATGATATTCTTCTCTTACACAATCATATAATAACCTATTTTAGTGGCTTACTTTTTTGTTTGTGGACACCGATACTTCATCAAACTTTATTACGCTCATCATAATAACCTCACCCAGTCTTCGGCTCTAATACCCAATACAACTTCCGCAATAAACACACCAGAAAATATAACAAAACTGCTCGACACGAGGCCTATTTGCTCATCCGCTGACAATGACACAATTCACTGAGGCGCGGAGTTATGGCGTCGTAAGTTTTTGGCACTTTGCGGTGAGATGCTGGGTACATAAATAATTCAAGATGCATCCCGTCTAGACTCGCCAAAAGTTGAGGATTCTTTTCAGAGTTGATGATTCGGTTTCTGAATTTCGAACGTTAGAGCAATTGTGTTAAGCCAGCTGCAAATTGCTACTTTTAAACATAGTTCTTCTTTACATCTTAGAAAATTAAGAGAATTTAACACCAGTTTATGGCTGGTAATAGGGAGAAGATATAACCAATTATGTTAGATTTAAGTAAATTTCTTACATGATTAGCAGATGAAAAATCGAAACTTAAATATTACATTTATAACACGACCTATAAGTTAAATTAACGTGTAAAGCATACTCTTACTAAAGTTTTACCTTTTTCGAAACCATATTAGTATATTAGTATGTGGAATATGGTATTCTTGCACTTTTGACCTATTTAAACGTTCGGTGAGTTATCATACGTTTCCTATTTTCGCAGTTGCTATTAGAGCACCTAGAATGTCTCGTCTCAAGGCACGAGCGCTCGCTGCGCATGACCGTGGTCAAGAGGCAGGCGGCCGCCCAGTCCGGGGTGTCCTCGGAAGTCGAGGTGCTCAAAGCTTTGAAAAGCTTGTTCGAACACCACAAGGCGCTCGACGAGAAGGTTAGTGTTGCCATTCTCATTTATACTTTGCCCTTAGATAATAATATTTTTGTCTTTTTGTCTGTCTTCACAATACGAGGTCAAATTTCGGTATATGTCCTATTTGTACATATGTTAAATGATATCTTCTTATTTTTCATGTAATTGAGGCCTTTTGAAATGGTGGGGTTAAAGCTCTACTAGACCTTTAAATTTTAATACGTAAGAGTAATATAATGTCCGGGCTAAATAAAAACATGTGATTTTTGCTGTATTTCTCAGGTTCGAGAACGATTGCGAGTTGCGCTAGAAAGGAATACGTCGTTAGAAGAAGAATTGGCATTAACCAAAGAAGAAGTAAGTTAAAATAACCCAAATACTAACATAAGATTTAACTCTGACATATATGAGACTTAAAATCCCAAACGCTACATTTTAGATTTTTATTTTTTTTTTCCTGCAAATATATACATATTAGAACTCTTATAGGTTCGATTCCTCATTTATATATAAATAGTGATAACTTATTGTGAACAAAGTGAAATGGATTCGAACTTCGGGTCACGAAAAGTCATGAAAGTTTTATACGCAAGTATCCATTTCTGATATGATTACCACATGCAGGTCTGAGAGAACCTAACTTTCTTTCTTTCTTCGAAAGACAACCTATGGTATACTCCCCCTCGCACTGTGGAAATGTCCATGTCCAACAGTAATATATTAAAAGCTGAATTATGTATTATTAACTTATACATTTTAAATTTTCATTATATCTTTTTAACATTCACTCTCTAATCGATTATACAAATAGAATTATTTTCACCTACTTCTAGGGTCTAGTTTTATTATTAAACTTGGTATCAGGTATACTATATCCTCTTTCGCAACAGTTACAGCAATACAAAGCGTCGACCACGCAAGAGGGCGACAAGCCCAAAGAGAACGGCACGGTCCAAACTGGCTCGCCCGAGAATGGCGAGCAGCAAACTAAGGTAGACAAATGTACTCATTTATTATTAGTTTATATCAACATTTAAGACTAAGAATTACTCAAAAAAAAACGTTGCGCTTAGTTCTTTGAAGGCATTTCTATGTAATTGGTGCCACCATGTATGTAATATGATATTAAAGTTTATTGAGTGGACTTATAGAAGTTGTTTCTTATCCAAAATGCTAATATCACTGATTCTGTTAGGCTTATTCATCTGAGCATCTAAGAGTAATCAAGCTCATGGCTAAGTTTTAACCCTATAACGAAGTGCTGAGTAAAGATCTTGAAGTTTTATAATCCGATTAATTATATAATATTTCTACCGTTTGTGGCATAATTTGTACAGAGGTAAATTTTACTTGTATATGTACACATTAGGCTTAAAAGTTATCTTGAATAAAATCCGGCCAGCCGTTTGAAAATTACAACAATGTGGAACTGACTGAGGCTATTATGTTCTACACAATTCCAAATATTCCTTCGTTGCCCGTTTTTTTTCTAAATAAAGTAAATAATTTGACAATTAAAAGTCTTATAATTTCCGCTTTAGCATTTTGGATAACTCGCACTTGGAGATTATAGAATTTTGAATGATTGATCTCACTATAATTATTTTTATTTTAATACTACACAAAACATTCACACCACAGGCTGAAGAGAAAATGTAATTTTATTGTTAGGAGCTTCGTGAATGACTGTGTAGATATGTCATGTTTTAGACCGTACAGCGTTTTACCCAATTCACTAAGTAAAAAAGTAAGTTATAGTCGTTGCCTGCTACAGTCTCCGCGGACTTTCTATCTGTACATAGTTTGGTCTCATTCTATAATCAGAATGGAGATTTTTCACAATTATGACACATCCGTTGTAAATTACTTTACAAAGATTATAAAATTCGTACTCTTTTAACTTATTCAAATGAAAAATCAAGAAATGTCTAAGTAAAAAACGCACTAAGTCTTTCCTCCCACCGACATGAAGATATGTATGTACATAGGTGCATGCAAGTGCTAGTATTGTAAAGGTTCTATTAAGCTACGAGTATTTCTTAGTACTGACCACAAAACCAACTAGACTATCGGCTGATAGGGAGTCTGCAGTCCGCGGGCGCTTAAGAGGATTGGGTAAAACAAAGAAATTAATTAGAAGTTTTGCATAGATTTGGCAAAACGATGATAGTTCGCATGATAACGTCTTCGCGCATTGTGGAAAAAGATAATATTATTAAAATACAATGGACAGATTTATTATAGAACGTATCTACTATCTATTTTGCCTTAACGTTGAATATTCAGCTCCACTCTGATATGAGAATAACCAATATGTTAGATCATATAATTATGTACCAATTAGCAGATGAACAAGCAAGTATTTTCCATGATATATTACAGATATTTTACTTTTCGAAAGTCATAGTAAATTTGGAAAATGTTACTACTTTTAACATAAAGAGTACGATAACATTTAAAAAAAATAAGTTATCCTTAGTGCGAGTGGACGTTAAATATATATACGTTATTTTGATGGTGGCCGCAGGAACAAAATAGTGTTAACGGTGAATCGGAAGGCAAGAAACTCACTGAGCTCCAAAACACGATCGCCAAGCAGGTCAGCGCCATCTTGCTCACAGATTAAATATAACTATTGTAACAGATTATAAATATTCATATATCATTTGAAGCTGATTGTTTGTATATATATCTTATTATTTTTTTATAATGATTTTAAAAAGGCTTTACTATAATAAAACCGTATAATATAGAGCCATAGACAATTTCGACGGAAATGGAAGCTTATATGTATATATGTAGTTAGCTTAGTAAGTTATACATATAAGAATTTGCATGGTAATATCATAGCTTATTACTATATAATATATAAAATATGCATCGTACATACGATATGTATCGTTAGAAATGTATTTGTTTGTAGGTAAATTGGTTGTAATATATTTGTTATTTCTAAACAAAGCCATACATATTATAGCTCAAACATTTAACATACACGTTCACTCTCGAAAATAATTTATACTCTACTTTTCAAAGTCCATACATTAAAAACAATGCTATTATATATTAAATGTCATTATTTGAATTGCATGACCAGTTGCGCATGAGGTATTACTTGTAGTGGTACTAACCGCCATCTTTGTCTGTGACATTAACACTTGCCCCCATAACCACGGACAGATACGTTAATATATATATATATATATATTAGTACATTTTATATAATATCACATTATGTACTAACGCACTGAGTGTAGACGTAACTAGAAGTTGATTTTCAGATTATATGTCATGGTTCTTTTAATATAAGGGCAATTTTTATAGTTCGTTTTTTTTTCAGGTATTGACTCTTGAAAAATTAAGTATTATATTTTCTAAAAATATACCATAATATTTTTATCAGACGTTTGAATATCTGAAATATTTAAAATGTTTGTGTACATTGAACTGTTTTTGCCCAAAAAAAAAAAGTTTTTTACTGTCAAAATTTAATTAGTTTGATACTTTCCAGTTACGTCTATGTACGCTATAGTAATTAAGCTATATTTTATCCATATGATATTCCTAAATTCCAGTCGGCCGAGTTGAGCTCATGGCAGCGAAGAGTCGCGGAACTGAACAATAAAGTGACCGAATTAGAAGAAAGACTGTCGAAAGGAGAGAAGGAGTTGGTGAAGAAACAGGACGAGTGCGCTAAGTTACAGAGGGATTTGAGAGAGAATGTCGCCCAAAAGGAGGATCAGGTATAATGAATACTAATTTTCTTTATATAAATAAAAATCAATGTTTGTTGTTGATTGATGTTCCCTATAGATTCCAAAACGGCTGGAGCGATTTCGATGAAATTTTCAGGTAATCTTCAGATTATGCCGGCGGGTGATCCTGTGAAGTTTGGTAGCGATCGGAAGTTTAAAGCGGGCGAAGCCGCGGGTATTGCTAGTATACTGTAAAACTGTAAAAATACCAATATGATATTTGTCAAAAACACCTATTCTAAATAATTTATAAATAAGCAATATGAAAAATATATAATATGTAATTGAAAATATTCTTTATTAAATTTAGGAACAATAAAAACGGACCGTATTAAAGAATTAGTCTCAAATTAATAAAAATCTCATCTATTTTATTTCAGGAGGAAAGAATAACGACGCTCGAGAAGAGATATCTCAACGCGCAGCGCGAGTCCACTTCTCTGCATGATTTGAACGAGAAGCTGGAACAAGAGTTACAACACAAACAGGCACAACTTAAGGTAGCACTATATATCTATCTCCATAACCTATCATGGTCATTGACTTTTATGGTGTGAAAACGAGATATTTGCCATATCTTTCACTTTCTTACTTCTTCGAGTTCGAGTACATCTCTCTATAAATAACCCGTTTGACATCATGAAAATAACAACTAAAGGTACCACCACACACACGATCAAATCAACTCCCCCACTAACATTCACATTGTCTCTACTTTGCCTCATGTGTCGTGTGATACGTGTTTTATGATTTATACTAACGAGTACAATTTGGGAATTTGAATAGCACACAATTTGATTTATATTGTGTTGCTATATATATATATATTTATGAGTAATCATCTACAGTCCACCGCGGGTTTTTTTAACGATTAGTAACAAGCTAAAACTTTCTTAGATTTATGCTAATATTTTACATTTTAAATAAAACTATCTTTTCGGATTTTTTCGTTGTAAAACATTTGAAATGTCGGCAATCAAAAATCAAAATAAATCCGCGAAAAATCCCGAAAATATAATTTTATTTTAATCAAGCTAAAATTTTACGAGTAGGTTCGTTTGGACGAGACGCCCGACTTTTATTTCTACGAAAATTTGATAGTAGTAGATACAATTGTGGGTTGATACAATTCGATTGAACATGTCGATATGGTGAATGTCCAATATTTATTACTAACAGGTTGTTTTACATTTTAATCTTGAGATAATCCAACATTAAACAAAAAAAAGTTGTTCTACAAAACAGATGGTTTGGATCAAATCGTCCCCCCAATCTATCAATTATATATCTACCACTATCAAATTATCTTAGAAAGAAAAGTTGGGTGTCTCGTTAAATTAAAGTTACTCGTGAAGTTTTAACTTGTTATTAATCATTAAAAAAACCTGTGGTGGACTGTAGACTATAATGCTCGAGTGAAAAGTTTAAAGTTAAATCTAAACTTTTGTTACCTTTTTGTGTAATATTATTATTATAAAAAATGACTTAGATTTTTGTACAAAGCGTGTAACATATCACATGAGAACAAACCCACTAGTAAATAGACGCAATCCATTCAACGTAACCACATAATCATCAAACAATTTCAGCTCCAAGAAGAAAAGATCGCAGCGATAGAAGAAAAGCTAGAACTTTCCACACAGAAGTTGGCGCAAATGTCTTCTTTGCCAGAAATGGAGGAGCAGTTGAAGGCGAGGATGGAAGCTCTCAACCAGGTGAGGATATGACACGGCGACTACGATTGATCTATAAAATTGATATCTATATTGAATAAATTGTTGTATTTACGCGGAAATATTAGATTTAATAATTGCTTTTTTTCTGGTGAAATATGATTCGTGAAAAAATCGAGTTATTTTTTTTCGATTTTTTTTTTCACTCGTTATCGCCTGTCTCAGAGTTAAAATAAAATTTGGGGTATTTGAAATAAGTAATATAAATTAATTTCTTTTATCGCTAGTTGCTAAAAAATGTTTGTTTCATTGTACGACTATTTTGTGAGCTGTCAAATACCCGATTTTATATCAGTGCTGTAATATATAGACCATAGCCATAGAGAGTGGACAGAGTGTTTCATCGCCAGCATAAAATGGCGGACTAACGCGACAGAGACTAAACGAATGTGTGGACAGAAGTCTTTTCGTATTAATTGAAATACGAATAATGAAGATAGATATTTATAACCATTTTTTATCTCAATGTAATATTATAATTTTTTTTTTCATTCCATTTATAAATTCCATTTATTAATTTGAATAAGACACAGGTTATTGGTCGCACGTTCGCTTTCTCTCTATCTAGAGAGTGGTCAATTTAATGAGAGTATGGTCAGTCCATTCTTTACGTCTATGGTCTAGACTCACTTCCATCTGTCACGTGCTTTGAGGTAGAGTTGAGTGGGTTCGGAGTAGTTGACGGTGTAGATAGTTTGATTTGTAATTGTATATATGCATATATTTATTAACAACATATTGTAAAAAAAATTGTCTAATTTTTTTTTTCGTTCGAATGTGACTCGTATTCGGCGTTCCTTTTACAACGGATATAAAATTAATCATATTTTTTTATTATTATCTTTATCAACAAATTCTAATGAAAAATCGATTAATACATACAAATTATATTCGTTATATATACAAGTAAAGAAGTCATTAAGTCCTACCCCCTCTTATGTCCCGCAGGCGCAGGAGCGGCACGGCTCCGCAGAAGACCGCATACAAAGACTGGAGGCCAGCGTGGAAGAGAAGAACGCAGAGCTGATGAGACTGAACCAGCGGCTGAGGATGAACGAGGAACACAACACCAGGCTATCCGCCACTGTGGATAAACTACTGTCTGAATCTAATGATAGGTGGGGTTTTTATTTCATATCGATTTAATACTTTCTTAGATTTACGCGAATATTTGATTTGGGGAGACTAAAAACTGTCTGTAACAAGTATATAAAGCCTTTGAGATGTCTAAAACCTTACTCTCCCGTGACCTTGATTGCTGTAAAGCATCCAACCAAAAATCAAAATAAATCTGCGAAATAATACGAAAAGATAGTTTTATTTAAAATAATATTTTTGTTACTTTGGAATGTCTGTAGTCTGTACCCTTTAAGTTTCTTTGCTATGAACAAATCAGTATGTTAAATTTTACTAAAAATTTACTTTTTATGTTTATATTATTTATTTTGTTTAATAACTTTAATCTTTCGTTTGAAAAAGATTTTAAGTAATTTTTTAAATGAAGCTGAAAAGCAAATATAAAAGTAAATAATAATTAATATATAACAGATTGCAAGTCCACCTGAAAGAGAGAATGCACTCCCTGGACGAGAAGAACGCGTTGACGCAAGAGCTGGAGAAGACCAGGAAGTATGCGGACGAGCTCATCCAGGAGAAGTCAGAGATCCTCAAGGAGCTAGCCAAGTGGAGGATGGAGACGGAACAGGTGGGAGTTTGTTGTAAAAAGAAATGGCACAGAAAGGAACACTTTTCAAAACAAACTATTTATTTTAATATATAATCACAATTTTATTATAAGAACCACTCACTTGAGAAAAATATGAGACACTGTTACTCATATATACGATATACTCATATATAGTATAACGACACATTTTAAATATTGATCTGTAGACCCTGCTCTCAGACTTTGACGGTGTGCAAAATTTGAACTACCTTACAGTTGACATACAACTTTAACTACTTACTTTTAAAATGCTTCTTTGCTAAATTTAAGAAAATTGTTGCACATGTTTTTTGAAAAACAGTTATTATACATTAAATTATTTTATAGAAGATGGAACGTTTTGGGGTTAATGTTATTGCCTCCAGACTACTTTAATATTATAGAATTATTGTAATTTATAACTTTACTAATAAAAAGTTCCTTTCCCCAAATCTTCTTAGGACTGAGGCTTTTTTTCCAAACTGGTGACAGACTCATTCAGTAATAAATTATAATAATTTAATTTTAATAACGGCTCGGCAAATGTAGGACGCTCTCCAGCTAGATGGAGCGCTGGCAAACGTAAAGTTGGATGTGTAGAGCTTAGGATCTAGCTCAGTGGTTATATCCAGCAGTGAACAAAAGCAGGCTAAATGTTATGATGATGATGGATACTGAATAAGATATTTGGAATCATCGATCAAAAAAGTACTAGATACACATACATTCAAAAGTTCTCTTAAAACTGTCACCTATTAATTTTGTTTAAGTTAGGTTATAAATATACAACAATGTAAATTGAACCTAAAACGCAATGCTCAAAGTTGTTTTCACAACAAAAAAATATTATAAGCGCGCTCAAATGTTCAAATAAGTGCTATTTCGGTGAGGATATTTTTTGTCGCTGATTGTGATCTAGTAGTTTTTTGATCGATATTTGGTATAAAACTTGCAGCTGAAGCGGCAGATGCTGCAGGCGGAGATCGCGTTCAACATCCAGCAGACGGACGCGCTGACGCGCTCGCTGTCGCCGGCCGCGCCGCAGCCGCTGCCGCCCGTCGCGCTGTTCCCGCCCAAGGTTCATCATTTTTTTAACAAATAATTCTCTTATGCTACCTATACATATAATAAAATTCTACCTAAGTCGAATCTGTACATTAAATATTTTTTTGCAAAATCTCATTGAAATAGTCATTGTTATCGATACAGTGGCTGAATCTATTCTTTTTAGAATTTTAGTCTCTTTGTCTGTCTGTCTGTATGCCTATTTGTCTGTGACCGCATCACAAGAAAACCTGGACAGATTTTGATGAAATTTAGTATGATAGTAGCTGGTTACCGGGTCAACATATATATATAGGATGCTTTTTACTGCGAGAAAATATCTCACTTTTGAGAAATCTATATAAACATTAAAACATAACTAGAGACAAACCCGAAATGCACTTATGATTTTACAGAAGCTCTCAGAAGGCTTCTGATTTAATTCTGAAACATATAATGAGGTAGTTTATTTTCGCAAAATATTCATAAATTATAATCTTTCTAGATAATCCCTTTTTCTATCGATGAAACCGTATCAAACTCCGTACAATAGTTTCTGAGATTAACCCGAGTAAATCCAAACTAAGCATAGCTGGGAGCTTTAATTTATGATATTTAGTGAGTAAAAAGAGTCTTGCGTAGATTTTGTCGATTACAAATAGATATATACATAAATAAGTATACAAACAAACACCGCCGCCAGCTGGACGGGTCGTGGGAGAAGCTGCAGCAGGCGCACGTGCTCGCCAACGTGCAGCAGGCCTTCGACGTGGCGAGCGACGCGGAGGTACGTGCATGTATTTTATTCTCTTCTTAATGACTCCATTTTTTGTGTTAGATTTTAATTAAGATTTCACTATCTATTCTTATGGTCAATAAACATAATTTCTATTCCTCTAAAGCTGCTGAAGATTGTTTTGTTCGTTTGTCCTTTTATGTGAGACTGCGAGATTTACATTATTTTGTATTGAGATCAGTTATTGGTACAAGAATATATTTTATATTTATAACACCCATGTTAGAGTGTTTTACGGGTTATTACTGCTGACAGGCAGTGCGGGTCCAAACTCCGGCTTTCATTTCATACCTTTGATATTTATTGTTTACATATTATGCGAATTATTTTACACATGATTTCCACTCGTCTTATGATGAAAGAGAACATCGTTAGGAAGAGAAGCTTCATATCTGAGAGAATTTAACTGGTTTTCAAAATATGTGTGAAGTCCGTTTACCCGCACTTGACTAGCATCTTGGACTGTTGCCTGATCCCTTTCGCATTAAAGGCTTGTTTCTGCTTAGCAGTAGGATGTTAAATGGGTAAATCCATTCAGGTCAGATAGGATATTAGTGACATCATATGTTAAATTTAAATGAATTTATTCAACATTAAATTATTACAATTTTATACTGGACATCACTAGTCTACCACCAGTTTGAAAAGAATCTCATTTTCCTTACAACGGCTTTACTGCTCATAGTTAACTTAAATATTTTAATTATTCTTTGTTGTACCGTGTGGGTCATTAGCAATTGAATATATTTCTCATCAAGTTGTCCTTGTCCAAATCCTGTTAATCCCGTGGAGTAAGCGTTGTATAATTATATTTCCAACATGATTACTACTTGTCTTAACACTTGGGGAAGGAAACCATCGTGATAAAACCTGCATATCTGAGAGAACCTAGAAAGTTTTCAAAAGACATGTGAAGTCCGCCAACCCGCACTTGGGCAGCATGGTGGACCATGGCCTGATTTCCTTCTTACTGAAGGGATGTCCGCGCCCAGCAGTGGGACGTTAAAAAGGGCTGAATACAAGCGTTGTATGTTATATGTACAGAACTCCGACGGCGAGGGCGGCGAGGGCGGCCACACGGACGCGGCGGCGCTGGCGCTCATGCTGCAGGAGCAGTTGGACGCCATCAACACGGAGATACGCCTCATCCAGGAGGAGAAGCAGAGCACCGAGGCCAGGGCCGAGGAGCTGGAGTCCAGGGTGCGTGACGCTTACGTGTCGAATTAGAGAATCGAAACTGTTTTAGGCCTTGAATTACTAATATAAAATAAATTGTTTTTGTATGCGTGTATGTTTGTAACTCTTTCGCGCTGAAACGACTGGACAGATTTTTATGAACTTTAGAGCACAGATAGACTATAAGTTGGAGCAACGCATAAGATACGATAACGCTTAGTAAATTGCTTGTAAAAATTAATTTTAATGTCATAGTTATCATTTATGCAATCAACATTTTTTCCGTTCCCATCAGAATGTTGATTATCCTTAATTATATAATATGATATCTGGTATTCAGAGTAACTCGGCAGTTTATACTTAACATATATGTATGTACGTACGTCCGGTGCGCGCAGGTGGGCAGCTACGAGCACATGAACGTGGTGTCGCGGCGCGCCGAGTCGCCGCCGCCCGCCGCCTCGCCCTCGCGCCCCAACCACCACAAGTACCACACCGTGAGTGACATGCACACGTACACACACACACTTACACAACTTCAGTTTTGTTTTAACAGAAAATATTCGAGTAGATTTGTTGTATAAATCTTCTCAGGTTCTAAGAAACACACAAGAATGTATGTAAAAGCGGAATAAGGGAAATACTCATACACAAATGTGATTATTATCTATAATAATACAGCGATACTTGAGGCTAAATTTGTTAATTTAATCATTTTTGTAATAAGCTGAAATGCAGTAACCAGACCTTTTGTATTTTTACTTGATTTAATCCCTATATAAAAATAGTATTCGATAACAATAATTAAGAAATGAATGGCTTAGCTTTTACTTGAGTATAAAGGCACTCTAGCAAGATCATAAAAATAACATGAGGTATTTAAATATACTACACAACGACATTAGGAATGTGCTGTCGTATTTTTAAAGGAAATTAGTGAAATTAACCTCAGATAAAAAGCAAAGAATATGTTTGCTATTAAAAAGCATTTATCTATTTGTTGATCGAAGAAAATTAAAAAACAGCAATCTTTTCAGTTTTTATGTGACGGGATTTATTAACAAAGTTATTTTTTAGGAATACTTCGTACTTGTTATTTTTTTAGAACAATGCAAGTGTACGAGCTGCCTAATGGCTGAGGCTAAGGCAAAAAATTTGTGCCGTTTTGTTTAGTTTGCAATACATTATATTCCTTTTGACAACAAAGCTACAGACAATATTTATGAAGTATTTCAACTAAATTGCTGACTACTTGAGTTCTGTATATACATTTCACCTGAATATTTTGAAGTGTTATATCAAAAAAAATGATTCAATGACATAGGTCGTCATCACATTAATGAAACGAATGAGATAAACATGAATATTGTATGGGCAGGCGCCGGCGTCGATGTCGCCCGCGCACGCGCACTACCGCGCCGCGCCCGCCTCCGAGAGCCTGCCCTCCAGCCAGGTCGGTCCCGCACCCCATACCAACCCCCCACCCCCCAATGACTACAGACACCCAACCCCCAGGCTTCCCAACTACAAAATAACCACAGTCACTCCACCTCCTATGCTTCTCCAATCTCCAAAAACCACAGAACCCCCAACCACCAACCCCCAATGACCATAGGTTAAACCGCCATTCTTCCCTTATCCCAATTTCTTCCTCTACGCTAAATTATATGCCTGCCAACCTCCTCACTACCATGCCAATGTTCTCCTACTCGCATTGCTTTCCATCTAACCTTTCCATTTATTTCGTCTAAGGAAGTTGTTTCCTCTACTTCATACTCCATGCCTGCCAAACATGCATATCGGTAAGAACTCAAAGACCTCACCAGCCCTAAATGTGCCCCCTTCTCGCCATATCCACTATCCCTCTTTCTTTTTCGTTCCATTACGCCACGCTTGCCAAACTCCTCACTGGTTTCACTCACTCACCTCAATATCTCTCGCCATGCTTATCTACTATCCTCCTTAATTCCTCTCTACGCCACACTTGGTGCTGCTTGCAAAACTCCTCACTAACTTCACAAAACAACTTCCCTCTCCCATTTTTCTCCCTACTCACCATACTTCTCCTGTAATCCCCATTTCCTCCTCGATGCCACACTTCGTGCTGCCCGCCAAAATCCTCGCTGACTTAACCTAACAAATTAATTATTCTTGCATTCCATTAGAAACTAAGCACTTTAAAGTCATGGTAATAGCAATAAATAATTCGCATTAACTTTTGAAATCTACACCGTATGCTGAGCAGCTACCACCAACAAACTCATATGCATCAGCACTGCTCGTTAGTTTTTAAATACCACATTGATTTGATGGTGAACATTTTTATATGTAATATCATTTTAATCTCACAATATACATTATTATAAAATTGCATTCCTAACCTCTACAGATATAATGTTACATAATTTATCAACTGAAAAGTTTACATAAATCTTGGCCAGCGTGGTGATGTGGCCTGATCTCCCTCGTATTGAAGAGGCCCGTGCCCAGCAGTGGGATGTTAAAAAGGGTTTAGCCCTTTTTAACATCCCACTGACACATACAATAACCAAATCTGCGTACAGATTTAAAACAACAACATCTTAAAGGCCGATTTTATTATGATTTACATGCTTTATCCTTATGTTTGTCTATCTATATTATCCTCTATCCTTGACCAGTCCCTGCACCCCACTGCTAAGGCTGACCGCGTTTATTTTTGAAGAAAGTTATGTATACCTGCAATGATCACCGAATTATTTGCAGCTTTTTGTGGACATTTTTCAGCTTTTCGTTGACGGCAGGGAGTTGTACTCGTATATCGCTAACGTAATATACCTTAGGTAGTTACATCCTACGTATGTATGGATTATGCTAAATCGATAATTTTATATTCTGTATGCTATGTGAAACCCCCTGTATGTATTTTTTTTATTATAGTTTTATGTTTGATATGTAATTTTTTTATTTAATATGTGTTTGTAATTTTATAAATGTTATAGAAAACAATTTCCTTTAAAATGTATATCATTGAATTTTTTTTCTTTAATTACGTATCCCTAAAGAAACAGACATACTGCCTAGTATATTATTATATATTTTAATTTAAACAATTATTTGATTAAGCTTACGCTTTATTATTGAAATTCTGTACACATTTGTTTATTTTTTGTTTACAACCCAATTGAAGCATGAGTTGACTAAAATGCTAAATGCCCCAATTTAGCTCAATTTTAGATAGATGATTGACTGATATCATTATATCAACCACTGGCCATTGTATGACCACTGACTGTTGTCTTACCACTGAGCGCCGTCTGACCACTGATCATTGACCATTGTTTGACCACTGACTATTGACCATAGCCTGACCACTGATTATTGACTATTGAAATCATTGGAAGCCTTGTAAATTAGGTTCAATTTGAGTTGGATGACGTTCGGTTGATTGGTGTGATGGTGTTCCCCAGTTGCAACTATGCGAAGACATGCCCGGCGTGGTGTCGGAGGGCGCGGAGTCGCCGGCGGGCGCGGCGGGCGCGCGCGCGCGGCTGGAGCGCGCCGCCCGCGCCATACACGCCGAGAGGGACCGCCTGCGGACACACTACCAGACGCCGTATGATTCGTGAGTGGCTTACTTTTATTGGTATACGTTTTGGTTAGTTCGTATTTCAGCCTTGAAAATTGTTTGGTGACTATATTTTAAACTAGCGTTCTTGACTTTACCTAGTTTTTAAAATTTTGAACATAAATTTAAATTAAGTTCAAAGGCTTTTTTGAGTAAAGATGTTCAGTAAAATTGACTTAGAAGTTTTAATGTGATCCTTGAAGAAATTTTTGTTCTTTACACACACCTACAGTTTTATAATGACATACGTAGATTATATTTTGCACTCGATGAGCAAAAAAGTTTTGATACATTTTTTTTACTTATTTCATTGATTTTTATTTAAAAAAAACTTGGAGGATGTTAGTGTCTAATGAAATCTAATATTACTTGAAATTTTCACGCCGCTCAGGACTTCAATAATGTCAGGGAGCCTGGCCCGGATCCCCATACACAGGTGTTCGTCAGTTCCTAACTTTAGACCTATCTTTAACCAATTGCCTAGACTTAGCCCGAGAAGGAGTCAGTCCGATAATTTGGCTAACATCTGGTGCGACTGCTCCGACAATTTATATAACTACGCACCACATAAAATATGTTTGAAATCGAAATTGTATACTATATTGAATAATTATTTGTTATACCATCCTTACACCTCAGCAAGTTATATATAATGTTGCCAGATTGTATCAAATATTCTATTATTTAGGTTAAAAAAGAGAATATTTTTGCGCAGGACGCAAAATTGTATTTTCTTTATCTATATTTTGTATACGGTAACACATTGATATAAGAAATCGTTATTTATTTTAGATAATTAAAAAAATATTTTAAACCATATTAAAGAGCAAATAGTTTATTAACTATTTATATATAACATATTACACTATTTTTAAATTGTTAATGTTTTAATAATTATTATATTTTTTAAATAAATGGAATTACTAAGGATCGTCTTTTCGTATTTCCAAGGATAATGTTACGAGTTACCAAACTGTATAAACGGTACGTTGGCGTGTGACTGTGCCCCGTAGTCGCCTGGACTTCTTAGTTGTCCATAGTAATTCCATTGTGCTAGATCAATAATTTAACCTTTTTTGACTGATCTAAAATTAGAACTACTTTTTTTAGTGGATATCACAGCTATGAACTTTTACTTAGCGATATTGAAACGCTGTGTGTAGATTTGCTAACATAGGTTATGTGGTGGATTGAGAGAAAAGAAATATATTCTCTATATATATATATATATATTAGCTAGTTTTTGCTAGTAATTGAAACACAAATAATCCAAATAATAAAGGCTTTATCCATACATCGTTTGACATCATCCATAATTTAGTCAATGATATATCTGTAGTAGCATAGTATAGAAGGAGTTCAAATATCTTTAACCCTCCAGCTCCAGCCAAGAGTCCCTGGGAGGGATGCCGGCGCCGAGCGGCGCGTGGGGAGGGGCCTCCCCCGGGCTGCCCCGGGGAGTGAGCGCGGCAGCGTCCGCAGTCTCCATAGCTTCTATGCACCAGCAGAAGAAGAGAGGCATCAAGAGTTCCTTGGGAAGATTCTTTAGCAAAAAAGAGAAGGCTGGAATGCCTGTAAGTGCAACAAAAAATAAATTATAATTGATCAGTAATTCCTATATTACACATTTCTAAAACTTTCTTCTTTTATAATAATTCCCATTGAATTTATTTTTTATCCCAAAATCATGTCTATTTTAATTGTGTAATATACTAAAATGGATACTTTAGTGGTCTGCAAACTTTTTCAAATTTACAACGATAAAGATAATTGTACATATAGTACGTTTCGTTTCGTTTGTTTTCCAAAAAAGCGTGAATCAACTTATTTTGCAATACTGACTCTAATAAAAACTAATGGAGGCACTATTCCCAAATCTAATTTAGACATTATTTAATCTTTCCAAAACAATTTGTAGATGCAACAAGGGCAAAGCCCGCGGTCGCTGTCGTCGGCGTCGTCGCTGGGCCTGTCCTCGCTCGGGGACGACGGGCTGGAGGCGGCGCACTCGCACACGCCTCTGCAGCATCAGGACTACGCTAGGACTAAGAGCAAGTTAGTGGTGTTTGGTTTGATTTTGTTTTGTGAATATTTTCTAATGATATGAGCAAAGATGTGCGTTTTTGATAAAAAAAATTGGGTTTAATTTAATTTTTTCATCTTGGTGAATATGATGGTTTTTGTGGGAGAATCTTTGGAAAAGTTATCTAAATTCGTATATAGGAAAGCGAAGGCGTGTTACTACATATTATAAATTAGTCTCCCGCCGCGCTAAGTGTGTGTTTATTTGAGGTAATCACAAAAACAACTGTATGGATTTTCATACAGTTTTCGCTAATAGCTTTCTGTTAGCGAAGAGGATTTTTTTGAGGTTATATAATTCAATTCATAAACATTTTGCATAAATAAACTTTAATATCATCTCTTCTTAAATTAAGTCGAATGTTGTCCCTTCTGAGAGCTACCGTAACATAAAGAGTACAAATGGCCACTTGGGGCAAATTAATAATTCAGCTCGTTTAACGTCCCACTGCTGGGCATAGACTTCCCTTTAATACGAATAGTCCAAGTGCGTGTTGGTGGATTACACATGTCTTTCGTTTCCTCACTATGTTTTCTTTCACCGTATCCTGTTACTGGTTTAATTTTTATTTATTTCATCTTATTTTTTATTGGAGACATAAACAGTGTCTACAAATGTTTATACAATAGTTTATATAAATGGTTGATAGACCAATAAAGTTTCCACTGATACCTGAATCATATCGAGTTGTGAAGTTGACAGTTACAAAAAAAAATACAAAAAAATGACATATTAAACTACATGAAAAAAAAATTACAAAAATTAACTAATATGACACAAAACACTATAAAATTAATCTGCAAAAAATAACTGCTAAATAGATAAAAAATATTACATAATTTCTCTAATCATTTTTTTACATTTCATGATGGAACATATGTCAATATCTATATAATTAAAATGTTTATTGAAATTTTTGCATACACGTAATATAAAGGTTCATATATATAGTTTTTGAAGTTATACTTCTTTCGGTACGTTTGGGAAAAAATATAAGAGTAAAATTTTTACGATGTGCGCGCACACCTACAGTCAAAAAGCGACATGGTAATGTTAGCTGTATTCCTTTTCCAAACAGAAAGTTGGACATATAGGATGAAATCTTTAGCTATTTTTGTTTTGTTACGCCAAAGAAGTACAACTCCTTACGTGCGTACACACATACGTTTTTTTTACAACACTACATATTATAAAATAAAGTCGCTTTCCGCTGTTTCTCTGTCCATATGTATACTTAGATCTTTAAAAGTACGCAACGAGTTTTGATGCGGTTTTTTAATAGATTGAGTGATTCAAGGGGAAGGTTTATATGTATTATATATGCATATTATTATATTCTTTATTGCACTTAAATTATGATACAGAAAAAAAAATAACAAAGTAAACATAGTTCACAAAGGTGGACTTATCTCTAAAAGAGATCTCTTCCAGTCAACCCTGGTTGTGGAAGAAGATGTCAGCGGGCAATATAGTGCAAAAAAAAAAACTAAATATATACTAGAAATAAAGGTAATAATAACCACTTATACATACATACATACATACATACATATATAATACCTAATGTAAAGACTACTTATACATACAAACATATATACATATACATAGTTAATATATAAAATATGAAAATGGAGAAAGGTACTGATTGATATTGTCTACATTTGTGAGAATAAATAATTTTTTAATTTACATTTAAAAACATGAATAGATGGGCTCTCATGGATGGATTTGGGCAGTTGGTTCCATAGTACTGCGGCATGGACAGAAAAAGAGTTTTGTTGGAATTTAGTATTGCTCCTAGGAATGTCGAGCATAGAAGTACTGCAAGATCTTCTGGAACGTGTAGGGATTGGTAGAAAGTTAAAACGGGATATTATAGTACAGAAAAAGCCGAGAAATTTAAAGATTTGTATTTCATACTAACCGTTGAAACGTATCTAGGAATGAACCCGAGCGAAACGAAGGCGAGTCGCTAGTGGAGTATAAAACAAAGATAATAATGCAAACCGTCGCCTCCGGCAGGGAGCGCGACTACAGGCACGAGCTGCTGGGCGAGGCGATGCGCGCCGGCACGCCGTTCGCGCTGTGGAACGGGCCCACGGTGGTGGCGTGGCTGGAGCTGTGGGTGGGCATGCCGGCCTGGTACGTGGCGGCGTGCCGCGCCAACGTCAAGTCCGGCGCCATCATGTCGGCGCTGTCCGACCAGGAGATCCAGCGCGAGATCGGCATCAGCAACCCGCTGCACCGCCTCAAGCTGCGCCTCGCCATCCAGGAGATGGTGTCGCTGACGTCGCCGTCGGCGCCGCGCGGCACCGCCTGTGCCGCGCTCGCCTTCGGGGACATGAACCACGAGTGGATCGGCAACGTCTGGCTGCCCTCGCTCGGTACTCTCTTGCATCCACTCGGATATTTCATATTTTAAAATTATGCTAAGTTTTTGGTTTTTTTCACGGATTTATTTTGATCGTAATAATGATCGAATCAAAAATTATTGTATTATTTGTCAGGTACGGGAATAATTGTCGAAGGAATTACTGTTTTTTATTTTTAGTGTGTTTAAAATGATGAAGTTTTACATGTTAGTCGGTAGAATTGAAATGGTCTTATAATATATTTTAAAATAATTTGTATTGTGTCGTGTAATTTTATTTGTTTTTATTTTATTTTATTGTTTTTTAATTGTTTTATTATAAAGCTGTCGTTATAAAAGTTTGTTCTAAAACGGTTTTGTTTTAGGTACGGCTTCTCATTTAATAATCTCATTATAATATTATAAATGCTACAGTTTACATGTGTGAATGTTTATGTTACCCAATCACACCAGGATGGCTGAATAGATTTAGGTGAAGTTTGGCACAGAGATAGATTATAGTTTGGAATAGCATATAGTTCACTTTTTATGCCGAAAAATTGTATGACTTCCGTGGGATAGAAAATTTTGGTTTTTTGCTAGGGTAGGGATGAGCTAAAGCGAAGCTAGGAAAGTTTGCGAAGGACGAGTGACTAGTTCTGTATATAGTAGATGAGTACCTCCGCAGGGCTGCCGCAGTACCGCACGACGTTCATGGAGTGCCTGGTGGACGCGCGCATGCTGGAGCACCTGACCAAGCGCGAGCTGCGCGCGCAGCTCAAGATGGTGGACAGCTTCCATCGCACGTCGCTGCACTTCGGCGTGGCGTGCCTCAAGCGCGTGGGCTACAGCGTGCGCGCGCTGGACGAGCGCCGCCGCGCCGCCGAGCCGCCCGGCGCGCGCGACGTGCTGGTGTGGACCAACGAGCGCCTGCAGCGCTGGCTGCACGCCGTCAACCTCAAGGTAGGGGAGGAGGAGGTCAACGGTTATTCTTAAAGAGAGGTTGGATTTCGGTTTTGATACTGAAATAAATCGTTTATCCATTCATTACTAAGAAACATACATTTATGTATCTTTCTACTGAGCCATATATTATTAGCAAAGAAGCGCCAAATGTAAACGCACAAAAACTCATTTTAACCGATTAATTTTGGCTATGAAACCTAAATTCGTCTAAAATCATTGTCACAAATTTAACCAGTTTAAACCTTAAACCGAAAAGCCTTTCGGTTTGGGATCAATAACCAAAACCGATTTAAAAATGGAACAGTTTTCCAAACTTTGAACAATATCCACTACAGTTCGTACAGTCTGATGCAGATGTCTAGATAAAACAATCGTGTGGCTTGGGGAGATGTGCTTTTTATTATCATACGTAATTTTACCTGACAGTCGGAAAACGATTTTAGGGTTAAGTATCCGCTACAGTTCTAAGCTACTAGTTCGTACAGTCTGATGGAGACGTTTAAATAGAACAATTGCGTAGCTTGAGGGAAAAGTGCTCCCGAGTGTCTTACATTTCTTTTATATGATATTCGGGAAACGATTTTAAGAGTTAATTGATGTTACTGTAACTTGCAACAAGGTGCCATTACAATGATTATTATTTTGAAACTGTTCACCAAGAAAATTGTAAATAAATATATAAGTATAGCGTGATAATGATGAACGCTCACGTTGGACGTACGATTGCGCGCAGGAGTACGCCAACAACCTGTCGGAGAGCGGCGTGCACGGCGCGCTCATCGCGCTCGACGACAACTTCGACGCCAACAGCATGGCGCTCGCGCTGCAGATACCCACGCAGAACACGCAGGTGAATCTCTTCTATCTCCTCTCTATCTCCCTTTACTTTTTTCTAATTCATTTGGACGACTTTGTCTTCGTGTATGATTTAATTGCACTAATGATGGGTATGTGGTGATGTTAAATTTAATTTGTAATATATCCTTAAAATTGTGTATATTCATAATATGTAAAATAACTTGGCCATGAAATGCCGATTGTTAAAATTATAACATCATTCATGCTTTTTTCTTTAAAAATACAATAAAATGTTAATATTATGAAATATTTGTATTTCCAGGCGCGGCAGATACTAGAAGTAGAATTTAACAACCTCCTGGCGACCGGCACCGACCGCAAGGCGCGCCAGCCCCACGACCACGCGCCGCCCTCCTGACACCACACCATCAACTAGACTCCCCCACACCCCCACACACCCCCCGACACCCCCACACCCACGCACCCCCGACACCCCCACGCCGGCGTCTAGACCCGGCGCGACATTCCCATAACTGTGCTACATTTGTTCTATCAACACCCCCACGGGAAAACGCGAGGATGAACGTTGAAATGATAACTTTATAAATGTTTATATTGATTTAATTAAATATTATTAACCCCCAACACCCCCCAGGGGGCAGGGGGCGAGACTCGGCTTAAAGAAAGGAAAGAAGTTCAATGCGATACTTTTGATGTATTATAATTTAGTTGACGGTATCTTGGTTCGAATACTGATTTGTATACTTTAAATTTGTTTTATACGAACGTACATGTGACATTATTGATAGTGCAATTTTATATCAAATATTGTTGATATAAGGTTAATGTATATCGTTTATGGCGTGAAAGTCCATTATCGCAAGTCAACTAAGCCAGTCTTAAAAATTGTAAATACAATGATTTAATTTATTAATATAATTTATTTAATCTATGTAGGATTTGGAATTGCGTAGTCTCATACGGACCGCGGCGATGTGGCAACACTCTCTGTCTAAAGATTTAGATACCATTAAACGACAATAAAGAAAATATACAATAATTTAATTTTCTAGTCAAATTCAATAGCGGCGGGAAAAATTAATACTGATAGTGTTGCCAGGTCTGAAAACTGTTAATACAATAAAATTTTGTGTATCATATATAATAAATAGTTATCGCTTTATATAATGTATTTAAAAGGGAAGCTCTGAGGGTAGTTTACAAAGTACTTAACACGTGTATTCCATATTTATTGTTAACGTAAGGTAAGGCTCAGGTTTGTGTCGTGCGAGATATTGCCATACTTTATTTTGATCTGAGGCAAGCGTTGTTGCCATGATAGAAAAAGAAAACGAAATTGCTATAAGGAAATTTTTATCTTGATATATATAATATTCCTTTGGTTCGGTTTTGAATGAAAATTAAATGGGACAGTTTAAAATGAGATGAAAGAATACGAAGTAAGTGTACCAAGTGCCTCGCCGAGGTCTGTACATATAGCTTTATGTATAGGAACGTGTGCCTGTCTCTTATATAACTAACGTACTTACTCTCATCGTTTTATATCTAAAGATAGCTAATTATTGAAAATATTTTTTATTTACAATTTTGTTAACGTTTCTTAATAATATTATTGAAGTTGTTGTTTTCAAATGTAGAGAGATATCGGATTGTGATAACTATGTATGGATGTATTCATTTAAGATATGAATATCGAAATTTTGTAATATGGCAACTTTTAATGATATTAGACATTTTCAATATAAAAAATTATTTATAGTACGATTCGATATCTAACTACGATCCCGATAGTATTCTACAGCTATTATAGCAGACGGCACACTCGCACTAGTCCAGTGTACAGCGTTATATCGTTTTTGAATCTACTCGAACCGCGTAAGTACCTATATTTTGTTAAGGGTTTACGGCGTGTTGGGTGCACTTCCTCGCGAGGGGGCGCGGCGCGGTGGCGGCTCGGCCAGACTATGCAAGATATCGATATTAGAACTCCTTTTTTATACGATGTTAAATAATACAATAATTAATTATTTATTGTGACATTTTTTGTTGAGATCGTTTAATTATATTTAATTAGATACTTCCCCTCGTCCGCGCACTTTGCCGCCCCCCATTATAATCCCGATAGCTAAATAAAATGTATAATGTATAGCTAACCGATTTGATTTGACGGAATCTATAGAGTACGGTGTAAATATGGTTTCTATATAGCGTTTATATGGATTAGATATGGAGTTAGCAATATTTAGCTAGGATGTGTTCAAACGAAACGTTGTTTCACTTTTTATTAATTTTATGCTTAATTTATTATAGACAATTTAAGCTCGACCTTCGATGAATACCTCATTCATGACTAACGGTTGTCGAAATCACAATTTGTAGGTTTCATATCGTTTCTATCGGCCAGGTTCAAGTGACTGTATATATTTGCGACAGTATTATGACGTTAGTGGGTTCGAGCCGGCGCTTTCGATGGGATGATATTAGAATTAAGCCCTCGATGTGATCACAGCTAATTAAGTTTTTTTTAATCGACATATTTTTTAAGTTTCCCAGTATTGTTGATCGCGAGAATCGAACTCGAGACCGCAAGTCCCTATGAAAACACTTGGGATAAGTGTGAGAGCGTTTGAATTAAAGTGTAAGTACTGCATGGTGTGTGTAAAATTGATAAAAGTCCCGGACTGCGCTCTCGGGTTCGCACTTTTTGATGGCAACATGTTTGTATGTAATATTTGTGTTTTATAAATTTTATTGCGGCGTCTAAATAAAATTGTGGAATAAAATATACATTGTTCTTTTAAAACTAATTAAATATTTATTGGCGAGCAGTGGGGCGGGTTCAACTTTCGAATCAATTGCACTTTTATTGGTTATCTACATCGTTTGTAACTGGCAACATTGTTTTTTTTTTCTTATATAGTATTTCTATTGAATCTTTAATTAATCAATCATTTTCTATTATATATATGTACATAAATACACTTATGTATATACTTTGTAGATATATTGTTCCTTTATATATATTCAATGTCAATTGATAATGTTGGATCCGCCTCGCGACGAGCGTACGATCAGCGATCGTGTCTATATCATTGGTACACATCATTCGTTTTCATTATATAAATTATATACATAGAGAGTACATAAAGTTTTATATTGGACTGTAAGGTTGCGAGGTGATTATGTTACTAGTGATAGCTTGTCGGTGTAGCAGTTCTGTAAAGTCGGGTATTCCCCGTTACGTATTATCGTCCTATAGTTTAGAGCTTTAAGATCCCGATTTACGATTCTGTTGAGCTTTCTGTTGAGCTTTTTGCTATTCAATACTCCACAAGTGCCAACTCTCGAGGAAAGGACGCGGCGAGGAACAGTTCATCCAGACATTCCACTTCACTCGCCTCTGTGCTCCGATTTTGCTGGGATTTCTGGTGGTATATCCTTTGAAAATGGGTTGTGTGTTTTGTATGGAATGAGCTTAAATGGGCAGATTTAATGGAATATTTGATACGATTTTTCGATGTATTCTATTATATCAGTCGGCTACGATCGAGGCACAGAGCGACCACAGACCCCAAGTCCCAACGGCTCGCGCTACCAAAGAGTAAAGTTACCTTCACAATAAGGAATTAATGTATCATAGGATTCTAGTGAAAAATTGTCGAATGTATATAATTTCGCATATGTGTTTATATAGCTTTAGGACTAAAGTACCGGCGGACATTCCAGGCTTTCGAATATCGCTTGTAACAAACAGTTGTCAGTGCAGATGATGTCTCGGATTGTTGTAGGCGATTATTTTGACCAATGTAATCTGTATGTAACGTTTGTAAAAATATTTACTGAACGTGCGGTGACTTGCGTTATGCGTATCATAAGTGGTAAATACAATTTACACGATACTATGTTTTGTTTTACTTACCAACCTATTCTTAATTGTATTCAGCCCTTTTTAACGTCCCACTGCTGGGCACGGGCCTCCCTTCAGTACGAGGGGATCAGGCCATAGTCCATCACGCTGGCCAAGTGCGGGTTGGTGGACTTCACATGTCTTTCGAAAACTTGCTTAGTTCTCTCAGACATGCAGGTTTTCTCACGATGTTTTCCTTCACCGTAAGGCAAGTGGTAATTATGTTAGAAATGATTCGCACATGAAAATATCAGAGGTGCGAGACCCGGGATTTGAACCCGCTTCCCTCGGTTTCCCAAGCGAGCGCGATACCACTGGGCTACCACTGCCTCTCTTGCTTCTTAGTTAGTAAAGGCTAAACCTCGCTTCCCTCGAGTTTGTACCTAGGTACGTTTTAACGAATTGTTTGGAATATATCTATATATTCTTTATTGCATATTAACAGAGTAACACGGATAATACAGAGACCAATGTGGACAAAGGTGGACTTATCTCTAGAAGAGATCTCTTCCAGCCAATTTATGGAAATAAGAAATAGTGTTATATGACGGGACTAAAAGAGTATATATATCTATACTAATATTATAAATGTGAAAGTTTGTTAGTATGGATGTTTGTTACTCTTTCACGCGAGAACGGCTGAACGAAACTGGATGAAATTTGGCACAAAGATAGATTATAGTATGGAATAACACATAAGCTACTTACTTTTTATCCGGGAAAAATATACGGTTACCGTGGGATAGGTTTGTTTTTGTGTTTTGTGGGATATGATTGTTTGTTCTAGTAGACTATATATTATATTATTTATAGTCTACTAGAACAAAGTAGTACGTAAGTAGCACGATGACATATAGCCTGAACTATAGATGGAATAATATAGACAATCTGAGACTATTAACTTCTAGACGGCTACGGCGCTCCACAAATACTACTATTACAAGTCTATCTCAGAAGTAGGTCAGGTAGGCCAAGTAAAATTCAGTGTAATAGCTCACAGTTTTTATTATTTTATATATAGTCAGAGTAACGCTTCAAACGACATTACAAAAAGGAATGACGCATCACGCATTATTTAAAAGTCATGAAACAAAAAACAACGCTGCTCCCGCCCTTTTTCCACTCAAGATGACAACGTCAGAAAACTCAAGTATTTTGTAACAGAGTGACAACATAAAGAATAAAATAATGAATCTAGAATAATACATATAAATCCTATTTTATATAATTAATCATTTATATTATTTTTAGTATAACACTAGTCTTCTACAAAGAATATTAAGCTTTGAACCGTTATTTGAAGCCTATATTAAATATTTGAGAGAAGCTAACTTGATTTCCGGTAACGCGTCAGTTTTTTCTCGAATTCTCATTGGTCGTCCCCCACCATTTTAGTTCCCTCGTTGTACACCAGGTAGCGCTGCGCTCAGAAGATGGCTAGTGTCAGCGCCTTGCTTCATTGGCGATTTGTTTTCCGTAACAGTCGGTCGTGTCTAAAATCTACAAGTGAGTTTATAACACTTATATTTTGGATATGGTATATTATAAGTATATTTTTAAATATTATATATTTTAAACGATTTTATCGTTCGGTATTTATTTTATTTTGTTTTTTTTTTTTTAAATAATTTCGTTTTCCTTTAAGTATGAGTGAAGATTCTTCCGAATTATCTGATTCCTGTTCTTGCTCGAGTTCCCATAACGTGGAAACGGTGGCAGTGGAGGTTCACGAGCAGGAGCCGCAACGGGCCAAGTCAAGTGCCCTGCCAACCACGCCTGTTCCTTGCCAAACACAGCGAAAACGGAAGCGTTCAGGCTCAAAGGAGCGCAGTGAAAAAAGGAGAAAACGTCTTGAAGAAACCATACATTATTTGGCTCAACAAGTAAGTGGTATACAAAATTATATTGCAAACAGTAGCGTTGCTTTTCAACCTACATGTCACTCTAGTGCTTACGTGCCTGACCAAGGACAAAACATAGATATTGATTCAGATATTAGTGCAGATGTTAGTGGTGAACTATATACCCGTGAGAATTGTACGCAGGAGCCAGTGCAGACTTCTGAATTGCCCGTTAGTTTCAATTTTTCTCTGAATACTGTGTTGAAAGAACCAACAATACAAAAGTCTTCTCAGGCTCGCGTAAAGTTAATTAATTCAATACAACATTTTGATACTGAAGATTGGAACAACGTACGCTATGCAGAAGTGCAAAAGCAGTACTGTTCTGCTCCGGGTTTTACATATTTAGAGACTAATGAAGAAATCAAATCATATGATAAATATTCATCTCTTGCGCTTATTGAGCGGGGTTTCGCTGCCATTACACAGGCTCTTATTATGCAAAATGAAGCCGCACAGAGCGCTTTTACAGCTTTAATTGAGTGGGCAAGTTTCTCGGGTAATAATATCACTGCTAAATCACTGCATGAAAAAGTGAATGAATTATTTATAAAAGGAAATTTTCAAAAAATTAGTAGCGATGTTTTACAGTTAGCTTGTGGTCACAGAGCTGAGTTAGTACAACAAAGGCGTGATAATATTTTGCGTTCAGTAAAAGATAGTTTTTTGAAGTCAAGTTTACGTAAAATCCCTCCCACTAGTGAGAATCTTTTTAATAAGGAATCTTTCTCTACTGCTATCGAAAAATCTGGGGGTATGTCTAAAGTTTTCTGGCCGCTCCGAGCGCCGACACAAAATAAAGCTGCTGCGCAAGCACAGCCCCATCAGCAGACTCAGGTCACACCTAGTCATGCAATGAGAATACCTAGTGCAGTTAATTATCACTATCCTCAATTTGATTATATAAATAGGCCACCTTTCCAAGGTGCCTGGAATACTTTTAATGTTAATAGTCAAGGACGAGAATACGTCCGCCCTACCTTTAGATCAAATCAGCTGCAACAATTAAGGCCCTTTCGTCAAAGGCCAGGATCACAAAATTTTCAAAATTCAGAGATGTACTCAAACGCTGGTAGGGGATCAAATAAACAATCTGTTCAGTCAGGATCACGTCGATCAAAAAGAAAATATTGACTCTGCCCCATTCCGCGCGGGTCGCTTACTGGAATTCCTGGAACATTGGAAATACCTACAAGCGCCTCTAGGGCTAATAAAGATTATACAGAATTTTCGCATCCCATTTTTAGCCAGGCCTCCATTAGTAATACCAGACCTAGTCTCCCATCGTTTTCAAACTCCAGTATCGAAAGACATGGACTTAATTATAGACCAATTAATGAAAATGGGGGTCATAGAGCCGACTTCGCTCAGCCCCAGTTTTGTGTCACAAATATTTCTAATACCGAAGGGCGACGGATCCATGCGTCCAATATTCAATTTAAAAAGCCTAAACAATTATGTGTTCGTGGACAAATTCAGACTCATAAATGTGCACAAAATAGTGAACTTTTTGCAAGCAGGGGATTGGTTAGCCAAGATAGATTTGTCCAATGCCTACTTCCACCTACCTGTGTCCAAAGCACATCGATGCTTTCTCAGAGTTATTTACAAAGGTCATCTATGGCAAATGACGTGTCTACCTTTCGGCCTAGCATGTGCACCAAAAATTTTCGCATCTCTTACGAATTGGGTGGCACAAGTTCTTCGGGGGAAAGGCATTCGAACTGTGGTGTACCTAGACGACTATCTATTAGCTTGCCAAGATCCTCTGCTCCTAAAGCAACAAGTTCGGGATGCTCTGAGCATTCTACAGAAACTAGGTTGGCAAATAAACTTCCAAAAGTCGGTCCTAGTACCACAAACCAATGTACAATATCTGGGAATTGTTTGGGATACTCATGCAAATCTAAAAAGTTTACCGATAAAGAAGTGTGGGGATCTTATAACAAAGATTTTGACAATGTTAGAAAGAAAAAGGGCCAATCTAAAAGAGATTCAAAGCTTAGTGGGGTCAATAAATTTTGCCAGTTTTCCAGTGTACAGGGGACGCTTACATCATCGAGCTCTCCTGAAACATTGCCAGCAGTTACTGCGTTGCAATCCTCGGCTGCAATTTCCGATACCAACCGCTGCCTTAAAAGAGTTGGATTGGTGGAAACTCAACCTGACTCAGCCCTCGCTCCTTCATTTCCCTCCCATTTCGAATTACTTGGTTACAGACGCCTCAGAAGTAGGATGGGGAGCTCAGCTGAACAATCTGAGGTTGTCGGGCCAATGGACGCTAGAGGAAGGGCGTTTACATTCCAATCAAAGAGAAATGCGGGCTGTGTGGTACGCATTAAAAGATCATTGTCCGCACCTTGTGGGATCTTCGATGCTAATACAGAGCGACAACCGCACAGTTGTTGCGTACTTGCGAAACGAAGGGGGTACAAAGTCGGGGCCTTTGATGGAAATTACATACAAGATTTTCACTTTATTGGATCGGTTCAATATTCACTTAGAAGCCCATTACATTCCAGGCCGCTACAACGGAGAAGCGGATCGGTTGTCACGTTCAATTCATCCGCCAGAATGGCACCTTCTACCCACAATTACGTCCATAATTTTTGCGAGATGGGGGCTTTCCAGTAATAGACCTGTTTGCATCAGCGACAGCTCACGTTGTCCCAGTTTACGGTACGCTGGACGTGAGAGACCGGCAGGCACATCTGTACGACGCGTTCAGTCAGGAATGGCACTTCTCACTAGCATGGGTATTCCCGCCTCCATTTCTAATTCCCCGGGTATTACAGCACCTCAACTCGGCAACGGGAATATATTTGGTTGTAGCACCGAGATGGACCAAGGTATTTTGGCGACCAGACTTGAAGAGTCGCGCTCTGAATCCTCCTTTCACAATACGGAACTTGGGACTAGTTCTGATCGACACAGTAACGAATCGGTCACCTCCACTGACACCAGACATGTATTTGGAGGTATGGAGATGTGGGGGTGGACGGAATATCTAACAGGTTGGTCGGATAGGCAGAGACAATTTTTACAGAAAAGTTGGCGGAATTCTACTTTAACTATCTATAAAGTAGCATGGCAAAAATGGTGCGCGTGGGCGAAGGCGAACTTTGTCTCCATCAGTCAACCCACTGGAGCTGACTTTGCTAGGTATCTTATAGACTTACACCAAGTACAAGGACTGGCGTATAAAACCATTTTAGTCTATAAATCTGCTGTTTCAGTTTTATGCAACCCTAATACAGAATCCCGTTTGAGTTCACATGTGTTGGTAAAACAAGCTTTGAAAGCTATTTGTAATAGTCAATCTGTCAATAATAATAAAACAAAGGCTCCAATATGGGATACAGATGTACTGACAGATTGGTTACAAAATAATTTGCCAAACACGAATAATTTATTTGAATGTTCTGCGCGTGCAGCTGTGTTATTATTATTGTGCTCTGGCCGTCGTGTACATGATCTTACATTACTGGATATTGAAGACAACAATTGCTTGTTAAAGGACGAATCAATAATTTTCTGGCCTAAATTTGGGTCCAAAACTGACACGGTATGTAATAGACAGTCAGGATGGCGTATTTATAGAAACAAAGATAATCAATCCCTAGAACCATATTTTTGGATACAGAAAGTTATTGAGTTGTCTCAGTCTAGACGTGCAATCTGTAAAAAGACTAGCTTATTCTTAACAATTTGTGGTCAACCAAAAGAAGCTTCGAGTACTAATATTGGTAATTGGGTTAAGAAGATTTTATGTCAAGCAGGTATCAAAGCTAGCCCAGGTAGTTGTCGACCCGCAGTCGCTTCAAAAATTGGATCCAAAATTGTCCGTTAGATGACATACTTGCACGAGGGAATTGGAGATCAGGAAATACTTTTCTAAAATATTACTGCAGAGAAATTCAAAGTTCTTCATTACCGTCTAGCTCTAAAGGTGTATTACAATTATTTACTCCTGTGCCTGATTGATTTTAAATATTGCTTGAAATTTGAGTTTATTTTTTATTATAGATTTTTTGATTAGTTTAATATATCTGTTGCTAGACATGAATTAAATGTTTTTATTTGAGCAGTTCATGTTAATTTATCGTTATTATTTTTATCAAATTGTGATTAGTACTATATAGGAATGATTATATCATAAAGTATGTGGTAATTAAAGTTCATTTATTTACAATAAATTGTTAAAAATACATGGTTGTTCCTCATTTAACTTATGTCACATTTCACTTCACTTACTATTTGTTTAACTGCTGTTGGTAATTTTAAAAATTATCCCAATTGGTTTAACATAGTATCACATTGGCTTTTCATGTACACCAGGCGATAACAGACAGATCTCAAATATTTAATATAGGCTTCAAATAACGGTTCAAAGCTTAATATCAGCGTTTTACCTACCAATAAAACGCTTATTAAGCGATAACCTTATTTGAAGCCTATTATATCAATTCTGCCTGGTGAAAATTTTCATATATATATATATTTGAGATCCAATGAAGCAAGGCGCTGACACTAGCCATCTTCTGAGCGCAGCGCTACCTGGTGTACAACGAGGGAACTAAAATGGTGGGGGACGACCAATGAGAATTCGAGAAAAAACTGACGCGTTACCGGAAATCAAGTTAGCTTCTCTCAAATATTTAATATAGGCTTCAAATAAGGTTATCGCTTAATAAGCGTTTTATTGGTAGGTAAAACGCTGATATTTTATTCTTACATACATCCCTACTCTCTAGAGAACGACTGGGCGGATTTCAATGAGCTTCTTTCGTGTTTAATAAAAGAAATTAAAAAAAATATGGCTAAGTTCGATTCAATCAGTGAATTAGGGCAAATAAATACATAGCTGCATCTACGAGTAAGTGGAATTCCAAATGATCACATATAATGTTAATAACTAGAGCAAACTTGATCTTATCTTTAAGAAAAGTAGGTAATATTGAAAAATCTTGGGATATTAACACACATCACCATCTAGTTCCATGGTAAGCTACGAGGCTTGTGTTGTGGATACCAGGTAGTCGATACATTGCACATATGTAACTTTAAATACATACACATTATAAATATAAACAACCATGACTGGAGTACAAACATTCGTGCTCATCACATAAAGGAATGCCCCCAGGCGGACTCGAACCCGCGACCGTGGCACACCAAGTAAGCACCAAACTAAGCCAAACGTGTTGTCTTTAAATTTCACAAGAGTAATGTTTCACTAGCAATTATATAAAGGTAACTAGCGCGTCACCCTCGCTCCGCTCGGGTTCGTCCCTCTAACGTTTAGTATAGATTTCTGAGATATTTTCCCGCAGTAAAAAATATCCTATATGTGGACCCGGACAACCAGCTATCATCATACCTACCGAATTTTATCAAAATCCCTCTAGTGGTTTTTTCGTGTTGCGTAAAAACTATAGATTCGGCCTCTGTATCGATAATAACGACTATTTCAATATGATTTTCAAAAAAATATTTAATGTAATTCGGCTTGGTCACAATTTTATTATATGTATAGATAAAGGTAATGAGTGTATATATTTTTTTCAAAATTATATAAGCCGTATTTTGATTTCCTATGTTTTAATAGCTCTGGAAAATATTTTAATTACCTTGTAGCCATAGTTGGCTTGTAAAATCGAGTTTTTAAATAGGTACAGTTCGTAAGCTGTTTTGATTTCGATGAACGAATTATAATAATGAGCTTGAAAACAAAATTTCAGTCTATTAGGGTTTAAGTAATATCCTAATGATATCGGAAAAATAACTGCAATCGATTAAGTCCATTTTTAGTCAGTGTTAATAAAAGTAAGATCAAAATCTTCACAGACGATAAAAGAATTAAAGCTGTTACTTGAAGTATACCCACTAGGAAAATGTAATCAATTGTATTCAGCCCTTTTTGTCGTCCCACTGCTGGGCACGGGCCTCCCTTCAATACGAGGGGGATCAGGCCATAGTCCACCACGCTGGCCAAGTGCGCGTTTGCGGACTTCACATGTCTTTCGAAAACTTGCTAGGTTATCTCAGACATGCAGGTTTCCTCACGATGTTTTCCTTCACCGTAAGGCAAGTGGTAATCATGTTAGAAATGATTCGCACATGAAAATATCAGAGGTGCGAGACCCGAGATTTGAACCCGCTTCGCTCGGTTTCCCAAGCGAGCGCGTTACCACTGGGCTACCACTGCCTGTAAATAATTATTATCACCAATATGTGAAAATACAACTAAATATATTATCAAAAGTGTTAGAGGAGAGGGGATGCCGTAGTGAAAATATTTAACAATAATGTTTAAGATTACTTTATTTTGTTTTTACATTTGCTTTTCTTTCTTATTTGTCATTTTACTTAGATGCCTACAAATTTTCTTTTTTAATTCCTTCTGTCGTTTAAGTTTACGCCATTCATCTTCTTCTTGTTGTTTCTTGAACTTCTTCACTCTCTCAACTGTCTGCTCTTTTTGAACTTCTTTCTTTTTCTTAAAGTTAGTTTTCAACATTTTAATTACGCTGGATACTTGCTGTTCGTGAGGACTCTTGACGACGGCTATTCTATCTGAGAACTTCTCTTTTAAATTTGTTTTCGATAAGGACATTGATTTAGATTTAGGTTTCAATTTGTACGGCAAACCTTTTTGAAGTTCCTTAGGTATTACTAATGGTTTGAAGACTTTTGGTTCCCTCACAATGTCAGTGTACATCGAGTCAGCGTTAGCATCGCTTTTGATATTCCGTTCTCGTTTCAGCTGTCCTTTCGTCTTCATTCCCTGCCAAGCGTTCTTATTGCCAACCGGAAGCAAAAGATTGACAACGGGCGCGTAAAATTTAGTGACGTCCACTTTGAACCAAGTTCTACAGAAAATTACGTCACTCATTAGAATTTTATCTTCGAACGTCGCGCGGAATGCGCCTTCCGGTTTGTTTAAAGCCTTTTTAATCTGCCCTCTAATGCCAGAAACCGTTTTTATTCTCGCTCCCTCAAATTTGGCGACCTCAAGAGTACTTGTGAACATGTCTTTAATAAAAGCTGTCTTTTTGTAAATTTTTAAAGGTGTTCCAACTAATTTTAACTTTTTCATAATCTGTGTAGATTTATTGATTTCATTGACACTTCCTGTGGCTGCAATTCGAAAACCTAATTGTTTTATTTCATTTGACTCATTATTCACAGTCTGTAGAGCTAAGAAACCTGTATTTTGTGGTGTAATTGGTCCATAGAAGTGCATGTTGCAAGTGACATGCTCAGGTGTATACTTCAAATATCGACACTTTAGATCGTCTTCAATTTTAGAATAAATAGGTAAAGTTTGAAATCGGCGCCAACCCAACGAAATGATAAGGGGATCATTCGTTTTTAATATCTTTTTGTACCACCTGTGTTTCTTTACTTTACATGATACAAAACCAATATTCTGTTCAGCCATGTTGAGAGCTCCAATAAGTAATGGATAGCTAGAATCGAAGTTGGTCACAAATTCTGAGGACATATTTTTAAATAGCATTCTGACATACAATCCTGGTCTGTATCCTTCTACTTCCACTCTTAAGCCATTGTCTAAATTTTCGAAAACTGACTTATTTAGCTCAGATTGCTTCAAAGCCTCTGCTTTTAAATTTTCATAATATGAGTGGTCACCTTTTATTCTGTGGTCGTCAGGGTTGTCATATTCTGCATCAAACTTCGCTTTTAATTTCATTTTCTTATCCAGAATTTCTGATTTTGTTAATTCAGCTTTACGTTTCGCACCAACTACCTCCTTTGTTTCTTCTTTATTTTCGCTTACATGTTTTTCTCCAGTTTCTAAATCTTCAAAATCACCAAACATCTCATCTTCACCATCACTCGCATCATCTAACTTGAGAAGTTCTTCCGCGTCTTCATCTGCGGATCTTTTGCCAGTTACGAAGCTATTTATCAAAATTTGTTTATATTCATCTTTCGTCCAATCCCTAAGATTCGGTTTATCTAATGAATAGAAAAACGAACATTCATTTAGGTCCAATTGTTCTTTCTCTTTATGTTTTTTCTTTTGAGTACTCGTCACTTTTTTAAAGAGACCACCAATTTCTTCTTCATCACTTTCATCACTCTCGTCTTTCTGTTCCTTGGTTTTATTTCCAATTTCAAAATCCCCATATACTAGCTTCATGATATTATTTGATGTTTTCTGACGTTCAAAATATGCTGCTGTAGCTTTCTCACTTAACTTTTCTTTCCATTTTGTACTAAAATCTTCTTCATCTGAGCTCTGATCAGAATCTGACTTTCCTTCAGCAGTCACATTCCATTTGCGATCTTCTTCCATGTCTTCATCAGCATTATCATTATCTTCATTTTCTGAACCAGAATTATTATCCCATGGAAGTTTTGAACTTTTGACATTACTGTCCTTTTCACTCTGATCTATTCCACTGTCATTATCAGAGTCACTGTCATTGTCGGACTCACCATCTCCTTCATCAGAACTACTCTGGTTCTCTTCATTTTTACCATGCTGTAAATATTCATCATCCTTTACCATATCAGGATATATAACAGCACCTCCACTGAAAAGTTTAAACCCAGACTCTTGCATTTGTTCATCAACAGTTTCTTTTGTTTCTACAACATTTTTTAATAAAGCTTTCTTTTCATTTGTTTCTTCATCTTCCTTATTATGTGAATGTGATCCTTTAAGTTCAATATAAACTGCATCTTTGTCATAGACTATACCTCCAACACCAGCGAAAGGAGCATATATTTGTCTCTCTCTTTCCATTAAGTGTCTCTTTTTGTCACGATTGGGTAATGGACATGGATCTGGTAGATATGACAATTCACTAATTTTCATATCACCAACACCTGAAAAGGAGACAAGTAAAATTATTATACGTAATAGCAGTATCCCGCAGATTCACCTGCGTAAAATTTGTTTCACAAATAAACAAACTCTGCCTCTTTGTAATATTAGTATAGATTATAATTGTGCTATAAAAAATATCTAAATTCCCTTAGTTCTTCTCAAGGCTGCAGTTATTTTTCCCCTGCTACTGATAGAGGTTTTACATAATATATTAAACAAACAATTATTCAAAATTGAAAATAATATTGTCTCATAAATGTAAACAAATAAATCAGTAATTAAAATTACATTAAAAAAAATAGATTTTGCTTACCTGCTATATGCACTGCAGATTCTTTCATAAGAGGTACACCTCTAACATAGCCATAGAGAACAACATCTCTATTTACTTTAGGATCCTTTCTTATAGCTTCTTGATTAGTAATATCTTCTAACCTGTCTGCTAACACATAAGCATGGGTCATTCTCCAACTCAAGGGGCGGAACTTCATCACTGATATAAATCTAGACAAATTCTTTATTTCATTTCTTAAGTATTCTCCATGAATTATACCAGAAAGGTAAAACAATTTAGCACCAGGATAGACTTCTGTCCAAAAACGATGTTTCAGTGTTTTCTTTGTTATTTTTAATTTTTTTGCATTCTTAATCATATCTAAATGTGTCAACACTCCCATGATCTTTGGCATGCCATGGACTTGGCAAATATTAAGAAATTCAAATATCTCCATTTCGAATCCAAAACTAGCATCGCATAGTAATAATACAAGATCTGCACATTTTGCTATGTCTATCATGGAATTGATGTCATTATTACATTCAATTAAAGTAAGTCGACGTTTTTTAGATGTGACAATGGTAATTGGGCCGTTTGTACTCGTCACGTTGGTTTTTATGAAGCTTTTAATCAAATTATTTATAAGCGTTGTTTTACCAACTCTGGGAGGGCCCACCACCGCTACAACGATTGGTGGAGGTTCCAAAGGTGTTTTGTCCACTTGGGGAATATGTTGCTTTTTAGCAATAACATCCTCTCGCCGCCGAAATTGCCTTTCAGCTCGAACCGCAGATTGAATAGCAAATGCTTTTGGATTTCTTTGCCGTGCGGTTAGGTTAGATTGATCTATTTGATTCTTCTTTTTCTTCTTTTCAGCTTTTCTTCCTGCATGTTTAGCTCGATGTGCTTTTTTCTTATCAAATATGGCTTCATCAGCCATAACTGAATTTAAATCATGCGCTGTTTTGTAAAATAAATTCACGTGCTAAAACCTCACAATGACATTGTTGAATGTTGACAAATTTTGACATATGCCAGATGCCACAGCCAGGCGCAATGAACGAAAATATTGTAACTTGTTATTGTTACAATTATTATGATTTTATAATTTTATTTATATTAAAAATTAAAGATATCCATCATTTATAATTTATTAACTAACTGTTATTTTTAATTAACTATTAGAAAACGTTTAATGAAATTATTTAATGATAATGAAGAATAATCTTGACTTTTTCTCCCACCAGATGTCGCTATCAGTATATTGTAAAACTATAGCATGGATAAATTTGGTGCGTTTTATTTTTTAATTAAAGTGATAAATTGTGCAATATCAGGATGAAAAGGAAATTGATATCATTTGTTCCCAAAAGATAAAAACTAAAGCTAAAGGCTAAAGCAATAAGACGGCCAAAATTGGCGAAATCACAATCTTTATATTTAAGGCTATGTGGACATCATTTTAAAGAAAGTGTTTTTAAAACTCTTAAATCGTCTACAGTTGATTTTTTTTTATAATTTTTGTACTAATTTTTATTCTTAACATTAATCTCCCATATTACTCCCTTATGGGATTGTCTTTCGAAAAATGCTAAACCACGAATTTATTTAATTATAATATTGAAAAGCATTAATACCAAGTTTTAAGTAATTCTGATTATAAATAATTCTTTGCCGATATAAACTTTAGTATCCTCTTTTCCCCTTTAAGGAATGAATTTCTAAAAAAACAATTAAATATCTCTATCTTATCCTCAGACTGATTGTAAATAGGCTATACCTGTGGCGCCTTTTTTTCAAGAAATCTTCTCCATTGAAAAAAAAAGTAGAAAATGGCAACATTTGTCACAGTGTTTGTACACTGGTCACTGTGCGTGTATAGGCAACATTGCAGTGAAACTGTCAGTACCGCCGCGAATCAATGTTGTATGATTGACCGATTGTGTGTTTCGTCAAAAAGGTTTTTATTTGGATGATGAAAGCAAAAAACGGAGCTCTTGATGATTGCTCTCGAGTGCATGAAAGGAAAGTGAACTAGACACCATTATTTTAAAATGACTACTTCGGAAGTGGAGAGCCGAAACATCGCTATTTCCATGTTAGTATGCATTTAATTGTTGTACTACATTACGCAGATAAATTTACCTAAGTCAGATATCACAGTTTATTTACTTGTATCCCATGTTTGTTCATGCCGTGCTAATTTATAAAGGATCATCGATGTCTGACATAGGAACATTATAAAAGTTAGAAACATAGGAAATAGCACACATTGAGCCGAAAGCATATTGCTTTGTGCAAAAATGTAATTATTTCTGTTTTTATATTTGAATACATAACAGATGCTAATATTGTTTGTATACATTGTTGCTGTTTTTTAATTATTTTATTATATTAAATATATTTGTGTGTTCAGTGTTATTATTACATTATTTAATATATTTATTAGGAGAAAATCCGTGGAAAATCTAGTGATATCATCTCAAGATGCCATAGGGCAAAGTATCAGCCAGGCTCTTACATTCTCCGGAGTCATTACACAGTCCAACCAAGTGCTACAAGAGACCAAGTAAGTTATGATAATTTGCATAATTATAAACAATGATTAAAAAAAATGTTTGAATAATTTGCTATACAATTTTTTTGATGATTATTTATTTTTTGGTTGTCCATTTTATTCTATATATAGTTTAGAATAAAATGTTTAATAGCAGTATTAAAATGTAGGCAAGATTCATAATAACAATTAATTTAAAGTTTAAAAGTATTCATGAGTATAATGAAACATTCTAACAGCTAGGTTTTATATTTATTTTTTTACCTACTAAATATTTTTTATCACATTCAGAAATGTGTTCTTGCATAGAACATTTTTATTTTCAAAGTTCTTACTATTTAAAACTTAAAAATGAAATTGAAGTTCTTTTTTATAATAAAGGAAATCAAATAATATGTTTTCTTTTATGAACTTTTATGTTTTTTTTACCACAGTGTCAATTTGTATTTGCTACTATACTAAGTTTTATACATAAGTGTATAGTTCTATTTAGATTGAAACTAGATATGAGTATCTCTTTAAGGCTCTTTATGGCACTTTAAGATTTTCAACATTGAATAAACATGGAATTTTATTATGTTTTTATAGTGGCTGTGCTGATGCACACATTTAGGCTTTATAACACTTGTAACCCTATGAACTCCAGTTGTCCCGTAACCACCTATCAATTTGCTTGACTAGTATATTATTATAAAAGTATATATTGTGCTAGCGAAATTTGTTAAAATCAATATTTTATATATATATATATATATACACACACACAACTACAGTTAACACTCAATATCACCCACACACACAAAATTTTTATTGTGTCTATGTATTACCAAAACCAGACTATCAAAATTTCAATATCTATTAATTTAGCTTTTCAAGAAAAGTTTATCAAACACATTTAAAAATAAATCAGTGTAAAATTCTAACGCAAACTATTTTGCATACATAAAAAATGTTTACATAGTTTTACTTTAAATCTATCACACATCTTTATGTGTTTTAAATTTGAATATAAAACATTGGCTGCAGTTTAGAATATGGGACATTACCCCTGGCGGAGTGGGTGGTATTTCTGGATAGGGGACGTGATAGGGCGTCGAAGAGTTAAATAAAAAATTTTCCGAAAACGTACGAGTAAAAAGTTATTGAGACTTAAAGTTACAACATCTCCATACATTGTTTTGACATTACTACCATTTAGACACTTGGAGTCAAAACGTCACTTTCAATTGTCAAAATGATCTCCAGATGATTGTCTTTATTTGTACTTGCGTGAAATTCGAATTTTCTAGTTTTCTAGTCATTTATGGCACTCGCCGGCCGCTACCGCGGCACGCTCGCTTCGCTCGCTCGGCTCGTGCGTTGTGGAACCTAACCTAGATATGAGGAATAATAAATAAATAATCTTAAATATTCTAACCTAACCTAACCCAGATATGAGGAATAATAAATAAATAATCTTAAACGTTCTAACCTAACCTAACCCAGATATGAGGAATAATAAATAAATAATCTTAAACGTTCTAACCTTTTTTTTTTTTTTTTTTAACGTTGGGAAATGCATTTACGCACGACGTGTGGGACTCACCGGCGTAATACAGCCAGTACTACCCACTAAAACCCAACAAAACCTTCCCCCGTCTTACCCAGATATGAGGAATAATAAATAAATAATCTTAATATTCTAACCTAACCCAAATATGAGGAATAATAAATAAATAATCTTAAATATTCTAACCTTTTTTTTTTTTTTTTTTTAACGTTGGGAAATGCATTTACGCACGACGTGTGGGACTCACCGGCGTAATACAGCCAGTACTACCCACTAAAACCCAACAAAACCTTCCCCCGTCTTAATGGGGCGTCGCAGGATCGCTTACGCATTCAACTACGACGCCCCGACGGCAGGTCTGCCGAAGCAGACCACCACAACCTTGGGGTTGCTCCAAAGTCCACTCTGCTATCAGAGAAGTACCAGGAGCAACCCGCAAGGTACACCGCCGCCCGAAGAGGGCCACCCCCCACCGCCCACCGAAGTGGGCCACCCCCCACCGCCCACCGAAGTGGGCAACCTCCCTGTGCGTTTCTTAGCTTCGTACTACTACTACTGAACCCCCCCACCACGACAAGGTGAACGCACGTTGGGGGGGCCAAACCCGACATCCCTTCCCCCCGCCTTAGTGGGACGCCGCAGGATCGCTTGCGCATAACTACTACGGCGCCCCGGCGGCAGGTCTGCCTAAATACTAAGCAGACCATCAAACCAATGGGGTTGCTCCACAGTCAACTCTGCTACGTCAGAGAGGTACCCGGAGCAGCCCCATAAAGCCAAAACACCGCCCACCGAAGTGGGCCACCTCCAATCGGCTGCAGAGGACAGGGAGAGCGGCAACGGAACACCGACACTCCTCTTCCCCTGCAGCCCCACCGCGTCCGCCATCAAACGGTGGCGGCCCCGTCTAGGCCGCGGAAGGTAGGGAGAACGGCGCACCGAAATACCGGCACTCCTCTCCTGCCGCGGCCTACCCCTCCGCCGAATGCGGGCCTGCGACCACAGTCCCGCAACCGGCACCCATCATCCGGTTGTGGGACCAAGCGGTCCCACCACCGGTGGCCGCAACGTCTTTGGCTCGAGGCCTAGACGAGCGGCCCCATCCAAGCCATTTGGTCCGCGCCGGATTTCTCCGGTACCACCCGCCCCTCTAAGCGGGTGGCATGCCCCTATCCGCCACCTGGGGACGCGCCCGGTAGGAGTTGGCTTCTCCCCCGGGAAATATTCTAACCTAACCTAACCCAGATATGACGAATAATAAATAAATAACCTATGTCTTAAATTAACCACAATGTCGCAAAATAAAAACCAAAAGTAAATAATACATTTAGATTTTAAAAATAGTCTACTCACGTTTATAAATTGCTTTCCTTTAATGGATATACATTTTTGATTGCCTGCCACATACAATCAAAAGGATCCTCTCTTCTGTTTCTCACGATTCTGTGCCACATGTATGTGCACAGGTGGTCAGCAAGGGCCTCTTTTTTATATCCTGCATTTGTCACTTCACATTTAAGGTGCTTCCAGCTTCCTTCTATTGCCTGAGTGTTAACACCACTGATAGGCTCTACAAATCTCCCTACACCCATAGAGCTATGATTGACTGTCTTATGAGTGTAGTTTTTGCCAGGTATGTCTGCTAAGCCCTCATACGCTTTCCAACAATCTGTCCAAATTTCTGTACCAGGGGCAATATGTTTCTGAATAAGTGGAAATAGAGTGTTACGCTCACGTTTATTATCCGGACATATTTCCAGTCTATAACCGGGGCCATCTTTTTCAATCATACCTAATATCCAATTGCCTTCGCGTGGACGACCTCGGTTATATTTCCTTTTCCCTACCAGGGATTCGTCTATTTCCACTATCTTACCTAGTCCTCCAATCTGGCCTTCAGTCTCGAATTGTTCATCTAGAGATATCATGCAGACCATATGAATACCAATCAACTACTGTAGCTGAAGATGTGATCTTATCTATAGAAGTTTCTTTGATAGCCTGCTCCTGATTAAATTTATTAGCAAAGGCGTAAGTGAGTAGAACTACTTTCTCAGGCGAAACTTTAACATTTTCAAACCATGTACCCTGAGTAGCACTAATGGTTTTTTGGTCATTCCTATATCTGCATTTAAACCGTCCTAAACCATGACCCGGCTCCAATATCATTTTTTTCACTATTTTATTTTTATATTTACATATGGAACAGTCCAAGTCACTTATTAAAAGTCCTTCACTCCTCAACCAGCTTAGACAGGTCTCTCTGTCTTTTAAATGTGTGGTTGTAAGCTTAAATATATTCATATTTACAAAAAAAGTCACTAACAGAACTAAAACTAACTCACTATTTAAGTACACTAAAACTATGAACACTTAAAACTATAAAAATAATATTAAACAAAAACAAGAAACGAAAGTATATAAAAATTAACAAAAACTAATAACTAATGGAAAATAATAAGAAAAAAATAACAATGAAAAAGAACAAGACATATAAAACGGAAAACTTAAAACACGCATTGAGTACAAAGTCACAAATTATGAAACTTCGCGGTATTTTAAGAACACCCACCAATAATACTGAAAAATATTCACAGATAAAAAAAATGATTTTTTTTTACTAAATGTACAATTGTAAAACAATATATTTTACATAAATCAAATAAAAAGTCATCAATGTATTTATAAAATGAAAATAATATTTTTCTTTTTATTTATTTATTTATTTATTAATAGTAATATTTTACCAACAGAAAAAGCAAACATAATCAAATATAATCTGTTGTCATTTAAGCGGTAATATAAAACAAAGTGTCAGTTTTGCTTTTGTCAAAATGTAAGATCATTTTGTTTGTGTTGTGAAATTATTAAAATATTAAATACAATAAAGCATTAATTGTTGTGAAAATATGTCTTGTACATAAAAAAGGATGCGTACTATTCGTTAAAGGTATGTTTATCTGTTGTAATCACTTATTTAGGTAAAGAAATGTATGGAAATGTGTTAGATATGTTATAACTTTAAGTCTCAATAACTTTTTACTCGTACGTTTCCTCCAAATATTTTTAATATATTTTGATTCTCTGTCACCTCCCCTATCTAAAAATGCCACCCACTCCGAATGGTGGAAAAGAAATATATGAAAATGTATGGAAATGTTGTAACTTTAAGTCTCAATAACTTTTTACTCGTACGTTTTCGTAAAATTTTTTATTTAACTTTTCGACGCCCTATCACGTCCCCTATCCAGAAATACCACCCACTCCGCCAGGGGTAATGTCCCATATTCTAAACTTGTGCCAAAACATTTATAAAGGAAGTTGAAATTGCGTCTATAATTAAACATGAGTAGCATTATCCATTACTAACTCATTGACTAATTTCTTTATTATATGCATTGAAAATTCGGCTTTGACGACGACGGACACGAACAATAGCAGTGCACGTGTACGATCGTAACTAACTTTAACGACAACAACAGATACTTTTCAAGGTTAAATATTCCTCTAAACATTGTTGTCAATACTGTTTGTATTTCTATACGTTTGTCTGACAGTATGATGAAAACTAATGTCTGATTTGGACCAAAATTTTAGAGTTGTCGTCTGCTTCTGCAAATGTTTTCGTATCGTTATGTATCTATCTCACACACTCTGGCTTACTTGCGATGTTCTAAAGCTATATATAGCGAAAATCCTGAAATTGATACTCTCTTGCATAGTCCGAATTAAACCAAAGCAGTCTATAAAAATATATGACTTGTCAGTAAAACAAATACCTACCGCCTCCATCTTTCTATTTCCCACAAACAAGTACTTTTGTAATCATATTCAAACGTTAACAGATATTATTATATAATCATTCATAAAATACTAAACCAACAGAGTTATCTACGATTGCTATACAAAGAGTCGTAGCGGCATAAATGGGAAATTTTATATTTGACACCACTGTAAGTACTTAAATTATACTAAATGCGATAAAAATTAATTGTCATTTTTATCCACTAACCTCGTGCTGTTGCATAACACCGTTTTTGGCAACCATTCTGTCCCATATACCCTATTCCAATAATTTTATGTGTTATTATGACCAAAGGAATGAGACCATTTGGTAAGATATACTTTTTAAAACAATGAAAAATGTTTAAAATTCTTTCAGTGAATTCGTTTAGTGCGTCAGAATATAATTACGTTGTGGCATGGATCTGAACTGCCGCTTGCTTACTACGCCTAATAACGCGAGTTCGATTAATCAGATGGTATGATTTGATTAGCCTGAAGCGTGGCATTGGGTGTTTTGCCACTGGTGCCGGCATATATATATTATTATAGAGAGTCTTTTCCGTCATATTGCTAATATGGAAAGCCATAAAACAATTATCATTAATATCTTATAACTACGTATGAAATTCCATCCAGAAATAGTTTTTACATATCACACTGGAAACGCTCATAAAAATGATATAGTATGTATGTGTAATTAAAGTAATAAATGTACTTGATTGCATGAATCATCAACTCTACTGACTTCTGTTAGGAAGCATTCTGTGTGCGGTTTTTTTTTTTAATTTAAAATGGTTAAATTATGTTTTTATTAAAAACTCGTTATACATATTTATATAACCTACTTGTGTTAGCTGGGTTCCTAATAACAAAACTGATGAAAACTGCTTTGTTTGTATGATATGAATTGTTAAAGATTGTGAGTGTGCTAAAGGCTATTAACAATAAATGATGCACACCTTGGGAATGAAATGATCGCCTCCAGGCTACTACTTCAACTTATAGAAATATTGTAATTTATAACTTAACTTTATAAAAAAGATAACGAAAGTTCCGCTAAGTTTCTCTCGCCAGTTTTTTCTCAGGTCTAAGGCTTCTTCTTTCCGAAATGGTAGTAGACTCATGACGTTCAGTAAAAAATTGTAATAATTTCATACTGAATAAAATATTTTCAATTTGAATTTGAAAAGTCAGTAAATTATATATGATTGAATATCGCTACAGAGACTAATTTAAACGTTGTTTTTGTTACTAAGTCAATTATTTATAGGATGTCATTTTTTGTTTATATAATTTAGCCTGAACATTTTTATTAAATTTTTTTGGCAAATCTTATTGTAATAGACATTATTATCGATACAGAGGTCGAATCTATAGGTTTTAGAATTTTTGTCTGTCTGTCTGTCTGTTACCGCATCACGGAAAAACCACTGGAGGGATTTTGATGAAATTTGGTATGATGGTAGCTGGTTATCCGGGTAAACATATGGGATACTTTTTACTGCGGGAAAACATCTCATCTCTGAGAAATCTATACTAAACGTTAAAAAGTGAAGTAGGGACGAATCCGAGCGGAGCGAGGGTGAGTCGCCAGTCGACTATAATTTAATGAAAGGCGGGGCTTTATTCTAGAAATATTATGATGAAATATGTAAGTAAATATGCAAAAAATGCATAAGTTAACATTTTATTTAAATTAAAAGTGTTGACGGAAAAGATTGATAGTATTGTTATTGCGTCCTCAATAATTATTAATTGTCTATTCGCTGTAATTTTTTTATCACGAAACTAAATTATCTCTTATCGACAGACGACAGTGTGGATATAGCTTGCACAGGTAGTGACAGTGAAACAGTGTTTTGTTCTGAAAATGATGAAATTAGTAAAGTTAGAAGAGAATGGACAGTTCGTAGATTACATTGTTCACATGATCGGATTGGTGTGGGAGGACTCCGTAATCAAGTATTTAAATTGTTAACAAATCTTATTATTAATTATAATTTTGTTACAACATTTCGCAAAATGACTTTCATCAGCATCAATCATCACCCAAGACTAGTATATTTCATTTTAGTTTCATGTCTCTTCATTTTTACCACGAATTGAAAATTGTGTAAAACTAGCATCCTTTGTTGTCTTTCCTTAACATTATAATCAAAGGGTTTTTAAGAAACTGATGAACTGAATCCTTTAAAGCAATTAATACACCATCAGTATTTCCTCTAGTGAGGTAGAGTCTGATCGTTTGCTCGCAAAAAACAATGAACAAAAGTCTCTATTTACTGTATCTTCTGACAATAAAAACAAATACAAGATATCAGCACGAATGATAAACAAAAATTCTATTGCTCTGTTTGAGTTTACGTAACTATAAAGGCAAACACTCGATTGGTTCGCCACTTGGTTCTTGTTTTCTATTGGACGCTCTCGTGGTTTTTCAGTATTAGTGACAATAATTAAATCTCCTTAGTGGCTGTTTTCGTAACAAAGGATAAGTAAGAGTTAAGTAAGAGTTTTAATTACATTATCGTAGGTGAATATTTTGATTTAATATCTTTATGAATACTGTCCACAGACTAAATGGTGATTTTACCTGTTCACCATATGCACTATTAGTAAAATGCCTACCTTGAAAACCTCGGCCTCGGCCTAGGCTCGGCCTTTTTCAGAAAAGATATAAACATTGCGTTTTTTTAGAAAATACACCTACATACATAGATAAAATGAATTATCGAAATCTTATCTAAATATAATTAATATTTGAACCGAATCGTTAGAGTTTTAAGGTTTCCGAGATACGATAAATTTATATATTACTCGTATATACAAGATACTGCTCATTAAATATTTGAAGATAAGATAGTAAGTATAATAATGACCTCCTCAGCAATCTAATCTCATTGAGACTAGCCATGCGTACAGGAGACATTATAGTACATAAGACTGTGTATGTGCCGAGACAAGTGCACTCTCAATTTTTTCACTTTAAAAATTTCTGTGAGACGGCCGGTGAGAGATCAGGCGGACTGATGGCTGTAGGTGCACCCTAACTCCAGGGTTCTAGTAATATAACAATTTATTAGCACGAAAACCCCATAACTATACTCTAGATCTGCAGCTGTATGTAATAATGTACTTCTGATCAATGTCGGCCACGGCGGCCAATCTCTCTGAGACTAGACAACTGCGCAAGAGATACATATATATTATAGTGAACAAGTGCACTCTCTATTCCTTTTACTCTCAAAGTCCGACGGAACGATACTTTGATACGACTGGTGAAAGTAAAGGAAAAGGACCGAGGGTTTTACTCCAAGGCACGGGGGTGACTCACCGCCAACTTCCCAACTCCGGGTTTCTTCTGAGGATATCTTAACAAATCTCAAAAAACAAACTTGGCCCGACGGTCCGACCCGGGACTCGAACCTAGGATCTCCAGATCTGCAACCGCAGATACTAGCCACTAGACCAACGAGGCAGACCCTATTAATAATAATATTTTATTATGGACATAACTCTAGTTTTTTTTATTAAAGTTACATCTAGTTATATAAAAAGGCAAAGACAAAACAGTTAAGCACCTTTTTCTCCTCTAAAAACCGTTAGTTTTTTTATACATAGATAGAAATAGGTAAATTCTACTCATGAATGTTTTCCTCAAATTTTCAATAATGATTATAGTGGAATTTCGACCACTGTAAGAACACTAGTATTATAATACATATGTATAAAGATGGTACCTAGAGCCTACACAGCCCTGATCCCATTAGATATGTTTGCCCAACGACCTTAACTATATTTTATTCATTAAGTATTTAACATAAAACATTTTCTTTATAAAACAACTTTTAAAACTGTTCGATAATTTAGTTTAGTCTAGCTTGCATTGCAGTTTTATTTTGGCTGCGTGAATATTAAAAACAACCTGTATAGTATCACTTAGGAAATGTTAATTTCCGGAAAAACAAAATATTCCCGTAATTATAATTTTCTATTAAATCTTCCGGGTACGACGTGAATATTATAATATATCATCCGTTTAAAAAAAAAAATATCTAGGTATAGGAATTACAACTATTCAGAAATTCTTAGTTTAATATACGCTTCACCACATACATATTTTTAGCCTGATAGTTTGTATATTGAAAAACCGACGAAACTAATAATTTACACCGACGTCGTGTAAATATTAAAGAAATTTAATGCACCATTTATAACGATTTTCTGACAATGTTTTCCTTCATCTCGGACAGTTGTAATTATTCGTCTTATAATAAGTACATATAAGATAACAATTATTTTTTATTTTGAGAATCAGTTATTAAATCGAGTAAGTAGTGCAAATATATGCGAATAACTTACGTGTTTGTGTAATAAATAACGTTAGTAAAAAATTGCGAGCAAGGCCAAAGTAGTATGGATAAAAAACGGAAGAGTTCACGCACTGGCTGGAGGCCGATTGAGATTATCTAGAAATTGTAAGAAATTCTAAAATTTCTAGAACCTGTCTGGTGTATTTACCAAAACAGGTTACTTTCAAATAAAATAGAACTGTCTAAGTACATATATTTCGTTATCCCCATTGCCAATATATTTCCCACTAGTGACTCACCCTCACTTCGCTCGGGTTCGCCTCTAGAAAAGAACAAACAGATCTATCCTACAGGAATCGTTCATTTTCCCCGGGATAAAAAGTAACCTGTTGTTTGACCGACAATATAAGGTATCAGCATGCAAATTTAACTAAATTAGGTGCATAAGTTCTTGTGTACTAAGCTGTGTAAATTACTATAGTTTTTTAACTATCCCACGGGAATTTTAATTTTTCGGGATGAAAAGTATCTAAGATGTTCACCGGGAATATAAGATACCACCATGCAATATTTTATTTAAATCGGTCCAATAGATTCGGAGATTAGCCCGTACGTTTGTACTGTTTAGACAGACAGAGGAACAAAAAATTAAAAAAAATCTGGATTTGTTCTATTTGTCTTTTTACATCCCCCTGACTCGGTTTTTAGTATATTTTTTCTATGTACAGACATTCGACCTCTACAGTTTTATTTAAGTATGTATATCGTATCATATATAGAACATGTGAAAAGGACGAGTGATGAAGATTTAGGATTTTTTTTAATTTAATTTACCTAATAAAAAAATGTATGGAAGCTGATGCTCGGAGGCCTCGAAAAAGAACCCATTTTTTTATATCTACTCTATAAAGAAAGAGAGGAGCAGGTATAAAGGTAGGAACGTGTAGATACGGAAAAATTGGTTCTGTAATAATTCAAGTCTAATAGGCGTGAATTATCTACATGAAGCATATTATAGAAGCCGTATTTCCTTATATGGCGTACAGCTTTAGATGGCTTTACGTGCTCTCCGAGGCATAATTGCGTAAAACAGCCAAGGCTTTTTCGTATAGAAAATCCCATAAACAGGTGTTTGCCCTAATCTGGGACTCAAACCTAGGACCTCTGAATTTGCTGTAGCTAGGACTTAATCAACAAAGTAATCAATGTACTCGTATAAGGCAAAAAAATAATAAAGGCAAAGATAGATTAAAGTGAAAGAGAGTTAGCGCGTTAGTTAACTGTTTGTTGCCATGGTAACCGTTGTTATTGTCTGACAAATGATATTTAATATTATATTCTTTCTTTCTATTCTTTCCATTGTGGCCAATTTTACATAACTAGAGGTATTTTATCATGCACAGAAAAAAAATAGTTTAAGTTGATATATAAATGATGAATATACGCGATGAACGTATAAACGTCCCAAAATATGACCCGCTTACACCGTTTTTTTAACGTTGGGAAATGCATTTACGCACGAGGTGTGGGACTCACCGGCAAAGCCAGTACTACCCACTAAAACCCAATAAAACCTTCCCCCGTCTTAATGGGGCCTCGCAGGATCGCTTACGCATTCAACTACGACGCCCCGACGGCAGGTCTGCCGAAACAGACCACCACAACCATGGGGTTGCTCCAAGGTCCACTCTGCTATCAGAGAAGTACCAGGAGCAACCCACATGGTACACCGCCCACCGAAGAGGGCCACCTCCCACCGCCCACCGAAGAGGGCCACCTCCCACCGCCCACCGAAGTGGGCCACCTCCCTGTGCGTTTCTTGGCTTCCCGCCCGGTTGGGTTGCCGGGCACTACTGAGCCCCCCCACCACGACAAGGTGAACGCACGTTGGATGGGATAACCCGCGTACACCTGGCTGCGAAGAGGTGCGGCCAAATGCGCAACGGCAGCTATCATTTTTCAAGATCTCTACGTATAGTTCTGTGAAGTGGAGTATAATTAATTGTAATAACAAATGCATCGTTTTTATTCCAAAAAGTCAACTATTATTTAGTTAATTAAACATACTAGCGGGCACATTTGAATAGGTACCCCGGTCAAAACATATTGTCCCTTTTATTATTGTATATAAAAAATTTCGATTAAATACGCTATGAACGTAGCAATCTTGCAGCGGGATCTCGATCCAAAAGTTTAGTATATTAATCTTTAGCTCTCATTAACTACATTAATGAACCATTAATCGTATTAAAATAATCACGTAGGTTTTACTGCTTGCGAAATCACAAGTCAACTAGCACACATTGTTGCAACTACAATATAAGTATTGATTTAATATTTTAGATAACTTTACTTTTATTAGCGTCCGGTGGGTAGTAACGCATTAAACATTAAGCTTTGAAAGTTAATGAAGCTGTTGCGAGATGATAATAATAACAAAACATCACAACAGTGTTGCTGCAATTTAGATTGTAAAATTCGTATATTGGTTATTTACTTGTTTGACCCTAGGTATATCATTATATAAAAAATTGCGTGATACTAGATGATTTATGACTAACAACTTAAAAAGAAGAGAATGCTTATTCCAAAATATTGTCATGATCTTAGATCTTACATCCTGAGACTACTTAATCGTGTTCAAATATTTTCTTTATGTCCTCTTACATTTTTTTTAATCAATTTTTACTTTAAAGATTATGTTTACTATGTGGTAGATTCCATCACAGACAAAAATACTGCCTTTTTAGTTATGAAAGCGTTTGGCTTAGTTTGTAGTGACCCTGTTTACTGTGACAGTGAACCCTGTTTACTGTAACACGTGAAGCGCTCGCGAGTTCGAGTCCAGCTAGGGGAATTCATTTGTGTGATGAGCACGGATGTTTGTACTCCAGTCATGGGTGTTTATATTTATAATATGTATAGTGTATCCATAACTCAAGTATCGTAGCTTACTATAGAACTAGATGGTGCTGTGTGTTAATGCCCCAGCCCCCAACATATTATAAAAACTTAGTGACCAGTTTCCTGCAATTTTACCTCTTTATTTGTATTCACAAATTTTCAGGTATGGGTTAAACGGAGTCTTAAGTATAATTTTTTTATAGTAATCAATAGTAAAGATTTCTTCAAATTTTGACTGTAACTTCTTCTAGGGTTAGATATTAAGTGCCCCAAAACATGCGTTCACTTTGTCGTGGTGAATGAAACCAAGAAACGCGCCGGAAGGCGGCCCATCTCGGTGGATGGTGTGCCATGCGGGTTGTTCCTAATACTTCTCTGATAGTAGAGTGGACCGTTGGAGGCAACCCCATGGCTGCTGTGGTCTCTGTTTCGACGGACCTGCCGTTGGGGCGTCGTGGTTGAATGCGTAAGAAATCCTACGACGCCCCATTAAGACGGGGACTCCCCTAAGGGGAAGATTTGTTGGCGTTTAGTGGATAGTACTGGTTTTTCTTTCTAACAGGTGAATGCCACATAACCACCTGTATATAAATGCAAATGAAAATTCGAAATAAACATTTCTTACTCTACTTATTGCGCTAAGTCAGGGTTTTTGTCAGGGTCTAATTATTGACCACTACTGATGCAAAATGAGGAAAGCTCCTCATCATCAAGAAGGCCAAATGAGGCTATAATATTTAGCAACAATGAAGTAGACTTCTTATTACTATTTTTGACATAATTAAAGACAGCATTTCAATAAATGCTAGGTTTTTACTATTTGAACATTGAGGTAGATTTATCTACCTGAAATTACAATTTAAAGTCTTTTACGAGAATTTTTGAATTGTATAATCAAACAATAGTTTTTTGATATCAGTATAATTTGTATTGCATATAAATATGTACATGTATGTATTCGTGTGTGTATATATGTACCAATTCGTAACGTAAATATGTGTAGGTATATGTTACAAAATATTTCTTACTTGTAACCTTTCATATATGTAATGGGATCTATTTGATATCAGGGTAAAAAGCCTACACCGATATATCAAATATGGGTGGGTGGCCTTGAGGCATTCTCCATCAAAAACTATGGCAAATAAATTACTTTTTAACAAAAAATGGTACACTAACTACAAAATAATTATTTCACCCATAGAAGTAGAAATTTTACCACCCCCAAACAACCCCCTTGAGCTATAAGCTATTCATTAAAGAAATATGAATATCGATTCGCAATTAGCGTAACATACACAACAAAAAAATGTAGTCAATTTAGTAGGTAGGTACCTCTTCCTTTTTGAAGTCGGTCAAAATATAACCAACCAAAAGAATGAACGAACAAAGACAACATGAATATTTATCGAGGCTCGCGTCGCTTAATTTTGCAGAATTATAGCATATATAAATGCAAGAACAAATCGTCCGTTTTGAAATTTTTTTGCAGTTAAATATTTTAAATATTTAAAATTAATCATTGCAGTTTAAAGAAAGGAGTTTTGTTTTTCAGTTTTATATATTAGTATAGAAGTATAGACATTAGGATGAAATTTTGATCTCTTTACGACTTCATTGCACGTAAAGACAGTTGGACAGACAGTTGACATTGGAGTCAAATCTGTTACTAGATTTCGATCACTCCACCAACGAGTGTGAGTCAGCTCGGTGTGTCGCAGCCGGACCGCGACGACTTGTTGCCACACTCCCCCTCAAAATAAAATTTGTATTAAGTATTATTATATTGATTACTAAATACTAGCTCGTCTCGCGGAATTGCTCGCGTAGTATATGTACTTTTCTATAATTGTATCAATTCAAAAAGTCGTAACTTGATGTTAGATGCCTATAATAGCCTTTTTTAATAATTGGGCTATCAAATGCAAGATAGATTTTTGAAATGCCATTAGTAGTTCCGGAGATTAGCGCGTTCAAACAAACAAACGAACGAACAAACAAATAAACAAAGTCTGCCTCTTTATAATATTAGTATAGAAGATTATTAGATTCGACACTCAATAAGTCATTTATTTTATAGATTTTTCGACGTCTGCTCTAAATATCAATTTTGAAGAAATATTTAGCAGCTATATTTTTTGCAACAGTCAGTAACAATTTTAATAAAAATTGCTATTTCCGTCTTTAAAATGAGTTCGTACAAGCAGTGGAATAAGGAAATAAATATGTTTTTATATAATATAGCGTTTTAATCTATACATATAATAAAATTCTAAGTCAAATCTGTACATTAAATATTTTTTGAGAAATCTAATTGAAATAGACATTATCGATACAGAGTCCGAATCTATAGTTTTTAGAATTTTTGTCTGTCTGTCTGTTACCGCATCACGAGAAAACCACTGGACAGGTTTTGATGAAATTTGGTATGATGATAGCTGGTTATCCGGGTCAACATATAGGATACTTTTTACTGCGGGAAAATATCTCATTTCTGAGAAAAAATACAAAACACAAAAACTGCATTGTAAGAGTATACTAATATGTAAAACCTAAGAATTAAGTTTTTGGTCATCTGAACGCGGGCGGAGCAGCGGGCAATGCTAGTATAATATAAAGTATTGTAAAACAGACAAAGTCCATTATGTAATGTAGAAAAAAACCCTCTAAAAATGACAAATAAAATATTGCAATTGTCTCTGCCATTACAATAACTTATTAAATCTTTTCCAATCTTTAACAAGGAAATAGTCACGAAGTAGGTAATACTTGAGTGTAACAAGCATTACGCTATTGCGGAAACTAACGACTTTCTCTATCAAAGATATGAGACAGATTCAGTTAATGCTGTAGAAACGAGTATACTTTCGATAACCTATTAAGTAATTTATGGCGAGATATTACGTTATATTCCATATTCGCATATAATTTAGATACGTAATAAGGGTGTTTAGACAAAATGTCAAATTGTTGCAATTTAGAAATTAAAAAAAATGTATTGAAACGATAATTTGAATCGTTTTGTCAGAGAATCAAATACATTATTCCCATATATTATTTTTAATTTCTATTCTTCAACGATGACATTTTGTTTAAACCTATATTACTATTTAATATTCAGCCCTTTCTAACGTCGCACTTCTGGGCACGGGCCTCCCTTCAATACGAGGTAGCCATAAGTTTAATCAGGTCATAAGTACGTATTTACAACACATTCAGCTGAGATCTTGCCTGGTTTTAAAGAAACACAAAATTTTCTTTTATAACAAAAATAAAACATATTTTTCTTCTTCTCATAATGTATTGGGACCCGAGCGACCGAGGCGAGGCGTTTTTCAGAAAAGATATGAAAAAGTCTTATGTAGATAAACTTATAAAGCAAAACCTTATTTTAAAACAAAATTTTATCCAAATCGTTACAGCTGTTTCCGAGATACACTAAATAAATTTATATACATATATATATATATATATATATATATATATATATATATATACTAGCATTGCCCGCGGCTCCGCCCGCGTTCACATGACCAAAAACCAAATTCTTAGGTTTTACATATTAGTATACTCTTACAATGCATTTTTTGTATTTTTTCTCAGTAATGAGATATTTTCCCACGCCAAAAAGTATCCTATGTATTGACCCGGATAACCAGCTATCACCATACCAAATTTCATCAAAATCCCTTCAGTGGTTTTTCTGTGATGCGATAACAGACAGACGGACAAAAATTCTAAAAACTATAGATTCAGCCTCTATATCAAATCAAATCAAAATATTTTATTCAGCATTAAATTATTACAATTTTTTACTGAACGTCATGGAGTCTACTACCAATTCGGAAAGAAGAAGCCTCAGACCTGAGAAGAACTGGCGAAAGAAACTCAGCGGGACTAATATATCGATAATAATGTCTATTTCACTAAGATTTCCCAGAAAATATTTAATGTACAGATTCGGCTTAGTTACAATTTTATTATATGTATAGACAAGAGTAATAAGATTACATTAACATACAGAATGTACATATTATAAGTATACCCAGAAATCAGAATATTTACATATGCATTATACATTAACTAGCATTTTTGAATTTGTATAATATTGTTAAAGCCACTCTATGAAAACCAACACAATAATTAAAAGTTATAACTCCGATCCTAAAGTAATTATACATGATCACAAGTTCATAAATATTTAATATTAGTAGATAACTTATATGCTATTCTTACAGGCAAAATCGATAATACCATTTCATCGACTGATCGACCTATGCGCGACATTAAGTAGGACATCATTTGAAAGAAAACGTAATAAATTATTTTAAGTTTAAGTTAAATAAAATAGTTCTTATGAGTATTTTAATAAAGTTACTATTCAGCTATACTGTGTAACAGGTATAGGATACGTGTTAGAATAATTGACTCACCCTTGTTTCGATCGGGTTCGTCCTTAGGTAAGTTTTAATTTTTTTGAGCGGAACCCTAAATCTTTTTCTAAAATAAAAGTAGCCTATACTACTCCCTATAACAGCAAACTAGCAAAAAACAAACTATCCCACGGGAGCCGTACATTTTTCCGGGATAAAAAGTAGCCAATGTGTTATTCTGATGTATAAGCTATATTATTGTAAAGTTTCATTAAAATCCATTCAGTAGTTTTTGTGTGACAGAGTAGCAAACATCCATACATTTATACATCTAGTCGATGTCTATACATCCTCGCAATCTTTTGCATTTATAATATTAGAAGGATGTCCGCCTAACTTTATTGTAATTATTGGTAAAAGTCTCCTGCAACTCTTTATATAAGAACCTTTCTTTTATGGACCTCTGCAAATGTTTAAAATGAGTATAGTAGGTAGGGTCTTAAAGAAATCTAACAATTTTTTATATTTAACGTTTCTGTTGCAAAATATTTTTTCATAGAATAAAATTAATGAAATCCCATCTAAATAGAAAACTATACTTATTTGAAACCTTTTCTGCGATAAATAAAAACATTTTATGAAAAATTATAACCTGAAACAGTCTGGTCTTTAAAATATTCAGGACCAAGGACATTTCATCTAACGCTCGGTTTGATTGTTGAAAAGTATTAAATACCAGTGAAGTGAACATAACTAAAATTTAACTAATTTATTATAATGTAAGTGCGAGTGTGCTTATAAATAAATATTATTAATGGATGCATTTCATTAGCCATATCTCACGATAGCTATTATCATACCATTGCAATACTTTATACGAGTACATCTTGATAACGCGTGTAAAATTTGTAAACATTACAAAAGTTCTTTGAAATTAAAAGGTACCTTTTTTAATTATTTTAAATAAAACTATCTTTATTCGGATTTTTTCGCGGATTTATTTTGATTTTTGGTTCCCGACGTTTCGAATGCTTTACAGCGATCATGGTCTCTCCTGTGTTTAGAGAGAGTTAGTTTTATTTAAAATGTCAAATAATCGCGTAAATCTAATAAAAGTATTATCACTAAGTCAAATATTTTCAATTAAGACTATTTTATATAAGAACACCACATGTTTTGATAAAAATAATAAGTTAAAAACAAACTAACCCCGCTCACGAGATACGGCTCGGCATTCGAGTCAAGATCTGTCCTTGACTCTGTTTTCCCGATGCTTTTGTTTTCATTGTTAGCAAATAAACTAATAGCCACCGCTTCCCTCAAGTAGAATGTCTTGCCTTCTAAGAAGGTCGAGTGAGAAACTTAATTCGAATAGTTTGTGCACCTTCAGCTATGACTTCATAGATTGGAGACTTTTCTTATGTTTTGTTGTAAAGACTCTATATAAATAGTTCGTAAAATGAATAACGTAAAAAACAGACAAGTTAAATGTTACACTATAATAATAATAATATAAATTATTATTAATTATATAAAAATAGTGTTTATATGTATAATTGAAAATTAATTATTTGATGCTTTTAATTGTAATTCTGATATAAAATACTTATTTAAGTTTTCTTAAGTTGTCACCTTGAAGTGGAAAAGGGTGGGAAAAACATTGTTTTGTTTTATTATTTAATGAAATTATTAGTCATCCTTTCGAAATGTTGTTTAAGGCGTTACTGAGACTATACAAAATAATAATAATAAGTCAAAACTCTGTACCATTGCACTGGTTTTTATATCAGAATTATGTAGATCTGGTAGGCTAAGTAGAAACCGATGCCTAATGCGTCGCAGTTTTTACTTGGCCTACCAGACCTACGAATTTCTGAAATGCTCCCGTAACAAAAATCGAGAGATATTAAATTTTGAATTTCTATGGATTTTCAGAAACCTGTCGCGATCCCCATCACCATCGCTGCGGCACACGGACAGTGCATTGGATATCATAGATGACAAAGTAAGTTATGCAATATTTAAAAAAAACAGCCTACTGGTTAATGAAGGATATAAGCTGTCTCCATTCTGAATTTCATCCAAATCTGATTAGCCATTGCAGCGCGAAGAAGTAACACGCGCACTTACAAACTTTTGCATTTATAATAATTAATATTTAACATAACATAAATATACTGCAGTATGATACGACAATTCGACTCGCACATGGCAGTTATTCATTGATTAGGGAAAAAGTTTCCCTCTACTCAGCCCATTTTAACAGGGCCTTTCCCACTGCTGGGCACGGGCCGGGCCTACCTTCAATACGAGGGGGATTCAGGCCATAGTCCACCACGTTGGCCAAGTGCGGTGCGGTGAACTTCACATGTCTTTCGAAAACTTGCTAGATTCTCTCAGACATTCAGCTTTCCTCGCGATGTTTTCTTTTACCATAAGAAAAGTGGTAATCATATTGTAAATGATTCGCAAATGAAAATATCAGAGGTGCAAGAGTCGGGATTTGACCCGATTTATTCAATTTCCCAAGTGAGTACTGGGTGAGTACCAGTGCCTATAATTAGGCAAAATGTACAAATAAATTGGAGATTCTTTAAATATTTTTCCGTATTAGTCATGAAATATGGCTATTTCTGTTATCATAATAAATAATTATATTTTTTATTTTAGAGAAGTGAGAAAAGCGATTCGTCGTTACACGTCCCGTCGCTTGGAAATGACATACCAATAGGAATAGATGTCGCCAATTTAGTTAGAGATAAGGTAATTGTTCTCATTACATATTAATGAAAATGTTTTCAGTCATTTTATAGTAATATTATATTATAAATTAAAATCCCCCGCTGCACCGAGTTTGTTTGTTCGGGATAATCTCAGAAACTATTGTACGGATTTTCATACGGTTTGTACCAATAGAAAGTAAGATTTTATAAAGATTAAAAGCTATAATTTGTCAATATTTTGGCAAAAATAAACTACCTGTATATATTTTTGTATTAAGTCTGAAAAAAAAATACCTTCAAACTAACGTCTAAACATGCAAAGGCGGTCTTATTGCTATGAGCAATCTCTTAAAGGCAACCTTTCGTGAAAGGATTAGTGGAACCGCAAATAGGACGGATTTATAAAAAAATCATTTCGAAACGTCGGGAACCAAAAATTAAAATAAATCCGCAAAAATATTTAAAAAGGTAATTTTGTTTTAAAATAGGACGGTACAATTAATACTTACTTTGAAGTATTTCCGTTAAAATAACGGAATACTTTGTAGATGTCAATTTAAAGGAAGAATGAAAAGGACTAAAGTCTAGTTGAGTCTCACGTAGGATAAGTTGATAATTATTGTATTGAAGTATTGTAAACAAATATTATTTTAAAAGAGCAACTGTTGAGTTTCCCCCACGGTTCTTCTTACTGAACAGCCTATGTTATCGTTTCGTCCCTACTTAAGTTTTGATGTTTAGTTAGATTTCTCAGAGATAAGATATTGTCTTGCAATAAAAAGTATCCTATGCGTTGACCCGGATAACCCAGCTATTATCATACCAAATTTCATCAAAATCCCTCTAGTGGTTTTTCCGTGATGCAGTCACAGACAGACAGACAGACAAAAATTCTAAAAACTATAGATTCGGCCTCTGTATCGATAATAATGTCTATTACAATAAGATTTCCCATAAAATATTTAATGTACAGATTCGGCTTAGTTACAATTTTATTATATGTATGGATTTTAATAAGTGCTTATAAGAAACTATTTGAATAAAGTATATTTTAATTGATTGATTGGTGGTCGCTTATTGTATGGATATTTATACTGGGGTCTTTGTTGCATATTTTTATATTTCATCACAGCGCATAGACGGCGCGGGCACTGTGCGTGCGAAGAAGAAGAGTTGGTACAACTCTTTGTATCCAACCTACAAGAGCAAATGTGAGGATTTCAAACGGCTGTTCAAAGACCTGCCAGATGAAGAACGCCTCATAGTCGGTAGGTGCGAGATCGTTTGTTGGATTTTTTTTTATGTATGTAAATTAATAATTTATAATTGATTTTTGACGGTTGTCAGTTTAGACTTGTAATTGCCGTTTTAAAAAATTAGATTTTTAAATTTCACGTTTATGTTTATAAAATCAACGCAATGATTAAATTAATATAATTATATTGTAAATATACTAGCGACTTACTCTAGCTTTTCTCGGCCAAACAGTAGTCTATTTGTTACTTTGGTAGGTCATAGTATATAAAACTTAATCCAAATCTGTCCAACCATTGCAGCGTGAAGGAGTGCCGAACAAATACACACGCGCAAACTAGTGATATAATTATTTTTATTATGTTAAGGTTATATATTTATGCACAGGTCCTACAACACAACATCCTCATGCAGTGTATACTACATTTCATACAAATCCAAATTTAACGTGAGAAGTAACGAATATACACACATATCTACAATATTTTTTAATGTATATATATATAAACCTAACTACCTAGTACCTACTCAAATTCAGCATGTTTTTCATATTGATAACACAGACTACTCATGTGCCCTGCAACGCGACATCCTGGCGCACGGGCGCCTGTACGCGTCGCAGAGCTACCTGTGCTTCTACGCGAGCATATTCGGTTGGGAGACCTGCCTCACGCTGCGGTGGAAGGATGTCACTGCTATCACCAAGGAGAAGACCGCTTTGGTGAGTCCTCAACTTATATTAGATTGCAATCAGATCTATTCCACGGGAATGGTACATTTTTTCGAGATAAAAATTGCCCTATATAGATTATAATCTATCTCTATGCCAAATTTCGTCCAGAGTTTCTGTCGGGTTTTAGTGGGTATTACTGGTTTTTCTAGCCGGTGAAAACCACTGGTATGTATAAAGGTAAGGTGGTATGCCTAAATACATTTTCGGACGTAAAAAATAAGTATTCATTTCATTTTAAGCAAAAGAGAAATATGCATAATAATATTTTACTGAAAGCATTTTTTGTATATAAATAAATATTGCTAAGCGCAAAACTTGAGAACGGCTTGACCAATTGAGCTATATTTTTTTCGCATGTTCCTTAAGGTACATAACAAGTTTTAATACAGATTAAAAATATAAAATATATATCATAAAAAACAAAGTCGTGTGTATGTTATGATTGATTGATTGATTTTTTGGATTTTTCTTAGTCCGGAATAGGATAATAATTAATATGTATTAAAACAGAAAAAATAACGAAATAAAATTAAAATGTTTATGACTAACGCTGGCTAATAGCTATTTATATCTATTTAAAACATACCTAGCGACGAACCCGAGCGAAGCGAGGGTGAGCCGCTAGTCTATAGATAATTTTGTCAGCTATTAGTGATAAGTATCTTTCCCTGAGACATGGATATGACACAAAAGGATCGTACAATTACCGTTTTACCAAACAGTTACCAAGAAGAGTGATATTTGTAATTTTCCAATCACCAGGTCATCCCAAATGCGATCCTCGTATGCACGGATACGGATAAGAACTTCTTCACATCATTCTCCGGAAGGGACAAATCTTACCTGATGCTGTTCAGGATATGGCAGAATGCGCTCATGGACCAGCCCATGTCCAGCCAGGAGATATGGCAGTGGGTAAGTCCATGGAGTTCCATGGGGTTCTGGAATTTGTAGTGATGGTTGTTCAGTGCTTAGGCTTAGCTTATTGTATTACGTTGACCATACCATTTGTCATTTCTTAGATTTACTAGCAAATCGGACATTTTAAATGAAGTGTTTCCAGATTTTTTGGCGTTTTTATTTTGTTTTTGATTTCCGATATTTCAAATAATTTACACTAGATATGGTCACCATCACCCATGACCATGATTGCTGTAAAGCATTCGAAACGTCGGTAGCCAAAAATAAAATAAACTCGCGAAAATCCCGACTAATAATTAATTTAGTTTTTTTTTAAAATAAATGGCAGTTTAAATATTAATGGCGTGCTTAATGTATTTATGAAAGGTACGAGAATAAAATTAAATTGCATATTTTAAAACTGACCTGAAATATTCGAGCAACATATTTGCGATACAATAAAACATCTACTATTATTCAGACGTCATTTCGTAACGTCCAAACAGAATCCATATAGTTTTTCATCTCAAATGAAAATATCATCTATACATATAATAAAATTCTAGTTAAGTCAAATTTGTACATTAAATATTTTTTAAACTTTTTTATTGAATTAGACATTACTATCGATACAGAGGCCGAATCTATAGTTTTTAGAATTTTTGTCTGTCTGTCTGTTACCGCATCACAGAAAAACTACTGGACGGATTTTGATGAAATTTGCTATGGTCATAGCTGGTTATCCGGGTCAACATATAGGATACTTTTTACCGGAGAAAAATATCTCATTTCTGAGAAAAAATACAAAAACTGGTTAGAATAAAAAAACGATGATACTATATAGGTTTTAGCAAGTTAACTTACTAAATACGTCAAAAACTATTAAAAATAGCTAATCTTGAAAAAGTATATCAATAGCACAGCACTATTTTATTCATTAATAAAAACTTTTTAACAAAAAAATAAAAACCGACTTCAAACAAAAGCACTAAAAAGTGAAAAATAACTGATTGGTATTTTTCATTTACTATACATACCTAATCAAATATTTTCGAAGTCGGTGTGCTTTGCTTTGTATGGGCTGGCACCGATTTCGAAAATATTTGATTAGGTATGTATTTAATAGGTAGGCTTTAATTACTTAGCCAAAGCACACCGACTTCGAAAATATTTGATTAGGTATGTATAGTAAATGAAAATACCAATCAGTTATTTTTCACTTTTTAGTGCTTTTGTTTGAAGTCGGTTTTTATTTTTTTGTTAAAAAAGTTTTTATTTTTCCCTTTTTAGTGTAGACAGTAGTAGCAAAGTAAGGATTCTAACGTGTTAGGCTTGTCAAATCAAACAAAATAAGCCCAAACTCAAAGTATCTACTATTAGCCGTTGAAGAGTTCCACCTATCCACCTTCTGGCCTTGCCATCAGATAAGGTCAACAACACCGAACCACTGTACTATCAACTAAAATAGAAATACTTGCAAAGTTTCAAGTCAATATGACAATTAGAAGTAGGTTAAATTCATTATTAGTTGTTTTTCCACCCTTAAGGGTGGTATTTTTTTTTGAAATTTAAATGGGACCAATCTGGAAGTCTACCCTTTCAAACAAAACAAAAATTGTCCAAATCGGTTAATAAATGACGGAGTTCTGAGGTAACAAACATAAAAAAAAAAAAAAAAAAAAAAAACATACAGTCGAATTGAGAACCTCCTCCTTTTTGAAGTCGGTTGAAAAAATATATTTTAATGAATGTTTATATTTGTATTATTTAGATATTTGTCAATAGATGTCGCCATGTATCTTTAAAATACGTAGTTTTAATTCCAAAAAATTGAATGTACAAATTTGACCATTCTATGATTTTATTAGAATTACTACTAAATTACCCGCGGCCCCGCCCGTGTTTAAATTATCAAAAAACAATCTTTTTGGCTTTATAAATTAGTTACATCTATAGATACATTAAAATTTAATGAAGCAGTATCTGTACTTTAAATATTTTTTGGAAAATATTATTGAAATACACATTATTATTGCTAACAGAGGCCGAACCTATAGTTTTAAAAATTTTGTCTGTCTGTCTGTGACCGCATCACAGAAAAACCACTGGAGGGATTTTGACGAATTTTGGTATGGTAATAGCTGGTTATCCGGGTCAATTAATATACTAATACGAGTATACTAATATATAGAACCTAAGAATTTGGTTTTGGTCATATGAACGCGGGCGGAGCCGCGGGCAATGCTAGTACATTATAAAATAATATATTTTCCTTTCAAAATGGAGATACTATAGTAGTTTTCTAAAAATGGCATTAAATTTTAAATTGTAATAGCTAACCGATGTACGCTAATTTCTTCATTTGAATACGTAGTGAGTAAAGTTATGCGCATTTGTTATGGTGATGGATGGGAAGCATGGGATGTGAGAAATCTGTTACGGTGATTTTTTTTATTTAAAACATATTGTATACATTTATATATCATTCGAAAATTGAAAGGTTTTTAAATTTAATTATAAAATTAAACATATTTGAATAAATAGAAGATTATATAGTTATGTTGTTTTCTCGTTGTACTTGTACTGGTTAGACAGAGCTAGCAATAAAAAAGATAATGTGTATGAAAATGCTATAAAAAAACTAACCGGACGAATGTCCGGGTTATGTTTTATTTAATTCAACATAACATTTTGGTTATTTAAGTGTATTGGAATTAATTTAAAAAAGTTCAATTTACAAAGCAAATTTTATCATAATCAGCTCAGCTTTTTTGCTAAAAACTACAGAGTAAAGTAGGTATATAATGTTAGTCTTAAATAGAAGATTACAACAGTATATCCTCAAATGTGTAAAATATTCCTAACTCGAGCGTCCATTAGCAAACATGGTATACAGGGTGTTTGGGATCAAGGCCGGCATACTGAGCAGTGTGCGTTGCGCCATCCGACTGGACACTTGTTCCATTTTACATACACATATCCCAATAACATTGCAACTAATATTATTTGTAGTGTTTTATTTGTTTGATAGTTTTTCTGTTTTTTGTCTCTAATTCTTGTATTGAGGTATTTTTCTAATCTTTTTTTTTCTTATTTTTATGTTCATTTTTTTATGTGCTTTTTATTATTGGCTTTTCTTGTAACTGTGAAATCAAATCTTTTGAAAACAACATTATTTTAATCGTTTCTATTTTAAATTTTGTGTGATTGATATTTAGGATGACTGAGCTAACAGGTTAATAGTGGATATACACAATGACACTAGCGAAACCTTCTATTTTGGCTCATTTGATTTGTTTTGACGAGTTCCATCTATTACTGTTAAACAAAAACGTGTCTTTCTTGTTTAATATGTACATTACTTGTATTAAAAGGTAGCTGTAGCCCAGTAGCGACGCGCACTGATGTGCGAATCGTTTTCAGCAGGATCCAATTTGTTTCATGAACTTCTCGTGTAACTATAATATCAAGTTTTAGAAGTACATTTTAATGTAAAACGCCGTGCTTCTGTGTGTTGTAGCTATTTTAAACATCGTCACTATAAAACATTTAATGATTTCATACCATTTATGTGTATTTCTTTATATTATTACTAACTTTATTTATATTATTACTAAGTGTCAAACAATAACGCACGTGGTATTCCAGATCCTAGTCTATATGTATATTGTACTTGCGACTTCGCACGCGTTCGTCCTTAGGTTTGGTTTCCCATATAAAATATCATCCCCATTTTTACCCCCATATCGTGGGTGATTTCTGGGATAAAAACTATTCTATGTTATTCCCAGGGTGTCAAACTATCTTACCAAATTTCATCTATACCTATTGGTCCAGTAGTTTCGAAGCCTATTCAGTACAACTACAAACAAACAAACATATAATCAAATCTTTCCTCTTTATAATATTAGTATAGATATATAGTAAATTTCATTAAAATCTGTCCTAACTCTTTCAGCGTACAGAAGTAACAAACACTGTGTGTTTGTTACATACATACACACACACACACACACACACACATATACACACACGAGCATACAAACTTTATAGATAGATTATCAGATGTTTTTTTTGCCATTTTACAATATATAACGTGTAATGGTGTGTACCCTCGCGGCAGGTGCACTCGTGCTACGGCGAGGAGCTGGGCTTCGACTCGGACGAGGGCGGCGCCGCGCCCGACGCCGCCGACGCCGCCGACGCGCCCGACGCCGAGGTTTGTGACGGCGGTTCTAGTTCCATTCTTTTTCTAATATAAAAGTAGCCTATGTTACTTCCTATAACATCAGCTATCTACAAGTGAAAGTCCCGTCAAAATCAATCCAGCCGTTTCAGAGAATATCCGAGACAAACAAACTAGTGATTGCAATCCGGCGTCATTTTCAGTCCGGCCAGATTGATCAAATCAGGATGATTTTCGCTTTTCGGTTGAAAATGAACTGTTAATAAGTTAATAAAGTGACATTGTTCTTAATATAGGTAGTTTATAAAAAATAAAACATATATGTATATAAAAACTTTTTAACAAAAAATAAAAACCGACTGAATGTCAAAAATAACTAAACGGAGGTTGTGATTTAGAATAGATACCTAATCAGATATTTTCGAAGTCGATATATTACGTAAGGTACACAAAACTTTCTTACTTCCCATAATTTATAGGAAGTATAAATATTTATGGGCAGTAATAAACACATGAATTGGTTAAAAATTAGTAATTTAGACAAATAAGCACAAAGACGACGGATTGTACGGACGCATTGCATCAGACAACACAATAAGAGTATGTATTTCAAAATAAACCTTTTCGGATTTTTTCGCGGATTTCTTTTGATTTTTAATTCTGATTGCTGCAAAGCACCCTCGCCTCGCTCATGTTCGTCCCTAGGTACGGTTTAAATAGATATAAATAGTTATTGACCGGCGTCAGCAATGTAAATATATTTTTTTAGGTGAATTTTTTGATGTTTTTGACGTCGTGGTGTCGTCGTTTTGTGTTGGACGTATATTTAGAAAAAAAATATAAGGATTAAAAAGTATATTATGTAATATAATATAAATATCTCGAGTCACGGTGTTCCTGGTCGCACTCTTCCACTCCATATTTGGTAGGTATGAGAATAGGTCGTAAAGTAATTTTTACTCACCAACCTCCACCTCCCATATTTTAAAAAAAGGCGAACCCGAGCAATGGTGAGTCGCTAGTAAGTAGTACATACTATATATAAGCGTTTAAAATGAGAAACTAGAAGCCATAAAAAATATATTTTTTGACCCCTTTATTTATGATAAAAATATTTATTTGTGTACAATGTATATACATTGTACATACATTTTATTTAAAATCGACCATAAAATAGACATCTTCGTGTCTTAAAATATTCCGTTATAAAAACTTTTTTTAATAATAATAATTAAAGCGTTTTTTCCATATAATACTTTCGGAAACTAAGTTTTTGTTTAGATTATTATTTTCTTATACATCAAATCGCAAACAGCATTGACAAGTAAATTTTGACAAATCCATTACTTCCTTTACGTCTCATTCGCATTAATAATCACATTAGCCTTGAGAGATCTTAAAGATGTGTTTATTTTAAGTACAAATTTTTTAAAATACGATTTTTTTAAATGAGATGCCCTTAAAATGGTATAATTTTTTTTTTAAATAGTCTAAATGTATTTAACTTATTTTTTTAATTGTGTAAAAATCACTTTCTTTATGTTATGTACTTGTACAAAAAAAATTACATACATATAAGGTAAAGAAATATTTATATTTTAAACTTTTATATTTAATTAAATATATTAAGTTAATAGAAAAATAAGTCTTAAAAAACGTAAAATCGTCGTAGTAAATTGACGAATTATTGAGACGTTTAGCTATATTGTAACATAAATGATATCTTTAACGCAAATTTCAATGAAAACAAAAAACGTCTGATTGTGATATACATACGTACGAGATAAACTAGTATCGCGTTGTATGCGATAAGTGGCGATAAACGGCTACTCTGCGATGGTCAGACAGAAAAAAAAGAAAAAAGTGAGTTGTTTTAAATTGTTTTTAAATTGTCCGTCCAATGTTATGGGTGACTAAGTTGATGAGTTATAGCTGATTTTGTGCAAATCTCGTCTTTATTTTCTTTGGTTGTAAGGCGTTGTATCTTTGTCCATTTTTTTACATTGACTTTGTTATACATTTTTTCTCTTATGAATTAACATATCAGGCTTTAAGTTCTTTTTTTATTATCTGACAATTTTTAGTGTTTGGGCTATTTAGGAAAACTAATTAGTACAATATTTCACGGCAAAACTGGAATGGTTTCATTTTCGAAAGCTACTGTTAATGTGATCGGACAACGTTGTTATGAGTCACAACAAGATAAATGAAATTATTATAAATACAATGAGTCCGAAATGAATATTTGGTTCGTTTCATAGAGTAGGATACTCAAAGGTTATTCTGATAGAAAATAGGCAAAAAAAATAATAGAAATGGTATCCATTTTACGGTTTTCGCTATGGTGTGTTAAATAATTAGATATTTAGCTACAATTAAGTATTCTAAAAAAATCTTATACAAAAAGAAGTCCAGGCAATGTTTCAAGGCCCTTAGGTGAAATCCTTTTTAAAATTCATAATATTTATTTATGACGTAGTTCGCACACAATCACTGATATTTTAACTTAAGTAATTCATGACTTTTCATCTTCAAAAAACTAGTTTTAATAATTAAACTATCTAACAACTAGCGACTTGAAACCCAGATTCTATTCCTAAAAAAAAAGCAGCCTAAGTTACTTCTTATAACATTAGCTATTTGTGTAGTCCAGCCGTTTCGGAGATTAGCCGGAACAAACTTACAGACATTTTTTTTTAATTTTGTGTTTTTGTTATTACCGTATATAATTTTATCTGCATTTAAAAAAAGCTGTTATTTTGACATTACATACACTTCAATTTTGTTCATCTGTATAGATACATATAGCCATTACCGCCTTTGCATTTTCGTTTGATTTTTTAAATGTGTTTCATGATATAATAATAAAGAATATAAAAATAATAAAAAAATATAAAAATAAAGAATATAAAATATTTTCGCTTTATTTACTCTATTTCTGTGCGTGTGTAATACGATGTTAAAAGATCACGTCTGTGTCAAAATTACCGCTCATCTACTAATTATGAGTTAAACCTTTCAGTTGGTCAGTGTTGTAGTTCAAGATTCATTTTGAATAATAACAGTAGTGCTTACTTGACAGTGTAAAAACGGGAATGTGGAAGTTATGACGTATCTTATGTTGTGAAAATTATAATAAATATTTGATTTAATAAAATAAACACCATATCATATATTAAAAAGGTAGCTCATTGGGAGGATAATGGCTTTAGATACCGAGTTAATCCGGTTCACACGATACTCCCTCAGTCCACAGGTCTCGCAACTCTGGCCTCTTTGAATATGATTATTATTTGGCAATACTATGGAGGAAAAACATCGTGAAGAAGAGAATGTTCAAAATACTTTTGAAGTCAACCAGGATATGCCCAAGGGGCTAGCTATGGTTTAATGCCCATCGGGCTCACAAGAGACTAGTGCAGTGGCAAGTTAAAAAAGCTGAATAATTTATCGTTTTAAGTATATATTTTTTTTCGTACGCGCTGCTTTTTGTTATGATTTTCTTTATACAGGACGATATTAGTAATTATTGAATGTTTTTGTAGAATGGAACTGTGATACGTCGTGGCTTGCAAACCTTAACACACACAGGTCCTGTGCCTAATCTCAGCGGCCATATCGATTTGACGTGCCGTCGATGTGTGAGAGTGAAAGAAATAGTGTCTTTGTGTTTGCGCGCTCACGCACTGCACTATTAAATTACTTGGTATTAAGATTGGCCACCGTGGCTGTTTTTATAGACTATATTATCCATGCTGTAGAATACGCAAACTAAAAAAATATCTTTTAACATGTTTGATATTTTTTTAATATCTTTAAACTTGTTTGAAGGCAGTGGTAGCCCAGTGATAATACGCTCGCTTGGGACACCAAGTGACGTCTTACGGTAAAGGAAAACATCGTGAGGAAACCTGCATGTCTGAGAGAACCTAGAAGGCTTTACAAAAGATATGAGATGCCTGATCAAGGGGGATCAGGCCATAGTCCAGTCCCCTTGTAATAACAGGAAGGCCCGTGCCCAGCAGTGGGATGTTAAAAATGGGTTGAATACGAAACCTGCTTGCAATATTATTAAGCGCCTCTACTCCTTTGTTGTACCCAAACTTTTAAATTCGGTTCTAGTGGTAATAGAGAGAAATATGTATATAAAACACTAAAAAAACTTTGTTACTTTTGTTATATCCAAACCTTTTTGTGCAGGAAGCAGTCGATTCGTCCTCAATGGAGGCGAGTGGAGGGGGTGGCGGGGGTTCCAGTGCGGGGGGAGGGGAGACCAGATCTGTCTCAAGAAATAACTCTACACCACCTTTACGTAAGTTACATTCCATATTTACAAATTCTCTGTTGTTTTATGTCTATTTGTTTGTATTTATTTTTAACTAGCGACTTAATCTGGCTTCGCTCCGGTGCGTTTCTAAGCATTAGGAATGCATAAAAGTCAAACGTTCAAAGGAAAATTCTTTTTTTGCGCTAAGTACCTTCGCAGGCATATACAGGATAACCCGGCTTTATTTTTAATAGTCTGTGTAAAAAAACTTTCTTTTGACATTTTATGAATTTTATAGTTAACAAAAAATAAAGTGCGTATGCGCACTATTGTAGACTGGTTCCACCGTCAGGATATTTTCACTCAGTATAATATAAATAGGATTCACCAAATCAAAACAATTCAGTACAAATTGCATTAAAACCAACTTAATGGCACTAAACTACACTGCCTCCCAAATTACATACAAATGTATGCAAAAACTCTCAAATTCAAACGTTGTTTTTATATTTAAATGTTTCTATATTTTAAACTTGAACTTCTTAGATAGCACAATACTTTCTTAGATTTACGCGAATATTTGACATTTTAAGTAAAACTATCTTTTCGGATTTTTTCGTGGATTTATTTGATTTTTGATTCCTGACGTTTCGAATGCTTTACAGCAATCATGGTCAGGGAAGAGACTAAGGTATTAGATGTCTCAAAGGCATTATATAGTTGTTACAAACAGTCTACCCACAAAATAACAAGATGAATTCAAAAAAGTCAAAAATGACACCGTTTGGCATTTTTTATATTTTTAATAAGTTTTATATTTGAATATGGAATATTATTTGTTTATTTTTAGCAATTACTTCTTATTTATTACAATTATAATATGGCGTCATTTTTATTAAAATGATTATTAAAGTGTCGCCAAAATGTAAATATCACACAAATAGTTACGTGACTTATCTCTTGAACATGACACGGGTAATTTGCTCAAAACATAACCAGGCTTCTCCAATAACTACATACATACATAAGTAGGGACTTCCCCAATAAGTATTTATGTTGGAAATAATGAAAAGCATTATATTCAGTGTTGCCAGTTTTGAAATAATATTTTTGAAGTGAAAACTTCTATAGGCAGGTTTGTGTATTCAGCCTTTTTTAACGTCCCACTGCTGGGCACGGGCCTCCCTTCAGTACGAGGGGGATCAGGCCATAGTCCGCTGGCCAAGTGCGGGTTGGCGGACTTCACATGTCTTTCGAAAATTTGCTAGGCTCTCTCAGACATGCAGGTTTCCTCACGATGTTTTCCTTCACCGTTAAGACAAGTGGTAATCATGTTGGAAATGATTCGCACATGAAAATATCAGAGTTGCGAGACCTGGGATTTGAACCCGCTTCACTCGGTTTCCCAAGCGAGCGTGTTACCACTGGGCTACCACTGCCTTTTTTTTAGGCAGGTTTGGATGGGGAGTAAATTCATGTAAGTCGTCATCGGCATGGTCACATGACGTGTTAACACTAAACTCAGAGTGCCGATAGATGTCGAAACCAGATAAATGTAAAGTTTTAATTAATAAATTTTAATTTAAGATCGAACAATTAATTTGAATATCCAAAAATAACAACTGTTCGTATAAACGAACAGTTGTTATTACTAAACTATAAAGTTTTAAGTTTTCACTTCTGTCGGCAGTCCTCATGACTGCTTTATTTTATTTAAATACCTGTGTGACAATAACTCACTCACTAATCACGTTCACTACACGATCTTCAGATGATAATAATTGTTTTTTTTAATATTTTATAAAAAAAATCACACTATTCTGATGGAAAGGGATTAATTTTTCAAAAAAAACTGCAAGATCCTCAAGTCTTATATAAAAACATTTTTTTTTCTGCTAGAATTATATTTCGACACTGTCCAGTATGCTAGATGTCACGAGTTCGATTTTTTGATAGGGCAAACATATGTATATTATGTATTAACATATATGTATATTTGTCTCGGTTATATACCTCACAAAGTGAAGAGTGAGTTATTTTACTGTTTTGATTTACCACCGTAATAGAATGATAATGATTGTTTTTTATATGCAGTCTGTTCTTAATAGGTATAATTAAAACATTATATGTATTTCTATGCTCGAGGCAAATACAAATGATGTTGCTATATTAAATTATTAAAATTTATATATACCAACACTGTTTCCATGAAATGGCCGCTTAAAGCCGGAAAATACCCGTAGGAAAGCTCAATGATAACCACACAATAAGTTCCTTGTTGATAAGCTTATAATTTGATTAAAATAAAGGCTCTTTCATAAAAAATATATTTATATCGTGTGCATTTTTCTAGAGATCCCTACTCAGAATAACCCTAAGTGAAATTTTTATACCTGTATAGCTTATTTAATATATAACGTATATAATATGTAGTTGGATATTGCACACAAATTAAAAAGAAATGATCGGTTTAAAACAAAAAAGAAAATCTATATTCATTCAAAACTTATTTCACCAGTAAAAACACCCATATAGTGGTAACCTATTGATTAAAAAAGTTACGATAATCGATTTATAATTGGCGAAGATATCACGTAACAACTAAGACTAACATACACACAAAGAAAAAAGACATATTGAGTACCTCTTCCTTTTAGAAATTAATAGATATGCATAATTTTTGTAGTACAAATTTAACTTAACTATAAAATTTTCTTCTACCCTTTAGATGAGAAACCAAACTACGAATGTAATAATATTGTTTTACTTGGCGAGTTATTTATTTTTCTAAAATAATTTTTGTTTGTTAATGCATTGACTTGTTTACAAAGAATATATTAATTTCATTTTTACCGACTAAATTTCATCAAAGGTAATCGAATTTGCTAGCATTAACTTAATGACAGTTCTAAACTAAAAAACACATAGAAAGCAATGTAAATAATGCTAATTTATTAAAATTATATTATTATTATTTGTTTGAACACTTACGTGCCTATATTACTGGTGCAGTTACTTAAGGAAAAATAAGGGGTCTAACTCTCTGCTGGATCTTTGCCCTCTCTCTATCTTAGAAACGGTTGAAAGTATGATAATTTTTTTAAACAAAATTTGTCGCAAAATTTATGTTCTACAATTTTTATCATAAGCCATTGGAGCTATAGAAACCGAGATAATCGCGAAAAGCTGATTTTTGTCACCTTTGACCTTAAATAACTTACTGACCAGACACGAGATTTTATGAGAATTGAGACAATTTGGAGAACACCAAAATAAAGGTGTATACTAGTTTACAGCTTATTATCTGTTATTACGAGGTGAAACCCCTAATATGACTGCACTATACAACTTTGTTAGATAGATGATACTAACTGTTATGTAAAGTTTGAAACGTTTAAACAACATTTGTAGGCCTACACTTCGTTAAGTTCAGACTTGTTATTTTTTTCTTTCTAATTGTCTATTTCTTTGTCATTGCCGTCTCAAAATAGTGGAATTTGTGTTTTTTTTATAGATTTTTTGCTATAAAATAAGTTTTTTACTCGTATATATTTATTTTGAATAGTTTTTTTATAATTTTTTGACGATGGAATTTTGGTATAATCGACGAGAGTGTCTATCGACGCGAATGCTGGATGGTTTTGTGGTAGTGAGTAGAGAGGCGAGCGAGCTCTGGCCGGAAGAGTTTGCTAACGGGATGGTCGAAGTTGCTGAGGAGGGTATGCTTTAACATTCAACTTTATTTATGGTATTTTGATATAGGCTTGGTCTTTAACTGCCTCGGTGGTCTAGTGGTTAGCATGTACGCCTGCAGACCCGAAGGCCCTGGAGTCCCGGGTCGAGCTAAGTAATGAATTTCTCTGTCAAAAAATACTAACCCCCATATTCTTAGTCGTAAACTCGAAATTTCCTCGACTCGACTCAACCTATTTGAGGTGGTTCGGTATTCATAGACGTCATTTTGTCCCTTACCTCAACTATTCGCCTCGAATAAGGTGAGGAAAACTCGAGGACCGAACTGTCAAATGTAAGGTACCTCGCGATCTACTTTGAGGAAACCTCAAGACAATTATTGATAAAAACATCGTGAATTATTTAACATTTTATTATATTTTAAAGTTATTTTGGTGTTTAAAATGTCTTTTGAAAAGTTTATTGAGCATATCGATGACAATACCTACGATTCTTATTTATCATGGCGCTATTTACGGAATGCAAGTAATCCTATGGAGTTCTATGATGAATGTGATTTTAAAAATAGATTTCTCTTTACCAAATGATAAAGAGATGACGATTTATGACGAGATTACTTTTGCCAATTTTATTTCAAAACAATAGTGGTGGTAACAGGCGTGGATTGCCTATTTCAATGATATTTTATATGATAATTAGGTATACTGTGTAAATTTAGTTTAAATAAAATAATGTGCAATCTAATTTAATTTCTTTAATTCAGATAATTTTGGCACTGCTTTTTCTTTCTTCATCTTATTATAGAGAAGGAGTTCTTCGGCAGTTTCTCTCTCAATTTATATTTTTAAATATTTCTCTTCTGCAGCCTTCACTTACAATGTTTATTCAGCTATTTTAAGTTTATGTAGCTCTTCATCCCTTTTTTGTTTTATTTTATAGTTTTCCCCTCTGATAGGTCCCTACATTTCTTGATACTGAAATTAAAATAATTTTTATGACATGTAAACAAAAATGCATTGTGATATCAAACATAATGATTGTATAATGCACAAACTTATGTTTATGTGACAAAAACATGAAGAATTGTGATATAGAACACATATGAGATGATCATATTCACTAGAATTGTTAAATTAGTATATATATAGTGTGAACCATTTCAAAAAACTTAAATGCAATTACTCATATTCACAATGAAAAAATACAATTTAAATAAAAATATATAAGCATTACTTAATATTAAGTTCACTAGATTACATTACAATACATTATTAAGATTTGATTTTTAAATTTCGTCATAAATTAAATAACAGTTAGTAAAACCTAAATAATTTATAAGAATAGAATCAAATATATTAATACTTATTATATGTTATTTTTTACAAATATGGAAATCTTAATAATAATTAATAATGTTATATTTATGAAATCTATAAAGCTTTGTTTTACTTCTTATATATGCGAGAAATAAAGGGCTTTTTTATTTATTATTTACAATATAGCATGAGGCATTATTATATTTCAAAATTAATTACCTTGTGATGGGGCTGATGTACCAAAATCTGATATCCTGGACTCAAGAACGACGAAACATGTAGCAAACACCTTTTTTGTATATAAAACAACGACATAATACACTTAACATTCCAAAACAACATTTTTTGCAAAATTTGGTTTATTTATCTGCTCTGAAGTACTTTAAACTAACCAAACTTTGACCCACGACTGACAAAAAACGCCAAATCAAAATGACAACTACGGATTTTGTGTATAGTTACTACCTCAGACTAACAAAATCCTCCAGATAGTGACGTAATTCATGACGTTTTCCTCGACTCTCACTCGACTCACACTCACTCGAGGGATTCTGAGATTTCCTCAAGATTATGTTTATGAATACCGATTTCGAGGATTCCTTGAGGCCTTCCTCGAACACGCCTCAGTCGAGTTTGAGCCGAGGGAGTTTCGAGGTAACAACTAAGAATATGGGTGTAAGTATAGTATAGTAGTACCCGCCCGGAGTTTGGAAGTTCGCTATGTTTCACTCCCGGGCTTTGGAGAAAACGTAAAAGTCCGCCTGATCATTGCGAGTAATAGAAATAGAGAGTACACCAATCTAACGTATTCTTGTGCACTGCAGTAAGTTGGCACCCTGTTGGCAAGCCTTGGCCTAAATCTGTCAAGAGGACATTGTTATTATAGACTATCAGTCTCGGTTTCAAATCCGGCTTGAAGGTTTTATTTTTATTGTACATTATTTTTTTTTGGATATACATATACGTCATTTTATTATTTAATCTTAATTTAAATGTATTATTTTTGTTTGGTAATTAATATATGAATTTTCAATTTGATAAAATTAGTTTTTTCAGTAACAGCTGAATAATTGAGCTATTAACATGGAAACGAAACTATTGAGAGTAAAATTTTGGCAACAACACATAAGCTGCATAAAACTTGGCAATCGCTTCTCTATAAAACGCACTGTGTTTATTCAGACTTTGATTTAGTTCCAAACTCTTACAATTCCTATAAATTTGTTCATATTCTTGAAAATTAAATATGAACGGGTGTTTTTTTAATAAAAAAAAACAAGCTCAATTAATAATCAATTTTGCATTTTTCAGTAACTAACGGCGATTCAGAGTTTCGTGGGCGGGAGGAGGAAGCGGGGGATACACTGCCCACGGACATGTCCGACACCAGCGAGAGTGAACCTGAAAAACCTCCAAAGTATGTACTATGCCCTATATGTTATTTATATCATGTCTAAGTTGTTGCATTTAAAGTGTCTTATTGGTCTAGTAGCTGCTTCGGATATGAAGGTTCTTGGTTCGAGTCTCGGGTCGAGGTGAACATAGTTTTACTTGGAAAAACTCAATTTTTCTGTCTAAACATTTTTAGTAAGAGCCCGGAGGAGGAGTTGGTGTGACCCCCGAGCCGAAGCAAAATTACGTCTGATTATGTCGTATTACGTGTGAACTGTCGAATTAAGGGAGTCCGTGTAAGAACACGGACTCTCTTAATTCGACAGTTGCGTGTCGAAATATACTATATTCGTACATCTTTATTCCGAATTTCACTAAATTACAGCTTGAAGAAACCAAACCACAAATTTAGTATACTCACATTTTTTTAATGAATGAATTTAAATAATTTTAGTAAAATAACCTTTTAATTTGTTAAAGCAATGGCGAAGAAGATAAGTGCTCAGCGCCCCATGAAGGCAAGGTGTTCCTGCAGCAAGAGTTCCCCATCAACATCGACCAACTCTTCACCATGATGTTTACTAATTCTAAGTTCAACCTCGAGCTGCTTGCCGCGAGAGGTACCACAGACTATGTACAGGTAGCTAGAACATATTGTTATTGAATTATGAAATGAGGTTTTTTTTATTTATTTTTAAGAACAATTCCTTTACTAAGAAAAATTCGATTTATTGCTGATATTTCCAAACATATACAAAGCATTACCGTAGTACAAAACATTACCGATTAAAAAAATAATACAGTGTACTCTAAGTGGCTTCATGTATTTTTTCACTAAAACATTCAACTTCGTTAATGAATGTTGCGCTTGAGGTTTTTTAAGGATATTATACTTTTGTTTACGCTCCAATATGAGACTAGTTTAAGCATTAAATTATTAATTTCTATTTTGGTTATATCTTACCACCGTTACTTTATAGCCACAAATAATAGGTATATATGACTATTGCGTAGAAATATTCACTCCAAGCGGGACTCGAACCCACACCTGCCAGCGCAAAGGCAAGGAATTCAACGATGACGTAATAATTTAAATTTTGTACTAAATATATAAATTTTGTTTAATGTAGGCGCCATGGCAACCACAGAACGGCCTGAAGTGCCGGCAGGTGAGCTACACGCTGAGCCTCACGTCGGGGCCCATGGGGCCCAAGGAGGTGCACGTCACTGAGACGCAGGTAAGGTTGGATTTATACTGAAGTAGTCCGGCTCGAAGGACCAAGTCTTTTTTACCTTTTATGGTTTATTAAATGATTTTTATTTATTTACTTCAACGGAGAGAAGTAGATAAATCATTATATAAAAAATGATCAAATCGTAATAATCTGTATAAATATTATAAATGTGAAATTTTGTGAGTATGTATGGATGTTTGTTACTAATTCACGCTAAAGCTGAACGGATCTAGGTGAAATTGAGCACTGAGATAGATTATAGTCTGTAATAACACATAGACTACTTTTTATTCCGGAAATATATACGGTTCCCGAGGGATAGATTTGTTATTGTTTTTCTAGAGGCGACCCGCTAGTATATATGTAAATGTGTAAAAAAAGTGAAATGTTGTAATCGTTCTTTATTCACGCTTAACAGATTTGAAGTGAAGTTGACTTTTCTTTTTAATGTTCGGAAATGCCATTTCGAATACCACCTACATACCGCTTGCGTGCCCGCAGGTGATGAACAAGTGCAGCCGGCCCGGCGCGCTGTACTCGATCGAGTGCACGAGCGAGAACGCGGGCATCCCGTACGCGGACTACTTCAGCGTGCAGGCGCACTACTGCCTGCGCCGCGCCGCGCCCGACGCCACCGCGCTCGTGCTCTGCGGCCACGTGCGCTACAAGAAGACCATGTGGCCGCTCGTCAAGGGTGAGTGTCCGACGTGTGCTACCGGGAGCTACGAGGAAACGCTATTTTACTGAATTAAAGCGCAGTTGAAGTAATTTTTTTGCGCTGTGACAGGTACCGCAATAAAATTAGAACTAATCAAAATGTAAATTATAATCATTTCTATAAATAATAATAATTACAAAATCATTAAAAATTAATATTTTTATAAATAATATAATTATAAAATGAATATAGTAATTAAAAAAAAATATTATTAATAAATTTGACTCTCATTTCCGCGACACTCATTTTTACATTTTTTTTTTCATGGACTTTTTTTGTGTTTGTAGGTATTATTTTGTAATACATAAAATATTATACAACGCAAGATGAGGCATTTCGGTGCATATACAATATAAAGAAACCGTGTAGTCGTTTGTTAAGAATACGCACACTCCTCTAAAATATTTCGATCTTAGTAACTAATCTCACTAAAGTGAGCTATTTACGTTAAAAGACTAGGTGACACTTAATAATAAGAACATATAAAAATAGTATATATATATATACTATTTTTATATGTTCTTATGCGTAACAAATATATATATATATATATATATATATATATATATATATATATATATATATATGTTACGGATGTCGAGTGTTCACAGTAAACTCGCACTATTGACTCATGTTATAAATTTTACCCTATCGAATATGTCAAACATGGCAACACAAGTAATTTGGAGGAATTATTCTGTAACACGTATGTCGGCGGCAGCGTTCCTGGAGAAGAACGCGATGGGCGGCATGGAGGAGTTCGCGCGGCTGCTGGCGGCGCGCCTGGCCGCCGCCGCGCGCCCGCCGCGCGCCGCGCCCGCGCCCGCGCGCCGCGCGCGCCGCCGCCGCCGCGACGGTGCGCTCCTTGCTTCATTATCTATACAGATAAATAAAATTCAAGTTTCTCGTTTTTTCGACATTACAAATGTCAAAATAACAGCTTTTTACTAAATGCATATGAAATTATATACGATACTTATGAGATAACACAATTTTGTAAATTTTTGTCTATCTGTCTGTTTGTTACGGATAATCTCTGAAACGGCTGGATCGATTCTGATGGGATTTTAGTTGGAAGATAGCTAATGTTATAGGAAGTAATATAGGTTACTTTTATTTTAGAAAAAGTAGTTTCGCTCAAAAAATTTAAAACGTACCCCTATGGACGAACCCAAGCGAAGCGAGGGTGAGCCGCTAGTTTTAAATAAAGAAAGGTCTTTAACACTGCCTCGTGTGATCCCCGCAGTGTCCCCGCTGTCGCCGGCGCTGGGCGCGGCGCTGGGCCCGCCGGCGCGCGCTCCCCCCGCGGCGCCCGCGCGCGCTGGCGCCTGGCTGGCGCTGGCGCTGCTGCTGCTGCTGGCCGTCAACGCGCTGCTGTACTGGCGCCTGGCGCACGCCGACCGCCGCGTGCTCGACGTGGACCACCTCGCCGCTAGGTCAGTGCGGGTGCTCGTTACTCCTTCGTGCTGGAACGGCTGGACGCTTTTGGCTGAAACTTAATACATAAGTAGAGGAGCCCTAGATGCTCACTATTGTTAGGTAAAGGTGTTTCCAAATGAAACGAACTTAAGTTGTGAATAATATAACGTTTTTTAGTAAAGTATATGAGTTTGGACACCGATAATCATGTATACAGAAGATATTTTAGCGCACGAGTATATTTACCGTTTCTGTTAATTTTACACTCCTTTTTGTTAATCTCACATTCCAGTGAGACGACTCATCATGATCAGATAGGAGGGAGGTAATCACGGGATACAGAACGAAACCTCCCAACCCCGAGTTCTCATCTAGAATATCTCGACTTTGAAATATATTTAAATAAAGATTGCAAATATTCCTGGGGCAGGAGCGGCACGGTGAGCGCGGCGCAGGCGCAGCAGTGGGCGCACGCGCTGGAGCGGCACGCGCGGCGCCAGCGCGGCGAGCTGCTGGCCTGGCGCGCCGCGCTCGACCGCGCCGTCGCGCTGCTCGCGCAGGTACCGCGCCGCACTTCAGGCGACTCTAAACAATACCTTCACAGGAAAACCTCGACACATATATTTGGCCCGAGGCGGAATTGAATCTAAAACTATAACTATAAACAAGGCTGATTACAGACATATACTCCACCCTTCGTATATCTCCCATAGCCATCTTACACACATATCTTATTCTCTAACATATACCCTCCACGCGACATATTCATCATCAAAATATACTTTATTCAAATAGACTTTTACGAGCTCTTTTGACTCGTCAATTTTACATTTTAAATTAAAATTAAATGTCAGTGTAGTCTGTCCGTTAGGAAGCCACCACCGGCTCGGAATGCAGTTTTCTGCTGAGAAGAACCGACGAGAAACTCAACAGTTGCTCTTTTAAAATAATAATTGTGTAGAAAATTGTAATACAATAATTATCTATTTATCCTACGTGAGACCCGACCAGACATTAGTTCCACACATTGATATCTACGAAGTATTCCATGACATTATATATAATAAGCCCTATTCAGTAATACATTTTTAATTTTAGATACATATATAATATAGAGACGGAACCGAGCGAGGCGAGGGTGACCCTCTAGTATCCAATAAAATAACGAAAACGATACAAAAATACTCACATAAAGTGATTTTGCTAATTTTTACATTATTATATATGTATTATTTTGTTACATTTTCAGACGGAGCAGGCGTTAGCGAAACTATTAGAGACAATAAGGCCTGCGTTAGAGAAACCGGACGATAGTGGGCACGAGGAGCTGTGAGTGACCTTCGGGTGGCCTTTTAATGACTTCGAGTGACGTGTCAGTGACCTTGGGGTGACCTCTGAATTTCGTTGCAATACTTCAATACATTTCATGTTTTAATGAAAGCCAATTTTGCCTAAATGAGGGTAGTTTATTATTTAAACGAATATTTTTAATTATAACAAAACAATATAATGACTTAGCTATTATATTGTTATAATTTTTATTTTATTTTTTATTTTGTATAGTATGCATACGTTTGTTGGGTAATACAATAGTATCCTATCCCAAAAAAATAGTACCCCGTACGGAATAATAGCGCAATATAAAAATCCATATAGTATGTCATCGCGTTTGATCCTAACGAAAATCCCGCCAAATGCAAGTATTGTCAAAAAATACCAATTTTCATGGCGAATGGTTTCTAAGTTAATGATATAAGTCATCAGTAGTAATAGAGTCAACCCTCAAGCCATTTCCCGACTGACGTATAAAAATAAGTATGCCAGTCGGGTGCGTCTCACCCGCTACAACCCGTACAATTGAGGCCTCTAGACAGCTCAATTAATTAATTCAATTCTCTTGTTAATGGATTCAAAGCGTTTCAGTTGAGCACTGATTATATGATTACAAACAAACAACTAACAAACATTGCGAGGAAACCTGCATGTCTGAGAGAACCCAACAAGTTTTCGAAAGGCATGTAAAGTCCGCCAACCCGCACTTGCTAGCGTGGTGGACTATGGCGTGAGGCTCGCGCCCAGCAGTGGGACGTTAAAAAGGGCTGAATACAATAATCTATTGAGTGTCAGTTGACAGGTCTCGTAATAGCAAGCAACTACCAAAAGTTTAAACCTATGCTATTTAGCTTCAAATCATGTTAATATATTCGTATAACATCTCTAATGTGTGTACTTAAAAAAATAAAAATAGTAATAATTTCAATATATATATCATAGATTAGATATTGAACATATTTGTCCTAAAATTATTCAAATTATAAGTACTTATGTATAAAGAATATTTTTAAACTGCCAAATTATGTCTTAATATTTATTTGTGATAAGTGAACAACTATAAAGTTTAAAATATTTTTCAAATACATATATAAAAAATAATGTTTATTTATTCTGCAAAAATGTTTTTATTGCTCATCAATCAATTAAATTCCATTTATTTTATTATTAAAGTCCTCATTTTTGCATCTTCAAGAGTAAAGTAAATATTTTTTTTTAATTTATTAAACAAAACAAAGAATATTTAAGAATGTTCATATTAAAAATATAAAATATGAGCGACTCACCCTTGCTTCACTCAGGTTCGCCTCTAGAAAAACAAAAACTAATCTATCCCACGGAAACCGTACATTTTTCCGGAATAAAAAGTAATCTATGTACTATTCCAAACTATAATCTATCTCTGTGCCAAATTTCATTCAGATCCGTTCAGCCGTTTTGGCGTGATTGAGTAACAAACATCCATCCATAAACTTTCACATTTGTAATATCAAGTATGGACAGCGCATACCAATATGGTTTCCACGCATATATCTATTTCATTATTTAGCAGTCAAAATATTAATAAAATATGACTTTATATATAGAAAATTAAATCAATATAAAATTTATGACGAAAGTGAAATTTAATAAATCTAAATGTCTATTATATATTGGACCAGGGCCAATCATAAAAGTATCAACAGTATTACAAAATATATACAAATGCCTCATTTCGCTTCATTTCCAGTGTGCTAAATTGTAATGACCACTTTAGACCAAATTCAAGAAAGAGGGACTTAATTTACATGTATGTCTTTTTGTGTGTATTTTACACGATAGTTTCATCAATTGTGAACCAATTTTAATCAATTAATCGATTGCCTCAAAATCATTTCCATATTAATTGCAAGAGTAAAAGCCTAAAAGAGTAAAAATTTTAAATTCCATGTACTTTTTTTTATTTAAAAACCAACTATAAAAAAATCAATATACCAAGACAAAAAAAAATAGCAGTTTTAACCAACTCATTGATTGATCAAATATTTTTTATGCAAGCGGTTTTATCTCGAGAGATAATTAGGTTTTTGTTTTATATGTGAACATGCATTTTGAAGTCGATTTACATTTGTAAAACATAAAAAAATAATTTATTTATTTGCTAATACGAAATCTTTCAAAGTAGTTTAGATTTTAAAGAAAAGTACAAGCTTAAAAATGTATACATACACAATGTATACATTTTACATACATACATGTGTTTCAGTAAATTTTCAAATAAGAAAATATTCAAATCATACATTTCGATAGATTTAGATTTTCCTCACTTGTGCTTGACATTTTTTTTAACATATTTTGCCTAAGAAAGTATTTATCTAATTATGCATAATGCACATTTGTTTTCCCATTTTTTTGTAGAAAAGTACTGAAAAATGGGAAAACAAATGTGTATTATACTTAAAAAAGTCTAATTATTATAAAAAATAATAATATTATCATCCCAATCCTAACTAACTATAATATGTACAGAATAAGTGAATATTATTGTACAGCATTCCTATTTTATTTTTTATTATATAATATAAAGTAAAACCCATGTTTGTTGGTGTTTTTGTATTTTTTGACCTAATCACAAAGGCTTTTTAGCAATCACTTTATAAATATTTTAAATTAGTTTAAGAAAACGAAATTAATTAAATATGTATTAAGTTACCTATATATATACAATTGTTAGCTTATTAAGTGGTCTATTTTTTTTATTTAATTATTATTATTTTTTATTTTAATATTGTATGTATATTTCTTTAATTTGTATATTATAATACTATTTGTTAATTTTTTTTAATGAAAACGTTTGTTTTCGAATTGGATATTTGTAATACTATATAGAATTTATGAAGACAGATAGCATTTATGTTATTTTTCAGTGATAATACTATTAGTTAGAATTATTGTGTCAAATCAGAGACTTTTGGCCGCCTTTCAAATGTCGTGTATACTACAAAATAATTATGTAAGCAATAATATTATAAGCTAATTTAGTTTACTCTTTTTTTTTAATTACTAGCGACCCACCCTTGCTTTGCTTTAATCGTGCACATAATTTATTTATTTTTTTTAATTTTACAGCTTTGTTTCCGAGATTAGTGGGTACAAACAAACAAAGTGTTGACATTTGGGCTTTGTTAACATGCAAATGGTGGCTGTTTTAGTTTTAAAATCACATACAGACACTATAATTTTATTTTTAATTATATGTATTATTATGTAATAGGTATTATCAAGTGTTTTTTATTATTATAATATTTCTTTGAAAGGCGGCCGGCCATCTTTCCTAAAATAATTTATAAAACGTCAATTTTAATAACAAAATAATTGATGTGCGTATAGATGTCTTTTTTAATTTAATTTTTTTTTTAACATAAATTAGTAGATTCTACAAGATGTGGTAATATATAGTATAATTACTTAGTGAAGTAGTGTCGGTCGCGTTGTATTGTAGTCACACGTACGTAAAGTGTAGAAGTTAGAACCAAACAAATTAGTGAGAGCTACGACGCACAGGGAATTAAAAATTAAAATTATTTATTAGTATTTAAAAAAATAGAGCGTTTTAAGCTCAAAGAAAACATTTTGACATTTAAAATTAATATTATCTGTGGTTCTTTAAAATCAAAAAAAAAATATGGTTTATGAAATGTCCTAACATTGCCTGCACAGTACCTGTGCGTTATTGTGTGTATATAAATAATTTAAATGTATGTTTTCCAATAGATAGATTTTAATGAACTCGATGAATTTACTTCGTGTATAGTGTTTACAAAAGCTATCGAAAATATTTCAATGTTAAATTTCTCTTTGAAGATCTGAGTGATGTTTTTATTTGAGGGAGGAACAAAGCTTGTAATATAACTGGTTTCCTTTTGGGTTTATTTGTTTTTTTCATATGAGAAATTTCTTGTCTTTTCATAGTTTTATTTATATTTTTTTATATCTATATAAGTAATATATTAATTAAATTTCAACTATGTTGAGGAAACTGGCTGTTCAAAGTTGGACATGCGCGGTGGGTAAAATTCAATCTTCTCGATTGTAAGAGAAGACACAATTTGCCCAGCAGTGGGTTATTCGTCCCAGTCGTTGGACTTCACTTAGATCTTTGAAGATTATTATATTATTAGATAATATATTTCAAAAATATATTAAATGTAAAATTTTTAGTTTTAGTTAGTTTTTTTTAGAAAAACTATATTGGTGCTTTTATATCGGTTTTAAATTGTGGCGGTGATTGTATTTATTTGTATAGTTTAGCTAACAATGCTATGTGTTGTTTATATTTATTTTATTATAAAAACAAAGGTAATGTTATATTGTTTTTTTTTAATTACTTTTGAAACTTGATATTATTTTTTTGAATTGGCAATTTTGTTTCAACTTCTATGTAAGTATTTAACAATTATAAATGACTGTCTAGACTCTAGAGCTTTAAGTAAAGGGTCAGAAATTATTTGGTATATTAATGTCGGCGATTGATGTACATGAGATTTGTCGAAAAAAACAAACGGACAGAAGTGTAGGTGATAGTTATTATATAATATTATAATGTCATGTCACATCTAATCCAGTTTTTTCCCCTCAATATTAGTGTTGATAAAGACGCTTCCAAAGCAAAAACACATAAGTCAGATATCGATCAAAAAAATTAGATACAAAATCAGCGACAAAAATGTACTCACCGAATGAGCGCTTATTTGAACATTTGAACGCGCTTTTAAATTTTTTTTGTTGTGAAGAACAACTTTTAAAATTGTATTTAAGGTTCAATTTACATTGTTATATATTTCAACTACAAAAATCACCACAGTGACAGTTATAAGACAACTTTTGCATGGGATAGTGTATCTAGTACTTTTTTGATCGATGATTTTAGAACACTAAAGTGGCCTAACCTTTGCTTAATTTTATGTTTTTAAATGAATAATATAAATGAAATTTTCAACAAAAAATTAACCATTATAATTAACAATGCAAAGTAATTTCAATATCGTCTGCATTTAAGTACCAGTGAGACGCGGTTAGTTTTTGTCGACTATCCCACGGGATGTACTTTCTAGGGGAAAATAGCCTGTCACTATCAGGCCAGACCAAAGAAGGACCAACTAAGATTTTTGCATTTATAAAAAAAATATATTATTTGTATTACCAGTGTAATGTGAGCAAATGTTCAGACCACTTTAGCGTAATCTGCTTCATTCCTGTTCCATTGTCTAGCGTTGTTAGCTAACTTTATTCATTCCAAAATAAAATCGATCTGATCAAGTGTTTGGAATGTATCCTACAGTACGGGGAAGGTCGCCTGTGCGCGGCACAAACTGTTAGCGCGTAGACACTTCCCTGCATTAAATAAATATTTTAATGTACCCGGTGTTTTCATTTATTGGTGACCCTTCCAATAGCTTTATTTTCAGACGACTGCCTTATTGCTAGTATGTACGGCTGCAAAATCGTGAGGTCTTAGGGTTGAGTCCCGGGTTGGACCAAATTAGTTTGTCACGAAATCGCCCGAATTTGGAAAGTCGATAGTCCTCGGAGGCCATATTAAGCTGTCGGCAGTAGATACCATGCATTTTCTCACCCGTCGTGTTGAGTTAATCCAACAGAATGAGGTTTGACCATCTCTTGTATGCCACTACTGTATTTTCAAATATCGGGTTTTCATACGCCACAGTTTGCTCATGTTATTTTTATGAAAATTACGTATAGATAGATATTCTATTTTCATGCTGCATATTTTATTTTAAATCAAAGAAGTTTTATTCGATATATCTTGTTAATACATATTTTGATATAGATACGTAACTAGCGTATCAGGTATGCTCGCAGAATCCAGAGTAGACTGTTTATATACCACAATGCGCAAGCGGCGTGCGACCCTAGTGCGCAGGATTCGGGCTAGTTCAAACAGTATTCTAACCACTTGACTGTATGTATGCACCATTGTTGCGCTATATCTCACGGAAAGCCTCCGTGACTCATGTACTCTGTAATATAAAATATCATCTAATATATAAATATCTTGTGTCACGGTGTTTGTGGCCGCACTCCTTTGAAACGGCTCGACCAATTTTAACAATTTTTTTGGCTTATCACCTCCACTTAAATGTCTTAAGAAACCTATTGTTAACTGTAACGCGGTCGTGGAGGGATTATTTGATAAGTATAAGATTTAGTCGTATTTATCACCCTCCTACCCCCACACCCCCTTTTTTAAATAGCTAGGGGCAAAACCGAGTGAATGAGGCTGTGCCGCTAGTAGTATAACATTTTTTCATACAACATAGAATTAAATGTTTATGTATACCTACTAACAAAATGAGTCACTTACTTGAATAAATGAATTTATTATGTAATCTAATATATATCTCGTGTCATAGCGTTTGTGGTCGCACTACTCCAAAAAGGCTCGACCGATTTTAATGAAAAAAATTATAACTGGTAGGTATGAGAATAGGTTGTAAAGTATTTTTCACCCTCCTACCCCCACCTCCCATTTTTAACGTATTTTAAGCACAATTTCTTATATATTATTAGTTGTTATTTACACAGGAAAAGTGTAGAGTAACAGAATAACAGTAGTATATGGACTAAATACTTATATGTTAACTGGCTGGGGTACCAGGCTTCGCTCAGGGAGTCGATATGAGATTGTGTAGTTAGAATAAAAGGATAAACTTTAAAAATATAAGTTTTTTTTTGTTTCCAACATATTCTATTTACAATACATAGTAACTTGTTTACAAACAAGATTTTTTTTATTTCGTTATCCGGGGTATATTCTGTATACCTATTAATTTTTCGAATTTCCTACTCAAATCAAGCAGGAATTTGAGGTTGATGCCGCAATCTTTTACGTTCGAACCTACGACGGACCTAGCTTTATGTACCCCTATCAATAGGTAGCCCCACTACTAAAAAAAGGCTTCGTCGAATGGTCCGGTCCACAATCCTCGAATGTTCGAGTGTTCTAGAATGCTCCACAATGATCTAGGATGTTATGATATCCCGGGATGTTCCCAAAAATTCCACAACATTCCAAAACACTCCAGGATGTTCTGGTATGCTCTCGAACGCTCTCAAATGTTCTGGACTGCTCTAGAATTTTCTATAGGTTGAAACCTTCCGCCCTTACATCTTCAAAAGCACGCCCTTTAGATAAAAACTGCAACCTTCTTCATGGATGGGCGATTGAGGGGTACCATAATACCGCACGCCCATTGTACTTTTAGATTTTTTATTATTACCCGAATGCGGCTAAGCCCAAAGGAGGGTTGTGTTTGACCTGTATGTATGTCCAATTCTGTTCCCTCGTAATTACTAAACTCAACCGATTTTAATGCTTCATAAGACGTTAGATTAGTCTTAATATTTATTTATTTAATAACGCCAGTGACATAGGGGTACCTATGCATGTACATTTTCTAAACTATCTGCGAGTCTTGCTACGTGTACTAATTTACTCTGACTGCATAATAATGGTTCCTTTGTTAACTTGTGCTCAACTTTTTAGTTCACTTTTTATGCACTCGGGTTTTTTTTGTAAATTATTTTTCTTATGATAAAGGTGAAAATAAAACAATTTTTTGTTTAAAAATGTTTATTAAAAAAATAAAAAATCACTTACCGTTCGAATTCTAAATATAGACGATGTTAAATGTGTAGTGTATTCAATCATTATGTGGTCAAGTGAAGCCATTATTTTGTGTAGATACTTAATAACTAAATTAAATTGACTTTAAATGAAAGTTATTTAATAAACCCTAATTTAGATTCACTATAGGAATCGTCAGTTCTCAAATAAGTAAATATTTATTATAACTTCTTTCATTCTAGTAGGAATAAAAAAATCTTATTTAATTTGGAAAAAGGAAACGGGGGTTAATTATACATTACCTGCTCAATCCAAAGGGGAATAACCACAAAAACAACAAAATACTCTGACACTGTGTCAAGATTTATTCAAAAATCCATCATACACAGACGTCCGAGTTCACTTAAAGCTATATATATTCAGAGACCTGATACTCCAAGTGTCTAAATACGTTGTTTATTTATCATCATCTTTGAAGACCATGGTGGAGTGGCACTTCCCGCAGTAGTGTCGGTCCTCCATGACAGCCATGAAGACACCAGCCCCGCACTGCTCCCCGGTGCACTCTCTGCGCAGACGGTGGATCTTGCCATTCTCGTCCACCTTTAATGGGACACAAAAACAATTATTGCATTATAGAACTTAGCTATTTAATATAGTCTATTGGAATAAAGTAAATTTTGATTTGATTTAAAAGAAACTGCAAAGAGTTACAAATCTATATATTTTAAGAGATTTTAGCTTTTTTTTTAATCACCAAGCCCTAGCCTAAGTAACTTGTTTACAAAAAACGAATGTAAGCAAAGAAGTTGGTCTATCCAAAGTAGTACAAAAATAAGTTGTACAGGAAGTATCTGCCTTAAAACACAATCAAACGACGAACATTCAGAAAAAAAAATAGAATAAAATCAACATACTATATTATAATTTTATTATAACTCAAGAAGTGTACCCCACTTAATGTGAGAGCCATTGAAGTGGCATTCAGATATGTCTTTATAGTTCAATGCAACTTAAAACCAGTAATGAAAAGGTCTATTGAGTATTTACTAAGCAAATAAACCCTTTCAACTAAACAAGGAATGCCGGACTCGCACGGACATGTCGCGACGTGTACGATAATGCAAGCTACTAAAATACACGTATTCGGTATTTCCTTCTTGCAATAACAAGTTTACTCATGTTTACCCCTAACGGGTCAAAAGAGGTCAAAATCGAAACTTGAATCTGATGTATCTATGCCGTTTAAAGTTATAAAAATAAGTTTGAACGAGATACATTAACATTTTCAGTATCATGGGGAGTCATTAAGAACAAAGAAAATTTGTGAAAAAAATGGGTGCGTGTAACCCTACGCGCGGTTGAAGTAAAACTTCTTTGGCAAATATCGCAACGAGATTAAAACAAACCAATAATGAAATAGGACATATTAGGCATTTTACAAACATTTATTTATAGAATATCATATACGGAAAGAATATAATTATTATATACATGTACATGTCAGACATAGCAACGGTTACCATGGCAACGTATTTTATCTCATTCTATCGCCGGCTTAATCCTGTATACTTCTAAAGAAGTCTCACCATAGAAATATAGATTCCAAAAAGGTGTACTATGGATTTAACGAAAATTCTCTAAGGAAAAAAAATAATTGAATATCAGAATCAGTTTAATTGGTTTGTAGTGCATGTTCACCGATCGACTCACCCTCGCTTCACTTCGGGTTCATCCCTAGACAAAAACGAATCTATCCCACGGGAACCGTACATTATTCCGAGATGACATATATAGTAGCCTTTCTCAATAAATGGGCTATCTAATGCAAAAATAATTTGACAAATCGAATTAGTAGTTCCTGCGATTAGCGCATTCAAACAAACTTCCTCTTTATAATATTAGTATAGATCAACTGGAAACAAAATGTTCTTTGAATGACTGTTTAAATAGCTTGTGTCATTTCTATGGACATTGAACTGCAACTACACTGAGTAATGATGACAAATGATAATACAAAGCACATGTCTGTACAAGTCACACCATGTTTGTTCAGTTTGGTAGCATTAGGACTCTTATTTGAATACTTGTTGATTCACTTGTTGATTGAAAGGAATGACTCAGTGATTTAAATGGTTGATAATAAATAAAATACATACATACTTGTAGACAAGAATCTTAAATATAATATTAAATACTAGCGACTCACCCTCGCTTTGCTCGGGTTCATCCCTAGGTTGATTCCCCATAAAAACTTTCATCCCCATTTTTACCCCCTTAAGGAATGATTTCCGGGATAAAAATATCCTAGATCCTTCCCAGGGTCTCAAACTAACTTCTTACCAAATTTCATCTAAATCGGTTCAGTAGATCCAGAGATTACCCCCTACAACCTCATAAACTTTACCTCTTTACAATATTAGTATTAAATATTACAATACAAAACACACATACTGCCAAAACTTTCTTATTAGAAAAATGTAGCTTTCGGACTTCTTCAAAAAGGAAACTGAGCTGTATTTGTATATTAGCAATATTTTGACTGCAGCTAATTTTGCTGACTAAATATAACTTTTCAGTGATTGAGTCAGTCACAATATTCCAAATTTCTAAAATGTGAGAACTTTTAATAATCCTTTATTTAAATAGGCTATATATGTACATAAGGGAAGTGGTCAAAATTTAAATTTCAGGGCAAAATATTATAGTAGGGGAGCCCAAGAGGGGATTTTCTGTAGTTACTCGAGTGCGGCAGATTAACATAAAAGTTGTTACCTTGCACTCTATTGAGTACTTTCACCACAATATAAGTCTTCTATATAAAGGGGCGCGTCTAGGGAAGCCGATTAAAATATTTAAAAAATGTTTTGATAAGGTAGAAATACTTGAAACCGTCAGATTAAGGTGTGGTAGGCTAGTCACATCCTGAAAAGTGTCCAATTTAATAATCTGCCGATTTGCACAAGCCTAAGAGGCAAAAATCATCATAAACTTTATAGTCGATTTTTGCCTCTTCGGCTTGTGCAAATCGGCAGATTATTGAATTGGACACTTTTGAGGATGTGACTAGCCTACCACACCTTAATCTGACGGTTTCAAGTATTTCTACCTTATCAAAACATTTTTTAAATATTTTAATCAGCTTCCCTAGACTCGCCCCTTTATATAGAAGACTTATATTATGGTGAAAGTACTCAATAGAGTGCAAGGTAACCTCTTTTATGTTAATCTGCCGCGCTCGAGTAACTACAGAAAATCCCCTCTTGGGCTCCCCTACTATTACTGAAGAACTAACACTATTTTTTTTTAAATAAGCAATAATCTAGGATTTGCATTAACAGTGTATTTACAGTGACATTACAGCATAAAATTTATAATAATAATATAGTTTTCCGTTTTCTTTAAAAACAAATCCTTAAAATGTGACATGTTACATTCATAAAATATACAATCAAACTACAAAATATCAACAAAAGTGTACCTTGTAAAACCTGAGTACTGCTAGTTTGACCTTCTTCTTCTTGTGCTTGATCTTCTTGGGGGTGGAGTAATTCTTCTTCTTGCGTTTCTTAGCTCCACCGCGCAGTCTTAGCACAAGGTGAAGTGTAGATTCCTTCTGGATGTTGTAATCGGAAAGGGTCCTACCATCTTCAAGTTGCTTGCCGGCAAAGATCAATCTGTAATAGTTAAAAATTATATTTAAAATTATTTTTTTCAGGATCTCTTTGCTATTGATTACTATCTCTCTAAAACACAATGGCTTAATTTTTTCTATTTACATGCTGCATAGATCAACTCTAGTGAGTCTATTTACTCAGTGAATTTAAATAATTTTTACTAAGAAACTTGGAACTCACCTCTGCTGGTCTGGGGGAATTCCCTCCTTGTCTTGGATCTTAGCTTTGACATTTTCGATAGTGTCAGAAGGTTCGACCTCAAGAGTGATGGTCTTACCCGTTAGGGTTTTCACAAAAATCTGCATCTTGGCTCCTATTATAAATGAAAAATAGGTTATATTATAACCGTCAAATAAACACTGATAATATAACTTATTGGAAAAACAATTCATAGAGAATCTTGATTAAAAAAAAGTACATTACTAGCTCTGTAAAGATAGTATCATCTCTGTTCCTAACTCGACTTTATGAGACAAGACATTTTGGTGGTATTTTTATATCATTATACATTATCATTACTAGGTTAGTGATCTGATACATTATTTACCAAATTTTAGAAGCCGAACAATATCCATTTAAAGTTTAAAAATGGTAATATTATGATAACTAACCTAAAAGACCACACATTATCCATTGACTATATCTTTGTAGTTATGGAACAATATTAAATAAATTATAATGGAAAAGCTAAACATGACATACTATAGGAAAGAGGTAAAAAAGTAAAACAGAGTATTTTAATCCAAGTTTTATTCTGGCTCGACTGCATCATACACACACAGGTTACACCAATAAAATAGCATTGATTACTCCATCATTTTCAGCATTATTTGTCACTTGCGCATACTTTCCCCATACAACTTTACCAGCCTGCGTCACCAAACCCAGCTCGGAAATGTTAACTTCTATCACAGTACCCTTTGTAATAACCCCAAGACTCGTGTACATTTGGGAACTAGGATTCTTCTTTACACCGATGATGGGCAAACAGAATGTTGCTTTTAATTCAGGATGGGTGACATGTGCTTTTTTGAATCTCAATGCCATAGGCCTGATAAATCTTTCAAATTTTGGCGGTTTTCGGGTAAAGTTTTCACCTACAAATGTGACCTTAGTAACCATACGTTTCCAAGCTTTCCTCTTGGATTTACCAGACTTCAGAACTTTGAATACTTCTGCATCAGCTTGAGCTCTGACTTTAGGTATAGGTACATCCCATTTACCAGCTTTTTCTTTACGTTTCTGTTTGATCATGTTAGACAACACTTTAGCACGTGATTGTACATCTCTGTCAAGAAGATATACAGGAACTGCACCTTCAGCCACTTTCTCTGTATTTTGGCGAACATTTTTCTCCTCGTGCGCTTTAATTTTCTTTTTCATCTGAATCTTTTCATTGCGCCTTTCTTTATTGAAAATCTTAGCTTTGATACCACGCAATTTACGCGCCTTTTCAGCTCTCTTGTGTGGTTCACGAGCCTCGCGCTTTCTTTTCCGCTCTTCATAGTCGAGCCTCCTACCGTAAAGCTTTTGATGACGTTCAATATATTCGTTCTGCGGCATTGTGGTTGCTTACACGGCAACTACAACAAAATTATCACCTTATCAATTGCAACGATGTTTGTATCAACGTGGTAATAAGTATAACCTCTTCAAAAATGCTTTCTCAATAAACAATATAATAACAAATATTTATGTGTGTTTGGAAAACTTCTTCACATTTGTAATAAATGTTAGCCTTAAAACTACACGTGCCGATTACATTAAAGGCACAAATCTTTTTTCGAATAAAGCGTGCCTATCCAACATTAAAAAACGTTATTATAATACCGTTAACGCACCTTAATATGTACACGAAAAAGAATTACACAGATCTAAAAATATTACGCATTAAAATTGAAATAATTTCACAAGATTAACCAACTCACCTTACGCCGACACCATGCCACAAGGAAAAGGAAGTTTGACATAGAGTATAGACAACAACAGATAAATAATAATAAATGCTATTGTTCATAAATGATTTTAAGACGACAGTTTATTAATTTTATTCTTAATAAATACCATTTATTCCCATACAATTTTTAGTGTACATTTTGAGAAGATATAAACATGTGGATTCTAGATATTATCATAATAAAAAAAACAAAAAAAAATTATGACCTTCAAGAGTTTTAATTTAATAGGTAAATATAAAAAATTTCACATTCGCTGCAGATCATGGGCAGCATTATATTAATGTTCTTTAAAAATAACTCTTTTCCGAACTAACATTATAAAGTCTGAATCATTATCTATAATTAATTTATTACAGTATTCGATTCTGTCAACCAAAATTTTTGTTGGATATCTGTTCAAGGACTTGAGGATACAACGCGGAACGCAAATGAGATTTAAAAGTCTTCTTAAAAGTCTTCAAGATAATTAAAGTCTGTCTTTCTTAATTATCGTCTGGTAATCCAGCCGGGCGTGAAGCCTGAACATACTAGGAGGTCGCACACTTCAGTAAGACTAGGCGTTGTACGATGCGGATTGCTCTTGGTACTTCTTTGTTAATAGAGTGAACCGTAGAAGCAAATCCTTGATTGGTGTGATTTGCTTCGGTAGGCCTGCCGCGCGTCGGGATAACATGATTGAGTGTACATAACTGATCCTGCGACATCCCTTTACGGGGGATGTGCCGTTGGGTTTTAGTGGGCAATACTGGCTTTTCTACCCGGTGAGTCCCACATAACCACCACTCTGTATGCAAGTGTTATGTATTAATTTAGAGGATTTTAGTTAATGATGTTGAAAATACTGTAATTTTGTTTAGTAAATTTAGATATAAATAGTTTCTCGAGATTAAAACTGGTTTTTTTTCAATAAAATTACTTTTATGTATGAAAATCTTATAATTTTATATGGGATCGCCCTTGAGGTATAGGTACAAGATAGCATCGGTATATCCATAAAAAAAAAAGACTTAGTGAAGATATTGCGTAATATACACAAAGAAAAACAGCATGCAGTTGGTAAAATTACGTTTTTATTAATATGTTGAAAATAAATAGATGAGAAGTAAAATATTCGCGCATTAATTCAATATAATAAGTAATCGTAATCTAGCATAAATAATTAAAAAACTTTTAGCAGTTTTATTTAACAATAATATAAAAAAGCATACATATTATATGGGATTTCACAGTTGTTTTGTTTTTGAATCATTGCTGAGATGAAAAATGGTATAGGTGATGGCAACATTGGTTATAACAAATATCAAATAATAAAAGTGCCGCCATTGGTCATTATTGTTGGCATTCTCAATGCGCATATTTATAAAGACCAATAGCGCTTTCCGCTCAAACAGTCTACGACGCTACTCTAAACTCTTTCCATAGTGTATCATTAATGAAAAAACATGCGTAGCATTTATATATAGTTTGTGGAAACTTCAAGTTATAAGCTTGTAGTTTCGTGGACGTGACGTTTCACGTTTTATAGACTATAATTCTATGTAGGTTATATATCTATTGTCACAAGTCCAAACTTGAAACTCGTTTTAGAGAAGAATTTGCCTCGTTTTGTTTTCAAATTTCAAGCGGTATAAAACCATCGGTTGGTGTGATTTCAGTGCACATAATACGTATTATGAATACAACAGTAGCTACATATTCAGGTATGGAATTGTTTTGTATTTGATGCGTTGCTATGTAATAACGGATTGTTAATAGTTAATACATTGAACGCTAACCTCTTCCTATAATATTATGTCAAGGAGAGTACTATATCAATTTACAATAGAAGGGAATGTCATTCAATTTTACTTATTTCCGTTCATCTCATTGGTTTAACTACAAATCTTTTGAGATAAAGCGCGCATAGATTTCAATGGTGAAAGTTAATAGGTACTTGTATTTTTTTACTATGAATTTTATTAATTCTGATTAAGATTACAATTTTTGTCTAGTTTTAACGTTTTAGGCTAAAATTTTGATGTTCCTATTTTTAGTGCAGTGAGCACTTAGATTTTAATCTTGTATTGTTAATTGTGGTACTATAAAAAGTAAGAAATAGTTAAATACTTGTATTCTTTTTAATCCTATTTTAGTGTTACAGTGCAAAATTTAAAATCGCTGTGTTTTGGTGTCTTTTGTGAGACATAGTAAACAAACAATGAATTCTAAAAAGTCCATTTGCATTATTAGTTTTTATTATTGAAGTGATTTCTAGATTTATATATTTTATGCTCAGAATTCAGAATAAAATAGTTTCTTCTGTATTCTGAGACTTTGATTTAGGATTTTACTTTTTTTGTTTATTATCACCTATCAGATTATAACTGAGTGGCGTTATTTTTTACCAAACTTTTTGATTAGTATAAATACATCATATTGATGTTAGTGATATTTTAATGTGTAGGTAAGTAACAAACTGAGGAGTTATGAGAAAGCGGACTTTGATTATATTATGCATGCAAATGTATTTTGTTTCTGTTAATTCATAATTACAAAGGACCCTTTACTCACATTTTTCTTTACTTTTGCTATCTTAATATTTATTATTATATTGTGCCAGATGTGGATACTGTTACCTATTGAAATTGTTTACAATACAGCTGGTCCTTCTAATAGAGATAATTTTCCAATGTTAAATGTAGTAGCTTAATGAGGTAGGTCGTAATGAGCAGTGTCATTAAAATGATTTAATTTTTTATAAGGTGTTCATATAGCATTCAGCCGGGACCTATAATTTTGGTCAATATAAGCAGTATGCTGTTAACAGCAAAAATATTATACAGTTAACTGTATAATATTTTTCTATTCACATTATATATACAATTTTAAGAATTGATGTCAGATGAAATTTTAAAATTTCAGAACATGTACAGAGCCGAAGAAGTTCCATAGAAACTATCTACAGCATTCAAGGCATTGAAACTGGTATGAATCTTGATTTTTCTTTTGTCTTTTCAAGATATTTTGATTTTCTTCCTATTTCATTTTATATTATTATATATTTAGATTGATTACTATGTATTTAATTATGTGATAATTCTTGCATGTAAATGTTTTTGTTTGTTGCACATATTATTTATTATCTGTATTTGTTTATTGTTACTATTTAAAATTAAGATATGGGTCGGTTTTGGTTTGTGTTTTTAATTGCAAATATAATAGGGAATATGCGTGTTGTTTTTATACAGTAGCTTACATTGAAAGATAATTGTAAAAAAATATCCAACTCCAAAAAACTAAAATTTAGTATAAAAAATATATTATTCCGATTCGGATACTTTAAAGGCCCGCCATTTTGCGCGTTTGACGTGATGTCACAGTATGATAAACGTCATATACGGTCTGACCAATGGCTTGCGTTTCAACTAATTTGAATTTTCCACCTATATTTACACTTTTTCATAATTATTTTCTTAGTCAAAAAGAAATTACATTAAAAAACATTGATGTAAGCTTAATTCAAAAGCAATAACGATTATAAAAAAAAATATTTCACATGCATAATATTCCCTATTATAATAGTTTAGACCATCAGTAAAATGTAATGGTTAACATCTCTTGTAATTAAGTAAATATTAACATAGTGAAGCAGAAATAGCAAAAATCAAACTGGATTATTTTCAAATATTTTGTATTAAAATATCTTTGGTTCAGCCATTTTAATGCAGATGGTATTAGGTATTTAGTTTGATATTTTCTTGTTTTAATATTAATAAAATTATTTTGAAAAGGTTATTAGCAATATAAACCAACAAAATAGGCTGATTTAATGATGATGAATCTGAAAACTATAGAGAATGGCATAGAACTTATTTTTATGAAATTGAGATTAAATATAAAAAAAAAAAAAATTGTTTTTAAATTTATTTTTTGGTAGCAAAAATTTTTTTCTATTACACAACTTCAAACAAACATTTTAAAGATAGGATGTATATTATAACATAGAGGTTTTTTTTAAAATTGATGCATATTTAATAAAACACATATTTATCAACCGACTTCTTCTAAAAGGAGGAGGTTCTCAATTTGGCTGTATTTTTTTTTGTGTTAATCAATATTGGCCAGGTTTGGAAAATCCATTCTTCTGAATATTTTCCCTTATGCCTACTTTAAAAAAAAAAGCGCTGAATACTATTGTTTTGGAATTTATTTATGCCCAGTTAAAAAAAAATAGCATGAAAATCATAATATAATTTTAAGAGATACATTCTATTTTTGCACAAAGGTATCCATTAGAGATAGATACATTTTCTATATTAATCTGCCTCTCTAAAGCTCCAAGCACCAAAAAAATATAGTTTTGTCTCTTTATTTTTCCCAGAATAATGACGAAAAAGTAGTAACTATGTGATTTTCGATTGTTACTCTCTGTACCGCGTAGTAAAAATGCCCTTAAAATCGATGATTCTGTTCTATCTTTCTTCTTACTATCTTACTAATATTATAAATGTGAAAGTTAAGATGAATGTTTGTTACTCCATCACACTAGAACGGCTGAACGGATCTGGATGTTTGGCACGGAGATAGATTATAATCTGGAATAGCACATAGGCTACTTTTTATCCTGGAAAAATTGTACGGTTCCCGTGGGATAATTTCTTATATAGCGTAAACACTCCTTTCTTTTTTGGAGTAATCTAAATATTTTTACCTCAATCATGTTAAAAATCGAATTAGCTTTTCTAGAGACTAGCGGTAGTTAAAAAAGTTTTTACGGATTTACATGCCGCGCCGGTATTTGCATGCACCATTGACTTAAGGTTTTGAGCTACTAATTCAATGGTGTTCAGAATTTAGATTTCAGATAACGAATCAATGTATTATGTTTCCTATTTAACGTGAAATGGAAAATAAAAAAAAATTACCTGCGTCAGTGGAAACCAATATATCAATATTGCTTGCAGTGCAGTTGTATATAGATTATTAATAATTAATTACTATAAAAACAATAAGTAGGTATAATCTAACATTTATGGTCGATTTTTAAATTTGAATATAATATCGGCATTACTCGTATTATGGCTGTATACCTGTACCACCTAATGGTTTAATTAGCCTGACTCATGTTTCAACAAACGTGCTGGTTTTCAAAAGTTGTACGCATTTTGCACACAAGTTCTAACTTGTCTACATGCCGTTTGTATCATCAAGTGAGTCAACGAACTTCAAAGTTTTATCGTGTTGTAACATGCACCAGACGCTTCACAACCGCATCTAATCGGCGTTGCAGGCCGGCACGTAATTGTTTTATTGAACTTCAATTTAATACTAAAGTGTTAAGTTTCCATTTTCTTAAATGTCGTTACATTTCAATTTTCAATACTTTTTTTCAATAGTTAGAAATTATGTTGCGTTTAGTGCGTTTTTAGTCCGTTTAGTAGTGTTTGTCTTAATATTAACCTAAAAATGTAGTTACGATTAAAATAGAAAAACTAACTACGAAATAAGTTTAAAGTATTTCTTTTATTTTCATCCGTATTGCGCGTTCGCCTTTCATTAGTCATCTACTTCATTTTCCCGCGTACTAAAGTATAAAATATTATGACAAAATTTTGACGTTAGCTAGTGAGTCATAATACATACAAATAATTTTTTTTTACTTAAAGAAGTCTTATCATAGTAATAAATAAATATTTTTTTAGTTTATGCATTTCTTGCAATATTTAAAAAAGATTTGGCTATGGATAACCTTGCTAGCAATCTCAAAACAATTTATAAATACATAATGTATTTGTTATCTCGTAGGAATGTAATTGCAGTATAATTATTGTAGTCATATAATGAAATTATTAAGTAACTAGCGACTCACCCTCGCTCCGCTCGGGTTCGTCCCTGGGGTGGGGTCTGGGAGGACCACCCTTATCCTTATCACTTAGGGGTATGGAAAATAGATAGTAGCCGATTCTCAGACCTACTGAATACGCATATAAAATTTGGTAAAAATCGGTAAAGCCGTTTCGGAGGAGTACGGCAACTAACATTGTGACATGGAAATTTTATATATTAGAAGATAGCATGACGTGTAAGTTACATATTAAGTAATCCAATGGATAACATGACATTCCTTGCTGTGACAAAATATTGCCATTATGTCTTGCTCATTTAGTAAGTAACCTTTCTCAGAAGGGACTTCTTAGATATATTATTGTAGAACCTTTAAGTTTTGTAAAATCAAAAATGTGTAAAGAAAAAAAAACAAAAGGAATGTTTTGATTTATTTAAAGCAACAAATTAATTGGTTAAGAATATAAAGTTTTAGGGTCAAATATTTAAGACATGAAGATGAAAGACAATTATAGTTTTTTTTTGTAATTAATTAAATTATTGATTAGTAATGAAATTATTATAGTAGTTTTTTTTAGAAAAGGCCTTTATGTATATGTATTAATAAGTATTATAATTAATTAAATTAAATATTATATTAGGTAGTAAGTATCTGTCCACTTAGTAAATTGTAAATCCACATTTAATGTATAATATATTTCTATTGCACGGTGTTGATATGTAAGTTCTAATTTTGAGTGTAATATTTCACTTACTTATATATTCATGTATATGCATGTCATTTAAAAAAAAGGAATGAAAAACTGTAGTTAACTGGATATTTTCAACAGATTATAATTATAAACTTTTGAACAAATATGCCAAAAAAGTTAGTTTTAAATATCTTAATTTTTTTTTTGTTTGTCTATTACAAGTATTATCATCTTTTGGACTTTATTAAAATTTTGTTTGTTTGTCTTCTTATATTTCTTCCAAAATTGTAAGCATTACACTTATATTGAGTACCGTGAAAATCCATAACAAATATGTATAAAAAATATCTATATATCTCAATCTATCTGATTGTAACTTTTTTATAGATATGACATTAATTATTTTTTTCAATTGATATCTCACAAGGATTTTCGGTAAATATTCGGAGTCTTTATAATGGAAGTGAAGTATGGCCATTTTTTTATTATTAACATGTTTTGTTGGTTTTGTTGGCATTGTCAGATTTGTGTGTTGGATGGTCTGCCCGTTGGAGACACCAGGGTTGAAGGTTATGAATCGGACCTGAAGAATTTGGAATGATAAACTAGAATTTACACATAACGCTTCATTATTATTGCTAAAATGTATTAAATTTTCCCAAAAATCTAATATTTTTTTAATTAATCACTAATTTATCTTTTGATCTAATTTTTTTAAATAAAATCGGGAAAATTTAATGCTGTCACAAATCAGCTTGTCATTAATTACTTACCTTAAAAGTTCATTTCGATCATCTTTACAAATATAATATATTTTTTTTATTTTACAGTTTAATTTTTATTTGTTAAAGTAATTATAGTAATTAGTTTAGTTCATTAGCTTAGTTCAATTGTAATAAGTTGTTTAACGTACGTTTTGGTGATTTTGTTTCGTGAAGTGTGTATTTTAATGACTTACTAAGCATGTAAACAAAATAAAGATTATTATTTTAATTGGACTTAAAAAAAAAAATTATAAAACAAGTTAACAAAAACAGCTTAAAAAAATTGAAAGAAAAAAAAATTATACACTGGATATATAAACAAAAAAATTACTGAATGATAAATACTTAAAAATTTATAAAAAAAATACTTAAAAAACATACATTTAAATAAACTTAAAAGAATTATATGCATTGCATTACACAAAAAAAAATACAACTGTATCCGAAGTTCACGGAGCGCCAGGAAAGAAGCATAGACAATAGAAGCATCATCAATATGGCGGCAAATTTGACTGTTGACATGTTGTTGAAAGTTTCGGTGTTTGTAGATTTTGTGCGCGACACGTCTGACACAGAGTGGTACAGCGGACAGGAGGAGGACGTGGAGTATGAGCCGGATACGGCAGACGAGAGTGAGAATAAGGCACCGGTCAGTGAGAACTCGTCAGGAGACGTAAGTTAATTGTCGAATCGTATTTTCCATTAATATTATAAACGAATTCGATGAATGTTTGTTACTCAATCACGATAGAATGATTTAACAGATCTAGATGAAAGGCACACTAGCACATAGGTTACTTTTTATTCCGGAAAAATTTACGGTTCCCGTGGGATAGTTTTGTTTTTCGCAAGGAATACACCCGAGCGAAGCGAGTTGATATTTCTTATTTGGATGTTATCTAAATCTTCATATAAAGATGAAAAACAACGGAAGTCAACTTTTAACTTATTCTCATGGACGGAGTCAAATCATGTAAGATTAGCAAACATTCGTTATTTACATATAGTTGATTTTTTTAAGCGAATGGACAATACAATATAATAGGGAATCGTGATTCGTGAAAACTTTTACAACAGATTTTGATTAACATTACTAGTACTTGGGGGTATTTCACGATTTTGAAGAGTTAGATATCGAACGCCTTGTTTTTGAAAAAGTAAATTAATCTTGTGTTGTTTTCCAAGCCGATGACATCCCTTAAGATAGCTTTACATGTAACTTCATGCTCTACGAGCAGGTACCTATATAATCCTATAATCTTATTCACAGGATATAATCGAGACGAAAGTAATAGAAGTGCTCGTAGCCGACGATGGGGAGTTGCTCATGGCGGATTCGGAACACACGGTGTCGAGCAGCGACAGTGAGCTGGACCTGCATGACTACTGGAACTGCGCGCACTGCGGCGCGCCCAACAACAACCCGCGGTATAGACTCTGCGAGAAGTGCTTTAAGGTAATGTTTTTTTTAAGTTATTTTTAATGGACTATGGATATAATATTTGATTTAAAATTAACAAATATGTAAGGTGCTTTAATGCCATTTTTGAAATCGTTATATAATTTTGTGGGTAGGTACTGTTTGTAACTACTATATAATGTGAGGTTATGCTGCAACATAGGGCTGCTGCTTGTGGAGAGTACTCGCATGCTGTATATCGACCAGATATCAATGAAACACTTTCATTATTCGTTATCTCGCATTCGGGGACTCCCCCGCATGCGGTATAACGATGAAGTTAACGACCAATGAAAATGAGCCTTTATTCTTTAGTCTCTCCCATGACCATGATTGCTACAAAGCATTCAAAACTTCGGAAATCGAAAATCTAATTAAATCCGCGAAAAATTCAGAAAAGATGTTTAATTCGATTTTTTTTCATCCAATGGAGTTAGGTTTTAACGGTTGAAATAATTTCTTTTCAGCTTATTTTATAATAAAAACGCGTCGTTATTGTAATTAATTCACAATTTCACTGCCTCGTTGTTCTAATGGCTAGCAAGTACTGCTGCAGATCTGTAAGTCCTGGGTTCGATATCTGGATTTTTCTATTAAGAAATTTTCAATAGAAGCCCGGAGTTGAAAATTCTTCGGTGTATCATCCCCATGCCTCGGAGAGCACGTAAAGCCATTTCTTGGTAAAGTATCGTCCCACTGAGAATATTAGTGTCAGGAATAGAGTGCACGTTGTCTTAGCGTGCACACTTGTACACTAATATCTCCTGCGCTGTCGGCTAGTCTCAGTGAGATTGGCCGCCGTGGCCGAAGTCGGTCGGGAGTATGCTATTATTTTAAAATTACGTTTTCAATCGACTAACGAGACGTTTCATTCGATTTTATTGTTTTTTTCTTCCAATATAATCCACTCAAACATACAACAATTGTTAGTATTTTAGTTTAATTCATAATTATAATTTTATTATATAAATTATTTCGATTATTGAAATTTTAACATATGAGAAGTGATGTCGCAATGAAGAATGGGTGCAGCATGTTATACTAATACATAATATTTATATTTGCATCAAACATTTACAGGTACGTAAAAACTTCTTCCCGCCGAGACCGAAGCGAAAACACAAAATTAAATCGAAAAGCGAACCGGAATCCCTTCCGCGTACATTCTCACAGGATTCGGGCGTGGAGTCACAAGCACAATGCTCCCAAGACTCACAATTGTCCCAAAATTCCCAAACTTCACAAAATTCACAAAATGGCGGTGTAAAACGTTCCGCTGAGTCGCCAGACATACAAAGAAAAAAATTCAAAAGCGACTTAGATAGTTTGGCATCGGATTTCGAGGAAGACGCGAATTCTGACAGACTTAGTACGAAAAGTCCAGAAGTTAGGCCCTTAGTTAAAATGGTTAGTGATCCCGCACTTACTGTTGAAAATGTTGCGTCGGCGAATAGGAACGTAAGTAGTTTGAATGAAAAAGATTCGAAAATGTGTATAACTTGTGATTCAGAACCTAAATCGGGTGTGTTTGTTCACGGTCGTATAGCTCATATGTGCTGTTGTTATAAATGCGCAATGAAAGTTTGGGCAAGTACTAAAAGGTGTCCGCTTTGCAATCGGAAAGTAAGTAATGTGTTGAAAGTGATTATGTAATTATTCGTCGGTTTTTTGTAGGTAGGTATCGTCCGTTGTTACGCGAGTTTCGTCGTACGTTTGATTATGCCGGGTTTTAAAGAATTCTTTTTGTTTGTGAGTCACCATTGAAATGTATTGAATGGGTGGATAATTTTTTTTTGTTTTTTTTTTTCAAATGTCGTAAAAACCGGGAATCGAACAAGTGACCAGATTAGTTCTAAATATTATTATTTGTATATATGAAAGTTTAGTGTTTATATAAACAAATGAGCTGTAGTTTGTAGATTTGCAACGAATAGAATAGTCTGCCATACGCCGAATACCGAATATTCTTCGGATTTTCTGGCCGAATAGCCGAATATAAGCCAAAAGTATTCGGTCAGCGTGTGGCGGGAAAATTATGTATCTACATGTTTGTTTCTTGTTTGTCGCCGGGAAGTAGTATTTATTCAGAGCGTCTTTTCTCTGAATCTGGTACTGTCTAGGAGTAAACTACTGCCTGAATATGCAAAAAAATAGTCTTTTCAAGCGATTTCCAAAAAGGAGGAGGATCTCAATTCGTCGGAATCTTTTTTTTTTTCTTTTTTTATGTATGTTAACCGATTACTCGAAGATGCCTGAACCGATTTGGTTTTATTTGTTTTAAAGTCAGGCTATTATACTTCCTAGGTTCCATTCAATTATTTTTTAACTTTTCCACTTCTAAATTTCATAGATATTTATTTCATAAACATTTATTTGATAGTTTTTTTGTACCTGTAACTACTTTAATGATTATAAGAAAAAAATATTATTATAAAATGAGTCATTATTTTTGTTTAACATATTACTTAAGTATTCGGTAGTTGGCCGAATAGTATCTAGATATTCGGTATCCGGCCGAATAGGATAAAAGTAGCCTAATACCTAATAGTAACTGAATATTCGTTGCAAGTCTAATGAGCTGTCAATAAAAATGTTATGAAAAATAAAATAATTTACTAAAAATTTAATTAAAATCCGTCCATAACTTCACACTTGATATGCGCACAAATATTTTTTTCATTTGTTTTGTTAGTTATTTTATTTATTGAAGCTGAAAACACTTTAAAAATGGTGACTCAAATATATGTATTACGAAATTCATATAATAAATGAAGCTCTTAGTCCAAAAGTGGTCTAAATAGATAATTTTAAATGATTTCAAAAATATGAACAAAATGAATTATAATCGCTAATAGTTAGAACTTATATTATGCCTATTCTTCATAATGATGATTTTAAAGTTAGGTCACTTTTGCACTGTTAGCCTCATATAATAGAAATTATTATTACTTAAAAGAACCGTAAAAAGTAGTGCCGGTGTGTCTGATGTATTATTGACCATTAGACCTTGGGTCGCGAGTTCGAATCCCGCGCGAAGTTACAATATTGATTAAATTGTTAATATTAGTCTCTTTGTAGCTCGAAATACAGAGAAAAACGGAGAAATCAGAATTATTCGCGTATATTACAACGATTCTGTGATAAAATATATGTTATAAGAGATAAAACGTTGTTAGTACTAATAAGTAAGCAAGGGATGCGCCCACCACCGAAGAAAGTTTAATATATTTGATTTTTATATACTTAGGTTAGGCTCTTCCTATATTTTTAGTGGACAGTTGGCATAAACTTGTTAGCGATCTAAGAATTTTCCATACATGCACAGTTTTAGAGTCAAAATAGTCATAAAATCAATATTTATGTGTCCTTTTCGCTATTAAGAAGTTTCGTGACGATCATTTAAAACTAACGACAAACCCTTGCTTCGTCGCACAATAGCTGATAAAGTCAACGCCCATTTTTTTTCTGACTTCAGTATGATCTCTGACAGTAAATACATTTTTATGGGAATATAAACTGGCTTTTGGTACTCGACGGTTATATTAGTGATTACTAGTTTCATAGATTATACATTACATACAAACTTACTTTACCTCTTTATAATATTAGTCTATCGTTTAGGGAGTTGATTCTTAACAAAATATGCAATACATATATATACATATATGTATACATATATGTATACATATATATATATATATATATATATATATATATATATATATATATATAGCATACAGTTTAAAATTATAGATATAGTACTGGAGGCATATTAAAAAAAATAAGATGATGATGGCATTACTAATCGACATAATTTTTCAAATATGATAAGTTTTTTAATATTTAACTGCACAGTGCAGATGTTAGGCACATTCTGTTTTTAATTGTAAGTTTGCATTTTTTCTGTAATAAACTAATAGTCTATGTCAATTTTCCATTTAAAAAACCTCGTATTCTTATTCTGCCGCTCTAAAGTACTTATACTAACTACTAATGTTTGTTTTGTATAAGCATAGTTTAGAGCGTCAAAGTTACAATACGAGTGATCTAGATAATTTAGTTTAATAATATTAGGGGCTACTTGCACTTCATTAAAATTTCAAACGGAGTTTTGACGATTAAAAAACGTCGGTAAATAGTTAAATTGAAGTCACTTTTCTTTTAAAAAAAAAGAATTACAATGATATAAATAAATAATATATTAATTTCAATTTTTTTTTTATCATTTGTATACCATAATTATTTTACTTAGTGACAAATACGAGTATATGTTATTATAAATATATTATAAAAAAAGTGGCAGAATTTGTACTTCGAAATTCAAAACTCAATCAAAATACGATAAGAGTTTTGAAGTATTTTGTAAACGTCATTCAAATGACATTAAAGTGACAGTCATTTGTCAGTGACATAGAAAATCCCTTTTCCCACAGATAATATGTTAGAGTAGGCTAATCAAATGAATGCTTAAAAGTAGCAAGATACGAAAAGATACTGTTTACATTATTAGCGTATTTTCATATCTAATATTAATGGGTGTTACTTTATTTTGGTTTAGGGAAACAAAATTAAACGTTAATTAAATAAATCAATGCCGTTATATATATGTACTAAAATGATTATTTTACTGTATGTAATTAATTAAAAAATAAATTTAAATCTAAGCTACGTCCTGTCGACATTTATTTAATTAAACTCACCGCTTTTGTAATAGAATTAAATAGACGTGTAAAAAACAAAATAAAACTTTCTAGACATTTTGAATTAGGGATGCATCGATACGTATTTCTGCGCTTCGATACGATATAGATATTTATAAAAAAATATCGCCGATACCCATGCGCACAGTGTAGTCTTTAAGCGGTATAAAAAGTAAAAAATCTGTGGGCTTAGGATAGAAAACACAGAAATAAACGGTATTACTTATGTAATATTTGTTTAGAATGTTAACAAGCGAAATAGCGAAATTTGGAAATTGTAATTAAACAAAATAAAAATTTAATAATAAAGTTCATAGTAGAAATTAATGTTTAAAATTCAAATTATGTGATTTTTATACAGAAAACGAAAAAATTATTAAAAATTTATCGGTGTCAAACTAGTATCGCATATATCGATATAACGGAAAACCGACGATATCGGATGCATTCCTATTTTGAATATTTATTAAAAATATACATAAGTAAAGATAATAAAAGATGGTTACAGTACAAAGTGACGTCTAAATATATTTTAAAACAACGTCACTGGCAGTTTTTCATTTGATTTGTCTACTCTTAATATGTTCAATGCCTAAATGCGTGCAATTATAATTTGGTCAATACAGTATGAAGGACTTCGTTTAAGTTACAGACACCCCCTCATTCACATATCGGTTGGGCTCGAAATATATTATGTAATTTTTATAGCCAAAGTTAATTAACTTCTTTGTGTCAAAAAAATATTTTAAATGTTCTGTCGAAAGTATTTTCTAAATTAAATAATTTTTGGTTTTTTTGTTTGATTCTATTAACACCTGTTTTCATATTAAAAATTGGACAAATACTGGCTTTAATTGTTGTAATATATTGTAATCTATGAAAAAAAGAAAAAATAAATATAATTTATTAAAAATAAAAAGACTAAAGAGAAAAAAAAGAAATTAATAAATATTTTTTCTTTCAGGAATTTGCAATTTTATTTCTATCATTCACCTTTACCTTTTAAGATTATTTTATTTAAAGGGTATGTACCTACCTAATGCTTTTTACACATTATACTGTCACTTGTCAGAATCGAATTTTAGTCAGTTTAAATTTAGCGTCCATTTTCTATAATTTCTCATCAACTTTATTGTTTCCTTTTTGTAAATACCTATTCCAAATATAATTGTAAAACTTTGTTTTTAATTATTCTCGTTAACTGTTAAAACTCAGCAAAGAATGTATCATTTTATAATATTATAGTAGTTAAATTAGATTGTTAAGAGTATGAACAAATCATAATATAATATATAAAAATGTTATACACATACCTATATTGAATATACAATTGTTGTAAATAAATATATTTATTCCTTTCAAAACATAGTGTTAGTGACTAAGCTGATACGACAACATTGTAAATTCATTTTTTTAACCCAGCATTACATTTTTATACTGAGCGTAGATTTATGAATTAGCAAAAATTATAAAGTTATAGGTATATTAAATTAATTTGTTTCTTAAAGAAGTGAGAATTTCAAAGAGGACGTATCAATAAAAAACTAAATCAAATTGTTAAGTAGGTACTTTTATAGAACCATCATGAATGCAAGTTTTGGAAATGCCGCCACTATAGGTAACTTTCATCAGGGTTCCATAGATAAGGGCTAAAATTAAATTCTTATAATTTATCCGTCCGTCCAAATGTCACAGTAATATTACTCGGAGGCTATTGGAGCTATATTGCTAGGCATATCAATTGCTAGACAATTTGCCAAATTACGACAAAAAATAAACTATACATATAATAAAATTCTAACTAAGTCGAATCTGTACATTACATTTTTTTTGGAAAATCTTATTGAAATAAACATTATTAGTATTGATACAGAGGCCGAATCTATAGTTTTTAGAATTTTTGTCTGTCTGTCTGTCTGTTACCGCATCACAGAAATACCACTGGAGGGATTTTCATGAAATTTGGTATGGTGACAGCTGGTTATCCGGGTCAACATATAGGATACATTTTACCGCGGGAAAATGTCTCATTTCTGAGAAAAAATACAAAAACTGCAATGTAAGAGTATACTAATATTTAAAACCTAAGAATTCAGTTTTTGGTCATCTGAACATGGGCGGAGCCGCGGGCAATGCTAGTAATAAATAAATATGTTGCAACACCATCTAGTTCCATGGCAAGCTAGGAGTGTTATGGATACCAGATAGTTGATAAATACACATATATAACTTTAAATAAGTACATACATATTATAAATATAAACACGCATGACTGGGGTACAAACATTCGTGCTCATCACACAAATGAGTGCCCCTAGCAGGACTCGAACCCGCGTCCGCTGGCACAGTAATTAGGGTCACTACAAACTTAGCCAAACGTGTTGTCGTTTTAAAAAAGGATTCTCATTCAGAAAGAATTGAGTCTACATGAGTCGAACATGAGAATCTGGGGCATTTGTAGATCGCTCCAATAGTCGCCCCTATTTTGTACCGCCTGAAGGCGGCCTCTTTGCATTATATAGCACCGCATAGCCCTTTAGGTACATTGTTATCTCAACTACTCTCACTATACAGACATCCACTGTTGGACATAGAATTCTTTATACATTTTTCCACGACTACTCTTATCACCATTGCATTTAGTGGCTTTTGCAGGAAGTGAGCTTACCATAACTTCAGTTCTTCAGACTGATGGAAAGAAAAACATTTTAAATACATATTTTTTAACTTTATCGAAGCCTGGTGCTGAAGAGAACTGGCGAAAGAAACTCAAAGAAACTTTTTTTTCTGATATAATTTACGATCATTCTTATACAGCTACATATAATTATAAGCTTTGTTGAGAGATTGCTGTCATGTACAGTTGATCCTCACTAGGATCAAATCTCATTATTAAGCCCTTTTTTATATAGTTGGGAAATCCTATTACGGATATCACCCGACTTCCCCCGGGGTGGTTATGTGGAGACTCTCCGGCTAATGAGACCGGCATACCCACTAAAACCCAACTTCCCCCCCCTGCCGCCATGCTTATATAATATACTAGCGGCTCACCCTCGCTTCGCTTGGGTTCGCCTCTAGAAAAACATCATATCATATCAGAATGTGAAATTTTACTAAATTAGGTGCATAAGTTGTATAAGTTATAATAGTTTTTTAACTATCCCACGGGAACCATTATATTTTCCGGGATAAAAAATATCTAAGACGTTGTTCGGGGATATAAGGTACCACCATGCAAAATTTCATTTAAATCGGTCCAATAGATTCGGAGATTAGCCCGTACAAACAGACAGAGAAACAAAAAAATTGAAAAAAGTCTGGATTTGTTCTATTTGTCTTCTTACATCCCCCTGATTCGCGATGGCTTATTATTAGCGTATTTCATGTATAACTTTGGTGTTTCTATACCGATTTCTATGATTCTTTTTTATGGAATAGTTTATAATGTTAACTTTTTTAATTAGGGATGACTGAGAGTGTAAACGTAAGAGTAGACAAATATAAATCAGAAAGCTTGGAACTGCTAAGCTATCGGGAGTTACACGTGTTATTGTGAGTCAACCATAAAAGATAGACATATGCTGTCGTTGGATATTTTTATATAATTTTAAGGAGAACATTTCCGTCATACATGATTTCTGTGTAGCTTTAACCATTAAGGTTGCACACGCGACGGAAGCTTAAAAAATGGAGTAACTTCTCCCGTTTTCCCAACATTTCCCTTCACTGCTCTGCTCCTATTGATTGTAGCGTGATGAAAAGTATACTATAACTAGCTCAGGAGTATGAAAAATAATTGTACCAAGTTTCGTTAAAATCCGTCGAGTAAGTAGTTTTTGTTTCTATAACGGTTATACAGACAGACAGACAAAAATTTTACTGATTGCATTTTTGGCATTAGTATCGATCCCTAATCACCCCCTGATAGTTATTTTGGAAATATATTTCATGTACAGAATTGACCTCTCTACAGATTTATTATATGTATAGATGTAGGTATATCGCTTTCTCTTGTTTCGCTCGTCTCGTGCGTTTTGTATGTAAAACATACAGACACGGTAACTTTTAGCAAATTTAATTCCTAGCCTAGTAGCCAGTGCGTGTACCTAACAACTTAAGTCATAGTCTGCCTAAATTTCATCACTAACGTTTTATGCTCCACTCTACTAATAAAGTAATGGAATACGTACTGAAAATACCAATCAATTACCAAAAAAATGAAGAATGCATAAGAAAATATTGGAAAAGCGGCATTTTCCAATTAAAAAATGTAAATCTGAATTTCTGTGCCAAATAAGATGTAGCCTGGATTTTAACAAATTGGTCGGGATTGAACTCGTGTTGAAATATCTACCTACCTACTAAATAAAACAATTTGTTGGTGGAGAAGTATAAAGAGAAGTTTGATAGTATAAAGTTATTGTAATCCGAATAGTGCCCTACAATTTTGAAGTCATAAAAAAATCTAATCTTACTAAAGTTTCAAATGTGACTATTGTGTTTGTTGGTAAGTAGGTATAGGTACATGTTTTATCCTTCTGATGCTGTGAATCTTGCTTTGTGTATGTATGCCTTCGACTGCATAATATGTTCCTTCATCACTTGTTCTCGTCTTTTTAGTTCGTTTTTTTTTCAAGGCAAATTGGTGCATGTAATCATGCCATTTTGATTTTTAATAATATATAGCCTCTAACGCGTTATCAAGACGAATCTTACGTATGAGTAATCAAAATCGGTTAAGCCGTTTAGTAATTTAAACTGATAACATAGAATCGAACATACATACAAGTAAAACACAAAAGCCTCCTTTGTGCTTCACCGCAGTCGTGTAAAAATAAAATGAAACTCATCAAACGTAAAAGACGAACTAAAAAGATGGAAGCAAGTAGACGAAAGAACTATATTACCATAGATCACATAATACAATACTAGTATTGTGCGGTATATCTTAGAACAAAATAAAAAATGCACTAGAGACTGTAGGTATATAGTGCATTTTTATATTGTTTTGGGTTTTGATAAGATTACTTTGTTCCTGCTATAAACTAATATCAGCTAAATGCCGTATGACGACATGTTTACTGATTGTCGAATAAGAACGTGACTAAAAAAATCAATTACAAATTAGGTAATTACTTTTACGAATAAAATGATACACCGACTTCTAAATAACTTTAAACGTAATTATTCTACGTATATTTTTCTTGAAGTTTATTTGGGACGACCTTGAACCCTATTTATTTAAAAAAAAAATTTATAATCGGTTGACATGGTTTATTGGAAAACAAATCGTGAAGCACACACGCAACAAAACAAACATATAAATTGAGACCTTCATTTTTTAAGTCGAACACCATCTCAATAAAAAAGAAACGCAAAATTAAAAAAATAAAATGTCATTTCAGTGCAAATCACCAAGTAAACAAATTAGCATTCAGTAATGGCGTCTAAAAACTCTGCCTCTAATAAGATTACTTTTAAACTTTACCTACGTAAGCCAATTAACTTTATTTATGAAGTGTATAACGTAATGCATCACCGTATTTACGTCCAAAGTTACCATAAATAATTTGAGTCTAAATATATTTATGTATCTAACACATGATATATTTTTATATTCTTTAAAGATTTATGTGACATACATGTCTCATTCATTGATTCAAAAATATGTGTGAGATAATTAGCGACTGCCCGCGGTTTCATCCGTTTCCTTAAAATACATCATATTCCAGCTTAAAGAAGTTCCTTGCTAGACAGTACTCTTCCAAATACTTCCACAACAGCCGGTCTTCATCCAGGGTTCTCATAGGAGTCCCCATCCGATATCGCTACGGGGGGTTCATTAGCGTCCGGCAACCCAACTCGATGAGCGGTGTACCATGCGGGTTGTTCCTGGTACTTCTCTGATAGCAGAGTGGACCGCGGGTGCAATCCCATGATTGATGTCGGCAGGCTAACCGTCGGGGCGTCGTTATTAAATGCTTGTGATCCTGCGCCTCATTATGAGGCGAAGATTTCGCTATGTTTCAGTGGGTAGTATTGGCTTTTCTAGTCAGTGAGTCTCCACATAAATACCTTTAAATTTACACCTGATGTGGGCGTTAAAGAAAGGGTACTTGTAGGAGGCCTGTCCACGAAGATTTTGCCCGCAGCGAACGTTTGTTAAGATCATAAATATTTATTTACTTTTTTACGTAAAAGGTATACTGACTTCAATTTAAATGTTTGTAGATAATTATTCTAATTTTAGGTGTCAAAGTTTCTTGTTTATTTATGTGTATTTGTTTCCTTCTACTGTTTTTTTTTAAGATTATGATTTTTTTTTATAATAGCCTACCCTACCAAGGGTATAAAATACTTATAAAAAACTATTTAAAAAAAATGTATTACATGTATTAAAGATGATTCACAATTGACGTGCATATTGCGAAGAAAGAAAAAAACTTAAAAGAAGAAGATAGGTACTCTTCTTTTTTTAAATCGGATAGAAAACCCTATATTTTTCTAGGGAAGAAAAAAATGGGATTTTGCATTCAAAGATGGAGGAACTTAACCATTTTTAACTGATCTTTCACTGGCATGAAGAGGATTCGTGTATGTGTGACATAGGTATAATAAAGAAAATTAACAAATATACTTAATTATATATACAAAACAAATGTACACTTAGTTATTACTGCACAAGTCATGTTCGCGTGGAATAGTGGCAAGAATGCTAGCCGCATTCCCCTGTTGAATGGTAATGCCGATTCTTTCTGCGAAAAAAACTTTTTAACAAAAAAATAAAAACCCACTTCAAACAAAAGCACTAAAAAGTAAAAAATAACTGATTGGTAGTTTTCATTTACTATACATACCTAATGAAATATTTTCGAAGTCGATGTGCTTTGCTTTGTATCGGTTGGCACCGACTTCGAAAATTTCTACTTTATTTTCTACCCTTAGGGGTGGTATTTTTTTGAAATTTAAATGGGACCAATCTGGAAGTATACCCTTTCAAACAAAACAAAAATGGTCCAAATCGGTTAATAAATGACGGAGTTCTGAGGTAACAAACATTAAAAAAAAAACATTCTAATTGAGAACCTCCTCCTTTTTGAGGAAGTCTGTAGAAAATGTGCCAGTTTTCCTGTGAGTTCTGTCACATGTACATAGGTCATTCTATATCATGACATCGTCCTAACTTTGGTTATTCTATATCAAATATTCGAATGAAATAGCGGGCAAAAGATAGCTGTAACTAAAATTTAAACGGTAATCTTGAAATTAGTGACAAAGAACAAGAAAGTGGCCATTACCAATCCATTCCGAGTTTTCTCTGACTCACGTATGTTATTATTTTGCTTAGGAATTTTTGTGACTCATGAATGTTGTTGTTTTATCAGAGTTTTACCTATTTGAGCATAATCAGTTAATATATATTTTTTAAATTAGTAAGCATTATACTTATTATTATAGAGCCATCAACCATACTTATAACACTGTTTTAAAAATTACCGAAGTGTGAATTTTTTGTAAGTACTCAAATTTTTTTAACATACCTAATTATTGCAGTTTAAGTTTTTGTATGATATTTTAAACAATTTTTAAATTTTCTTAATGTTTTCTATGTATAAAAGATATTGCCCCCAATTATAGTCTTATTTTCATACTAGCGACTCACCCTCGCGCCGCTCGGGTTCGGCCCTAGTTATGTTTTAACGTTTGGTATAGATTTCTCAGAGATGAGATATTTTCTGTGATCTGTCATATCTAAATCTATATATCTATCTGTAAAAAGTATCCTAAATTATTAAGTATATGTTGACCTGGATAACCAGCAATTCCCCCCCAACGTGCGTTCACCTTGTCGTGGTGGGGGGGCTCAGTAGTAGTAGCGAAGCTAAGAAACGCACAGGGAGGTTGCCCACTTCGGTGGGCGGTGGGAGGTGGCCCTCTTCGGGGGGCGGTGTACCATGCGGGTTGCTCCTGGTACTTCTCTGATAGCAGAGTGGACCTTGGAGCAACCCCATGGTTGTGGTGGTCTGCTTTGGCAGACCTGCCGTCGGGGCGTCGTAGTTGAATGCGTAAGCGATCCTGCGACGCCCCATTAAGACGGGGGAAGGTCTTGTTGGGTTTTAGTGGGTAGTACTGGCTGTATTACGCCGGTGAGTCCCACACGTTGTGCGTAAATGCATTTCCCAACGTTAAAAAAAAAAAAAAAATAACCAGCAATTACCATATCGGCACGGCACATCAAAATCTGTCAGTGGTTTTCTCGTGACGCGTTTCCAGACAAGCAAAAATTCTAAAAACTATAGATTCGGTCTGCGTACTGATAATAATGACTATTTTAATAAGATTTTCCAAAAAATATTTAATGTACAGATTCGACTCAGAATTTTATTATATACAATATATGAAGGACTCCTTAAAATCGATTTGACTAGTTTTTCAGGTCAGCTAAGCAAAGAAAACTAGGAAAATTCTTTTACTTATATATATTAGCGTTTACACACATTCACTTTACGCAGATCTTGCTGCCATACAGTAGATCCCCCTATATGCCCCATAAAAACTACTTGGAAATAGAGTCGGTCACCCATAAACTATATTATGTAAAAATCACGTCAAATTCTACTCCCTTGTTATGTGAAAAAAGGACACAAATTAAAATGTCTGTTTTAATAATATTAATGATATAAACTTCGTGTATTATTACAATCATATTTTATACAAAAAAAAACATTGTCAGAAACTGGCAGGTCTGGAACGCTTTTAAAGCTAGAAAATTAAATTAAGTCCGTCTACATTAACTATATAAAAAAATGATGAAATATTAATGAAAAAAAAAACCAAACTCCGTTAGTACGTGAACAATTGGACAAGTGTGAGTCTGACTTGCACACGGAGGGTGGCGTAGCATGAAACAATGTTTTCTTTAATTAGCAAAATTAAATATTTACCTATTTACCATCAAATCAAGTTATTTTAGCGTTCGAAACATCTATATGAATTGTAAATACCTAAGTACAATGATATTCTAACACTACATATCACGCTCATATGTGGGCTTAAAATCTTTTAATCTTTTTATCTATGGAACGTCACCCGTATTTTTTTGTTTCGGTTTTTGTAATTTGACTACGAAATTATCTAGCGATTTACATAACACATGTATCTACAATCTTAGCAATTTAGCTTAAATAGTCTTCGAGTAAAATAATCAATTGTTACATACAGACAGACAGACGAACATTGCGAAATTATAAAAGTTCTGTTTTAGCCTTTTGGCTACGGAACCCTAAAAATGGACAAACATACAAACAAATTATCGCATTTTTTATTATATTTCACTAAATTCCAAGTTCATACCAATTTATTTGGTAATTATAAAGAACCGCAACCATTAATGTCATTGTACTCGACGAGATAAACTTAATTAGTGCTTTTAATCACTTCGAATACACAAACAGACTTCACGCGATAAAATGAAGGTAGATTAGAAACTGATATATTTATATCGTTTTAATTTTATTCTTTCCCTTGTAATGTGCATAGACAGCTGTAGATCTTGAGGTCTTCGGTTCTCAGTATCTGTATTGTATGACATAAGAATATGGTAATAACTATGGTCTGTACGTGAAAAAGTTGTCACATTCATGTAAGGTTGAATTTTTATATATGAGCGTTTTATTGAAAAATAATCTATATATATATAAAAGAAAGTCGTGTTAGTTACTTCGCTTATAACTCAAGAACGGCTGAACCGATTTAGCTGAAAATTGGCAGGGAGGTAGTTTAGAGCCAGGAGAAGGACATAGGATACTTTTTATCCCGTTCGACCGCGTTCCAATTTTTATGATATTTTAATTTTTGGATTTCTCTTAGTCCGGAATAGGTAAGTATTAAAACATATAATTAAAATGTGAGAAAGAAAGATTTTTTCTTTTTATATCTATTTAAAACGTACCTAGCGACGAACCCGAGCGAAGCGAGGGTGAGCCGCTAGTCTATATATATAAAAGAAAGTCGTGTTAGTTACTTCGCTTATAACTCAAGAACGGCTGAACCGATTTAGCTGAAAATTGGCAGGGAGGTAGTTTAGAGCCAGGAGAAGGACATAGGATACTTTTTATCCCGTTCGACCGCGTTCCAATTTTTATGATATTTTAATTTTTGGATTTCTCTTAGTCCGGAATAGGTAAGTATTAAAACATATAATTAAAATGTGAGAAAGAAAGATTTTTTCTTTTTATATCTATTTAAAACGTACCTAGCGACGAACCCGAGCGAAGCGAGGGTGAGCCGCTAGTATATTTGATTAATTTGTAATAATTTATGTATATAGCACTTATTTATGTGACCTTAACCGAAAGGAATTTATTAAAAAAAAAAAGGACGCGGTGATTCATTTCAATTGTTTATAATATTGTAAATTATTATTATAAATTATGTAACTCATTATTTAAAAGAGCAACTGTCGAGTTTCTCGCTGGCTCTTCTAAGCAGAAATGCTTTCCGGCCGGTGGTAGCTTTCACACGGACAGACGCACTGACGATTATAAAAGAATTAAGTAGATATTGCAATAGTACTGAATACAAGAATATATATATGCAAGGAATATCTCTAAGTTATATTAGTGTCATCCTACATTTTAAATAAAACTATCTTTTCGGATTTTGTCGCGGATTTATTTGCATTTTTGTTTCCCGACGTTTCGAATGCTTTACAGCATCCATGGTCACGGGAGAGACTGAGGTGTTACATGTCTTGAATGTATAGTTGTTACAGACAGCCTACCCACAATTAAGAAAGTATTATAAGAAAGTATTAAGTGTCATCCTACATTCAAAAGTGTTCTTTTAATACGGCTTTAACTACGCTTTAGCCAAATACAGGTAGATGAGATGGATCTTAAAAAAACCCGACTGCGTAAAAAGCAAACTAAAAATATGAGAACAAGTTGACTAAGAAACATAGTATTATGCAGTCGGAGACATACAAACACGTAGCAAGACTTGCAGCAAGGATAAAACATGCAAGTCTCCGAATGCATTGGTAGGTATAGGTAATATTATTTCCCTCCGTCAAATTGTTCTTATCTTTTAATATCGCTTTTTACACAGACAGGTTTTTTATTCTTATAAATTATTTTTTAAATTTATTTTTACTGTTTTTGTAATTCAATGTTCTGTAATGTATTTAATTGGTGTATATAAAGAAGTCTATATAAATGCACATGATAAATAACATAATTTGCGTGTGAAAGCCTTTCATTACTAAACTTAGAGCGTCAGTAAGCATGTAATGGATGCTCACGACTCTTGACACAATAACATGTTCATATTTTATTAATACAAGCAAAATATTATTTCTTTGGCCAATGCTTTGTAGTATGATACTTATAGCAAAAGTGATAGTTTAAAAAGTGTATCGCAGTAAACATCATGGCCTTTAAAATATTTAGTTTTATAGCTGTTATTATCTCGTCTATACTGCTGGTAGTGTGAGCTGCGAGCGAAATTAACAGTAACCGGTGAGAAAAAACTAAACTTACAATTGTGGCGGAATCAATATTGGTGTGGCGCACTGGACAGATTTTGATGAAATTCGGTATGATGATAGCTGGTTATCCGGGTCAACATATAGGATACTTTTTCCGTCAAAACGTACCTCTAAATAAAACGCTCTATCTATCTAAATCTTTTTGGATTTTACGCGGATTTATTTTGATTTTTGATTCCCTGACCGAAAAATAGTTTTATTTGAAATGTCAAACATTTGCGTAAATCTAAAGAAGTATTATATTTCGTTCTTTTAGATTTTATTGAGTTGTTTATCCAATCTTAAAACTTTGGAAGAAAAATGGCTCTACATTCTTCAACTTATTTTAGGCAACGTCTTTAACTTTTATATTTGGCGTTTACTAAATGTAGTAGTCAGTAGAATAAGAAGGTTTAATATATAATTCTGGGACAGTAATAATTAATGAAAAATTTGTATTAAAAAAACTATTTGCTCAATTCGGCAGAATTACACTGGAAGTATCTAACGCATTTTTTTTAATTTATCACTAGAGGAAGAAACTTTTTTAATAAAAGTTCTAGCGAAAATAGATTTTGTTTCGGACGACCAGAACCAGGGTATGTCTAGTACCCGGAGGTCGACCTGGGACAATCTCCCAGACGTTCTTGGCGTACACGGCAGTATGTCCGTTCGCTGGTAATGTACGCCACCACGCACCCCTGAATGCGTAGCTTGGGTCCCGATCCACTAGGGTTTCTTCGTTGACAGGAGACTATACTTAGAGGCGATGAAATAAAAACACAATTTTTCCTTTTTTCTCTCTTGGTTTCGGTTCTTCCTTTTCCTTTTAGTTGTTGCCTCTTCGGTGGCTGTCTTGCGACTGACTCGAATCGAGAAATGGCTCGCCTTTTATTTGGCCCGTTAATACCTTACAGAGAGCCGCGTACTTTGAGCTCATTTTTCGAGTAAAATTTCCCTAAACCGAAACCTTGAGAGTCCTTTTATTTTATGTTTTCAGTAAAACACCTTACACATATTTATTTATTTACATGCCTTACATACTATTATACAATATTAAAACATAATATTCAATATATAATAATTAATTAAAAAGTCTTAAAACAAAAATATCTAAATTTCTAGGTTGCTACATTTTTACTATACATTTTCCCTTATAACTTTTGAACGGATAGTCCTATCGACCTAATTCTTGTTTTATTATAAGTTTTATAATAAAATCTATTATTTAAAACATAAACTATTATGCTATTGCAAGAAACAAAAAATCTCATTTTCAAGTTACGTAATTATATGCTAACATTTTACTTACGTACCTATTCCTTTCAAATTAATGTTAAATAGTCTTATATGATTCAAATAAGCAAAAAATACTCTAAACTAACCTTATTACACTAATTAGAACTTATTTTAACATAATAAATCTAATAAGAATGAGATTTCATATTTACAACAATTATTCATAATACGCTAAAATGACATTGTCCCTATATTAATACACACGTTACTCGAAGATAGGTTTTCCGTCGCCGACATTCTCCCCCTCGTGCTTTGCACCAACTCCTGGACTCGGCGACGCTCCCGGCACCAACAGCACCACTCTCGAACTGGGCCTCCGTAGAACACCTCCTCTGGTCTCGACGTCGACGACTCTGGTCCGCCCGTCTGGTCCAGGATACACATGCAGGATTCTTCCGCGTGGCCAGATGCATCTTGGTAGGCTGTGATCGACGATCAGTACGATGTCTCCGACTTGCAAATCTGTGGCGCTGACTCTTCCTTTGGTCTTCCTTGGTAGTAGAGTGGGCAAATACTCTCTCAGCCAACGTTGCCAGAAGTGATCGGCAAGTCGCTGCGTAGCCTTCCAGGTGTGTCTGCCCACAAGCTCGTTGTCCTCGAAGCTGCCGATTCTTGCTGCGCCACATGATCGCCCGATGAGAAAGTGGTTCGGTGTAAGTGCTTCTTCTTCAGGGTTCTCGGAGAGGTGGGTGAGGGGCCGAGAGTTGACTATGTGCTCGGCCTCTAACAGGAGGGTATGAAGTACCTCCTCTCGTGGTTGCCTTTCGTTGAGCGTGGCGTCCAGTGCGGTTTTAATGGATCGCACCAGACGCTCCCATGCACCTCCCATGTTTGGTGCACCAGGAGGTATGAACTTCCACTGCACGCCGATCTTCTCCGCTTCCGAGATAAGGTCTTCTTGCTTCATGGTGTCTAGTGCTTCTTTGAGTTCTTTGTTGGCGCCAACGAAGTTAGTGCCATTGTCGGTGTAGATTATCTTTGGCATTCCCCTTCTCGCGGCGAATCGTCGTAGTGCCATGATCATGCTGTCAGTGGAGAGTGAAGGAGTGAGCTCAATGTGTACAGCTCGTGTTGTTAAGCATGTGAATAGAGCACCCCATCTCTTCTCATGGCGTCTTGCTACGGATAGATCGTCATAGGGCCGAAGTAATCTATTCCCGTGCACGTAAATGGAGGGTTTCCGTGCATCAGCCTCTCAGCAGGTAAGTTGCCCACTGGTAGTTCTTGAGGTCTTGCCTTTCTTGTTTTGCACCACTGGCATTGATGTTGAATGGTCTTGATCGCTGACCTCAGTCCTAACACCCAAAAGCGTTGTCTTACTTCGTTCATTACGGTCGCGTGATTCCCGTGATTGAAGCGGCAGTGAAATTCTTCTATGATGAGAAGTGTTGTCTTGTCCTTGCTGTCGAGTACGATGGGTCGTTTGTAGTCTCTGGTAACCCCTCGTATCGCGTCGATTCTTCCTTTCAGTCGCAGGAGACCTTCTTCTAGCACTACGTCGAGCCTTTTCAACTTGCTGCTGCCCTCTAATTGTTTTCCTTGCTGTAGGCACCTGATGTCCTCTTTGAAGCATTTCTCTTGACTTCTTCTTAACAACAGCGTTTCAGCTTGCTCTAGTAGACTTGTTTCCAATGGTATGTATTTCCTTTCTGACGTTTTTGAAGACAGATGTCGCTTCTCAACAATTTTCTTATTCCTTTTTGTAGTTTTCCAGGTAGGATCTTCTTTGCTGGCGTGGACCTTTTCCTTTCTTCTGCAGAGTTGTATGAACTGCAGTACTCTTGCTGTAGCTCGCCAAAGTCTTTTCCACGACGAGAACTTTTCGGGATCTGGTGATGGATAGGAGCTGCCTGCAGTCGCTACGATGTCCGCTGCCTTTTCTTCGCCAGTGGTTTCTTTCTTGAATGTTCTTGCCGCAGGCCAGTGAACTTCATCTCTTCTTAGAAACCCTGGTCCGGTGTACCATCGGTGTTGGCAGTCGAAGTGTTCTGGTACGTCACGTGTTGCATCATCTGCAGGGTTCTGCGCCGTCGGTACCCATCTCCAGTCCTGTGGTTTTGTGAGATCTTCTATCTCCGCCAAGCGATGAGCCACGAATGTCTTGAAGGTTCTCGGGTCCGTCTTGATCCATGATAGCACGATACTGGAGTCTGTCCAAAACGTCTTCTTTTCTATTTTCAGATCCATTTCTTCCTCGACCGAGTGTGCCAATCTGCTTCCTAGGTGGGCCGCTTGCAGCTCGAGTCTCGGGATTGACACCGGCTTCAACGGAGCGACTCTTACTTTTGCTGCTACTAAGCTGACGTCATAAGTCCCATTTTGATTTTCAGTTCTCTAATATACCGTAGCTGCATACGCCATTTCGCTTGCATCCGTGAACGTGTGCAGCTCCCCCTCGGTGCGACGTGGTGCCAGACATCTCGGGATCTGAAGGTCTTGGAGCAGCTTCATCTTCTCCAGGTAAGTCTTCCATGACTCGTACTCCTTTTCTTCTATCTCTTCATCCCAACCGACGCCACTTCGCCATATGTTCTGGAGCAGCCTTTTGCCTTGGATGAGAATTGGTGATGCTAGCCCTAGTGGATCGAAGGTCGACATCACGGCGCTGGTGACTTCTCTCTTCGTAGGTACCTTGAGTCCTTGTGCCACTTCATCTGGCGTGTTCCGAAGGTTCGCCCTAAAGCCTATGGAGTCCCTTTCTGTAAACCAGCGTAGTCCCAGTGTCTTCTCTTCCTTCTCACCAAGGTCCACCTCTGTCTTCTCAACTGACTCAGTCTTCACGTCTTGCAGCAGGTCGGAGTGGTTTGACGCCCATCCTCGGAGTTCGAAGCCCGCCTTTTTGTGAATGAAGTCCACCTGCGCTGTAATTCTCTTGAAGTCCTCTTCTGAATGGAAGCTGTGCAGGTAGTCATCCATGTAATGGTTCAGCTCGATTGCCTTTGCTGCCTCTGGGTACTGCTTCTTGTAGTCCGCCGCGTTCCGGTTCTTCACGTAGATCGCTGTGCTAGGAGATGATGTCGCGCCGAAGATGACTGATGTCATTCTGTACTCCTTCGGTGCTACGTCACGACGATCCCCTCGCCACAGGAACTTCAAGCTGTTTCTATCTTCTGGCCGGATGCGAACTTGCAGGAACATTTCCTTTATGTCGGCTGCCACTGCAAACGGGCCTTGCCGGAACCTCAGTAATACCCCGAAGAGCGATTGCAGTAGGTCTGGTCCCGGTAGTAAAGCGTCGTTGAGGCTTCTCCCTTTAGACTTGGCTGCAGCGTCGAAGACGATCCTTATTTTCTTCTTCAATGGATGTACCACGGAGAAATGAGGGAGGTACCATGTCTTCTTTGAATCTTCTTGTCCACCAGGTGCTTCTTCTGCATACTTGCTGTCGATTAGATGCTGGATCTGCTTATTGTATTCTGCCTTCAGCTGAGGGTCTTTGTCTATCTTCTTTTCAATGTTGAACAATCGGTTCTTGGCAGACGTGTAGCTTTCAGGCATCTGTTCATCTTCATTTTTCCATAGAAGTCCAGCTTCAAATCGACCATCTTCTAGTCTTCTGCAGGTCTTCTCTAGGATGGTGAGTGCTCTTCCTTCTGAATCCGTAGTGGGTCTTCTTGGTAGTACTCCAAGTGCTTCGATTGCGAAGTGATCCTTGATGGCTTGATGCATCTCTTCTTCTGGCGTGCTGACATGTAGACACGTGTTTAAGAAGTGCACCACTTTCGCGCCTCCAGTGTCTGACCCGTGGAGCACCCATCCAAGTCCTGTTCTTGAAGCGACTGGTTGTCCTGGTTTCCCTCTTCTTACTTCTTGAGTCACGATTAGCTCCCAGTTGTCTTGACCGATGAGCAGCTGTGGTGACTCCCCCTTATAATATAGAGAGTCAGCAATCTTCTTCAAGTGTTGACACTCTTCTATCCTTTTCTTTTCTAGGAACTGCGGTGCAAGCTTCAACTCGTCGATGGTCCGGACTCTTCTCAAGGTCTTCTTGGTCCTCTGATGAATCCCCTTCACCGTAAGGTCCAGCATCTGAGAGTCTTCCTTCCTTATCAGCCTGCCTCCAACAGTCTCGATGACCAGTTCCTCCTTTCTTCCTTGAGCGCCGATTTCTTCTGCTACCTTCTGGTCTAGCAGCGACACTGTTGACCCTTCATCCATGAGGGCCAATATCTTCTTTGATCCTTTTGACCCGAAGATTTCTATCGGAATTATCTTCAGGTATGCCCTTGCGTTGTTGACCGCATTCACCGATGCCATGATGCTCGCCACTTCTTGTGGTTTGTTCTTCTGTTCTTCCGAGGAACTTTTCTCTGTCTCGACGTGCAGCAGATGATGATGCCACCTCTTGCATTCCTTGCACGACGGCTTCTTGCAGCTCTCCTTCCGATGTGTCCCTTGTAAACACTTGAAGCAAACGCGGCATTTCTTTACTATTGCCCATCGATCTTGCACAGACGCCTTCAGGAACTTCTGACACCCGACGAGGAAGTGTTCACCCTCACACATGGGGCAAGTCTTCTCTGATCTTGAAACCTTTTCTTTGAAGTCCTTTTCCTTAGTTGAATGCGTTGCTTGTCGATGAGTCCGTCTGAACCCGCTCTTCTCTTCTGTTGATGCATAGGCTCCACACTTGTCTGCTTCTCTGTTCAGGAACTTGGACACCAGTGTTAGGTCGGAGAACTCGCCTTCTTCTGTTGTTTCAATGAAGTCGTACCATCGGAACTTGAGGATCGTAGGCATCTTCTCAATAATTTGTTTCACCATCTCAGGTGAATGCAGGTACTGTGGTTTCTTCAATCCTTTTATTGCCGCTACGCTGTTGCTGATCTGGCTCGCGAAGAGGCATATGTCCCTTGGGTTTTCAGAAATCTTCGGCAACGTTTTGACCTTGTCCAACTCTGCCAGCACCAGTGCATCTGGTCTTCCATATCTTCTTCTGAGGGCTTGAATCACTTCCATCGGAGAGGCTTCGGAGTACAGCAGACTCTTGATAGCTTCTCTTGCGTTGCCCTTCAGTGCTCTTCTTAGCCGAGCCATATTCTGGACGTTGTTGAACATCGGTGCTGTATCTTCATAGACAACCTTGAAGGCCATCCACTCGCTGCTGTTGCCGTCGAAGTAGGGTAACTCGTGAATGTAGGTTGGCTGTCCTGCTGGTCCTCGCGTGGTAAGAGCTTCCTTCAATGCTGCCGTCAGTGCTTGAATTTCAATCGTAGCTCCTCTCGTTGAGGAGTTCTCTTCAGGCTTCATCTTCTGTGGCTCTTCCAAGGGGTGTGGACCTCGCATCTCTGGTAGAATTTTGTTGCCATCCTCCAGCACAGACGTCTCGATCCAGTTCTGCACCTGTGCTGTTCTGTCTTCCAGGTCTTCATCCACGGAGTCCTCTTCTTCACACTGTGCCATCTCCAATCTGACACGGGCTAGCTTAGTTTCAGCCTGTGCTTGCTTCAACTCCAGGCGTGCCAACTCTTCCTTTGCTTCTAGCTCGCGTCTTCTGGCCGAGGAACTCGTGGTCTTCGTGGACCTGGCGCGACGACTGCCCCCCATCGGTTTCAGGGTCTTGGAGGAGCCTTGAACATCCTTTCCAGGTACATTTTCTTGGCTCTTCCTGGTCATCCTCTGTGCAGCATCTTCTTTGTTGCCTTCCATAGACGCCGCCGTAGTTGCAGTCGTAACCGTAGTCTCCGTCACTGTGGTGCCCTCCGTGGTCGTGGTACCCGAAGAAGTGTTCGATGTAGTTGCAGTTCCCGATGACGCCGACGCTGACGTGACCCCTTCTGATCCCGACGTTCCATCTGTCGCGTCCCTATCTGAAGGACGGGACCCGGGACGTGAGGGGGCATCCTTCTGCGACCTGGTTACCGGCATCTTGAACGCAATCTTCTGTTTCTTCTGAACTTCTTCTAGCAGGGATCCGGCTCGAAGGACCAACTGTTTCGGACGACCAGAACCAGGGTATATCTAGTACCCGGAGGTCGACCTGGGACAATCTCCCAGACGTTCTTGGCGTACACGGCAGTATGTCCGTTCGCTGGTAATGTACGCCACCACGCACCCCTGAATGCGTAGCTTGGGTCCCGATCCACTAGGGTTTCTTCGTTGACAGGAGACTATACTTAGAGGCGATGAAATAAAAACACAATTTTTCCTTTTTTCTCTCTTGGTTTCGGTTCTTCCTTTTCCTTTTAGCTGTTGCCTCTTCGGTGGCTGTCTTGCGACTGACTCGAATCGAGAAATGGCTCGCCTTTTATTTGGCCCGTTAATACCTTACAGAGAGCCGCGTACTTTGAGCTCATTTTTCGAGTAAAATTTCCCTAAACCGAAACCTTGAGAGTCCTTTTATTTTATGTTTTCAGTAAAACACCTTACACATATTTATTTATTTACATGCCTTACATACTATTATACAATATTAAAACATAATATTCAATATATAATAATTAATTAAAAAGTCTTAAAACAAAAATATCTAAATTTCTAGGTTGCTACATTTTTACTATACATTTTCCCTTATAACTTTTGAACAGATAGTCCTATCGACCTAATTCTTGTTTTATTATAAGTTTTATAATAAAATCTATTATTTAAAACATAAACTATTATGCTATTGCAAGAAACAAAAAATCTCATTTTCAAGTTACGTAATTATATGCTAACATTTTACTTACGTACCTATTCCTTTCAAATTAATGTTAAATAGTCTTATATGATTCAAATAAGCAAAAAATACTCTAAACTAACCTTATTACACTAATTAGAACTTATTTTAACATAATAAATCTAATAAGAATGAGATTTCATATTTAAAACAATTATTCATAATACGCTAAAATGACATTGTCCCTATATTAATACACACGTTACTCGAAGATAGGTTTTCCGTCGCCGACAGATTTGGTCAGTAGGTACCTACATACCTACCTACATAGACATAACTAGAGACATACCCTCGCTTCGCTGGGATGCGTCCTTGGGTACGCTTTTTCCAGTGGAACCCTAATTTATTTTTAAAATACAAATCGCCTTAGTTACTCCTTACTACATCAGCTATCTGCCAGTGAAAGTCCAAATCAGTTCAGCCTTTTTGAAGATTAGCTGGAACAAACAGACAAGCACACAGACCAAAATTTTAAAAATTGTGTTGTTCTTATTGGTAGGGGGTACCGTATATATTTTTTACGCATGCATTAGTAACAAGCTGTTATTTTGACATTAGAAATAGACACTTCAATTTTATTTATCTGTATAGAGTATAGACTATAGATGTATAGATATGTCTGTATGTTGATTTGTTTTTGATATTATGTACCTATTTATTATTTTTATAGTAGGTATCACTAGGAAATATTATAGAAATACTAAAAACATAATTTAATTTTGTTGCCAACAGAATGAATATCGTGCATGCGTAAATATTAAATATTCAAATGCAGTGTAACAAATTATGTAAATAAATAACGGTAGTGTAATGGATAATGGTACGTTATTTTATTTTAATTATCTACTGTATATTTCGAGAACATAAATTACAGCAATCTCTTTAAATTCCATTTCTGGAAGTAATAAAATGAATAACAGTAGGAGAGAGAAAAAATAGTGGGCGTGGGCTTTAGGTATCAATAATATTCAGACTTGGCATAAAGGAAGTACCAGCGCACTTAAACATCTATATAATAGCTAATCTAAAAATCGTTACGTCTGGGTATCCATCCTCTGTTGTACGTAGATGGCAAGCCCATCCGCATACCAAGATTATCTAGATATATTCTTATAAAAGGGCGCCTTTATATTATATATACTAGCGATTCACCCTCGCTTTGCTCGGTTTCGTCCCTAGGTACGTTTTAACGGTTAGTATGGACTATGTATTATATATATGCATATAATGGTTAGTATGATTATTAATGATAAGTTGTTGTGGGTTGTATTACAATGTGTTTTCCCGTGGGAATGAGATAATCTCCCGCGGTAAAAAGAATCCTATGTCACTCTCCAGCCTTTCAACCATCACCTCACAAATCTCACGTCAATCCATCATTATTTCGACGTGAAAAGGGACAAAAAAACACACTTTTGTGTTCAGCCCTCTTTAACGTCCCACAGCTGGGCACGGGCCACCGTTCAATACGAGAGGGATCAGGCCATAGTCCACCACGCTGGCCAAGTGCGGGTTGGCGGACTTCACATATCTTTTGAAAACTTACTAGGTTCTCTCAGACATGCAGGTTTCCTCACGATGTTTTCCTTCACCGTAAGACAAGTGGTAATCATGTTGGAAATGATTCGCACATGAAAATATCAGAGGTGCGAGACCCGGGATGTGAACGCGCTTCACTCGGTTACTCAAGCGAGCGAAACACACTTTTACATTTATAATATTGAAGTATAAATGTCGTATATTTTAATACTTCCAGATACGCTATTTATAGCAAATTCAGATTTCACTATACCGAGCCTGCAGGCCCGAGTGTGCACACTAAACGTGTGTGCGCGCGTTTGCAGAGCTCTCAGATACAGGCTCTACCGCTGCTAAAGCGGCGTGTGTCAGTGCAGACTTAGATTTTAAGATTTAAAAAAGCATTAATTAGTTTAAATGTATGTTTTTTTAATTAAATTGTATGATATGTTATAGGTAATTAATAAACACATGATGAAAATTTATCTATTTTTTCTTTTATCACCTATAAAAGATAAAAATTTAATGTATGTATTCAGCCTTTTTTAACGTCTCACTGCTGGGCACGGGCCTCCCTTCAGTACGAGGGGAATCAGGCCATAGTCCACCACGCTGGCCAAGTGCGAGATGGCGGACTTCACATGTCTTTCGAAAAGTTGCTAAGTTCTCTCAGAAATGCAGGTTTCCTCACGATGTTTTCCTTCACCGTAGACAAGTGGTAATCATGTTGGAAATGATTAGCACATGAAAATATCGGAGGTTCGAGACCCGGGATTTGAACCTGCTTCACTCGGTTTTCCAGCAATCGCGTTACCACTGCCTTAAAAATGTAATATAAATAAATAAATAATATAATGTTTAATTTATATACTACCAATATTAGATGAAACCTTATTTACATACTATACCTACATGTCGCCTTAAAATATCAGGGTAAACAGAGCCTTTTTGAGAACAAAGGCTACTTTTCGTTCTAAGTAAAATTAATAAGAAATAGTTCTGAAACTTCCCTCCCAATAACGATAACTATAAGAAAGTAAGATGAAAGTAAGATAAGAACTCCATATTAATGACTACATATAAATTAAACTCGATTTGGGTTTGTTTGAGCTAATCTTAAAAGCTATTGTAAGAGTAATTCCACTACTAGAATGTATACAAAAACAGTGTGGCCTAATTTTATGTTTTTTTTTGTTAAAGAGGAGTTGAAGCCATAGCTCTATTTTTTGTCTTTTTTTTTGTAATGTGCATCGCGTGACAGTGTCCCACGGCTGCATTAATTTCAATGAAAATTTCTTTATTGTGCACATTTTGCCTCTGAAACAATGCTAAAACCTGAGATTTTATTTTATTATTACAACTAGCTACCTAACCCGGCTTCGCTTGGATGCGTCGCTGGGTACGTTTCAATTTGAACGGAACTATAAGAAGATTAGTTTTTTAGCTTAGCTAAGCCGAAACAAACACAGACAAAAATTTTAATAAATCTGTTTTTCTTATAAGTACCGTATATAATTTCATATGCATTTAGTAAAAAACTGTTATTTTGACATTACAAGCAGACACTTTAATTTTATTTATCTGTATAGAAGATAACTCTTTTATATCGTTCTTATTAACTCAAAGCATGCTATTTGCAAATGAAATAGAAATTTTAATGCGAGCAAAACCACTAACATAATCTAGCTATTATCTCAAACAACATTTCCATTGCGTTTTGTTTTCAATATCGTCCGTATGGATTATGAATGAATCATCGAGGACGAATGACACAAAGATATAATACATTTGCGTATATAAACCACGTAACTTTAATTTGTACGGTATAATGATCTTTATAAGTATAATTTTAGAGACTATACAGCATTTATATGGATACTTGTCGGTCTGAACCTCGCTCGCACACACTGCCGCCACCCCCAATCATCGTATACAACTTCGTCTGTTGAGCATTGAGCCTCGCTTTGACGGCACCCAGTCGCACTTTGCCGGTCGAACGCAGTAAACGTGTTTTTATCTACAAACCAAATACTCTAGGTGAGTTTATCAGATATTTTTTATACCAAATATCGTTATATTTTATTCCTTTCAATTGTTAATCGTTCGACAAAAAAACAAAGAATTGTCTTTTATTTACTTTTTTTAAAGTCTATCGCCGAGATAACGGTAAACGTATAAACAGCCTATCAATTCTAAAAATAATAAATATATTTTAGTTGAAGAAGTTTAAATGGAAATCGTACAATTTAGTTTTAATTTCAATTTATATTTAAATTGATTTTCCGACATAACGGCACTTCGGGTGGGAGCGGTTGCATGACTTCACCTACGTATACGGTTGTTAGCCATCTGCCATGTACGCGAATTCTTTTTGTTCGTTGCATCGTTTCATACGTTTACATCGTTAGTTGTATCATTCTTATAAGTGAGTAATACTGTGCCCAATTCTCGCCGGCAAACCTGATTTAAGCATGTTTTCCTCTACCTACAATTACGAGTATTATATGTTAGTTTATGTCAACGCTCTAAACTACCCCTTGACGAGACTTTTTTAGGGTTGTTTTAGTTGAGGGGGATTGAATTTTATTTTACACGAAACACACTTTGAAATATGAAGTCATCCGTTTTGCGCCTAAATAAAATGCCGTATCTTCATGGTCCGTTTACTCGAATGTTAACAGAATACAATTACAGCAATTATAACGGCGTCATGTTAAGAATTGATAATTATCCTACTAATTAAGTGAATAGTACTTTGTCTGTACAATTTGGTTTCAAACTTAAATAAAATTCAAACGGGTCCTTGGCAAGGATACGGTTAACGAACTCTGATCAGTTGGGCTCCTATAAATAGAAATCTGACTAACATCGATACGAGCACATGGTTGACACACACAATCCATGTTTGTTATTTTTCATAATGACTTACAAACTTCAAAGGCGTACATATGTTTAACATTTCTCTGTTAAAATGTCAAGCTATCTTTGGATTACCAAAAAAGATCAGATCAAAACTTAATTTATAGTCTGTAGAAGAAAAACAAATTATTTATAGCTTTCATAAACTTTAATACTTAAACAAACGTGTGGTACCAAACACTTTAACGGGTTGACATAAATTACATACAATACTAACAATTACAAAAGAACTAAACCGGTTTTGATGTCATGTCGACTTTCCCCGCTTTCACGCGTCAGAGCGTCTTAAAACACCAATCGTTCACGAAATCAGTAATTGGCTAAATTACAGTTTACTGCATTGCGCATACTTGAAGATCAGAATGTCAGCCATCTGTATGTAACCTTGAGTGCCTGAGGCTCAGACAGGATGGCATCCTACGATCGTTAAAGAATAGATATCTATCCCATTAGTATTATAAATGCGTTTGGATAGATGGATGTTTGTTACTCGATCACGCCACAACGGCTGAACGGATCTGGATGAAATTTGGTGCAAAGATAGATTATAGTTTAGAATAGCACATAGGCTAATTTTTATCCCGGAAAAAATGTACGGTTCTCGTGGGATAGATTTGTTTTTGCTTTTCTGTAGGAAAGAACCCGAGTGAAGTGAGGGTGAGTCGCTAGTAAAAATATGTCATTATAATACAATTTTTATAATTTGTATTCATAAACAATGTAGAAAACCATCTTTGCTTAAGCCCGCTTGACTAATCATGTAGACTGTTTGACAAAAAACATTAATATACACAACAAAAACTTGATATTAATATATGTTAGTTTTCTAATAAATAAATTTGTTTAATGTTTAGCTTTGCTTTAATCAATTGTTATTTAAACGTTCATGTCATATTTTCCTTCAGTTAATGCTTCACCTATAAGTTATAATACCATCAGGAAATAATCGACAAGTATTGTTTTAACGAGTTTCGTTGTTGTACTGTTAACTGTCGCCCAGCCAACACCCCAAGCGAGCTGCACATATTTTCGAAACATTCAACGATGAATGGAACATTTTTCCTGTTTATAATTTGAGTTAACTTCGATTATGTACTTGGAAAGTGAGTCATATATAACGGCTTTATTATAGTTTGCTATGAATATCATTCGGGGAGTGTTTACTTACCTTATTAACTAATATTCTTTTTATTTTACCTCTTTATGATAGCTATAAATTGTAAAGTTAATTCTTATAAAGTTTAAAATAATTTAGACGTTATTAACTAATTTGATGCTTAGATACAACATATAACAATTTAATTCTATATATCGATACTGTCGGCTGTTTGCTCAGACGGACAGTTTGTTGGCGTGTGTGGGAGTGAGACGGAATACCTCCCGAATACGATCGATTGGGACCAAACAACCCCTGATAACTAAGGGCTGTCTGCGGCAGATATTTGCATTAGCGCTTGCTTTTATACAAAGTTACTAATCGTAGCTTATTGCAGTATAAATTATAATGGAGAATAAATTAAATTGTAGAATATTAAAATGATTGAAAACGTGTTAATTTTAATAAAATTATGTAGTCACCAAGTATATTAAGGACTGGATAACACTAAGTAGGCTATAAAATACAAAAGCATTCTTTGAATTGATCACTCACGTTACTTTCAATACAATTGTTATAAAAAATGTATATAAACAAATATAATATAATCATTTTATTTGACTTAAATTCTGACAATTTGTAAGGAAAATAAATTATTTTGATCAATGATACCACGTTTGATATTTGTACCTACAAATTATTTTAGGTACTTAATAAGTTTAATGAAAAATATTATAATCTATTTTTTCTTTTTTTCAATCCATATATTATGATTTATGAGTAAACTAAAGGCGATATGAAATAAACATGTTTCGTACAATTTTACTGATTGTTAGTAAGTAGGTTTTATGATAAATATATTATGGTTTCGTCCATTTAACATACTGTTATTATGAGTAAAATACTACAGGAAATATTAGATTAAAATAATTTAATTTAAATTTATTAGACTAATGAAGAGAGGACTTAGTTTTTCGATAAAAAATAACAAATCTAGACGTAATAAGATTCTCTGGCACGCTTGTGCCTAGGTACCCTATGCGGATCAATACGAGGGGACGGCCATGTTTGGACGCTGAAATAATAATAGGGCTACGCGATCTCGTGATCAAATTTGATTATAAGATGAAATAGACGATTTGCGCTTATTTTATTACAATTTAGTTATTTATAATAACGAAAAATACTGTTCTTTATTTTTAGGCATAACAGGTTATAACATTTGCTTATTGATGTATTTAAAAAGAAAAGTTTACTTATCTGTGTGTGTGTGTTTTAGTTTTTGAATAAATTTATAATATTTATTTATTTAGATCTATAATACATTAATACAACACTGTTTATTAAAATACGGTTTAGCTTAATTATTCTAAGAACATTATCTTTTAAGGCAGTACAGCACGCAATAATTAAGAAGTTTATAAATCATTCGTATGGTGAAAACAAATCAAATATAATACGGTATATAGAAATTAAATATTGATTAACATAAAAAACTAGAAATCATTATATGCAGACAGTTTAAAACACACGCTTTTTTTAAATTTGAACACTAAACTAAATGTGATCACCAAGTGTATCTAATTCATAGGACTGACGTCTGACACTATTTTGATTATTTTATTTATCGACTAGTGACGTTTAGTATAGATTTCTCAGAGATGAGACATTTTCCCGCAGTAAAAGGTCACCTACGAGTATATGTTGACCCAACAACAACCAGCCACCAAACACCACCAACCACCAGCCAGCCAGCTACCATCATACCTACCAAATTTCATCAAAATCTATTCTGTGGTTTTCGTGATGTGTTCCCAGACAGACAGACAAAATTTTTATAAACTATAGATTCGGCCTCTGTATCAATAGCAATGACTATTTTAATAAGACTTTCCATTGTTAGATATTTAATGTACAGATTCGACTCGGCTACAATTTTATTATATAGATATGTTGTTAACAGTTATTTTGTCAAGCTTATGTTGAAATTTTATTTGTAAGCACACATTGATTATTGATTTTCGTGTAAAGTCCATTAAGTAATTAATTGTAGAAAACCGCACAATGTAACTATGTAAACATAATTATTTACTTTTTAATTGATAATAACATCTTTACACAAAACATTCGAATCTTTTGAAATCATTCCAGCCTAAAATTTCAAGTTTATAGTAGGTACCTACCTACCTATTCATTAACAAAAGAATCGTGGGAATTGGTTCACAACCGTTAAACACTGCGGAACCTCAACACAAAGATAAAACACCTGACTGCATCCTCCTTAATGTAGCGAGTAAAGATAAAATAAATCTATACATATAATAAAATTGTAACTAAGTCGAATCTGTACATTAAATATTTTTTGGGAAATCTAATTGAAATAGACATTATTATCGATCGACACAGAGTCCGAATCTATAGTTTTTAGAATTTTTGTCTGTCTGTCTGTCTGCCTGTCTGTTACCGCATCACGAGAAAACCACTGGACAGATTTTAATGAAATTTGGTATGATGATAGCTGGTTATCCGGGTCAATATATAGGATACTTTTTACCGCGGGAAAATATCTCATTTCTGAGAAAAAATACAAAAATACAAAAACTGCATTGTAAGAGTATGCTAATATTTAAAACATAAGAATTTGTTTTTTTTTTTTGTTATCTGAACGCGAGCGGAGCCGCGGGCAATGCTAGTATATCATAAAATATATGTAAATTTTGGTTCATTATACCTTCCGAGTTACTTGAAAATTTTTATATATTTTAAATAATTCTAAAACTGTACTTTTAATTAACTTAGTTTCGGCGTAGACAAAAAAATGTAAGCATCAGCCATCCGTGCTGCGTATGCTTGCTTAATTGCCATATCTTGACGCTCCATAAAATTTAGACGTAATTTTTGATCTAAGACGTTGCACCGAGTTCAATGACACTGCGATCGTATTGAAACACTGTCATCGATTTTAACGATCGCTTTTACGATCATTTTATTGTAATATGTGTCACAGATGCTAATGGAGCTAAATTTTATTTATGTACATTACGATTTACATAATATAATCAATTAGCTGGATTGTTTATTTCAATTATATAAATATACTTTTCAAATCTTGTTGATATATAATTAAGTGGCGCTAGTTTCTCTAAGCTTTCAAAGAATAAAATCTGTTAATGTTTGAATAATAGGTACATAAAGTTGTCTTGAGTCTTTATAACTATACTATAGCAATTATAAAAAGATTTGTCTTCTTATTAGCAAATATATAATATACATATTTCTCAATACATATAATAAAATTCTAGCTGAGTCGAATCTGAACATTAACATTTTTTGGAAAATGTTATTGAAATATTATCGATACAGAGTCCGAATCTATAGTTTTCAGAATTTTTGTCTGTCTGTCTGTCTGTCTGGGAACGCATCACGAAAAAACCACTTGGCAGATTTCGATGTAAACATATACTTATGATACTTTTAACTGCGGGAAAATATCTCATCTCTGAGAAATCTATACTATTAGGTACCTACCTATTTATTACCTATTTATGAAAAGTCGCGATGAAGCGAATTGCACAGAAAGGACTTATATGGACACTGATGAATAACTATTCAAATTAGGATTTTGATGTAAAGTCACATAAAAGTCCGCCGTTTAGGAAAATATAATAGGATTAAAGACAGTTAAAGCAATTTATAGAGCATCCTCATTACGCTACCATTTCAAAGTACCTACGGGAACTCTCCCGTATAGTAAGTTGTTACAATTTAAATTATTTTACTGCTACTTTAGAGGACAAAGAGAAGTTATATCTCAAGTTTATCCTATGTGGTTAAATGATGAGCTTTAGAAAGTAATTGTATTTTTTTTTAATTATTACGATTTACGGTCAATTTTCCTAAGCAACTACCAAAAATATCTTAAAGATAATATGTATAGGTATGGTACAGTGGACGATTTGTCTTCAAACCATCGGTCCCGGGATCGACTTCCATTACATACTCGTATAGGGTTTAAGGCAAAATCCTATTTCATAGTCGCTGAATAACAGAAAAATATATGAGAACGACATAGGTATTATGATTTTATGAGAAAACAATGAAATTCATCATATCAATACGATTTAAAAACTATATATCAACTATTGTAGAATGACATTGTATCTTAAAACACCATGATTAGACCACAAGTATTATATTTTAAGTCCAGAATTCAAAAAGAATCTGTTTTATGAACAAACTTTCATTTCTCGAGGACTTTAGGCAGACTAACAAAGGACCCGATGAGCTTACGTTAGCTTTATCTATGTAATCGGACAATAGCATCGCAGACAATGCGGTGGGCTCGTCTAGCCGCCGCGTGAAATAGCCGACACGGTATGTATATTTGTATAATGGTTCTTGGATACCCTTTGGAATTGAAACTGCGAATATTTTCAACCTGTTTATCGGTTTTATAATAGTTTTGATGGTATCCTTCATATTATTATATAGAAAAAAAATTTTGTATGTTGGGAATACTTCACTTGAGTGATAAAAAGCTATCGTATTTTTTTCAATTTTAATTTGATACCTACCTGTAATCTACATTTTTGTTGATAAGAATAGCCCAAGTGAATCTTATCTTATATGGTATCGACAGGTCGTTACGATAGACGATATTTTATTAAACACATATTTTCATGAAAAAATATTAAAATATCTTCTACATGGTATCCTTAAACTCTGGAAAATCGATATTTATTCATCTGATATTCACAGACGTCTAGAATGATACCTTAATAGGCAAGTTTGGTTTCTCATATAAAACTACAAAATATATTTAGTAGACACATTCTAACTGCATAGCCTCATTCTGAGATATTAACTCCATTCATTTAGGTTTCTATTAAAAATATCGACTTTCGGATTACCTTATTCTAATGCATTGTCTTGCAGTTTATTCCGAATTTTTTTTAATTATAACATTTAAATAACATTTTAAAGCACAGATTATCTAGACGGAACAATACTCATTGGCTGTTGAGACCAAGTCATTAGCCTTGATGGCACGCTGATGCATTTTCCGATGCGGATGGCGTCGCGATAAAACGTTTTCTAACTGCAATCATTGCTTTATTTTATTTTAATTTGTATCACACAATTTAATTATTTATGATATTTCTATACTATTTTATTTCGGAAACGAGATTATGGAAACTAAATTATATGGATTAAGGCAATATTCCGGCCTTCTCTATTTGATAGTGCTACCTGGTGACATTTTTATTGGTGACCCCTGTAAAAGTTCTGTTATCATTAAAATGACAAAAACACAACTATTAAAATTCATTTGTATAAATAAATATATGTATGAGTTAGGTAACTATAACTAAAGCTATTCGGTATATTTTTAAATAAAACAAAATATTCTAAACATAGTTTCTAAATGTCAAAACAAATGTTCTTCCCAGTTGGAAACGATATTAATAGCGAGCACGTCGAATGCGCAGTGGAAGGCAGAAAATAGATATCTCGTCATAGAATTTATTGCACTGTACTGGAGAAACAAATGGCAAATTATCTTACAGTGTCTATATTCAAGAACTACACTCTGTTAAGAATTTCACATTAACTGTAAACACTTTGTAATAATATATGTTGAGTTCGAGGGTTAAACTCCATTGTGGCAGATAACAAGATTTAAAAAAAGTCACTATTAGAAATAATGGCCATTTGTAATATTGATACGCTTTTCTTTTTTTTTTATAAATTAATAAAGCTAATCGTATTATATTAAAACAATATTATTTTGAACTCTTATCTAAACCCTTTATCGTACGTACGATGCATTCAAATACGTTATCTTGAATTGTTTACAATTGACTTCATACTTATTTTGCTTTTGTAATTAGTGTAACAATAACAAAATTCATTTATAAAATATCACGCCACCTGACATCGTACGCAGAGTTAGCACGCTGAAGGATAGAGCAATTGTGTTAGGGTCTTTTCGGATTTTTTCGCAGATTTATTTTGATTTTTGGTTCCCAACGTTCCAAATGCTTTGAAGCGAACATGTTTACGGGAGAAACGGTCTCTTCAATCCGAAAATGACAAATAAATACATTTATTTAAAAACAGCGTCTCACCCTCGCGCCACTTGGGTTCGTCCCTAGGTACGTTATAAGGGTTAGTATAGATTTTTCAGAAATGAGATATTTTTCCGCAGTAAAAAGTATCCTATATGTTGACCCGGATAACCAGCTATCATCATGCCAAATTTCATGGAAATCTGTCTAGTGGTTTATGATTGGAATGATTGAAAATAGGCCTTTGTCCAGCAGTGGACGACGGTAGAGTAAAACAAAAGCCAAATCAAAAAAAATAATAATAATTGGTGGTTAGTTTTGCTTCACAAAGATACTTTAATATACATAAAATAGTTCTCATCAGACATCTCACATTATGTCGCAAAATACTTACTATACTTATTACTAAAATTAAAAATATGATAATTAATGCAATGAAAACAAATCGTTAAAAATAAATAAATAATATTGAAAATCAAAACTGAACCCTAAAAAGCCCAAGAAACGCAGTAAGATTTAAAACAGGTAAGTAATAACTAACTGCCACCTAGCTCCTAGAGTATTTAAAGATTAAGGTTTTCCAAATGATCTATAAATTGGACCTTATGTTCATTGCAATAAGCGACAATGAACAGGATGAAACGATACGAGCAGAAGATCTCTTTAAACCCGAAAACTAAAAATATTTGATATATGTACTTCACTCCCTCAAGGGATAATTTCCGGGATAAAAACTATTTTGTCCTTCTCAAAGTCTCAAACTACCTTCTTACCAAATTCCATCTAAATCGGTTCAGTACTTTACGAGCCTGTTCGGTACAAACAAACAAACAAAAGATCAAATCTTTCCTCTTTATAATATTAGTATAAATATAGCAATATACTTATTTCGGTTGTCAGTACATTAAACGCTATGTGGACTACATACGCAAGGAATGTACGAAATTTTAAGACTGCCATATTATATTTTTTTACTTTACGCTACATCTCTTGGTATGCAAATAAAATGAACATTACATTTTTTCTCTTCCAAGATGGAATGGGTAACGACCCCAGTCGTCAGACATCCCCAAGATTTATTAAAGCTAATGTACTTGAAATAAAAGAAAATCCTTACGAAAAGAATATATAAATGCAAACTTACCCAACGACAGATACTAATATATATATAAATAGAGCAAACGCCGAAGCAAACGCCTACAATTCTATTATAATCGCATCAAAACATGAGCATCGTTTTCCTGCTAATAGCCGGATGTCCGACGCTCGCTTCTATTGGACATTCAATATTTCCTGGCCAGATGCCCTATCAATTTATGGAAAAAATGCCATTTACTGCGTATAGGGTCTCTCCATAATTTTGCAAATAACTGATAGCTATAAAAACGACTCGTAATAAAGTTTCCATAAATAATATATTTTGTTTGGGGACTGCTTATTTTTAACTTAAGACAATGAGAATAAAGAAACATCTCTAGATTTATATTAGTAATATTTTCCATTTAAGCAAAATCATGCTGCATCCTATATTTTACACAGATTTTAAACGGGGAATGAGACAACTGCACGACAATAATTGCATCGAACGGAAATCAAACTTATACTCCTACTAGTTATGTTTCTTACAGTTCTTTGCACAATATTCATCTACTTACCAATAGCAAATTAACCATTTGTGTAAGTATATATATTTACATTTTACTTATACATACGAGGTACGTATCGAAGGTCGTATTCTTTTATGTATCGCATATAAAACGACCTACATCTCGCTTTACACACCATAAATGGTGAAAAGATCAGTCTCGTGCTAGCGGCGAGGTCTGCACAAATGTGCAGTATGTCACGAACCGCTGGAATGCGTCTTATTTATAGAGGAAGGTCATCTTGTAGCTCTGCGCAGATGGCTCAAAATGCTTTAAATGTGATTTATAAAACTACATCAAGTAATTTATCTCTTCTAATAGCTGGCTTCTATCATGGCTCTTCTAATCATGGCTTTCCCACTTGGATATATTGCGAAGATATTGGCTAATTTGCAGATAGTAAAACAAAGTATGTCAAAATAAAACAGAAAATATGTCAAATATTCACGTGAATAACACATATTTGAATCATTAATTCAAATAATAACAGAAATCGTTTTGGCTAAATAAAGCTATTGGTAAACACTCTTGCGTCCAAAAACAGGCGCAAATAGGAGCAAAGTTGTAAAACCAGTATGTTATCAACCCAACCCGTAAAAGATATTAGGTAAAGGTAAATATGTCATCAGACTTGTAAATGTATCTTGTATATTGGAATATTCTCGATAGAACACGTAGAGGAAATGAATAGCTATTATCTGTTCCATGTATACATAAAACTCTCGTCACGTATGTACCTAGTTATTCCACACACCGCAATGCGTATACCGACAATTTGGTACTTTGCTTGTTGAACAGAAACAGATAATAGAAAGATATGGATTAATTTTGAACATAAATATTCATAAAACATAGATATTTATGAAGAGAACTCGCATGAGAATAAATATTTGTATGAGTCATACAAATTCTTTCTATTAACCTAAGACTTATTTCTTAATCTTTGTACATTTAATTATTTATTTTACCATGTGATGTAAACACCTGTGCGATTCCATCCGATCAGTTGTTAGCAATAACATATATAACGATACGAAAACATAACGACGATTTCAAACGTCTAGAAACTCTACAAAACAAAACAGTTATTACATATTTAATATTCTAAATATTAGAAATGTTGAATATCGTTTTGTAAAGTCATCAAAAATAATGAATGAGCGTTGTAAATCAAACGGTACGCGATCAGCTTACGGTGAAATTTTAATAACATGAACTTTCTAGTCTGAAGTCTGTCGGTCTCACTCAGATGTAAGGGAGTCTAGAAAATCTATATCTCGTTACAGAGTTGTTTGCATACTTATAGTACTCGAGTCAACTTGTTATGGTACAATAGTTTGAAAATTTTATTTACTGCATTATAACGTCGTAGAATATCTTTCTATTATAACGCATATTATTATATTGTAAATGGTCTAGAATGTCTAAATGGTCTATAAGTCTAGGTATTCAAACATTTTGGGACATCGTCTACTGTCTTCATTGCTTCTCAGTCTTCAAGCAAATGACGTTATCAATTACATTAGGCCACAATTATAAAAAAAAGCTTATAAAAAAAAGTCGGTATGCACAAGTTTTTATTATCAACTACTCGCTCGCGTTCAGATCTAGTGAAAAACAAAAAGAATTCAATCGGGATCCCATGGGAACCGTACATTTTTCGGGATAAAAAATTATCTGTATAGGTACTTTTCTAGACTATAATCTATTTCTGTGCAAATTTCATCCAGATCTGTTCAGCCGTTCTGGCGTGACTGAGTAACAAACATCCATCCAAACTTACACATTTATATTATAATGGGATTATGGGAGAATAAATGCATTTACTTAGGTATTATTCATAAAACTTTCATAGCAAATGAGCGAGACAACCCTGTCCTGTGAGTCACGCGGTTCACTGCTCGATCCCCTCTCAGACGGACAGACGTAATGTAGTGACTATCGATCCCAATTTTTTTGGTATTTATATAACTATCTGCCTATCGCACTGTCTGCAAATTTGCTATTGGAAAAGAGGGTAGATTTATTTGGCAAGTTTTCAAAGTATATTCTCACTAGACTCCTACAGGATCTGCATTTAGAAATTAGAAAAAGACGTTTATGTCTTAAATATACAGTTGTAAACAGTTCAATTAACTCATTGGATGTTGCCATAATAATCCTTGTTTACTTGACTTTGACCTCGAAATTATAAATTAGACTCTTAACTACAAAAATATGCAAAGTGAAATAAACACTTTAAATTGATTCCAATTTAAAACCTGAAATTATATTAAAGCTTAATTTGTTTGTTGCCTGAACCTGCATGATTAAAACTACCAAAAAAAAAATCTCGATCGTACTTTTCATTATAACCTTAAATGGCATATTTCCTTTTATGGTGCTCAGTTATAACATTAACAAAGACAACGATATCTTTATTAACGTCACGTCACGGCTGAGTCAACTATATGGCGCTTATTAACATACGACCATATGGCATAATTGTATTTCAACATTTAAGTACATACATGTCTTTCTTGTTGTATAAGGACAGGAAGGCATGAACCGTTAATCGAGATTTTTATTTGGGTTCAACAGATGGTCTCACTATTGTGTTCAAATTGGTGTAAACTAACTATGCATTGTTAGTTCGTTAGTTTTCTGTCAACAGTCAAATACTCGTTAGAAGGTACAATATACATACATATTATAATATTTTATAAGAAGGGATGACCATATTTGGTGAATCGGGAGATAATAAGTAATAAATGATAAAAGTAAACTTATCGACTTATATGTATATGTTTGTGTTTACTGACTTTCATGACTCATGTTCGCTAAACGATGCTTAAGTAAATCCAATATTTTGTCCATCTGTCGGACTAAAGTTGGCAAGAAATCGATTTTAGGATAATGGCTATTACGTATCTTATATTAATTCGTTTTAATAACATTCCTCACACATGTGAGGTGTTTGGTAAAACTAGTGTTATCGTGTCAAGTGAAATTTATCGAGTTTTGCAATTATTCCGCGATTATCGAAAAAGTGGAAAGTTTAGAGCGGAAGGAGTTATTGCTACACGAACGCTTTTTATTATCTTCATATACACGAATCACCGCGAATTGGCTATTTTTAGCTAAGCTAAAATATTAACTGCTTTTTAATACGTAATTACCGTTTAATGTGGTATAAACTTTCTTTGAGGATTCTACGAATCTATACTATCATCTATACTAATATTATAAAGATGTAGTTTGTGAGTTTGTGGGTTTGTGACGTTGTAGGACTAGAGGGTAATCTCTGGGTCTACTGAACCGGTTTAGACAAAATTTGGTATGAAGATAGTTTGAGGCCCTGGAAAGGACATACGGTACTTTTTATCCCGAAAATCATTCCTTATGGGGGTGAAAATGGGGATTAATACACGAATAAGTTGCCTTCGTTTTCTTCTTTCAACCTCACCAGTGTAGGTACCAGCGGTATCAGGAGGTTTATTAAATTAAAAAAAAACTCATTTAAAATATATGGAAATATAAATCCATGCATTGCTTTTTCAGTTGGTATTTTTCAAGTAAAATTCGCAGCCGAATATTTTTTATGGAAGGTGATCATTATAATTAGTTATTATTTGGAAGGAAATTTTAAGTATGTAGTTTGTTCTCACATTTAATTAAGACAATTGTCATGTCTACCAGACCGCAACTAGATACTGTTGCGGGTTGGTGTTACTGACCGCGTTACAATATCGTTGTTACTAATTTATCTTCAGATACACATATACATAATATACAGTGGTAACCCAGTGGTGACGCGCTCGCTTGGGAAATCGAGTGATGCGGGTTCAAATCCCGAGTCTTGCACCTTTGATGTTTTCATGTGCGAATCATTTCCAACATGATTACCACTTGTATTTCGGTGAAGGAAAACATCGGGAGTAAACCTGCATGTCTATGAGAACCTAGCAAGTTTTCGAAAGACTAAGGTCCGCCAACCCGCACTTGGCCAGCGTCTATAGTCAGCGGACTATAGCCTGATCCCCTCGTATTGGGAGGCCCGTGCTTAGCTGTGGGGAGTTAAAAAGGGTTGAATACTACAGACTACTACTACTACACATAGGTATATATGTATATATTACCTTAAATACTTATCGTCCGCATAATGTTTCGGCAAGAGATTGGTATTTATCCAACTAAATAAGTAGTACATGCACGGGTGAAAACCCGTGCAAAAGTACAAACCACTCGAAATGATAAAAACATATTTTTTAAAGATATTATTGCCAATGAAGATAGTGTATGAACACACATCATTGTCAACATGATTACCACATGCCTTACGGTGAAGGAAAACATCATGAGTAAACCTGTATGTCTGAGATTACCTAGCAAAAATCAAAAGAGTCATCAAGAGTCAAATCTACCGGACCGCACTTAGCGAACGTTGTGGGCTATGGCCTCGTCCTTCTCATATTAAAAGCCTGATCCCAATCGTGGAACGCTTAAAAAGGGCTTAATACGATAAATAGATTGTTTATAAGATTCATTTCTCGCTTAGCTGAAGAAGCCTACTTTCATTGTTACACCAGAAATAATATTTAAAGTAATATATCATTTGCAATTAAAACAAAGTTTTCTCTTATTGAGATATAACGTAACAACTCTCGTAAGTCGAAGGAACAAGTACTCGTAAATGATACAAGATACAAAACTCGTTACGCTGGATCCATCCTGTCCTACAAAAATGGCTATGTTATGTATTTTAATAGCAGCCATTACTTCATATGACATACATAATACTACTGACTTCGCCCGGGACTTGGGAGTAAGGAATGTACTTTACGTTCACAAAATTATTTGTTTTAGGAACTTTAAATCGATCTTATTGTTAGGAAAAGACTAAATACTCGTATATCATTTGTTTGAGCCTATTTGTGATTCATTTTTTAAATTTAGTTGTTCATGAAGCATTTGTTTTTGAATTTGAAGAAAAAATCCTTTAAAATGTTATAAAGTTGGTTAAATTTTTTGTGTTTGAAGATAAATTTCATTTGTTTAAAAACTTAAAAGTTGAAAGTATTTTATTTTTATGCATTAAGAAAATGTCTATCAACTAAAAGACAGTTGGGATAAAAGTATGAAGTATCATAAGAGGGCTTGAGATTGTGATTTTTAAAGGGATGTAAGAGGCATGCTAAGTAAAACTTTGCACTTGGTCCTCTCCACCTTCTGTCGCCTTACTGATGGATAGAACCTCAATATTTCGATATTTTCAAAAATAACTCTTGGTAACCCAACTTATTTTAAACATTTATCGACGCTTTTGGCCAACTAAAATAATAGTGCTCTCTTCGAGTGAGTTTTTTTCTCAAGATTATAATATCATAAAAAATCTATACCTGAAAAATTTTCTTCTAGTGGTTTTTGTAATCGATGTACCTAATACAAAGTTACTATTTATATTCCTTTTAATTCTTCTCTTAGACCACCATTGGTTTTACTGACAGAAAACCTTTAAAACCATAAATTGTATTTATTAACGATAATAAAGAATATGAGTCTAATTCCTATAATGATTATAAACGCGGCAATTTGTAGGTATATTGATAACCACTTAAGGAACCCACCCATTATTAGCGAGACTCCCTATTATTAGCGAGACTCCCTATTAGCGAGACTCCCTATTAGCGAGCCATAAATACTTCAGTTATTGGATACTTGCGACTCACCCTCGCTTCGCTCTGGTTCGTCCCTAAGTAGTTTTAACGATTAGTATAGAATAGATAGACTGTATACTGTTAAATACATATATTATTTTTTTTCTAACTTAAACTTGATGTACTGTTGTAGATGGTAGGTCCACCACTATTGAAAGTAATCCAAAGTAGTGATTCCCATACAAAATAACCATTTCTGAACTTTTCGATTTTCCAGCTGTTCGCATCCCTGATATACCTCCAACAAAACAAAAAAGGAATTATTCAAATCGGTTCAGCCTTTTTTGAGTTTTAGCGAGACTAATGAACAGTAATTGATTTTTTATATATATAGATTAATAATAATTACTTGTCGCCCGCAAGTGCGGGTGGCCATACCCTTATCTCTATTTATCATGTTATTTTAATGTCAATCAACGCTATCAGCCGCATCTTCACAATATATTAACGCCGGACATATTTAGTGCATCCTGTCGGTACTAATTACTTTTGTTATTAATGCGCTGATAATGCACTATGACTGTTACGTTGCATACTCGTCAGGACTATGCCCTTGGCTTTAAAACGAAACGGAAGATAATTGAAAATAAATCAAATGTTGCTTGCTACGTCAGATGGAATGTTAAAGTATCTTTGAAAATTTATTTGCAAATTCACACCACACGTGACATAATAATATATTAGGACATTCACACACAGCACCATCCAGTTCCATGGTAAACTACGAGGCTTGTGTTATGGATACCAGATAGTTGATACACAACACTTAAATAACTTTAAATACATACATATTATAAATATAAACACCCATGACTGGAGTACAAAACATTCGTGTTCATCACACAAATGAATGCCCCTAGCGGAACTCTAACCCGCGACCGCTGGCACAGCAAGTAGAGTCACTACAAACTGAGCCAAACGTGTCGTCAATTCGATCAAAAAGTACTTTAATGTTTGCTTTAATACTATACCTATTGTTATAAATACAAAACAAAGTAAATAAAAATTCAATTCATTTTAGAAACTCCTTACACCTAAAACCCCACACCCCACTTGCACTAAACCCAGATGATTGCACAAATAATTAAAAATAAAGCAAGAATATAATCTACATTCAACTAAAAACTCATTCAATGCAGTCATTTATACAAAAGTGGGTAGTAGTGAAAAGGGCCGTTGGTTTCAAACAGAACCTTCTCGAATGCTCATTTCACGTTCCGCCTAGACTTAAAAATGTTGAATAGGTGATTATTTCGAATTCCACCCTCAGACGTCCTCCCTGGACAAAAGGTCCTCCTCCCCGGCAGGATGTACACGCATTTAATATACAGTATACATCGACGCGACAACAATGGCCTGTGATTTTGTATTCCGCTCATGGCGTTTCGACTTCGGTCAGTTATTTGTTGAAGGATTATAGATAAATTTGTATTAAAATGTAGTTTTGCACATTTTATTTCTCAATCATATTATCTATATCTATAGCTTTTGAATGTAATTATTCTTAAAACCAGCTATTAGATTGGTACGGTTTACCTAGGTACATACCAGAGGTCACAGGTTCAATTTTCATGAAGTGAATTTTGTAGTTTTTTAGTCCAAAAAATATACATGCGAAAGAGAAAGAAAAGACATTAATAGCCTTCTCTTTCTCTAATCTGATTGAAAATAAGTACAATTCTTTAAAAATTGAAAAATAGATACAGTAAAAATATCACTGTTACCACAGATTACTTTTTCAGACAATTTTAGTCACAGCATCGTTTTTTGTATCTAAAATGCATCAACAAAAACGACTTACATCATAGTTAAAATGGCTGTTTTAAAACGTGCCGTACCGGTAAAGCAAACAAATAGTATTTTTTGCAGGTCACGTAACGTATGGATTGTTATATAGGTAGCACTCGGCAAGTGGGACAAGTTAAACTGGTACAGAAAAACATTATTCACTCAAACACCAGTTACTGAATTGAATTAAAGAAAAACAGTTATTTTTAGAAAGTTCACATCTGTTTCTGTTAGAAATAAAATATGCAAAATGCAGACTATAAAATATATCATATAATCTATACAAAAAAAGCAAAGCAAGCATATATGCAAGTAAGTAGTTGCATTAAAAATATAAAGAATATCCAACAACCAATTAAGGCTTGATCGTGAAGTGTTTTAAATAAAAAAGTAAATATTTTTTAAATATATTAAAAAGTCAGTGCTCGGAGGACTAGGAGACCTATACCACCTATTTAAAGTTGGTAATATGCTGTACCGCCTCAAGGCACGTTAATAGTTTTATGTTGTGCCTTTCGAATTAGATAACATTACTAAATAGGAAGTCGATGAGTAAGAGATTTCTTTACATTCTTTACGATATAGATAAAATTGTTTGACGGTAACGGTAGTTTGGTTTTTTTTGCTTGTCTTCGGGCGTTTGACTGTTCGCCTATCTTGTATGTTCTATATTAAGGATATATTTATATAAATAAAACTAAATAGTGAATGTATAAGCTAAAGTCACTTCTGTGACTTGCCAGTTACCGGTAGCTCTAAGTCAAACTAATAGGTTTAGAAACTGTAACCGGAAACTAGTTATACTGACATAGGCAGGCACATTATTTAGAGAAAAAAACATGGACTAACTACAAATCCCTTCATTTTTTAAACTTTGTATTAATATCATGACCTAACTGTACACAATAAGGACGCAGTGACTCATTTGTCACTACTGGACTCTGCTTCAAGTTAAGCGGGCCGATAAGATACTTCTCCGTTTGTGTCGCAAGTAAACATCATCACGTGTACTGTGTCCAATATTGAACCAATTTATATTGTAAAGTGTTGAATTTATAGGATTCGTTTTAGAATTTAGTTATGTACTTAATAAATTAATACTTTATTTAATTACCATATTTTCAATAATTTTCGTTCTTTCCAGATCTCTTAAGAAATGGCCTGCTCAGTAGACGCCCCCTCCCTCAAGGACTTGCCCAAAGTGGCCAATGACCTCAAGAGTCAGCTCGAAGCATTCAACCCAAGCTGTTTACGCGATGTCGACACCAATGAAAAGATCGTCCTGCCTTCCGCGGAAGGTAAAACTTTTTGTTATATTTATTTTGTGATTTAATTAAACACGAATTTAATAAGTCACTGTTTAATTGATTACTTTCTAAGTTGAATCGTATTAGTAATCTATTAGAAAATAAATACGAGGAAATGGTTAGTCATATCATATTGTGACTCACTAAGCTATACTTAATATTTTGGATGACTTTATAATTTATTCTATGCAATGACATTATACAGGATAGGTATACAAAAAGTTTAAAAAAGGTAACGTTGATGTCATAAGGAAGGCTTTAAAAATATTAATATTGACTGTAAAACTTGGAATAAAGTTCGAGGTAAAATGATTTTTTTTACGACAGACGTTGCGAAAGAGAAGCAACACACAGCACTTCTACACGACGTTGAACAATTTCAAACATCCTCTTTAAGAAAAACGGACACGGTAGAAAAAATAGTCTTACCAAACGCCATAGGTATATTTGGGTGGATTATGTGAAGCAATATGACGGCTTTTGCTGTTCGTTTAACAAAACGTGTTTTTTTTCTTAATACATTTAAACATACATCGCTTTTTTACCACACTAAAACATAACTCGTTACGCGCATGTATTTGAATTTTTTTATTTTTTTTTATTTTTCTTCCATTTCATAGCCACAGACTATCATTCATTTCTAGTTTAGCGTGTTCGTAGTGTGGAGTCAACTGTCCGTCTAATGTCTTTATTCATATTAAAATGCAATTAAAATAAATATATATTTATTTTATTAATAATTTACAGATGTTGCCACCGAAAAAAATCAAAAATCCCTGTTTGATGGCATTGAAAAATTCGACGCCACTAGGCTGAAGCACACAGAAACACAGGAAAAGAATCCGCTTCCGGACAAAGACGGTAAAATTTTATATTTATTTAATGCACCTTTATGCACGGTTAAATGTTTCATAAACACAATAAAAAATAATGAATATTTAATTATTATTATCCAAACGCTAAACTGTTTTCGAATTGACTTTTAAATCTTTGCATTTGAAACACGCTTTTCCTTATTTATGTATTATCGTTTCAAATTATAGCATGTATTCGTTGTAAGGCCTAATATATTTTAAATATTTAAAGCTTTTTTATTACGTTCCTTTGCACGCATTTGCTTGATAGTTGTCGCAGCGGAAAAGGCGCATCAGAACCTTCTAGATGGAGTGGAGCACTTTGACAAGAGCCAAATGAAACATACGACGACGGAAGAGAAGAATTCTTTGCCGCCAATTGAAGGTTTTTACTGCTTTATTTACTGCTTCGCACGTTTTTATCTGTCACATATTATAATATGGGGCTCTTAGTACGAATTTTTAAAGTGCACGTAATACTGTTTTTAGTACCTACTTATCTAAACTGATATATGTAAGTCATATCTATACTCGATAACGATCATAAAAAATACGTACTAATGGGCCATGATGCAGGTTTTATATGCATTTTATTTTAGTATGCATATTTTTTGATTAAATAAATGTTTTAATATATTATAACTGAAGCACGCAATATTAAATCGTATCTGTTGTGCATTATACTGGTAAATAACTTTATTATATTAATATCTCAAAGTAAAAATTATAAAACTTATTAGGGTCTCGGACAGGGTTTAATCTATCTATACTTCTATACTAATATTATAAATGTGAAAGTTTGTGAGTATGGATGTATGGACGTTTGTTACTCTTTTACGCCAGAACGGCTAAACGGATCTGGATGAAATTGGCGTTGAGATAGATTATAGTCTCTAATAACACATAGGCTACTTTTTATCCCGGAAAAATATACGATTCCCGTGAGATAGGTTTGTTTTGTTTTACTTGGATAAATTTTAATTCTTTTTCTACATATACCAACGTCGAATCTATAACTGTCAGTATAAATGTTACAAATCCCTGGAAATATGTTAAATGGATTATTTTGGATTATTTCTTTGCTCCTATCAAATGCAGCTTAATGAAATTAAATTATACTTTCACAGTATACTTTGCTGTTTTATATAAAAACTTTCATGTAGCGGGTACCATGGAAAACGAAACGCAATGGCCTAATTCTAGTTTTCCCACATAAGTTTCCGATTTTTCTATTTATTAATTATATCTATGTCCTATAGCCATTGAAGCGGAAAAGGAAAAGAACAAGTTCCTGAACGGGATCGAAAACTTCGACCCCACCAAGCTGAAGCACACCGAGACTTGCGAGAAGAACCCTCTGCCTACGAAGGACATCATCGAGCAGGAGAAGACCGCTTAAATAATATATATCCGCAACTATGTATCGCTAGTATCGCCGTATTTTAGTCAATAAGTTTCGTATAGTCGACCTGTGACGTCCGTTCAGAAATTGAATAAGAAATCATTTTCGATTTTTTTATCATCAACCATTTTGCCACGAAAATATCATCCAAGCATCAAAATATCATTCATTTCACTTTTTTGTTTTTCAGGCATTGTTTTTTTTTATTTCCTCATTTAATACACAATTACAATTTTTATGTAATACTTGATTAAAATGCTGGTTTTCGAACGAACGGGCGCCGCCGCTCGGCCACTATCATTAGAACGTAGGAACCAAATTTTCTATGTCACTTTTAATATATATCTAATAAGTGTATTTTATGAGCATTTTATTTAATTTATAATGGAGGATTTAAATTTTAAGATTGAGTACTGATTTTATTTTAAGTTGGGAACACACTGCACTCCGATATATAATTTCAACCGCTCCGTGCTTGTGTTCTCTTTATTTTAAATAATTTAGTATATTCTCGAAGGAGTAGTCTCTGGTCGATATTTATTAGGAGTGTAGTTACCAAGACTAATTTGAATCGAAATTTTTGCGAGAATTTTATATTTTTCATTTATTTTTCTACAAATGTTCGAAAATTATAGGATTAATACTGAATGCTCAACTGCGTATAAAGCTAAGATTTTCTAATAATTTTGAAGCAATTATGTTTGTCTTATGAAAAAGTGAACAATAACAATAAATTTTTATACTGTCGTATTGCATTATATCCGTACAGTCATTTTTTCAATTTTATAATACGCTAACGATGCCAATAAATTTTTTTATCGAAATTTTGTATGTTTTACAGACGGTGCTTTTTCTAAATATAGAATGAAAAATAAAATGTTTTCTTTTTTAATTCCCTTATCCATCATTCATCAATTAATTCATCCAAGAGTTTAATATGCTAAGGATAACTATTATTCTAGTGATCGCTTCATACCTCTGTATGGAGTATGAGGAATTAAGTATAATTTCTTTAAAAAGTACTTTATTTAATCAAAATTAAAGGAGAACTATTAAAAATGTATTATGATTATTAAATTGAAATATATAAGAAATATTTATCTTACGTAGAAATAATATTTTTATCAAATATGCCTATTATTTCTGTTTTATTACGATTTATCTTAAAACTCTTAAAAGCGCGTATTTTTTAAATATCTGTCCAATGTGTTAACTGCGTAAAACGCTACATCAAAGAACGGATGAAATGTGCAATGCATTTTGTTTTTCTGCCTTCAAAAATTTAATGCTAGTATACATTTCACTATGAAACTTAATAAATATATGTTATCTTAACTGACTTTATATAATTTATAGGTATATTCATATAATTTGCACAAAAATCTTTTATCGTAGAGAATATTATGCGAGTTATAAAAATATTTAAATATGCAGTTTCTTTACTGGCAACATTGGTTTTATTGATTTATTATGCAGTTAGGGTAGTTAATTCATTAAGAGCCCCTGCAACAAGTCTGCTAATGTTTGTTTTGTACACAATCAAAGTGAAGTCTTTAGAAATACTAAGTTACATATTATAAAATTGTGTTCAGACTACTTTATATGTATCCTTTCTATAGTTATAGTCCAGTGATGTAGTGTTATTAATTTGTAGTTATCATCACAGAATTCACCATCATTATAATACATTAATAGAAGTAATTAATATATTGTGAACAATATATTAATTATTAAAGTTGGCTTATGAAGTGTTGGCGTAGTGTTATGAGATGATAATAACAGGAAACTCAATCTTGCGATAAATCATAAAACTTTGTTAGTCTCTTCGTATTTTAAATATTATTATTTTTTAAAATAAAACTGAATCAGGCTCAGACCAATAAGTACTTTTTTATTGGTCTGAGGTATCAGGTCGAAAATTAAACAAGTTTCTAAAATTTTAGCAGTTTGTGTGTTTGATCGAATATTTCGCGAGAAGGGCTGGTAGATGGATCTTAAATAATTTTTTTTTCAATAAAAATATACTTTATAATTTTGTGTATAACTTACTAAAATCAGCGATATTTTACGAGTTGATTTATTTATATAGCTTGACAGTGGTAAATATAATTTAAAAGTTTAATGTTCAGTGGTTGTTAGGTAACTAAAAATATACGTTTTTTCTGAACGCTAGCGAAATTAAAAACATTTATTATAAATTTTCGTGGCAAAGATAGGCAGCTTTAGGATTTTATAACTCATTATTTTGTATCTTATCAATAGGTAGTATTTTCTTGTGTATCTATTTATGGCAACCCAAGAACGATGCTTCTTTGTTGACTCTATGTTGATTTTATATTTTTACGATATTTATATTTAATATACATGTACATTAAGAAATAAATACCTAATTATTTAAAAAAGGAAGTCAAACCGTTTATTTTTAGAATGTATTTGAAAATAAAATGAAGATAAATTTATAAACTTGATTTACTATTTCATATTTTAAGTGCCTATTATAATTATATAATACTTAATAAAATATTAAGATTACATTAATAATATTTTTAAATGTGTTTTGCGTTTTATTAACCGTAAAATGGATTTTTGTCTGTGGCAACTTATTTGGTGGTAATATTTTTGCAAATTGGCATTTTGAACGTATTTTGATGTGATGTAATTTTGATTTTCCTTCCCGCCGGCTCTTGACGGTTGCTTTTGGCACGTGCAATTTTTTTTCTCAGTATTCCACATAAAACGTACCGTATTTCGTTTGAAAGTTAAACACTGATGCTGACTGTTGGATATAATCATTTCGGTGAGTGTTTTATTGTTTATTCCTTGTATCGTATGTGCTATTTTATGTGCACGTGTTGTGTATCGTAGACAGCAAAACAACCATTTGCATTCGCTAAACATTATAGTTACGATATGGATTTGTGATTCAATTTAAGAGATTATGTGTTATCATTTTGTCATGCCTGGTAAAAGCAAGCGAAAATTCGTACACAATCATTAGCACTGCCAGTAGCGTCATTTGTTTTTGTTTACCTACAGATTGTTAGCGGTATTAAACAATGTCGCCTTCCCCGATCCGATGCCGTGGGCCATGGAAAATACAAAAACGCACGTCTGATTCAGATCGTTGGCTAGACGAGATGGGTTATTTTCGAAAACATACGGCTAGAGACTCGAGCTGTCTTTTTAGGGCTGTTTCTGAAAATATTTATAATACGCAGCGTTATTTTCATAAAGTTCGTTTAGACTGCGTTCACTTCATGGCTTCTCAACGACACCTTTTCGAGGGGGTAGGGGCAATTTTTATTTTTGTTGCTAAATATCAGAAAATCAATATCATCATAACATGTTTTTATTTTGTTTTGTAGTCATTAAATTGTCCATTTGACAATTATCTTAAAGAGATGTCTAATCCATCAGAATATGGTGGGCTGATTGAAATATCGGCTATGAGCCACCTTTATAGGTAAGAATAAAATATATTACAGTTCCTAAAACAACAGTACTTCAATGTTATGTGAATAAATGAAAAGACATTTCTAGTAATTTATCAATTTTATAATAATAAATAATTGATTAGTCAAATATAATTTTGTGAGGCATTTCTATAACAAAAGTGCATTAAACATTTTGCAGACGTGATTTTGTTATTTTTGAAGCTAACAAGGGTCCCCAAACAAAAATTTGCAATGGTTATGGAGTCACAATTTATTTGTTTTATTCACCCGATACTAAGCATTTTGATGTTGTTTACACTAAGGAATTCATTAATGCATCATCATTTTGTCAATGTAAGTTGCTTTTTGTGAATAGCTTATTTCCACAGTATTACTTTTCAATACAAGTGTATATATATCTAAGAAATGATTTTAGTCAAATAAATCTTTCTGTGTAGAATCAATAACTAAATATTTAATAACTTATGAATAAAATTTAAACAAATATTTTTTAATTTATAATATTTATCATTTTATTCCAATCTTGCCAGTAATGCCAAAGGTGAACCACGGTAAGACTTGAAATTATATATATTTTTTTTATATTATTCAAACTGTTAATATGTTTGTAGCATTGGTTTATGAGATACTTTATGATGGAGTGTATCACTTAAAGGACTTACCATATGCTGTTGACAAAATGTTACATGACAAAGTACCAACCAACCATATTGAATATTTTATGTCAGAAAATGTAGAGCGCCGTAAAAAACAGAAAGAGAAATCTAAAATTTTTATTGAAACTCCCAATGATGAGGATAAGGATAAAAATAATAATGCTTTAGCCATGAAATGCAAGCATCATATTGCTGATGCAGACAGGGGTAGCCTTTTAAAGGAGTCTCTCAGTATTTTTGTGTTTAATCGCAGTCTGATACAGCTTGAAAATGTTTGCATGAATTGCTTAAATGTGAACAGCGCAAAGGATTTACTTGAAAATGGAATCACTCCATTTCCATATAAGGTTGCTAAAGCATTAGATCCTGATATATATCGTAATATAGAATTTGATGTCTGGAGTGAACTCAAAAGAGGTATAAATAAGAATTTAGGTCCGAAATTAAAAAGCTGTCTGATTAGGGTTGATTTTGATAAATTACACATATTTACAGAATTACGATATGGAGCTAGGTACTGTGATGGAACAACTCTTCAAGTGGGAGTTAAATGCCTTTGCAAGCTTGATCCTGATCAAACAGTGGCATATCACTGTCATATCCAGGAAATGAGAACTGATGGACCTTGCCTGGTGTTCATTGAAGAGTTAGGGGAGAAACACTATGTAAATTATGACCAATTGGAACCATTGCCAATAGAACAAGTGAAACCCTGGGCCCCACCTTACAGATACACTCGGGCGAATTCTCAAATTGTGAACTTAAGTCAAATGTTGCAGCAGATAGGTGTGGACTTGTTTTATATGCTTTAAAAATGTTGCTTTTTTTATAAAAATATTTTTTTAGCTATAGCTGTTAATTTTTTTATTAAATTCATTATTAATTTGTAAGGATTTTTTTAAATTTATATAATTCATAATTTTGGTCCAAAACATATATAACTTTATCCTAGGCAACATAACTCGTAAACAAGTGCTAACCAAGAGAACCAAAATCAAAGATGAGATAAAAGAAACCGAACCAACGGAGAACCAGGAGATGACCCATTACTATACATATCCGCACTTGGATTATATAAACTTTCAACCAGTGCCCGTTAGTTGTAGATAGGTTTTTTAGACTTTTATTAGAATGTGCTTTGACAGTTTTTTGTTTTATAAATTATTTTTTTAATTATATTTTTGGAACTTGTACTGCTACCTGAGGAAAACTGCATGAATATCTTGAAAATTAATACTTTTTAATTAAAAAATATACAATAATTATTCTCATCTATAAATGATAAGAATGAAAAAAAAAACTTGTAACGTTTTTTATCTGTCAAAGCCCTTCTTATAATCACTATAATTTAGTATAGTTCATACGATTTTTTAGCATTGTTAATCATTATTGTTCATATGAGCATACCACTTGCAAATATAAAAGAATTGTGTGAATTACATTTTTTATTTTTTTATTTCCTATAGCAATATGGAGAGTTAATTATATTTGGATGGACTCCAGTATTTTAAGCCAAGTGGAATGCTTATTTTAAGTTACAACCCATATCGTAGCTACTTAGAGTAGTTTGATAATTGATTATATATATCTTTAGTGGTGTTGTAGGTAGATGAAAATAAGTGGTTTGCCAATTTAATGTTGGTATTATGTATTGGTTTTGTGGTGGTTTTTTTTATTGATTGGCTTAATGGGATTTTGGAGTAAATGATTTTTTCCTTTGCGTTTTTTTATTTGTTTTTTGGTCTTATGTCTTTTATGTAGTTTTGAAGTAAGCCATCATTGATAGTTTTTTTTTTACTTTTAGTAGGAGCATATATTTATTAGTTAGATTTTTTTTAGAAACAGTTATGTTGAGTTTAAACTTACTATTGTATTATTAGTATTGACATAGCTGAGTCTAAATCGGCATTTAATTAATTATTAGTTGTATGTCAGTAGATAATATATAAAATTTTATATATAACATAGTTAGCATTTTATAAATTGTGTTGTTACTTTAGTCTATAGGTTATGCCTTAAGGGATTTAACTCAGACACTCTAATGATTCTTATTGAATTGGATTTCTCGTTTTTTTCTGCTTTTTTACTCGTACTTGATATTTTTAATCAATTTCAAAAAGGAAGTTCTCACTTTCTGATTTTTCAAGGGTAGGATATGTTAAGCAAAAACTTCCTCTATTATAGAATTTAGTAGTTGAAATATTCTCGAGATTGGGGGCCTATTTAAATTTGAAGAAAATGTTCAATTAATGCAAATGATAAGCTAAGTTTTATTAGCTCATTTGGAGATGTTTTAAATATTTATTTACAAGCTAAATTACAATTATTGTAAGTGAAGAAATATCAACTAATAAATTCCCAAATGGATAAAATACATTCTAATGTATAGATAATCTAACATATACTTAAGTCGAAGTATAAGACGTAGTACGTGAGTTAAATCCCAAAAAAATAGTATTTTGAATAAGTAACAATGATTGTTTCAACTTGTCAGGTTGAAGTAAAAGCACTGCCCCTAATGGTGGACTGTCGGCCGGCGGGCGCTCCGCCCCACGAGATCGCTCACGCCAACGGAGCCCCACCGGAAAATCATAATCAGGTTAGGCCCTTTTAAATTTGGGATACCTTTTTTTTGTAGGTTTGTAGGTACATTTTTTTTGGTGCTATTATTTCCTATCATTAAAACTTATTATTTATGTTAGTATATTTTTTTTGTGACATTTTTTTACGTACATATCGCAAATGTTCTGTACTAATCTATACATACATATAATTAAACTAGCATTGCCAGCGGCTCCGCCTGCGTTCATATGACCAAAAACAAAATTCTTAGGTTTAACATATTAGTATGTATACTCTTACCATGCAGTTTTTGTATTTTTTTCTCAGAAATGAGATATTTTCTCGCGGTAAAAAGTCCTATATGTTGACCCGGATAACCAGCTTTCATCATACCAAATTTCGTCAAAATCCCTCCAGTGGTTTTTCTGTGATGCGGTAACAGACAGACAAAAATTCTAAAAACTATAGATCCGGCCTCTGTATCGATAATAAAGTTTATTTTAATAAGGTTTTCCAAAAAATATTTTAATGTACAGATTCGGCTTAGTTATAATTTTAATTTAAGTATAGATTCTAACTGAATTGAATCCGTACAAGAAATGTTTATTGGTAAGTCTTATTAAAATATGTAGTCATTATTATCGATAAAGCGCATCACGAGAATGCCACTGGATAGATTTTGATGAAATTTGGTATGATGATGGTTGGTTATCCGGGTCAACATAATATACGAGTAGGATACTTTTTACTGCGGGAAAATATCTCATTTCTAAGAAATCTATACAAACTTTTAGAACGTATCTAGGGTCGTACTAACCCGAGCGGAGTATGGTCGCTAGTATTATATACCTATCTCTCTGTTTTAGTAGGATTTTCAGGGAGTAATAAAAACCAATTTATACATAGTACTAAAAGTGAGATTTTATTGTTTTCAAATTTGTAATATATTTGTTCATTCGTGTTCGTAATTTTACTTCTTTAGTACCTCCTGAAAAATTCACAGGAACGGAATTAACGAATGTAGGTATTGAAAAAAATATCTTTTGTGTTGTTATTTTTTATTTTTAACACTGTAATAGACTGTTTTAATTTTTGCTTATTATTAGTTTTTGTATCGAGAGAATAAATAGCAAATATTTTAAACTTACACAAGGGATTAGTCACCACTTCATATAAAAGAAAGTCGCCGCGTGTTTCTGTTTGAACGCGATAAATTCAAATACTAGAGAACGGATTTTCGTACAGTTTTCGCCAATAGATGATTCATGAGGTGTATAGCTCAGGTTTTGTGCAATATAACGATGATTGTTGAATATGTCGGAAAAATCTTGGCAACTGGGAGTTTTATTCTCGTGCGCCGCGCCAACCACAACAATGTATTGTGGAATTATTCCTTTAAAAAGATATATTAAACGTAAAATTTAGTTAATTGTTTCAGAAATGAAATATTTTCCCGCAGTAAAAAGTATCCTATATGTTGACCCAGAAAGCCAGCTATCATTATACCAAATTTCATCAAAATCTGTCCAGTGGTTTCCTCGTGATGCGTTCCCAAACAGACAAAAATACTAAAAACTATAGATTCGGCCTCTGTATCGATAACAGTTACTATTTCACTAAGATTTTCCAAAAAATATTTAAAGCACAGATTCGTCTCAGAATTTTATTATATGCATAGATTGAATACAATTTATCTAAAACTAGCATTGCCCGCGGCTCCGCCCGCGTTCAGATGACCAAAAACTAAATTCTTAGGTGTTACATATTAGTATACTCTTACATTGCAGTTTTTGTATTTTTCCTCAGAAATAAGATATTTTCCCGCGGTAAAAAGTATCCTAGGATCGCGCGCTACATCGCCCGGTTTATATAGCTTGAGCAGGCGGTCGAGCGATGCGGGGCAGAGGGGATGGACTCGCCGTAGGCATCTCAATGCTCGCCAAGCATTAAAAATGTTTCGCTACTAATTACTTCTAACAACGATATCTCAAAAACTATTCATCTGATTGATTTAGTGTAAAGAGCAATTTTAATCTGCATTAAATGACTAAGCTAACTAAAATATTCATTTGGATAAGGATTAATACCGAACTAAAGAAAATAACTTTGAAAATAACGTAATGTTTTTAATTAAAAATGTTAACATAAAAGTGGTTATTGTAAGTCAACCGTAAGAGATAGAGATATGCTATCGCGGACTTTTTTGTAGCATTTTTATAGATTTTGAATTCTCTAGTACATTACTTAACTGTATCTTTGCTAGTTTACGCGGCGTTCGCGTGGAAAGTTCCCATTTGGCGAGATTTTTTGCGACCTCTTCAACATTTGTCGCCGTATTTCAGCTAATTTACATAAAAGCATAATAAATTATATACCTAAACCTTCCTCAAGAATTACTCTTTCTATTGTTGAAAACCGTATAAAAATCCGTTCAGTAGTTTTCGAGTTTATCGCGTACAGACAGACAGGAGGACAGACAGGAGGACAGAAAGACGCGGCCGGGGGACTTATTTTTATAATAAGTATAGATAAACAATGCACCACTCGTACTAGACACTTACAGCCTATCACTAGCCACTTGTGCATTTGTACACATTATTGATGTTACATTGTAATAATCTACTTTAGTACCTAATTGTAGTTTGTATGTTTCATTTCACGTAGGCGTCTGAATGGTGTCTTAACCCCACTTTGTATGCAGATATCGTATTTCATACAGGTTATCATACGTTATGCAAAAACAGTGTTAAAGCAATAGCTATATTAAAAACAATACATATATGTTCTATACTAGCGACTCACCACCGCTTCGCTCGGGTTCGTCCCTAGGTACGTTTTAACGGTTAGTCTGGAATAGGCTATTTTTTTATTGATATTTTATTTTTTCTCAACTTAAACTTGACGCATTGTTGTAGAATATAGGTAGATGGTAGGTTCGCCACTATTGAAAGTAATTGGAAGTAGTGATTCCCATACAAAATAAACAGTTCGGATTTTTTTTATTCTCAGAAGTTTTTATGTGTTTTCCTTATTTTTTTAATACTTAAACCACCCCTGACATATTCCCAACAAAACAAAAAAAGAATTATTCAAATCGGTCCAGCCGTTTTTGAGTTAAGAGACTAACGAACAGCAATTGATTTTTATACATATACTTATATAGATTATAATTTATAATATAAATACTAATATTATAAAGAGGTAAAGTTTGTGAGTTTGTGACGTTGTAGGAGGTAATCTCTGGATCTACTGAACCGATTTTCAAAATTCTTTTACCAATAGATAGCCACGTTCTTTCTGAGTGTCATAGGCTATATATTAACCCGAAAAATGAAAAGGCTTTTTCGTGGTAGTCGGATTTGCAAAGTAAGTCGGAGAAAAAACGGTCGAACGAAAACGTTTCTTACGAACGCTGCCTTAACGATGAGAGATATATGATTATGTTCTAGAGAAAAGTTGTAGAGCTTAATAATGCCTACAAAAAAGTCAGCGACAGCACATGTCTAACTTTTATATTTAAGTCACAAAAAGTAGTTTTTTATATTAAAATAAAAACTTTTTAACAAAAAAATAAAAACCGACTTCAAACAAAAGCACTAAAAAGTAAAAAATAACTGATTGGTAGTTTTCATTTACTATACATACCTAATCAAATATTTTCGAAGTCGGTGTGCTTTGCTTTGTATGGGCTGGCACCGATTTCGAAAATATTTGATTAGGTATGTATTTAATAGGTAGGCTTTAATTACTTAGCCAAAGCACACCGACTTCGAAAATATTTGATTAGGTATGTATAGTAAATGAAAACTACCAATCAGTTATTTTTTACTTTTTAGTGCTTTTGTTTGAAGTGGGTTTTTATTTTTTTGTTAAAAAGTTTTTATTTTTCCCTTTTTAGTGTAGACAGTAGTAGAAAAGTAAGGATTCTAACGTGTTAGGCTTGTCAAATCAAACAAAATAAGCCCAAACTCAAAGTATCTACTATTAGCCGTTGAAGAGTTCCACCTATCCACCTTCTGGCCTTGGCATCAGATCAGGTCAACAACACCGAACCACTGTACTATCAACGGAAATAGAAATACTTGCAAAGTTTCAAGTCAATATGACAATTAGAAGTAGGTTAAATTCATCATTAGTTGTTTTTCCACCCTTAGGGGTGGTATTTTTTTTTGAAATTTAAATGGGACCAATCTGGAAGTATACCCTTTCAAACGACACAAAAATTGTCCAAATCGGTTAATAAATGACGGAGTTCTGAGGTAACAAACATAAAAAAAAAAAAAAACATACAGTCGAATTGAGAACCTCCTCCTTTTTGAAGTCGGTTGAAAATCATTTAAATCTGTAGGTCATGTTTATTGGTCATATTATCAACAATTATGAATTCTTATCAAAATAAGTAAATTTATCGTCTAAAATGTTTAAAAATAAAAGACTTTTCCCTTTTACTGCATATAATTTGGACAAGTGGTTAAAGAGATAATACAACATATTCGTATGTATGGACGAACCCGAGCGAGCTGTTTATCTGTTTTTCTCTTTGTACGGGCTAATCTCCGGATCTATTGGACCTATTTAAATGAAATTTTGCATGGTGGTACCTTATATCCCCGGGCAACATCTTAGATACTTTTCATCCCGGAAAATTAAAGAGTTCCCGTGGGATAGTTAAAAAACTATAACAACTTATACAGCTTAGTACACAAAAACTACTGATTGGATTTTAATGAAACTTTACAATAATATAGTTCATACATGACAAAAACAAATCAGCTACTTTTCATCCCGGAAAATTAAAGAGATTCCGTGGGATAGTCAAAAAACTATAGTAATTATACAACTTAGTACACAAAAACCACTGATTGGACTTTGATGAAACTTTACAATAATATAGTTCATACATCAGAATAACAAATAGGTAACTGTGTATCCCGGAAAAATGTACTTTTCCCGTGGGATAGATGTTTTTGTTTATTTGTAACGTATTATGTACACAACATAGACCCCAAAACAATAGTTATTAAAAAAAATGCCTGTTTGTCTGTTTGCCTGTGTGTCTGTTTTTGTGTGTGCATTCACGCGAAAGGTAATGTACCAATTTCAACGAAATTTGGTGAAGTGATAACTTATTACTCGAGTCAACATTTAGGGTACCTTTTGTTTGTATGTATGTATGTATGTTGTATTGAAAAATTTGGCATGCTGATACCTTATATTGCAGGTCAAACAACAGGTTACTTATTTTTATCCCGGAAAAATGAACGGTTCCCGTGGGATAGATCTGTTTGTGCTTTTCTAGAGGTGAACCCGAGCGAAGCGAGGGTGAGCCGCTAGTATAATATATAGATAATCTAAGTCTTAAAAAAAGAAGTTTTCGTATTACTAATTTAAGCTATATAACAACAGTTTAATTAAAATAAATTAATCCTTGTATTTTCTATATCAGAAAATTTAAATCTACTTCCAACATATGATTTTACTTGAACCAATCAATGATATAAATAAAGAATATGCGTTATTTTTTATTATTTTTTTATACAATCTCCCATTAGCCATTATAGCGTTGTTAAGAATCAAAAAAATTAGCAGAAAATTACGTGTTATTATTTACATTGTAATTATCGATTTTATGAATACAAAGTTCCAAAAAATCATAATCGATTTGGATCGTTAGTTAAAATAATAAGCTAATTAATAGAACTAGCTATAATTACAATAGGTAAGTTCGAGGGGAAATTAAAACACGATCATGATGACATTATGAAAATGCTTTTTTATATTAGTTTTGTTTTATAGTTAGATCGAAAAAGACCCCTTTGAATATATGGATATGGATTTGGTGAGATTGGAATATAATTTGCTTTTAATTCATTGTGTTGTTAATTATACAATTTAGTATTCTAGTTATTTTGATTAGGTTCTTTCTCTAGTGGAATATGTATAAAGTGTAACGATAAAAAATACGTGTAGATAATTGGATTGTGTAATAATTAAATATTTTGGATGTAGGTTTTGGTGCATCGCTTTTCATGATCTTTTTGCGTACATGTGGGGCGGAGGCGTATAGGTATGTGGAGGGTCTCATTACTCATATGACTTTGAATGGAAAACTAACCACCTAAGTTTTTAAAGTCATTTTAGACTAGTATTATTTAAATCAATATAGTATATTGTTTTGTGCGCGTGCATAATGTCAATGGCCTGCGATATTGCGGCAAGTTTAGTTTTCTTGTTAATAAGCTGACTACATAAAAATCCTCCTATGGTGTCCTCACACCATAGGAGGATGGGGTTTTTAATTCGTTAATGGTGTTTTTGAGTATATACCTTCCCCACCTTTTTAAGTTCATGCCAGACACTTATATGGCTCGTGCCTCCCTTCAATGTGAAGGGAGGCCAAAGTCTACCATGATGTCCAAGTGTGGATTGGAGGATTTCAGGTGTCTTTCGAAAACTTGTAAGGTTCTTACAGACATGCAGATTTCCTTACGGTGTTTTCGTTCAACGTAAGGCAAATTGTGAAGATGATTGGGTGTTTGCCTGTTAAACTTTGTTTTCCAAGTGTGGAAAAAATCCAACTCCTCAATGTTGACAACTATTTAGTTTAATTATGAGGGAAAGTTATATTACTACTAATATATTTATGAAGTATTTTACTACTAATATATTTACGAAAGTAAGTTTGTATGTGTGTGTTTGTCAAACGGCTGGACGAATTTGGATGAAATTTGGTACATGCAATATGATTTGGAGTAACACATAGACAGTACTGTTTGGCACCAGAGCTGGGTGAAGGTGAGTCACTGGCTTATCCTATATTTTGCTTACAATAATGTTTCTCTTCCAGGCAGGTGCGAGTGTAGACATGGCGGCGCACGGGGTGCCGCCCGCGTCAGGGCGCGCTTCCACCCCCGCCACTACGAACGCAATCACTACGTACAGTGCTAATTATAATGGTGAATATATTTTTATAGGTTATCTTAAAGATTTTTTACCGCATAAAATATAGATTTGTAAATGTCGCTCAGGATTTATGAACATTTTTAAGTCCATCGTTTTCGATGTTACCTAGCGAATTTTGAAAAACCTTGAGGGTCACTCAAACAAATTTTTCGAGCAGATCTTTAAAGAGGCTCTTAAACATGAAAAAGTAATATTTTTTCATACGAGACACTAAAACAAAGAGTCTTCGTTTTTTTTCGCCAACCCTGTATATATAGATTAGCCACTGAATATTCCAATCATCAGGGGCAATGAACCCGGGCCAAGCGTCGCAAGCGCCGCCGGTAAACTACGGGTGCGCGCCGTACGGCTGCGGCGTGAAGTCGGTGGTGTGGTGCGGCGCGCCGGCGCTGCCCGCGCTGCCCGCGCACGCGCCGCCGCACGCGCCGCCGCCGCCGCCGCCCGTCAACCCGCACGTCTGCAAGAGCGTGCAGCCCAGCGGCGCGGACCTGCCCATGAATGGTATCATATACGTATATTATATATACCACCGGAACACCACACACCCGTTAACCTAGAATCTGTAAGAGTGCGGTCGAGTGGGGCTGATATGCCAATCAATGGGTAATAAATCATTTAAGCTGCAAAGTCTGGTTTGACAATAAGCTTTGAAACAAAGTTCACTTCGATAACGGCTGACACCCTAGTACTTCTACTCTACTTCGCAATTACATATTATGCACTTGGCTCCAAGTCCACTCTGATTGAACGCCGACGTCAAAGTGCGCTTTGATTGGTCGTTTACACGATCAAAGTACTCATCAAAACTACTTTGTCAAAGTCGACTTTGATCGTGTCAACGTGACTTTAATTCAAATAACTATGACTTAAAAATGGCAGTAAAACCAGACTTGTGGTGCGACTCGTCCACGCTGCCTGCTGCAACAAACGAGGGGTTTCTCCCACGGTCTACTCTGCTATCAGAGAAGTAACAGGAGCAACCCGCTGCTCAGTGCGTCTGTAGGCTTTACGCTCCCACCCCACAAGTTATATATTAAATTGACATAATAATTAAATATAATAATAAGTTATGTATGTATGTACATTGCAGACATAGCGACCCTGCGCTTCTACTTCAACCTGGGCGTGGAGTGCATGTGGGCGGCGTACGGCCCGCCGCCCGTGCCGCCGCGCCACTACGCGCCCCGCGACCTTGCTCACGTACGCACTCTACGCGCTAGCATAGATTACTTAAGAATACTATAGTAATATCCTTCTTTTATAATGTTGAGTAATGCATTTACGCATACCACCTGCATACATACAAGTCGTTATGTAGGAATCACTGGCTAGAAAAGCCGCTAAACCAAATGCAACCTCCCTCGTTTTATTGAAGTACTCAGCCACAAAAAAATAATCTACGTGCTATTCAAGACTAATCTATGTCTGTGCCAAATATCATCCAGATCCGTTCAGCCATTTTGGCTTCATTGAGTAACAAACATCCATCCATCCAAACTTTCGCATTTATATACATGTTAATGGGATTTTATAATATAAATGGGATTGTTTTTACGATCGTCCAGGAGATGCAGCAGATGTCGCTGCACGAGCGCGCGCAAGAGGCGCACAAGCACAAGGCGCAGGACAAGCCGCCGCTGCCGCAGCACAAGGGCGCCGGCCAACGCCCTCTACTGGGGCCCAGGTCATACATCACACCATTTATTGCTAGTTATATTAATCTATCCATACTAATTATATATAAGACGTAATAATATAAATGTGGAAGTGTTTGTTTGTTTGTTTGTCCGTCTTTCACGTCGAAACAGAGTGACAGGTGGGTGTGATTTTTTATGTGTAGATAGTTGGAGGGCTGGAGAGTGACATAGAATACTTTTTACCGCGGGGGATTATCTTATTCCTAAGGGCAAACATGTTATAATACAACCTACAACAACTCATCATCCCTATATATCACTCAACCTCACTTCACTCGTGTTTGTCCCTAGGTACAATTATGTATTGATTAGTATGGAATAGACTATAAACATACATAGGTGTAGAAAAGAATCGTTTAAAAATAATATTTATGGATGTTGCTGATTTTAGGTTTAAACGTGGCGGCAACAACCAGGATGGCGGCAATCAGAACAACAACCAACATCAGAATAAGGGCCATAATAATAACATGCCGAATAAAGGACCTAATAACCGGTTAGTTTTATTTTAAAATATCAAAGTAGAGACGATTCATAATGATAACCTCACGCTTTGGAAACGGTGCGAATTGGTTTCCATACCATGCTTTGCATCTTTGAGATTTTCATGTGTGAATCTCACTTTTAATGTGTACTTCCAATAGATTTAATTCATAATTTATAATCAAAATTCTACTATAGTAGGGAATATGTGAATTGACTATATATGAATGTAAGCTATTGTACAAAAAAATAAAAAACATCATAAATGATGTTTTTTTATTTTTTTTGTGCAATAGCTTACATTGTTATATAATTGAAAAAAAATATATATCCAGCTCTAAAACACTAAAATTTAGTATATATTTTTAAATATCATACCGGTACTCATACTTTAGATGCCCGCCATTTCGCGCGCTTGGCGTGACGTCACAGTATGATATACACAGAGAAATTATGACTCAATTTGTAAGCGACAAAATTCGCTGTTATGATAATACATGGACGTCATATCTGACGTCAACTACTTTGAATTTCCCAACTGTTTTTGCAGTTTTTAATAATTATTTTCTTAATTAAAAAGCGGTAAAAAAAACTCCTTCTTAAATAAAGTAATTAAATAAACACGCATATTCCCTATTGCGAATGTTTGTATGTTTGTGTGTGTACATTTGTTACTTCTTTAGGCTGAAATGGCTGGACGGCTACTGTTTGGCCTTAACGGTCGGATCCGCGCGAAGCAAAGTAAGTAGGTAATAAAATAATCTGATTATATATTTTTTCTTAGGCGCAACTCGCACACAGATCAACGCGCGTACATGCCGAACACGAACGTAGGCGTGGGAATGGGAGGAGGAGTAGGAGTGGGCGTGGGCGGGGGAGTGGGTGTAGAGGAGTGCATGGAGCCCCCGCTAGTCTCCTTCCCCTACATCCCCTACCCCCCGCCGATATACCCAGTGCCGTATTACCCTCTGGATTCTGAACCTGGTATGTGGAATATTGTATCTATTAATACCTTAAAGCTCAAAGAATGTCAAGGTGAAAGTCTCAGGACGCTCCGATGAGCATGTATAAAGAGAATGATGACAAAGGAAGATATTGTGTGTGTGTGCGTGTGTGTTTTCTGTTCTTATCAAAGTTTCAAGTAACTAACTAGGCTAGGCTGCAAGTGTAAGTTAGGATAGTTTTTCGACGACGAATTCAAATAAATGCAATAACAATCAGATTACAATATGTCTATGTCTTAATTAGTAAGTAATGTAAAGTGAATATAAATTAATAATTCAAGAATAGTTTGTAGTAATTAATACAAGTATAACGGTTACATATTTTATTTTCAATGTCAAAAGGGACGAAAACTTCAAAAAAGTTAAAATTGTAATTATTAAAAAATAAATCATGCAGTGAAAATATTGTTTACCATCACAAAAGATAACCATTTTAATAAGTACATCAATAATAAATCTATTTTCCAGCCATGATGGGGATGATGGGGGGCATGGGCTACGTGGGCTACGAGGAGGGCGTGGAGTATGCGCCTGTGCAGCACTTCTACCCCCCGCCTTACCCGCCGCAGCACCACCCCGACCACAAGTAGACACCCCCAGACACCATATAAAACAGTATAAAAATCCATACAGTTGGCGATCATCCATTGATTTTAACTGAAATGCAAGGGTTGTCAAAAATACAAATTTTCATGGCGAATTGTTGCTAACTTAAAATCTGTAGCGTCATTTCGTGGTAAGTTAAAGTTATTCCCGTCAACCTTAAAGCTGTTTCCCCACTGACGTATTAAAGTAAGTGTGCCAGTCTGGTGCGTCTCTCCTATTGCCTTCGTTAGACGTCTGTATGGATTTGTAGACTGTGACACAATGGAGCCCAGATCTTTCTAGTAACTTGAATTTTTGTTATTAATTTGTTTTTTTTTTAATATATGAATATGGATACGTCTTGCTAAATTATTACAGTGGAGTGTACTTGGTTAGGTTATTTTTAATTGGTGGTGACACAAAGGTGGATGGTAAATTGTGTTGTAATTTATGTAAAGCTTATCCATATTTATATTTTATTTAAAACCTTAAAACCATGGTTATTATGTAACATCTTAATTGTTAACTTTTTTAAACTTCCTATTCGATTTAAAATCAACCCAAAACATTTAAGTTCACATTCTTAAGCTATAAACTATAAAATAGAACTTTTATAAATAGCACTGAAAATATCTTGTAACGTTTCTGTATGAGACTTATGTAATGAATCTCAGTATTCCTTTGCAATTTAAAAATATATATATCAAAAACGACTTGTCAAAATTTTTGAAAAAAAATTAAAGTAAAATGTGTTAATTTTATATGAATTAATCTTATGACTAAAATTACGAAATTACTAACATATCTAAACATTAGACCTTTCAGTTTAACTGAAAAAAAAATGTAAGACTGATCTAATTGATTAATGGGACCCACCTTTGGAATTTCAGTATTTTCTTTTGTTTGTTTTTTTAATATTCTTTGGTTGTCATTTTCATATTTTTTATCCACAACGACTTTGCTCAACGAAAACGGTATACGATTTTATATTATGGCACTGACTAGATGTTTAGGGAATTTTGTTAATATATCCTGTGCTAATTAAAAAAAAAGAAATAATATATATAAAACATAGTTGAAAATGAACAGAAATACATACAACATGTATTTGATTTTGATTAATAATATCTAATAAAAGACGATTGATCGATTAATTTAACGACCGACTCGATTAATCGAATCGATAAACCGATCAATCGATATTAATAGATTTATATCCGATTTACAGAAATTATTAATTAATTGATTAAACAAAATAAAAATAAATTAATTAGCACAGTATATAATAGCAAAGACTGTACAGCGACAATAGATAAATGACTGTTGTCTTGTAATATTGTGACGTATCTACATGTACTTAGGTAGTGCTAATGTGTGTTAGTGTCCATTTTGAAACCTGCATAAAGATAATATACTAGATTTTCGCTTGTTTTGGTACATGTAGGTTGTAAGTTGTAACATATCGGTATAACTAAATTTTTAAGAATATCTAAAATGATATCAAACTCTTGAAGTCTTTGTTATACATTGACGGTCAATAAAAAGCCTCCATGGAACTAATAAAAATATCTAGTATATTATATCTATGAAAAAATGGCCCTCGATAAATCGTGTCGTGTTGAAATGGCGCTTGTGACAGTTATAGTGTTGTACCTTCCCGGCAATCGCTATTCGTTCGGTTGTCGAATCGAATTAAAAAAAAATGATCCTAAACAATTACAAGTGCCGTTTGAACCATCACCTATACATATACAATTAGTAGTTCATAATCGTCTATATAACAATATGTGTCGTGAATATTTCCTCCTTGATACATTTATTTCGACCAATTTCCTCCATTTTGTTTCGTTGTTAAAATGTTACGATAATGATGGTTGTAACGTTGGTTTTTTTATATGAATCCCTAAGTGTTCATCGGTGCTGCGAAAAGAAAGGGGTTGACAGGGTTCTTGATACTATTGTAGGGTTTCGGAAATTTTACACTAGGCGTAGACGCTATATATCATTCCTCGTAAGGTGAGAAATAGTTTGTACACACCGTGCATTTCTGTTGCATTTGCATTCCCTTTCAACACTCGGACTCGACTTGGCTTAATAATATATTTTATTTTATATTTACACTCCTTAGATGCTATATAAATTGTCTAGTTTTTTTTATATTTATATACCTATACTTATATGGGAAAATAATTCAAATTTGTATATTTTTTCAGGGTCAATTTAATATATTTTTCTTGTTGTATTTGTTTTTTTTTATTATTGAATAAACTTTTAACCACTTTGAGTGCCGAGTGTTGAAATGTCGATTTTTTTTAGCTCGGTTAAGTTGATGAGTCCATAGGATTTATAATTATAATAGTTTTGCAGATCACCCCTCGTTGAATCTCTGCAATGAACGTGTCCTACATTGATCTCAACATTAAAACTGTTAATGTTCTTGGTGCTTGGGTAGTTGTTTAGAATATAACTGGATTTCTATGATGCAATGCGACCGTAGATACTTTGAGGAAAACAATAACGAAGTCCGTCCACTTGTACTAAAGTAACGGGTTACTGACAGACTGGTGTTTTTTTTTATATATACATACATATATGTATAATAATTTTGAATATATTCGATATTTGGTATGATAGTTTTGTTTTTTTTTTATAATTTTGTATTAGTTTTAAAATTATTAAGCGCGTCACTATAGTAAGAACAATAGAAAATTTTATAAATGTATATTGAATGCATGCATTGTGGGAATTCAGTTTAGGAATAAACTTTAATCTGCTTTTTTAAATACAAAATATAACTAGGTATCATACTTGCCTAGTCGTCGCATTTATTTGTTCGTAAGCACTTTACGAAGAAATCGTTAATCGAGGCTGGCATAAGGATGGTATATTGGTATATATATATTCGATTTTTCTCCCAAAATTACCTTTTTGGACATGTGTACAAGAATGTTTTGAAGGGCCTCTAAATTCGAATTATGACAGTTATTTTTTTTATTGTGGCAACACTGAAATAAAAATTATAAAAAAATCCAGTTAATATTTAAAGGGGCCCTCATAAAGCAGTGTACACAGTCATTGGCATATCCCACATCACGCTTTGTATCTCGCTCGTGTATAAATAGTTCTAAGCTCTAATTTTAATTAAACATAAGCGCTATGTCTCTGCTAAATTCTCAAATGATATTTTTGGATGGTATATTGACGTATTGGCTGTGATTCGGACGTAATTTTGCAGGTTTTGGTATTATAAGGTTGGGCGCCATCGGTCGGAGTACACTCGGCTACTTGGGCTCTTGCTCTCTATGACAATATAAATATACGTTCTAGTATTATGTAAAAAGTATAATTTATATATTTAGAAAAAATATAAAGAAATAACAAAATTGGCTTAAAAACTCTGTATGAATATATCATTTATTGAAATTTTTGATATTTTAAGTAGTAATGAATGCATAAAATGTTTTTTTGCTCACTCAAACGACATTTCTCTAAAAATTAAAAAAGAAACTTAAAAACTAAAAGTAAAAGGGTATGTTTTTTAAACATTGAAACCCAAAATACAAAATATCAAGGCATCGGTTGCCGCTCGAGTGGCTGAGTGTGCTAAAAGGTGAAATTTTATATTTAAATTTCAAAATTTTTACAAGCTTTTCTATTTACAGCGTTTTTTCCTATTACTATAAGCTCTCGTCTTTTGTATTTTTTTTTCTTTTATAAAATTAAAATGTATCCAAATACTGAATTATCCGCCCACTCCTTTTTACCCATACTTTATAAATATATTAAGTAAACTTATATTATAAATGTAACTATGTAACGGTTTATTGTTTGTACAGTGCGTTGTTAAAAATATATGTAAAAAAAAAAAATAAAAAAAAATTGTAGTTTCCATATTATATGTAATAGGTATACATACATGTGTGATGTTCAGTGTAAAGTCAGTCGGTGTTTTCAGTATTAGTTTTAAATCATTAGGAGTTAGAATTTTATGTTAGTCGTTAATTATTAACTAAATAGTGTTTTTTTTTAAGTATACCGTCAGTTACTTTTGATCTTGTCAGGGAATTCCCCGCAGGGTATTATGTAGAAATATTTTGTGCCAAGTAGTAATTTTAAATGCCACGTACTTTTAGTATGAATAGGAAATTGTCTGTCTGTCTGTCGATGTACAATGTGTTGTGAGCAAGGATGAGATGTGCAGGAAAATAAGGTTGTACTCAGCTCAAAGCTAGCGTCATGTCCGTCTTTGGATTGTATTTGTATTTTTTTCCAAATTCCATTTAATAAAGTTAACTGATTTTTTCAAGTGGTTTGTTTCATTTCTACCCTTTTGATGTTTGGAATTTGAGTGGTTATTGAATATGGATTATTTAGTAATTTGTCTTTTTGGTGTGCACACCCAGGCAACACAGGATATAGGTAAAATTTCTTTAGGTGTGACTGAGGGGTAAGATAAGAATACAATGGAAAAATGAATGTCGCGGAAGTGATAGTCTTTATTATTACTTTTATAGTGGGCTGCTACTAAGATTTTTTTATCAGTAAAACTCGATAACCACACTCTGCTCTAACGGGTACTTGAACCCAGGACCTCTGGATCTGCAGTCATACATGCAAGCCACTAGACTATCATTATGTACAGCGGCGGTAGCAATAATAGTTAAATCATCTATACATATAATAAAAAGGTAAGTTAACGAAGTCGATGTGCGCATTTCAACTAAATTTTGTATTGTGATAACAGTACTCGGGTCAACATTTAGGATACTTTTAATTACAGGAAAATCTTTCATTCCCACGGAAACTGGTTCTATCGAGTAGTTCTTAGATATTTACATGTCAACGCTGGCTAAACTTTAAAAGATACATCAAAACAATGTACTAGAAAATTGTAGGTCTTAATAAAGCCTACGGAAAAATCTGCAATGGTATAAGTCTTCCTACTCGCAATAATTATTCATATCTATTTAAAACGTACCTACCTACACACTCGAGCGAAGCCAGGGTAAGTCACTAGTATTTCATAATATGTATGAAGCCTGATTCCCTTTGCACTAAAGGGTGAACAGAGGTTAGCCAGAAACGTTATAAGGGGCATGTACTCGTATGACGTAAATGACTATTCTGTACCTGTTGTTTTCACACTAACACAAATGGTCCCATATAATCTTATGTTGTTGGTACTTCGAAAACTTTTGCGAGCTTTCATAAATTAAGGCTCTGAAATCATTCCTGTTTTCTTCAATTTTGTACATGTATCAAATGTCAATGAAATAGATAATTTGCAAAGCGTTAGTCCTCATCATATATGTATAATGTAGATAACCTATAATGGCATCTAAACAAATATTTTAAAACACATACCGATTTTAAATTATGTAAGCGTATTGCGTAACGATATCAAATTCCAACAAAGGTAAATAGGTACCTACTTATACAAAGCAGGAATAGCTATATTATACAATATTATATCCCATCAAAAACATAACTGTAAAAGGATTGCAAGTCTCGCAACGCATTTCTTCTACCGCAAAAAGTTATGAAATATAATGTAAAACCAAGTCGGTTAATTTATTCATTACCTATCTATGGAAGCATCTATCCGACAACTTTGTTATAAATCGTTACCGAATTAGTTAAGTTAGAACATTTTATAGTGACCGTATCAATATTAGATATATTTATTTCTTTAATTAATAGAATGACTTATAAACACTAATTGTGTTCAAAATTTGAAGCTTCTAGGTCTGCTAGAAGTACCTTAGAATTTTGATGATCGGTGAGTGAGTGAGTGACGATATTAACGAATTTTGATCTGCAGCAGTTCTTAAACTACAGGTTCAAATTGAATGTAATTTGGAAATATACCTAGTTATATTATGTTCTCTTAGTCATTGAAAATTAAGGCTTTTAGCTTCATCCATAACGAAGTTATAGGGGGGAGGAAAATGCCCTAAATCGCTTCGAGAAAAGGATGGTACTGCCGTGCCCTTTTTGCTCGACTTGGCGGGGGCATTGCCGTGCCCCCCGATGATAGCCTTCCTTAATAAACGGACTATCTAATGCAAAAATAATTTTTCAAATCGTTGTAGTAGTTCCTGAGATTAGCGCGTTCAAAGAAACAAACAAACAAAAACGGCCTGTATACTATTAGTATAGATTATAATTATTGCGAAAGACATCTAGAGACATTGGTCAACCTAACTAGGTAATTATATCGACTTGAAAATATTGAAGGTCGGTTTACATTTTGCGAAGTCATTGTATAAAAATTAAAATAATCATATTTAATATAATCATTTCGACGTCATCATCATGCGTATAAAAGAATCATAAAACTCAAGGACAGTTCAAATTTTTTTTTATATTATAGGAAAGGGGCCGACAAAAAAATATTAAGCTACATAATATGACTAAATGATTTACTAGTAATTAAAGTCCGCTGATAAATAGATATGTATGAATATTGTATGTATATACTTAATAGTATACGCTCCCACATCCAATATAATTTCTACTAAACTATCGGCTAATAGCCGTCTCAATAGGGCATTCATTTTCATTTGTTGTGAGTATTCTCACGATTAAGAGTTTCACACTAAAAATTTTTATCGCGTTGTCGACGCCTGCTTGTGACGCGTTTGTTTCATATGCAAGTAATCTGCATTTTTTAAGTTTATCAGTGTAAGATATCATCTATACATATAATAAAATTGTAACAAAGCTGAATCTGTACATTAAATATTTTTTTGGAAAATCTTATTGAAATAAACATTATTATCAATACAGAGGCCGAATCTATAGTTTTTGGAATTTTTGTCTGTCTGTTTGTCTATCTGTTACCGCATCACAGAATAACCACTGGAAAGATTTTGATGAAATTTGGTATGGTGATAGCTGGTTATCCGGGTTAACATATAGGATAATTTTACTGCGGGAAAATATCTCATTTCTGAGAAAAAATGCAAAAACTGCTATGTAAGAGTAAAAAAAAATAAGTAGGTATATGTAAAATTTAAATTTGATTTTTGGTTATCTGAACGCGGGCGGAGGCGCGGGCTATTACGTTTATTAAACGCGATGTACATAAGGCCTTACAGCGGACGCGGGGGGTACCAGAACGATGTCCGGCCACGGTTATCAAATGTAGTGCTGACACACTGTCTGGTCACCTTGAGACCGGGGCAGTCATAGATTCGTTAGCCGACTGGAGATACCGCGACTAGCTCATTAGGCGATAACAATCAATACAAACGTTGTCTTCCGCTCAATATTGAACGTATTGTTGTGCTGTAAGGTGTGGTAAGTAATCTCATCTCCATTTCTTTATACCTATTTAGTGATCATATAAGATTCATGATTTATCATAATTTATAAGTAGGTATTTTATATTTTATACAGACTTCATAATAATAGTGAATTTAAAGAGTTTTTTTTTATTAAAGTTGATACCTATTGCTTGTTTACGTATTTTTTGTAATTCAATGTGAGATATAAGAAGTTAATTAAAACCGCTTTCGTTATTGCCATGACATGAAAAATACCTAATATAAAAATAAAATTGTTAAGTACCTACATTAGACGCTAATAAACAAATATTTGTAGTCTTCATCACCTTCATAGGTGACTTCAATGAATGAAGCTTAAAGATTGGACCTAGTTTCTATTAATTTAAGGATAAGTTTTATTAACAGTTAAATATTTTTAGTGAGATGTCGCTTAAAGTGGAGAGAATAATATCGGATGTGCAGGAGTTGGGCGAGGGCCCGCACTGGGACGAACGACAGAAAGCTCTTTTCTTTGTGAACATCAAGGGATTTTCTATTCACAAATACGTTCCTGCCACAAAACAACATACGAAAACCAAACTTAGTGAGTTTTTATTTGTGTATTCAGCCCTTTTTACGTCCCACTGCTGGGCACGGGTCTCCCTTCAATACGAGGGGGGCAGGCTGTCCGGCCTTGGCATAGTCTACGCTGGCCAAGTGCGGGTTTGGAGTTCTTATTTACTGGAGACGAAATTCAACATTGTCTTTGTGCTCTTGGCACGTCTACGCTTCCTACCGGCGCCACGATTTGAAGGCAGATCCGCATGAATCTCGACGAGATATGCCGAAAAGTAAGAATATTTTTTTTTCAAAATACCGTCAAAAAAAGTAAAAACAATATACATTTTTCGATTTTTAAGTATCGATATTTTGGAAACTAAGTGAGATATCGAAAATAATACTTTCTTAGTTTTACGCGAATATTTGACATTTTAAATAAAACTATCTTTTCGGATTTTGTCGCGGATTTATTTGCATTTTTGTTTCTCCCGTGACCATGGATGCTGTAAAGCATTCGAAACGTCAGGAAACAAAAATGCAAATAAATCCGCGACAAAATCCGAAAAGATAGTTTTATTTAAAATGAGATATCGAAAAATTTTATTCTTACTTTTCGACATCTCGTCGTGATCTGTGCAAATCAGCCTTCAAATCGTGGCGCCGTATGAACCGTAGAATCCCCGTGCTTTTTACTAATTTGTCTTTACCCGAGAATATTAAAGTGTGATTTATTAATTGCAAAGTAAGGTGTTGTAACTTGAAGCTACTTTTGAGCAGGGCTCGGACCGGTTTAAAAAAAATTCGTTAATTCCTCGCTTGTTTTTTAACCGGTTAATCAACTCCTTGCGGTATAGAAAAAAAGCTTTCTCATCTCTAAGATATGCTTTTTTGTCCTTTCCATTTTTAAGAACTTACAAAGTTCCTTACTAATTTCGGAGCCATGTAAGATTTAATATTATTACGAAGTGTCTCCAGCGCAAAATCTCTTTTATAAACAATATTTGTTATTAACAACAAGTTACAAGACAAAAATATTTTTCATTATTTCTGTAGTTTGTCGAAGAAAATATATTAAGAAAATTTCATTGCAGACGGCAACGTGGGCTTCATCGTGCCTGTAGAAGGAACAACAGATCAGTTCATCGTTGGGTTGGAGAAGCAATTTGTCATCGTTCAGTGGGACGGCGGCGACGGCAGCCCGGCCTCCGTCGTCAAGGAGTTGGGCACCGTTGATGAAGGCGTGGAGCCTCCGACCAGGATCAACGACGGGAAGGCTGACCCGAGAGGACGAGTGTTTGCTGGTAAGAGTATCTCTACAATAGAATCGGACTACTGTAAATGCGACGTATTATTTTCGTATGTCTGTTACTCTTTCACGCTGAAACGGCTGAGAATTTATATTAATATTTGCGATTTCTAGTCGCCTAACAGCGGCTAGGCTAGTGTCATAACTATGTGTCAACTGTTACTCCAAGTCATAGCCTATCTGTAGGTACTAAATTTTATCGAAATTCGTCCAGCCGTTTCAGCAGAAAGGAGTGACAAACATACACGTTACTCCGTACATATATAAAACTAGCATTTATCTATTATAAAGTAGTCGTCAGAAGCCCTCTTGTACTCTATAATCGTTATAGGTATCTTTGCTCGCAAGTCGTGGGTTATTTTCGTTTTTCATTATCTTCTGAGCTACCTAAATTCTATCCAAATAACATACTGTAATAGGCAATTAATGTTATCTTATATTCTATAGTAGGTACTTGTGATAATGAAATAGTTTATTTTTTACCGATCAATATTGTGTAGTTCAAAGAATTCGATAAACATTACTTAATATCTAATGTTACATAAGTTTTTTTAAACATATCTGCTAATATATAAAAATTAGATATGTAGATATATCTTACCGCAGACTTTGTAAATCTATTTAAGTTATATTAAAACTAGTGAGCTAACCTCGCTTCGCTCGAGTGCATCCCTAGGTACCTACATTTTCAATATAAATAGTTATTGTGAGTGTAAGAAAAAAAGGCAGTGCTAGTAGTAACGCGCTCGCTTGGGAAACCGAGTGAAGCGGGTCCAAATCCCGGGTCTCGCACCTCTGATATTTTCATGTGCGAATCATTTCTAACATGATTATAACTTAACTTACGGTGAAGGAGAACCTAGCAAGTTTTCGAAAGACATGTGAAGTCCGCCAACCTGCACTTGGCCAACGTGGTGGACGAGGCTATACCTGGGAGGCCCATACCCAGCAGTGGGATGTTAAAAAAGGGCTGAATACACAAGCAAGAAAAAAGTCTTTAAACTAAAAATTAAAATTTAAAATAAATCCGCGAAAAAATCCGAATAGATAGTTTTACGAGTATTTAAAATGTCAAATATTCGCGTAAGAAAGTATTATATGTATTTACACAAATTATATGTTTAATATATTTGAAATGTATACAGTTTTTTTAAAACCGTACCTACTTTTTTTTCAGGGACGATTGGGTATGAAAATTCGCCAGGCGATTATGTAAGAAACAAAGCATCTTTGTACCGCGTAGACGAGCGCGGTATTCAGAAGCTGTGCAGCAACATAACCATCTCTAATGGCCTAAACTGGGATCTTCGGAGGAAGGCCTTCTATTACACCGACACCTTCGAGAGGAAGATAAGGAGATACGACTACGACGTCGAGACAGGCGAAATTTGTAAGTCTTTTAAATTAGTTTTTTTGTTATATCATTAGAGCGCACAAAGAAAAGTATATTTTTAATTTAATTCACGAACCCTAAGCTTAAATTAATCAATTCTGATATTAGATCGCATTTTAGAATTTTTGTAATATTTTTTTTTTCTAGATTTCTTTATGTTATTTATTTATTATTTACTTATTTATACTTAATTATTTATACGCAAATCATAAACAAGTAACGAATACTTTTTTTATTGCGAGACATGCACCCGAATAATATACATATTGATATTGCGAGAGAGAGTTAGGCAGATTAGAATTCATTTATTTGTAAGAGAAAAAAAATTAACCTGGAGTTTTTTGTTTTTAAAACGTTACCAGGTACCTGTATAAGGTACAAAAATCCGTAAAATGGCCCCTATGTCCATTACCCCCGACAAATAAGGGGATAAAAAGCGTTGAAAAATTGTTTTTTTTTTCAATTTCCGGCTTACTCTGACGTCCTATCGAAAAATATTCTCCATAAAAGTTGTAGGTCTAGTAAAAATCTACAACTTTTATAGATAACACTTTTTCAATAACCTCTTTGAGGTTATTTATTAACAGACTTCCAAAAAGGAGGAGGTTCTCAATTCGTCGGAATCTTTTTTTTAATGTATGTTCACCGATTACTCGAAGACGCATGAACCGATTTGGAAATATTTTAGTTGTGTGTTTTTGTGAAAAGATCGCAAAAGAATGCTAAATTTTTTAAAGATTTTTGAAAGTCTGTATCTCAGCGAAAAGTAACCGTATCGAGATGAAAACAAGATTTTTACTCGACTTACAATTTTTATATAGAAATTTTTCCTATAGGACGTCACAGTAAGCCGAAAATTGAAAAAAAACTATTATTCAACGCTTTTCAACCCCCCATTTCTCGGGGTAGCTAGGCATCGGGTGCATTATACGGATTTTTGTTCCTTATATACCTAATTGCTAACGTTTTAAAGACAAAACTTCAGGTTTTAATTTTTTTGTTACCAAACCGGATTCCGACTGAACTAATATGTTTTAGTGCTCTCGAGTAACTTGCTAACACTACAAACATTTTTCCAGCTAACCTGAAGTACATTTTTGATTTCGAGAAAGAAAACGTAGAAGGCTACCCCGACGGCTCCACCATCGATGCAGATGGCAATCTTTGGGTCGCAGTGTTCAACGGCTCGTGCGTTATCAAAATAGATCCAGTCAGTGGGAAGGTACTCGATAAGGTTTCAGTTCCAGCGCCTCAAGTCACTTCAGTTACTTTTGGAGGAGACAATTTAGACGTTATGTTTGTAACTACAGCTTGCATGGACGTTGATGGTATTCCTGGACCACCCTCAGGATCTGTCTTCATGATCACGGGTGTTGGGGTGAAGGGAACGAAAAATATGAATTTCAAACTCAAATGAATAAGATTAATAACATTTTCAATACTTTGTTATTTTTTAATAAAATTGTTAGTTTTAAAAAAAAATGCAGTTATTGTTATTAATGAATTTAAAAGAAAAAATTGGATTTATTATTGACATTTTATTTTGTTTAAATTATATTTGTAATTTTTCATACAACGTTATATATTATGTTTAATTTCTTGCAAAATATTAAGTAATATTTTATGCAACATATTTTTTTTATTGCAGTCATGTAATTTTTTATTGTTGTATTTTTCTTTTTATAATTTTATATCCCAGGCCCATATTTGATATATAAAAACTCATATCATTGGTCAAACTAAACAAAAAAATTAAGGTCAAAAATAGTAGCAAGTAATAATTAATGACAAAAATAACTGAAATTTTATAGTTATAAAAAACTGGAAAAATATTGTACATTATAGAACGTTTTGAGAAACGAATCCAATGAAATCTAATCTGATTATAAGAATAATGTATCGCTTCTATTATCCTAAAATTACATTAATAATGAGTAAAACTTAAAATAACTGTCTTTGTTTTATTAAATCTATACATATAATAAAATTGTAACTAAGCCGAATCTGTACATTAAATATTTTTTTGAAAATCTTATTGAAATAGACATTATTATCGATACAGAGGCCGAATCTATAGTTTTTAGAATTATTGTCTGTCTGTCTGTCTGTTACCGCATCACGAGAAAACCACTGGACAGATTTTGATGAAATTTGGTATGATGGTAGCTGGTTATCCGGGCCAATATATAGGATACTTTTTACCGCGGGAAAATGTCCCATTTCTGAGAAAAAATACAAAAACTGCATTTTAAGAGTATACTAATATGTAAAACCTAAGAATTTGGTTTTTGGTCATCCGAACGCGGGCGGAGCCGCGGGCAATGCTAGTATTATATATATTTTTACATGTAATCGGAACAAAAACACAGGTATGACATCTCACCTTATTGTGTATATTTTACTCTTATTAGAATTTCATTTGAATTTGGTATTACATTTCCTATTGTAATCTAATTAGACTGACTAAAGTAAAATTTGAAGAGAATTTCAAATATTGTTAGAATTTTTGTATAATTACGTAAGTTGAAAATGTCAATTTTTGTTTGTACAGATATTTCAATAGTTTTAGTCTCACAAGATCGGTCTAGAACTGTTTTCTATGCACCTCTATGATGTGGATATGAAATGAAAGGGTTTGCTGAAAATAATACAAAAAAAAAGTAAAAAAACATTAAAAAATTAAACATAAAAAAATATATTTAAATGCTCTAAAAAACAAAGAATTATAACTTCTTACGTGCATACGTAAGTACACACATTTTTTTTCTTCCTTGTTATTGCTCTGTTGAGAACTGGAGCCTAGAGTCCTCACTGATAGGTACAATTGTACCCCTAAACCTTATTATTTTTATCGCATTATTCCCTTATGTATCCTTTTCTTGAAAAATATTTTATTTAACTACAATAACTAAAAAGTTTCTAGAACACAAAACTTTAAATAATACAAGTTTCCACATTTCTATTACAAAATTTTGCTATATCTTCTAAACGGGTTATTCGATTTTCATAATTCCAATTGGAATATTACTGTACTTATAACGATAAAATTATCGTTAAAATAAGTATTAACGTTATTTATTTTTAACGTTAAAATGGTTGAGAAATAACACAGTTAATATATTACACAGTATATCACGAGCTCTTGGATCATAAATAGCGTTCTTTTTTGAATATAATAAATATCGAAATAATTACCGCGGCATTGCCCTAAAGAAGTATTTTGTAAGATAAAATACTATTAAAATAACTAAAATAAACAAGTCGGGCAGTGTTAATATTCATTAGGTTTTTAACTTTCCTAACTGCATAGGTGGCGCAGCTGAGTTTACCTGCAAGTGTTGAGATATTGAGATTCCACTGGAGCTTGGGGTCTGGTTTGGATTGTTATGCCTAAAAATACTGCTAATTCAGTTATTTCCCGTGTTTCATTATTAATAATCAGACTAAAATTCTGTTTTTTTACGTTAGGCAATGTAAATTGGACATATTTTGTTTTTTTTTTGCATTTAATACTAGGTTATTTAATTTAAACCAGCGAAGTATACGCGACATAATTAGGTTTCCTACGGTGAACTTTAAAAATTAAGGAGGTATCATCAGCAAAGAGGACAATATCATATAATTTCTTTATGTAGGCAGGTAAATCATTAATATACATTAAACATAAAAAGGGGCCAAGAATAGTTCCTTGTGGGGCACTCATTTTTAAAGGAGATCCAGAAGATTTTACATTAATTATATTAACCCTCTGGATTCCCTGATTGCGGTACGAAGCAATAAGATCAAGCGCAGCGCCCTGAATACCATAATAATGAAGTTTAAGCAAAAGTGTTTGATGATATACTGTCTACACAGTCAAAAGCTTTAGAAAAATCGCAAAATACACCAATATGTAAGTACAAATTAAATGTGCCTAAAAATCGCAGCACACGCATCAGTTGTCAGTTTACCTTTGGTGAAGCTATACTGCTCACTGTGAATACGTATACATTGTTACAATAAAATAGATTCCTTAATTGGCTTAAAATTATCTTTTCAAAAATTGTGCTTAATGCTGGTAGTATTGAAATAGACCTATAAGTAATTTCCAGGTTCAAATCTATCACCACTTTTAAATAAAGGTATTACTTTACTATGTTCCATTAAATCCGGGAATGTACCACTATGTACACATTTATAAAAAATAGAAGCTAAATAAGGAGCAATATTTATTATAGTATTACTTAGTAATTTTACTGATATATATACCCCATAAATCACCTGACTTTTTCAGATTTAAGGTTTTAAATATTTTCAAAATGTCCGCTGATGGAACATGTTTGAACGCGAAGAAGTTATTATTATTATCATTCGTATTGTTATGCTGTAATGTGTGGTAAGTGATCTTATCTATCTAATTTATTTCTTTATATTTAGTGCTCATACAAGATAGATGTTTCATTATAAGTATTTTATGTTTCCTCTACATCTATTTACATGATAATAGTGAATTCAAATAGCTTTTAATAAATTTTCCATGTATTGTCATGTAAGGAGAAAATAACTGATTGGTAGTTTTCATTTACTATACATACCTACTCAAATATTTTCGAAGTCGGTGTGCTTTGCTTTGTATGGTCTGGCACCGATTTCGAAAATATTTGATTAGGTATGTATTTAATAGGTAGGCTTTAATTACTTAGCCAAAGCACACCGACTTCGAAAATATTTGATTAGGTATGTATAGTAAATGAAAACTACCAATCAGTTATTTTTTACTTTTTAGTGCTTTTGTTTAAAGTCGGTTTTTATTTTTTTGTTAAAAAGTTTTTATTTTTCCCTTTTTAGTGTAGACTGTAGTAGCAAAGTAAGAATTCTAACGTGTTAGGCTTGTCAAATCAAACAAAACAAGCCCAAACTCAAAGTATCTACTACTAGCCGTTGAAGAGTTCCACCTATCCACCTTCTGGCCTTACCATCAGATCAGGTCAACAACACCGAACCACTGTACTATCAACGGAAATAGAAACACTTGCAAAGTTTCAAGTCAATATGACAATTAGAAGTAGGCTAAATTCATCATTAGCTATTTTTCCACCCTTAGGGGTGGTATTTTTTTTTGAAATTTAAATGGGACCAATCTGGACACACACTTTCAAACAACACAAAAATTTTCCAAATCGGTTAATAAATGACGGAGTTCTGAGGTAACAAACATAAAAAAAAAATACAGTCGAATTGAGAACCTCCTCCTTTTTGAAGTCGGTTGAAAAGTTAACTATTACTGCTATTTTCGGACAAAATTTCGTTAGCAAAATTTTGCAAAATGCTTGCAAAATATTATTGCCATGACATGAAAACTACTGTAAAAATAAAATTATTAAGTACATTAGACTAATAAGTAAATGTTTGTCGTCTTCATCACCTTCATAGACGACTGAAAGGAATAGAGCTTATTAAACATTGAATATAGTTTCTATTAATTTAGTCATTCAGTTGAATATTTTTAGCGAGATGTCGCTTAAAGTGGAGAGAATAATATCGGATGTGCAGGAGTTGGGCGAGGGCCCGCACTGGGACGAGCGACAAAAAGCTCTTTTCTTTGTGAACATCAAGGGCTTCTCTATCCACAAGTACGTCCCTGCCACAAAACAACATACGAAAACTAAACTTAGTAAGTTCTTATTTACTGGAGACCAACACTGTCTTTGTGCTTTCTACTAATTTGACTTTACCCAAGAAAATTAAAGTGTGATTTATTAATGACAAAGTAAGATGTTGAAGCTACTTTTGAGGCAAAAAAATAGCTTTGTCACCTCTAAGAGCCATGTAAGATGTAGGTAGTAGGTATTATTACGAAGTGTCTCGAAAAATCTCTTAAAACAATGTTTGTTATTAACAACAAGTTACAAGACAAAAATACTTTTCATTATTTCTGTAGTTTGTCGTGGAAAATATATTAAGAAAATTTCATTGCAGATGGCAACGTAGGCTTCATTGTGCCTGTAGAAGGAACAACAGATCAGTTCATCGTTGGGTTGGAGAAGCAATTTGTCATCGTTCAGTGGGACGGCGGCGACGGCAGCCCGGCCTCCGTCGTCAAGGAGTTGGGCACCGTTGATGAAGGCGTGGAGCCTCCGACCAGGATCAACGACGGGAATGCTGACCCGAGAGGACGAGTGTTTGCTGGTAAGAGTATCTATGCAGATAAATAAAATTGAAGTGTCTGTTTGTATTATTTAATTTTAGTTTGAATTATTAACGGTATTTATAAGAAAAATACAAACAAAAAGAAAAAAAAACTGTTTGTTCCAGCTAATCTCCGAAACGGCTGGGCCGATTTTGACGCGACCTTCACTGCCAGGTAGTTGTCGTAATAGATGTTATAAGGAGTACTTTGGATACTTTTATTTCAGTAAAAGAATTAAGGTACCTCTCAAAAAAATTATAATGTACCAAGGGATGAGCCCGAGCGAAGCGAGGGTGAGTCGCTCGTGTACAATATAATCAGACTGTATATATGTATGTATATCTGTTACGCTTTCTCGCCGAAACGGCTGTGAACTTATATGAATATTTGCGATTTCTAGTTGCCTAACAGTGACCTGTGTATCAACTGTTACTCCAAGTTCAGTCTATCTAGGTAAGTAGGTACTAAATTTTATCCAAATGAGTCCAGCCGTTTCAGTAGAGAGGAGTGACAAACATACACACTTATTGAACGTTTAGTATATATAGATTTCTCAGAGATGAGATATTTTCCCTCAGTAAAAAGTCATCATACCGAATTTCATCAAAATCTGTCCAGTGATTTTCTCGTGATGCGTTCCCAGACAGACAGATATACAAAAATTCTAAAAACTATAGATTCAGCCTCTGTATCGATGATAATGACTATTTCACTAAGATTTAAAAAAAATATTTAGAATGTACAGATTCGACTCAGAATTTCATTATATGTACAGACTAGCATTTATATTCGGTAGTAGTGACAAGGTCAAAATTTAAATTAGAATGAATTTAAATATAATAAAAAGTTTAAAATGTGTTTGTAAAAAATTTTATTCTGTACAATAAAAGTGATAATAATAATTTTGAAAATAAAGAAATAGACAATAACAATAATTAATAATAAAAAATATATAGCAATAAAAAAATGCGTGTGTGTGCAATTCCCGCACGGTCGAGTGAAACTTCAGAAAAGATACCTACGAGAGAATGAGAAATATAGAGTATCAGGAGTAGGATAATTATAAGGTTTTCTTTTTTAATAATATTTATACCAAGCTTAAAAGTTATTTTACATTTTATTTGATATAAATATATACCACATATTATTCAGTTATTATTTTATTATTTTGCACTTTCTCTGTAATGTGATGTAATTAAATAAGGCATATTAGGCATATTACAATCATATATTTATAGAATATCATATACGGAAAGTATACTCATACGTAAATATATTATATATTTACATATGTGTTGTCTGTTTTTAGTGTTGCATTTTCGTTTCATCGAGTTTCAAATCACAATGATTTTAAAAAGTTTCACGTCAACAAAAGTGCGGGTGCACAGAGTACAGAGTACATGTGTTCGAAGTGAAACTTCATTGGTTATTTATATTTCAAATCTTTAAGATTAATGGATTAATATTAAGGGATAGATGTCAGAGAATGAGGTAAAAGGTGAGATATATATTATAAGAAAAATAAACGCAAATTAATAATTTCGAAGTCGGTGCCAGTCGATACAAAGCAAAGCACCGACTTCGAAATTATTTGATTAGGTATGTATAGTAAATGAAAACTACCAATCAGTTATTTGTTGCTTTTTAGTGCTTTTGTTTGAAGTTGGTTTTTATTTTTTTGTTAAAAAGTTTTTATGAGATACAGCTAACAATAGTATAATGCAGTCGTGTTTTTTCTTTTAGGTTCCGTGTATACTTTCGTATGTATTTACTAAAAAAGTTGTTATTTTGATATTACAAACGGCCACTTTAAATTTATTTATTTGTATAGATAACGTTACATTTTTTTTATTCTGACAGTGTTGTACCTGTGATAGGTATACAATGTACATTATGAAGACTGATATTTGTATTATAATAATAGTAAATGCATAAATTAATGTATAATAATTCGAAAGGTATGTACCTACTGTTGGTGTTGCTACTAAATAAATAAATAAAACCAAGCTTGTATTAAATGCTTGTGAATCTAATGTGTAGTAGAAAATAAAGGGTTTATTTGTTTATTTATTAATTTATCGACGTTAAGTTCCCGACTACGGCGATATGTTTTACCTATGTATGTACTATGTATTTAGTATTGTGCTCTGTGCTATGTATGTTCGATTCTATATTCCTATGTAATAACCAAAAGACAACTGATTTTGATGGTTCATACGTCGTTAAATTTGTCTTGATAATACGAGTGTCATAGGGTGGTTCTATAGGTATTATTAAAAATTGAAATAGCAATTTGTGTCTTGGAATTTTTTTTTTCGTCCAAATCAATCGAGTGGGGTATCAAATGATATTCTCCTGACCGATTCCGGCCACGGCGGCTAATCTCATTTAGACTAGCCAACTGCGCAGGAGATATTATTGTGCACAAGTGTACGCGCAGACACAACGTGCACTCTATTCCTGTCACTCTCATACTCCGGTGGGACGACCGCTCGACACGACCAGTGAGAGTTAAGCTCGACACGACCGTCGGCTTTACGTGCTCTCCGAGGCACGGGGGTGAAACACCGCCAACTTCCCAACTCCGGGCTGTTACTGAGACTTATTATACAGAAAGACTCAATAACTAAACTTGGCCCGACCCGGGACTCAAACCCAGGACCTCCGAGTATGCAGCTGTACATGTTAGCCACTACACCACCGAGGCAGTTAAGGGTATCAAATATCATATTTAAGAGCAGATTACAAAAATAATTATATAGTTAAGTACAACTTACATGTTCAATATATATTCATTTATTAAAAAACAATACTCTTTTCTTTCAGGCACGATGGGATATGAAAATTCACCAGACTATTACGTACGAAACAGAGCATCTTTGTATCGCGTAGACGAGCGCGGTATTCAGAAGCTGAGCGGCAACATTAGCGTCTCTAATGGCCTAAACTGGGATCTGCGGAGGAAGGCCTTCTATTACACCGACACCCTCGAGAGGAAGATAAGGAGATACGACTACGACGTCGAGACAGGCGAAATTTGTAAGTCTTTTAAATTAGCTTTTTTTTTTATATCATTAGCTTAGGCGTTGATTAGTATTAAAAAAGATTAGATTAAATTAAAAATAAACAACGTGCGGACAAAGAAAAGTGTATTTTTATTTAATAACTCACCATGAGTTTAAATAAAATAATTCTGATATTAGATAACATTTTAGAATGTTTTGTAAAATTTATTTTTTACAAAACATTTGTTTACAAAACAATTATTAATTTATACGCAACCCATAAACAATTATTGACAAAGACAACTGCTATTGCGAGACATGCATCCGATTATAGAGGGAATAGCGAGAGGGCAGTTATTTAGTTAAATAAAATTAACTATTTATCAAATTTCTGACAAGAACTTTTCAAAGTATTTATATGCTCATGTGTATGTTACACGGACACCTAAAGTGCATCACCCAACTTATTTTTTACTTATATTTAGTAACTAGTATATCTTTTTATAATTTTTATAATAAACTTTAAAATACTTTATTAAAAGTCAATGCCAACGGTTAAATTATAAGATGTTAATTTGTATTAATTATAATTAATGATTGCATTACGTTGCCAAAATAAACAAGGTCACCTACCGTATAGCATACCCGATACATGTTCATGTTCAAAGTTAAACTAAGTAAAAGAATGTGACGACAGCATATTTATTTTTGTATACCTTTATTTATATATTTTTAATACCCACTATATTATACACTAATAATATAAGGTAATTGAATAATAAATTATTACTTAAACTATTATTCTATATACAAACAATACAATTATATTATATTTAAAACTTGAATCCACTATATTTGTGTACAGGATAATGTCCTCCTAATTGATTTCTCTCAACAGCTGAATTCATACAATTAATTAATAATATATAATATTCTTATGCAAGGCAGTGGTAGCCCAGTAGTAACGCGCTCGCTTGGGAAACCGAGTGAAGCGGGTTCAAATCCCGGGTCTCGCACCTCTGATATTTTCATGTGCGAATCATTTCCAACATGATTACCACTTGTCTTAACGGTGAAGGAAAACATCGTGAGGAAACCTGCATGTCTGAGAGAACCTAGCAAGTTTTCAAAAGACATGTGAAGTCCGCAAACCCGCACTTGGCCAGCGTGGTGGACTATGGCCTGATCCCCATTGTATTGAAGGGAGGCCCGTGCCCAGCAGTGGGACGTTATAAAGGGCTGAATACATACATACATTCATACAATTAATATGCTCTAGAGATCTTGAGTCTAACATTAAAAACATTTTCCAGCAAACCTGAAGTACATTTTTGATTTCGAGAAAGAAAACGTACAAGGCTACCCCGATGGCTCCACCATCGATGCAGATGGCAATCTTTGGGTCGCAGTGTTCAACGGCTCGTGCGTTATCAAAATAGATCCAGTCAGTGGGAAGGTACTCGATAAGGTTTCAGTTCCAGTGCCTCAAGTCACTTCAGTTACTTTTGGAGGAGACAATTTAGACGTTATGTTTGTAACTACAGCTTGCGTGGACTTCGATGGTATTCCTGCACCACCCTCGGGCTCTGTGTACATGATCACGGGCGTTGGGGTGAAGGGAATGAAAAGTATGAATTTTAAACTCGGATGAATAATATTTGCAATATTTTGTATTTTCTTTAAAACTGTAATTATTAATGAATTTAAATGAAAAACAAAATGAGTTTTTCATTTAAATTCATTACCTATAACAAAGTAAAATGTCAATAATAAATTATTTATATTCTTTAATGTCAATAATTATTGACATTTTATTTTGTTTAAATTAAATTTGTGATTTTTCATATAACTTTATATCTGTTTAATTTATTGCAATAGTTTTTAAGTAATATTTTATGTTAATGTAATATTCATTTACTTAAAGAACAGGAAGCTTAAGAACATTTTTTTTGTTATTACCTACAGTCATGTTATTTTTTATTGTTGTATTTTTGTTTTTGTAGTTTTATAGCTTGAACTCATAATTTATATATAAAAATTAAACAAAAAAATTCAAGGTCAAAAATAACAGCGAGTAATAGTCTATACTTATAATAAAATTATAACTGAGCCTTTATAAATTAAATATTTTTTGGAAAATTGAAATAGTCATTATTATCAATACAGAATCTATAGTTTTTAGAATTTTTGTCTGTCTGTCTGTGACAGCATTACGGAAAAACCACGGGAGGGACTTTAATGAAATTTGGTATGATGATAGCTGGTTATCCGGGTCCAACATATAGGATACTTTTTACTGCGGGAAAATATCTCATTTCTGCGAAAAAATACAAAAACTGCACTGTAAGAGTATACTAATATGTAAAACCTAAGAATTTGGTTTTTGGTCATCTGAACGCGGGCGGAACCGCGGGCAATGCTAGTCTATTATAAACGTTAATAAAACGTAAATAGGGACGAACGCTAGCGGAGTGAGGGAAGTCGCTACTGAATGATAAAAATAATACTATATATCTGTTTTCAAGTCCATAGGAAACATATATACATACATCGATTTTTATTTTATTTAATCAACAATTTAAATTTATTTATTGCTCGGAATATCGAGTCTTTTATGAAAATTTAGTGGCACACCGACTGCATCGCCACCTACCGGATCCATTTGTGAATTCAAACCTTGCAAGGACCCAGTCGAACATACACACAAAATTTCATTCAAATCGGTCCAGTCCTTTAGGAGGAGTACATTATCAAAAACACGTACAGAAGAATTATATATATATATTAAAATAAAAGACAAATAGAAGCCTTATAAATTATAATGCTTCCCTGATATATTTTGGTAATGAAAAACTGATTGGACACACAGACGCACATACACGCATGTACGCACGCACGCCCACCCTCACACACATGACACAAACACACACAAACGTATTATATAAGCAAGAAAATGTTAAGAATTTAATATATTATTTTATTTTCTCTTTTGTACGTTTCTTACTCTTTTTTAAAATATCATTATGTATCTCATGCATAATATTTAATATAAAACTCGTGGAAAAGGCTCAAAAGGAATCTTTATATCTCTCACTTTTTATGTCTAATACATACTGTACTTTCCCATGAGGGCGACTAAACGTGCAATAAGCACATGTGTTAATGAAATATATACATACATACATTTTCTAACAATCCAAACCCCCAACAACAGCGTGGCCAAACCCAGAACTAAAATTAACAAAGTTAAAAGTAATAAAAAACGTTTTACTGGAACTGGAATTATCAAAGAAAAAACAAAATTCTAAAAACACATTTATTCCAATCTAACAGAAGCATTGGGGTGTCCTTTCACCCCGAGCCCCGTCACCCTGAAGGTAGATCCGCAGGGTGGTTTTTGCTCCTCCCCCCTGTTCATGGAGGCCGAGGTGACGTAGAGCTGGTCGAGGGCGGCGCCCCCGAACGTCGCCGACGTGGTCTGCAGGGCGGGGATGGGCACTTTTTGCAGGATCACGCCTTTGTGCGGGTCTATTTTTAACATCTGTGAAAAATAGAACGTTATTATAATCTAATTACTTAGCTTTGGTTGATATTGAAATTTGGCAGTTTAATCATTTAATTTTCAGAACGGCTTAACCGATCGTTATGGGACTTTCACTGAAAAATAAAAGAGTTAGTAGGACTACTTATGTACATATTAGGTGTGTTATTTCGGAAATATTTAGGGTTTCAGCGTAAAAATCAAAAACCCATACAAATTTCGATTTCTAATGTATATATTTATTAATCAATTATTGTTTAACCGATTCTTATACCCTATAAAGAGTCTCAATACCAATTTCTAATTTCTTGCTTTTAATACAACAAAATCTTCAATTTAACTTCATGCCCTATTTTTCATCCCCAGAGGATATACTATCTATAACTTTAAATTAGAACAGTCACCAGATTAGATTAAAAAAAAATGTTTATTTCCAATTTTATCCAATTTTGGTCAATGTAACTTTAAAAACAACGGATTCTCATATGAACTTCAAATCCCTTTAAGGGTTGTTTCCAACTATCCTTTCTTAGATACCTACTACCTAAGAGCAATTTACCTACTAATTGTCAAGTTGACATTGAAATGTTGTAATTAATCACCCAGTAATGACCTCCTGACCAATTTCCGCTGCGGCTGATAATCTCACTAATTGTGAGACTTCCAGTCATATATAGTGCAGCGCGTGTGAGAGAGAGCGCAGACATAACGTGCACTCTATTCCTGTCACTCTTACACGCCAGTGGGACGACACGAGACACTGGCACGTGAGAGCCGAGGCACGGGATGAGTCTTCGCCAACTTCCCAACTCCGGGCTGTTACTGAGAATATCTTATCAGAAAAAATCAGTAAACTTAAATTTGGCCCGACCCGGAACTCGAATCCAGGACATTTTAATCTGTTAGCCGTAAATGCTACCCACGACACCACCGAGGCAGTAAGTGGCAGTAATCACCTAGTAAGTGGTATTACGCTTTGTGACCGACTTTCGAAAACGGTTATATGTTTGGCAAGATTTTATATTTATCCTTCATGTATTTTGAGAGGTATTTTTATATCTATAGATCCCGTTAGTCACCTGAAATCCGTCGAAGTTTGCGACCCAGAGGTTGCCGTCGGTGTCGATGGTCATGCCGTCCACGATGCCCTCGAGCCCGTGATCCTTGTACTTGAATACAAATCGCGGATTTGCTAGAAAAAATATGAAAATCAATGGCAAATGTAAAACATGTTAGTGCTTTTCTATTTTTGATCAATTTTAAAAAGGGGGAAATGCTCAATTTACTTATGTTTTTGTCTGTTTGTATGTAACAGAATATTTTTTAATATATTGCTTACATCATAATGAGGAATTTCCATTAGAATTTCAAAGAAAATTAAACAAAATAGGTGATATAGAAGTCCGTGTAACTTTCCTTAAAAATAATTATTTAAATTACAGAAGAATAAAAAATTATGAAAAGATACAAATATTATTCCAAAAATAATATACTAGTTAAATTTAATTTCTGTCTAAATGGCAAACAAGAAATAGCGAAAACGCCGAAATTGCTTAAAAGAGAAATAAATTCTCAATTCGACTAAATTTTCGAAAATCATTGATTGAATTTAAAATCTTCATTCGAAAATCCCCCTAAATTGAAACAAGGAATCTTAAAAATTACAGTTTAGGTTTTAATAACAGTTCAATAAATTTATGTGTGTATGTATGTATAACCCAGTGATAATGCGCTCGCTTGGGAAACCGAGTGAAGCGGATTCAAATCCCGGGTCTCGCACCTCTGATATTTTCAAGTGCGAATCTTACGGTGAAGGAAAACATCGTGAGGAAACGTGCATGTCTGAGAGAACCTAGCAATTTTTTTAAAGACATACTCAGTCCGCCCGCACTTGGTCAGCTTGGTGGACTATGGCCTGATCCTGAGCCCCCTCGTATGTAGGGAGGCCCGTGCCCAGTAGTGGGACGTTAAAATAGGGTTGAATACATGTATGTATGTCTTATACTACGAAACACTTCAACTTACAGATATCGCCTGTTTCGACATCATAATCGTATCTTCTGATGGCATACTCGAAGGAGTCCGCGTAATAGAAGGCCTTCTCCTTCAGATCCCAGCAGAGACCGTTGGAGATGTCGACATTCTTTTCCACTTTCCGCACGGAGCCGTCCGCGTCAATGCGATAGAGAGCTCCCTTTTTCAAGTGGAACTTCCCCGGCTCGTATTCATAGCCCATTGTACCTTGAATTTAAAAATGGTCGGGGATGTGATAAGTAGTCATTAAAATTCATAATGACAACACTTTTGGCTCAGTTTGCAGTGACCCTGCTGGCTGTGCCAGCGGTCACGGGTTTGAGTCCCGCTGGGGGCATTCATTTGTGTGATGAGAACGAATGTTTGTACCCAAGTCATGGGTGTTTATATTTATAATATGTATGTATTTAAAGTTGTATTGTAGATGTGTAGTGTATCAACTATCTGGTATTCATAACACAAGATTCGTTGGTTACTATGGAACTAGATGGTGTTGTTTTAATGTCCCAATAAATTTATTATTATTATTAATATTAATTCCTTTCCTTTGCTCAGGTGTGTCACTGTGTATTACACCAGATTATAATCAATCTGTGTACTTAATTTCATGCAAACCCGTCTAGCCGTTTTAGGGTTCTATTGTGCGTATTATAGTTCATAAGTTTGTGAGGAAGCTACTCTTAGTTCAGCCAAAAATCATAATGTAGTACCAAATTCCAGAAATACATTGTTTGTTTATCAAAGGAAAGGGACTTAAAAGTTGCTTTATTATTATTTTGTGCCAAATTCTAAATTACAGTATTTATCTAACATTTAAATAGCCTGGAGGGAATCATAAATTCTAAATATCGATCAAAAAAGTACTAGATACACAATCACTGACAAAAAATGTCCTCACCGAATGAGCGCTCATTTGACCATTTGCATGCCTCGATGATGGTGACAGTTTTTAGAGTACTTTCGCATGGGATTGTGTATCTAGCACTTTTGCGATCGATGATTCTAAAGGGATCAATCTTTTTTTAAGCATTGTAAAGTGCAAAACCCCTAATTCTTTTACATCCAAATATCTAAAGCCTCTGTCTATATTCAAATAAATACGTACCAACAAACAGTCTGCCCCTAGGATCAGCCTTCGCATCGTTTATCCTGTTATCAGGGTTTTCCTGGTCCAGTTCCGCCACTTTGCGGATGACTTTGGCCTCTCCCTCGCCATCCCACTGGACCACCACCACATTGCGCTTCACACCCACGACGAATTTATCCTTCTTACCTTCTACTGGGATAATGAAGCCGGGCATATCATCTGTAATAGAAATTAGCTTCAAATTCAGTATAAACTTCTTTGATCGACTTCGAAAAAGGAGAATGCTCAATTCGAATGTATATTTTTATGTTAAAAGCATTTTAGAAACTATATTATTTCAATTTTTTCAGAATTTTCAGAACCATACTTCAAAAGTTACAAAAAAATCTCGTAGAAACATCTACCTACATTTTTTAGACATATCCCAAAATATTTTTCATCCCTCAATTCAATATGACAATATACAGTGACATAAGTTCAAAATAGAAAGAAAAAATACTAAATATTCTTACCTAACTTAGCTCTAGTGTGTTTGTTGGTGGCTGGGTCATACTTGTGTATGGTCTTGTCGAAGATGCTGACGAAGAAGAGGGCCTGGTGGTCGTGCGACCAGTGCGGGCCTTCCCCGAGCCACACGGGCTCCGTCACTGCGGTAACTTGGGGGGCCATCTAGAAAGAACCGGAGAAGAAAGGAATTATTATATGTATACTAGCGATTCACGACAGCTTCACTCGCCTGTGTCCCTGAGGCAAAACATAGTATTAACTATTGACCTATGTATTACTCCAGGTCATTCTCTATCTGTGTACTCAATTTCATCCAAATCCATCCAGCCGTTGCAGCGTAAAGGAGTGACAAAGAAACACACATACTAACTTTCGGATACAAAAATAATTAAAAAGTCGGATAGTATTATCTTTGTATATATTACTTTATTATCATAAAAATATTATGAACGTTTTAAATAGATATAAATAGTTATTAGCCAGCGTTAGCCATATAATTTTTTTTTTTTTGTTAATAATATTGACAAATATTAACATTAATATTTATACGATTCTAACGTCACTCAATTGCCATCAATGTTTTGCCTTCCAAGAACCTCTTCACTAACACTTAAACTTTATGTTATGGTATTAAAGTTCAAATTGACTTTTAAGTATTATTACGAATCTTTTGTATGGGAGTATAGAAAAGTGTTGTTTTTAGATTTATTCAGGCATTTTTTTAAATTTTTCTCTCCGTAAGAACTATCCTCGTACTTCGAGGAATATTCTAAAAAAAGAATTAACGAAATAGGTTCAGCTGCTCTCGAGATTTGCGCTTATCACGACATTCAGCGATTTATTTTTATATTATAGATGAATGTTTGTTAATGAGCGTTTGTTTGTTACTTTTCCATAGCGTAAAGGCACAAAAAATTTGAGTAAAATCGAAATCGGAATAACAAAACGACATTTTACATCTTCGATTCGTTTTAAGAATACAGCATCTCCTACATCTCTACTACTTCTACAAGCTCTCATATGAAGCCAAGCATTTTACAGCAACTGATAAGAAACAGAGGGAAGTTTTCTTTTAATTGGTACTGTTTACTTTATAAGACTCGAACCTACGAGTACGTACTCTTAAGCTAAAGAATTACAGCATATAGGTGTTCGTGAGCGAAGCGAGGGCGTGTCACTAGTGAGTCATAAATCGATTATACTCGTAGCTCACTTAAGAAACCTTAAAAAACACGTCGTAATTTTAAACGGCAACGACCTGCCATAAAACCTGATTATATCATATACGTAAAAAAAAAAGATTATAAAACCAGTTCTGAAAGATGATAAAAATTGCCGCAGCGTTAATCAGAGTAGAGAACAGTATCTAAAAGATATAATCAAAAATACTTTAGATTGAAAACATAATTTTATATCTGCTGGTTCAAACAACGCGGGACTAATGCTTATAATATTATTAATAGGGAATATGATTAATTTTATTTATTTTTTATACAATAGCTTACATCGTTCTATAATTGTAATAAAATCTCCAGCTCCAAAAAACTAAAATATTAAAAAAAAACTTTAAAAATATAATTATTATAGTATTGGGTGTGGTGCCGAGGTCGGCCCCAGTTATGGTCCATTGTAGCTCAAAAAAAAAAATGAAAATAAAATAATAATAATGAAATATAATACCGAATACTTTAAGCGCCCGCCATTTCGCGTGCTTGGTGTGACGTCAAAGTATGATATAAGAGCCAGAGCCAGAGTTGCCGATTTAGCGCTAAAAATGACGACTTTTGCTGAAGAAAAAGTCTATTACAGCGATAAATTGGCAGCACTGGCTTTGTTATATCATACTTTGACGTCACATTCGATCTGACCAATGGCGGTGCGTTTCAATTACTTTGAATTTCCCACGCCATAATTGCAGTTTTTAATAATCATAAAGAAATTACATTAAAAAATATTGATATAGGCTTAATTCAAAAGCGATAAAGATTATAAAACAAAATATATTTCACTTTTATTATAATCACACGCATATTCTCTATTACTAGCAGACCGGACAAATGTCCTGTCTAAATTCCAACATTGTTTGCGATCTATTATTTCATACAAATCTTTCTTAGAATCATATAGATTTTTTTTTTCAATTTCTCAAAATGTCTCACTCGTGAAAACAGCGTAAATCAGCGTGCGAGAAAATATCTAACGTTGAAACAATATAAAATTTTAAGCCCAAAATTGAGTCCAATGTGAAATCCGTCAGAATGTACTTAAGTTTATCTTATGTAGAAGTAACCGTAACTGTTACGTCATATCGCGTATTGTATTGTATACTAGCATTACCCGCGGCTCCGCCCGCTTTCAGATGACCAAAAACCAAATTCTTAGGTTTTACATATAAGTATACTCTTACAATGCAGTTTTCGTATTTCTTCTCAGAAGTGAGATATTTTCCCGCGGTAAAAAGTATCCTATATGTTGATATCTCTCTCGGATAACGAGCTATCATCATACCAAATTTCATCAAAATCTGTCCAGTGGTTTTCTCGTGATGCGGTAACAGACAGAGACAAAATTTTTAAAAACTATAGATTCGGACTCTGTATCGATAATAATGTCTATTTCAATTAGATTTTCCAAAAAAATATTTAATGTACAGATTCGACTTAATTACAATTTTATTATATGTACCTATAGACATTATACCGACGCGGCGACCGTTAAAATTCGTTACAATTATAATTCAAATTGCCAAAAAACTCAACAGTTGTATGACATCCACACATAATATTATAAATAACTCTGTTTGTTTATACGTTTGTTATCTTTTTAAGCCTAAACTGCTAAACGTATTTAGAAAATTGGTATTTAGATAGTTTGAGACCCTGGAAAGGACATTTAATTTTTACCTCCGGGGTAAAATAAATCTCTTAAAGAGATAAGTTATCCTTTGTCAACATTTTGTTATTTTATTTTGTATAACGTATATTTTATGGTACATAAATAAATAAATAAATAAAAATAATATCATCCCTTAAGGGAGTGAAAAGGGGAATGGAAGTTTGTTTGGGGAATCAATAATTTCTTAAGTAAGAGATATAAAACTCATCATTCCTATGTATATATACATAGTTTATCGATTTCATACTAACCGTCAAAAGTTACCTCGTAGTACGTAGCACCTATGTTATATATTGAATGGAAATGGGCATAATAAGTTAAATTTTTTCGTACGCTATTAAATAATTAGTTTAAATAAATTAAAAAACGCTCTTGACTTATTCTAATAATATATTGAAATCCTTAAAGGGAATCAAGAGTCCTATCTATCCACGTTCTGTCTCTTTCATCAGGTCAACTCGTTGCTACCAAATTATTGTATTATCCGGAATCCAAATTTTATATATCTACTTAAAATCTACTTAAAAAAATTAGAATGTATACCACAATAAAAGAACTATGCCGAAGTCGGTTTGAATGTGTCTTTTATTTAGTTTATAATTAAAGCTAATAAAACTTACAATATCCAATGTTTTATAGACGATGAGTTGCAGACACAAGTGAGGACACACAAACAAACAAACGTATACATTCCACAATTCAACTTCACAAATAATCTAAACTCCACAGACTACAGTAAAACTACAACTAATTGAATAGTATCTAAAGATGACGTAAGCCCAGTCCGATCATAGAGCGGGGCGAATGGGTTTTACTTTTTACTCTAAATACTTATATAGGAGACACGTATTACGTACGTATTAATTTTATCATCGATTAGCATTGCCCGCGGCTCCGCTCGCGTCCAGATGACCAAAAATCAAATTCTTAGGTTTTATATATTAGTATACTCTTACATTGCAGTTTTTGCATTTTTTCTCAAAAATGAGATATTTTCCCGCGGTAAAAAGTATCCTATATGTTGACCCGGATAACCAGCTATCACCATACCAAATTTTATCAAAATCCTTCCAGTCGTTTTTCTGTGATGCGGTTACAGACACACAGACAGACAAAAATTCTAAAAACTATATATTCGGCCTCTGTATCGACAATTATGTTTACTTCAATAAGATTTTCCAAAAAATATTTAATGTACAGATTCGGCTTAGTCACAATTTTATTATATGTATAGATTATTGTCACTCGCTTTCCGCATAAAAAATATAATTCGCTTTCACAAGTACCTATCTTCCTCGTAACCAAGATAAATATCTACAATCTATATCGCTAATAGAAATGAAACAACATCATACGATATTTGTCATTAATTCATTCTTTCCACACCCTACGGGAATTTAATGTATTTCCGGGATAAAAAGTAGCATAAATGATTTCCGGCAAAATTCCATAAACATTTTTTTTTATTTCTATTTATAACCTCTACATCAAAACAGGTCCTAAGTAATCGATTAAACGATTGAACACACAGACAGACAATAATTTAAATTAATTTTGCATTTATTTACATTTCAAACATATATTATAGTTTTTTATTGTTTAAAAATTATTGACTTAAAAACAACTTACGATATTTTTTTAGTCGTAAGTTGTAAAAGGTCAATGTATGTGATATAATTCCACTTTTATCTAATATTGTATAATACAACGTGAATCATACGGTCCATGTGTCGCTACTGAGTATAGAATTTATGAGGAAAATATTATTATTTCCTTCTCTGTATACCAAGACATTGTAGCGGAATCAATTTTATTTTTGGTTAGCGAGCGACGCTGTAAAGCATTCGAAACGGGAGTGTTTACCAAAAATCAAAACGAATCCGCGAAAAAATCCATGAAGATAGTTTAATTTAAATTGTTAAATATTAGCGTAAATCTAAGAAAGTGTGATTGTAGCGGAAGCACTTATAGCATTTTTGAGCGGCGGCGCGGAAATGCTGTGTATAAATGTGTAAAAATATGTTTAAGACAATTCAAAGTTCGGCAATAATATGTAGAATCTACCAAGGCATACTTATGTTTTGGTATAATTGTATAACGTAGTATATAAACTTTAATAATAGCATTAATAATTATTACGTGATCGTCGACACTCAAGCATTTCATTTCTCTCGTCCTTTTAAATATCTGATTGCACGATACATAAACCGCACACATACGCCTGCGTAACTTTCGCGTTTATATAATAATAGTCTGATTGTCAACTGCGAGTACATAGAAGAATTAACGAAATTTAAACATAAAATTCTGAGTCGAATCTGTACATTTTTTTTTAATGAAATAGTCATTATTAATGGATACGGAGGCCAAATCTATACTTTTTAGAATTTCTGTTTGTCTGTATGTCAACACATCACGAGAAAACCACTGGACACATTTTGATGAAATTTAGTGTGATGATAGCTGGTTATCTGGGTCAACATATAGGATACTTTTTACTGCGGGAAAATACCTCATCTCTGAGAAATCTATTCTAAACGTTAAACTTACTCTAATAAAATATTTAGTACCTATGTCATAATATAGCATTACATAAACACAGTTGCTTTTAATGTTATATACCTACATGTATAAAAAAAATACATTAGGTTTTTCATTGAAAAGGAAAGAAAAGTACAAAGTTACATTAACCACAAAATCACCTTTAAAGTAATTATCCCACCATCAAAGGCAGTTTTTTACTTGATGTGACTAATCATTGACTAGCATCTAGCGTAGTGGTCTGAGTATGCACATTGCACATACTACGCCGGAGAGAGCGGATTCGAGTTCGGTTAATGGTAAATATTTCCTCACCGCAAAACCTTACCAAGGCGAGATTCGGGGGTCCCAGGGCGGTCTAAATATAAATTATTTAAAGGCCGAAGTAAAATGAATTGAATAAAACAAGTTTGTAGCACACACTGCTTAATGACGACATGAAATAAATATTTTAGAATATAAATCATAACTAACACTCACTATATAAACAAATAAAATACAAAAAATAAAAACGATAACGTAACGTCTGCAATCCTGCTCAGTATTGTTCCATCACAAAAAGAGAATTAAGTCAATCAGTATAATAGTGGGATATCCCAAGGGGACCTAATTTTCAATAGACATGTCCGGTCTATCAACCCGCACTTGGAAAACCAGAGCCCAGCAGTGGGATGTCGTTTATAGTACTCGGAGTACCTACGAGTATTACCTAACCTTTCTACAAATCTTAAATCACATTTATCAGTTATATCAAGTTTACAAGACTTAATCATATCTTTGAAAATGGAAAATGATAAAACTCTTCAAATTTGGCACATGACCCCCCATACACACCTGTCCATCTCCTGTTATCTACTGTAAATAGAATTGGCAAAAAACTCAAAAAACATATTGAATAATGTTGATAGTACAAACAAAATTGCGTTTAGGAAAAGCGATACAACCGATGAATCTAAATATACTGTATAAAAAGTTTAGCTGATTGTATGTCTATCAGGCATTCGAGAACAGCTAACTGAATTTCGTGAGACTTTTTGGAGACCTCAAATAAAAACATAAGTTTCGTTTGAATTAGTCTAATATACTTTCCATTGCTCCTGTACATAGTGCATACTTCATATGATACCTCCTTGAATAGATAAAAGGTAAAAAAGAGAGAAAGAACAAATAAGTATAGTTCTAGAAATAGACACTTTTGACCAATTGCAACGAATGAGATTTGTAAAAACAAAACAAATGATTCTAGACCCAAAAAGTTTTCTATCAGCTATAATTGAAAAGTTCCAATGTTCATCTTCCTGATCATCAGATCATCTCGGTGAAATGGAATCATTGAATCATCATTTGGAAGCTGAGTAGTATGAAAATGGACCTTCACAAAATTAAGATAAAAGTGTACCTAATATGAATTTACTAGTACCGTTTAGTTTAGTACAGTTGGAGTCAAAGAATGGTTGTACCGAAAGCTTTCACCAGTTTGTGGAAAAATGCACCAAACGTTTATTTTACATCTTGTGATCGACTGATTCTCCAATGTTAACCTAGAGGACTATAATTTTGTTAACAATAATATTCTATAGAGAAATCTTATATATTTATCAACCTATATATGTATTTAACTTACCTTATACCTACTCGTATACATATATATTTGCCTTATTCTTATATACATAAATAATTTAACTTCTAAGGCTTTTAAAAAATGGCGGCAGTATCTATGAAACATCTTACGCTGACCAAGACGTATATATAATTATTGCTCTTCGACACAATTGATAAAATTAGTTTAAAAAAAAACTTTTATTTTATGCACATCGTGGCACAGTTACCTTCAAATGAAAAGAGTTGCCAATCTTCTTTTTATAATACTAAGAAATGCAGAATAATGTTTGACATTCACGTAAAATTATAGAAGAGACTTTTAAAGAACACCATTGTAACTCAAAATAAAAAAAAACAATTATGAATATTTTATGAAAAAATTAAATAAAAAAATGCTACTACATTAAGTTACAACATTGTTCCCTAAATTAACGTCCCAACTACCCCAAAGAATATCGACAAGCATTACAAATCTTACAAAATATGTACTTAAAACTTGGAAATACTCACGGAAAATATGTCAGAAATCCTAGAGAGTAACAAACGTGAAAGATATGTACAGTAATAATAAAACATAAAGATAGGCGAGTCGATGGTTTTTATAGTTTCATATCTAATCTGGTACAATCACATCTACAGATTAACTTTACAGCACTCACTTACATACAATTTGCGTGAATTAAATTGTATCTAGGTATGTTAGCGCAGAATTTGTGAAAGACGATAACAGTTAATTATGCAAAGTGGTCGACATTTTGTATGCTACAATTTATAAGCTGTAAACTATCTTTTAGCAAAGTTTTTATCAATTTGCAGCATCAAATACCTTTCTGTTAAATAGAAGGGATCAACAAACTCTTTACCCCACTAGCTATGTCCTTTACGTAAGTGTAGACATTCTACTCCTTGCTTTTCTCATAAAAAGTAGCCTATCTTTTACTGAAAGTTTGTACTCACCAGTGAGTCTCGTTAAAATCAAATAAGCAATCCTTCTGCCATCCTTTATTCTATAGAAAGTAATATTCTTTCGGGATAATAATTAGCCTTTATCCTTCTTGCCTAACTTGTATATCTGCCAGTGACAGTTGTCTTAAAATCGCTTTAGCTCTCGAACTAGAGAAAACAGATATTTGGACTTCGACACCGTGAAAATTATCAGAGATCGTAATTAGCGGTAGCATTTTTGATATCAGATATTATTCATTTGTAAATGTGAATGTATATATAAATGAAAACTGTAATAACGAAATTATATTTTTGCCCGAGGGAAAAATAAAGTTTGACAAAAAAACCATATTCGTTTCGAGTTGACTGAATTATTTATTTAATAGTAGTTGTCTCGTATTTAAATACCTTAGTTAGGGCCAAGTCTTTAAAGACTTGGGTCGCAACTCCAAACCCTAAACCTTAAAAACCTTGTATTTTTTTGCCTGTATTTGTTTTTTAAGTCTAATTGTAAGTTTTTTTATGGTAACTTAATAGTCGCCCAGAAATTTGATTAAATGTTGCATAAAATATGCATTTTCAGATAAACGTGTAAGCAATTTCTAGATAAAATCGTGACATAAGAATTTCTGATAACAGCCTCTCAAGACAAACACTATCGATACTTATTCCAACCTGTGTCTTCGAAAAAATAACAAAAATCTAAACAAACATTTTCACGAATACTATCGTCTAGTGGTCAAAACTCGATTATCACCATTAATTAAAATTTGAGGGAAACATATAATCCATACTAATATTATAAATGTGAAAGTGTGTTCGTTTCTTTGTTTGTCCTTCTTTCACGTCGAAACGGAGTGACGGATTGGCGTGATTTTTTATGTGGAGATAGTTGGAGGGCTGGAGAGTAACATAGGCTACTTTTACTTTACCGCGGGAGATTATCTAATTCCCACGGGATAACACGTTATAATACAATCCAAAAAAAATATTTATGATCAGAATTATTTGAAACTTGGTATTAATGCTCTTCAATAAAATTTAATAAATACGTGTTTTAGCATTTTTCGAAATTCGCCCTATTTCGGGTAAAATAGGGGATGAAAGTTTGTATGAAACTACCTTTTTAGAGATATTTTTGTAGTTTTAGCGCGAGCGAAGCGGCGGGTTCTGCTAGTATGAATATACTTTCACTATCTAGTATATATATTTATACAAAAACAAAATTGCTTCCAAAACTTTCTACTGATAACACAAAAAAAAGCTATTGATAGCTACTCAAAAAAACACAGAAAATCGTTTGACAAACACAGGAGAAAAAATTACTTCCTGAACGGTTTTGTCTGTGTCGATTTATATATAGAATACTAGCAGACCCGGCCACGCGTTGCTGTGGCGCACTTATAACTTCGTAAGTTAATTTGAATAGTTAATTAATTTCTCAGCTTCTCCGGATATCAAAATCGTAAATTTTGCAATAAAGAAAGGAAATAATCAGGATAAAACCTATCCTATCTATTAAGTTGGAACAAATCATCTTTTTTTTTTTAAATTCGTTAAGATCTGACAAATAGTTTCTGAGTTCATCCCGGACCAACATCATGACACGGGAATTTTATATATTATTAAGATTATAAACTGTTAGTAATATGGTAATAAGTAATATACTGATACCCCACGAGATTTTTTTTAATGAAAAAGTTAGCTGAGATATCTTAGTCCTTATGGATCGTTCTAGAATATAACAGGATATTAGCAATATGTACAAAATAAAAACAACAAAATAATAATGGAACCATTTATTCATACTTTTATTAAAAGTAATCCTTTAGCGTTTAAATCGATTTAAATTGGACAACAAACAGACAAACTATCACATATCTATATATTGATGACGATAAAGAAGATCTAATCTTGCTTTATAAATATATATATATATATATATATATATATATATATATATATATATATATATATATATATATATATATATATAGTTTATCTCTCGTAATACCTGTCAGTGTGTTTGTATGCACTCAGCTTGTGATGTTAGATTACCTAATCTAAATCTATCCTGTATTTTAATGCTGTACAAAGATGAACTTAATGAGATATTAATATGTTAATCCTGCTTTACAATGTTTTAATGGTACTATAATTTGATTTTAATGATATTTACCTATTTGAATTTACTTATTTTTTTATATTATACTTTATTCGCGATTTGCCCTAGCTTCGCTGGAGTCTCACTAGGTAACTAAAAATATGTATATAATCTAGTCCTACAAATATGTATATAATAACTAGGTATCTAAAAATAGTTTGTAAAAATATTAGTATGGATTATATAAAATCGTGCCTCGGAGAGCACGTAAAGCCGTCGGTCCTGCGCCTTAACTCTTACCGGTCGTGTCTCGTGTCGTCCCACCGGAGTATGAGAGTGACAGGAATAGAGAGTGCACGTTGTGTCTGCGCGTACACGCGCTGCACTATAATATCTCCTGCGCAGTTGGCTAGTCTCAATGAGATTGGCCGCCGTAGCCGGAATCGGCTAGGAGAACATCATCATAAAATCTAATTAAAGTTACATCCAAAGCAAATTATTCAATTTATGAGACCGATTTCCATCCCCACGTTACACACATAGTATCACTATACCAAAAAATAAGATATTAAATAAAAACAAGGCTTACCTATGTCTAAGTAAATAATCTTCTCTTGACGAAAAATGTGTTTTGTTTAAAATTTTACAGTTGCATAGGTTTTGATAATTTGATCACTTCAACTCCTTTCCCAAATACACATACTACAATGGGGTCACTAAAAAGAGAGTAAGAAAATATATTATTAGATAATTAACGAGGAGTAAAAGCTAGTTTTGTTGGTATCAGTAGTAGTTATTGACTAACATATATGTATAAATAAAATAAATAAAACATGTACGGCTGCAAATCCGGAGGCCTTGAGTTCGAATCCGGGTAAGGCCAAATATAGTTAGTTATCTGGGATTTTTATGAGAAATTCTTATTAATGGTTTGTTTTTGGGAAGTTGGTGGTGTTAGGTGTTAGACAACCTGACTTATCACCGGACTGTGAAAAGACATGACTAGTGTCAGTAAGATCGGTCAATGTGGAAAAAATGCATTTGTTCTCTAGCACCGTTATTTGATTTTGTGTTTAAAATCTTAAGGAAAGAACAGAAGAAAACTTCTTATCTGAAAAACCCAATAAATAAATCTGACCCGACCTAGGGTTCGAACATTAAATCCTAGATTATAATAATAAAAAATGTAAAGGAGACGCTACATAACCGCAATATGGCTTAATATACGGATTAAACTAAGCAACACATTTGTAAACGTAACAAATAGATGTAGTATATAATGTAGTGTAACTTTCATAAAATCGATTTAGTCATCAACTTGCCTAAGAGTATCGATAATATCTAATCCTTGTATATCAGGTACATCACTATAACTTTGTGAAATAAACTCGCATTTAATGCCGATATTCACAGACCACTTTAACAAAGTGATCCTTTGATCGATACTCGTTGAAATCATCAAATTATCGATTATTTTTAATCCAGTTATTTGAGAACAGTGAAATTTGTCAGAAGACCATGAATAAATTACTTTTATACTATTAAATTCATTGAATTGTAGTAATACTAGATGTATAGCATTATCATCCCCACCAGTCGCAAGTAAAAATCGATTATCATCGATTACTTTAATATCGATACAATTGATGCCCGATTTATTTGTTTTCGTTTCAAAAATCGGAATCTCTACTATTTTTGTATTGATTTCCCAGAAAGCCACAAAACCTCTTGTTGTTGTTGTTACTAATACATTCTGGTTCGATATTCGAAATAAGTTCGTTTTTAATATACACGTTTTGTGGTATTTTATTTCTTGTACCATGTTCATTGATTTTTCATCTAATTTTAACTCGAAAATTCTTAACACCGCATCAGAGCACGCGGCATTTATCAGAAAATTAAATTCATCAATTCTAGAGATTACCAAATCCATTATTCTCGTCTCCGGATCAAAATCTATGGAGCGGTTTTTCCAGTTTCTATTTCTTTCCTTATCTGTGCCTTTTATTTGATAATCGATAATTTCTTCACAAATTATTTTATTGGTATCAGTTTGGAATATTATTATTTTTGCGCATATCTGAGCTCTTCCGCCCGCTGATACTAAGAGAACTTTATTTTGGTCTAAACTAAATGTTTTTAGAGTTCTAATACTTGATAGTTGTTTGAAATTAGCTTTTTCCTTAAATGTTACATTGGAATTTGAACTTGATATCCTCAAGGTGGTGTCTTCTCCACCAGATATGAAGAAGATTTCAGAAATGCTTTTAAATGTCTTCAAACAGTTGATTTCTTTAGAATGGGTGCCATTAATGATATTAGCAGAAGTTATTTTTCTAAGTTGAAATAGTTCTACATTTAGAGAAGAATTCTTGATGTACATCAGTTTAATAAACTCTTCATAATAGCCATCGACTTTATCAAAATATCTAACGGCATCCCAAGACCTGTGTCCACCTCCACAATTGACTTCTATTACTTTCAAATTATTTTTAAGATCAAACACAATGAATGTCCTTTCTTGAAATCCACAAACAAAATTTTCTTCTTTATCTAGAAACTTCTCAACCCATTGAAACTCGAGATTTTTGGCCATCATATACTTAGTTGACTCATTTGAATATGTGAAATATTTGACCGAACCATCTCTCCCCGTTGTTATAATTTCATTATGCTTTATTATTATTGACGTAGCACCATATTTTCCATGTACTTTCTTAAAAGTTTTCAAAGGTTCTTTAATTCCAAATCCATATATGTATATGTGACCACATCTGTCTGACACAACCAAAATTTTGTTTTCTACGCTTATACCACTAGCTGTTAACCATTTTTCTTTAGATGGAGGAAGACGAAAACTTTGAAGCACTTCAAATTCATTTTGTTTTGAAGCTAAAATTGTAATATTTCCATTATCAGAGCAAAGTACTAAATGTTGATTGCCTGCCCATTGCAAAGATAGAATTTTTCCTAACGTCAATGTTGTGTCAATTACCCTCGAAATTTCATCTTTTGTACAGTTCTCAATAAATATGTCTAATTTTCCATTCATATCTACAACGGCTATTATCTGCTTGCATGAAGATACACTAAGTAGTTTATAAGTTGAAGTATGATTTAGTTCATATACTGTACTACTTTTTGCATTCAAATTGTAGTAGATAATCTCATTTCTTTCCGTCATGATAACTATATTTTTTCTAGCAGTAAAATCTACTTTTTTAGGTGATAAAACATCAGTAATTATTTCTTTTTGGCTATATTCAGTAACTAATGTAAGAGGATGTAAAATAACACCACAATCTCCACCACCAGTTACTAAATATTTATTATCTGTATCTAAAGACCATAGACAAGCATTTTGATGTGATTCAAGTTTTCTCAATAACATTCCTTCGTAGTTCCAAAAACAAATTCTGGAATCTTCCCCTATAGATATAATGTAATCATCAGCTATACAACTTCTCATGACTCTAGCTGTGTGTCCATATAATTCATATAAACAATTTATTTTGGCATTTTCCCAGTAAGCCTTTGACTTATAATTAAAATTAGAACTGTTTATGGTCCAAACTCTAACAGATCTATCATCAGACGTAGTTACTATTATATTTTTTTCTGGTTCACAGCTAATTGAAAATATGACTCCCTGAAAAATTTAAAACATTAGGTAAATCCCCATTTGGTCTGAAAACTTCTTACACACTCTAAATCCTAGCTAAAAGTAAGAAATGGGTCTCTGATAAAATTATGAGGACTCAAGTTAAAACAGGGATTTGAGTTAATACTAATTAAAAGATATATAGTAAAATTCAGATGTTTTCATATTACAGATTAAGTTCAATAATAATTAACAAGTGGTCAATATTTATGTTAGCAGATTAATATAAACTCTGTTAAAATAAGTAAATTAAAATAACAAAACTATCAATAGTATAAGTATTAAAATAAGTAATTTCCCAACATATTAAAAAAATAGTCATAAATCATAAATGTAAAACTGAATGAACAAAAAACTGTTAATGATATATTATATAAATATAGTGCATTAAGAAGTTCATAGAACATTTTTTTAATTTAAACTATAGTTTTTTTTTTAATTTTGATATTTTTTTTACCTTATGGCCCTTTAAATAGTGTATAGATTTTTTAGCATAGCACAAGTGTAAAATGACTTCTGAAAACACAGTGCCACTAAACACTAGGATATCATCTTGTAATTTCATTAGCAGTCCACTGTATAAAATCGAATTTTCTTTATTTATGTATTGATCTTCTAATGTTTGTGTCACTGAATTCCAAATCTGAGAAAAGTATAATTACTATTAGAAAAAAAAACAAGATTATTTAATTTTATTACCTGAAAATTAAAATCTAAGTAACTAGTTAATTAAATAAATAAATATTGTCCTTTTACTATAGAACTCCTGTTAAGACAATGCTAAGAAATCAAACGATGTTATTAAGTTGATGAGATTTTCTTACCTGCACTATATTATGAGCAGACAGTAGTGCAACTTTATCGTTAGAGAGCCAAATGCCAGAGTGTATCCAATCATCACACACTAAAGGCTCTGTTTCACGAAGAAACAGTTCACAATTATCTTCACGTTCGGATGCATCATTTAATGTTAGCACTGTAAACTGTTTACCACCAAACACAAGAAGCTTAGAAAAGCAATGTGAAGGAACAATTCCATATATCTTCTGCCCTCTTAAAGTACATATTTTTTGCATATATTTCTCAGAATCCCTATTAAATATTTCAATATTACTACCAATACCTGAACAAAATAATAAACTTAAATAAAGATGCAATATTTACATAAATATTATATTTTATAACCTCTCTACTTACCAGCTAAAATATATTGGTTATAGATTTTTACAGCCGTCACATCTGTTCGAGTCAATAAAGACATTTCGAGGGTTTTTTTATAAATGTGGCAATGAATATTGTTTAATTTATTAAAAAATAAAATGTTGCAAAAATATTTTACTTCGATAATTTAAATCGACAACTGACAATTGACATATTGATTATTGACACTTGGCATTTCTGAACTCATGCTTGTCCCGTTCCAATTGACATTTCAATGTTATACGTTCAAGAAAATTACCTTTAATAATGACAAAAATAGAATATTTCTTAAATATTGGAATATAAAACCTAGGAGCATAATATTATTATGTAACTTAATAATATTTTATATTATATAAAAATAATATCACCTTAAACCTTGTAATGTATCCGATTTTTTTATATTGATGGGGAAGTAACGTCCTTTTTTACGTCCCACTGTTAGGCACTGGCCTAACAGGGGAACCACGCCATCCATAGACCAACATACTTGCCAGTGCGAGTAGGTGGATTCAAAAACTACTTACTTTCAAAAACTAGTTTTTCATTGTATGGTACCTAAGTGGTAATAATGTTGAAATTTTAATTTTCACATGGGAATATATGGGATGCGAGACCAGAAATTTAATGCCGCTTCTCTTTCCTTCATCAAGAGAGCAATTCGCTATTGGGCTATCATTATCTTTTCATTATTATATTATTTATTAACAAGCATGCTTGTTATTGCTCGAAGACAGTTCCTAATAAATATCTCTACGTAGTGGCGTCGAAAAGTGACGTTAAGACAAACTAAAGAATAAAACTCAAAAACCCTAAGTTACCTATATTTGTTTAAATAAAACATTTGATATATCAAATTAAATTATTTATGTCAATAATCAATATATTTCATATCAAATTGTGAACACAAATTCATAGTTTTATTCATCTATACATATAATAAAATTGTAACTAAGCCGAATCTGTATATTAAATATTTTTTGGAAAATCTTATTGAAATAGACTTTACTATAGGAGGCCGAATTTGTAGATTTTAGAATTTTTGTCTGTCTGTCTGTTACTGCATCACGGGAAAACTACTAGAGGGATTTTGATGAAATCCGGTATGGTGATAGCTGGTTATCCGGATCAACATAAATACGATAGGTACTTTTTACCGCGGTAAAATATCTCATTTCTGAGAAAAAATACAAAAATTGCAATGTAAGAGTATACTAATGTAATGTAATGTAAGGTGGACTCGTTTTCCGCACTTAGACTCTCTTTTGATCCGTTGTGCGTGCGAATCCTGGCTATATTAGCCAGCCTAGCTCCGGCAAAAAGCGCAGAAGTTTCCTGGGAACTTCACAGGCTTCGCGGAGCGACCTCACTGGTCCGAGGATTTCTTCACGTTGAGAACTTACCGCTACGCATTCCAGGATTACGTGGGCAGCTGTTTCTTCAGCGCCGAGGCACCCTCTGCACAGAGGGGTGTCCGTTGCGCCGATGTTATATAGGTGTTTGTTCAAGGGACAGTGGCCCGTTATCGTCCCTATCATTATTTTGAGATTTGTTCTATTGAGGTTTATTAAGCGTTTTGTAAGTCGTGGGTTTACTGCAGGCAGAGCTGATCTTGATTGTCTGCAGTCTGCAGTTTGTGACCATCTGTTGTTTTGTAATGTCGTGGATCTTTGGCGGATCCAGGAGCGAATCTGTGCAAAGGGTATGGGGAGAAGCGGGAGTGGGCCAGTCACTTCTAGTTTTGACCCCCTCTTTGCAAGTTCGTCAGCTGCATCGTTGCCAAGTGAACCACTGTGTGCCCTGATCCATTGAAGGGTGACCTGATTTGTTGTTGATATCAAGTCCAGGGCATTGTGACATTCACTTATTAGTTTGTTGTTGGTTTGTTTATTATTTAGCGCCTGCAGAACTGCTGCACTATCGGAGAGTATTTTTATATTGTAGTTGTTTACTTCACGACTGTACACGGTTCTTGCGGCTTCCGTTATGGCTACACATTCGCATTGGAAAATCGAGCTGTGTATGCCTAATGGTATTTGTATTTTAATGTTGAGATCAAGGGAAAATACACCGGCTCCTGAGCCTTCACGTGTCTTTGAGCCATCAGTATAAATCCGTAGCTCATTGGCAGGTGAGTGGTCTTAAGAGTATACTAATATGTAAAGCCTAAGAATTTGGTTTTTGGTAATCTGAACGCGGGTGGAGCCGCGGGCAATGCTAGTCTTCTATACATATAATAAATATTCTAACTGAGTCGAATCTGTAAATTAAATATTTTTTGGAAAATCTTATTGAAACACATTATTATCGATGCAGAGGCCGAATCTATAGTTTTTAGATTTTTTGTCTGTCTGTCTGTTATCGCATCACAGAAAAACCACTGGAGGGATTTTGATGAAATTTGGTGTGGTGATAGTTGGTTATCCGGGTCAACATATAGGATACTTTTAACCGCGGGAAATATCTCATTTCTGAGAAAAAATACAAAAACTGCATTGTAAGAGTATACTGATATGTAAAACCTAAGAATTTGGTTTTAAGTCATCTGAAGGCGGGCGGAGCCGCGGGCAATTCTAGTTATTAATATTATTTGACCGCTTTATGGGTCTGATTCCTGAAGTGCCATAGCATTTTATCTGGTGGTACCACGGTCAAGGTTTATTTTTGTTTGTGTAAAGGATAAATTAAAACTCCACAAAAGATGAGTCAATTCATCATATCAAATACATTTTTATACATTTTTTTAATTAACTAATCACTCAGATATTGATCCATTGGGTAATGTTCCTTGTATTTCTTTAGATGTTTTTCCATTTGCTGCGTTTGTTTCCTGAAAAAAATACGATATGTTAAAAATGGCCGTGTATTCAGTGAGAGGAAGTAACAAACATACAAACATAAATATTCGCATTTATAATAGAAGTCTAATTCCTGCTCTAACAAGTATCTTGTAAAGATAGCTCAGTAATTATGGATTTTGTCAATGACGCCTATTTGAATGTTTCACCCTGCATAGCTGTTTTAAAATTATATGTATGTATTTCATAAATATTTATTTTTAATTAATATTCTCGACCATATACGAGTATGTAGACGTCAGCTCAACTTACATTGCGAGCTTCTAAATTTCTGAAACTCATTTTTTTAACTTTGTCGTGTTCATATAAACTTTCAATCATCATCGTTTTACAATCTATAACAAAGTTTCAACCAAAACAACTGAATAGTATTTTAAAGCATTTTTTTCAATAAATGTTTCACGTGATTATTTACATAATTTGACATGACGATTGAAATAAAATAATACTAAATGTTTAGCGAAGCTTAACACAATACATTAGAGAAACCCGCAGCAAAATCAGTTAAGCCGTTTCTGCGATTAACGCGTATAAACGCACAGACAAACAGACAGAATTCTAAAATTCACTTTTGAGTTCTATTGCATTAATAAAAACCAGCCACAATAGTTTTTCTCAAATATCTTCCATGTACAGACAGCGATTAGTTACAATTTTATAATATGAATAGATGTAAATATAGCTATCTTACTGTAGGTTGGGAGGCATATCGTAGTACACGTCCTCGAGCATTTCTTTCCAATGAGGTTTCTTTTTCTTTTCCGCATCTTGCATTGTTCTTACAACAAAGTTGCGAATATCTTTTGTATACGTGTTCTCTGCCTCGTTATCCCACAGACCTAAGCATTTTTGATATTTTACATATTAACAAATAATCTGTTTAATTATGAAATGATCTTAGTATATGAAGAAATAAATTTGAAGAAATTATTAACTTAATACGCTTTTTTTGTTTATTTATAAAAAAATATTTACAAAAAACTTGTTAATAATTAAAGAAAAAACAGAAAATTAATTTAATTTAAAATTAAATACATATTATTTATTAAATATTGCTATTAACTTATAAAAAAAATATACCATCGATATATAAACACTTAAGATACACAATTAGCATCTTCAAAATGTCCTCAAAAAGAAGTGCACAATTCGACAATTTCGAATTTCGAATTGCGCTTTTTTCATTTCTTTCGTTCATTGCTTTTCGGATGACAATTCATTGAACTATCGATATTTTTTGGTATTTATTCATTTGTTTAACTTAACGTCACATGCTGACGTCACTTTTAGAGGAGATACTTGCTAGGAAATATGTTTTTATATCTTGTATAATATATATGTTGTTATATATATATATATATATATATATATTATATATATATATATATCTTATCTTTTTATACATCAATATCCTATACTGCTTACCTTTTCTTTCAAGATATAGTCTGAATTTGTGAATTGGATTATGTTCTTGCATCCACTGTTTTATTTCTTCCACAGGCCGATAGGCGCTGCTGTCATCCGATGTGGAGTGGTGACCAACTCTGCGAATATGTTAAATAAATTATAGTAACAAAAATATTTACAAAAAAAAACCGACTGCGAAATAAGTATGCAGTCGGAGACATACATAATACATATATTATACGTGTTTTATATCAGCTGCGAGTGTGTATGTTTCCGACTGCATACCACATACATTCCTTCATCGACTTATTTTCATCTTTTTAGTTCGCGTTGTAGGCAGTCGGTTTTTTATTTTTGTAAATAGTTTTTTTTTGTTGTTTTTTTAGCGTTTCTCATTCAAATTACATCTAAACGTGTAAGTTATAAAACCCTTTATTTTAGTACACCAGTCGATAGGTTTTGATGAAAAAAATATTTCGAACAAGTAATATGGGGCCAGAAATCATCCATTTTAATTTTTATTACTTTGATATACCCAGTGTCACTCTCACAATCAAGAGAAATCTAACGACACCTCTCAAGCTAAACCTCATCAAGTTCGCCATCTAATTAGGCTACAGAGCGTGCCAAAGAAATATTTTAATAGGTACACAGCAGTCTATTAAAATATATTTATTTCACTTGAGGTTTGACAAGAAAACTTATGGTTATGGAAATTACACAAAAAATTACATAAAATCTTACAACTGCGTGAAAATGAGAGTCGTGGAGGATCGTTATGATATGGATGTTTACGCGTTCGGCGCTCGCGGCTCTCTGCCTGGTCGAGCCACGCCATCGCTCAAGCGTTCGCGGGAGACGGGGGGGGGGGGGGGCGCGGGCGCCTAAACTATACGATCGCACGAAACACGGCCCTACAGGATCGTACATGTTCTGACACGATACCCCGCGATCACTGTTGTTTGTAAAAACCCCGCGTTACACTCTCCCCCTCTAGCCTAACTAAGTGTCCTCACAGTTGGGCTAGTCTAGGTATCTACGCGGCCTACCACGTTTACGTTTTTCCCTAACGGGAGGCTCTATCTGGCCGGTAAATAGCGTGAGGTGCGAAACGTAATATTTCCCTATATCTCTTCCGGTCTGTACGTTCTCTAACCCGTACGTAGTAGGACTAACTACCTTACCTATCTTGTATGGGCCGTCCCGGCGTGGGATTAACTTCGCCGTCTGTCCACGTCCTGCATCGTTCGGCCCCTGCGTTTTAAGTAGCACCATATCGCCTACCTTATACTCTGGCGGCGATCGCCGTCTCTGGTCAGCAGACCCCTTTATATAGTTAGTAATGAACGTGCGCATACCTGGCCAATAATATCTAGCGCGAACACGGCCTAAAGTGCGCGCCACGCCGAAATGTCCTGCCGTAGGCGCGTCGTGGAGTTCAGCCATCACTTGCCTGCGTTCGTGTTCGGGCACAACAATACAGCATTCTTCTCCATCGTCTGACTCTAAGCTATATCTATAAAGTATACCATCGGAAATAGTGTACCCACGATCGGACCATGGCCTCCCCCTAGAAGGTTCGTCAGACTCCATGTCCTCAATGATTTTGCGAATCTCTGGATCTAACAGTTGATTGCTGCGGATATCACCACTACTCCTCTTTGGTAAGTCAACGACTGTCATACATAATTCGCACTCACCTTGGTTCTCAGCACAAACTGGTCGCGAAAGCGTATCCGCAACCACGTTCGAGCGTCCCGGTGTGTATTGGATATTGAGGTCGAACTCTTGCAATGTTAGGGCCCACCTAGCCAGCCGACCACTAGGTGACCTCTGACTCATTAGCCATCGCAAAGGCTGGTGGTCCGTCCTAACCGTTACCTTCGCAGTATCTACGTAACCGCGGAACTTACCTAACGCCCACACGACGGCGAGTGCCTCTCGCTCCGTCGTGGAATAATTCTTCTCTGCACTAGTGAGAAGACGACTTGCGTACTCGATCGGTCTCTCATCGTGTTCCTCCCCCTGCATTAAAACAGCCCCGAGGCAGTAAGCGCTACTGTCGGTGCAGAGAACGAATGGCTTCGACTCATCCGCCTGACGCAGAATGGGAGCGGATACGAGGAGATGCTTTATCCGCTCAAACGCCTCCTGATGCTCGGCGTCCCATCGCCAGGCACTTGATTTCTTCAGGAGTGTTGTAAGAGGTCTCGCGATCTCTGCATAATTATTAATAAAGCGGCGATACCAACTCACCGTTTGTAAGAAACATTTTAAGTGTTTAACAGTCTGAGGGGCGGGCATATTATCAATAGCCGCCGTCTTATCTGGATCCACCTGGATTCCGCCTGGTACAATAACGTGTCCTAAAAACTTAACAGATTCTCTATTCTGTTGCTCCTGGGTTAACTTAGATCCTTCGTCTGCGCGCAACATCAGCTCATCAGATGCGGCGTGCAATAAATCTGTACCTGCAGGGTCAAGTGTGTACGAATAAATAAAATTAAAGCACTGTCCGGGACTATCCTTAAATGTCAGTCGTCTGTAATGCGCGCTAGGTAACGGACGCGCATTGCATTGCACACTCTGACCCGAATTTTTATTCGCGTACTGCGCGGCTTAGCCGCTGCCGGATAAAGCCGCTATGAGTTCCGAAAAACTCATAGCTAACGAGCTGTTGGCGTTTATACAGCACGCCATCGACTCTATGGACGAGGTCAGCATCATGCAGATCTGCAAGTCGAACTTTAAAGAAGAGGAGATTTGCAGGAGCAAGGTGCTGCTCTACGAGACTCTCGGCCAGGCCGACCGAATTCCCACTCGCAGAAGGGATGAAAAGGGGGAGAGAAGTCTTCAGGACATCATTAATCTCCTGAAGACAACCGATCCTGACGACGTGCCCGCCTTCGTGGCCAAGCAGCTGAACAAGCTGCCACCCGTCACGTTCGATCACGTTGACGTCACCAGGCTGCTCAAGGATATCACCACCCTGAAAGCTGGCCTGGCAGAGGTGCAGTTTAAGTTAGAGATTTCCGAATCTACCATCAGTGAGCTGCGCGCAGAATTATTATCATTCAAAAGTAATGGTTCTGTAAGTAGGTCACCGGAGTTCACTAACGTAAACACACGTCGCGGCGCACAAATTGACTCCATCAGCAGTTTGTCGTCGCCGCCGATTACTGCTGAGGTGCGCGAATCGCGCGACACAGCTACGCCTGCCGCCCGCTCCCCGGCCCCGCTGATGACGTCGAGTGCGAGCGCGGTCATGACCCCGCCGCGTGCATACGCCACAGTCGCAGCCGCGCCCGCCCCCGCCGCTACACCCACCCCGCCAAACAAGCGGTCCTCTAATGGAGGGAAAAAGAAGAGCCGGAGCAGACCAACTGCCAAACAGGTGCCTCCGTCGGGTTCCACAAAGCACAAATCTGACGAGGAGGGCTTCACTAAAGTGGAGAGGAAGAAGAGGAAGCCCTCATGCCGTAACATCTGTGGCACAGCTCCGAGCCAGCCAGACCATGCGATGCGCCCCGCCGTACCATCGACGCCGCTGTATGTGTCCCGATTGCACTGGTCTACGAAGGTCGAGGATGTCGTAGACTACGTCCAGAAGAGGTCCAACTTCAAATTGAGGGTTGAACGGCTGGTACCTCGCCACAAAACGAGTTTCAATTCGTTTTTGGTGAGAGTGCCGACTCATCATCTGCCAACCTTCATGAAGGAGGACTTCTGGCCGCAGGGCGTCGTATTTCGAAAGTTCCGAGGTCGTTTGCCCGCTGACACAGCTCACACGTCTGCACTTCGTGTGATTTAGTTATAATTAATATACATATATATGTTAGTTTTAAGGTATATATTATGCTATGGGCCTTTGTTTACGTATTTAAGATCCTTATGTAAATATTGCCTGAAATAAATGATTAAATTAAATTAAAAAAAAAAAAAAAAAAAAAAAATGTCCAAGTGCGATGGGCAACGTTTATTACCATTCCGGCCCGAGACAAGAAATCTATACCTAGAAGTGTTCTAGTGTCACAACCTGGCAACACTAGTAATTGACACATTACACTATGGCCTTCGATATCTATACCTACCTCGGCCGTCAACAAGTCTCTCCACCCTTGTGTACCGTCAGCCAGGTGTACAAATCGTTTAACTTTACTAAAGTGTACTCCCAAGTCTACTAAAATTTTATATAATAAAGGACTCGCAATACTATGCGTAGCGCCCGTATCCACTATCGCCACTCCGGTACGACCCATAACAGATATATTAACCATAGGATACGATTCACGCGTACTCACGTTAGTTAACTTAATACATGACGCACTTGTATTACCTAAACTACTATTATTATTATTAACGCATTTATCGTGATTATTAAAATCTACATCCAAATTATTGAACGAAGTTTTACCATCCGAATTCACTAAAGTTTTCACACAAATACCACATTTCGACCTCACGACACCTTCCTTGCCACAACCATAACAACGTATACCCTTACGCGTGCTATCGCTATACAAACGTTTATCATTATTATTATTGTTAATAACCTTCTCACGATTGCGACATTCTTCACTAATATGCCCAAATAATTTACAATAACTACATCGGGGCCTATTGTTTTTATTACTACGCGGAGTGATCGCGTTCGTACTATCAAAACTCGATCGAGTGAGATCGCGACCGGTAGTAGTGACCGATGTTCGTGAAATCGCGTTTTTACAATTATTACTATTATTGTTATCCTTATTTACCTTAAGAGTTTTATACATATCCTCCGCGATCCTCGTTTTATACATTAAGTCATCTAAATTACGAACATTATCGTCGGTGTAATAACCCGTAACAAATATCAACTTGCACTATTTCATCGAGTTTATACGGTAACTTTGCAATTAACGCTCGCACTTTACACAAAAACGACTCGGCGCGTTCTTCTTCTTGCTGCTCCGTAGCGAAGATCTGCCGTAGAATCTGATGTGCGGGCTGCGCCACGCCATACGCCGCGCGTAGGCGGGCGACCGCGTCCGCCCATGTAGTCACCGACGCCTTAACGCCGCGCCACCATACTGCCGCTTCACCCTCTAGCAACATCGGCAATCCGCGGAGTGCGAGCTCGTCACTCACGGCCGCACACTCCTTAAATATCTCGACGGAATCCAGGAACGCTTCTAATACCTCGGCGTCCTGGGACGACCCGTTGAACCGCGCCGTGCACTTAGTAAAATTGGCGTCGACACTCGCGACACTGGCAGCAGTACCACTCCCGCTGTTCACATTATTTGTTTGAGAGGCCACTACTGGGGTGGAGGCCCTAAATTCACTGCTGGACGTCATCAGAGAATTGATAAGGCTTCTATTTGCTTCCACTTGCGCACGCGTGATCGTTTCCATCAGCGCGGATAGGAAGTGTTCGGGGAGCTGGGGTGCTGGTTGCTGTGTCGAGCCGGCTCGCGCAGCTCCGTCCACGTGGCCGTGCTCGATGGTGCTCTCCTCTCCCTCTGCGGCATCATCCCCTCGCTGCTGCCGAAGCGTTTCCCCTCTCCTCGTCATAGGCATCTTCACGCACTAGTATATAAGTTTAAAAGTTCGAGCCACTAGTATGGGCGCCAGTTTAATAGGTACACAACAGTCTATTAAAATATATTTATTTCACTTGAGGTTTGACAAGAAAACTTATGGTTATGGAAATTACACAAAAAATTACATAAAATCTTACAACTGCGTGAAAATGAGAGTCGTGGAGGATCGTTATGATATGGATGTTTACGCGTTCGGCGCTCGCGGCTCTCTGCCTGGTCGAGCCACGCCATCGCTCAAGCGTTCGCGGGAGACGGGGGGGGCGCGGGCGCCTAAACTATACGATCGCACGAAACACGGCCCTACAGGATCGTACATGTTCTGACACGATACCCCGCGATCACTGTTGTTTGTAAAAACCCCGCGTTACAATATACAGGTTGTATCAAGTCACTGTATATATGACTTAATCTTTAGACGAAAGCTATTATTAGTACTGTTGTTATTACCTGAGTATATACTTACGCCTACAAACTGCAGACAGAAGTTTAAAAAGTTCAACTAAGGATATTTAATCATCGTCGTAAGGATATTCAATCGCCGTTTCTAACTTAAATTTATACAACAAATTATTTCCCACTTACCTGTAAGACATGGCTTCTATCAATACAGGCTTATTTTTAACAGCTAAGGCTCTAGCTCGCTGCACGACATTGTACACTGCCAGTGGGTCGGTGCCGTCCACTCTTACAGTGTTCAAGCCGAAGGCTGGTCCCCGGCTGGCGATTCCATCACCGCGGTACTGCTCCCTGGTCGGCGTTGCGATTGCATAGCCATTGTTTCTACTAGAAAATGAATGTAATCACTAAATTATTCTATTTTGGTTGGATATAAATATTTAAATCTCTACAAATTAAAATCTCTGCCGTATGTTACTTCTAAAAGAACATGTTAATCACCATAAAAGAACAACCTGAATAGATTCAGTAGTACAATATCACTTTTTTTAAATAAAGTTATATATACATATATGTTTCAAAGTAATCTTCATTAACGATCTATTGTAATCATTACATTTTTTACATTATTGAATCGTCAGAAATATTGTACGAAAAATAAGGAATCCACTTATAACGTAAATATATGGAATTTTAACGACAGATAAGAAATAATTTACCAAATCATAATAACAGGGCACTCGAGGGTGCCAGCAAAATTAAACGCCGCGTGCGCATCTCCCTCGGATGCCGCCCCGTCTCCGAAGTAGCACACTACACAGCGGTCGTTGTCGGGGGTGCGCTTGAAGGCGTACGCTGCCCCTACTGCTTGAGGCATTTGGGTTGCTGTAATATTTAACGGTAGATTTTGAAATCAACTTCGAAATTCTTAAAAAATATGATATGAATTTTTTTTATTCATTTATGATTATATAGTAAGGCTCGTTTTTCACTAAAATTATCGGTATTGCCATTTAGCAAGATTATACGGACTGGAGCACAGCAATCATTTATCGATTGTATGTTTTTGTGTACATAATTATGATTAGCAATCGTCAAACAGAATTTGCATAATAGCACAATTTGAAAATTTTAATTAATTAAAAACAGCAAATTGATTTAAATTTCATGCAATTCAAGTAATCATAAAAAAAAAGTACTAGGATACACAATTCCGTGCAAAAGTTCTCTTAAAACTGTCACCAATTATAATAATTACGTAAACATTCTAGTTGAAAGAAATAGCGCGCTCAAATGTTAAAATGAGCGCTCATTCGGTGAGGACATTTTTTTGTCGCTGATTGTGTATCTAGTACTTTTTTTGATCGATGCAAGTAATCCTAAAACTACGACGACCTAATTAAAAAGTAAAACTAGTTAAATATTAATAGAAAGAGCATACCTAACGGGCTCGACAGAGTGACAATATTTCTCTGCTTGCTGCCATAATGCACAGGCATCTGCCTCCCCTTGCCAGGGTCCTCATGGTTGCCATAACATTGATTCACTAATTCCGTTATAGTCATGCCACGAAACAAGAAAACTCCTACTTCTCTATACTGCGCGAATACTAGGTCCATTAGAGATAGAGCTGCTGCACTTCCGACATGTATTCCTTCTTCCCCATAATTTGTCATATAGAAAGAAATACGGCCTTGTCTGAAATGTGTTGTTTGGGTAGGTAAGAATTTAGCTCCTGAATTCTTGAATTGAATGTGACGAAATAATACCCTTATTAACTAACCTTTTTTTTTTTTAACGTTGGGAAATGCATTTACGCACGACGTATGGGACTCACCGGCGTAATACAGCCAGTACTACCCACTAAAACCCAACAAAACCTTCCCCCGTCTTAATGGGGCGTCGCAGGATCGCTTACGCATTCAACTACGACGCCCCGACGGCAGGTCTGCCGAAGCAGACCACAACAACCATGGGGCTGCTCCACGGTCCACTCTGCTGTCAGATAAGTACCAGGAGCAACCCGCAAGGTACACCGCCCCCCGAAGAGGGCCACCTCCCACCGCCCACCGAAGTGGGCAACCTCCTTGTGCGTTACTTAGCTTCGCGCCCGGTTGGATTGCCGGGCACTACTGAGCCCCCCCACCACGACAAGGTGAACGCACGTTGGGGGGGCTTATTAACTAACCTAACGTAACCCTTTACGTTCTTACTATTAAGCTACGGAGCAATGACAATTACAGTGAACGTGTTTGATGTGTTAGCGTAGCGTGCAAGTGTCAATTTTCTGTGTTTACCAAGTTAGCAGATCCACAAGCAAAAATTAGTATTTTAATTAGTTTTCATTTTCTACATACACTGTCACTGCAGCCACAACATCCAGGGTTTTTAGTTTTGTATTAAACAATTAGTAACAGTTAAAAGTTGGGAAATTGGCGCTGTTTCACCGGTGTGTGTGAAAATATAAAGCTGTGGGTTCGATGGATGTTTTTTTTAATAATCGCATCAAATTGCCTTGCCATTGAAATGTAAGATTGTTAAATAATAAATGCTTACGCACACGCGTTTACAGTTTATCTCCTGCATCGAACGATGTTTTAACAACATTGGACGTCACGACCGTAATCAGTGAGAACATTATTGTTTTAACATAATATGTACATACCTCTGGGATTCATACAAAATTTTGTCCATTTGATTTAATTGCGTCATAGTTTTGTACATATTAACGAGAGTTTCGTTATCAATTTTTGGTTCTTCGCGAGGGTCGATAACTTCGCCATTGTTATCTATCACTCGGTATATTGGAATAGGATCGTAACTAAATTCGTTTAAAAATTTTATTTCTGACACATAAGGTGCCTTCGCTCCGGGGAACTCCGCATTGTGACTTAGTTCAGGATTTGATTTTGTGGACACCAACTGAAATGTTGAAACATATCCAATTGTAGCATGTGAAGAAATGAACTTAAAATTATATTTTAAAATATTTTGTGATATAGTGTTTTAGTTTTTCTTGACACGCGTGTCTCTCCGAACTACTTTTAATTTTCAACGAGCAAAATTTTATAATAAAACAAGAAAAAAAAATGTAATAAATAATAATGGAATCGACACGTAGGTACATCAGAGTTTCATCACGAATGCATAAGACAAAAATACTAAAATAATTGCCATATCACCCAGCGATGAAGAAAAATATTATAACCATACAACAAACAAAATAAATTCAATAAGAAAAAATTCAGTGTAACCATTAACATGAACACTTTTGCTTTATTTTAGAATACACATTTAGTAGGTCATTAATAATACGTACTCTGATTGCTTGTTTTATTCTGTTCAAACGGAACAAACTCACACTGCTCTTGAGCGCCATCGTGGAACTGAATGTGATTGTGAATTAATTTTATTTAAGTTTATCGTATATTTACAAAGAAACTATTAGCAAGTTAGATAAGGACGCTCGCTGCCTTTTTGTTCATACGTATATGGCAGGGTCACACTTTGTTATGCTAAATGTTGGAATGAAAGTTGAACCATAAAATTTGTAAATATGTATGTATATATTATTATGTATTTCAATATACGCTATTATAAAGGTGTGTTTGTTTGTTTGTTTGTTTGTTTGTTTGTTTGTTTGTTTGTTTGTTTGTTTGTTTGTTTGTTTGCTTGTTTGTTTGTTTGTTTGTTTAACGGGAACATCCTAGAGAAATGCTGTTTTATCTATATAATGAGCAAGCAGAGACGTAGGTTCATACTGGTAGGTAATAAAAGTGATTTTATGATTGATAGTTTTTTTTAAATATGAAAAATGCAATAAAAAGTAACAATTAATTTCTTAGAAATTTACCTGCAGGAGTTATGTAGGTTTTAATAAGTATAAATTCGGTTCTAAGCCTGTTTTAATATAAGAAATATTGTGATATTATTTGTAAAATTTATGAATTTTTGATGAATAAGAAACTGTTTTACATTTTTTATTAACATTTCGTGTTATCTCTCTTGATTTATATAATCATTGCCGTAATAGCAAATGGAATCTGTCCGTAACTAAACATAATTAACCAGATTAGATAACAAACGCTGATATATTTTTCTGTATTTTATGAAGTTGCTACGCTGTTTGTAAATAAAAATAAAAGAGGCTATACATAATATGTTACTTTTATGTAATACACACAAAATAAACTTTGTTGATCTTGTTGGAAAGTCATAGGTTCGATAACTTTTCATGGTAAACTATTGAACAACCTTTATAAAATAAATTAAAAAATTGTAGGTAGGTGACTATTTAAAAAGTGCTGAAATAAAATGTTTTAATTTATTCAGAAAAACAAACAAGAATGTGTCTAGTTATAAATATAAGAAACCACCAATAAGTAGAATCAATTACCATCAGACATCAAATCATGGTTCAATCAAGTTGACGTCACAACTGTAAAAAATCGGTGGTGACACACGGACAGACAGATGGACAGACGGACAGACGGACGCGAGAGTGATCTTATAAGGGTTCCGTTTTTTACCTTTTGAGGTACGGAACCCTAAAAAATTATATGGCTCAATCACTTCACCTTGATTTGACTTGTCTCCTAAATTCTTAATTTATGATTTCAGTCAGTCTGATTTATTTAAAAAATATACCCATATTTTTTATACATACATTTTTTGGTCATAATCAAAGTGCATAAATGTAATATTAAATATTATATCTAATATAAAGGTCATTTAATTTTAATCATAAAGAATAAGCGTACCAAAAACGACATGTGATATATTATTGTCGCAGGCATATTATCGTATGATTCGTCATTATATTTATAAAAAGTTTCAGTTTGTTTAGCGACTAAAATGATGGATGAAGACAAATCGTAAAAACTTTAAATTGTAAAAGTAAGGAATGTGTGTACTTAGTAAGGTTTCTGGGTTCAAGAAAAAAACCTAACGAGATTCTTATTTGAAGCAAATTCGAACGTAACGCCGTGTGTTTTACATAACAGCTGTTTTGTGAAATAGCTAATGATTTTTTTTTAAATAGCTGAATCCATAATTATTAATTTTTGTTTATTTTTAAAACTATTTTTCTTTGTGCTTACATATTTTAGAAAAACGAAATCAATTTTACTTCGGCATTTCACAAACGGCAGGAAGCATTTGCAAACTGACGTTGCCATTTGTAAATTGTCGAATTATACAATACGCCTACGACATTATCGAGTTGTTATTGAAGGTTTAAATAAAAAGACAATCAAATGAAATAATCACATATTATACCTTAAACTACTTACTGTGTATCATCCAAATCATTCCATCCGTTATAATGTAGTACACACAAACATACACAGTAAACACATTTTTACATATTTTATAATAGTCAGTGATTACTTGTAGTTACCATAAACAGATTAAAATTAAATTATACCTACCGAGAGAGACTCCACTTAGTAGACAACAGACATACACTTAAAGACAGATATAGGTACCTATATACACATCGGGGCTGATGTTTTTGGTTATATATACCTATTAAAGAATTTCGCCTCATTTTGCTCGAGCGTTTTTGCTCTTTTGGCGTTTTATTTATCTTTTCTTTTAACGTTGGGAAAAGCGTTTACACATAAAAACGAAACGTTTAGGTGTATCATTTAGGTTCGTTTTAAATAAATTAAAAAAGTTATATTAAGTGTACTTTAAGAGATACACACATGTTGTTGCGGACTTTTCTGTAGGCCTTTTTAAAACCTACAATTTCATTATTGTTGTTGATGTATTTCTTAATGTTTAATCAGCGTCAGTTATTTAAACGTATGAAAGCACAGGCATAATTTTTACTAATTATATAAACAATCCTTCCTCGTTTATCGCTCTACCTATTAGCGTAAAAACTAAAAAGTATCAAAATCCATTTTGTGTTTAGAAGCAGTCAGTGAAGAAACAGACAGACAGACAGCCACTTTATTATATACTATGTACAGATAAGATTAGCGATACTAAATTTTGTATTTTGCCATGAAAATGAGAGTTTTTACTGCGCTAAGTTGATAATTGGGTTATTTTTTAACCCTGCATTAAAGTAATAGTTTTTTTTGTGTAAAAAATATTGAATTTCATTCATTTCATGCGAATGTATTGTGTTTTCCCAAATCAATTTAGGATTTCAATAAAAAAATGTTAATTAAATAAAGCAAATAATATGCACTTTTATTTGCGGAAATTAAATACAAAAATATTATTTAATTATACAAAAACTTAAGATGGTACACAATTAGCGGCACAAAAGTATAGCCAAAAAGAAGTGCACAGTTTGAAATTATCTTTTGTTCATTGCTTTTCGGATGACAAAATTAAAATACACGTATTGAATAACTAAGTGTACATTTGTTTTGTATATAAAGTTAAGTATATTTATAATTTTCTTTATTGTAAATAAGTATGGTCTATTTAAATGCAGTCTGAGGTTATGCGATTTATTGTGATATCTATTTTATACCTAGTTTTTTGTTTCTATTGTGTTTGTGTTTTTGCATACTACCTGTGCATATATATATACAATGTATTGTACCTGGAAGTTAAATCAGCTGAAGGAAGAATTGAGAAGGAGAGGTAGGTATATCCTGCGGTGGTCTTCTCTCCTGACTCACCTGAGTCCTGACTGACTGATGGATCAACACACAGCCTAAACCACTGGTTGTAAAAACATGAAATTTGGAGGATGTATTCCTTGTATGATATAGGCATTTGATAAGAAAGGATTTTTCGAAATTCATCCCATAAGTGAGTAAAATAGGAGATTAAAGGAATTATGAAATTCTGTCATTCTTAATATGAAATATATAGAAAGTGGTTGTATATGAGAGGTAGTAAATTTTCTAAATTCAATCCCTTATGGGGGTAAAAAGGAGGGTGAAAACAGATAGTTTATATGTAACTCTGCAATTAATATGTAAAAAAGTACAAAAAAAATAAAATTTACCTCTAGACGATTTAAGAGTTTTAAAATCACTTTCTTTAAAATAATGTCCACATAGCCTTAAATATAGATATTGTGTGATTTTTTCATATAAAAAAGTACTTAGTGCGAAGTGCATAAATATGTCAAGGTAGAAACTGAAATACATATTGGACTTTTTGATATTATCTTTTTCATCTGTCCATGGCTGAGGATTGCTTGCTTGACAATTGACATCTGTCAGTAATAAATAAATGGCGGTGGTGGTTAGTGACAAGTTAAGAATATTTTTATTATAATTTACTTCCAATAATGCCTTATTGGTATTATGACAAAAAAGACTTGCAAAATACACCATCGTTCCGGGATGGCATCCCAACTGAAACAGAAAATCGCTACCGAAAAGAGGGTGCCAGATTTATTATTGACACAGGATCGAAAATGGACTTAGGTTATAATACTGTTGCCACTGGAGTTGTTTATTTTCATCGTTTCTACATGTTCCACTCCTTTAAAACATTCCCGAGGTATATAACTGCGTGTTGTTGTTTATTTTTGGCTGGAAAAGTGGAGGAGACGCCAAAGAAGTGTAAAGATATAATTAAAGTAGCCAAATCGTTGTTGACCGAACAGAAATTTAGTACGTTTGGTGAAGATCCGAAAGAGGAAGTTATGACATTGGAAAGGATATTGCTACAAACTATTAAATTTGACCTACAAGTTGAACACCCCTATGGGTATCTTCTCAAATATGCAAAGTGCCTGAAGGGTGATAAGGCAAGACTACAAAAAATGGTACAAATGGCTTGGACTTTCGTAAATGATAGGTGAGTTGTATAATTAGTTTCACTAACTATAGCTAATTATTTATTGTTATAATAACCGCTATTATTTTGTTGGTATGTTTGAACATTAGAGCATATAGCAACTTATGTAATTAACTTCCACATTAGCAATACTATAGCAATAAAACAAATTGTTAAAATGATTGTACCTGCAATAATAGCTTAGATATTCTTGCAATAATAATTGAAAGCAGTTTCAGTTTGCATTACAATTTACAATTACCTATATAAAAATACATTCTTAAATATAAAAAGAATATGAATTATCTATAGAAATCCTGTAACTAATGTTATTTTTTTTAATTTTTTTTAAGTCTATGCACAACCCTCTGTCTCCAATGGGAGCCAGAAGTTATTGCTGTGGCCTTAATGTTTTTGGCGGGGAAACTAAGCAAGTTTGAAGTTGTTGACTGGAATGGTAGGAATTCTAAACATACAGCATGGTGGGACATGTTTGTTGAAGACATTACTACAGAACTGCTAGAGGATATCTGCCATCAGGTAAAGAACATGATTTAAAGCTTCAAATAATTGTAGTGGATACCTTAGCAGTGTGCTAAATAGAGGCTTATTTCATAAAATATCTTCTATATTTGTTTCTGTTTTGTGTACCGTAATTAGCAAGGATTTTGATGCAATATGTATGAATTATGAATATATATGAGCAATTCTATTGATTTTTTCCTTTTGAAGAAAGAAGTTGGAGATATATTTATTATATAGTTAGAACTACATAATATATTATAGCAAACCTAAAGGGACTGAGTATTTTTGTGTTAAGATTAGTTTTTCTTATTTATGTAGAGTCCAAAAACTCACATTTATTTACATACAACATACTACAAGTGCATATAGTCTATGACATTTTTTTAAATTTTGAGTTCACAAGAAAAAACTCCTTTACTTTTGTTTCAATATTCTCAAGAGCTTACTTGTTGGGCCTCACACTTACAAAATGTAATAATAATTATATGAAGCATTTAATGATATATCATTATTAATAATTCTTGTAAAATTTTCAGGTATTAGATTTATATTCACCTCAAACACAACCGTCGGGGGTCGATTCACCCCCCCAGTCGACGCCACCAGCGAAGCCGCCAAAAAACGAGAAAAAGCCCTCCGTTACACCGCCCACTTCCGCATCGCCTGTCGCCGTCACTAAGCCCCCAGTCACTCCTATCAAGAACGGTGCAGACCCGGAACCGAAAATTGACATGAGATTCACTTACCCCGGATACTCGACTATCCCCTATCCAGTATATACTGCGCCCCCGCCTATCCCTGCGAGGTTACCGATACCAGCAGGGATACCTCCCTTGGGGTATCCCGATCCTCCCCCCGTGCCCCCTACCCGGTTTCCCTCAGTGAACGTGCCCCCTCCCAACTACTTCCCCCCGCTGGGCGCGCGTCCGCTGCCCCCCCGCGGGCCCCTGGCCCCCGCACCACTACCACCTCGCGCCTACTTCCTACCCCCGTAACGGAGAGCTAATTGTAATAGGTTATGTTATAATTTTTTACAGAAATATAATTATAGACTGGGTGTTTGTTTTTTTTTCTATATACACAGTTACTTTTCTACTATCTCTCGTATATACTATAGTGTATTCATTATAAATAAAATTGAGTTCGTAAAATTGTGTGTACTTGTTGTATAGACATTTATTAGTTACATAAAAGTTGGAGAGTGTTAAAAATCAAATGACAGACACAAAATGAAGTTATTTATTAATACATTTCATTGCTCATACACAGAAACATAAAAAAATGCAAAAAGTAAATTATAACATTACCAGTATAAAACTTTTATATACATTTTAAATAAACACAGCAAAATACATACAAAGCATATCAATTATTTCTGTGAAACATATTTCACACAAAAGTACCTGTACAAATACAGGTATTACCTAGATCTTAATTGATTTAAAATATTGGGATTCAATTTTAGAAAAAAATATACAACTTAAATTAAAAAAAATCAAAACCGAAGCAAAGTATTAGATATTATCTTTTAATGAAAAAAAAATGTTAACTTTTTATAGCGTTTTTTTTCCTGGAAACTGATAAATAAACATAATCTGTGTCATAACTCAAATCCAAACTATATATGTACAGTGTATTCCTTCTTTATTATCCTTATATTTGAAACAGGCATTAATCACAATACAGTTATTAGAAATATTAACAGTAAAATTATTCATTCATAACAAGACATCAACTGTAAAAAACATACCAAAACAAAACATATGAGTAGAAAAAAATGGCCGTTTCATACAATAATATAATTATAACAAAGAAAATTGAAAGAAAAAATAGTTATAAAATATTGTGCAAGTTTCAAAATTGAAAAATTGTATATACATTAGAATAAATCACAAAAATCATTTACAACAAACAATAAATTTAGTGATGGAAAGACATCAGATCATACATATTAAAAAACATGTATACAGACGAACATTCCTTCTTTTTAGAAGTTGGTTAAATATACACAATCAATATTTTATTTGCAATGTAAGTTACTTGTGTCTGTCTATCAGTCCCTTTATGATAGCTGAATATTCAAAACTTAAAAATGAACCTTACTACTCTTCTTATATTAAAAAAAAACTTCTATAAAAAAAAGTATACAAAAAAGTTGAAATAAATTGTGCATGATTAACTTAAACATACGAAATAATAATATGGAGCTGCCTTTTGGACTAGAAAACAAATACACTAACAAAGTATGAACACAACGCACCGACATACATATCTACCTACATACATATGTGAGAGAGGAAGAGATCTCTTATTATCACCGAAAAAAAAATCTTTATAAGTATTACATTTTACCCATATACATATTGGCAGTGGTAGCCCAGTGGTAAACCGAGTGAAGCGGGTTCAAATCTCGGGTCTCGCACCTCTGATACTTTTATGTGCGAATAATTTCCAACATGATTACCACTTGTCCTACAATGAAGGAAAACATCGTGAGGAAACCTGCATGTCTGAGAGAACCTAGCAATGAAAATGAAATTAAACTTTATTCAATTGCACTTAAAGAAGCACTTTTGAATCGTTAATTAATTTAAAGAGAGTCAGTATCGTCAGTCCTTGGGGGAGCTACCACCGGCTCGGCTTACATTTTGATTACATATTTTATTAAATTATAGATTATAACAAATAATTATTACTAAGAAAATTATTTGAAGAGTTTAAGAGCTTTTACTGTTGTGCTGTAGATGAAGAAATAATAATTCTATAAAGATATTTTAAAGGCACCTTGTTGACTCTTTAAAAGACAATTGAGTTTGTTTGAGGTACTTTTCAACAGAACTATATCCCTAGGGAGGGACTCTCACGGAAGAGAGAAAAATCAAAATAAATCCGCGAAAAGATAATTTTATTTAAAATGTTAAATATTGCGTAAATCTAATTGTAAGATATTATTAAGCCATACAAAATCAGGTTATCTCGACTAGGTTAGATTAAATTAATATTAGATGTATGATCTCTTCCTCTCTCCCTAATAGCCTAGTTCTTTTCTAATTTTATTGTTTCACATAGATTAATTAACAAAAAGGTTATTGGTATTTAAAAATCATTATAAAGAAACTGTGAAATTATTAGGATTCAAGACGTCTGGTAGTATGGCTTAAAAGAAATTTTAAACACAACTTCTTAAAATGTACAAAATAGATTCTTTAATGTTATTACAATATATATTACATTTACATAATATGTATATTTATGTGTAAAGTAAAATAATGCTAGAAATTTGACACAATTGAATACTGAAAAATACCGATATTAGATTTGAATTGTTATTGTTTTATGATTATTATTGTTATTTATTAACCAACTTTCAGAGAAGATAGTAATGTTAAAAATAGTATATTTTTTTAATAAATATAAGGTTTTCTAATCATCTGTCTATTTAAGAATTAAAAAAAACAATACATGTTGTTATTTATTTATAAATAGAATATTTGGTGTAAAGGCAGTGTATGCAATTAGCACTTTCAAAGGGATCGTTTATTTGTATATAAGTGTAGTCTGGGGCTATCTAGCTTTAGCGACTAACAAAACTTAGTTGTACGCCGACATTTGTGGTCAAACGAAAATGGCACCTAGCTTCAATGATTTTAAGTGGAAATCAGTTTGTAGTAGCTAACAATATCTATCGGTAATAAATATAGCAATTATTTAGGTGGCTTAAATGTCATATTTTAGATAATCACTAGTTGACAGCTTGGCAGTATCATCGATCAAAAAAGCACTAGATACACAAGCCCATGCAAAAGTTCTCATAAAACTGTCACCAATTGTGTTTAGGAATCTATTGCGCTTGAAATAAATATACAAAAATGTAAATTGAACCTTAAATGCAATGCTTAAAGTTGTTTTCACAACAAAAAAATTAAATTAAAAGCGCGTTCAAATGTTCAAATGAGCGCTCATTCGGGAAGGACATTTTTTGTCACTGATTGTGCATCTAGTTTAGTACTTTTTTTTTCGATGGGCAGTATCGAGTAAATGTGAATAGTGTGATAGTTGTTATAATACTTTGAAACTAAAAAGTTACATATATGTATCGTTTTCAACATCACATCTATACTAATCCTACTAATATTATAAATACTAAAGTTTATGTGGATAGATGTATGTATGTTTGTTACTCAATCTCGCCAGAACAGCTAACGGATCTGGATGAAATTTGGCATAGAAATAGATTATATCCTGGAATAGCACATAGGTTACTTTTTATCCGAAAAATGTAAGGTTCCCGTGGGGTGGATTTGTTTTTACTAGTTACTGTTTAGTCTAGGTATGAACTCGAAGCGAGGGTGAGTCGCTAGTTATAAATAACTATTTAACTTTCAACTATGAAACTTATTCTTGATATTTATATGAAACCATCTTTGAGGTTAAGACTTATTATATATATAAAAAACCATTCCCAAACACACAAAAACATTATCAAAATGAGTACCTCTTCTTATTTTGAAGTCAATCAACAATAGAGATTTAATCTACAACTACAGATGACCTATGCCTACTCTTTACACACACTGTATATAACAATAAAACTAAGTTAGAAGGCACGTAGCTACGGTTCAGATCGTTTTTAATCTCTGATATAAGGCACATTTAGTAGCGTTAAACTTTTTGTAGAAACGTCTTCTATTACAAGCATTCATATTAGTTTTATTTATTTTTTATAATATCCTAATAGTACATATATCTTAGGGGTCCCTTTACTCAAAAGAATCCCTTAAGGTTTTGGGGTAAGTAGTACTTGTCTCCGAGCAATATTTAAAGCTTCCAAATGCAAGGTTGTCAAAAAATATATATCAATTAACGAAAATAAATAACGAACGAAGGCGAAGTTTAGAAATAAGAGCGCTATAGGGTCACTTGGTGGCATGTTACAGTACAATAAAAAAAGTGTAAGTAGAAAAAAAGATAACAAGTTAATATTAGTCCCGCTGAGTTTCTTTCGCCAGTTCTTCTCAGGTCTGAGGTTTCTTCTTTCCGAACTGGTAGTAGACTCACGACGTTCAGTAAAACATTGTAATAATTTAATGCTGAATAAAGTATTTTGAATAAAAAGTATAAAAGCTTGTAGACGTAAAACACGTTAAAAATTCAATCTAATTGATAAAAGGCTATCGGAGATTTAAGGTTTTGCACAAACGAGCAAAGATCAATTTTTTAAGAATTTCAGACCCACTCCCCTGTATAAACATAAAACAAGAAAATCACAAACCCGAACCCATGATGGTGACGGAAACACCCAACCACCCTAAGGCCGTCTCCCGAGTTTCATTCAAAAGTATGTATGACCAACACCTTCTATCCGTCGATAAAAAAAAATACAGCCGAATAAAGAACCTCCTCCTTTTTGAAGAAGTCGGTTGGAAATATCAGAAGACGTCTCCACACAGACTAACGTTAGTTGGAGGTGAGATTTCCCTGGTGGCAGTGTTCGGAACTAACTAAAACTTTCTTATAGTTATAATTACTGACTATACGAGATATAATTAGACTCTTATAAAACTAATTGCTTTATTATCTATGAATACTTTGATTTATACATAAATTATGGAGAGTAGAGGTAAGGAGAACTACCACTGATGGAAAAGTGTCCGTCAAAATGCGTTTAAATAGGGTGGCGCCACGGCAGCAAGCGGGTACATTTTGAAGAAAGCGCCAAAAATATTATTAAAAGTTCACCAAAAATAAATCAATACGTTTATATCACCACAGCTTTTTTTTGGTTATATTATATATTAGAATTTAGGTTGTATTAATAATTTACTAAAATTATTTTGGATTACGTTTCAGTATCTATTAGTCACCCAAAATATTAAACTTTTCAACTCGGCACACTTCACTCCGTCTACAACTGCTAAATTCATATCTCTTTTGCTACTAACAACTTACTTATTAAGTTGAACTATTACACTTTTTCACAATAAAATAGTCCTCCTTCCCTCTAACGTCCATAATTTAAATAAATAATCGTTTTCCACAGAATAAACAATGATTGCTGACTTTTTGTCGTACATTAGTTCAGCCATCAGCCGTCAGGGAATCTACACCGACAATATCAGGCACAACAATGTTAGGCACAATTTCTAATAAACCTATAATAAAATATACAAACAGTTATTTATATGAACATATATACATATAGATGGAAAGCGTTTGTTTGTCACAATCTCAATTCAATTATCTACAATAATATTATAACGAGACAGAGTTTGTTTGTTTGTTTGTTTGTTTGTTTGTTTGTTTGTTTGAACACGCTAATCTCAGGAACTACTAATCCGATTTGAAGATTTTTTTTTGCATTAGATAACCCGTTTGTTGAGAAAGGCTATAGCTACATAATATCATTATGCTACTACCCCAGGGATCGGAGCAGTTATTATAATTGTCTACAAATCGGGAAGACTTCCATACATTATTGTAAATCTTTTTTTTTAAAAGAATTTTTGTATGAACAATATTATTTAAATACATAGCGCTGCATAACATAAAGCCAAAGAGTTTTTTGTAAAATGATCGTGGGCTTAGGCGCCGGTTCTGCAAGATACCTATAATATTTATTATCAATAAAATTTATATTTTTATTTGTTTCAATCAAAAAATCTGTCACAGTGCCAAAGAAGTTTTACTTTAACCACGCGTGAACGTTACACACACTCTTTTATGTAATCATTTTCCTAGTTCAAAGGACAATGCAACCCTTTGTATGAACCGTTGCAAAAAGTTGTATAACCCTCTATGTTATGTATACTAATATTATAAAGAGGAAAGATTTTTCATCTGTTTGTTTGTACCGAATAAGCTTCGAAACTACTGGACCGATTTGGATGAAATTTAATAAGAAGATAGTTTGAGACCCTGGAAAGGACATAGGATAGTTTTATCCCGGAAATCATCAATTAAGAATGTGAAAATGGGTATGAAAGTTTGTATGGGGAATCAACCTACATATATCACTAATATATATTTTCATATGTAACACTTGAAATCCTCTGTTAAAATAATTAATAATCATTTTTATTTCTCATTTTCAAGTAATTTGATTAGAAAAATTATTTTAATTATTTTTTCAATCAATTTTCAAATTTTACTCTGACTTTATTAAATGGCTTTTATATAATAATTAATTAAATGGCTACTTGCTATTATTCGTGCCCATAAATAACTGTTGAGATTTACTTGAGCAAAATATAACTTCCATATATTATACATTAAAAATAATAATTTATTAAATAAATAAATTTCATAATTGTTATAATACTATATTACGATGAAATAATTTATTTCATCATCAATTAGAAATCGAACCTGCACCCAATGAAGTAACTTTCACTTCAACCTATAAAGATAGTTTGTTAAGAACCGTTTTTTTTAATTTTTTACGTACATATTTCTAATATGAATTTTAAAAATTGTCATTTAAGTTACATATTGAGGATGAGTGCAGATTCGAATCTTCCTTCACACAATTATTAGCATTATCAATATAAATTCTAACATATATTAATATTTCACAAAATTAATACTTGTTATATCGATTTAATCGATTTTCGCATTACTTACAGCTAAGTCTATATGAGTCTCGATTGTTTCAAATATTGGAGTAAGACCTGGTGGAGGAATTTGTATTGCTGGACGTTCTCTATAAGATTTGCTCGTTGCTGGTGTAAAATACCGATCGTTCTTGGTATATCTAATTCCTGTAAAAAAATATAAAAAAAAAATATAGAGAAAGAAAACCTGGTAAAAAAACCTTTTTTCTGCCTCAGGAAATTTTGCTGTAGTAAAACGAGGTCTTAAATTTTTTTACCTAAATATAGTGTAAAAAATATTAAAAGATTTTTTTGTATTGCTATAACGCACGTTTTTTTAAATCATTATTTTTACGCACGCGTTTTTAAAAGATACACATTACACATATTATTATGTTCATACTTTTTAAATTTTTTAAATTTCTTACTTCTAATGAAATAGGTTATCCGATGTTTCATCAAATGTATGTGAAATCGGTAGTATGGTGTTATATGTAGTATTGTTGGTGGTGTAGTCTAGGTGGTGGTGTAGTTTAGGTGGTAGTGCGGTGTAGATGGTGGTATAGTGTGGTGGTGGTTTCGTAATGGCAGTGACGTAGTATTAGGGATTGATGGTGGTAATGCAGGGTAGCGGTGGTGGTATAGTATAGGTGATAGTAATGGTGTAGTAGTACTGGTGACGGTGGATAAGTACCTGGTTGGTATCCAGCACGTGCAGCAGCAGGTGCGCGGCGAGGGCGGCGCCGGCCCGCGCGCCCGCCACCACGAGCGGCGCGCTGTCCGCGCCCGCGCCCGCCGCCGCCCCCGCGCTCGCGGCGCGCAGCCCGTTCACTTCCGATATGAAGTCTGTGAAGAGTAATTATTGTCGTTCCATACTCCAGAACGGTGTGCGAATCAGACTGGCACTTGTCCTATTTTTTCCCATTAAGACGGAGGAAATACCGTAGGCTTTGCCGGTGAGTCCCACATAACCACCTGCATTGCAGGTATGCCTAAATGGACTTTTCAACGTTAAACGTAAAAAACGAAAAAAAGGAGTTGTCAGGTAGAAATCATCACTAATGAAATAAGTTACGTAACAAAAACGGTTAAACTTTATTTTATTAAGAGCATCCCGTGTGACGTCATTGTAAGGTACTAGACAAGCATAAATGTTAAGGTCATATGCACTCTTGAGGTCCGTGACCCCCTAGTACTCGTGACAAAAGCACCAGGCTATCATAAGTGTTGAGGAGTGTATGTTGTAAGTAGGTCGTGTGCACTTTGTGCAGGCTTTACTGGGATAAACTTCAAAATGTACGCAGTACCCTATGCTACCCTGGTACTCGTGACAATGTATATGAGTCGAGGACGGACAGCGACCGGGTGTCCCACGACAGTGACCGGTGTTTCGAAGTGGAAACTTCTATAGATTGATTGGGATGGAGGGTAAATTCATGTAAGTCGTCATCGACATGGTCAGGTGATGATGAATATCCAAAAAATAAAAACTGTTTATAGTTTGAAGTTTTCACTTCTGTCGGCAGTACTCACGACTGCTTTTTATTATAATTACAACTAAAACGGACCCGAGACGATCAATCGCAATTGTCAATTTTACGTTATTGTCAATTGCCACGGATGGTTTACAAATTCAATTGAAGCGATTGTCAATTGTGGTTACGTGATTGAAAGCAATTAATGAAAATTTTGATTGATGCTCATTGACAGGAGCACACTCACCGAGGAAGCCGGCGACGTCGGGCGCGGCGTGCCACACGTAGTGCACGTGCCACACGTCGCGGCAGCGCGCGCCACGCCGCACGCGCACCAGCGTGGACGCGCCCCACGCCGCGCGCGAGTAGCGCCCGCGCGACACCTGGAACTGCACCAACACTGCCTTTTAACTTCACCGCTCATCATATTACATATATCATATATTATCACATATCACGTACGTTTTAATTTTTTTGAGCGAATTCTTTTTCTAAAATAAAAGTAGCATATGTTACTCCTTATAAAATCAGCTATCTGCCAGTGAAGGTCCCGTCAAAATCGATTCAACCGTTTCGAACATTAGCCGGAACAAACAGAGAGACAGACAGACACATTCTATGTATATACTTTCATAAGAATTTATTTAGTAGTTTCATATTTTTTATGCAGTTCACCCACCTGTCCATACTCAGCCGGGCGGTCGCCGGCGGGCAGGTAGGAGGGCGCGCCGGCGTCGGCCAGCGCCACCACGGGCGCGCCCACCTGCAGCACGCACTCCCACAGCAGCGCGGCCTGCTCGCCCGCGCCCGCCGCGCCCGCCGGCGTGGCGGGCACCACCACGTAGAAGCGTTGTGTGTTGCCTACTGTCATCTGTGTATGGACGATATTTTGTCATCGCTGTGTTTGAAAGATTTTGTCATTTGCGTGTGCATGGAAGTTATTTTATCATTGGGATGTGTATAGGTGATATTAAGTGATCTATGTGTATGGAAGATATTTTGTCATCTGCGTATGTCTGTGTATGGATGATACTATGTCATCTATGTGTAAGGAAGATATTTTGTCATCTGGGTATATGGAAGATATTTTGTCATCTGCGTGTGTATGGAAGATATTATGTCATCTATATATGGAAGGTGTTCTGAGATCTCTGTATTGGATATTGTTAATCTATACTTTTACTCATTAAAACTAAGTTCATCTATGTACCACAAGTACACTACATTCAATGAAAACTCTTGCACCTTTGCAAAATGGCAGTCGCCATTACATATTATGTTCAAATTGATAAATATTAAGTTACTAGTGCTACCCTCGCTTCACTCGGATGCATCCCTAGATGCCTAACATTGGTCTGCCCTGTTACTCCAGCTTATAATACATCTTTTAATCGTCATCCAAATCCATCTAGCTATTACCGCGCAACAAACATACACACACGTACAAACGTAAATATATTTTTATATATATAACGTAATTATATTCACAATAATAATATTAAACCGATAACATTTGTTGTTGGTATTAAAATCAAACCAATCTCTTCTTCTTCCTGCACGGCTTTTTCCGCACTTGGGCATTATTACCCGTTGTGCGTGAGCTTATGCTGTGCATAGTATTAATCTTTCCACCCCAGAATGTCCCAGTAGTCTAGCAGGCTGCCGATATCATGGAAAACTTCCGGGAGCAATGTTTTGGGGTCAAGTTTTTCTGCGCGTAGGTGTTCCATTTCACAGAATTCAAGGAGAATGGGGACTGGTGAATCAAACCAAACATAACAAGACCCAACTCACAGTGACATGCGACGCGTTGATATACCCATGTCGGTTGGTGGGGGTGGGGTGCAAGCGCACCCTGTTGTCCTCGTAGGGGATGTTGTCGACTGAGAAGCCGTTGAGGGCGGCGTATTGAGGCAGTAGGGCTGTATTGTACTCCGAATCTCCTTCCCGGGATTTAGGGATCTGCTCGAACGCGAAGGCCAACTGGTCGTCGGACATTTTGCGTTCTAGTAATTGGCACTGTAGGAAATATTCAATGTATTAATGGGATTTATGATGTACCTACTAGTGTAAGGTTTCGCTATTTTAATGTAAAATAAAACAGTTATTAATTTATTGTAATGGTCACACTGACGACGCGAACGCACAAATTATGATAACTTTATAAATCTAGCAGTTAAAAAATTACGAGAATGGTCAGGCGGAAAAAGAAATAACGAACATAAACATAGGTAGGTACATATATAAGCTTTTGTAATTATAATAGTATACGATTGTTTTGATAAAAATCGAAGAATCGCGTTTAATTAATTATTTATACGTAAATAGCTTAGATTACTTAAATAACATTAACAATTTATATCAAGGTACATTTAGTAAACTTTACAAAGCGAAATGATCTCTAATACAAAATTGCATGACACACTGCCCTCCATATTAGTTGAACATACAGTTGTCATACAGACGGACTGACGGTAGAACAATATTCCTCGCGTAAACTTACAGCATTGTAGTGTATGCAAAAAATTAGAATGCCGCCTCTATTTGTTATATCAACTAACTTTTTTGTTTCTATTATATTTTACATGCTTGAATGTTAAAAAAATATTACCGAAATAATATAAATAAATATATGTATATCGACAAATATTATTTAATGGTAATTTTGTTGAAAATGATACATATAAGAGATCCAAGAGCCGGGGTATTGAACTCGTTTCACTTGGTATTTCATGCGAGCTCGTTACCACTAAGCTACTACTACATTATATTTTGATTATTTACAACTTAATCATGTGTAAATGATAATATATCATAAAAATGTTAAGAAGCGTTATTACATTCTATATAAATTGATATAAGATAACAAAATCGAACCTGTGACTCATCGAATACTTGTAGGATGGCGCTAACTGTAGCTATTTTTTTTTTACATTCATAATTAACTAATATGTTGCATAAGTAGAATAACTTTTAGCGGATTTTAAATATTTAAAATAGCTTAAATAAAACTAGGCAAGGACAAATAGAAAATGGCACGCAAAATCGCACGGATGATGTTTGATATGTACGTACATAATAAGGAAAATATTCCCTAAAAAGTAGTCCATATTAAAATATAAACTAACGCGCTAACAATGACGTTGCTTAGAAAAAAGATATGATTTTTAATTTTTACGAATATTATTTAGGAATTAAAGAGAACTAACTCAGGAAACTATAAAATGTATACATAAATTCGTTGGCTTACTATTACAAGGTTCTATGTTAATTTTAAATGAAGTTTAGTAATTTTTACATAGAACTTCGTTATTTTGTTATCTAAAAAAAACAACATAGAACTATGTAAAATTGAATATTTCGTAGTTTAAGTGCCGCTATCTAGTGGTTTATTTTTGCAAAACTGTAGCTAATGACACATAGAACCTTGTAGCATTAATAACTAAATAAGTACTAAAATTGTAACATAGAACCCTGTAATAGTGTGCCAACGATTATGTATAATAAAATTCTGTGTAAAATCTGTACATTAAATATTTTTTGGAAAATCTTATTGAAATAGTCATTATAATATATGTTTGTCTGTCTGTCTGGGAACGCATCACGACAAAACCACTGAACAGATTTTGTTGAAATTTTGATGATACCTAGTCATACGGGTCAATATATAGGATACTTTTTACTGCGGGAAAATATCTCATCTTTGAAAAATCTATACTAAACATTTAAATGTTATATATGATAAAAAATAATAATGATACTTACCAAAGTTTCTTTGGTAATACTTGGCGGTAACGGTTGGAATTTGGGCAGACCTGTGGACCATCGGTGCTTGTTTGCATTCTGCCCACCTTTCGCCCGATCCCTCCCTAAAGTGGCACTCTTCACTTCCACATTCTTATTCCTCCCCATGAACACCCCCCATCTTCGTCTCTTCTTCTCTTTCGTCACATTCGTCTTATCCAACTCTATGCTAGTGCTGTAAGTCGAATTCATAATCGAACTCGATAAAGCACTGTCCGTGACACTCGATGTTGTATCGTTAACGCTTATCGATGTCACATTATCAATGGATTTGCTTATATTATTCTTATGAGTCGATAGACTCTGATACGGTGTTTCGTCGTAGTCCTTTTCGTCGGTTTTTAGACTCACTCTGTCTAAATTCTGGACAATGTTTTCGGAGTTGAGTGATCGGTTTGAGTTAGTCAGTTCTTTTGGTATACTCGACTCGCGAACTCCTTTAATTATTTGGGCGTTAACATAGTGGCTATCGTTGTCTATTTTCGTGTAAGGATGGTTGGCGTTCGTTTGTAGTCCGTAATTATTTATTGTCGGATGACTGCTATTTTTCTCATTGAGTCGTGTTATTTCATCTGTCGTGGTTAAACTTTGGGCTCTTTCACGTATCACTTTCCCGTCGCTTTGCCAGGGTAATGGCACGTTCTCGTATATAGGTTCCTGTGTTTCTGTGTGGGTTTGGGGGAGGACTAGGTGTCTTTGGTAGGATACGCGCCGCATCGGCATAGAGTACATTATATTACCTCTTTCGTCGTATACTTTTTGTATATTGTCAGATATGTGGTGAGGGTCAATGATTATGTGGGGGTTGGGTTCTAGCACCGATGTCAAATTATTGTAGGTTCCGTGCGTTGCTGGGAGTATATTTGGTCGAGTGTAATTAACTACGTTGTGCGCCGGGTTTACGTAACCCAAGTACTGTCTGTTCAAGGCTGTGCGAGTAGATACTAAGTCGGGACTAGATCCTGATACGTGAGAGTTTATATAGCCCCTGTGATAGTTTAAAGCTTGGCTCGCAACCGCTAAGTCAGGGGTCGAATTCGATGCTAGACCATTGGAGGGATAGGGGGGTGGGGGTTTGTATACGTTCACGTAATGTAGCGCGTGGTCTGTCTGTACGTTGGGATTGACTGCCATTGGGTAATTACCCACGAATTTTAGCCCATAAGTGTAATCATCTGTTGTAGTGACCCCTTGGTTGACTGAGACCGTATGTCTGGTAACATCGGGATAGTGTATTCTGTGTATGTCGGGATGGGAGCCATAGACTAGAGGTTGGGCGGTTGTGTTGATGAGTTGGGAGTGGGCGTGGTGGTTTTGGTATCGCAGTTGTGCTTCCGCTCTCTGTTGTTGGTACTTCTGTTGGATTGCCGTTTCGTAATCGGGTGCAGGTCGATAAGATGGTAGAAGCGCTCTGTAATAAGAAATAATATATATTTAAAGCTAGATTTTGACTTTTGAGGGATACACACACCATTTTTTGAGTATTTTTAAATTCTCCTGAACTTCAATTTACCAAGTTTTACAAACAAAAATAGTATTATCTTATAAATTTCACTTTTCGGGATAAAAAGAACTCTCTTTGAGACCATATTTATAAAATTTGTGAATTCTAAAGTACAATACAATTTATACATTGAACATTACCTGTTTTTAGGTTGTGGTCTGTGGTCAGCTAGTTCCAAGCACGACGTAGAGTGCGCTCTATGTGCAGCCGTCAATGGTTCTAGACGGGAAGTGCTGCCTATCTCCCGCACATCCAACTCCTCGCGACTCTCTGAGAGCCCATGCTCCTAAAAGATTTGTTAATTAATAATTTTGCAAACGATTTCCGGCAAAATTAATAGAGCCTGCCTTATATGCAGATCGTTTTAAACCAAGCAAGAATTAGAAGTACGAAGTTGACAGTACACTATCGAGTTTCTCGTTAATTTTACATCACATTTGTTATGCTTCATAAGTGACAAGCGAATAGTTTGACCAATAATGAGCAGTATACATTGTATTTAAAGGCTTGTAGTACCAGCGTAATCACTCACGTGATTTTGATACCTGTAAGGGTTTAGATATTGAAGCAGACTGGGGAGTGTTAGGTCTCCGGAACTCTCTTTCCTATCGAACGAAGCGCGGAAAACTAAGCAAATATTTTTTTCTTTAATGGCTTAGAATTGCGTTAACAGACGCAATACGTTCTGTCAGTGTCACATATTGTGATGAAGACACGAATGAGTTTAAGCGGCAATTTTGAAATTTAGCAGTTTTAACGTGAAATTAAAACTATGAATGAATGATCGGTCGACAGGAGCAACTTACAACAATAAAATGTATCCAGAAAAATTGATCTGACAAGACCTGTAATCAGTCATGCTAAACTTCATTTTTAATTTTTTTATAAAACAGATTATATTGCGGAAAACATTATCAAAAGGATTCAATCTTTAGTTTATCTAATTTATTATACTTTAAATGACGACACGTTTGGCTCAGTTTGTAGTGACCCTGCATGCTGTTCTAGCGGTCGCGGGTTCGTATCCCGCTGGGTGCATTCCTTTGTGTGATGAGCACGAATGTTTGTACTCCAGTCATGGGTGTTTATATTTATAATATGTATGTATTTAAAGTTTTATATGTGTAGTGTATCAACTATCTGGTGTCCATAACACAAGCCTCCTAGCTTACCATGGAACTAGGTAGTGCTGTGTTAATGTCCCAACATATTTTTTTTTTTTTAAATGAGGAAATTCGTGTACGAGCACCAACTGTCAATAACAACTACGATTGAGTTTGATGAACTTGTTGAAAATCAACACGCCATTATAATTAATCAATTTGTGTAATTATAAAGAAAAAATTAGTCAAGTGCAGTACTTTCTTACATAGAATTCCGTATCTACATATCATAACTGCTATTTAAAACAAAGTTGGGGTAGACTGGACATTTATAAATAAGCGGTGCTTAGTGTAAGTTAGTACTTAAAGTGAGTCATAAAACCTAGCTGGGACCACGTAGTGCTAATAATTCTACATACATACTTATATGTAATAGAAATCGTTATTTACGTTAGAATAGAGATCAACTCGGCAGATTTTATAGGATATATGAATCAAAATTAGGTAATTTTAAATTCAATTTTTTGTAGTTCTCCTTTTACACACCCCTCTCCCAAGAATGGGATTTGTATATGGCTTTAAACTAAGTTAAACCCTCCGGATGGAGTTGTTCTAAAGACTCGCTATTTAAGAAAACATGAATTTAACCAAATATCTGAAAAGACAGTCTAATCTATACTTATATAAAATTCTGAGTCAGATCTGTACATTCAATATTTTTTGGAAAATCTTATTGAGATAATAATTAATTATCGATACATAGATCCAGCATCTATAGTTTTTAGAATTTCTGTCTGTCTGGGAACGCATCACGAGAAAACCACTTTACAGATTTTGATGAAATTTGGTATGATGACAATTGGCTATCCGGGTCAACATATAGCATACTTTTTACTGCATGGAAAATATCTCATCTCTGATAATTCTATACTAAACGTTAAAACATTACTAGTGACGAACCCGAGCGGAGCGAGAGCGAGTCGCTAGTATCTATATATTATTCTGTATTAAACTGCGGAACCCTAAACACGTCTGAGTAAAATCGTGCGACTATATAGTGTGGATTTTCCTTCCAATACGATAAAATTGTTTTTGTGTCGAGCTATGCGGCAAACGATCTTATCTCGTCAGCATGCACGGCACACCCGACTGATAGCTTCATTAAACATTCTTCTAAGCTTGGTGTTTTTATGGGCAATTGTCTTATCTTATAGGTCCATGTTATTTACTTTTTTTTAATTATTTTTAGGATGCATTAATATTATTTGATGAGTTATATTCCATAATTAATTTTGCAGTCACCAAAAATATTGGCAACATTTTAATGTTCTGTACACAAAGTTCAGTCGACACCATATAACTAAATAAAATAAGTAAACATAAATATGTTGGGACATTAACACATCACCATCTAGTTCCATGGTAAGCTACGAGGCCTGTGTTATGGATACCAGATAGTTGTACACACTACACTTATATAATTTTAAATACATACATATTATAAATATCATCTTAGGGTCCTCCAGTCATGGGTGTTTATTGATACTAGTGATCGTTCCGTGGTTAAAAATGAACCTAAATTCATTTGGTGTGATCGATATTGAGATTCTCTTTTCAATATTATATAGATAGCGTATAAAAACCATAAGAATTTTAAACGGGCCCATAGATTCAGAGATTTGCACGCACAGACAAACAAACTTTTCATCTTAATATTATGTAAGTACTCGTATAATATTGATAAAGATTATCTAACATCACGCAGCATCTTTTAGTAGTGAAGTAATTATAAATAAATAAAATACGCGAGCGGATACGCGGGTAAAAGAAAGAAAATGCTTAAAAACGGGGTTCAAAGTTTTCTCTTCACGTATATATAAACACCCATGACTGGAGTACAAACATTCGTCCATGTGAATGCACGAATGTTTGTACAAATGAATGGCCCCAGCGGAAATCGAACCCGCGACCGCTGGTACAGCAAGTAGGGTCACTACAAACTGAGCCAAAAGTTTCACCTTTATTCATACATATATCTACGCTTTTCGTCCTACGTATTTCTTATACCTTAACTGGTATTACTTTTATTTTTTACAGAATGTGCTATTGCGACAGATTTTATTAGAAGACTTTATAAAATAAAGATTTTATTTAAAAAAGCAAAGAGATGTAAAACAAAAGGAATCTCCGTACAAGAAAAGCCTTATAAAGTATTTTTAGTAATTATAATTTACATTGAACGTATTGAATGCTGTTATAAATTGCATGTACGCTAATCGCAGATGCCACGGTTTCAACGGCGTAACGACTTGATTGTTTTATACTTCACACGATACTCGGTGGGTGAGTGATATTGAAAAATCAGACTCATTTCGTTAGTCTCTGCAGCTCCCACAATATACGATGCGTATATAATACATAGTATAAAACAAAGTCGTCGCCTGCCTTTGTCTGTTTGTCCACTTATTTCTTCTAAGCCATCCAACGGATTTTGATATCGTTTTCATTAATAGAAAACGCGAGAAACGAGGAAAGTTCGTGTATATAGTTTGTAAATATTTTATACAAAAATAGTTGAACTAAGACGATTTTTTTTATCAATTTAAAACGTACCTAGACGACGCATCTAGACCTAGGGACGCCGTTTGAAGTAAGGGTATGTTACTAATATGTATCTATTAACTCATGATTGCCGCGGCTGTTTGCTGTTCGCTCTTCTAAGGGTCGCAGTATGATATAAGTTTGACCATAATAATATAATCTTTTTCAATAAATATGTTGTGCGGCTTTAAATTGCCAAAAGATTTTTTATAAAGGATCTCTATCCAAAGAAATTCTCAAACTTGATTTTTGTGCTTACTAATTTAGCAATTTTTAGTATGGATACATACGAGGTGCTATCGTTATATCAACCAAGAGGCTCAGGAATAATATAAACTCACTTGGTAGTATGGTAGTTAGGATCTCATTCATGACATACACGTACATATGTACCTATACCACTTTTATCCTTCAGCAAACAAATTAACCCGGCAATAAATTATAGAGAAACAATAAACACCGCACTATAATGAAATTACAAACAAAGAAAAAATGCTTAATTTCTAATGAGTAAGATGAAGGTGTTTTATGAAATTAAAAAAAATATTATTGTCCATTTAATTGCGCAATACTATAATATGTATGTATTCAGCCCTTTTTAAAGACCCACTGCTAGGCACGGACTCTCGTCTCATTCGTCTTCACTTCCTTGAGGGGGATCTGGCCGTAGTGCCATAGTCCATCACGCTGGCCAAGCGCGGGCGGACTTTACATGTCTTTCAAAAACTTGCTAGGCTCTCTCAGAGATGCAGGTTTTCCCACGATGTTTATCTTCACCGTAAGACAAGTGATAATCATGTTGAAAATGATTAGCACATGAAAATATCAGAGGTGTGTGACCCGGGACTTGAATTGGTTTCACATGATTTCCCAAGCGTGCGCGTTACCACTGGGCTACCACTGCCTCAATACTATATAATAAGATATAAAAATAATGGAACCCCATGGATATAGGAGAAATATTCGGTATTGTTATACTGGATTTCGATTAATTTCTACCTATACTGTGGCTAGGCGTGCTCGTGTTTCAATTTAAATCGAAACCACTAGACAATTATACCCTTAGTTAATATGCGACCGCATGTACCGACAGTTTATATAGTCTCAAGTTATATTAGTTAAATTTACTTAAGCTATAATATATGTATGTACATTATATGCTGTGTATGTGCTCTAGTTAATGTTATATTATACACTAGTGGCTCACACTCGCTTCGCTCGGGTCGTCCCTAGTGGAAAACAAAAATATATCTATACCGCCGGAACCGTGCGTTTTACGAAATAAAAAGGTCTAATAAAAATCTATCTCTATGCCAAATTTCATCCAGATCTGTTCAGCCATTCTGGCCTAATTGAGTAACAAACGTCCTTTAATCCAAAATTTCACATTAATATAGTAAGATTATATATTATATGATCCGATTAATAAGTTATCACTGCACAAAATTTAGTTAAAATCAGTCTACTACTTTTTACTTGATACGCGCACACCCAAAACGACAAACAGACATACAAATTACAGACATACAGACAGAAATTTTAATAACTATTGTTTTGTGGTCTATATTCTGTACACTTGACACTTGACTTTTTTATTTTTATAATTGTTTTACTCTTTGGTTACGACTTATTGCTAAACTTAAGACTTAGTATTAAACGATTCCAGACCAATTTTTCGGGGACGGTTGTCAACCCAACTGGGTTAAACCAATGTCCAGTCACTATTCTGATCCGCCAAGGGATATGAAGCAAAGATCAGCTCCTTGTTTTATTTAATGGACGGACTGAAATACCATAAACTACCCATATTCTGGCTGTTTCTAAGAATTTCTTAACAGAAAAATCTATGCAATTTTTGTACGCGACCCGGGACTCGAATCTAGGACTTCAGATCCACATTCGTATGAGCTAACAGTTAAACCAATGACAAATTATTACTACGATAGACGTACAGATTGTATTATATTCCGCTCTAATTATATTTTTTGTTAAAGCGGCGTATCAAATACTGTAAAAGAGCACGATGACCTTTGCCCTCTGGAATAACCACAATATATTATGACGTACCTATAATTGGGAATAGACGAAAGATTATAACTTTATAATCAACAAAAAATTAAAACCATGTCATTATTTCAAATAATTAAAATATTTTAATTAGTTATTTGATAACGCATACGTTTTATATCTACTGTAAAAAAACATGCATATTAAAATAATTAGGTACATAAAAATACCACAAAAGTTTTTTTAAGACCTACGAGTATATTAGTCCACCAACCCAAAATCTTTTCGGATTTTTTCGCGGATTTATTTTGATTTTTGGTTGCCGACGTTTCGGTTCCCGACGTTTCGGTTCCCGGGGACAGAGAATCTCTCCCATGACCATGATTGCTGTAAAGCGTTTGAAACTTAGGGAACCAAAAATCAAAATACATCCACGAAAAAATCCGAAAAGATAGTTTTTTTTAAATTGCTTAATTTTCTTAAATTTAAGTAGCTTTTAAAATTGAAAGTAGTGCAACATTCTTGATAAAGTTGTTCTACAAAGCTTCGTAGCACAATAACATGTCAAGGCCGGTGATTTAAAGCCATTAAAATTTATTAGATTAGAAAATTCCTAAATTAGATAAACTAATCGAATTGGCCCAATTTTAATAAATCTGATATCAACTTTCGTATCAATACAAGGAAGCAATAGAAATTTGTTGTGTTTAATTAACTTTACAGATTTTTTTATATTTAACATATTATTAGCTGCATTGGCTGCTATGAAAAAGGTCGCTTATTCGAATCCCACGGGTGCTTATTTCTATTGACCATACAACCACAGGCACAGATTAAACTGAAGCCTAAAATTAACCTATCTAGTCTGCATTGTTCTAGTCGATGCATAAAGAACATATTATCTTTCCATTGGGCAGAACGTTGAAATAGTACAAGTGGACTACTTCAAGGACAAATTACGAAGGTAGTTTTATCGGAACCAGAGTCAGAGGTGTGCAACGAATCGGAAGTTCCGACCTTTTTCGTAACATCCCTAACTTCAAGCGTTTGTACTACAATTACTACTGTAATTTCTATAGAATTTATAAAAGATACTAGGTTACTAGCAAAGTCACAGTAAAAAAAGTAGCAAAAAATAAACTTACTTCGTGTACTGTTATTTTCATTTGTATCTCCAATAGTGCAACGCTATTCTGTTTTCATTTATAAATAGGGCTGTTCCAAGTTTTCTCTTTGTATATTCTTTCATTTTAGTGTATTATTGTAATTTTAATTGCTGATTATAATTTTTTTATTGTCCATTATCACTACTTTTACAACATCGGATGAACGTTTTATGTATGAAGGTATTTTATGGATTAGCAATATTAGCTATTTTTATACGTGGGATATAAAAGTATTACCAAAAAGTATTGAATTCTTTCAATATTTTTGGTAATACCTTTATGAAAGATATGTGATCGTAAGCTGAATGAGAATGAGTCGCCAAAACTGTATATAAAACACTTTACTATTTAATTATATTTCAAGCGAGGGTACCTGATTTCGTATACCAAGTATATGTTGTCACCTCTGAGAAATTCATCAAATTCATCAAACGTATATGGAAAATGTTTTCCTAATAGTCGTAAATATTATTGAGATACAATAATTTACATTAAAAAAACATTGCAAATTTTCTATTGTACATTAATTAATTGTTTCCGTGGTAACTGGCAACCCTAATCGAGACTGATAAGGTAATTTAATTAACACGTACAAGGTTTTCGCATTCATACACGACAATTAGTTTTGATTTGCAAGTGATATATGTTCCCGTGTTTAGTAATTGTTATATTAGCCGTAAATCGTTTTTTTTTTATTACTAAGATTATTTATAACTTTCACTGTCACTATAAATCTGTAAATTGTATAAAACAGTCATTATAACTGTCCTGTCCACTTGGGTTTTCCTTTGGGTTTTTTGGATTTTTCGTTTAGTTTGGTCCTATTCTATGCAATAAGTTGATATATGTATGTGTATGTATATACTAGCGGCTCACCCTAGCTCCGCTCGAGTTTATTCCCAGTTACATTTTATCATTTAGTATAGATTTCTCAGAGATGAGATATTTTCCCGTAGTAAAAAGTACCTATCCTTTTACTAGTTGACCCGGATACCAAATTTCATCAAAATTACACCAGTGGTTTTACTTGATGCGTCCAGGACAGATAGATATACAGACAAACAGACATACACAAATTCTAAAAACTAGCTAGATTCGGCCTCTGCATTGATAATAATGACTATGACAATAAGATTTTCCAAAAAATATTTAATGTACAGATTCGACTCACTTAGAATTCTATTATATGTACCTATAGATGAAAATATAATAAAACAAATATGCGGGGGATACTCACTTGAAACTTCGGTCTATGCTCGTCAACGGACGCACTCAGAGCCCCCTGGTGTTTCATATAGAACGTGTGCTGGAGCACGCACATCCTCCACACGTATTTCCCATCCTCAGGGCTGGGCAGCGTGAACGTAACAGACTCCCCTTGCTTCTGGCATTCGATGCTGAATGTGCGTTTGTGATTTATGACGTTTGTGATATCCATCCACCTGATGAACAAATGCTCTGTAGCTTGATTTGGCTAGATATGATTATCAACCGATATTGAATTGAGAATATTTAGATTTTTGGTACTTTTTTTTTGCTTTTTATTTTGGAATAATCATTTAAATTCTAAGCATACAGGTAAAAAACTAAAAATATTATTATTAAGTTGTAGTCATTGTTGCCACGTAATTTAAACGAAAAAAAATTTATATATTTCAGAAAAATATGAATGAAGGCAAAAACAGATTCATATAGATAATACCTATTAGATATAAATTAACAGGCTGTTAGCTTTGCTACTTTTTTATTTAACACCTGAGTAATATTGTTTTCCAAACAAATGTTTATTTTGTAAATTCTTTTTTAACAATTTTAGAGATTTTGAAAGAGATTGACGTTATCTACGTTTCATACCAGCCCAGGTTTAGAAACTGGGACTGTGAAATGTTAGTCGGAAGATATTGTAGATCTATTCTAAATAAAATAGCACAAACCTATAAAAGTGCGGTGTGTCACTAGTGTCAGTCAAAACTCTGATACCAGTTAGCGATATGGCGATGGTGACTTCGGTCTGATCCTTTTTATCTCTCGCCGTGAACATTTCTTGGCCGTATCCTCTTAACTGCTGGCATGTTGTGATGAAGCCTTCTTCTGCTTGTGCCTGATAACGGAAATTAATTTTAGCCAATGTGGGTGCGGATTCGATTCCAGGTGCACGTTTGTAACAGTCAATTATTACTATAATTAAAAAAGTAAAAGTATATTTGTTGGATTTTCATTCTTTTACGCAGCAAATCAAATCAAAATATTTTATTCAGCATTAAATTATTACAATTTTTTACTGAACGTCATGAATCTACTACCAGTTCGGAAAGAAGAAGCCTCAGACCTGAGAAGAACTGGCGAAAGAAACTATATCAAGGTGGTTTTTCTACAAACTAATCCAATAAGGTGGAGAGTAAAGTATGAATAACCAATCTCTTGATTATCAATTATTATGTGGCTTCTTAGAATATCATCTTATTGTATATTTACTTCGCAGATAGGGTGTTAGCGAAGCGCGAACGGGTCATATATCGTATTATAACATGAAAGTTAGTGAGTGTGTGCTTGATATTTCCTCTAAAGTCATAGATTAATATAGTCTATTTTTAATCATTATGCCTACTTGGTGAACATAGGCACCTGGCCCTTTAAGGCTTAAGCAATAAACCTTTTTTGCGGTCTTTTGTAAGTAGTACTTATAGTAGATAGAAAAATCTCGATAATGTTTAGTTATTGAATACCGCGCAGAATGCAGTTTGAGCCTGACCCAAAGCGTGAGTTATACATATAAATATACAGCCGAGTACTTTATAATTTAGTGATTTTTGGGTAAAGCTTGGTTATTTTGCAAGAAAACAATGCCAGCTAAGATATTTATCAATACATACAGTCGTTAAAGGTCTTTAGTGTAACATAAAATAACAACTTAACAATTTATCTTGATTTTAATTCTTATTCCATACATTATATTAAAATTTTGACTTATTATTTAAGTGGTTACATTTTCATCTTTATATTATAGTATAATAAAAAGTTATCATAACGATGGATCTTGGGGATAACAGAAAGAAAGTATAGTGAATTGCACTTTGTTCCTCACATATCAAATATCAATTAAAATTGTTTAGATTGGAACAGAATCGAACCTGAGAACACGCATATTAAGCACCATTCACTCATACAAACATCACATATTTATACTATGTAACAATATTTATATATTTTTTAATTACATTAAAATATATAATGATATAGAAATTTCTCGATATTCTTATAATCTCTAATTTACTAAATAATAAGAGATGCGTTGTCTTATTTATGTAATATGTTACAAATTAAACTAAATAATAAATATACTTGTATTAAGCCCTTTTTAAAGTCCCACTGCTGGGCACAGGCCTCCCTTTAATACGAGAGATCAAGCTATAGTCCACTACCCTGGCTAAGTACGGGTTTGTGGACTTCACATGTCATACTCACAAGGTTTTCACCGTTAAATATACGTATCTATATTAAATATTATAAATGTGAAAGTTTGTGAGTATGGATGTTTGTTACTCCTTCACGCCAGAACCGCCAGACCTGCCGTCGGGGCGTCGTAGTTGAGTGCGTAAGCGATCCTACGACGCCCCATTAAGACGGGGGAAGGTTTTGTTGGGTTTTAGTAGGTAGTACTGGCTTCGCCGGTGAGTCCCACACCTCGTGCGTAAATGCATTTCCCAAAGTTAAAAAAAAACTTACATAGGCTACTTTTTATCCTGGAAAAATATACGGTTCTTGACGGATAGATTTGTTTTTGTTTTTCTAGAGGCGAACCCGAACGAAGCGAGGGTGAGCCGCTAGTATACTTATGTAATATATGTGTATGTATAAAACTTAATTGAACAACATACTTCCATCTATTTAACGACAGAGTTAAATATTACTGCAATTGATAATTATATTAGTAATGTTTGCAGTAAACATTTGCATTCATAATTTATTGCACAGTGCGGTGGAGACAGCATTGGATATGTGAAATTGTCACGTGAATAATTAAACACATACGATAATAATATCATTTTGCTTATTTGTAGTAACCATAAGCAAATATATTACCGTCCCACTGCTGGGCTCGGACCTGGTTTCAACAATATGACGGGGATCAGGCCTCAGTCCACCAGGCTGGCCAAGACTTCACATGTCTTTCGAAAACTTGCTAGGTTCTCTCAGACATGCAGGTTTCTTCGCAATGTTTACCCTCACCATAAGATAAGTGGTTATTATGTTGAAAATATGAGAGGTGTGAGACCCACATTTTTGATTTATTCATCGCTCGTTCTTTAATATGTTAATGAAAACGAACGGTTATTCTTAGAGAAAGGTTGGATTTCAGTTTTGATACCAAAATAAACTAGTTAATTTAATTTATTAATAAGATAGAAACATACATGTATTTTTCTACTAAGCAATTAACTATTAACAAAGATTCACCAAATGTAGACACACAAAAACTCATTTAACTGGTTAATTTTGATCATGGAACCTAAATTCGCAAAAAAATGTTTTCTGGGATTTAACCGGTTACCAGAGCCCTAGTTTTAGTTACAGAATTTATAAAAAAAAAATAAAGAGATATTTTAATAGTATTATTGTGTATCTTATATTATCAAAGGAATCAGGGAAAGGCTCAGGCTATTGACTTCACTGTCACAATATGCATTATGCAAATACATATGTGAAAGTAGTAGATCAGTAGCTTCCTATTGTATTTATTTATTTATCTTATCATATTATAGGCTTAAGAAATTATATTTATGATATTGATCAATTACATTTTTATACTGTAAATGGGAATTTTCATCATCTGGTTGCAAACCCTTAATCTTTATATTACTTATAGATATAAAATATTATATTTGAACAAGTATATAATATATGTATTGGAATAACAATAAGGTGAAGTAATGTGAAATCTCAACTTCATTGAAAAAATCTAGGATATATTTATAAGTATATTTAAATATATAAAAAAAATGTGTAACTTATATGGGAGTAATAAAGATGTAGTAAAACAAAAAAACACCAAAAAAACAAGTATTAAGTTGATTAGAGTATAGTTTAAAATTGGATTTACACTGAATTTAAAATTTAGTATGTAATTCTATTAGCTATTATTTATATATTGATAAAACATTACCTGAGACATATTGTGCAAGGACATATGATGCTGAATTACTGCTGCTGTCAACCACTCCAGTCTTCCTGTTTCAGCTAATGTGCTACTATCAATTATTTGACCACCATCTAGCATTTGCTTAGGAAAAGTCAGTAGATTCTTCAAATATTCAACTGTATGGCGCTCCCTGTCATGATTTCCATATTCAGCTTGTCGACTATATGAAGCAAGTACCACTGCTTGTTGACAGTCACAAATAATACGACCTTCCACCAAATCATTTTTCAGTTGTAGAAAATAGTGGTAACGTGTCACTTCATCTGTGATCAAACTCGTGCCAGATATCACATAGTACATAACACGCAAGTATAGCTGATGGGAAGATGCGAACTTGTCCAATTGGAGTTTTAACGGCCGGTCCAATTGAACCCATCGTGGCTGCTGGCTTCGATTTAAGTAACGCAGTCCAAAAAATTCTGGTTGATTGAGTGTCTGTCTCTGGCATACGTTGTCCAAACATTCTTGTCCTGTGCTGTCCACTGACAGAGTACAATCTGCAACACCCCCATCCAGTAGTTCGACACTTATCACAAAAAGACTCTTCGAAGCCACATTATACTGCCGCGTCTTCTTCAACTTCAGCTTAAACGGCATCTTTCCAGGTCCCAATTCGCAATAACATCACGAAACAAACGTTACGTTATACATTTATGGCACAAGAATGTAGGGGCTTGCATCCGTTACGCGCGCCACATATTTATGTAGTTCCGATTTAGGATTTATATTTATGAACTGTATTAGTTATGTGCTAAAATGGTTTTGCGAGTACGGTGACGTATCTATCGGACGGATAGCTATAAGAAATGCCAAGTAAACATCAAAATATACGAAAATCACAATATTGCGGCCATCGCGACTTTATTTGTCATCCATGATCGCGACTCGCGAGTGACATGACAGTTGACATTAACTGTGTTGCCAGTTGCCACTTGCCATTTACTTGACGCTCGTCCGCTTTATTTATACGATGCATTCGCTTTAAAGACATTTTTAATTTTTAATAATAATATGTTGTAAATTAACTTTGTTAATCTTTTTACTATCCTATATTTTATTTATAAGATAAATTATAAAAATACGTGTGTGTGTACTTATGTACGCACGTAAGGAGTTGAACTTCTCTGGCGTATCAGAACAAAAATAGTTAAAGATTTCATCCCGTATGTCGCAACTCTCTGTTTGTAAAAGGAATGCAGCTAACTTCATCATGTCCCTTTTCGGCAGTAGGTGTGCGCGCGCATCGTAAAAATTTACTCTCATATTTTTTTCCAAACATGCCAAAAGAAGTACCTACTTATAACTTCAAAAAAATTGATAAGTTATATACTCGTAGTTGTGTCATCAATCATCATACAGTAACTGCATTTTAATTAGCATATAAGTACTACTTTATATGGCTAAAAAAATAATATCTACCCTTCTACATGATTCCAATATATATGTATAATATAAATGAAATAATATCCAAATGTTTATTAACTTTCAATATTGAATTTTATTGCAAAAAATAAACATAATGCAAATAATATCAGCAAAATAACTTCTTTTTCTATAAATTCACTAATAAAGAATAGAAATACATAATAGATTTATTAGTGAGTCCGAAATAGTTTTATTGGGAAACATGTATTGTTGACGAGCCTTCGCTTCTCTTGGGTGAGTTTTTTTTTATTGTGCATTGGTACCGCCATCTGTTGGCAAATATAACCAGCAATAAGCCACAAACTAATAGAAATGATACGCATCAATAAGCTACAAAATAGTATAAGCCTAGTGTTTCTCCAGTTTATAGTCTATGTGCGTACACGCGGTGTGCACACAATAGTACCGTGATTATTAGTCCAGGAATTCATATATTGTGTTTAAATATATTTTATAATTATTGCCTCTCTTTATAAAATAAATTGACTCCATGTGGACTAAAATAAAAAATCTTTTTGTATGTGACTAAGTGAGATAAGTCTTCTATACTTTTTTTAACCAAAACTAATTACTTTATCATCTATGAATACTTGCATGTAAACAAATCCATAAAAAATTTTTTCGTCATAATAAAGAATTGAATTAACCTCGAATATCTCGGAAATTCATATGGTACTTATTAATGAGGAATATTTTCACCAACGAAAGTAAAAATAACTGAAAAACATGTTATTAGAAACCTGGTATTGATTTAAAAGTAAATTATATTTAAAATAGTTTTAAATAGGCGAAAATAATAATTAAAATAAAAACTGTAAATAATTTATTATCTATAAAATTACTCATATAAATATATTTTTACATCAAACTGTTTGCCGCCACCAAGAAAACATACTATAATATGTTATAAGATAACCAACTCACTCACAGGATCTTCAATCATATGCAGATAATGTTATTTTAAATTATAAACACTATTGTTAACAACTGACTGTTTACGGTCAATACAAAAATGGCACCAAATGTCTAATATATTTTTAACAAAACATTAGTCAAAACCACACCCAAATCGGTTAAGGTGTTTCTGAGATCAGCGCGCACAAATGGACAGACAAACAGAAAAAAATCTAAAAACAATTGTTGTGGGTTCTATTGCGTTAACAAAGACCCCCAATAATAGTTTTTCTCAAATATCTTCCATGTACAGACAGCGATCAGTTACAAATTTATTATGTGTATAGATATAGATTTAATAATTTCAAACATGATTTATTTATAAGTATCTACTTTTTCATTCATTTTTATTTATAAAAAAATATCTCTTTAGATTGCCACTTTTGTACTGAAAATTACTTAAGACTAATATAGTCTATGCGGCTTTACTCTTCATTTTCTCTATATTCAGCCAGTCCCTTGGCTCCTTTAAGACCTTCATTAACTTTTCTTCTGGCGAATTTGGCTTAGGCTCGTGCATATACTCCCATTTCTGCGAAAAGAAATAACTCATTTAAGTTTTAACATAAACACATCATAGACATCTCTGCTTTCAATGATCATAAATGAACGTTTTTACTTTTTACCCTTACAAATGATATTCGACTTTTGACCAATTAATTTGGTGTATTACATATTTATGTAACACACTATTTAAAAAAATCAAATTATATTAAAATAAATGAATTAATAAAAATATATGTTTTTAAACAAACTTCGAAAAAGAAGGTTTTAATCGAGTACATGTATTTTTTGATATTCACACCATTTGAATTTTGAAGTGCCTGTTTGTAAAGTCAAAATAATAGTTTTTTACTAAATATGTACATATGAAATTATGTCATACTTAGGCTACTTTTATTTTAGAAAAAGAATTAGGGTACTGCACAAAACAAATAAAACCCATGAAATTGTGAAGAAAATCCACTTACCCAGGGACGCACCCAAGTGAGGGTAAGCCGGTAGTAATGTTGTGTATTTAGCTCTCTTTAACGTCCCACTACTGGGGGTAGGCCTCCCTTCAGTACGAGAGGGATCAGGCCATAACCCACCATGCTGGACAAGTGCAGGTTGGCGGACTAAACGTCTTTCGAAAACTTACTAAGTTCTCTAAGACATGCAGAGTTCCTCACGATGTTTTCTTTCACCGTAAGGCAAGTGGTAATCATGTTGCAAATAATTCACACATGAAAATATCAGAGGTGCGAGACCCGGGTTTTGAACCCGCTTCATTCGGTTTTCCAAGTAAGCGTGTTAACACTGGGCTACCACTGCCTCAGTAATGTTATATGATAACATAAATGTAAGAAAGTATTCAACTCACAGCATGCAAAGGCAGCGACATGAGTATGGACTCGTATCTGGCGCCGGGCGTGTGCAGGCCGAACTTGGTGCCGCGGTCGTAGATGAGGTTGAACTCCACGTAGCGGCCGCGCCGCAGCAGCTGCCACTGCCGCTCGCGGTACCCGTACGCGGCGTCCTTGCGCTTGCGGACTGGGTTATATTTACAAAATATATTATAGGACATCAGGACCGATTTCAGTCGCGGCGGCAAATCTCACCGAGACTAACCAGCGCGGGAGATATTATAGTGTGCGTGAGTGTGTGTAAGAGAGAGAGAGAGAGAGAGAGAGAGAGAGAGAGAGAGAGATAGATAGATAGTTAGAGGGAGAGGAGAGATATAGAAAGAGAGGGAGAGAGAGCGAGATACATAAGTTTGAGAACCCAGTGCGAACGCAGAACTAATGTAGTGGAGATATAACGATGTTGTACGCCATAAAGTCTCACAAGCTAACTCACCAATAGGCATGTAGCTGGGCACGACGGCCTCAGCGCAGGATGTGACGAAGCTGAAGGCGCTGGCCTGGTCGGGGTAGTCCACATCGTCGAAGAAGATCCCGCCCACGCCGCGCCGCTCCGCGCGGTGCGAGATCGTGAAGTACTCGTCACACCACTTCTTGAATCTACAACGGATTTGTGTTACGAAACTAGTTTCATGTGAAAGGAAATTATGGAATTAGTTTCATGTGAGAGGAAATTGTGGAACTAGTTTCATGTGAGTTGAGACTAATTCCATTATGAACTAGTTTTAATAACGAAACTACATAAATAGTTTCATAATTTATTTATTGTAGTGAAATCCTCTTAGCCAGTACCTAGGCATTCGTGATATAAACTTCATATTATATGTACACAGAAATTAGTTGCGTGACATCAATTTATGCAAGGTTTAATTATTATTTTCCATTGGTTTACTTTCTAAAGCGACAATAACGCTTGATGGATATAATTATAACTAACGCTTGTATTTAATATAGTTTTATTTAAAAAAATAAAGTTTGCGACTTTACGACAATATTTAAACTTTGAATACAATAATTAAAAAAAAAAACTAATAAAACTGGCTAACAATCGAAGTAGATTACCTTACGTTCTCTGTTGTAAAACTTAAAGAAAAACAAGTCCATCAATTATTTTAATGTACCCGTAGATAGTTTTAAGTAACTCACTTCTCATAATAAGTCGGATCGTGGGAATCGCACGCGTGTTTGAGGGTGAGGTGGAAATGCACCGCGTCTTCTTCGTTCAAGTAATATGGGGTCAAATCTGTTCCGCCTCCGAACCACCAGTGCACCTCTGAAAATATACTTACACATTATTTTCTTACATATAAACTTTAAATACAAAACAACTTATAGACAGTGATAACCAAGTGGTAGAGTGCACGCTTGGGAAATCGAGTGAAGCAGGTTCAAACCCGGGTCTTATACCTCTGATATTTTCATGTGAGAATCATTTCTAAATGTGAAGGTGAAGTAAAACATCGTGAGGAAACCTGCATGTCTGAGAGAACCTAGCAAGTTTTCGAAAGACACGTGAAGTCCGTCAACCCGCACTTGTCCAGCATTGTGGAATGTGGACTATGACCTGATCCTCCTCATATTGAAGGGAGGCCCGTGCCCAGCAGTGGGACATTAAAAAGATCTCCATACAATACATTAAAATAGTATTTTACAAAATACAAACGCATGGTTGTGACTAAGTCTAACATTGAAACGTAAGAATATTTTATATTTACCATTTTTATCCTTAACTTCAAAATATCTATAGTTAAAGTGGATGGTGGGCACCATGGGGTTGCGCGGGTGGATGACGGCACTGACGCCTGCCGCGAAGAATGGCAACTCTTTATTTTCGAAGTTTTTACCTCTGAAGGGACAAAACATAAGTAAAGTATATTTTAGCATATAAGTTTCATAATCGAATATATAAAATTCTCGTGTTGCAGTGTTTGTAACAAAACTCCTAAGAAACGGCTTTACCGATTCTTATGAAATTTTGTGTATATATTTAGTAGGTCTGAGAATAGGACGTAAACTATTTTTCATCCCCTAAATAATAAGGGTGGCCCACCACAATTTTTTTTTTTTGGACAAAAAAATATTATTTTAATTTTTTTATTATTCGGCATAAAAAAATACATACAAACCTAAATTTCCGCTAGGGACGAGCTCGAACGGAGCGAGGATGAGTCGCTAGTATTATAATAAAGTTACATTTTGTCGTTTTGTTGTATGTAGCTGGATAGATTTAAATGAAATTTAGAACATAGATAGATAGAACTTAAAGTAAAACATAAGCTGCTAGGCACTTAGGCTCGCGAGGGTGTCGTAAAATGCAAAAAAATCCAAAATCATATAATTATTAATAAAAAAATCAATGGAGCTTAATTAACTTTTTTTGATGTTTTTTAAGTTTTTTGACGTTTCAAGTTAACTTCTATCATCATATCTTCAGTCAGTCAAAAAATCGGGCACCAAAAATCTTAATACAACTAAAAATTAATGTTGTTATGAAAAAGTCAAATATTCGCATTAATCTTAGAATGCACTATACAACTTAAACAAATCTCACCTGCTCTTCATCTGCTGAACAGCTTGAGGTGGCAGTTTTCCAGAAACGACAGAAATATTAACACCAGCCTTCTCAAACACTCTGCCATCTTGCAACACGCAAGTGATACCACCGCCGCCTTCCTCGCGAGTCCATCTGTCCACTTTAAATTTGGCTTCCTATAATTGGAATAATTGTTTATTTTTATAGTACAAAATGACAGATATGTAATCTTTTTAAATGTAATAGTAAAATTATTATGCTATTTAAAGCTTTAAAATGTTAGCGTACCGGCGATGGCAAGAATATATCGTTGTCAAAATCATATTCATCTGCTGTTTTTTCATCTTCCCACGCCTACAACGAAAACATTCTCTAGTAAAATGGAATAAGTAAAAAGAACGAAATAATGGTTAAGTGGACTTTGGTTGCTTAGAAATAGTCTTAAGAGGTGGTAAGGACCAGTTATTTCTAAATTTTATACCTTCAATTGTTCAATTTTTATCAAATAATTTTTTATTAAATTTATCATCTTGTTCAATTTTTATTAAATAATTTTTTATAAAACAAATTCAATTTTTTGAATTCATTTTGTTATTTGTGGGTAGGCTGTCTGTAACAACTATAAAATACCTTAGAGACATCTAACACCTCAGTCTCTCCCGTGACCATGATTGCTGTAAAGCATTCGAAATGTCGGGAACCAAAAATCAAAATAAATTCGTGAAAAAATCCGAAAAGATAGTTTTATTTAAAATTATTTAAAATAGTTCAATCATTGTTATTGTTTATTATTTAAGAAAATATATATTAGTGAGTATAATAACTGTACTAGTTTTATTTTTAATTATTTTGTATCATATGTGTGCTTAACTTCTAAACATAAAATATATAGTTTTTTTAACACAGTTTAAAACTTGACTATGGCATTTACTTTAGGTAATATGTAATATCCTTAATCCTTCATTACCTTGTCTTCCTCTTTCTCCAAGGCCCTACAGAACTCCGCTTGAATTCTCATGATAAGAAGTTCCATTTGTGTTTTCATATCATCTTGGTTATTTTGTAACTGTTCTAAGGGAGTTACAGGTTCGGCCATGTAGTTCTTGATTTGTATTATTTCTTTCATTTCTGCTTTACTACTCAAATACTGTCTGTATGTTACATATCCGGCACCCAATATTGCTGCACAGTAGAATCTGAAGTAAGTTTTCATTTTATTTCTATAGATACAAATTGCATACATTATTTATATCTAGATTTGATATAAAAATTGATGAATTTGGCATTTATTTATTAAAAAAATATTAGGTTTTGTCAAAAACAATCATATTTAAATATATATAACTCATGTAACATTTCCCTTACAAACATCATACAACAAAGACAAAAAAACTAAATTTATAAAAACTATGCCACACAAGAAGTCTCCATATAATATTTATGTATAGTGCTAGTTTGTCATGTGTGTGTACCTACCAAACTTGGTCTTAATAATATTTAATGATTAATTCTGATTTTTATTATATTGATACCATTCATTCATTTCTAATGTAACAAAAGGTTCGTATTATATAATAGAAATTAATTTTCCATTATATTTTTATATTAAAGTTTCCAATATATTTTTGATCCAAAGAACTAAATAAATGAAATGAGGATATTATGTCGTGGGCTTATCAGATAAACAAGATTAAGGAGACTAAAGTGAAATCTACGTTGTCATAATTATAAGTTATTCCAATAAGAAAAAAGAATCGTATTTGCTGTTTATTACTTAAGTGCAAGCGTCAGATCAATTTACGGATGTTTACAGTAAAGCAATCCAGTCATTATGACAAATAAACTTACTTTAGTGGCCGATCTCTTATTTTCTTATAGCTTCCAACGTAGGTTAAGGTTCTAAAACTTCTTATAGCCACTTTAAACGACATATTTATTAATTATTAATTACGAATATAAAACACCGGCAGTAACCCTTTCCATGCAAATACCACTCTATGAGTCTGTCATTGACAGATTGTGATTTGTGTCACTGTGTGATTGCATGGTGACGTTTGTGTGACAGATGTCATAATAACTTTGTTTTTGCAATGCGCGCCACCTGGCGGCAACGTATTCAGCCTATCAGCTGTAGAATTTTCCTCCGCAATCGTATAGAAACCTGCATGCGCAATATGTGTTCATCTCTTTTCCTAGCACGTGCGAGGTCAATTTCGTCCGCGCTCTCTCTCAGTCCGCTGTTTGACGGCGTGTCAGAAAGAACGTAGGTTGTCGTCCGTGTAGTGCGCTTGTGTATCCCGTATCGATCTGTAGTAGACCGCATTGCCGTACATTCCGGAGGTGCCTCGCCTAGTTTTCGTCGATTGTCGGCGTGGCGCGTGTCGGCGTCGGCGGCGGCCCGGGGCCCTGCGCAGAAACGGCGCGGGAGCGATCTTCTTCAGCCAAAACCGGCTCGCGGGTCGCGGCGGACGGCTGTGATGTAGCCGGGGCCGGCGAGCGGCCTTCGGACAAAGGATACGCGATACGAAATGAAGAAGTTCACGTTTAAGGGGGTGCTGGACGGGTTCCGCAGCTCCGTGCAGGCGGCGCCGCGCGGCAACGAGCAGGAGATACAGGAGACGCTGCGGCCTGATCACTTCCAGATCAAAAAGGTGAGTTTCGCGAACGCAAGTCGAGCAGCCGAGCTCGAAGGCCGACGGTAGTGGGGACGGTGGCGAGGTGGTGGCGTATTTACACCGGCTCGCACCGCCCGACTCGCGTGCTCGGTGTTGTGTAAACTACGGTCCGTTGACACGAGATCCCCACCAACCAAAACATTGGCGTTTACGACCGCTTCGCTGATTTTTTATCGTGTATTCCGTTATACTTGAGTGGGAGGATTCATTTGATTAGTAAAGCGATAAATTGACATTGTTCCGCTCTGACATCTGACGTCAGCGTGCCCTTGGCCATGTCATATGTTACTTGTTAGCACAGTAAACATGTAATCTCTCCGGCTTGCATCGATACGTGCTCCCATTACCCAATTCTTCTATTTCCTGAATTACGTTGTGTTTTATGGTCCATGCGATGAATAACCGAGGCCTTGTAGGGCGTAAGTGGCAGAATTGCTCCGATATTGAACTGATAAAAGATTAGATAAAAGCTGCACTCAATAATACGTAATTTTTTTTATAAATCATTATTATTTTTCCATGCAGCTTTTTTTAATTTATAAAATGCATAAAAAGTTTTTATTAAAACTCTTTCGCTATTGTCATATCTGATATTCCACATGAAATTTTGATTTTAGAATTTACCTGTTCGCAGTTGGATATATCAATTGAAAGAAATACATTTTTATACATCATTAACCTTTTATCTGACGTGATTTAGTACTTTAGCAAAGCAAGATAGATAAAATTTGTTCCACATGGATAGCTTGGTAATTAGGTTGTCTTAAAATTCCATTAGATAAACTGGGTCAAGGTACTAAGTAAAAAATTGCCCCGCGAGGAGTCGACGGCTCACGGAACTGTTTGCAAACCTTTTAACTATGCACTTTTATAACTTGCGTAAAGATCGCGTTTTTGTTTCATAGTTACTATACAATTGAAAATAAAAACTGGGGCATTCTATATCGGGTCAGTACCGACGGTAAAATACCTTTAAAAAAGAAAAATATCGCTATATTTATGATTTATGAATGTAAAAGAACTTATTTTATTTATAACAAAAGTAAAAATATTTCATTTGAAATATAGATTAAATAATAAGAATCACAAATAAACAAACTTGTTGAAGATCTCTAAGTTGGTCTGGCCATCGTTTATTTTCAACTATATCATTGAATGTTTGATCTCCGATCTTATTTCGAGAATCTTTTTTGAGTACAGCCCAAAGAAGGATATTTATAATTTCTAAATGGATTTTCTTTTTTGCTCTCAATCATTAGATCTTTGCAGTAAATTGTTTTGCAATCTCCCTTAAAGGAATGAAAGATCTCGTAAGATACGGTTCAGATCGTTTGATCTTGAGAAAAGCTTTCAGAAGTTTCATCCAATATTTACCCTCTTAATTATATATCTAAGCCAATTTTGGATATACCTACTGTAGGAAAAAACGAATTCTTCACTCACAATGGGCGGTGGCTATTGACTTTTTATTCAACTACATTCCGATTACAAACTTTTCCAGTAGTCTGAAAACTTGGCTCTTTATCATAGTCTCGCGTGTCATTTGCCTTTTGGAATATAAACTAAATTTTCGATTATACGATCACTTCTATTATTTTTTATAAAACCTTCATCGTATTTTTAAATTTAATTTTAAAGGCGACGCAGTAATGTCAAGTATCTATGAAGTATTCATGTTTCCTCATAACAGAGTCAATGCAAAATGTCACTTTAAATAAATTATTTTAAATAAAATGACCATAAATCAAAGTTATTATTGAATTAAATAAAGCAAACTGTAAAGATTGACTATAACAGTTGCATGGAGCGGCGCTGGGTTAAAGTAAAATCAAACACGTTTTGATACTGTATATACAATATTATATGTACATGTATTATCACTGTAATAATCGATTATGATCGTTATTAAAATGAACATAGATATGTATTTAGAAAAAATTGTTTCACAGGTGTTACTAAAACATGTCAAAACAGAAGGTTATAATATAATATTTAGTATGGTTATTGATGAAATAAAAATACAAATATGCAAGGCATAAGGTTTTTAGCTATTAATTATTTAGATAAAATATTATCCAAAAAATAAATACCATCAATAAAGAAACAAAGCTTTATGCTAATTTGGACATTTAAAATTCATAATAATTACACGCAAGTATATTATTACGTAAAGCAAATAACACAGTGTCGTATAATATTTTATTGAAGTCGCGTTGGGAAACAGTTGTCAAGATAACAGAAATTTTTAAAACAAATACCTACACGTGTCGTGAACGATCAATGCCATATTTGTTAATGGCGTTTATTTTTTAAATTGCTAAATGTACTAACTGTTAAATAATAGTGAAATCATTAAAAAAATGTTACCAATTTTCGTTATGCAGTTATTTTTTATTTTCAAATTTAATATAAAACCGTCGTTCCCAGTAACCTTTATATTAAATTACACTAGAAGTAATCGTGCATTTGCAATACAAAACCCACTTTTTAAAAGTCCATTTTTTACTAAACACAGTATTGCCAGCTTGAGGGGAAGTTACCCTGGATTCTGTTCTGAGAAGAGTTATCCTTCCTAATCTTATAAAGAAACTGGAATAAGTGCAAAAAAAAGGTTGAGTTGAGTTGAGCTGCACTAGAGCAATTATAGATGAATCAGATTTTGTTTATTTTTATTATAAAAAAAATAATTTAACTAAAACCATCTGTCATCAGAGTTAGTAAGTATTTTTTTACGTTTCAATCGGCTAAAAAAACCTATTAGCTGCACTAAAGAAAATAAAAAAATAATACTTTCTTAGATTTACGCGTTTTAAAAAAATCTCAAATGTAACTAGATTATAAAAGTAGTAACCCAAATTATATATTCACAAATTATTAAATTATAGAAGCATTACTTGAAAGTTGCAAATTAGCTTGATCAAAGTTGTTGGAAATGTCAATATTTTCTGTTAACCACCGGCACGATGGCTCATATGAAATCTATTTTAGAATACTCGTATTGATACATACGAGTATGTACATTGTACACTTATAAAGTATATAATAGTCAATATATAACAGGATAGAGAATTCATAGAATATAGTAACAATAACATATTAATTTTAAAAGTAAATAGATACTTTTTTTTCTAAATATTTTTTTTTAAATATTCTATTGAGTTAATTAAAACTTATAAATGTTCAATAATAATTAGCGAAATGGGAAGTTACAGAATGGTAATAAAAAAAAGATTATAACATAAAAGAAAAAGAAATAGACTTGTTTTTACAACTTTAGCCTCTGTGTCTGTCTTTTTAATTCCACTCAACAAAATGATTGCACTATTGAAATATCATCATCATCTCCGTCCATTTCCCAATCACTTGGGGTCTGTGCAGTACATCTTTCTACTGCCAATAGGATTGGCAAAAGTTTTACGACCGGCCGCCTGTCTGACATCAACCCTGCTTGGGAATGCTATTGTTTATCGCGGAAAGGACCCAAGGTGCGATTGCGCTATTGAAATAATACTTAGGCATCAAATGGATTCCTTTGACATACTAGAAATATTTTTTATTTAAAAAAATATATAGGTACATACTTCCAAATCTAAAATTTTATTTAGTAGTATGGATTCTTTACATTTTTTAACATTATGGTCTAATGAGCGTTAATATTGAAGAGAAATAATACGTATGTTTTACGTGAGATTACATATAGGTATGATATAGCAATCCTAGCCGTGCCAATACGGATGATTGGTAACTAAATAGTCCAATAACTTGCCAAATCATTAATACAGCAGTAATATATCTAGAGAGCATTTACAATTCATGGATACTGAGATTTAGCATAGAATTCACACATAACTTAATTGAGATCAATAACACGTGTCACGCCGGCTATTAACGTGTCGGGACCTCGCATGCCTCGTCTGGATGATATCAGCGCATTAAACTATCTTTATGGTCCATCTCCGACATATTACTTACTGATAGACTAGCGACGTCCGCCCGCGCTTCGCTTTAGCCCTAATAATTTAGATTATAGATTATTGATTGTGATTTGATACTAAACTTATCTATGTCAAAGTTAAAAATATCTTCGTCTTTCCATCTTCTAAATAGGTATATAAATATCCCGTGTCACGGTGTTTGTGATCGCACTGCTCAGAAACGGCTCGACCGATTTTAATGATTTTTTTTGTATATTTGGTAGGTATGAGTATAGGTCGTAAAGTATTTTTCACCCTCCTACCCCCACCCCCCATTTTTAATCGCAATTTTAGTATTTTTGTATGAACAATATATAAATACATAGCGACGAACCCGAGCGAAGCGACGGTGTTTAAGCGCGGGCATAGCTGCGGGTTCTGCTAGTAACATAATAATTGAATAAAAATGTTTAAATTGAACACTACCTACGCGGTCATCGATCCTATATTAATGGAATAAAAAACCTTTTGTTTCTTGAATTCAAATGTACGTACAATTTTGACTTAATCAGCAAGTATTACGATTAGTATAATTGGATTTTCGTACATAATACATAGGTATATGAATTAAGGCAACAATCAAATCTTTTTAAATCTTATTAATGCATAAATAATTAATTAAATGATATTTATGTTTATTTAATTAAACTTTCACAAGTACTTTTGAATCATGAATTAAATATGTAGAGTCAGTTTAGTTCGTCCGTGAGGAAGCTACTACCGACTCGGAATGTAGCTCCGCGGAAAAGAGCCGGCGAGAAACTCAACAGTTGCCCTTTTAAATGGAAGTTACAGTATTTTTACTATAACATCAAGTTTAGCCCGCATATGACTCAATTTCTCTTACTTCTCTTTCTTCTCTACTCTTCTACACATTTTCATTAAAAAGGCGAAACTCTTGAAGGGAATTACTTAGTAATATATCTTTAAGCTTTAAATAGTTGAAAAGATACACAAGATAGTTTGTACGATTTTATTTAACATACTAGCGACTCACCCTCGTTTCGCTCGGGTTCGTCCGTAGATAGTTTTATCGGTTAGTATAGATTTTCAGAGACAAGATATTTTCTCGCATTAAAAAGTATCCTATATGTTGACCCGCCCTCTAGTGACTCACTCTCGCTCCGCTCGAGTTCGTCCCTAGTCACGTTTTAACATTTAGTATAGACGTCCCAGGGATGAGATATTTTCCCCGCAGTAAAAAGTATCCTATATGTTGACCCGGATAATGAGCTATACCAAATTTCATCAAAATCTGTCCAGTGGTTTTCTCTTCGTTCCTAGATAGAAAGTTCAGAATATTTGTGTGGATGCAACAGAATGATATGACAATAGTTATGACATCGTAAAAATTCTGAACTTTTTATCACATATAGGTACATATTTTCACGTAATATTATAGTCGATTGTTAGCAATTTAAAACTAATTAATAGATAGTGCGCACTAAAACCTAATCAACAACGCAATAATTACTGTAATACTTATTGGATAATTGGTAAAATACTTAGGTAAAACAATCTACACTATTTATAAAGAGCTAAAATATTTGTTACAGATCTGTTTATAAAAGAATCTTTCAATTTTAGAAGCAACATTGGTACTTATAAAAAAAACCAAAAAACAAAGTCTGTTTTCCTGATATTATATAACGCCGTTCTCGTTTTAGAGAACGTTTTTTTTAATTTTTTTTTAATACATTTGACGACACGTTTGGCTCAGTTTGTAGTGACCCTACTTGCTGCGCCAGCGGTCGCGGGTTCGAGTCCCGCTGGGGGCATTCATTTGTGTGCTGAGCACGAATGTTTGTACTCCAGTCATGGGTGTTTATATTTATAATATGTATGTATTTAAAAGTTATATATGTATAATGTATCAACTATCTGGTATCCATAACACAAGCCTAGCTTACCATGGAACTAGATGGTGTTGTGTGTTAATGTCCTGACATATTTAATTTTTTTTTTAATAAATTTTCACGTGCAAGCATCGAACTCGCAAATTAAGACGTAGACAAAGCCAGTCAAAAGTAAACCCTGCCATGAACTGCATCTATTTTTATTTAATCTGGACGTCTGTTGTAATAGAGTTAACATTTTTAGATAAACGCTAATAACCCATTTATTTATACAGAACTCATAGAGGATCCCGGCAGCTATCTCATTTAAATGCAACGAAACTAACAGTATATTTTTAAAGTTATATCCGATAGGGAAAGAAAATTATTCAAGAATTTTAGCGAAATTTCTTTTGTAATAAATGGCTGAGTTTGAAATATTGCAGCAGTGACAGCCTTATAGCTCTAATGAAGGTAATAAATAATGTACGTTCAAATGTCATATTTCTGTATTGCATTTTTCATGATAGAACCAAAAGCGCTTTTAGAAAAATAAAAAAATGCCAAGTTCATCAATTATAATCCGTTTCGCGAACAGTATGTCATAGAGTATATTGCTACATATATAAACAGTATGTCATTAGACATGGTGTGCGATTCCGCCACGAACGCTGGTGATTGTGACGTCAAATTTTTACATTTTCAATTTTGCCTAGTAACTGTTTAAACAGTTTTATTCTAAGAAATTACTAAGCGTTCATTTTGTTACATGGTAGGTCAAAAATAAGATATAAATATTTTAAACTATAATATTAGTTCGATAAATCTCCCGTTTTACTATAGCATATGCATTCTTTATTAACTTGTTACAATATATGTACTTATAATTCCACAGGTATCACATAGTTTTTTTTAAGTCAGTGATAAACGAGCAGACAGCCCACCTGATGGAAAGCGGTACTTGTCGTCCATAACATCTGCGACTCGTGCATTTAGGTTTTATGTTACAAAAATGACTACACTAAGATGATAGGCTACTTATCCTTCAAACAGGAACACAACATTGTTGCTTGGCGGGAGAAATAGATAAGGGGGTGGTACCCATCCAGACGGACTCCTCAGGCATGACAGAGTCCTACCACCGTTCAAAAATACTTGGTCGGTTACAGTCGGCTAGCTTATATATAAGGCGTTTACGAATTAGGCTTTAATATGTAATTAACAAACGAATAAAACAATTTTTCAATAATACAATATAAATACACCGTCAATGATTACATTCAGTACCTACCTTAGTTATGTTTCGTATAAATTCTAGTTAGATTATAATTATGATTTGAGATTGGTCTCAATCGTATTGAAGCAAATCAATCGTTTGACAAATTGAACAGCAATAAATCCATATCAATTTCAATTTTCCATCATCGCATCGCCATTTGTTCTCAAATATCAAATTATGAACGTTTCGTATACTTCAAAGCTTTGTATTTTTTTTTGAGACAGATGGTGTGCTCATAGACTGTGTATTATATTTAAATGTTTTTTTTTTCTTTTATACATTTAACGTACTTAGATATTGTAAAAAGATTTTTAAAAAATTGAGGCAAAGGTGATGCTATCCTTACATAATATTATATAAATATTTATTGATTTGTCCATCTTTTAACTACCCGACTGCCAAGAAAGGGGAATATATTTTTCGCGCGTATCCTATATGTATGTATGTATGTTTCTATGTATTTATTTCTTCCAAACGGCTGGATGGATTCCGACACTTAAGGCGACACTTAAGGTGTCGTTAGATTCGTTTCAAAAATCGTCATATATTTTTTTTCATCCGATTTAGTCGGTGGGGTATAAAAATAAAGGTTTTTAAAAGGCGATTACAAAAATAGATACAACTTATATGTTTAAAAATAATTTAGGATAAGAAATTGTTAAAAAAAAATGTCTAAATTTTATTTAAGTTTTAAGATTATGTCCAAATGGCACATCTCTAAGCCACAGAACAAAGAATATAAGTTGTAAGATTTTTCGTATAAGTACTTATATCTAGTGTTTTGGCCGAATATAGAATATTTTAACCCGACATATAAAAGTAGGTATTATTTCATTAAAAAAATATGAACGTGTATCTAGACTTGTATCTTATAAGGCCCAAGATGGCCCTTTCATATCACATAATTCGCTTCATATGTAAACACATAACCGTCGCGTGGCGTCGGACCTGCAATTTGGCAGAGATAGCGTAATGCGCAAATACAAAGGGACTTTAATAATGCAATCAGTCCGCTCGACCCATAATGTGTTCATCAACTTTTAATCAATGCCTAATGAACTATCTTACCCAGCATCCGAGAGCTAAATTACCTATCTCATGTGGATATAACATAGATTAATCTTATCTTATCTGTAACTCATCGCAGTAACTTTCAGGAAACAGCTAGGTTCTAAAAAGTTGTAGATCATCACACAATGAACTGTTCATGGTACGTACAGCTAATTCAGATATTTAAACGGACTTAAAAAAAAATGACCGTTCATAATTGGTACCAGTGATATATAATTAAAAAATATAAATTAAGAAAGTATTAAATAAGTAATTATAAGTTATTGTTTTGTTTAAAATAAATATCAGTTCGGTAAGTCCTTGAGCTGCCATCGAAGGCTACCATAACCATAACCTAAGAAACCATAAATTTTATGTACTTACCCTATATGAATATTAATTACATTGATATGTAAGAATTTAACTCTTACCAAAGGCCGGTATAAGAAACCCGTTCTTACTTTACCATTTTTATTTCACTGTCACATTACTTATCACTTATTTAGCGCAATCACCATTAACATTATAAGAATTTACATTATGATACCTTTAATTTTCAGTATTACATCAACTCCAGAAAAAAACACTGCTTCTTATTCTTCTAATGTTTTTACAAAATACCTCTTTTTATACTTTACAACTTTCCCACTTCCACATATTATTTTAATTAAAGGGTATATATATTTTGACTTAATTTTAAGAATCATAATTCATACTAAATACAGCTTTTTGTGTTGCCATCTTTACAAGCTTGGCAGGAAATAAATATTTCATTTGACTCTAAATAATAGTGATTATTACATTTATTCTATTCTCATACTTGTAACAATTCATAATATTGCTAATACATCCGCTTGTGACTGAAAGGGATCCTAAAATGCCGGTATTTTAGTGATTTTGTTACTAAAACCTGAACTGAAACCAGAAACGGAAAACTAACGTTTAAGAACTATTATTTAACCGATTTTTTTTAAATCTGTATCACGATCTGCAAAATGTTCTGTGAATTATGCTATTTTTTAACAGTACCTATATTTTTAACATAAAATACATTTAAATTATTCATGCAAGTATAGTAAGTGATATTTTAGAACATTTTACGTACTTCTTGCCCAATAGGTACTATTCACTTATAAAAGATGAATACATATCATTATCACTCTGTCATTTAGGTACGAGCAAGGATATTATATAAAGTACCTATATTTTGTGTGTAACAGTTATTTGAGTATGTATATGTAAACGCAAAGTGTAAAGTTAGAGTGCTTGTGAGTCAGCGTCGCGTTGATGTCGATCAATTAAGCCCGCGTGTATGGAACGCGCCGTTTTATTCAATTACTCTTAGTAATTAAATGTATATTGTATAATTATATATTACATAATTTAATGTGCCTAATTACATTCTTACTAATTAGATTATAATAATGCTAATATACATATACAATTTTTCTCTTTATGTTAGGAGATGCTAATGATTTGATGATGAACACAGATGTTTTTTTTTTGTTTCTTTTATTTTTTTGTTGATACATTTTATTTTAATTTTTGATATTTACGAACAATTGAGTGATACGGTGCTTTTGTAAGTCATAAGTTTCTCACACAAATGAACAAACGAACCACAATAGATATTTGAATTTATTCGTTATTTTTTTTACCATATTTAATGTCAATATACCCAAAGCCACCCTTGCTGCACTCACTACTGAATCAGTAGTTCCGGATATTACTTCCTACATACAAACCCACATAGTATTCGAAATGTTGGGAATAAAATAAAATAAAAAATATTAAATAAAACCGAGACGAAATCCGAAAATATGTTTTCATTTAAATTGTCAAATATTCGCGTAAATCTAAGAAAGTATCATAAAAAATATGCACAGATGTCAAATATCTGTCAAAACTCACTTCGATTGGTCTAATACTCAGTCGCTTACAGATCGGCTCATAGCTCAGAGCATAGAGTATATTGCTACATATATAAAGCTCAGAGCTATGAAAATTGTAATCCGCGACAAATGACAATAAAAGTAGAGAGTGGTATCCTTCCAACGAATCACGATACCATTATATTGTAATGTGAACAATATTAATAAATAACTGTCCAGTCTGCTAGTAACGTGAAATGGAACAGTTACGTCATTGCGTGCTGACATTATGATGAGTTCAGTTGAGAAAATACGTGCGTTGCAGTGGTTTTTATTATACATATAAAACATTGCAATGTTCGTATGTACTGCTGTTGTCGTTTGTCTTTTAAATATAGCCTCATTTATTACTTTTTATACACTATTTACTATATGTGGATATGTCTGCGAATTTCGATTTATGGACGAAATCCAAATAAGCATCTATATAAAATCGCTAGCGGTTCACCCTCGCTTTGCTTGGGTTCGTCACTGGGTACCTACGTTTTAACGGTTACATAGTATGGAATAGATAGACTATATATTATATCACTGCACCGCTCCTTTGGGCTATTACCCAATACTACTACATGATAATATATGTAAGGCTATAGCCTTCCTCAATAAACCGGCTATCTAATGCAAAAAGAATTTTTCATATCGGATACTAGTTCCTGAGATTAGCGCGTTCAATCAAACAACTGTACGAACTTTGCCTCTTTATAATGTAATATTATATAAAGTCATGTACAACGAACAGTTACAGATACAGAAGCTGTGTTTGTTATTAAAAGGACGTTAAATAGAGATTTCCCTAAGGCGAATCCGATTCACACTTGACTGAGCGTAGGCTTAACTCTACATACAGTTTCGACAGGACCCTTATGTAAAGAACCAGAATAAAAAAAAGAATGAGTGTTTAATCTGTTGCTGATTTTTGGCTTACTTTATTTGGCTGCCTCTTTGGTAAGGCTTTTTAGATCTTTTTAAAATGTTTGTGTTGTAAACAGCACTTAGATGCGTAAATATGCCTCTTCTGACAAACTCCAACGAATCAATTATTGCCTTTACATCTTTTAATTATTTGTAGCATGAAGTCTGTGAAAATATAACAGAATTTGTTTAATAAAATAAATAAGATTTTCAAAGCCAACAAATTCAACCTCTTTTAAATATTACAATAACAAAAATATAAAAACCGACTTCAAACAAAAGCACTAAAAAGAAAAAAAATAACTGATTGGTAGTTTTCATTTACTATACATACCTAATCAAATATTTTCGAAGTCGGTGTGCTTTGCTTTGTATGGGCTGGCACCGATTTCCAAAATATTTGATTAGGTATGTATTTAATAGGTAGGCTTTAATTACTTAGCCAATTTAAATTATATATATAAATATATATATATATATATATATACACATATATGTATGTAATTTATATTTATATAACTATCAACTCACCCTCGCTACGCTCGGGTTTAGTATAGATTTTTCAAAGACGAGATATTTTCCCGCAGTAAAAACTATCCTATACCAGCTATATCAGCTATCGTCATACCAAATTTCATCTAAATCTGTCCAGTGGTTTTCTCGTGATGCGTTCCCAGACAGACAGACAAAAATTCAAATACTATAGATTTGCCCTCTGTATCGATAATAATGACTATTTCGATAAGATTTTCTAAAAAATATTTAATGTACAGATTGAACTCAGAATTTTATTATATAGATAATATAACAGATATAAAATCTTCATTAAGCGACCTACAATAGTTTTCTTTTGCATTATTATGCGTAGTTCGTACATCGGATCCATTACGTCATCGTATGTCTTCAGAATGCGTTTAGTGAGGCCGAATACGCAATCTACAACTCACGCATTTTATTGGGCCATATAACAGGTTATGGCGGTATGGCATGGTAATGAATATGAAACATAAAGTCAAAATATTTAGACTTCTTATAATATTATAAAAATTAGATTCTTTAAATTTAAAGAAAAATCTTAATTTTAAATAAAATTATCTTTTCGGATTTTTTTGTGAATTTATTTTGATTTTTGGTTCCCAACGATTCGAATGCTTTACAACAATCATGGTCACGGGAGAGACTAAGGTGTTAGATGTCACGAAGGCTATATATATATTATTCTTATCTACGACCTTCACTTAAATATAGATTCAGAAAGGATTACATATTAATTGACTGTGAAAAGAAATCAATTTTAATTTTAAAAAGAAATGAGTTTAACAGTGATACATCTAACACCTCTTATAGGTCCTAAATTACTATAAAATTAGATAAATTTGCCTTGAATAATTCGCGCATGAATACATTAAACAAAGGACGTCCCGCGTGGGTGACGCCACTGTCAACCTCATTGTTGTCAACTGACACATTTGGTTAACTCATTGAGAGATAATGCTTTCTAATAAATGTAGTCTGATCTGTTCTGAATGTTTTTTTTTTTATTTTTTATTCATCTGAAATGTCATAGGTAAAACTTGTGCAGGTCTTAATTAAAGCATAGATAAGCTTCATAATCATTCGTTGCTCTTTTTTTAATCAAACTCTCATAAAACGAAGGTCTTGTTCTTTGTCTTTGCTAACAATAAAAAAATTATACTGACGTTTAAAAAGTAGGTACTTTGACAGCTGATAATTTTATTAGTACTAAGTATACTCCATACGTTCTTTTACTCATCACTCTTTCCTGCTTCTGTCATTTCTTTCTCAAGTAATTCAAAAAATGCAAGATGATTACTATATTAATTGTGGTTACTTATCAACCAGTAACGAGAACAAACCTGCAGGACTAATCACATTTATAATATCATAAATGCGAAAGTTTGGATGAATATTTATTACTCAATCACGCCAGAACGTCTGAACGGATTTGCATAAAATTTGGCTTAGGTATAGATTATATATAATAGCTATTTGCTTTCCAGACTATAATCTAGTTACTTTTTATCCTGGAAACTTGGACAGTTCCCGTTTTTCGCTAGGGACGAACCCGAGGGAAGCGAGGGTGAGTTGCTAGTAGGAACATTTTATCCTTCCCGGGCACCAAACCATCGCTGCCAATTGCAATTTAATAGGAATATTATTTAGTAGTACTCAAAATAAGCACTAGTTGGAGCAAAACAAGCCTGTTCAAATGAAATGCGAAATCACCATCAATTTGTTTAGAAGCAAATGGAAGCAAACATAGATTCGAAAGACCTCAAAGTAAATAGGTCGGTTGATTAATAGCTTTGTACGTCGTTAAATGATTCCGCGAGATTGTATGTTGTAAATGGTGAATAAACTAAATGCTAGTACTGGAGAATAGCGTGGTGAGTCATTATGTTGTCACTGTCAGTACTGTTATGTACATTTTATTAGTAGTCTAGGTAGGTACTACACTTTTATGTTCTAGATACTAAATGACTAGATTTGCACAGATATCGTAAAGAACTAACTTGAAACTAAAAACTGAAATAAAACTTACAATACGTTCCTAAATCAGATAAGAATGTTCGCACGCACTTGTACACTAATTTTTCGAACTTAGATAGTTAATAATATCAGTCAATCAATAACTTGATCCACTTGGATATATAACTTGGTTGGTTTGGTCAGGAGGACATGGGATAGAACCACTGCGAATTAGTTTTCATATCCTTACTTTTATCTTACTTGCTAGTATCTAGGAGTCTCGCTTTCTTTGCCAATATTGGCATATAGGCTTTTTGCTTGATACACGTGTTTTCTCTAAGCAATGTGTTGACAAAAATCTGTATGATTCAATATTTACCCCACGTTGAAATCAAAATCACTACCTCGAATTTATAGAGACACTTGTCATACTGTACCTGCAGTTTCAAAAATAACAACTCAATTTCCAACGTATGTATGTATGTTTGATTGAATTGAATTGCAAATCGTGTGATTTGTTGAGACGCAAAAGTTAGGATATTCTATGTTTTAGAAATAATACTTTCGTTTTCGGTTGGAATGTAGAATAAATCTACAAAATCTTTATTCAAATTGAATGAAAATATGCTTTATCAAAATATATTTTTACAAGCTTTTTGAATCGTCTATTTTACATTTAAATTAAAGTCAGTGTTGCAAGTCCTCACTGAGAAGAGCGAGAAAGTCGACAGTTGCTCCTTTAAAAATGATAGTCGTGTACAAAGCAGTAATAAAATAATAATTTAATACTAGTTTTATGTGAGTATCGACTAAAATTTCTTCTACATATTTATATGTACAACATTTTTCGTGAAGGAATAATGTTCTTTGCTCAATGGTATATTTTTATTTTTTGGGCGGTAAGCTCAATATCAACTGTCGATTTATGTACTCTTATACTACATTGCGTATTCTTGTACTATTGTTATTTGCCTATAATAAATTTTACTCTTACTCACGCAGGATCGAATCTATTACCATTGTCTTATTCGCTTACATTTATACACTATTACTACGCTTTATTGCTTGCTAACAAATAAACTTTAAAGGAAACGGTAAGCTACTAAGGTACCTAGACCAGAACTTCCTTACCAGATACATTTCTTTATGTACATTGTATATCAGTATCGTTTTACTCGTATATAGTACCTACGTAGAATGGAGAATGAAAGGCATCTTTGCATTTACTAAACCGATTGAAATTAAAATTAGCTATGTCTTAATTGAGACCACCAAAATATAAAACACGATCAAGTTTCTATGATATTGTACTAAAATGGCGTTATTATAACTTTCTAGATTTTTTCTCTCTTCTTCAAAGTTTGTGTTAATACAAATAATTTTCTCACTCAGAATTCGAATGAAGTAAACAGATGTTAATTACTTTATAAGTTTTCCCTCAACATTGTCTTTCTGATTCTGATCTGATTTCTAAGGATTTATTAATAGTTTTTGTTGGTTTTTTGATAAACGCTATAGTTTCATTGAATACTTAGTAGAGAGTTATCAGTAGCCACGAGAATTTCAATGTAATGGCTTTAGCTTATCTTACTAGAATTAGCTGAGTTACGTTTTAATAAATAATGAAAATAATAATTTATATGTTGTTCGTTATTTTTCGTGCTCGTAAGTTGTGAATATTTTTTCCATGTTATATTAAAATATTCATTAAATCAAGTTAAGCATATATCAATAAAATTACAAAGACTACAGAAAAAAATTTAAATTGGAATACTTAGGAACATGCAACGATCATAAATGAGAGATGTAAGGAAAAAAATTGTCTCAGGCTTAGTAAGCCTAAGTATAAAGGAGCTGAAGATGAGATAGAAGAAGACCATTAGGTCTTATAAAGACCAAGATATTATATTTTTTAGAATGTTCTTTATCATCATTTCGATACAAAAGCATATTATGATTTGTGTTATTCCGCTAAAATGTAGTTTAATAAATATATATCTTATATATCCGGTAGAGCGATGGCCGTATCGGGTAGATAGCGTATCTACAGCAAGGCCGCGCCCGCTAATATTACAGATATATTGGATGCTATATAAAGTTTGCACATGCAATTTTGTACAACGTTGAGCTTTGTAATAATCTCCTACATACACACTAGCGACTCGTACTCGCTCAGGCTTCGACGGAAGTTAATCGGTCGTGATGAAAGGAATAAATAAAGCCTCTTTTTTATTCATTTTCCTCTTCCTGTTTTTATTCATTCTCTACCATTTCTTCATTACTTTATCTTTATGATTGGTTAAATGTCGAGCTTTCAAAATATCAATTATTAAACAAGTCTTTGGGCCGGAACTGAAATGTTTCTTTCTTAATTAAATGATGAACATCATTGGCTTCTAGACAATAAAGTATTTATGATCTATTGTTTCTTTTAGTATCTACACTTATATTATTAAAATATCTTTTGAATAATTTTATAATATGATATGATTTTATATAGTCGTAGTTACTAGCGACAAACGTTTTAATGGTTAGTATAGATTTCTCAAAGATGAGATATTTTTCTGCAGTAAGAAGTATCCTGAATGTTGACTCGGATAACCAGCTATCACGATACCAAATTTCATCAAAATCTGTCCAGTGGTGTTTTCGTGATGCGTTCCCAGACAGACAGTCAAAAATTCAAAAATCTATAAATTCAGCCTCTGTATTGATAATAATGACTACTTCAATAAGATTTTCTAAAAAATATTTCATGTTCAGATTTGGTTCAATTAGAATTTTATTACATGTACTATACGTAAACTATAGATTAATTCTAATCTCCGGTAAACATAATTTGGTAGGGCTTTCACTCGCGGTTAGAGGACTTAGAAAGAGCGATGTGGACTACTTTGGACAACGTATCCCGCAGTCAAACCCACATTGCTTGCTGATATCTTCACTATACATAACATATGCAAATATACCTATAATGAATGACCATGACCACACACTAGGCGCACGACAAGCCTCATCGACCAGAAGTCCCGGAGAAGCCATGCAAGTTATCCGTAATGCTCACGAATAATTTCGTCAACTACTTAAATACTATTAAATATGACGAGTATAACTAGATATCAAGATATTTTTAGTTTTGACGACACGTTTGGCTCAGTTTGTTGCTACCCGACTTGCTGCGTCAGCGGTCGCGGATTCGAATCCCGCTGGGGGCATTCATTTGTTTGATAAGCAAGAATGTTTTTACTCCAGTCATGGGCTTATATTTGTAATATGTATGTATAGGATATATATGTGTGTAGTGTATCAACTATCTGGTATCCATAACACAAGCCTCGTAGCCTATCATGGACATAGATGGTGATGTGTGTTAATGTCCTAACATATTTATTTAAACATATTGTACGTAATGCCAAGTATGCAGTAGGCCGTTTATATTGAATAATCAAAAAGCAAAAATGTGCCTTAATTTGAGACCTTAGTAATCAAAAATTAAGGTTTTACTTTTTTGGCGAATATGTTACACAAATATTATAATATATTCTATGCCACAGAATCCAACTCGCTATCCACGAGTACGGTCTGTAGCACAAACATTAAATATTTGTTTTCTTTTCTTTTGATCTTTAAATACGTTATTTACTTGCCGTAGATAAATAAAGTCGTTTAACCATATTGTTAAACTTTTATACGTTAGGCCTAATGAGGCCAGCCTTTGTCGGGTATCTAGGTTTACTGCAAATACCACTTTCATTATCAACCAAAGCTAACTCCGAGTTCTTGGTAATTATGTACAAACAAGTTCGTGTATCCTATAATGGTCGGTGCTAGCTTTCATAATAAAGTGACTTTTGAACACTTAAACTTAAAGTAGGTAATAGAACCTGTTTCATAAAAAACAAACACAAAGAAATTCAATTTTTCATGTACATAAAAAACACTTAAAAGTAACTTGTTTATTACTCGTAGGTACCTACATATATTTTTGGTTTTATTGAAAACGACTCGTTTTTTTATTCCTGACGTGGTTATTGAAATATTAGTACGTGAGGGACTTACCGAGGGACTTTCAGAACGGTGAATGTTGTTAGCTCGAATTTGTCTTCATGCCCTCGTTATTGACCGAGCGAGCGACGCGTCTGCATCAAGTCTGGCTAAATTTGCTTTCCTCTGTCAGTTTGTTGGTACTCTCCTCTACAGGTCGTATTTTACAACTGGAGGGGAATATCTCCGCCTTATGAAATCCGATACCGAGTGTTCTTTTTTTATTTGAAAGGTAGTAACTTTAAGTTGATACCATAAAAAATTGGTGAAGATCTGATGAGGATCTTAGGTGTGATGAGCAGAATAGCTTTTCAAAATACAGTTTGTGCTCGCGTGGTCTACTGTTCGTAGAACTACTAGTTTACTGGTGACCTGGCATCGCTTTGTTTAAGCGCTTATCGAAATAAGAGCTTCTGAGTAACTTTTTAAATTTACGTATTAAGATCACTTGTCGCTACTTGACCTACCGGTTTGCTGCGCGGAAATAGAAAAAAAATATGGATTTATAGCACTAGTTCATATGGTCATTTATTTCATATTCATGATTTTATTAATAACTTTGTGTATCTTATATCGTAAATTTTATTAAACTTCAGCCGAAGCTACTGTCATAACAGACGGACAGCAGTTCCACTTTTTATTATACGGTGATTATATCAAGTACATTCGTCTTTTCACATTTCTCGTTCAAGCTTTTTAGCATAAAACTCGACATAAAAATGTAAGGCAGGTTATTAAAAGTCACCCTGAATGATGCCGAGACGAGCTCTTTTTGAAAGAAAACTTTTTGTTCGCAATTATCCCGATGCTAGCTTTGCACGCGGTTGGATTTGTTTTGTTTTTAACTAGAAAAACTCGCGACTTAGCTTACCTTATAATATTAAATTCTTATATATATAAGTGGTCTTTATAGGTGTTTTCTCCGAAAAAACACGATTTTACGCCAAGCGAAGTTCGCTTGCCCAGGTTCTAGAATTTAATATGCACAAACACAATGTAATGCTGTGGTTTCAAACTTTTGTATTTGCAAGATGTAACTAAATTATCTATTGAACAAAGTATTTCTTAATGATCTTTTCAAAGGACACCAATTACATCCATGAAATAGATTTCGTGTATTGACAGGATTTTTATTCGTATCCCATGGCATTCCTCTTTCACAATAAAAAAAATGTAGAAGTTGGACACCATCGCCTTGGAATATTAAAGAAAATCCATTCTCCATGTTTTTAACATTACTTTTGGGATTTTCAGTATAAGATTTTATTAACACAACCCTCTCTTACACACAGCAAATTTTCTATTCTATTATATAAAAGAAAATCTTGCTGAAAAACCGGTTGTTGAAAATTTTCATTAATCGTTTGGTGAATTTAGTAAAGCTAATATAATTTACAAGAAAATGTGATCAGCTCCAGACTTTAACATTGCGATATCTACATGGAACAAGATTGTAATGTAGCAATTTTGAGTTTCTACTAGAAATATATGAGATGATTTATATCTATTTTTAAATTATCTCAATACAGAGTTACAAAGTTGTTCTTTACATCATCGATCAGTCTATATATCAAAATCAGGTCAATCAACAAACTATTTATGTATAAGATTAATAAATACAAACCAACAAACCTTCGTATTTAAAATATTAGTAAGCATTTTCTTCCATAATGTTTAAAACACGCTTTCACAACCCTAGAGGCTGGTAATTAGGCAATTACTAAAATAATTAGTAATGACAGTTAACACTAATTGACAGTGAGCAGACCATGAAAATGGTTAACCGACTTGAGGAAAAGTGACGCTTTCGTGAGAAACAACTTACGACGCACTCCTTTTTAAAACGATCAGGTTCTCAGACGTTACTCGCCTAAGAAAAAAGGCATTTAATATACGACGCGGCTGCGAAATGCGTTTAAGTAAGTCGGGTTATAACTAAATGGCCGCTATATTTGTAACTAAATTAAACGTTTATTTTATTAAGCAAAGAAAAGCTTTTTTAGTTTGAACATTGTTTTGTTTTCGTATAAACTTTGTTTTGTTTCTCATTCATAGTTAATACTATTATATTTAATACTAGTGGCTGTATGTATTTCGATTAATCGACTTTCGCTATTATTCGACCAAGAAAAACTTATAAAAGTACAGTATATCAATATCAAATTCATTGGATAATCTCGTCACATTTTAATTTACAGATAATAAGATGGTGATAATTATGGTTATTTATCGCTACTTTTAAGAATGTTTCAGGAATATGTGCGCCGCGCTCGGATATTCATAAAGAAATATTTATACCGCAGCGCTTTTTACCTTAAGAAAGGCCACGAACTAAAGCTTGGCGTTTATTCGCTTATTAGCAATAATTTAGTATTTAATAACTTGAAGCGTCTTGAATCTTTTTATAGTAATACTAACAGAACTCGCGGCTACGCCTGCGTTCAATCTACAAAAAAAAAAAAAAACTCTTTGACTTTCTTTATATCGCCACTCACGCTCGCTTAGCTCGAGTTCATTGCTATGCATTTATATAATATTGTTCATTCAAAAATACTAAATACGCGATTAAAAAATGGATGGCGGAAGTGAAAAATACTTTACGACCTATTCTCGTACTTACCAAATAAACAAAATAAAAATATCATTAAAATCGGTCGAGCCGTTTCGTGACACGAGATATTTGTACTTATATTGGATTATATTAATGTGTTACAAAGCTTTAAGTTGTATTCATAGCGTGGAACAGAGAGTATATTCACTAATATTTTAAATATTGTGTCTGTTAGCACAGATATAGCATGCATTCTGATGAGGAATATGGTCTTCTACTTATTTGTTTTTTAAAGAACAATTATAGAGTTTCTAGGGAGCTGAGTTTGGCCGGGTTACTCGGTCGGTCCAGAAGGCTGCTCAGTAAGACTCCGGTGACAGGTTCAATTAAATAAAATAATCCTTTTTTTATTTCACCGCAACAAAGTACCGGTATATTAGTTGTACTTTTTTTTTTTTTTTATTGTACGATAGGTTTGCGCTTGACTACAATCAGCGTTGGGAAGCACTGATGAGGTCTAGGTTGGAGCGCGCTTGCCTAGAAAATGCCTATTCACTCTTGCCTTGAAAGTACTTAGATTATAAGTGGCAGGAAACACGTATGCTGGAAGGGTGTTCCACTCCTTAGCGGTTCGTTTCAGAAACGTAGAACTAAAGCGTTTCGTGCGAGTTGGTTGGATTTCTACCACATAAGGATGCCAGCGCTCACGACTTCTCGCAGTTCTGTGGTAAAACGGTGAAGGGGGCACAAGGTTGTGAAGTTCCTGCGCGCACTCTCCAAAGTATATCCGATAGAAGATCGATAGACAGGCGACATTGCGTCGATGCTGTAGACTAAGCAGTTTCGTCTGCGTTAGTGATTGATCACCTATAATACGGCGAGCTCGGCGATCTATCGAGTCTAATGCATCGAGTTGATACTTGGCAGAGCCATCCCAGAGGTGGCAGCAGTACTCCATAGCCGAGCGCACTTGAGCCTGATAGAGAGTCAGGCGCTGCTCGGGTGTGAAGTACCGCTTCACCTTGTTCAGGATACCAAGTTTTTTGGCTGCTGTTTTCGCCTTTGACTCGATGCATTTCCCGAAATTGAGATTGGGTGAGATGTCTATGCCCAAGAGCTCAATATGGTCGCTTATCGGGATGGATACATTTTGGAAAGTGGGAGCCAAGGTAAAGGGGCTCCTTTTTGCGGTAAATAAACACGCTTGTGTTTTGGTGGCATTAAACTTAACTAAATTGGCGTCACCCCATTCGGACACCTCCTTCAGAGTTAAGTCAATGCGATTCACCAAGGCCTCTCTTTGCTCAAGGATCTCAGAAGCACTGGCTTTAGAACTGGACAAGTATCTATCCGTAACAGTGCTGTCATCAGCGTACCCAAAGATACCGGGTTTTAGAAGATCGTTGATGTGCAGCAGGAAGAGTGTTGCGGACAGAACAGATCCCTGAGGAACACCGGCATTGACAGCCATTAGGTCAGATGAGCAGCCGTCAACGACCACCCTAAATGACCTCTCGCTCAGGAAATCAGATATCCAGCTACAAAAGCCAGTGGGTATCCCATATGCCGGAAGCTTACTGAGAAGACTGTCATGCCAGACCCGATCACACGAGAGAGACACGGCGAGTGCCTCACCGTGTTTTTCAATGGCTTCACCCCAAGTATGTGTGGCATACACTAGAAGATCCCCAGTAGACCGGTTTTTCCGAAAGCCGTACTGGTGGTCGGACAAGAGATCATTTTCTTCCAGGTATGCAAGGAGCTTGTTATTGACCACACGTTCCATACTTTTACAAAGGATGGACGTGATCGCAATTGGTCTATAATTGGCCGGGTCAGCACGACACCCCTTTTTTGGTACTGGTTGCACATTTGCAACTTTCCACGATTTGGGGACTTGAGCAGTTGCAAGAGAGAGGCGAAACAAACGAGTTAGTACAGGAGACAACTCAGGGGCACAATTCCGCAAGACAACTGCAGGTATACCGTCAGGGCCACTGGCTTTGTTCACGTCGAGGTTACGAAGAGTTTTTAGGACCTCTTGCTGGTGTATGCGTATCTCTGGCATAAAGGAGTCGCATGTTGAAAGAGTGGGTGGTTATTTGTTTCCAGCATTGAGGCGTGAGTTTTCTGCAAATAGAGACGCTAGAAGATTAGCCTTGTCAGTTGCAGAGACAGCCAGTGATCCATCAGATTTCTGCAGAGGCGGCAGCGAAGAACGGCAGAAGTTCGCTTCAACCAACTTTGCGAGGGACCAGAAAGCTTTATTACCACTAGGGTGTGTGGCTAACTTACGCCCGATGCGGTTAGTTCGGTTGAAACGAGCTTTTCCCAGGACCCTCTTGTAGGACTTGGTGGCAATATTGAATTCTCTTTTTTTCGTCTTTACGTCCGGTGCATTGAGAGCACATGCGTCCGCCCATGCTACAAACGCCGATTGCTTACGGGCTTCTGCAGCAGCGCATTCAGCGTTGTACCACGGAGGTGTCTTGCCATCGGGCGAAACGTCAGAAAATGGTATAAAATATTCCATTGCCTGGCGTATCACATCCGATATAGCACTCTCACTGCTCGACGGATCGTTGGTAGAGAAACAAACTTGCCGCCAAGGGTAAGATGCAAAGAAGTGCCGCATCTCGTCCCAATCTGCTGAACTGTATCGCCACATCCGCCTCTTTACTGAGGAGTCTGGAGCAGAAGGGTAAAAGTTGGATACAGATTTCACTAGACAGTGGTCTGAGGTTCCCAAGGGGGACGAAACTGAGACCGAGAATCTATCAGGATCAGTTGTTAACAGAAGGTCCAAGCAGTTGGGTGTGTGTCCATCAACATCCGGTATCCGAGTGGCTTCCTGAACTAACTGAGAGAGATCTAGCGATAATGCGAAATTGCGCGCCTCTCTCCCAGCATGATCAGTTTTTAAGAATGGGAACAGCCACTCCTGGTGGTGGGCATTAAAGTCTCCCAGAAATACCAGTTGAGCGGTTGGATATCGATGTTGGACGATGTCAGCTTTTTCGCTTAGGTAATTAAACAACTGAGTCGTCTCCCGGTCACCGCTATGTGAACGATAAACGCATGCATAAACTGTTCGCTCGAAACCTGTGTCAACCAAGCACCACAGAACCGAGAAGTTTGGTACCTCCAAATTACGAAGACGTTGGTAGCAGATGTTACTACAAGCGTACAAACAGACCCCTGCCCGAGCTTTAAAATTATGCTCAAGAGAATACCCGGGGTACTCAAGATATGCTACATCCGCTGGGCTGTGAATTTGCGTCTCCGTGAGAAAGAGTAAATGCGGCTTAGCGGTCTCGAGGTGGTGGTGGACCGCATAGAGATTAGAGTGCAATCCTCGAATGTTAGAGAGGTGCACTGAAAAAGAGAGGACTTCTTTTTCGATGCAGACAGTATCTGTAAATCTTATAAAGCATGAGATGCTTTTCTCAAAATGCCAATTTTCATAGCTGATCTAGACAAAAAATATTGTATACTACTAACTCTCAATAATAAATGAAGTTTTAAGGTAAAAATACCTTCTACAAAAAATATATAGTAATAATGTGAGTATTCTAACTTTAAAGTTTTCTTTTATAATTTATGTCTTGAATTAAAACTTACCATGACAAAGGTATAACTTGCTTAATCTTATCCAGGGGAAGCTAGATATTTATTACCGCTTATGAGCTTTTCCGTGAGTCCACAAAAGCTAGTGCATTAGTGTGAAGCAGGAACAGTGGCATATCTAGGTGTTATCTGAACATTAGCATAGCATCGGAAATGGGGCAATGAGTTCGTTCACGCGAACTTTGAAATCGCTTTTATTTTTAATTTAATAAAATATATGTACATACATACGTATACATATGTCGTAATGGTAGACTTTCTAATACCTAAAAACCGTACAGTATATACTGTGTTCAAAAACGAGTATTTACTCAAATTGTTTTTGTGTATATGTTATGTGATATCTTAGCCAATTCTGGATTGATTTTCATAATTATTTTTTTGGTAAATGGGTTATACCTCAAGATGGCACTAACTAACTTCTAAATAAATAAAAAAAAACTACACCCGAGCGTAGTGTTATAGCACTTTTCACTAATTGGTTTTTAAAAAAAAGAAAATAACTTGGGATTACATAAAACACAGTTTTATTTAATAGATTGGACCCGATTTTATTAGGACAAGTGTCACGCGCGGATGTTGGAATCGAACTGCACTATAATTAATATTTAATAATTATGAACCATCAAAAGTGCTGACCAAGGAGAAGGAATAGGGCTACTAGGCGCTATTATATACATAACATATATATAACAGCCCCCAGGGTTTTGACTAAAGTTACCCTTAAAGGGGGTAAGTTTATGAAATAGTAGTGCGGATTTTGGGTGATGGAATATCAGAGGAATTGGTAGCAACTTCTGTAAGCTCTTCGGCTTCTTTAATATGAAATTTAGAATTATTTTTCTTAAATAAACCGTGACATTTGCCCGATTTGATACATTTAAATGAAAGTATACATAATGAAATAATAATAATAATACTAATAATTATTGTTGTATAGGAATAATATTCACCGTATAGAATAATATGGGGTTTATTAATAATCTTATCTAAATCATTAACAATTTGGCTCGTGGCTTTGTCATGCTCATATGAAATTGAATCGAGTTCTATGTTTTTCAGAGTTAAATTAGGGATACTCTTCTCTTGATTTTGTAAAACATTTAAATCACAACATTTATCATTTAATAAATCGAATGTGGAATTAAAAAATGGAATTTCAATTTCTTTTATAGATTTAGGAATGAATATCAAGTCTTTATAATAAGCAATACAATTAATAGGAAGATTAAAGAATCCAGTACCAAAAATACTTAACTCACTGTCAACAGATTTTTCACAGGAAATAGAAAGCTTAGATTTCTCTGAAATAATATAAATCCACTTATTATTATTTAACCTTTGCCAAATTTCGACATGACCTTGAAAAAATTTAATTTCACATAAATTTGGAACAGAGTTCAAGGACTTAGAAATTATTTCAGATTCACAAATCGGATTTACAGAGCTAGAATAAACATTAAGTAGGTTACAAATAAAAAACATATTATATAGAGTTTTACAGTTATCTAAATTATCTAACTTACAATATAAAGATCTATCTCTAGTTATGCCTATATATTTTGTCGATGGAATAATAGTTGTATAAGTTTTATTTTCAAATTCGTTTAAAACTGGAAATGAAATACAGTTATATAAACTAAATTCGTTGGAGGTCACAAGTGGGACCTTAAGAACAAACACAATTTTATACTGACTATAGAAACTAGCTAATTCGGATATATCTAATAACACATACATGTTGTCCAATGAAAGATTTACAGGAAAATGTCTATAATTTGGTAAAAATTGATAATTATTTACCAATTCAGAAAACAACTGTTTCGGGGTAATAATTGAAGGATGTAAAATATTAGATTTACTAAACATTATTCCATTAATTATGTCCTCTAATTTAAATGATAAAGTAAGTAAACTACTTTCCAACATATTTAGCATTTCATTAAAATTAGATTTTATAATTAAATTATCGGTTAACAAAGTTAAGTTCCTTATATTATTGGATATGCTTTCAACAGCGCTATTTAATCTTTGTTCATTATTACTAATGTCATCTATAATATTTTTATAAGAAGAAAGTGTAGATTTAGTTATCAAAATATTTTCTTTCATTAATTCCGATAATTTTAATTGATCATTCTCTACTGATTTAATGGCGCTGCTATACATAATTGCATCGTCTTCATTCATAGTTCCAAACAAATGCTTAAATGCGGTGCCTATGCCACCGAACCAGGCTGATCTTTTGGATCTTGGCTCAATGAAATGAGAAATAGATTCAAAGTCTCTAATTATGTCGTAGTATCGAACAGATAATGGTTGTAACATATTATGACATTCGAGCTCAGTGAAAGCGCTACTTTGTTTACATAGATATCGCGAGGTGCCTATCACACCGTTCAAGTTTTCTATGTGAGGTTTAATAAATGAAATATCAGTCGGAATTACTACACTAAGATGTCCGTCTATAATTTTTAAGGAACCAATGGGGTCGAAATATATACCAGGATTTTTCCTGACAGGCTGGATGAAGTTTCCTCTTACCAAAATTGCAAAGCTGAAATAGAATATTTAGAAATAATAAAATAGATACCTAAATAAAATTATTTTATTGGTCGCTATTGCGACGCGCAAGTTTTACTTCATCAAAATGATGAGTTACATGACGTCTGTTAATTAAAAGAGTTAATGTATTTCTCCCATTAATTTTAACGACTTTATAGGGTCCTTTCCAAATTGGAGATAATGCTTTACGGAGTCTAAGGTGGTTTTTTAAGAATACGTAATCACCCACTTTGTAGCTAACAGGCTTTGAACGTGAATCGTAATACGTTTTTGACGACTCTTTTGATTTTTGAATATTTTCTACTGCTTTTGCGCGAGTGAATTGGAGACGGTGTTTAAGCATTTGTACATAATCGGAATATGTAGCATCAGAAGAAGAGGGCTCATAAATGGAATTTGGAAAATATGGCTTATTACCAAAGAGAAGTTCGTGAGGAGAATAATTAGTAGTGGAATGTATAGCAGTGTTATAAGCTAACATGGCAGTATACACATATCGAGGCCAGTTAGTTTGAGATTCATCTACATAGGATTTTAAATATTCTTTTAAAGTAGAGTGGCTCCGTTCTAAGGCGCCTTGTGTCTGAGGGTGATAGGGAGAAGACCACAATTGTTTAATCTTTAAAAAGGAACAGGTTTCTTTGAAGAGTTCAGCTGTAAAATTAGTACCTTGATCAGTTAGGATGGTTTTAGGAATACCAAATTGAGAAATAAAATGAAGGAGACAATCACTAGTTTCTTCGGCAGTTGTACTTCTGATAGGATAAGCGGCGGAAAACTTTGTGAGATCATCTTGGATAGTTAAAATATATTTAAGTTTGGCAGTTCCAGATTCTGGGAGTGGACCAACAATATCTAAAGAGACTCGTTCAAAAGGAACAGTTGAAGTACTTGTAATTTGCATGGGAGCTCTATTCACTTTGCGAAGTGCTTTATTGGTTTGACAGGATGAGCATTCTTTTACATAATTTTCAATGTCACTACGCATGTTTTTCCAGTAAAATTGTTCACGGATTCTATTAAACATTCGATTTGAACCAAGGTGACCTGCTACGGGTATATCATGGTTTTCTTTAAGGATCTTTTTGACTTCACTTGGGTCAGGATAATATATTTTATTACGATAAACATGAATTTCAATTCCTGTGTTATTAAATAAGTATGCTAACATATTATAGATTTTGATGTATATATGTTTATCGAAGGGATTTTTAAAATCGGTAATACTAATTTTGTCAATGGGTTCTTCTAAAGATATAAGGTGATTACGAAAATTCTTTAAAGTTTCGAATATGTCACTATAAGAACAGTTGTCAAAGTGATGAACTTTAATAAATAGGAAGTAATAAGCTTTATCATTAATTATCAGTGATTTATAGGAAAATAGAGTTCTCTCTGAATTCGTAAATGGTTCACAATCCGGTGAATTTGATAGAATTTCCTGGACATACGGAATAGATTCATCTAAATCAAGCGATGTAGGTATTACTATAATTTTATTTTGACTCTTTAATATACTATCGTTATGTTCGGAAATTACTGTATCAAATGTTACTGTAGAAGGCACTTTCAAGAACTTTGAATAAGTATCTGAAGAATCAGGTGAATTCAGAGTAGGGGAAGGGATTATTTCAGGAGGTTGATTACTAGAGGAAAGCTGTTCGTTTTCTTGTTCAGGATTTAGGTTTTTATCTAAAGTTTCCAAAGGATTGGAAGAATCAGAAGGATTGGGAATATCACAATGTGGTACTTCTTCTACGGGAAGAAAAGGATCTGGTAAATTCACTGGGCTTGGAATATTAAAAGGACTGAAATCACCTACTTCTGCATTAAAAGGACTAATATCTAATGGGCCAAGTTCTATAAGCTCAGTTTCAGGTAAGTTTACAGGATATGCAGGGTTAACAGGATACCGCGAAAGAGCATCAGCTGCTGAATTTAATTTACCTTTACGGTAAACAATTTCATATTCAAATTCCTGAAGCTGAAGACGCCATCGTTGCAACTTACTACTTGGGTCTGTGTGGTTAAAAAGCCACTTTAAAGGCCGATGATCAGTTATAATAATAAATTTGCGACCAAACAGGTATGGCCTGAAAGTTTTACAACCCCATACTATGGCTAACAATTCCTTTTCCGTTGTACTATAGTTGATTTCACACTTGTTTAAAGTTCTAGACGCGTAAGCTACGGGTTGGTCTTTTCCGACTGGGCCTTGAGATAAGATAGCAGATATCGCGTAGTTACTTGCATCACAAGTAAGGTTAAAAGATTTTGTAAAATCTGGGTAAATTAAAACTGGGGCGGTAACGAGTTTGTCTTTCAGCATTTCAAAAGCTAATTGTTGTTCGTTTGTCCAGACAAACGGAACATTTTTCTTTAAGAGTGATGTAAGAGATTTAGATAATTTTGAAAAATCGGGTATGAAACGTCTATAATAAGATATGAGGCCTAAAAATGATTTTATATCCTTTGGACATTTTGGAACTGGAAAATTCTGAACGGATTTAACTTTGTTCGGATCTGGTTTTAAGCCATTTTCTGTAATAATGTGCCCAAGATAGCCTACTTCTTTCCTTAAAAATTCACATTTGTCGGGCTGTAATTTTAAATTAAAGTTACGAAGCTTTTGAAAGACTGCAGTTAAATTGTCAATGTGGCGATTTAAATCATGTGAATAAACAACAATATCATCTAAATATACAAAGCATCTTTCACCTTGGAGCCCTGTTAGAACATTATTCATTAAGCGTTGGAAAGTGGCTGGTGCATTTTTTAAGCCGAAGGGCATTCTAGTGAACTCGAAATGTCCTTGGGGAACACTGAAAGCAGTCTTACAGGCGTCTTGTGGAGCCATTTTGATTTGATGAAACCCGGAAGCAAGATCTAGTGTTGAAAAATATTTTGAGTTACCTAATTGATCTAGAATTTCGACAATGTTAGGGATGGGATAGATTTCACCTATTGTGATATCATTTAACTTTCTATAGTCAATTACTATGCGCCATTTCTTTTGGCCAGAAGCATCTATCTTTTTGGGAACAATCCATGAGGCCTTCCTTTAATTCGGGGTTAAGGACAGAGCATTCTACAGTGATTTCGGAACGGGGTGGTATTTGATAAATTGGGTCAGTAAAGTTTAATTTTATTTTATTTATTCCTAGGTTAAGAATTTTACGATTATAATCAATGGAGCACTGATATTTGGTAAGTAAATCGTTTCCTATGATACCATCATAGGGAAAGTCAATTGCATCTACGACGTGAAATTTGTAAGATATTGATTCCTTACCAAATATAAGGTTCATATCGAAATTACCAAGGGTAGGTACAGCTTCCTCACGGCTATCTATACCTTTTAATTTTATGATATTTTTATTAAGTTTTAGATCAAAATATGATTGGACGGAACTTTTTTGAAGAAGACATATCGAAGATCCAGTATCTACTAATAGTGTTAGTGGTTTCTTAGAAACGGATGTGTGGATATAAACGTGAGGTAAAGATATATTATGTTTGCAGGATATCTCATACACCTTATTTTCTTCTAAGGCGTTATTATTAAGGATTCTATTAAGATTTGAATAATTTTGGGTTCTTGTTTGGGGCTGGATACCCTTGTGACCCTTAGATTTGGAGATATGGACACTTGTGTGGTCCTTAGAATTGGAAATATGGACACTTGTTTGGGGCTGGTTACCCTTGTGGTCCTTAGAATTCGAAATATGGACACTTGTTTGGGGCTGGTTACCCTTGTGGTCCTTAGATTTGGAAATATGGGCACTTGTTTGGGGCTGATTACCCTTGTGGTCCCTAGAATTGGAAATATGGACACTTGTTTGGGGCTGGTTACCCTTGTGGTCCTTAGATTTAGAAGTATAGGTGTCATTGGTTTTGAAGAGTTCTGTGAAAGGTCGGATATCGGGCCTCACGAGACACCTCCGTGAGCCCATTATTCGTTTAAATGGTTATCTTCATAAGGTTGGGCGTCATTCGAATTTGTATTAGGTTGTGTCTCAAGGTTATAATCTAGGTTATAATAATCATCCTTATTGATTACACAATTAACGCGAGAGGGTTGAGGCCTAGAACTAACCTGGTTAGATTGCCTTTGAAATTGGGAAGAAGGGTTAGATTTGAACCGATTATTGTTGTATTCGCGTTTCCTACACATTTCTATAGTATGACCGCTTTTCCTACAATAACGACAAAAGAGACTTTGATTATTTCGGTCATATTGTTTTGGCATTTGTGGCTTAGAGATAGCGTTATGATCATTTGAGTGAAAGTTATACTGAGGTTTTGAAAAAATGCGATGTGATGTTGAACTGTGAGGATTACGTCTGTTATATGAATTTATTATTTTCTCCTCTGACACTGCAAAATTTATGGCATCGTTAAGGGTGGATGGATTCCGACCACGGACTAAATTAGAAATATCGGGCTTGAGGCCAGTCAAAAATGTGTGTAGAGCTAAGTCTTCCATAGCCGCTGTACGACCAACTAGTTCTGTTTTCTTTTTATTAGACAATGTGACCTCCGTTAAAAGTTTTGAAAGGCAGGTTTCAACGCGTAATGCAAATTGATTAACCGGTTCATTTAATTGTCGACATTCCTGTAATTCCGTCATAAGATGAGCGTAATGTTTTCTCTCACCAAACTGTGTCTTTAGGAATTGACTCAATTGATCCCAAGAATCGAATTCTTTAATAGAGCAAGCTACCTCGGCCTTTCCTTCCAATTGTGATAAAATGAATTTAAATAGTATCGATTTTTGGGCATCAGAAGCAAGGTCAATGGCATTATCACAGTTAGTTATAAAGGAATTTAATTTTTCGCGTGAACCATCGAATGGTTTTATGAATTTAAATAATGTTCCGATTTGAATGCCTTCATTCTTTTCTTGTTTGACTTGCGTTTCCCTAAGAGACATTTTAATAGAAATGGAAAAAAAATACGTTAACAAAGAATAACGATTAAATAAATATGATTCGGTGTAACAGACGGCCAATAAGTTCACTACTGTGTGGTCTAAGATAAGCGCAAATATGGTATTGAATATCCTGATAATTCCGAGAATAGATTTATGACAAATAATATCTATGTGAAAGTTACAATAAAATTTACATGCAAATAAAATCAATTAATATTATTAGTCCTTAATAATAAAATAATTTCACTAGGATCACGATTTTTTTCTTCCACTAGGATCACGATTACCACAATTACGCACTTGTTTTGAAATTTGCCATTGAAGTACACTTTCACAGGAAAATATGTTTAAAAACTCACAGGAAGACGTAGAAAATGTGCAGGAACATTGCCACCTCAGAATGCGGCGTCTCAGAGAGTTGAAGTTTTCCAAGTAGTTCAGGAGCAGAGCAGGAATACTCGCGATAGTTATTTTATGAGTTCGATTTTCTTTTATTTTCACCTTTTGACACCTTTGACACTTTTGACACTTTCTCGAAATTAGGAAAATAAGTTATACTATAGATTCATCGAGTCCAAACGGAGACGTACCAGGGATACCTTCACCATCGGTATCCCACCGCTGCCACCAAATTGTTATAGCACTTTTCACTAATTGGTTTTTAAAAAAAAGAAAATAACTTGGGATTACATAAAACACAGTTTTATTTAATAGATTGGACCCGATTTTATTAGGACAAGTGTCACGCGCGGATGTTGGAATCGAACTGCACTATAATTAATATTTAATAATTATGAACCATCAAAAGTGCTGACCAAGGAGAAGGAATAGGGCTACTAGGCGCTATTATATACATAACATATATATAACAGTAGGCTAAGTGTGTAAGTTGTCTTTTAAGTACCTCAGTTGTATTTTTCCCATTTTTGTCTAAGAAACTGATTGTTGCAATTTGCTACCGAACAATATTTTAAATCCGGTGGAAGCTTATTCTACGTGCTTTTCCCGCGCGTGACACAAAACTAATAAATCAAACTGAAACTATTTATGCCAAAAGTTTCGGTTTGCATTTCCGCGGAAAGTGAATATTTTCATCGAAGAGATGGAAATAAAGACTAAATCAGTAGCTACAGAGCTGTAGCTGATATAAGTTAGCCATGTCCTCTTTTTGTCTGCTTCAGGCTTCAGCGTGAAAATGTGTAAAATAGATATCTATCCACGAGTCTACTATACTTTAATTGTACAATGCATAATTTATCAATGTCTAATTCGAGAAGTAAATTCAATACAATTTTGTAAACCACAGGACGGTGTTGTAAGCGTGGAGCGCGGTGACTAATTAATAGCAATACACTGCCTCAATGACAGGCTAAATTGGACGGTTAGTGGAGTCCTGAGAAGATTAACTTATACTATGTTAACTTTAATAAACTATGGACTCATTATGGAAAGAAATATAATAACGTAAAGTTAAAAAATACATAATTATATAATGATATATAAAGATAATGTACGAAATAAGTAGTGTCCGACCAAAGCTTCGGCTTCGGCTTCGGCTTCGGCCACCTTCGGCCAAAAAATCCACCTTCGGCGAAACATTCGGCTTTGGCCCAAAACCTGGCCGAAGCCGAAGGTTTCGCCGAAGGTCCGAGCGACCGTCGAGATTGAACGAACTGTTACGAAAGTCATGAGGCGGCGGGGAGTCACTGTCAAAATATCACATTGCATGCATCAAAACAAGTTCGTACGTGTATTTAAACGAGTGTTTTGTTTTGAATTTGTGTTTATCAATTAAATTGTGATACATTAGTAATGATTTCATTTACAAGTGAACTAGTGAAAAGGACAATACTAACGTAAGTATTTGTTTAGTAAAAAACCAATAGGTACCTACTTTGTATACGGTAGTTATTATTAGTTAATAGAAAATTTCTATTAGAAATGAAATAAATGATATATTTCAGTATATGAATGAATTAGGATACGTTATGTTTTTCTCATTAATATTTTGAGTTTTTATTTTAGAACTTAATATCTGTTCTAACTTCTAGTGTATAGTAGGTAGGTATTTACTACATGTATATATTTACTACACTTAAATAGTTAGGTACTTTATTATTATTATTTGCGTTGGGTGTGGTGCCGAGGTCGGCCCTAGCTACGTCGACCAGTTTTGGTCCATTGTAGCTCCCTTTATAATGAGTTCAAAGTTCTCCGCTTAGTCCTGTTGACTCCAGGAACTTCCAGATTTTCTGAGCGGGGAGCATCTGTATCTCTTCCGGTTGCATAATATGCTGCCCTAGATAGATACTTCTGCGGTGCATGAGTGGACCGCACGAGCAGAGGATGTGCATAGCAGTTTCCTCTGTCTCATGGCATAGTCTGCACATTGCGGTCTGACTGAGGCCGAGGATAAACATATGTTTATTTAGTTTGCAGTGACCAGTAAGTATTCTGGTTACTGCACTGGTTTTATACTTGTTGAGTTGAAGCAACTCTTTTGTAAACTTTCTGCGATATCCCTTAATTAGCGCTTTAGAGTGTTTTTGTCCAGAAGTGGATTGCCACTCTTGAAGTGCTTGGCGATTGCAGTGAATTTTGAGAATTGAATAGGCATGTTGTTTTGCAATACCACAAAATGGTTCTGGGCCACATACTGGGATTTCAGCACCCCTTCTTGCCAGTGCATCAGCCTTTTCATTCCCATCTATGCCTGAGTGACCCGGGACCCATCTGAGGGTAACTCTGTTGGGTGTGCCCAGGACATTCAGATTTTCCATACAGTCTTTGACCAACTTAGAGTTGGTCTCAAGAGAATCTATAGCCAGAAGTGCTGCTTGGCTATCTGAGTTGATGTAGATATTTTGGTTTCTAAGCTTCCTCTCCAGGATGACTTCAGCACATTTGTTGATGGCGAAGACCTCGGCTTGGAAGATGGTGGCCTCCTTGCCCAGATTGACACTCATGTCAAATCTAGGCTTAAGGCCATAGATACCGCACCCTACATCAGATCCTTTCTTGGATCCATCTGTGAACCAAACATGACTGCCCTTTTTGTGAGACTCTTGGTTTTTTAGCCACATGTCCCGGTTGGGAAGATCTATTTGGTACTGTTTTTCGAAGTTAAACTCTGTACTCATGCCATCGACTGGCATTTTCAAAGTTTTGTGTTCGAATGTCAACTCCTTGAGTTTGTTCATATATTGCGATTGCAACTTTACATTCGATTGTGTACAGAGCCTGTAGAGGCAAGATTTAGCTTCTTTTTGCACGTGGAGATATAGCGGAGCTATGTCCAACAAAGCATTTAGAGCGTTGCCTGGTGCCGAATGGAAGGCTCCCGTGATAGTTAGACATGCCATCCGTTGTATGCTGTCTAGTTTACTCATAGTTGTCTTTTGATTGGTTTTGTTACACCATACGACTGAGGCGTATGTTATGATCGGCCTTACCACGGCGGTGTACATCCAGAGAGCCATTTTGGGCTTGAGGCCCCACTTGGCTCCTGCCATTCGACAACATATCCAGAGGGCCATTTTGGCTTTTTGTATAATGTTGTTGAGGTGAGAGTTCCAGGTCAACTTTTGATCAATAGTGACTCCAAGGTACTTTACCTCATTTGATAGGTTAAGGGTTTTGCCATTGAGTCTGAGTTCAGTCAGCCTTTCAAGCTTCCTTTTCCTGGTAAATGGTACAATAACTGTTTTATCAGCGTTTATTGATAATTCGTTTTCTCTGCACCATCTTGTGATGGTATTGAGAGCTCCTTGTAACCTGGTGGAAATTGTGTTCAGGCAGGGACCTCTTACTACTACAACAAGGTCATCTGCATAGCCCTGTGTATCGTAGTCAAGATCTGCCATGATTACAAGTAGTAGGTCTACGGCTAGTGTCCATAATAGGGGTGAAAGCACTCCTCCTTGCGGACAGCCTCTTGTAGTGTAGAAATTGTGCGAGTGTTCGTTTAACGTAACTTTCGCACACCGGTTGGAGAGCATATATTCCACCCATCTGGTGGTTGTGATATCCACACCTTTTGCATTTAATCCTTTCAGGATGGTTGCCGTAGGTGTGTTATCAAAGGCCCCCTCAATGTCCAAAAATGCACATAGAGCTGTCTGCTTATCCTCTAGGGACCTTTCTGCCTTGTCGATCAGAGCTACTAAGGCAGATTCTGTGGATTTACCCTTTTGGTAAGCATGTTGGTTGCAGGAAAGTGGTCTAGCCACAAGATACCTTGTTCTAATGTGCTGATCGATTACTTTTTCCATTGTTTTTAGTAGGAAAGAAGTAAGACTAATAGGTCTAAAGGATTTGGGCTGAGAGTAGTCGTTTTTACCGATCTTCGGTATAAAGATAACCTTGACCTTAGTCCATTGTTCTGGTATAATGCCCCAAGCAAAGCTTGCTCTAAATAATTTTACCAGATGCGGGATAAGGAGTTCCATGCCCTGTTGAAGCAGAGCCGGAAAAATTCCGTCTTCCCCTGCTGATTTAAATGGTTTGAATTTTTTCAAAGCCCATCTAATCTGGTTAGGCCTAAATATGGTGTTGGCCATCTTCCAGTCGCAACTATTTGCCCTGTGGATGTAGTTTTCCTTTGGGTTTGATTCACTGCCGGTGACAGGGTACGATCCTGGGAAATGGGTTGCTCTTAAAAGTTCCAGCGTCTCCATCTCTGTGGTCGTGAAGGAATTGTCTCGCTTTTTTAAAAAGCCGAGAAAGATGTTTGGTGTCTTGGCAAGGACCTTGTGGATTCTCGCTCCTTTATGTGTTTGGGCGATATTCTCACAGAATCGTTTCCAAGATGCTCTTTTAGCTTTTCTGATCTCTTTGTGGTATTTAGTCAGAGCCTTCTTATACCGTTCCCACCCATACGGTGTAGTGGCCTGATTAAATAAGCGACGTGTGGATACTCTAAGTCGTTCTAGCTTTTTGTTTCACCACGGGGTATTGGTGTTAACCTTGAGTTCCCTAACAGGACAACTATTTTCATAGGCATTTAAGATGCCATCCGTTAGCAAGTTGTTTAAAATGTTGAGGGAGTCGGGTGTCTTTATTGATTTTGGGAAATCCTTAGCTGCCTCAGCGAGCAGGTTTTTGAAGTCTACCCACGAGGTAGCTTTGGGGTTTCTAAGCCTTATAGGTTCAGTGGTTATTGAGCCTTGTATGCTAAAGACAATATGTTTGTGATCAGACATAGAGTTTTCATTACTGACATGCCATTTATCTATGTGTTTTGCAATTTGTACAGTAGCAAAAGTAATATCAAGAACTTCCTGCCTAGCTCTAGTAGCGAAGGTTGGATTACAGCCTTTATTAAGTATTTGAAGGTCGTTAGCTAGGAGAAATTCTAAAAGTAACTCACCTCTTTTGTTGGTACCGGTACTTCCCCAGATTGTGTGATGGGCGTTTGCATCGCAGCCAACAATTAGTTCTGTCTTGTGTTTTCGAGCGTAGTCGACGACTTTAGACAGTTCTTCGGTGGGGTTGGCTTTCTCTCCGGGCAGGTAGGCCGAGCACACGAGTGCTCTAGTTTGACCACGCCCTCTGAGAACGGTGATTGCAGCAACGGTATCATCACTGCAAAGTTCTGTAACAGGCAAGAAATTAATACCTTTCTTAAAAACGATACAGGCCCTAGGTTTGGTGCCATTTTCGTTTGCTAGGATCTTACCTACTCCATTTAAGCCCGAAATCTTGGACTTGGCGTTAAGCCATGGTTCCTGGACCAGCGCTATATCCATGCCATTTGCCCTAAAAGTGTTTTCTGCCACGGCTGTGGCGGCGATAGCGTGGTGTAAATTGGCTTGGAGTATTTTAGTGGGGGCGTCGCCAGTTGGGTGTGAAGCGCTACTGGGGACGGGCCCCATTGCGCTTGTCACTGCCCTTGCTGGGTCTGGGTCCCTTTTGTTTGCGGGGGCGCTGGCTCTTGCCTCTGGGGGTTTGTCCACCCCTGGTGTGCCCCCCTGTACGAGGAAACCTGTGCGGAGTACCAGTCGCTCCGCTGGTCCCGGCCACAGGAGCCACGCCAGGTGCAGCAGATGGTAAAGGCGCAGCAACGCTGGCGTTTGCTCCAGCAGCCGCGGCCCCAGAACGAGAGGTAGACGGCACAGGTTCAGAGGGAAGTGTCCCAGGATTCGTTGGCGTCTGGTTGATGCCCTTAATACGGAACTGGACCGATTTGAAAGCCAAGTAGGCCTTCATGCCGGTTTTTTGAAGGGTCTCAACAGATTGGTCGTCGATGGAGAGGGTGAGTGTGATTCCGCCCTTCTCCGCCTTCCTATTGAGAACCTTCCACAGCTCCGTATTAAGTCCATCATTTTGTATCCGGAGACAGGAGAGCGCCTTATCAACGTCTTTGGACTCCGGATCGGGAATGTATACCACCCCAACCTTCGGTTTGGGCAAGTCGCTCTCATTAATGAGAGCGAGCTTAGCTCCTGGCCACGGCTGTAAAGAAGGTATACATTTATCAAGCCATTCCCTGGCATGCTGGTTAGTTAGGTACTTACATACGGGATATCCTCCGTGTTTAGGGCTTTGGATGAGCTGATATTTAACAAAGGTATTGGATTTGTATGTTATACTCTCATCATTATTTCTTTTTCTATTGGATATAGTTTGTTAGAAAAAGTTTAATTTGTTGTTAGAATTCATTTCATAGTTCCAAATTAATAAATTGGATTTATAATTTGAAATTACCTATATAAAAACTAGGTTGGTACCTAGGTATTTACTGTTTGAGTTTTAATTTATTGTCGTATTCATATTGTATATGTAGTGTTTGTTTATTTTATTTATTAGTCTAGTTTTGGTCTAGTCGAGTAAAACAAAGACTGATTGGTCTAATTGTAATTTGTGAATTACATAATAAAGAAATGATTATTTTTTACCAGTAGGTAAATCACAAAATCACAAACTTTTATTTATCTCTAAACCAACCATCTCTATGATATATCATCAACTTCTATATGAGACAGTCAATATAAACCTTCAATATTGAGGTTATTTGAGGTATTGATACAAAATTAATTACTGAGTGCTGAGAGAATATAAACCTTCGGCTTCGGCTTCGGCTTCGGCCGAAGGTTGTGGCGATAGCCGATTAATCGGCTTCGGCTTCGGCTTCGGCCAAAAATAGACCTTCGGTCGGACACTAGAAATAAGTTAAACTTTGACCAATTTGTTGGTATGTAATAATGTTCGAAATAATCTAAATAATAGCTCATTTAAATGTTGTATAGAAATATTATGGATATTGAAGTAACAATATACAATCCCAGAAAATGTTCAAAAGGCTTTTATCGCCAAATTAAAAAAAAAATGTTAAAGAACGTTTGTGTGCTAAAGGCTATTATACAATAAATGATTTTATAGAAGAAGGCACACCTTGGGAATGAAATGATCGCCTCCAGGCTACTTCAACTTGATAGAAATATTGTAAATTATAATCTTACTTAAAAAAAAAAGATAATTTAATATTCAATTGTCAGTTCTTCTCAGATATGACGCTTCTTCTTTCCGAACTGGTAGTAGACTCATGACGTTCAGTAAAAAATTGTAATAATGTAATAATGTATGCTGAATAAAATATTTTGATTTGATTTGATTTGAACAATCGTACTATTTTTTCCACCCAATCTTATTGTAGCAGAAGTAAGAACAACATACCATGTAATTGAATGCAGCGTTGTGACATCCTGTACATTGTTATAGGATGGCATTTTAAACGATTGTCTTAATAATTTTGTAATTGAATAATTTCCTAAAGCATTTAGAATCAAAATGCGGCTAACCGCAAAGCCGTGCCGACTCTATATCCACAGTGAGTTACTCGCGAGCTACGTATTGTACAAAACGTCGAGATCGCAACTCGCAAGTTAGCAATTCATTTACATCTTTAACTAAATTTTCCGACGGCTTCGCTTGCAAGACGTTTTCGTATATGATGTTTGCTTTTGTTATTATATGGACTAACTTATGATTCTCCACGGTTCCACTTGTGTATAGTTGTTCAGCTCCTAGTAAAGTCGTCATTTTTGATCAGAATAAAACCCTTTTTTGGTCACTGTAACATTCAATAAAGTTATATTTTCAAAAATCTTTTCTTAGCGAGTTCGCTAAAAAAACAACTTGTCGATAGTTACGTCTAGGTTCATCGTCTTAATGTATGTTAGTTAGAATTACGTATATACTTAGTTATTTTGTCACTAAATGCTTACCCGGTGCTACTTTAATCCCACTGGTACTTATGTTATTTGTAAGTAATTCTTTCTCATATTAAAGTAAACAATCCCTACTAGTATAATACAATTAGCATCTAAGGAGATATAAATTTTCTCTCGCGTAATCCTTATTTGGTTGGAATATCAAATAATCAATATCCGTGCCTCAAGCTATCCGAACGATTTGTTTTAAATATAAAACCTAGCGTTATGATCTTAATTAGTCATATTGTCTTTCATCTCCCAGTCGAGATATCGAAAAGGCATGTCAGAATTATTATCTCTTTGTCGATGTTATTTTCTCTCTTGATTTAGTACATCTTTTTTTTAATGGGAAATGCATTTACGCATACCACCTGTATGATGTATAATAAGGTACACTGAATATAAATTTTACGAATATGAAAAATGATTAATTTCGTCTTTTACTAAGAGGTGTAGTTAGATATGTCTTAATTATCTTTCCTCCCACCTCCCCCGTCGCCCCAACGTGCGTTCACCTTGTCGTGGCGAGGGGGCTTATTAGCGTCCGACAGTTCAGCCGGGCACAAAGCCAAGAAACGAACTGGGAGCTGACCTACTTCGGTGGGTGGTGTGCCGTGCGGGTTGCTCCTGGTACTTACTTCTCTGACGGCAGAGTGTACTGTTGGAGCAACCCCATGGTTGTTGTAGTCTGCTTCGGAAGACCTGGCGTCGGGTTGTCATCGTAATGACGGGAGATGTTCTGTTGCGTTTTAGTGGGTAATACTCGCTTTGCCGGTGACTCCCACATAACCACCTGTATACATGCAGGTGGTATGCGTAAATGTATTTCCCAACATGTAATAATTAACGTAGAATGTGATGTAAAAATGTAATAATAAATATACGAGTATTAAATAATAATTAGATACACGTTTATGCTTTCAATTTGACACGATCTACATTCTACAGTGTTAGGTTTTTATTTTAAGCAGATTGTTTCTTAAACGTTTTTATATTGTTGTTTACTTATTATTCTAAAACAATAATATTCTATAATAAATATTTTTTTTCTTAATATTTCTTAATTTTTTGCAGGTACGATTTCTTTAAGCGAGCAGTACTTTGGTATGTAAAAGTAATGAGTGTTATTTTTTTTTCTTTATTTTTAGTTTGATTCTACAAATGAACTGACAAATCTGTTGAGATATTGCATTTATTTAATACAATATTGCCAAATATTATGATCCTTAGGTATATTTCATAGAAGTTCAGAATTTCTTAAAGTATCTTATGAACCAAGAATGTTTTACTATATAACTTTAAAATCTTGTTTATACTCTGTAGCTTAAATAATATATGTATATTATGACAGTGATATAGAATAATTCTTTGAACTCACTGCTTCGCTACAAGGATTTTAAAGCTTTTCCTTACTAGTTCGGTCAAAATAGACATTTCAAATAACAAAAAATCCCACAGAGCTTAATTTTGGTACAGACCTTGGGTACAACATTAGAAATAAAATGTTAAAAGCCCATATGGATCCCATGTGTGTTAAAAAGGTATTCGAGGTCAAAGGTCAACATTTTCGGCTTTTTGGATTTTTCTCGAAAAAGGAAGTTTTATCGAAAATATAGCTCAGACAAAAATTGTAGATCTTAAAATTATCTACAAAAATGGTTGTAATAGTTTTTTTTCTTAACTGTCTCCATTCCTAAGATTCTAAAAGTTGAAGGTGTTACATTCTATGTGATATGTACACATTTTTGTATAGATAATATTTTTGATAAAACACCGTTTTCAAGAAAAATCCAAAAAACAGAAAATTTTTACCTTTGCCCTTGAATAACTTTTTTAGCACACATGGGATCGAAGAGGACTTTTTACACTTTATTTCTACTGGTGTATTCTACGAAAGGTTTCTACGAAAATTCAGCTCTGAGGGAGTTTTTGTTATTTGATCAGTATTTTATGTCTATATTATATTTTTATGTCTATGAATTCGGTTAAAAATATGGTATAATAACCACTTGCAATTATTAGTTCTGTACATATCGCTAACTAACTTGTTCCATAGCGTAATTATTATGATTTATATGACAATCTGGACGCGCATTTCACGACCCAGTTCCTACTACATAATTGCAACTGCAAATCCAAAGCTAGAATGCGCGCTTGCAAGACATTTCATACTTATACTCTAGTGACACGCCTTTGCGTCCATAACGTTGTTGTTTATAACAGATTTTTATCCCACGGGATATACTTGTTGGGATTAAAAGGAGCTTGATTTATTACCCAAACAAGCCCAAATTCAACCTATTTACTAGGAGCCGTTGAAGAGTTCCACTAACCATTTTCTGGCTTCACCATCAGGTCAATTCCAAGATACCAAATTACTATACTATTATCGGAATTACAAACACTTGTAAAGGTTCATGTCGATTTGACAATTAGAAGTAGGTAAAAAAGTGTAATTAAGTCTGTTAACATAGTTGAATTTTCATGGATTTCCTCGAAAACGGTTTATTATATTATGTCAAAGTAAATTTTATAAAACCACCTCGGGACCTACCTTAATACAAAACCGTTTAATGTAGCAAAATCGGTCAAGTAAGTACATAAAGAAAAAAAACATACAACGACAATAGAACTTCCTCCTTTTTAGAAGTCAGTTAAAAAACAAGATTTTTTTTGAGTCGCACCATCTATTGACAGTTATACAAAGTATTAAGCATTATTCTAATCTGCAAAATGCATTGTTAAAATTACCAGTATCATTCAGTGGTCGAAATACGTCCATAATTTTATTTTTTGTATCTATCACTACGAGTAAAACTTATCAATAGCTACTAAACTAAATAGGCAAAGACAAAACAGTTAGATACCTTTCTCTCCTCTGTTTGTCAAACGATTTTTTTTCTGCTAGTAACTATTGACGAGCTTTAGTGTTATAAAAAAAAGAAAACAGATTTTTTATTATATAGATAGGTAAATTCTATTCATATATGTTTTCCTTAAATTTTGAATTACAATTGTGATCAACTTCGACCATTGGGCGAACACTACTTAGTATAAATAGGATTATATTGCTAGTATAATCGTGACAGCTCTATGATGCAGATGTGGTGGAATCACTATCACTCAGTAAATCTCCACCGGTTCTAATAGTTGCCTTTTGCCCTTATTGGGCCTTGTTTCATGTTAGCTTTTGACATATTTCTACAACATCAGTGACAATGGTACAATTGAGCTTGTTAAACGGTGAAACTGATGTTCATAGGAACTCTTCAACTCTATCAGTAATAGTTAGTTTTTGAAAAGACTACGTTTTACGCCGTGCCTATAACTGACAGAGAGACTAATTCCTGTATTCTAAAGACCATTTAAAAACTAATTATATTAAAATAATGAAAAAAACTAAGCAAAGGTCAAGATTGAAATGCTTCAAGCTGGAAACCTTGAAATCTTATTTAATTTTCAATTAACCAAGCGAAGGGGTTGCTTCCGTTCAGCGCAAACTGCTGGAAACTGCAGCTTGACAAGCTTGTAATTAAAAAATTAAATGCTTGTATTTTATTTTTACCGACTATGGTTTCTTCAAGAGTTAAAGCTCTTTTCTTGATTATATAAATTATATTGTAACAGCTTTTCAATATCCTTCAAAAGTTTAAAGAATATTAAGAGTATAAATGAATAACCCATCTTTTAATAATTATTTTGTGATATAAATTTAAAGAAAAAAATATTTTTTAAATACCCATATAAAGTCAGGGCCAAACCATAGAAAAACAGTAGTACTTTCATAATGGCTTTTTTTACCTTAAACGAGTTTTAAAATCCATTATTCATTTAATGCATTATTCATTATATTGTGATTTATCACTAAATGTAGCCTCATCAGACCTGTATAAGATCTTAGTTTTTGACTTAGGTTCTATATGCATCCATTTTAACATACGCTCGACGTGTCCTCGACCTATTCATATATGTTTGAACTAAATATATTTAATTATATCTATTCAAAAATCCGCTAGCTTTAGAAGACTAGAATTTATCGAAGCTCTACGGAACCATGTTGTATACGGGTCGCTTCCGCTTCGACCTTCCTTAGTTTTGCTGATATTTTGACCAAGTCAGTTAGGAATATGCCTTTTTTCATTTCAAAAGAAACAGCTATTTTGCTAATGAAAATGCAACGTTGAATATAATTTAATTTCCTTTGAACGAAGTTTATTAAAGTAAAACTTGGGCACTTTTTAAAGCGTTTCGCAATAAAAGTTTTATTTAGAGCTTTTTATCAGACGTGCCCGCAATTTTCTCTGATGCTATAAATATTAATATTTTTTTAATAAAAATATTAAATACCTCTTTATAATTTACTACTTTATAAAAACTATATTCGTTCAATGCCTACGTAAGTGTTCTCAGTATATAATACTTGTTTAATAAGTATCTAATTTCAAAACTTCTTTTTTTTCCACCTATTCGTTATTATGTACCAGCGGCCCGCCCTCGTTCCATTCAGTCCGTAATTACAACTTGTGCTGAATTTTTATAATTAATATGGTTTATTTACGAATTTCATTAGGGCAATGAAAATCATTTGAATAGAAAATAATTAAAAATAAATAATTGTGGTTTTTTCAGAAGAAAAGACCTCCAAATATTGTATTAATTTATACATTTTTTAAGTAGGTAAAAAAAAATACGTTTTCGATATTACAACTACAGAATAATAACAGCTTTTGTTCAATATTCCCTCTAATTAGCCAATCGTGCGACGCGACGTGTTATTAAGCAGCGATACGGGAAAGTTTGACGCAATTTCGCCATAACAATATCACCGCAGAACGAATTTAATTATCCTCATATTTTTGGAACGACACCCATTGAAATCGTGTGTTCTGATGATAAATTGAAATTTGTGAAACAATCTTATTTTTCGCTTCGATAGATCATTTGTAATAAAATATCTTTTTCGACGTTTATTGTACAATTTATATTATCTTCTACTGGTGATTTTTAATTCTCATTTAGAAATAGTAGAATACTTATTAAGTATTATTTTGGTAGCATTCCTTCTAAATTATTCATACAAATACTTACGACATTGCCCTCATTGGTAGTTTTGCTTACCATAATACTAACATGATCAAGTAGTTTATCCATTATGTGAATTACTTCTAATAAAAGGTACTCTGTTCACCTTTCTTCAATTACACGTTAAGAAACCGCATATTTTTATAACGTCCTCACTAGTTTTCTCTCTGAATTTAATCTATACATATAATAAAATGTATAAGCCGAATCTGTACATTAGATATTTTTTGGAAAATTATTGAAATAAACATTATTATCGATACAGAGGCCGAATCTATAGTTTTTAGAATTTTGGTCTGTCTGTCTTTTACCGCAGCACAGAAAAACCACTGGAGGGATTTTGAGGTATGGTGAGAGCTGGTTATCCGGGTCAACCTATAAGATAATTTTTACCGCGGGAAAATGTCTCATTTCTGAGAAAAAATACAAAAACTGCAATGTAAGAGTATACTAATATGTAAAACCTAAGAATTTGGTTTTTGGTCATCTGAACGCGGGCGGAGCCGCGGGCAATGCTAGTGACTTATATTTTTATTAAATATTTTTCTAATATTTAATATATTTGTGATAATTTTAGTTTGTCTCATTTAATCTTTCTTAATAGCGAGAGTTTTTTTATTTTATATGAACTGTATTTATATACTTTTATAGTTAATTTAATCATATTATTTTAACTTTTATTATATTTATACGTTATGAAATTTATTAATGTTTCTTTTGTTGGTTATCTTTAAATAAATTAGAAACGACGAAATTATGTTTGTTAGTTTGTCCTTATTTTACAAAGTAATAAAGTAACCGATCGATGCTATATTTTGCACAAATATAGTATACGTCCCGGAGAGAGATGTAGGGTACTTTTTATCCCACTATGTCAACTGGTGCCCGTGGGAAATTAGCATATTGCGAAAATTTACTGAAAATCGCGCTGTGTATTTAGGTTAGCGAGAACAAGGAGCTAGTCTTAAATATTCCCTTTCTAAGGCTCATTTATTACTTAAAGTTAAAGTTTAGCCATTAAAAGTCCGGGTAAAGAAAATATATTGGATAGGCTGATAAAATTAGAACCACATTTATTTTTCTATTAAATCGTAGAATCAGACGTTATTTCTGAAAATTGCCAATATCTTGGAATTATGTTTTCGTGTTATTACAAAATGATTTATTTTTGGTATCTTCTCGTGCCAATAAGGATTTTTTGTTAATAATTGATGGTTTTCTTGAATGCCACGTTGCTTGTAAGTTGATATTATCCAGCTGCCTCCTTCATGTTCATACATATTATGTTATAATAATTTTACCATAATAAGATCTTAATTATTAAGATCTACATGCACATACATAAATATATATTACGTATAATATATTTATATTACTCTAGTGTTAGGAAAGTGGGTCGTAATTCAACGATAATCATTATTTATAATTTAAGGAAAACATATATGAATAGAATTTACCTATCTATATAAAAATACTGTTTCTCAAACTTTTTTTGATTTGTGATATGGATACATATGGAGATAGTAAAGTCTTCGTTGGGAGTCATATATTATGTGTAGTCTGAATTGAAATGACTATATATTTAAAGGACCAAATTCGAACATCGTAAATTCATGTACCAGATAGATTGAGCTTCAATACAATTCACATGCGCGTGTATCCGCATGTAGCAAGCAGTATACAATCAAATCAAAAATAAATAGCCACGTAGCATCCGTGTCGTATAGTTTTCAAAGTAACTCTAGCAAAGTAAACTTCTTTATTATATTAGTACAGATAGATAGCCGCAAGTGCCCGTCGGGTGAAGGCCGGGTCGCTGCTTGAACCCGCGCTTTGTGCCATTGATCATTCTTTTGCGATCAGTTGGCAAAAGCTCTAACATATTTTAAAAATATGCCTTTTTAGGAATTGACAAAAATTAGCAGTACACGTATGCACTTATTAGTTGTAAATTTCTCTATATATAAATAGGTAAAGACAAAACAGTTTAAGTATTATTATTTATAAATATTCAATTATAATCATTATGGTCGAATTTCGATTAGTATAGATAGTAGCTATATGTTAGAAGTGTATTGGACTTGGATACGCATTTTTTACTGCTAACTGAAGACAGAATATTTGTAAATCTCGTTTAGAAATTAACATAATTGCAAAATGACGTAAAAGGATATTTTCTATAACAATTCAATAATTTAAAAAAAATTTAGTCTTCTCCATTCTTAGTGATATTGGCGAAGTAATTTGTGCTCAACAAACACCTTCGAAATGCAACATATTCAATGAAAAAGAATAATTAAAATCGGTTTACCGTTGGCCAAAATATCGTATACTACATAAACATACACAATAGTCCAAAAAACCCCGACTGTAAAAAGGAGATTTTCGAAGCCGATGAAAGAAATTGAAAAAAGCCATTTAAACAACGTGGGTAATAAACAATGATTTAACATCAACGTATTCATTGCTGTTGCCGTAACTTTAATATTGAATGTAAGAAGTTTTAATTCAGGTAGAAACTCGAAATGGGTCAATAAGTTCACGTTGATCGCTCGCCGGTATGAATTGAACGCGCGTAGTTTTGGCAACCGCCTTTCAGCCGCTGATTGCCAAGTGGTTTACTAATATATTATTTGATCTTTTGTTTCTATGTCAATATCAACAGACACGGCTCATCTCAATCAGCTGGATTGCAGCGATGTCAAGGTCGTACATCGATATTTTTGGTCGACTGCAAATGGAGGTATACTATAATTTTGCTTATCATTAGTTTTCAATTAATGGGGAGGTGCCATAGTCATTTCTGCCTTTCTGTATCGAAGAAATGGATTTGAATGAAAATGAAAATATAATTACAAATTCAAAATAGTGTTGTACATTTGTCCTTGTTTCACGAAACATTTCCAGTTATTCCAGTTGACTACATATTTATTTATATTTGATAGTTAAATTAAAGTGCTGAAATCCGAGATTCATTTCTAGTCTTCTATAAAGAAGAAAAGGTCAGAGTGGATAATAATATGGCTATTATGTAGTTAGTCCATCGAAGCTCAGCGCAGAGCAGGCATGTGCGAAGGATTGAGGCCAATACGTGTTTATCTTTTCATTAGTCTCGATTGACTGAAGTTTGCTTAAGTTGTTGCATTGTTGGAATTTACATTTTGGCGATTTTAGTCTTATAGGTGGTGTTATTTTATCTAAACTAATATTATAATAAAGTAAAGCCGGTAAGCTTTTAGGTTTGGGTGTAGTAGATGGAAATGACCTATTTTCCGTTAAAATAAAAGGGCTTTACATAGAGACTAATTTTGCAACGTAAGTCGACGGCAAAAATGAAAATAAATTGTGACTTGTGCGTAAAGCTATCACTTTGGTTTAAAAGGGAACCAACAAAAACTCGTTTTTGCATTTATTATAATAGTATTAGATTTTTTTTAGCTAAAGGGTTTTGTCAAGTAGAATTATGATTTATAGACATTAGTCTTATGCATTGAGTCTAGAAGGAAGAATTTTACTATACAACAAAGGTGTGCTTACCTTATATTAAACTGTAAAGGTCTAAACCTTCAAGGAAGGATTTTGGAAATTTATTCCCCTGAAAATCTCAGTAGAGGATGCAGGTTGGTATTTGCGTATGATATGATATTTGCGTATGATCTTCAGACTTATGGGGCAGAGAGCTACATTGGCATTTTCAACATAACTTACTTCGCATTAAGCTCGTGTAAGCACACAAGTGCCATTTCCTTCCTTAAACATCGTGACTCATGATGATGTCATGTCCACAAATATACCAGTCGTAGCCTGTGCTGAACACATAACAAAATCACTCGGTGTCAGAATAAAAGACCACTAAAATCTTTTAGTCCTCGTAAAAGAAACGTGGAGCAGGAAACACATATGGAGTCATAATCCTTGCAATTGAGTCTTAAGAAATTCTATTCAAGACCTGAACTAATATAAAGATTATAGATGGTTTAAATGTAGGTGTAGACAGTAGACGGTAATCTTAGCTCGTGCGGAGGATTGCGGCTGCAACGAGTGTGTATCTTTTCATTAGACGCGGTGGAATAGAGCGTTTGTTCTAGTGATTGGCTGTCGAGTGTGGGCTTCCAATTATTTGCTTTGGAAGCATTTTCCTACAATTGTTTTCGTTTACTTGTTATAGATATAATGGCATAGGAGATTATTTTCTAAGTTAATTTTCACGGGGACTTTAAATCTCATGCTGTTTCTCTAACACAATTTCCGTATTAAACATTAAGAATAATAATATTTATTATGCTTATATTTAAATGAATTATTGGTTAATTACCTTTGAAAGTTGTTCCTGTTTTGATATGCTACTTGTCTTTTTCAATCAGAAAAGACAAATTTCCTGTGATCATAGGTTTCCCGGGCACATCAGGCGTGGTCGCGACCATTGTCACAGCGATCAACTTTTTATATAATGGTCGCGGTCGTGTGTTAGTCGCGTAGTAAGGTATTGAATTTTACATAATATTGTATTTAATTGGTTGCGAATTCCAGTAGTTATGGTCGTGGTCGTGTCGGTCACGTTGTGCGCGGAAAGTTAACCAGAACACTTATTATATTCACACGACTAAATGGACCTCCAGCTTTAGAAAAATAAGCCGTCAAGTCGATTCATATGTTTATCTGACACGACAACTAACCTTCTCTTAAATAAAAATAGACTCGATATTCTATTTGTATAGAAATATCGTGAGAAATATTATCCTAGTAGTGTAAGAGAGAAAATGCAAAACGATCCTTCGAGCTTAGAATGTCTGATTTAACAAGAAGCCTCGGATAGAAATATTGGAGCAATATGTAAAGCAGACTCTTAAGCCAACTTTCCATTAAGGAAGGCATTTAAAGCTGATTCGCTACCGAGCATTATGCAATGCGGCTAAACCAATCATTATAATTGTACCTTGAACATCTGACACTTTTCTTTGCATTCTGCCCTTTTTAACGTCCCATTTCTGGGCACAGGCCTACCTTCAAGACGAGGGGGATCAGGCCATAGTCCACATCTGAAATCTTGCTAGGTTTTCTGAGAAATGCAGGTTTCCTCACGATGTTTTCCTTCGCCGTAAGGCTCTGAAAGCGCTGATGAGGCGCTGGAAATATCAGAGTTGCGGGACCCGGGATTCGAACTCGCTTCACTCGGTTTCCCAAGCGAGTTACCACTGGGCTACCACTAAAACAAACCTTTCATCATCTTTCTACATGAAAGTAACATTAATTAATTTAGAAATAATAAGTTTTATTGCAGGCCAGTACTGAGACACACACTTTAGTTTTATTTTTATAAAAATAAAGTTAACGTCAAAATTGTTTTCTTGAAGCCATCGCACAGTTTATGCAAGACTCGGTTTTGTTATATTACTTGGAAGCTCTAACTTGTTTTATTGCTTCACCCGTCCGTATCTGCTACACTATTTTTATGAAAAAATAAAACAACTTTACCGACTTTAAACCACTGTTTTTACAATCGCGCCATTTGGACAGCGTTATAAGATTGTTTATATCATTTTGTCCTTTACAATAAGAACTTTATTTTGTTTTGTATATAATTCAGGGTACGTATTAAAATAAATAAATAAATGTTGGGACATTAACACACTGCGCCATCTAGTTCCATGGTAAGCTACGAGGCTTGTGTTATGGACATCAGATAGTTGATACACTACACATATATAACTTATATATCTTAAAATACATACATATTATAAATAATGTATAATATAATTTCTTTCCCAGTCGAAATTCAGCTTTAGGTTAGCTATTTGCGAGATTTCCTATAGAAAAGCAGCTCATTCGAATGCTTCTCATTAACCTGCGTTAACTCTTAACCCAGTGGGAATATTAATCATGTTATTAACCATAGGACTTACAACGTAACACTATTAAGGAACTGAATGCAAACATTTTTCATTAAGCAATAATGAGCAGATGTATAAAAACTTTTTTTCTTACAAATGGTTACTTAATGTATACTCACTATCGAACTTAATTCCTCCACGACCGCGGACACGCCGGCGTGTCAGTTAACAATAGATTTTTTAGAATTTTAATTAATTTCTTAGAAATTTACCTGGAGGTGTTAATAACTGATATACTTAACGTATTGATTTCAATGCGCCTTTTAACTATATAATTAAAAATACACAATAAAAGATAATATTAAGGTTCGTTTTTTGTCAAAATCATACAAAAAAAAATCCCGCTCATAAAATCCACCATCTATGGTTGAAGGGCATTTGACTAAGTTTAAACATTATTCGATAGGTACGTTGTCACTTTGCCAGATAATCGTCGAAGTGGAAAGAAGTAGCGAAAATATTCAAAAAATTAAATGTTACTATAAAATTTATCAAAGTGATGTAAAAAAATAAAAAATAATTCTAAAATAAAGCCCTAAACACGCCTGTGCTTATCATTCATTATTTTTATACATCTTAGTGTAAATGGCAAATGAGAGCTTTGGATTGCATTGCGGAGTATCGATCCGATGCGCCAAGTTGCAGTCAGCTCGACTTTGCCTTTTTTGCATTAATTAAAAAAAAACAACACAATTTAATTTGCAGTAACATTTCTAAAAAGAACAATAAAACCTCCTTTTTATAAGAACAAGCTACGAATTAATTCTATTGTGTATTTTTTTATTATTATGTTAACGTGATTACTTTTATTAATTTGAATAAATTATATATTGATTATAATTTTCTTTTCATTTAATTAGTCACTAGCAGCTTGCCCCGGCTTGATCTTGACAAATTTAACCCACTAAATTCTTTCTTATGGCCTTAAATTAAAAAAAAGTTGATAGCCTATATTAAGTGTTTGTATACTTTGATGTGAATTTGGTTCTTTTCGCCTCTTTTCATTCCCTAAGAGGTTGAATTTTCATAAATTCTTCCTCAGTGCTTATTAGTTATTACTGTCCAGATTTGTTGCAACTAAAATATACTGCAGATTTTGATATGGTTTTCACTATCATTTAGATATTTTCCGAGAGACTGGTAAGTATAATATAATATACAAGTTTTTATAGGAAATAAAGTTGTTTGATAATATTTTATATTCAAGTCGTTAAACTTGAGCGAAGTGAGGATGATTTGCTGGTTATACCTACTCATACGTACCTATAATTTGGTTCAAAGTTTTAAGCTTCTAAACCCAGCTGTTGTGAATGTGAATGGACCCAGTGAATGAATTTATGATTTTATTTAAGTAGATTAGCGTTATTTAATTATCTATGTTATAATTATTAATGGAGATGGCCGAAAAGGACTACATGATTGGATAGATAGGTGTAGATCCCTTGAAAACTCAACTAGAAAACAGTCTTCGTTTTACTCGGTATTGTAAAATTGTTCTTTAAATGTTTAGTGATATTTAATGTAAAATATATTTATTTCATAAAATTCACTCAAAATCCCTAAAAATTGTTAACTCGTCTGTATATCACATATACCAAAACCACAATAAAAAAAAAATTCAATCTATAAATTGTATGCTATGCTTAGATAAGAAGGCTCATTAAAGCTTATAACGCTGCTTCAGAATTGCATTTATATTTTTAAATATTAATAATCATCAACACTACTTAATAAGCTTATCGACGTCAGGAACATCGATATTTTTAATGAACATTGGTTAAAAAACCCGATTAATTAAAAATAATTATGTTTCCGATTTATTATTTATGTTGATAATGCTAATTAACTATAGCTTGAATGTTATCGCTTGTGATTTATTCAGTTATTTTGTTAATTGTTAAAGAACCTTTTGTTACATTAGTCGCTGGCAGAGTGAGATTGTGAGTATTTTCTTTTTTATCATACCTAATACTTTGAATCATATTATTAACCCCCCACGAAAAAACGACGGAGTGCTATAAGGTTGACGTGTCTGTGTGTGTGTGCGTCTGTGTGAGGCATCGTAGCTCCCGAACGAATGAACCAATTTTGATGTTGTTGGGGTTTTTTTGAAAGGTGAATTATTTGATGAAAATGGGTCTAACATCGTCGGGGGTTTTTAAAATTTTTAATTATTATTTTCTCTATTCCAATACCTTAAAATACTACGCGAAAACCTCAATATTGTGTTACTTAAGTTACAAATTAAAGTGAAAATTAACGAAAGCTCAAGGGAGTATTTGATGTTTTAATAATAAGTAATAATTTAGTATATACGTTGTATAATTAAAGTAGCTTATTTAATGGATAAAGCGTCTTTCATCTTACTAATTTATTCATTCAAATTTTACAAATTATTAAGTATATATGTATGTATATCTACACAACTCACGCGAAACACACGACGACGCCTACCGTAGACCTTTTCAATATTTGAAACATCTAAAACCTTAGAGATAATAATTTGTATACACTAATTATTTTATATTGACTACACGAGCGAAGCCGCGGATAAAAAGTAGTAAAAATCACACTACGAAGAAGTACAGCTATAACTTTTATTTTTACAAGTACATAATTGCAATAAAATTAAGTTATACCTATCTCCATTTTAGAATACTAGTATAACTTTTCTAAGTTAGCCAACTTTTGTTAATCATCTTAATTTAACTATCAGTTAACTTTGCTCTAACTTCTAGTTCTAATAAGTATTATAAGTTGCAAGACAATGTAAAGGTCGAGGGACATACGACTGGTGACCCTCACGTTGCAATGTTTGCTGTGTCATCATGAGGCGGTTGTCAACGATTCGGACACTTGAGTACTGTATATAATTTAGCTGTTTTCGCATTTCCCAGATTATGCAAAGAGGTCGTCATAAATATTAATATTCAACGAGGGTCTTATAAAATAAGACGTAAAAGAAAGGAGAGGCATTATTCAATTAATTATTTTATCTCTAATAAAAATAATATTCTCCTGATTGATTTTGGCCATGGCGGCCAATCCCACCGCGACAATTTGTTAGCCAAAAGTGAAATAATTTTATTTTTAAAGGTATACTTTTTTTGGCGCGATATGAAAAAAATAAACAGATTTAGATTACAGTACGAAGTTATTCGTTGTTTGCTAATTGCTACAGTGTGAAGTTAGTCGTTAAATCTTCATTTAGTATAATGTAATGTCTATATTCAAGATATTTAATCCGGTTTTTCTATATACACAACACGTGTTTTATATCGATAAAAATAAAAAAATATTAAAAGATTTTACACCTTTCCCGTTTCATCTGTCCCGGTGCATGTCTGTAATTAAATCTTGCAAGTTAAATTTGACCTACTTCCCAGTGTCTAATTGAACTGAAAATTGACACGTTCTCGTGACAATGCACGATTATCTAATTGCCGCCATTTTTAATCCAATATGGCGGACGTTACAAAATAGCGATTTATCATTTCTACAGTGGCCCTTATGATATGGCCTCAAATGAAAGAGTTTGATGAGCGAAACACAATAAGCAATGTGACGCCAATATGGCGGACCATGTTTTTTTAAATATTATTGTTTACCTATATTGGGATATACACCTTTATATAGTACTCTGAATTGTTACATAGGAAATATTAAATATTTCAGGCTGAAATGTAGTCTATGATAATCTCCGACCCTGTGAACTGTTTATGAACAAAATGCATACATACCTACAGTAAAAAATCTGCCTCTAAAAGTGGAATATAAATTCAACAATTATAATTTGTCTGTACAGCATGTTTTGTTTTGTTTATATCAAAGCTTGGCACTCCCCACTGAGTCAAATTTTGCGTTTACCACACAAAGTCGGCAGTTTTGTTGCCAAAGCAGACATTGCACTTTTTATAGGTTGTTAAATTATACCAGGTATGAAAGGAAATATGTCTAATTTAGATAGATATCTGGAAGAGTGAACTAAAATTAAAATAAAAAATATGTGCAAGCAGAGCTTAACAAACGTCTGGTGCTGTAGGATAATTAATACCATGTCTAAGAGAACCTAACAAGTTTTCAAAAGACATGTGAAGTACCTGTACTTGGCTAGCGTGGTCGACTATGACCTGATTCCCCTCGTATTAAACGGAGGTCTATGACCAACTGTGGGATATTAAAAAAGAACCCGAATACAATATAATATTTACAGAAGCTCCATCTTAATTATGTCAAATATTACTCACTGTCAAATGCTTATATGCATGAAAATACGTAACCCTACACCCGCCGTACACGTATAAAAAGCAAATAACTCAAAAGAAAGTTAGCAAGAATTTCCGCAGCAAAATTACACGTGGCAGTAGCTACATATATAATATGTGTGTGAGTAGTTGATATATTACTTTATTACTCCGGTTGGAACACAAACGAACACGTGAATATGGACTGACTCAAATTGAAAAGGCTTTCAGCCACGCATTAATTCTTGAGCAATGGCGAGAGAGCGTAGATAAGTGTCGTTATTTGTTGAAGGGGTGGACTTTCCCTACAGTGCTTGTATCGTAGCGGCGAACGTGCGATATTATATCTCAAGATTTTTTTTTAAATTTACTATGATTCTTTTTTTTAGGTATAGAAATATTTTTTGTTACCTATGAGTTATACTTTAGAACTGTCTTGTTAGAATTGTTACTGGGAAATATACAATACATATGTATTATCATATACGATATACGTAGTGTATGCCTGTACTAATATATTTGTTAAAGGAATTCGTTAAGTTCCTTAGTAGCATAACATATTTTTTTATAAATGAACAACACTCAATCCAATAAAACACTGTAATGATGGCTGGCGTAGTGATTAAAGTATCTCGCCCCCTATTACTGGCTTGAGCGCCGCCGCTTCAAAAAAAATATGTGGACCACATAAGTAAGTATATAGTAAACAGTATATGAAATTAAATAAAATCAAACGCTTCATTTGATTATTAAAATAATGTTAATATTCAGACAAATTCTGTCTTACAACATGCAATAATAATTCAATAAATAATTAAAATGTACGTAAAATTACAATCGTCATACTTTATCTAAAATATAATCATTTATAGAATTATTATATCTTATCTAATAAAAATATATTTAATCTTCACTAAAATAAATGAATATCATTAGTTTCTAAGATATCTTTAGGAGAATGGTTATATAAAAGTTGCCCACTACTGAAAAAACTCTAAGAGAAAAGGATAGTTTTACCTTTTGTGAATTACAATTTACAGGACAAGCCAATTTTATAAACATACTAAAGAGTTACACTTACTTCGGACGGGTCTGGGTACGTTTTAATATTTTTGAAAGGAGCCCTAATTTTTCTAAAATAAAAGTAGCCTAAGTGACTCCGTGTAACATCAGCTATCTGCCACCCAGTGAAAGTCTCGTCAAAATCAGTCCAGCCGTTTCGGAGATTAGCTGGAACAAACACATAGACAAAAAAATAAAAAAATGTGTATTTCTTATAATTATACATAATTCCTAATATAATTTTAAAATAATTTTCCGTATATAATTTTATATGTATTTAGTAAAACGCTGTTATTTTGACATTACAAACAGACACTTCAATTTTATTTATCTGTATAACAAGATATATATTATTTAGATGTCTTAAATATATATAAAGTAATATAATTTAGTAATGTAATTTCTATAGTGCGACACCCTAAAGCAGGACACGTGCTGACGTCACGTCGGGTGCGTCTAACCTTATAAAGTTGTAAGTGATCCTAAACCAATTTACCTGCAAGAGCCTCCCGAAATTCGCTATGAATGGCGAAGATTTATAGCTTTCCGTTTCGTTCCGGACTGTTGTTATCATTCACCTGTCCTTTATCATTTTCTCCTTTTGGAATATCATATTTTTATAAAGACCGCTTTGGATTATATTTTTATCTGGTAAAAATTTTTTTTTTTATAATAGCTGCTAGTTACTGCTCTAATAAGAACTAGGCATTGTTTCTTCTGTTTTGGGCATAATTTTGACGATTTTTTTAATAAAAAATTAACAGAACCAGCCGCTTACCACGAATGGAAAAAAATTGTAGTGAATACTTCCTAAAATGGCTTAGCTATTACAATATAATCTACTAGCGTTGCCCGCGGCTGCGCTTTCGTGGCTTATACTTTTATATAAAACTTACGATACCCTTTAGAATCCCTTCATTCGACCCTGTTGCGTTCTTAGCCGACATCTTCTACCTATAAATTATCTACCTGGCAAATTTCAGCTATATATCATAGGCCTATTATTTTCGAGAATACGTGCTTAGTCTATGAGTGATCTTTTGCTTTCAAATATTATATATAGATTCCGTAATAATTACTTTTTAACCGACTGTCAAATCACTATAAAAGCAATTATTATATCCATAGTTGGAACTATAGTCTTGAAAGTTACACGACACTACGTTTGTGGTTATAAGCTGTTTATGGGCGACAACATTGTATAACATACACAAAAGATACACTTAAATTGATTAGGTTTTCCTTCTTTGATGTCGATTCAAGCATTCTTACGAACTGCCATGATGAACCCATGTAATAATTATGAGGCATGTCATAATATATCCCAAAGAAACAATAGATGATCTTGATCTTGATCTGTTCTGTTGTTTCTCGTTTGCAAAACAACAGATCAATTTTACACTTTTAGATATAGACTTTTATGCATAGAGATGGCTCTAGAGCCTAAGCTTGATATACATATAACCTACTTTTTTATATATATATTTTTTTACGGTACACTTATGGGATGTTGGTTAAAAATGGGTAAAAAATTCCGTATATACTATATGTACATAGAATAAGATATGACTTGTATGTATAATGTATGTAAAAATTGGTATTCAAAAACTCAAAAATATTTCTATGTCGCCGCAAGCAAAACAAAGTGAACAATAAATCAGGCTTCAAAAAGCTCGCTCTAAGCTTCCATCAGTAAATTGATAAAGCTATACGGTATTAGTATTCAATAGCGGCTGGAATGATTTATTCGAAGCCCCGGAGGTTACTGATCCCCGTAGCATTCTTCTTATATTTATAAATAACCGTTTTTCGATTTGAAATATGTATTTGTATTATATACGCGTTGGTTATTACATTTTTGTTTATGGATTTTGTTTTTATATAACCTTTGTGGAATGATATATGGATAAACATTTTGTGTAATTAACTTAATGTTCGGGTTTACATTTAGGATGTTTTTACTACAGGAAAATCTTTCATTCTTACGGAACAACACAATAACTGGTTCCGTTGAGTCGTCGGTAGAAAACCTACCTAACGCTGGCTAAACCTTAAGAGATATATCAAAACAGTGTAATAGAAAATTGTAGGTCTTAAAAAGGTCTACAGAAAATTTCGCAAAGCGTATATATATCTATTCCGTGGGGTACACTCGCAATAATTATTTTTATCTATTTAAAACGTACCTAGAGACGTTCCCGAGCGAAGCAGTGTAAGTCGCTAGTATAAGATGAAACGGTTAAATAAATAGTTAATTTACGTTTTAAATGTTGTTTAATGTGTAATTTGTTAAACATATAAAGACAAGTATTGAATGAGTAATTTTAAGAGATATGACGTTAGATATGATTCACAATACACGTGAGTAATTTGTCGGTTTATTTTAGCTTCATGTTTTTTCGTTAGCGAGTAAAGCATAAAATCTTTAGTGAGAAGACTTCAGTTTGTATGAAAATCTATTATTTTTAAAGTTACAGTGACCAAATTGGATATAGTATTTCTAATCAAAAATGACGGTTATACTAATTCAAACTTTTAGGCAGTATATCTTCGTGGGGTGAACGATAAGGGATGATGTGAAAGTTAAATTAACTTTGTGAGGGAACGCTAGTGATATAGGTATATATATATATATATATATATATATATATGTATATATATATACTATATGTGCATACATGTGTAATGTGTATCTTTCAAGATACTTCATGTATTATAAGTTATCAACAACGTCCAGTTAAACATTCTGTAATCTTTACGATATTTCTAATGAAATTCGTATAAGCTTGTTATTCTGAACATATAATGTAGTGAATGAACCTTATTAATAGTGCGGTTGGCGAAAAGCAGCTTATTCCCAAAATACTCTGGAACTTAATAAGTGGTAATCAGCTTAAGCGTAAGTGAGTGCTTTGTTAATGTTCTTTAGTGATTCAATACGTGTGGGTGATGTACGGTTTTGGATACATACCCTTGGATTTCGTTAACTGTTTGTCTGTTAATTTTCCTGTCTGCATAGAATATTTGAATAGGACGGTAAGGTATTGCTTTGGCAGAAATATTTCTCATTTGCTTACTTTTTTCACTTCCGGCACTTTAAGATAAAATCTTGTTAAATAGAAATAGCCAGAATTCAATAAACATTGATTTCCTTCTATATTCTGCGGCGGAACTATGAAAAATTAGCACACAAGTATCTAAAATAAAGAAAATATCTGTTAAGCGTGTATCCTTGTGCTAAAGTGCGGTCGTTACAAATCATTGTAAAGTCAGACTTTAGTCTCTCTTAAAACCAAAAAAATATGATCTAGTGTTAGTTACAGTTGCTCAATTGAATCTTGTTAACTATAGTATCTCAATTGATTATTATTTAATATTTATTGATCATATGGATTCTTCATATGTATTTTGTTAGTTCTCTATAATTTTATATTTTTAACTAGCATTGCCCGCGGCTCCGCCCGCGTTCAGATGACCAAAAACCAATTTTTTAGGTTTTACATATTAGTATACTCTTACATTGCAGTTTTTGCATTTTTTCTCAGAAATGAGATATTTTCCCGCGGTAAAGAGTATCGTATATGATAACCAGCTGTCATCATACCAATTTTCATCAAGATCCCTTCAGTGGTTTTCTATGATGCGCTAACAGACGTACAGATAGACAAAAATTCTAAAAACTATAGATTCGGCCTCTGTATCGATAATAATGTTTATTTCAATAAGATTTTCCAAAAAATATTTAATGTACAGATTCGCCTTAGTTACAATTTTATTATATGTATAGATATTTATTTGATGTTGATTATTTACTATTTTATAATATTAATATGAGTTTGTTATATTTTAAATATTAATATTTTAAAAGTATTGTCATCCATCGTGGGGTAATATGTAATCTGTAGAAGATATATGGCGATACATTACACCCAACGGTGGGGACCCGGGACATAGTGTTTAAATAGTTGTGATAGACATTTTCTAGGGCATTCTGTAGAAGATATTAAATAAAGGAGTAATTGCTGAAGCTTAGTAGTTTTGTTTAGAAAATCATTAATAACACTATCTTTTATACGTTGCATAGGATTTTTAATATTGACTACCTAAAAACTTGAAGTAGGATTAATATATTTTTTTATTATAAAGTCTAGCAAACATGTACTCCACATTTCCCATATTTGGCTTTACGGTTATTTATTTACCTATGATATATTTTCAATAAAATGCTTTATCTTTGATCAAACATATCATCATTGTTCCAATAATTAAAACTCTGCAAAGTTCACTCCCAGTTTTACACACAAAAAACTGCGAAGGCAGAATTTTCATTCGCCATGTAATTCAATTAAACGTTTTCATATTTAAGTTTAAATATGAAATAAATATGTAGCATTCGTAGCATGTATTGTAATAAAACGGTATGAACTATTGTTGGTCGAAGCTTAATGAAATAATGCAAGAACGTGACGTGTGGTCTGATTGTAGGGCTGCCATTTTAATATGCTTTAACGAATATTTAAATAATATTCGTTAAAGATTTCAAATAAATATATTTCAAAGTTATTTCTACAGAATTATATTTTGACTAACGATGTAAGTTTAAAATCGACTCTATCAACTGTTTTGAGTTTTGATTAATGTTTTAGAAATTATTTATTGTTATCCATCCACATATGGGACATCGATATATAACTTAACTTAGTAATTAATGTTATTTTATCAATACTTATATGTAATTTTAAATTTTATACTTAATTGACCTAATTATATGTACTTTTTTATTTGAAAATTAAAACGCAATAGTAAATTGAACTTTTTTATTTAAATTCCACTTGCAACTTTTTATAAATATGTATGCCATGCCATAAATGTAATATTGTCGTAACAAAAACAATAAAAAAAGTATTTAATACCTGGCAACCCTGGCTGTATGCAGTCCGCCACGCGACACTCAATGAAAAAAGGAAATGTTGACGTCATTATACTCAATGCATTGTAATGGAGGTACAATCGCGCGGGAAAGCAAGCGTTGCAGTTATGTTTTGTTTTGTTACTCTTTAGTCCGAAGGCTGGCTTAAATTAATATTACATAGTAAAAAGCTATGGATGGTTTTGAATTTTGATATTATAAGATGTGAAAAATTAAAAAGCTTTTTAGTAACATAACGTTTTTTCGTAAAAAGCTGTGGTACTCTCGCTTAGAATATTATGTGATGCGGGTTCAAACCCATGTCTTGCACCTCGAGTTTCTTATGTGCGAATCATTTTCAGAATTCATTCATTCATTCATTCATTGCTAATACTGAAGACACTTGCATGCCTGCGAGAGCTGGGATAGTTCTGAGAAGAAGTGTGAATTCTGCCAATCGCACTTGGTAGACTTGTTACCCCTTTGTACTTTGCTTTGTATTGGCTGGCACCAACTTCGAAAATATTTGATTAGGTATGTATAGTAAATGAAAAGTACCAATCGGTTATTTTTTTACTTTTTAGTGCTTTGCTTGAAGTCGGTTTTTATTTTTTTTGTTAAAAAGTTTTTATGTTTCATGACTTTTAAATAATGCGTCATTCCTTTTTATACTGTCGTTTGAGGCGTTACTCTGACTCTATATATAAAATAATAAAAACTGCGTGCTGTTACACCCAATTTTACTTGGCCTACCTGACCTACTTCTGAGATAGACTCGTAATAATATTTATAAAGCGGTTGGACATAAAAATACATAAGGCTCATCTTTATCAAATGCCAATTTCGAAATCCTCCCAGGAGGCCTGATATTGTGTGTCGTTATAAAATAAAATATAGTTTCACAGGGATAGCGCGTTACAGTTATCGCTTCATCAGATAAGATGTGTGGCTCACAGCCGCGAGTTTTCTCCCTTTAACATAATTTTATTTTTCCAGTCACGCTTAAGACTTTTATTATAACGTGAACATCTGGCGTTGAAGCGCCCGACGTAAAAACACAGTAAAAAATAAATCTATATTTTTATGTTTTATAGCTTGATAGAAACATCTCGAGTAATCATTCTAAATGTCATTACGTTGTTTCATCAATGCTGGGACTTACAGTTTCTTTTATGCCAATATTTTAGATAAGGTATGCAAATATTTTATATTTGTATTTTTAATAATGTGAAAGTTTGTGATTATGGATGTACGTTACTCGTTCACGCCAGAACGGCTGAACGGATCTGGAGGAAATTTGACACAGAGATAGATTATAGTCTGAAATAACACATAGGCTACTTTTTATCCCGTAAGAATGTACGGTTCCCGTGGGATAGATTTGTATTAGATTTCCTAGAGGCGAGGCCGAGTGAATCGAGAGTGGGCCGCTAGTAATCTATTACTAAATAATTTTTAATTGATTTAAACTGAAGTCTTACAATTCCATAATAATTTCGTTTAAATCAAAGACAGTGTATGTAGAAGAAAAGTACATATTTTAAAAATTAATTGTTTATTATTATACTAGCGCTATCCCGCGGCTACGCTCGCGTTATTGTGTGTAAACAAACAAGAAATTACCAGAAACCATTAAGTTTTTAATATAGATAATATATTTAAATGCTCATGTGATTTCCCAAAGTAAAAATGATTGTAAATATTGTATTGTTTTAACTTACGTATTTTGTAAGGTTAATGTTAGAATAAGAAACTTACGTAAGCACATTTTATCGCCTGGAAAAATAAGTGGATATGTCCTTGTAATTTAACAAACAAATAAAACTACTTTAGAGTGAAATGTATCCGTCTAATACTTTTTGAGATATGAGATATTTTCAGTTACCCGGCTCGCTTTGTCAGTTTAACGATCGTTAAGAAATAAGTATTTTATTTTTGTGTTAACCTAAGAAAAAACATAAGCCATTTACAATATTTTTATATTTTATTCTGAAGCTAAATGCTATTTTCTACTACTTTCTATGTATTTTCATATAAACAGACAGCGTTTCATACAAACTTTCATCTCTAATGAACTCTTAGTGAATGAGTTTCGAAAAATCCTTTCTTAAATGACGCCAATAGACTAAATTAATATTCTCGTCCAAATTTCAAACCTCTATCAGCATTGGGTTGGGCATTGATGAGTTAGTCAGTTAGTCACACATTGGCTTTTATATATAATGGTATATACTCGTAAATATATACATATATTGTATGTATTCAGCCCCCCTCCAATACGAGGGGGATCAGGCCATAGTCCACCGCGCTGGCCAAGTGCGGGTTGGCGGAATTCACATGACTTTCGGAAATTTACTAAGTCCTCTCAGACATGCAGGTTTCCTCACGATGTTTTCTTTCACCTCTTGTCTTAAGTGGTAATCATGTTGGAAATCATACGCACATGAAAATTTCGGTGGTGCTAGACCCGGATTTGAACCCGCTTCACTCGGGTTTCCCAAACGTATTACTAAGTCCATTTATGTATTTATAGTTTGAGAACCACTGGTCCAATTTAAATTAACGGTTTTACAGTTTGGAAATATTGAACAAAACCTGGCCAATTTTTAGTATGTATATTCACAATGCGTCACGATACGTAAACCAGGATAACGGCTGTAACAATTTTAGTTCATGTCGGAATAGAAATTCGGTGCGGCGCGAACATGGAGCTATTAACTATATATTTTTAAATTAACTTCAATGAGACAGTTTTTTCCAGGAGTGTAAATTTTTAACACTTAAAAATATTGGGAAGAAACATCAGTTATATTCGAAAAGGATATGTTTTGTACGTAAGCTTATAAAAAACATCTCTTAGATAATTTATTTTCTTTAGAAAACTTATGCATTAGTTATGAAAGATTTAAAAAAGTTTATAATTTATCATGCAAAAGTTTGAAAGTTTGCGAGGAACTAATATGCGTTCATCCATCAAAGGAAACGAGGTGTAAAACTAAACGCTCCCTCACAAACTTACCACGTTACGGATATATCTTCAAGATTAGAGGTCGAGATCTCTTTTTTGATGATCAAATTGAATTATAATTTTTTTCTACTAGTTCGTATATGATGATGATGTTCTCCTAGCCGATTCCGGCCACGGCGGCCAATCTCAACGATATAATATAGTATTATTAAAAGTATATAATATAGTATTATTAAAAGTGCTATTAGGATTTTTTTTATTTACAGAATATATTTGAAGAAATTTAAATGAAAATGAACTTTATTCCATTATAATTTTACAAGTATTTTGAAATTCTCAATTTAAATTAAAGAAAGTCGGTGAAGTCAGTACGTAAGGAATCTACAACCCGATCTATGCAGTTCTGCTGAGAAAAACCGGCGAGACAAACAACAGTTGCTTTCAAATACGTAGCTACAGTATTATAATACAACACTAGCATTGCCCGCGGCTCCGGCCGCGTTCAGATGACCAAAAACCAAATTCTTAAGTTCTACATATTAGTATATTCTTACAATGCAGTTTTTGTATTTTTTCTTAGAAATGAGATAATTTCCCGCGGTAAAAAGTATCTTATATGTTGACCCGGATGACCAGCTATCATCATACCAAATTTCATCAAAATCTGTCCAATGGTTGTCTCGTGATGCGGTAACAGACAGACAGATAGACAAAAATTCTAAAAACTATAGATTCGGACTCTGTATCGATAATAATCTCTATTTCAATTAGATTTTCCAAAAAAGATTTAATGTTAGAATTTATTTTTTAATTATTCGACTATGTTAGAATTTTATTATATGTATAGATTATACTTAGCCCGCAATTTATCTTAATTTTACACATTTTCATCAAAGAGAAACTCGAAAGAAAGTGAAGAGCGTCACACTCTATGCCTCTGAGAGCATGAGATACAGTCACCATTACCTCTAAGTCTTTCTGGTCGTATCGGCTTATGGTGCCATAGAACTAAGGCAATATGAGAATATACAGTGTACTTCTCGATATTTGTGCTGCAAACGTTTTGATATTTAATATATTATAGGAATTGCAAGTTTAATTTAAAAAAAAATGTTTCGCTTTAGTATCAATGACTGCTTTAATTGCAAATTATTTTTCAACTCCAGTTCACCTTTAATAATTGAAATGATTCAATTTAAAGGAAACGTTCAATATTGAACAAAGGGCTCGATGATGAATAAATTCATCTAATGCCATTGTTTGTGGACGAGTTGCGGAGGCTTAGCGGAGCTCGAGCTTTTCACTGTTTGTTTTGTTAACATTAAGCATTCATTTACTATTTATTTTATGTTAATTACCTATAAATTGAATGTTAAAAACAAAAATATATGCTAATTAGTATCTTTTATTATAATTCATCGACGTCAAGCTCACTTCAACCAGCCCTCGGGCAGGTTGGAAACGAGCCATGGTGTTATAGAACTTTCTAATACCATGATAATACGTAGAAAATGCAGGAATAACTATATCAAGTCTCTTCTACACTTTAGCTGACGGAGAATCTACTTTTCAATTTCCAACATGTCTTACTTTGAATGGTAATATTTTAATTTTTTCATGTATTTTTTTCAAGTTCAAGTCGACTGTTTTTCGAGTTTTAAAAATATCTATTGGTTGATATTTCAGTAGAGACTGTTTGATCATAACTTATAGTTATTTTAGTAAATTACATTAAATTTCAGTAAAAATATGTATATGTAAAGTAGCATCATTTACGAAAACGCCTTTCCATGAGTTTTTACGAGTATAAGGAGCTCTTTCATACGAAAATGTGAGCCACAATATAGCAGTAAATTAATTTATTTTGTTTATTTTTCGTATTTTCATCTTATAAAGTGATTCGTTAGTTTTTTTTAGAACTTATTTTTAACTTTGATGCTTGACAAGGATTTTATATACTCGTTTCATACAGAATAATATGTATTATGTCCCACGATTAAACCCTTCGATATGATTCAACACCCAACAAATCAACACACATTTCCATTTATATATAGTTTTTGGCCGCGGCTTCGCTCTCGTAGTAAGCGCGGCGGGGATCATGTGTATGAGAGGTAAACTACTTCTGTCACCAGAATGTCTTTGCCTATCGAAATCTGTTTAGTGGTTGAAGCGTAAAAATGTAACAGATAGAATTATCCTTACATTTATAATATTAGTATATATAGGTGATTATCAGTTTACTCAAAAATATATAAAATACCTCTTTCTTTGCATATCGCCTGGAAAAGTCACTAGTATTTTAATCTTATCTTATTAACTATAAAAATTATAACGACTTTGACAACAATATAATAATATTATCCTTTTAAAATTGTTCAATTCTGGGGTTCAGTCTTAGAAATAAACTTTCGAAACTACAGTCCCAATGACTTCGATTCGAATATGCTAAAATTTTCCCCAATTCTAAAGTTTACAACCCCATTGATGGTTCTACCAAATTGAAAATACTTTCATGTCCCCATGTAATCCCCGTTATGAGGCCGCATGGTTAGATTTATGGTGTACTGTCACGTTTTCCTATAAAATTTAATGACAGAAGCGTTGTTTAGAAAAATAATACTTTTGATATTATATTTTTTATGAAAGTAAAGAGATACGATGTCTTAAGATTTTACTGAGGAATTTAATGTCTTATGGTTTTAAGTACAGATGCTAACAAAACTCAATATATGCTTAACTAACTATTACATCTAGACAATAGAAGTAAACAAAAATTATGTAAATTTACATAAAAGGTTGGGCTTTATGAACATCTTAGAAACTGTATGTAAAATATCTTAGTGAGGTTTAGGTTACGCTTATGTCTATTTTTTCCTTACAATAATTTATTAAATTACCTAAAAAGTATTTGAAATGAAGACATTTTCTTCAAGTTTTACGTACTATAACTGTGTTTAGTCAATTTAAGTCAGTTTCACTAGAAGAAAGTTTAATTTCATTATCTTTAAAATTGAAAGATAATGAAATTTATGGTCATATTATGAATATGAATCAGCAGTTACCAAAGTTTTATTATTTCCGCGCGTGAACTATCAATCTCGTGGTCAGACAGGCGTAATTGTGTTTACAACCTGTAGTAATATTTTAACTGAAAAATGGTCCAGATATGACATGGGAGATTATCAATAGAGTGCAAATTGCATAGTTGTAGTTTCTTAAAAGTGATAGATGCAACATCCTGTTTTGCTATTTCTAATTTTGTGGAATAAATTAATTAAACTAAATTTGTGTTGCGTTGCTGTCGTCATTCCTAAGATTTTTCATCTTCTATACATATAATAAAATTGTAACTGATCGCTGTGCGTCCATGGAAGGTATTTGAGAACAACTTTTATTGGATGTCTTTATTAACGCAATAGAACCCTAAAAAATGATTTTTAGAATTCTTGTCTACTTGTGCGCGCTAATCTTATAAAGGGCGTACTTAGGTAATCGATTTGGGTGCGGTTTTCACTAATGTATTGTTGTAAGCTTCACTTAACGTGGGTGAGTCGCTAGTATCATCTAATATTTTTACACCAATTTAATTTTATCGACTCCATTTAAAGGGTAATCTGATCGAGTCAAACAATTTGTGCGAGAAATACGGATTATAGTGCACAAATTCACGCTATACTCTTAAACTACTCTCGCAAAGTCCAATGAGATTGCCCTCCAACGTGCCAAGGATCGACACGTTACCTGCTCGCTGAGGCACGGAATTGTAATACTGCCAACTTCATCACTCAAGGTTGCTGCTGAGAACATGTTGTCAGGAAAGCACCATAAAATTCGTCTATTCCGATCTAAATGCCGAAGTCCGGACCCATGAACTGACACCGTCTAATCTGGCCACCTTAATGACACCAGACAGTTTTTCTTTTTAAAATATATTTTATTTTATAAATATGTTAATTTTACTTTTTTCTTAGAAAAGACGTCGATCTTTTTATAGTCTGATCCCGATGAAAGGGTAGCCTCATGTGTACGAGTTAACATTATGGTGTAATGGTGTACAGTCCCTTACGCCATAAAGGATAGTGCAATGAAGAGAGGCAAGTATAGGTTTATCACGTGGGAATAGATTGTGATATGTAGTGTCAATCTGGGTTCCACTTTTCTCGTTAAATAAATTATATAATTTTTAATTTTTCAAGATGTTTTAACTTTTTTCTTTCTTTTAGTTATATACAAGTTAATTTTACGGCTAAAATTGTAAAATGCTACTTTTATGGTTTAAAAGTATCTTTTGAACACTAAAACTTAGCCTATTTAAAGTCAAGATAGACATGAACTGACGATAACCTATAATGTGCCTAATATTTGAATAATACTAAATATTTTGGGACAAACACACAACACCATCTAGTTCAATGGCAAGCTACGACTGTGTTATGGAAATCAGATAGTTGATATGCTACACGTATATAACTTTAAATATACGTATTATAAATATAAGCACCCATGACTGCAGTACAAACCTTCGTGCTCATCACACGAATGAATGCCCTCAGCGGGACTCGAACCCGCCACCGCTGGCACAGCAAGTAGAGTCACTACAAACGGAGCCAAACGTGTCGCCAAAAAAATATATACATAAGTACCGTATGATATAACGAAATCTCATCGGTTTCCCAATCACGGGCACTTAAATTTTAGGCACATTTTTTATTATCATCTGCACTGTAAATGGTCGATATTTCATCTCCCTGACAATGTCGACTGCGATTATAGTACAATATGGTGAGCATCTCCAGAATATGGGCCTTTTAACCCAAATACTTCATTTGGATATAACGTTCCATACATGCGAATGTTTTGGATAGCTTTCATAATTTATCGCCTGCCATTATTGCTTCATTCTGTACTCGGCAATGTAGCATTAAAGTTGGAGAATGGTACTTTATCCATACAGTGCTAGTTATTTTTTGGCTTTCCTTAATCAAATTCAAAACTTGTTATTTATTCAGCATAGAAATTGGTCTTTTCCTAATTAGTTTTTTTTAATTATCCTCTATTAAGTCTAGTAAATTTTTTATCGTTTTCGCTCACGGTATATTGATATCAAATAGGTAGCCATCATTATTCCAAGATAACTTTTTTGGAAAAGAAGTGTGCAATTTAAAATATGTAGTCTATACATATAATAAAATTGTGAGTCGAATCTCGAGTTTGCCGAATGTAATAATAAGAGAATGAGAATAATATTCGTTTCAAATTTCTTCGACAATTTATTGGTTAACTAGCGTTGCTCGCAGCTCCGCCCGCGTTCAGATGACCAAAAACCAAATTCTTAAGTGTTACATATTAGTATACTCTTACATTGCAGTTTTTGTATTTTTTCTCAAAAATGGGACATTTTCCCGCGGTAAAAAGTATCCTATATGTTGACCCGGATAACCAGCTATCACCATACCAAATTTCATGAAAATCCCTCCAGTGGTTTTTCTGTGATCCGGTAACAGACAGACAAAAATTCTAAAAAATATAAATTCGGCCTTTGTATCGATAATGATGTTTATTTCAATAAGATTTAAAAAAAAAAATAATGTACAGATTCGGCTTAGTTACAATTCTATTATATGTATAGATTTCGTTTTCCGCTTATATTTATTCTCATGGCGATTATAAAGGTTTCTCTCTTTATTAGAGTATCCATATTATTAGTTGTTGATCATGACTTTGTCAGTTAAATATTTACTCTAAGTAGCTTTTTATATAATTTCCTGTTAAATAAGACAAGACGATATTTTGATAATTTTCCAATAGTAATAATATATGGACTAATATGAATAATTCTTTTTGTTGTTTTATTGGGGGTGTGTCAGGGGTGGTTTAAAAAATACGGAAAACCGTAAGAACAGCTGGAAAATCGAAAAGTCCTGACCTGTTTATTTTGTATAGGAATCCCTACTTCGGATAACTTTCAATAGATGGCGATTGTGGTAGACCTATCATTAACAAAAATGCGTCAAGTTTAAGTTGGAAAAAAATAATTATTATGTATAATAAATAGTCTTCTCCACATTAACGTCTAATCGTTAAAGCGTACCTTCGGACAAACCCGAGTAAAGTCAGTGTGAGTCAGTAGTTTTAAGTAAAATATCTTATTGTTATTTTTATTTTCTGTATTACAACATGATGAGAGAGAAAAAGCTTATTCCAATAAGTTAAAGCTTAAGCTTTTTTTAGTATAGGGTCCCATATATCGAAGGTAATGCAAGATTTTTAGTGAATGCTTATATTATATTACAACACACTACACAATAAAATATAACTACACATAATCTAAAACATTCACAACTTATTTATGTATGTCAGTCGTTCAACATCTCATGAGAGGAGTAAAGCTTCGAAGAGAAAGAATTATGTAAATGATGCCATGTATAGAATAGATATATTAATGAAGACAACCATTTCATGCTCAGTCTGACATCGCAACGGGATCGCTCCCAAGCGACGTGGTACAAGCCTCTTTGTATTTTATTCTTTTTAATAGCTTGCCATCTAGCGACACAAACTATCGTGAATAGGATACATTGAAAATATTTATTCAGTATGATACTTTCGTAAGATTGTATTATGGTTTATTTTTTTATTACTGCAGATTCTTCTGTTATTCATAATTGTAACAAGTGAGTTTTAAGTTGGATTTGGAAAGAGCCTAACTGTCCGCTCACAGAAACGACTAATGTCACTTTTGGAATAAAAATATGGGCCCCCAATACGTGTTCACCTTGTCCTGGTAAGGGGGTGACCGGTGAGTCTCACATAACCACCTGTTTGTATGCAGGTGGTATGCGTAAAGGCGTTTCCCAACATCAAAAAAAGTACCAATAGGTATAATTTCTAATAAAAATTCTAGTTGTGTTATTGCAATAGAAACAATCTAACGATAGTTAAGATTTTTAAATAAAACTATCTTTTTGGATTATTTCGCGGATTTATTTTGATTTTTGGTTCCCGACGTTTCGAATGCTTTATATATTATATAGTTAAGATGATATGATAGTTAAGATGTTTATGTCTATGAATATGTAAGTCATTTAAAGCTGGACAAATTCAGGGCGAGACACTCGTCCTTACTATTAAATTTGCCGAATTCTGCCAGCGAAGCTCTCGGCCGCTACACTGTACTCGCGAACAATGGCGAAGTTTATTTCGGAAGAATAATCTAGAACCAAACATCCAGCGATATTCTTCGTTGTTTTTGTTCTTGTATTCATATCGTCCATTGTTTCCTGTGGAGTAAAAAAGATAAACGCATTCGTATTTTGTGTCTTCCATACGTATTACGTACGTTATTAAGGAACTTCCTTTATGTAACCTAGGTATTGTATTTTTTATTTGGTAGATTGGTACAAATAATTGGCTCACTCGATTCGCTATAGCAGACAAATGAAAGACACAGTGCCTATCTACAGAGGTTTTTAGATGGCGCTGCTATTTGTTTTTTAATGCGAGACACTAGCACGCGGCCGTATATTTAGAAAAGGTCTCTATTATATGAATATATGTTACATAATAGATATATATCTGTATTGATATGTGAAGCCGAAGAGTTTGTTTGTTTATCTGAGTGCGCTCATCTCTGGACTTACCAGTGTGATTTGTAAAATTTTTGTACATTTTACGTATATAACTTTAAATACATACATATTATAAATATAAACACCCATGACTGAAGTATGAACAATAGAAATACACGTGATATAGCGTGGTACGAAAATAATCACGCAGATTACCATTTCTCTTGTAACAAAGAGGTAAATTGCTTTATCTTGGCAATATCATTGGGCAGACAAAATTGAATTCTCACACTAGGATATAGTGGTTTATTCCAATATATATATATATATATATATATATATATATATATATATATATATATACATATACATATATATATATATATATATATATATATATATATATATATATATATATATATATAGATAATAGGATTTCTGTTGCAATGTGGATTGTTTTATGGGTTTAGAAATTAAATATATAAAACTAATACCATCAAAGTAATATTATTAATGGAAAGTTTATAAGCAAGGAAGTAAGTATATGTGTCTGTTTGTTTGTTTTTTATTTACGTTGTAATGGCTTTGGATTTGAGTTGAATTCAAAAAGAGATAGCTTATATTCTAGATCAACTATGTAGTCTGGGCTATTATTATTTTTATCGATCGATCAATTGAACGGAGTCGTAGACAAAAAAATGGTAAATTATTCGTTTATATAATATTCATTCTTTTTTTATTATATTTTGTATTTCGTTTTTATTATTTCTTACTTTACTCACTTTTGACGGTGATTTCGAAGATATGCTGTTGTAAACGTCGCTAAGAAAACTCTTTGTATGTGTAACATATAATAATTAGTAAAATCTACAAAGTACTTACCATAATTTAACGCATTTCTCACGAGATTAATTAATTAGGCTATTGAACAAGTAGATGCGAGCGATATAACTTCTGAAGAAAGTAATAAAAAAATCCAATGACCAATAATGCCCAAAAACCCCAAGTATCTAGTTATTACAAATCCATCTCGCTGTTTCCTCCGGCCATTGTTTTCTCATTATCTTTTTCTGTTCATTTGCCGTCGATCGGAACAAATCGCTCATGAACTCGATAAAACCAAATGAACGCTTCGAAGACAACTAATCGGCGTCAATAATGTATTTATAAATACGCGTAATTTTTTCACGCATTTCGTAAAAGTTTTTGAGCTTTTTCTACATAAAATGACGCTTTATGTGATACTAGTGATTTACTCTTGCTTTGCTCAGATGTGTACCGAAGAGGTTTAATGTAGCCTATGTGGTACTTTATGTCATTATCTACCTTGAACTTAATTTTTAGCTTTAACTTAAATTGCAGAGTGAAGTCACAAAACATACATTCCCATACAAACTTTCCAATTTATAATCATAGGTCGATTAAGAGTGTGCCTGAGAAAAATTAAAGAACAACTTTAAAGTGGCGCAAAATTTTGAATTTGACGAACAACATCTAGAAGTTTTTGTTAGGGGGGCCTCGGGGCTTCAGTACCTTTACTTACTCCTAAATTTCGTAATATGTAAAGATTGTTTCCTTATATGTATATTACAAAAGCAAGTTTATGAGTGTGTTTGTTAATTCGTTACACTGTAACAGCAAACATAAACGTACTACATATTTCACATTGAATATATTTGTAACCGACTTCCAAAAAGGAGGAGGTTCTCAATTCGTCGGAATCTTTTATTTGCCTACAATATTTTAGGAAATGAATATCTAATACATAATATAATAAATAGGTAAATATGTATTTTATGCGCTGACAACATGCCTGGGCTATAACAGTCACTTTTTATTTCTATCTGCATGTAGATGCACTCATATCTCTATCAAAGGTCACGTTGGCCGGGCATTTTGTTGATACTGAAAACAAATGCAAATTCTTTCCATCCCACAATAATTGAAAGGGATGTAAGGATGAAAACGTTGTTTTAAATTTTATAGTAAATTATTATCAAACTTAACTAACTCAGTATATAATATGGGTGTTGGTGAGAATTCGTAACAAAGAAAAAAAAAATAATTGCTTAAATCACGGAAGTGAAAAAGAGCAATGTGTCAATGGATATTTTTATTTTATTTCCGTAAATTGTATTTAAATTGGAACACATTTTATAATATAATAATAAAATAATATATAAATATTATACATATAGGTATTATTTGTATCACGCAGGAGTTGAACTGGAAGCCCCCGGCAAAATAAAGACTTTTCTTTTGCTTATTAAAACACAGTTTTATTTAACTATGTATAACAAATCTACTCGCTTTACAATTTTATTATATGCAGTACATATAAAATAAGCCGCTCGCCTAGATTCCTTTACCACCTCGAGCTGTCAGTCCGTCTGTCACGGAACTACGATTTCCTGGCACCGTATACAACGGGGTATTCTCGCAACTAGGGCGTCTGTAGGAAGCAGCCTTCCTGCTTTATACCTGCTTTTCATTACGGTTATATTATAATATATATCTATACAATTGTTGTTAGTGTCAGATTTTTATAAACCTCATGGCGATTTTGTGGATCGATTTAAGTTCTTATTTGTACAATACTTTTTTTTTTTTTTTATACCACGTCGGTGGCAATCAGGCATGCGGCCCGCCTGATGGTAAGCGGTTACCGCAGCCTATGGACGCCTGCAACACCTTGGGCATCACATGCGCGTTGCCGACCCTTTAAAAACCTATTTACTCCCCTTTTGAAGGACCCCATACTGTAGCCCTCTGGGAAAACCTCGGCAGGGAGTTCATTCCACAGCGAGATGGTCCGTGGGAGAAAGTTCCTCTGAAACCGAACTGTACGGGACCATTTGGGCTGCAATGTGTGAGCATGAACTCGCTGTCGATGGCGAGCGGTGCGGTGATAGAAAGTGGCCGTGGGCATCATTTCGAACAATTCTTCGGAACACAACCCATTGTACAAACGATAGAGCACACATAGTGATGCAAAATCTCTTCTTAGACTTAGGGGCTCTATATCGCTTGTGAGTATTGGATCGTCGACAATTCTCACAGCTCTCCTCTGAACCGAGTCAAAAGGCCCAAGCTGGTATGCCGGTGCTCCCGCCCAGAGATGCGAGCAGTACTCCATATGGGGACGGACTTGCGATTTATATAAAAGCAGTCTTTGTCCCGGGGTGAAGAACCGCTTCGCTCTATTAAGCACACCTAGCTTTTTGGATGCCAGCTTGACCTTGTCTTCCAGGTGACTTCGGAACTGGACGTCGCTGTATATGTCGACACCAAGAATACCAATACTGTTGGAGATGGTTAGGGGTGTGTCCTGGAATTGAGGGGCCACAGTAAATGGGGTTTTCTTAGCGGTGAACGCACAAACTTGTGTCTTGGAGGGGTTAAATTGGACTAAATTGTCCCGACCCCAATCGGAGACTCTGGAAAGAATACTCTCGATTTGAGACACAAGTTGTTCGCGACTTTCTACCACAGCGGAGCGAGGGATGTTTGCACGGCCTGTGTAGAAAGCGTCTCCAGTGCTGTCGTCCGCATAGCAATGAATGCCATCGATAGACAGCAAGTCATTGATATGCAGAAGGAAAAGCGTTGGAGACAGCACAGAACCTTGCGGGACGCCAGCGTTTATATCTAGTTTTTCCGAGCAGCAGCCATCAACGACGACTCTGATGGATCGACCAGATAAAAAGCTGGCAACCCATTTGCACAAGCCCTCGGGTAGTCCGTACGATGGCAACTTCGAGAGAAGACCCCGGTGCCAGACCCGATCGAACGCCTTTGCTATATCTAGGCTAACTGCCAACGCCTCACCTTGACTCTCGATGGCTGAAGCCCACCGGTGTGTCAGATACACTAGAAGGTCACCAGTCGAGCGGCCGTGGCGAAAGCCGTATTGCCGGTCGCTGATCAAATCGTGTTCCTCTAGGTATCTGAGGAGCTTGGTATTAATAACACGCTCCATAACCTTGGAGAGAAGAGAGGTAATAGCGATAGGCCTGTAATTCGATGGGTCTGATCTATCGCCCTTTTTGGGCACCGGGTGCACATGGGCGGTCTTCCACGAATACTACCGTCTTAATCTCGTTTCGCTCTTGTGCCAAATAGTAATCTACAAGTTAAGCTAGGTCACAATCTATCTGTTTCCTAGATTTCATCCTAATCCGTGATGGGGCGACAAACATACACACATACAAACTTTCGCATTTGTAGCAGTGGTCTATTATTTTCTGCCAGCTGAAATATCGCAATAGCAACTCTACCTTTTTGAAAGTCGGTTTATAAAAGCTTGTTTTATATAGTTTATAAATAAAATTTTTAATGTACTACACTAGTTTTGTTATAATTATGTATATGTAGGTATATGTTATTTCCAGTGACCCACAAGATGATTTTAGAATGAATGACTTATTATGACTGAAATAAACTATAGCCTAAGTTAATTTTGGATAATGTAACTTGTCAATGGTGAATGATCTTTAAAAAATCAGATCAGTAGAAAGTCATATCAGTTACAAACAGACAAACAAATCTTTTCTCTTTATAATATTACTATAGATAAGCACACGAATATATTGGAGCGCCGTAGGTACGTTGATTAAAGAATATACTCTTTTATTTTGCCGATGGAAGGACTCTGTCAAGGCTGAGGAGTCCGACTGGATGGGTACCACCCCCTTATCTATTTCAAGCAACAATGTTTGCATTGTTGTGTTCCGGTTTGAAGGATAAGGTAGCCAGCGCAATTACAGGCAAGAGGCATATCATCTTAGTCCTCACAGTGACAACGCACCTGCGGTTCTGCAGTTTTGTAACATTAACCGTAACCGTATGTGTTATGGGCGACAAGTACCGCTTTCCATCAGGTGGGTTGTCTGCTTGTTTGTCACTGAATACCACATAAAAAATTACTCATGAAATATCTACAATTCAGATTGCACCCAAAATTAATACCAATTTCTACTCAAAAAGTAATAAACATAGACGTTTATTTACTCTTATATTGTTATATCATATAGGTAGGTCAGTTATAGTTCAGATTATTTTAAAGCCTTTTTCAATACATTTGCTTAGACTTCATGTGAAGGCGTCACGCCGACAGCGCTTCGGAACCGTTATTTTCAGGAAATAGTATTTCCTTTGAACGAGCCCACAGTGCCTACGTTTTTCTTGTATAGAAGCTTAGAATAATGGTTATGTATACTAGTGCCTTACTCTTTCCTTGCCTTCGGTCAAACGGTGTATAAACTATATGATACAAACAGACAAAATGCGTATAGACATTTTTAAGATTTAATCTGAAGGTAAATTGGACTATATTCATATAAGATTGATGTTAATAAATTGCCTTACATGTAATTAAATACAAAAACTTAAAAAAAACCAACTTCCAAGCACTAAAATGTAAAGCCGATGCAAAGCAAATCTAATATATTTCAATACATAAAATACATATTTACCTATTTATTATATTATGTATTAGATATTCATTTCCTAAAATGTTGTAGGCAAATAAAAGATTCCGACGAATTGAGAACCTCCTCCTTTTTGGAAGTCGGTTACAAATATATTCAATGTGAAATATGTAGTACGTTTATTTTTGCTGTTACAGTGTAACGAATTAACAAACACACTCATAAACTTGCTTTTATAATATACATATAAGGAAAAAATCTTTACATATTACGAAATTATAATAACGGTAATTAATATCGCAGCATTTAATATTTTCCATATTTTTTCAGGTAAATCTTCAAGTCATTGTCACTGCACTGAGTTACAGGTAAAGTTTAAGTAGCCGAATATCTTATAATTTTTTAAATGTGATAATACATATTTTTTAAATTAGTATTGGGATATGTATTCAGCCCTTTTTAACGTCCCACTGCTTGGCACGGGTCTCCCTTCAGTACGAGAGGGATCAGGCCATAGTCCACTACGCTGGCCAAGTGTGGGTTGGTGGACTTCACATGTCTTTCGAAAACTTGCTAGGTTTTCTCAGACATGCAGGTTTCCTCACGATGTTTTTCCTTCACCGTAAGGCAAGTGGTAATCATGTTCGAAATGATTCGCACATGAAAATATCAGAGGTGCGAGAACCGGGACTCGAACCCGCTTCACACGGTTTCCCAAGCGAGCGCGTTACCACTGGGCTACCACTGCCTTAGTATTGCTTTAGTATTGGGATATAATTTAAACTTTATTCAAATATATATATGTATGTATATTATTTATAAGTATAGATACGTGTTCTAATTTGACAGTATCGCAATATGGGACATATTATATATTATATTCCTATTTAAAACGCAATTCCAGTGAATGTCCCAGATATTTTATCTAAAATGATCTATATTCTCTACAAAATATGTATATTACGTTTGTGCAGAACATATCATTAATTTATGTATTTTGAATAATTTTGTGTTATTTTATTCGAATATGATTTTGTTTATTTATAGAAAGACGATTTTGAAATTATTGCAAACTAGTGTCTCAATCTAAAGCCTTATTTATTAGTCTTCCTCAATAAACGGACTATCTAATGCAAAAATATTTTTTCAAATCGAATTAGTGGTTCCTGAGATTACCGCGTTCAAACAAACAAACAAACAAACAAACAAACAAACAAACAAACAAACAAACAAACAAACAAACTCTGCCTCTTTATAATATTAATAAGTATAGATTATTTTTAAGCTACCATTTTTCAAGACATTTTTGAACACAAAAAAAACTGAAAAACAAGAAAGTACCTATAATTAACGAGGTATTTTGTTATGTACTATAAAACAAGTTATCTAAAAAATTACATATTCTTTTCCATCTACCGTAAAGTATAATTTGCATACAACCATTTGCTCATTTCCTGTTATTATATTATGGCTTATTATATATCTTTCTGTTCACTTATTTCTTTCATTTCACAATGAAATCTGGTTTCTGCAAGATTCTTATTGACATTAACTCCCAATTCAAACTTATCTTTTATAGAAAGTTAAACCCAATTTGTAGTAATTTATGTGATTATCATAATCTTCCTCCAGTAAATCTGATACGTGACGTTTGAGACGGTCACGTATGACCTGTATCTGTATGGTACATATATGTATACATTGTATCTAGATAATATTCGTGCTACATCGGCTATTACGGCGTTTATAATATGTACGTGTTCGTCCCTTACAAGCCGTATCAACAAATTGTATAGTTATTCTTGATAACCTCTTTGATTGAATGGCTACCTTATACGTCCAGTCCTCTACAGGGTAAGGGTCTGAATTCGAAATCTGGGGCAAAATAATTATAAAACAGATTTCCAGTAGCAGCCAGGAGTTGGCGATATTGAGACCCTTTGACCAGAGCACGAAAGGCTCGCGGCATTTCATGCCTATGGAGGCCTAGTTGACTTCAGTCGTGTCGGATTGCCGACCCTTGTCAGAGTAAGGTAATAATATGAATAATATGTACACACTACACATATTTATTCACTATTATATTACCTTATGAAAGAATATTTTAAACTAGTGTCTATCCGCAACTTCGCTCTTGTCAAAAGTGCATTCTTTGATTTCACCGTTTTTTGGGCAGCAATGTAATATATTTTTTGTTAAAATTATAATGCTGTGATATTATGGGAACAAATTATAGTTATAAAAAGTATCGTATGTTATAATAAACTATAACAAAGTGCTATATTTTTTTTATAATATTAAAAATTAATATGATTCTTGAGATTTGACAGCAATTCTTAACCATTTAAGTCTTTGAACAGAATATACGTATTAACATTTATATTTGTACACATACTTTAAGCTTTATCCCTCTCTAAGAGAGCATTCCTTTTGTGTCTTTGGTCTGAGGTAGCTACTTGAAATGTCGTAGAAAATATAGATATTTATCTCCTAAGAGAGCTCCTTCTCGGAGTGACATGATACACAAATATGATCCCCTAAATGCTCATGATATCTACCTAAATTTCACAGTTTTCCATCATATTACTAGGTATATGTGATGTTCTATTTCTTTGTGTTAAGTTTTTTGATTAATAAATATGTTGGGACATTAACACACAGCACCATCTAGTTCCCATAGTAAGCTAAGAGGCTTGCGTTATGGATAAGTACCCGATCTAGTTGATACACTACACATATATAACTTTAAATACATACATATTATAAATATAAACACCCATGACTGGAGTACAAATATTTGCGCTCATCACACAAATGAATGTTCCCAGCGGGACTCGAAACCGCGACCGTTGACACAGCAAGTAGGGTCATTACAAACTGAGCCAAACGTGTCGTATATTATATAGATATTTTAGTAAATTTAATGATGTTTTTATATTTAACAATTATTTTGCTTCTTGTTGTTAAAAAACGTACTGATAGGAAACGTGAAATAACTCGGTTTCTACACAATTTACACTATCTTCGTTCAGTACAGCCGCTAGGAAACAAATTTGATAAAAAAGATTTATAGAAATACAATGAAAACGAAAGTTAATATATAGTACTATAGCCTTTGCCCGCGGTTTCGCTCTCTTAGTTTATATATATACCTATGGATAACTGCTCTTCAACTTAAGTTAGTAAAGATAAGAACATTTTTTTCTAATTTTTTAGTAGTTCCAGAAAATACGAGCAAACAAAAAAGCGTACAATCTTTTATTTATACTAATATTATAAAGAGACAGAGTTTGTTTGTTTGTTTGTTTGTTTGTTTGTTTGTTTGTTTGTTTGTTTGTTTGTTTGTTTGTTTGTTTGTTCGTTTGTTTATTTGTTTGTTTGTTTGTTTGTTTGTTTGTTTGTTTGTTTGTTTGTTTGAACGCGCTAATCTCAGAAACTACTAATCCAATTTGAAAAGTTCTTTTTGCCTTAGATAGCCCGTTTATTGCGGAAGGCTATAGGTTATATGTATCAACATGTCTACTACCTACGGGAGCGGAGGAGTAATCTTAAATGTCAACAAAATACAAATCAAACAAATATTGTAAAACTGATGTTTATATCGGAAGATTGAACGCGGGCGAAGCCGCCGGTGCTGCTAGTCCTTTATAATATTAGTACAGAAACAATGAGCGGAAATGGACACCTCAGTTCATTTAAACAATAGATTTTTATCACAGAAGAGCGACAAATCGACGAAGTTTCCGCATAAATCGCAAAAAACTTCTGATAATAAATCTTTGAATTGTTATTTGAATTGGAAAAGTACCTCGCTAGATCCCTGATGTATTTTAGATTATTTGACAAATGAGCTTCCAATATTCGTCCGATTAAGATAATTACGAAATTCTATTAGTTTTTGTACCAAGTACTTTAATTGGCTAATCTTACCGACATCTCATAATGAGATGAGACGAGATTTAAGCAATGTACTGACCGTTGGAAACTGTCTCGTTGTTATGAATAGATAAGTATGATTGTAAAAGGCCTTTGGTCTATGGAAGAGCCATATGTACGTACTCGTATATAGCGTAATCATCTTTGAATGAATTATAAGTAAGCAGAAAAGAGGCAATCATTAGCCTTACTCGCTTTGTCTCCGTTTGCTTACTGGAGTATAGCTAATTTTGTGAAGCCATTATGAGAATTAGAGTCTATGTATCTATGTATGTTTAGGAGTGGTTCAATGTGATTAACAGGTTTGTCAAAAGAACATTTTTAGATCAGCCAGTAGGCGTAAGTTTCATACAGTTTGCATTAATGTTGGCTTATGTATTAGAAAATGTATCGAATCTGCTACTTGTAGTCATTTCGGCTACACTAATCTATATATATGTATATATTAAAATTGTAACTAAGCCGAATCTGTACATTAGATATTTTTTTGGAAAATCTTATTGAAATATAAGTATATATTATAACTTATTATTATCGATACAGAATCTGAATCTATAGTTTTTAGAATTTTAGTCGGTCTGTCTGTCTGTTACCGCATCAAAGAAAAACCGCTGGAGGGATTTTGATGAAATTTGGTATGGTGATAGCTGGTTATCCGGGTATATAGGATCCTTTTTACCGCGGGAAAATGTTTCATTTTTGAAAAAATATATATAAAAACTTCATTGTAAGAGTTTACTTATATGTAAAACCTAAGAATTTGGTTTTTGGTTATCTGAACGCAGGCCGAGCCGCGGGCAATGCTAGTCTTATACTAAACTTACCGTTAACCTATCAAACGTATACAGTATATCTTAAACATAAACTAAAAAAAAAAATTGTTGATACATCGCATTAACGCGTTGAAGGCGGCGCTAAATAACGTTAAAAGACTGATGAAGTCGTTACAGCTTTTTTGATCGAGCTTTTATTGCAGTGTATTTTTAGACTAATTTATAGGTATAAAGTGCTTAGTTTCCTGAGCTAAAGGTTAAAACTTTCCAAATGGTCTGAATAATTAGTAAAATATACTATTTAGTACATTTAAGAAACAATATCTTGTATGTATATTGTATAGTTTGTACGACAAAATATAATAAGCCTCGGGGGTCTTTCTACTACTGATCGATTACATCTCAAAAACCTATCACAGCCACATACACCTATCCAGAGTTTAATTACAGAATCAAAAGTTAAAATCCTACATTTGGAGACTAAATAAATAACTGTTTCCATGAACTTTCGAGTTCTTTTGAGACCTTTGTACATGATTCGAATGCGCAGCGGATGGTCAGTGTAAATATCAAGTTTATAATAAATTTAATTGAATTCACGTAATGCTTTTATGTATATATTTAAATATTAACTTTATGTTTGTATTATCGTTATAGTTTGTGTATCGCTAGTATAATCTATATATAGCTTATGTATGTAATATTACGGTAAATATATTTGCAATTTTATATTATTTTATCTTTAATTTATATTTATTGTAATTATATTATTATGTTTTTGTTAGGGTGTCTTGTTGGTGTTAATAAATAAAAAAATAAACCTAGTAGGCATAAAAAGCTATAGCTATATATATATGGTCGAATCCATCACTCCCATAGGAAAAAAAACCTGTCAAAATTTTAATTGTTCTCCTTAGGAGGGAGGGCTGTTATAAAGGTCCGTTTATGACTTGGTTTTGACTCTAAAAAGGTAAAATAATAATTAAGTTAAGTATGTTATTTTTTTTTTTAAATATATATGAATAAATATTTTGGGACATTAATTAATACACAGCACTATCTAGTTCCATGGTAGTTCCTTGAACCCGCGATCGCTGGCACAGGAAGTAGGTCGGTCACTACGAATTGAGCCAAACATCGTCAAAATGCACTCATACCTATATGTGTTTATATACATATTTGAATGGTGTTTTTTTTTATATTTTTCATATACATTTGTATATTTATTTAAACTTTTTATATTACATCTAACCAGGTAGGTTATTAGATAAATAATAGGGAAAAGCATATAAAATATAGGCTTACTAACGCCTCATCCGATCCGACGCGGTATCGACGTAAACAGGCTTAACATTGTTATCTTCGAAACTCCACGTACACTTGTACGGTACATAATATAATATTGCTTACAGGAAGCTTAGCTGTAAGTCAAGTCAAATGATCTAGTTCAACAGGAAACGTGAGATCCCTGTCACATTACCTGTTCGTTCCTATTTAAACTATTGGCATGCCGTTGGTTTACTCGGAACTTTTTTTTTATTTGGGAGTAATGCAAATCACCTGCATATACACAGATGGTTATCTGGAAATGAGTAAAAAGCCAGTACTACCAACTAAACCCAGCGGAACTTTCCCCGTCTTAATGGGCTTTATATAAAAGTCAGAATTTATACATCTATACAGATAAATAAAATTGAAGTGTTTGTTTGTAATGTCAAAATAACAGCGTTTTACTAAATGCATATGAAGTCGTCGCAGTAACAAATATACATGTACATAGGTACTAACTTTCGCAATTATAACAACTGTCCGAATAATTTAACAAGTACGGTATAAGTATTTAAGATAATACTAAAATTATAGCTTTTATATAATTAAATTAATTTTAAAATAACTTTGTCCGTATAGATAGTTGTCTACGTTATCGTTGTCCATAATGCTATACCATCGCAACTCGAGGTATTCAAAGCAGCGCGATACATGGCTGTAATGGGTTTTAATAATTCAGGAAATGGGATTCTACGCGCGAGGACGTGAGTGTTTAACGTGAATTTTCAACTTTATTAAGATTTTGAAATGCAGTAAATGGTTTGATATACATAACGTATATCCCGACGTCGCTTGTATCTGTGAAAGTTTTTTAATATGACGTGTTTGGTACTCGTTCCTAATAACTCCCAGTAAATATATTTAAAAAAATATTTCCTCTTTATTCTATTGAATTTACTTTAAGTATAATCCTTTCGATGATTATAATGTATTGAATACTTTATTACAGTAAAAAAATTACAGTGTAAAATATACATTATGCTACGTTAAACAAATTAAATATTTCATATGTAAAGGCGGCCTTATCACTTAAAATGATCAATTCCAGGTAGCCTGTACAGGAAAGCAAAATGTAGAGGTTATTAGTAGTCTTCTTTTTATACATTATCGAAATCAGATTTTTAGTTCCTGAGGTAGCCTAGAACATAAACTGACTAAAAGCTGTTTGTAATATTAGGATACATTGGAAATGTGTAGGATACTTATATAATTCTTAACCTGGAAATACGTTTCGATTTACTCTATGCAAACCTAGCCCTCGAGACTCACCTTCGCCATTTGAATTAGGAAAATACCTCCTCTAATAGTATATTGGATTACCTTTAACACAACATCCATATAAAGTACTCTGTGTCAATTGTTCGGCTGAAAAATTATTTCTATACAAAAATATCAGTGACCCGTTACCAAAAAAATAAGGCAACAAATCAACAAAATTCACTTCCGCATCATATTAATAATGCTTTAAACTAACTGGCCCGTTTCCGTCAAGACCTCTTGTCGCAATAAAGGTTGTAGTCTTCAAATTCCTACAAATATCGTATAATTACAAGCATTTTTCCCATATTACTTACTCATTTTTCCGAGAAATTTTTCCATTTTTCTCCTAAAAAACTTACTAGGATTCTGTACATTATAACAAATATATAAATCAAACCGTTCTCAAGTGAAGCGATTACCGACGAACATTATTTCATTTTATTATATGTGAAAGTTTGTGAAAATGTTTGGACGTTTTGTGACTCAATCAGACGGAAAGGGATATTTAACGTATTTCGATGGAACTCGGCATTGAAATGACTTTTTATGGTTCAACGGACACTTTGTATTGCGGTATGGGGTTCTGGTGGATAATAATAGCAGTACATTAGTGTTATTTTTTCTTTCTAACATTATACATCTCTAAAAGATACCTGAAAAAAAGCATTAACGCGGTCGAAGCCGCGGACTGAAATTAGTGTATATGTATAAATTGTAAAGATATTTTTACTAAAACAAAGTGGGTTTAATAAAATCATGTAAAATAAACTATCTCCTGGAGTTACATATATTAAGTAACCCACCGAGGCGGAGAGAGGGAGAGTTGCGAGTACATAAAAGTAGCCAAAATCTAAATTTTTACTTGTTTATTATTTTGAAACGTTTAAAATAGGTTAAAATAAAATACGTTTTCATTTCCTCGATGTCGTGTCGCGTCGCGGCGTATGGAAAATATAATAAGCATAGAAATAATAAAGCTAATTAAAAGGTTCATTAGCTGATAACACGTTCAGCGCTAACGAGGCGTCTGTTCTCAGAACGATATCCACGACGTATATCATGTTGTATTGTAGAAGATCTGGAAAATTATTTTCATATTTTTTTTATAGCTAAAAGCTGGAATATATTTCTCATTTTAAGTTTTTTTTTCAAACTGTATGGAAAAAGACTTCTTTACATTCAAAAGCTCTTTCTAGGACTTTCTAACGCATGTTTGTATTTTATTTTTAATAAATAGGCAGTGGTAGCCCAGTGGTAACGCACTCGCTTGGGAAACCGAGTAAAGCGAGTTCAAATCCCGGGTCTGGCACCTGTGATATTTTCATGTGCGAATCATTTCCAATATGATTACCACTTGTCTTAACGGTGAAGGAAAACATCGTGAGGAAACCTGCATGGCTGAGAGAACCTAGAAAGTTTTCAAAAGACATGTGAAGCCCGCCAATCCGCACTTGGCCAGCGTGGTGGACTATGGCCTGATTCCCCTCGTACTGAAGGGAGGCCCGTGCTCAGCAGTGGGACGTTAAAAAGGGCTGAATACAAACACTAGTTGTTGTCAGCAGCTTTGCTTGCTTTTTTATTTTTATTGAGCCTACAACTACTATCATGACATGTGTTTTGTTTAGAAGCACATTTCTATGAAACTACTTCAACGACTAAAATCACCTGTCTTACTTTAAAATATTCAATTATATTTTTAGACAAGTATTTCTCCGCCTTTACGTTCGCGAGATAGGTGCATCACTAAAAGTCGCCTACGTGTTATCCAGAATATAACCTTTGTCTATTCCGAATTTCATTCAATACGTTTAAAGAAGACAACAAACGCAGCCACTAACTCACATCTTATCTATCTTAAATACTCTCAAACTATCGCTCACAATACTGTAGTATTTATCTCTGAGAATCAACATAACATAATCTCTAGCTTTCTAATTAACATTTGAAAATAGACAAACAGATTTCTCTTTGAAGGGCGGGCGGGGAAGCTTATTGATTCTTCCATCAAAAAGCTCAACAAAACAAATTTCTATCCCCTTAGTTCATCCTCCAATCACGTTAGAATAATTAACATCGCTTTTCCGAACCTTCCGCTACGATCTCCTGATGTAGGTCAGGCTCTTATTTTGTTTTTGTTAGCTTTTTATTGCAGTGTTGTGCTCGCGTAAACGTGTAACCTATCAAACTTTAGTTAAAGCTTTTGTTACGTTCTATTGCCCAATTTCACCAACAACCCATAAGCTACCACCTACGTATGGGATCCCTAGCTTAAAAGTCCCCTAAACTAGCCCCTAAATTAAATTTCGTTTTACGATCGTCTTTAAGCCCATATTTCGAGCACCAAAAATTTAGGGGGCCTTTTAATATTTAGGTGACCCCTAACTGTCGGTGAAACAGTAACTGTCCCCTAACAGCCCCCTAACCATGCTTAGGGGATCCCTTAAACTTAGGTCACGTTGGTGAACTCGGGCATATATATATATATATATATATATATATATATATATATATATATATATATATATATATATATATGAGTTTCACCAACGTTTCAGGGATCGGAAATTAAAGTACGTCTTCTGCACTATACATGATTTATTACTTTTGATTCACAAGAGTCACTTATGTCGGTTCAAAAATGGCGAATGCACAGTTCTGGCTTAACTCTGTCTCTGAGCACTATTCTTCACCACTAGTTACACTTGGACAATGACTTCACTTCACTTTTCTTCACTATTTCACTTTTTCTTATCGTATTTCTTTCCAGAATTCTCTTCTGTTAGCTCCGAAATTCCACTGAATTTTCGACACTGCTAGTCTTTTTACATGCATAAACAAAGAACATTCTAGTATTCAAAAACTCTAAACTTTTCTAGTAATTTCAATTCCTTTCTGGAAAATGTTTTGTTTCTCTTACATACGGCAGTTGTAATTTGTTTTAAATGAACTGTTCTCGTCGTCAATTGTCATGTGTTGACAACTGTCTTATGATGCGTTAAGTATGCTCCATACGTGGCATTTTTAATTATTATTTTTGGTGTAATGATGTTACACACTCTCCTCTACACGATAATATAGTTTTATGACTTATACTATTGTGGTCAATAAGCTTAGTGATTTTGTAACATTTATTTGAACAAATCTACCCGCGCATACTCTGTAGTAAAGAAAAAATATATTACATTGAATGACTATAACTACTACACGTGAAAGACACGGGCTTGATATTTTTATTGTGTGCCTGAAACGGCACTTCTTACTCTTGATCCTTCATGTTCCAGAAGAAGTAATGTCAACTCTTTATTTTCGTTGCAATTGGTCCAATTTTCAAGCCTTTTGACGAAAATAAGTTATATATATATATATATATATAAATAATAAATGGACGCTAAACATCATTAAATAAAGTAATTTAAAAATTTTATTCCTTTTATATCACTCTCTACATGAATGCATAAAATATCAAGGAATCTATTTTCCACCTACGTTTTTTTAACATTATCCAAAGTACCAGGGTGTATGAATTATTCACTCAGCAAATGTTCAGAACCGAATGTTAAATGATATCTTCAAGATACCTGTTCTAGCACAGTAGATTACGCTTACGTCTATTCAATAAAAATTTTTTCGAAATTTGAATGGGACCAATCTGGAAGTATACACTTTTAAACAACACAAAAATTGTCCAAATCGGTTAATAAATGACGGAGTTCTGAGGTAACAAACATAAAAAAAACAGTCGAATTGAGAACCTCCTCTTTTTTGAAGTCGGTTGAAAAAGATATGATGACATAACATTGTAGAGTTTTATAATCTTTTCTCGTTGTACTTTTAAGACATTCACTGTATTTGCAAATCCTTCTAAATACAAGCGAAAACTTAGTGGAAGGCAGCGAAATAAGCAAGATTCATGACGTAGTAGACTCATGACGTTCAGTAAAAAATTGTAATAATTTAATGACGAATAAAATATTTTGAATTTGAATTCAAATCTTTTATTCAATGGGTCCGAAATAAACGACATATGATAAAAGATAACATTATTTTGTAGTTAATTTATATATATATATATAGTTTATAATCCAACTCCATAATTAACTACGTAGCGAGGCACTGCGTAAATAACTGGAAATTGAGACATGAAGTACAAGGTATTATTTAGACTATGTAGAGAATGATATTATTTAAAAACCATGTATGGGTTCAGTTAATGAATTGTATGTACATACTAGCGGCTCATTCTCGCTTCGCTCAGGTTCGTCCCTACATAAGTTTTAAGTAGGTATAAATAGTTATTAGCCAGCGTTAGCTATATAAAAAAATCTTCTCGTGAATTTTTCTGATGTTCTAATTGTTATTCTGCTATTCGAGGCGAAGACAAATTCAGCAAATCAAAGATCATAGAAATCGGTCCAGCTGTTCTCGAGTTATAAATAGTGTAACTAACCCGACTTTGTTATATATATATATATATATATATATATATATATATATATATATATATATATATATAAATAGATGTTTGTATGTATTTATATAAAAACTTTGTTAACAGATTACAATAAAAAATGAAAGAGAAAATGTTGCATGTTAAAGCTAGTGATGACATTTAAATACAGTCCCTTTATTAAAAATATCTTAGCAAACACACGCCCCGCGAGACGTCTTCGAGCTCGAGATAATCCCGAAGTGAGAGTACACTTTGTTGTTACTTCATCTTATATTCTAGATATTAGTAGCCGAGATGCTTCAAATGCAAAATGTCTGGTTTACAACCGTATAATACAGACTTTCTATTGGCTAATAATTTTATGAGGCACATAGTATTAATACTAGCGACTTACCCGCGCTCCGCTTACGTTTTAAAATTAAATATTAATTTAAATTTAGAGTTCTCAGACATGAGATATTTTCCCGCAGTATAAAGTATACACCCGGATAACCAGATACCATCGTACCAAATTTCATCAAAATCTGTCCAGTGACAGACAAAAATTCTAAAAACTATAAATTCGGCCTCTGTGTTGATAATAATGACTATTTCAATAATATTTTTCAAAAAATATTTAATGTACATATTCGAATGAGTCAACATTTTATTATATGTATAGATTTACATTTTACATTATGAATGCCTAAGCTCCAATAGAGGATTGACGTAAGGAACGTGGGCAAAACCGCTACAGTATGCCTTAAACCATTGCTTAACTGATATTAAAATTAAAAACAAACAATCGTCCAGTACGTGCCCTAAAAACCACACTTCAATATAAATTGTATTGTATTTTTGTGTTTTCAAAATCGTCTGATATTGTTATTGTTTTTTCATGTACAAATATAAAAACAAAATTAATTTAAATTTACTAAGGCGCTACCGCATGAAGAAATAGCAAACTTAGATTTACCTATAACATGTTATTTTTTATTAATGTTGTTATTAACAAAAAGTATAAAGATTTGTCAATTTGTACTCCATCCAAACTGAAACGAACAGGCTATTTACACCAGTTTTATAACGTGTATACCTAATAATATTACATGACATATATCTTATTTCTTTAAACGAGCAATTCTTGTATATATATAGTATATATGTATGTATATATATAATCTGAATCTGGATTTGGGATTTAGGGGGCGAAAAATCGATCTTATGTCTGAGGAAACGCCTGTTTTCGAGTTTTCATGCGGTTTTCTTTCGCATTATTTCACACAAAATATGGTCGGTAATTTTGCACATTCTGGCATAAACATCGTGGTCAAGCGGCCAAGGCGCAATAATCACAGGTTCGAATCTCGGTCGGATACAAAATGTTTACTTTTGTTTTTTTTTATATTTATTCAAGTTTTTAGCTTTTTTTAAAAAAAAAAAAGAAAATTGTACTGTAGGCCAAAAACTCCGAGCGAAGCTCGGTAGCCCAGGTACTGTATTATTATAAACTTAACATTTTCTTCTTGTCTAAATCGGCAAAACGAAACGACATATGGAAAACTCTTTTAGCGTTTCGCATCAACTACTTCTTATCCCGCAGAGAATTTAGGTCTCGTGGGTTATAATATTAAGCAAATAGCAGAGTCTTATCGTATAAACAGTGAATATTGAATACATTAATTTGAATTGTATCACGTTCCACACATCAAACTCTAAAGTTTATAACATCTTCCAAATGAAATGTTGCCTGAGCGACGCCAAGTTCCAGTTAAACTTGTGATATCACAACTGATAACTGTGTTAGATTCGTGGAGTTAATCGCGTTTTGGCGAACTTTGAAGCTCGGTTTGTCTCGGAGAGGAGAAACCATGTGACTCATGGACATTGTTAATTCTTGTAATCTTTATTAGTTACCAACATGAAGTTTGTTTGTTAGCTTCTCTGATTTGTCCTTCTTTTACGCAGTATCGGAAACACAAATAACCCATAATTACTTAAAGAAAGTAGTTCATAGCCTTGGAAGTATTGGATCGATTTGAAATTTTGTAAATATGTCAGTTAGGTCATATTAGTAATATTTGGTATTTAGGGAAAAGCAAACTTTAGCAAGAGTACACAATATGTCCCAAAAGTAATGCAAGAAGTAATTTTGATGGAGACTTAGGTGTTTTGATAAAAACTATAATATTTTTTATTGGTTCATAGAATATATAGCATAAGGTTATGGAGGGAATTGTTCAAGGTGGAAATGGCGGAGCTCAGTTGACACAAATGCATTTTTTGTCGAAGTTTTTCCATAGCCGTTTTGCATTAGCATGACTGAATACAGAATTTTTTTGATGCCTCACCTTGGCTTGCGCAATTTGCTCCATTAATGCATGGATGGTCGTTTAGTTGTTGAAATAAGCCATGGATTTAAATACGCGAAAAAAAGAGTTCAACGGCATTAAATCTACGATTTGAGCGGTTAATTCTGATCACCAAAATGGGAAATTCATGAATATGCTTTTTTATTATGATTTGACGGAACCGTACAGATCCAATGTATTTATAATATTCATTTAAATATATGTGTAATGTGAGTGAGATTTATCGCACGTTTTTTATTGTATTCGATTATAAACAAAGAAACAGCGAGATGTTTTTCTACCTAAAAGACTAGCTAAAAGACGGACAGTGGCAGCAAATCATTTGAGAAAAAACTGCACTTAGCCACCCTGCAGGACTCAGGCCTGATGCCCCTCGTTTTAAAGTGCAACCCGTGCCCAGTAGTGGGACGTTAAAAATGGACAAAAAAAAAATGTTTGTGTGATGAGCACGAATGTTTGTACTCCAGTCATAGATATTTACATTTATAATATGTATGTAATTAAAGTTATATATTGTAGCGTATCGACTATTTGGTATCCATAATACAAGCGTCAAAAAGGCAGTGGTAGCCCAGTGGTAACATGCTAGCTTGGGACACCGAGTGAAGTGGGTTCAAATCCCGGGTCTCGCACGTCTGATATTTTCATGTGCGAATCATTTCTAATATGATTACCGCTTGCCTTACGGTGAAGGAAAACATCGTGAGGAAACCTGCATGTCTGAGAGAACCTAGCAAGTTTTCGAAAGACATGTGTAGTCCGCCAACCCGCACTTGGCCAGCGTGGTGGACTATGGCCTGATCCCGCCACGTATTGAAGGGAGGCCCATGCCCAGCAGTGGGACGTTAAAAAGGGCTGAATACAATACAAGCGTCGTAGTTTACCATAGAACTAGATGTTGTGTGTAAATATCCCAACATATTTATTAATTTATATTTATTCAGAGCACTACCCTGTGAGCAACTGGTAATGCGGACCTATCTCCAACAAATGCGGTTAACCCCGAGTATTTCACGTGTGATGAACTTATCCACTTAATCCCTTGTTTCAATTGGTACGTGATTTAATCAATGTAACTCTACTCGGCAAAAGTAAGGGGTAAGCTTTTTATTGACTTGTATCTATGTATCTTTTTCTTGTAACGTTTATTCTTCTTTGGCTAGTTTTTGAAGTTATTTCTTTATTATCTATATTAATATTATATAGAGATAAAGTTTGTGAGTTTGTGACGTTGTACATAATCTCTGGATCTACTGAACTGATTTAGATGAAATTTGGTAAGAAGATAATTTGAGACCCTGGAAAGGACATAGGACTTTTTATACCGGATATCATCCCTTAAGGAGGTGAAAATGGGGATGAAAGTTTGTATGGGGAATTAACCTAGTGTCTTTAGTTATATAATATAGATGTTACCATTAAGTATGAGTATAACCCTTAAGTTTACCATATATATTTTACTAAAAAAAAGCTTTATATTATTTTTAAATTAAATAAAAGTTATATCGACTTTGAAATTACTTTAAAAGTATTTAATCCACCATTATGGATGTTTTGTCAACTAATATTGACCACTATATATGGATACTAATAAATGGATATTATACATAATCTATATTTAAATAGACAAAAACAAAACAGTTCAGTAACTTTTTCTCCTGTTTGTCAACCTTTTTTTTTAAAAGAAAAATTTTGGGCACAGTTAGTTCGTTTTTTATATAGACAGATGAATTCTAGTCATATATTTTTTTCTTCATATTCTTAATAAAGATTATGATAGTGGTCGAATTTTGGCCACCAAACGAACACATAGATGGTTTTATTTATACTACATAAATAAAAACACAGCTATAGCCTCATCAATAGTAAAAACATTTTATTATATAACTCTAAAGCATTCGAAACGTCGATCACTAAAATTCAAAATAAACCCCAAAAGTTAGTTTTTTAAATCGATTCGCAATTAATATACTTGTAAATACCACAGAATAATCCATGATAAATACACACAAATATTTTGCGCAAGTGCGCTACTCATCCGTCCTTAGGTCGGTCTAAAGAAAAAATAGCTCTACAATTGAACGCTTTTGATTTTAAAGTGAACAAGTGCTTTGCGGAGCGTCCGGACACGGGGGACACGACTAGTCCATTCGACTTAAGGACTTTGCGAGTAGTTTTATGTGTCACCCGGTTCAATGCGAAGAATATTTTCGAGCCAACGACGATTTAGTAGCACTTTTTTAAATAAGACCACGATAGTCGTTTTATTGGCGATTGAATAAAAATTTTTAACGTCGCCTTTGCATATACCAATAAATGTGAAATGTAACAGGGTAAGCGAACTACGTACAATATTTGTAAAGAAATTGACTTTGACGTAATAATAATGGATTCCGAATTATAAATTCGACCGATGAGATATCAAAAAAAAAAAAAAGAAATTACCAATTGGTCAGTTAAGGAGAATATTATCAAGTTAATTGTCAAACCATCGCTGAAGGTATTACTCTACCTTCATACATTTGATTTTTGATTTTTAAGTTTAAATATACTTTGACAAAGCCTACCACGTCTTTTTGTAACTTCTTATTAACTTTTTTAAAATAGTTTTACTATGCGAGCAGCGAGAGTTTTTCGATATAATACACGTGAACAAAGTTTTGTATTCTATACATAATATAATAATCTATATAGAATCATTAAATACGATCAACCATTTTGATTTACACCTGTACGACTACAGGTGACCACATAACCGATGCAATGTAACCACAATTCACAACGGCGCTCTAATCGCGCATAGCCACCCCCAGGGGTAGGGGTGGGGGTGGCCTGGACACCCTTACAATGAGTTATAGTAGCCTCCAAGCGTTTTTCTCTGACCCCGCATTAATTATCGGATGGACCATTTGTTCGACAAATGCGCTAGGACAATGGGTTAATTAGTGTTTTATATGGTCTCGTCGCGGTAATGTCCTCGTTTGGGTACTTGAACGTTTTAAATAATGAAGTGTAGAAATATCCATACTTCCGTACTTATTATTAATCACACTGCTGTTATAAATATGAAAGTTTATGAATGTGTGTATGTCTGTATATTACAGACATACATATACATACAAACTAGCATTTCCCTTCTTGCTGAATGTTTAAAAAAGTCGTCGTCAACACTCTGCATACATTTATTTAACATATGCTGCTGCATGTCTTTTGTTCATTTTCGGGTCAGGGCATTTTTTTAAATACAGGTGTTTTGTAAAACGTCTAGTTTTGTTCAAAGCTTTTAAAGTAATGGAGAATTTTATCATTTATTTTTTACTCTAATTTACGGTCGAAATGACTAGTTGTTCTAAATATTTTTTCTTGCAACGAATATATTTTATTTCAAACCTTTATGAATAAATCTTACCAAGTTTTAGACATTATATTTTATCTACTGTATTTATTTATATAGAAGGCACATATGCACATACTGTATGTACTAGTGAAGTCGTCACAAAGTACAATGATAATAATATAAAATAATTACTCGCAATTAGCAAGATGTTTTTTCTTGATTGACTTCTGATTTTTATGGCTTCCACCATAAAGACGATCTTAAAAATATATTTCTTATATGGAAACAGACAGACAGACGATAATTAGCTAAAAGTATTAGCAAATGGAGCCCTAATATGTACTTATAGGATCGAACTCGTATCCAATGAAACAAGGTAATTTTGACAACATTTGACTACTGCACCAACATGTTCATTTAATTTTTTATATTTTTTATATTACACTATCAACATTCGACTTAAAGACAAACATAACAACATCTGTAGTTAGATTATTACGTAATGAAGCCAAGCACGTATATTTGTGAAACGGCTCATTTTACATTTCACGAAAGATGCCTTCTTAATCCTTGGGGAGGTTTTTGTGTATGTTAACTACGATATTAACTATTCAAGGGGCTGTAAAGAAGGGTGGTTTATAATGTTTTGTTAAAAGGGTTGGCTCGCTCCGAGGATTGTGGCGCGCGGTCCGTGTGAGGATACTCGTCGAGTAAACTTAACTTTACCCCTTCATTTATATTTTAAACTTATTATAATGTCTGGTGTAGAATGAAATATTAATTATTAAAATTAGTTCAATTATTTTCTTTTATTTTTCTAGTTTAGTAGTTTGTTGACACGCGTTAATATTTTACGGTGGAGTCAGAATATTTCGACACTTTGTTGACGGTAGTAAATCCGACGTCCACTCGGGACTGTTATAAGATTTTGTAAGAATCAGTGAATGAATAATGATATATTTAAATATTTCATAGGTCTATACTGTCTTATAGTAAAGCGCAGAAAAACTAGGTCTTAGGAGTTCACTCTCGGAAGCCTCCCAGGACGAGTGCAACCTGCTAGACTATTAGGACGCCCACGGGTGGAAAGAACAAACGGCACAAGTTCACGCTGAACGGGCAAATTACCTAAGTGCAGAAAAAGCCGTGAATTAAGAAGAAGAAGAAGACTAACGTGCTTTCACATTGCTCGCGTATATTTCTAGGTCTTGTTTCACGCTATATACATATAACTAACTACCTTAGGCATTTCAGATGTACGGATAAAAAGCTAATAACAACTGTGTATAAAACAGTAAGTTCATAATAATATATAATATTTTACATAACATTTAAAATAATAAGACCCTCAAAATTTAACAAACGCTTCTAAATTGAGGGAAAACAGCTTAAGCGTTTAATGAATGCATCTCTAACTGAAAGCTTCTTAAACAAAGTTTGGTGCAGCAAAGTTTGACAAATCGTCGCATCTGCGTCTTAGGAATGACTCAACTTTGACAAATTACCCATCTGATATGAGAGACGATGGTGAGCTTAATCAGCATAATATTTTTGAGAAATTTGTACACTGCAAGTACGTACTTATTAAAACTTTTAAATCATTTCCATTTTCAATTTGAGGTGAATAATAACTACTTTTCCACTTTTTTAAGCTCACCAATGTATTAGCCATTAGGCGAGTTAAGTACAGTCTCTTAATGTGCGATATTATTTGTGACGACTGGTGTACTGGTATATTTTACTTACTAATTATTTATATAGATACATAATATGTCTCTTGAAAGTTTATGTACAAAAGTATATTGTATATGTATGTGAGAATAAGGGGGAAGGAAGACGCTGTTTAACGCTTAAAAGTACCAATCAAAGACAGGCCTATTAGATTAAATATTCATGGCTACGACAGGTGTATGATACGTCTGTTGATAATAAACCAAGTTGTCTATGAATCACAGGGCTACTTTGATTGCTTTGTTAGGAATATAATATCAAAGTGGAATAATATTTATCAACTTATTCAACAATTTTAGTTATGCTAATCTAATAAGGTACCACGCCTTATCTCGCTCTAAATTATATTTATAACACCTGAAACTGGCAACTTTACAGGAGATGAGCTTTCAAAAAGATCAACAAAAGCTAACTCTTTCCTACTCTCTCACGTTCCTACGTCCAGTGATTTAGACGGATTCGTTATATATATTATAAATAGGTACAGTTTGTAAGCTTGTAAGTTTGGGTGGTGGCAATCTCTGAAAGTAGTTCCAATTTTGAAAAATCTTAGATTAATAAGAAACTATATGACCGCCGGGTGCTATTGGCTGTTTCTTATTCCGATAAAACCGTATTGTTACTGACAGAAATCATAATAACTTTAATTGAAGTGGAAAAAATTGGCCATTGAGTTGTTTTATAAGCATGCGTTGCCTAATTAATCAGTTTGAAATAAAACAGTAAAATGTATGGCAAAAAGACACCTAGAGCTGCACTCCAGGAAAGGGAGGATAAATCGCTAGTTTAATCTATACAGTGAAATTAATTTATTTTGTAAAGTTTTAATGTAAAAACGTCGGTAATAATATAATAATTTTGGCTAAATTTATACTTTAACAGTGTGCAGAGACACATCTGCCCAATGTCGTGTTTGTTGAAGCGGTCCCGAAACATGGATAAGTAATTTAAAAGTTGTTCCATTCAGGATTTTGAGACGTTTAATTGAAAGCAGCGGTCGCACCGACGGGAAATATTAAACGAGATCGCTTTGGAAAATTGAAAAATAAAAGCTAGCTTTTTAGTTAAATTAGATTTGTTGGATTCTTTTTGTTTAAAGCTTTTACCAATTGATTATAATGTAAAGAAACAAGTTTAAAGCTTAGAATTTTAAGATAAAATCTAAAACAAATTGTATAGGTACCTGTATTACTAGCGACCACGGTTCCGTCTCGGCTTGCGATAAGTCTACTCATTGATCAGATTTTTTCTTTTTTAAAATGTACACCTAATATGCCTTATTAATTATGTGAGTTTCTATTGCCCTTGTATTTAACTTAAGAAATAGTGAATACGTTGAAATATATGTTTTAAAGTATCGCAGAGCAGTGATAATATTAATAGCAAAAATTTCATGTAAGTTTAATTAGGCAAATATTATTTGGAGGAATGTTTTTTTACTCTTGTATTACTATATATCGATACTAACATTGCCCGCGGCTCCGCCCGCGTATAGGTGACCAAAAACCAAATTCTTAGGTTTTAAATATTAGTATATTCTTATATTGCAGTTTTTGTATTTTTTCTCAGAAATGAGATATTTTCCCGCGGTAAAAAGTATCCTATATGTTGACCCGGATAACCAGCTATCGCCATACCAAATTTCATCAAAATCTCTCCAGTGGTTTTACTGTGATACGGTAACAGACAGACAGACAATAATGTTTATTTCAATAAAATTTTCCAAAAAATGTTTAACGTACAGAGTCGGCTTAGTTACAGTTTTATTAAATGTATAGATTAGAGCAAAATTTTTAAGCTTTCTTGGTCGAGTTACTTTTACGAGAAGTTACACCGGTGACAGTTGATTTAAAACAAAATTTATAAGCAGTTAAATTTTTGCTCGTCGAAATCCAGATCATGTCCCGTGAGGAGAGTAAAATGATTCTATTGTCATTCATGCTGCGGCGCCACAGTCTCCCGGCCTTATTTAATAATGCCGGGGGCGGAGCGTCGACCTGCAAGGTGCTAGCTGCCCGAAGGTTTACGACCACTGTCTCTGAAACTTTACGGAACAATCGGGTCACTGAACTTTTTCGTCACAAACAATAGAGAAAGTTACGTTTTAAAGCGAGAAAATATTATAATACTACCGAATATTAATTTAGCCTCTTTCTAAAGAAATTTCGTGGGAAACATCAGAATGACATTTAATGCCAAATAATTACAAGCACTTAATCTTAAACATTAATAATTCTCTTTGATGAAGCCGCCCTCATTTATTTATATGTCAGTTAAAAATAGCGCCATAAAAAGGCGCAAGTTAAACAAAAGTTAGAGAAGAGATGGAAAGCGTCATAATATGAACGTGACAGTTATTTAGGTAGGTTTTTTTACATTAAAGGATTATAATGCCATATGACGCATCTGGAACATAGATACTTTTCCCGTATGAATATAATTTCCATGAGAACAATATTCTTTTTAATCAATTAAAATCAATGGCGTGTATTTGAGAACTGGGGAGAAATAACATTGTTTTTCTTGTAAAGGTACGGATGGGATATGATATATTTTATATATCGAATAGAAAAACCAAGTGATGGTGGCAGTCGTAGACCAGTAACGCTTGCCTGGGAAATTGAGTGAAGCTAGTTCAAATCTCGGGTCTCGCCTCCATGTGACCTCCATGCTCAGGCCTCCATGTTTGAGAGAACCTAGTCAGTTTTTGAAAGACATGTGAAGTCGGCCCCGCACATAGCCAACGTGGTGGACTATGGCCTAATCCCTATCTTGTTCAAGGAAGGCCCGTGCCCAGGAGTGTGATGTTAAAAAAAGCTGAATACACAGTATCGAAATTGAATCGTTAACAAAGTGTAATCGCAGCGATGAAACAGCAAAATGACACATTTTTAAGGCCGTTTTAACCCAAATGACCGCATTTTCCCGCTACTTTTACACATTATTTGTATGTTTTTGTTTCACTTCAAGTGACTCCCGATTTAAAGCAAATGGCGAAAGTGCTTAGTGCTACTTTTTTATGAAATACGTATTCTTTTTTTATCGATAATTTCTGCTGCGTAAATTTCGCCTAAAATTTGCGTAATTTCGCCTCACTAATGATTTCGCTTGTTGCTCTTGAAGATATGAATAATTTATGGCTGAAAAAAATTATTTAATTCATTTATTGGTTTATTTAAGTACATACTAGTGACCTTTCTTTGGCTCTTTCGTTCCGGTGAGTCCTAAGATACTTTTTGCAAAAGTCATATTTTACTGATAAAATAAGCTTTCCTAAGCTCATACTCACAGTTTTCAGTAAGAATTAGTTTCAGTCAATTTCCATGCAAAATTGGTCCGTGTGTTTTCTTATATTTACTTACAAATGAGATTTTCTTATTAATATTTGACCTTTTAATTTGTACCTCGCGGGAGCAGAGGATTCTAAATTAGGTTAATTTTGCCAGACTTCAGAAATGGATCAAGTGGCTTCGGTTACTTTTAATGCGAACATTATTAAAATGACGCCTCTAGAGATATTTTGAGACGTATTTAATTTCCTCTGTGAATATCCCAGATTGAAGGTAAAATTGTCTTCCATTATACATATTGCGTGGGTGGAATTAAAATCTATGCGCTTAGCAAACCTTCCTGGGTTTGTTAGAGAATTTTACAAACTTTTCACTTAGAACCTTAATAAACTTACGGCGGACAAAACCTTTGTGTCTCCCGTGACCATGTTTTCTAAACCAATTCAAAATGTCGAAACAAAACATCAAAATAAAACCGGAACAAAATCCGAAAAGGTAGTTTTTAAAGTTAGAATTTTGTTTCGTAAAATTATAAACAGAAATTTCAACGAATAATGATCGATTTTAACAATGATTTCGGTTCACATAATACTTTCTTAGATTTACGCGAATATTTGACATTTTAAATTAAACCATAGCTTCGTACTGTGTCGCGGTTTTATTTTTCACTGATTAGGCTCACGCTCGATTCGCCCGGATTCGCCTCCAGAAAAACAAAAACAAACCTATCCCTCGGGAACCGTACATTTTTCCGGAATAAAAAGTAGCCTATATGTTATTCTGATATATGAGCTATATTATTGTAAAGTTCCATTAAAATCCATTCTGTAGTTTTTACGTGGAAGAATAACAAACTTCCATACATCTATACGTTCCGACATCCAGGCATCCTTACAAACTTTCGCATTTATAATATTAGTAGGATTTTCGTTCCGGAAGTTATTATTATTTAGAACAACTATATACGTATATAATAACTTGCTGTAAAGCATTCGAAACGTCGGGAACCAAAATATAAAATAAAACCGTGAAAAAACCGAATAGTTTTATTTAAAATGTCAAATATTCGCGTAAATCTAAGAAAGTATTGTATGTAATAAAAAATTCTATAAATAATTCCAGTATAACTAACAAGCTTCAATTTTATAAAAAACTAGCGACTCACTCTCGCTCCGCTCGGGGTCGTCCCTACTTACGTTTTAACGTTTAGTATAGATTTCTCAAAGATGAGATATCTTCCCGCAGTAAGAAGTATCGTATATGTTGACCCGGATAACCAGCTATCACCGTACCAAATTTCATCAAAATCTGTCCAGTAGTTTTCTCGTGATGCGGTAACAGACATACAGACAGACAAAAATTCTAAAAACTATACATTCGGTCTCTGTATCGATAATAATGACTATTTCAATAAGATTTGCCAAAAAATATGTAATGTACAGATTCGGCTTAGTTAGAATTTTATTATATGTATAGATGATATGATATTATAATAATAAAGTAATCGATCTTCTCTCGCCTTATATTAGACACGAGCCCGTAGTATTTCGAACGAGCTGTGAAGCTAAAGGAACCATTTCATAACAAGTATATATGATTCAAGACTGCATTGTTACGAGAAAATGTAACAGCGTCGCACACGATATTGCTAGCTTCGAGAAATATGACGACACGTCTCCAGATACTCATATGATAGGATCTATTGGAAAAATTGCGCGTTTCCTTCTGAATAAGAGTGTGCCACGTGACTGTTTGTGGAGATATTCTGAATATGTAGATTGTAGATATAATGTTACTGAAGCTTTGGTAATTTTGGTATTTTTTCGCTACTACTGTGTTCTTGAAACTACTTAATACGCGTACTTGAAAATTCTTCGTAATAATGAAACACAAGGGATTCGGTATTGGGTTTTATATATATATATATAGGTTGTCTGGAAGAGATCGCTGTTTTAGCGATAAGGCCGCCTCTTGTACATAACTCTTTTTATATATTTCTTGTAATTTTTTTCTTTTTCTCTTGTGGGTGTACAATAAAGAGTATTTATATATATATATATATATATATATATATATATATATATATATATATATATATATATATATATATATATATATATAACAATGAAATAGTTTAAATAAATAGTAAAAAATACCCAAGATATTCAGATAAATAACTGAAATTTTATGAGATAAATATAGCGTTTAATATCATCTTTAATAATAGATTTTTCATATATCAAACTAGAACTCATAAAGTAGAAGTGGCAACACAAAAAATAAAATATGAAACTTATTAGATACACGAGTATGTCTCACTCGCATGCGTATAGCGTCAAGTTTTGAATGTATTACATGCTTAGATATATATGTTTAGATAAACATTATATACATATATGTATAAGCAACATTATTGTATCGCATATTTAACATTTTTATTTTAAGTTTAGTTCTAAATTTCATTAAATTACCTTTATATTTTAGTTTTTGAATTTCGGTTCCATATATTTTTAAATTATTCAACATTAAATAAAGAAATATGTATACCAAAATATACTCAATTGAACAAAAATTATACAAACGTTATAATATTATAATATTATTCAAAACACCCAAAAACACTCAAATGGCTGGCCGCGTTCTATGTAATTATAACTATTCTGCTCGAACACTTTATTAATTTTATGTACATTTTACTTATTCCCAATGGGGTCCTTTAAACGTTTACTGTAGCTTAAAGTCCTCATATTCATGGGCTAGCGCCTTCTAACTCGGTATTTAGGTTTTATATAAATACAATACCCTGTTTACCTAATTATTATTAGGTATTTTTGTGTCACCTCGTGGTCGGAATTCGACTATTTTTTTTATAATATCACTAATGCTCGTCCATAGTTACTACGTAAACTGTGCCCACATGGCACGCCTATTAGCCATAGAACAAAAAATTGAGTTGAATAGCCAATAAAAAAAGTCAATCGGTTGACAAACGCAGGAGAGAAAGATACTTACTGTTTTGTTTTTACGTATTTATATATAGACTAGCATTGCCCGCGGCTCCGCCCGCGTTCAAATGACCGAAAACCAAATAATTAGGTTTTACATATTTTTCTTAGAAATGAGTCATTCCCGCGGTAAAAATTATTCTATATGATGACCCGGATAACCAGCTGTCACCATACCAAACATCAAAATCCCTCCAGTGGTTTTCTGTGATGCGGTAACAGACAGACAGAAAGACAAAAATTCTAAAAACTATAGATTTGGCCTCTGTATCGATAATAATGTTTATTATTATTATATTATTATACGATATGATGTACAGATTAGGCCTAGTTACAATTTTATTATATGTATAGAGTAATAATAATAATTTAAATAGGATAATAAGATTTTTAATTGCCTTGTAATGTCTTAAAACATATTATTGTACATACTATGTATATTGCGTGAGCTATGGACACGAATGGTCCTTGTTAGTGAATATCCAATGTTACGTTAAATTTTGAAGTACTTTATCTATACTAATATTATAAATGTGAAAATTTGTGAGTATGGATGTTTGTTACTCTTTCACGCTAGATCGGCTGAACGGATCTGGATGAAATTTGGCACAGAGATAGATTATAGTCTGGAATAACGCATAGGCACTTTTTATCCCGGCATAATACACGGTTCCCGAGGGATAGATTTGTTTTTGTTTTTCTAGACGAAGCGAGGGTGAGCCGCTAGTGTACTCATGCGCAAAAAGGTATGTAGGCTTTTACACTCAGGCCTAAAAACACATTCGTATTTATAAAATCATTAAGGATTTTCAAAAATTAGCTCATTTTATATGAAATACTAGCGACTCATCCTCGCTCCGCTCGGGTTCGTCCCTACTTACATTTTAACGTTTAGTATAGAATTTTCAGATATGAGATATTTTCCCGCAGTAAAAAGTATCCAATATGTTGACCCGAATAACCTGCTATCATCATACCAAATTTCACCATACCAAATTTCATCAAACTCCCTTCAGTAGTTTTTCCGTGATGAGGTAACAGACGGACAGACAGACAAAAATTCTAAAAACTATAGCTTCGGCCTCTGTATTAATAATAATATATATTTCAATAAAATTTTCCAAAAAAATATTTAATGTACAGATTTGGCTTAGTTACAATTTTATTATATGTATAGATTTTCTAATAACATTTTATTAACTTCCACGAAATTGAAAGTTACTGAATTTATATAAAATTATAGTAGGTAAGCTCTAAACTTGTTCAAGACTTTTATTTTTGTTTCGTGCCAATTTTATATCAGGAAATCTCTCTATTCATGTTGAAATGTTTTATTTCCTTCACTGGTTATTCAATGTGGCGGAGTTCGGCGAGATCGCCCACTGGGAAAGAGATCGATTTCTTCCATTGAGAATCTATCAAACAACCTCAAGATTTTACACGTGTATCCTATTTATGTATACATACTATTTTTACATATTGTATTCCGTTTATTTGTACTACTCACTGATTAGTCTTAAAATCTCAAGAGTATACGTATGTACATAGAATATAGATAGGTACTGCAAACTTTATATTCGGCAGATAATTTTCTCATAGGAACGTGTATCTGCTAAGAAAGTATTTTTGGAAATGCAACACCACAAGAGGTTGGAAGTTTGTATGAAATTATGTAAAGTTGCAGTGACCAAAATTAGAAATAATCTGTCTGATTAAAATCCAAGACTATTCAAATTTAAAGTTTAAGGTAGTACATACTCTGGAGATGAAAAATGGGATGTGAAACTTATAACCGATATATATACATAAGCTTCACGGTCAAAGCCGTGAGCAAACACTGGCACAAGACAATTTTAACATCGATCTACATCCAAAATATACCTTCAGAAACGTAACCGTAAAAGTGGATAACAGATCAAAAAGATACAACGGAGTTGAAAACTTCAATACAATCTCTTGTCCCAAAATTCAGACAAAAACTCATTTCGGTGGTGTCCAACAGTTTTATCCCTTGCTTGTTATTCATTGAGCAACAAAGGTGTTACATCTGATCGCCGTCCGGATGCGGCTCGCACGAGCGCTCCCATTGATAAGATCTGTCACACAATATAGATTGATTCAGTATGAAACACACCTATATTGTATAGCGCTTTATTGAAATGTCTATACAAAAATAGAATCATGTACCTATCTGTTTGTTTATCCTAAAGTATATATTTTAAAGAAAATGTACTTATAAGTAAATTGGGATGGTCATATTAATGTGCTTAGAAGATTAATGCTTAATAGTACATGAGAATGATGTAATCTCAGTGAAATATTCAGTTTCCTATTAGTGGTAGCGATTGTAGAATATTATTTTATTTTAGCTGCCAGAATCTGGAGGGGTTGTTAGAATTTTAAACGCAAAACTAATTTTATTCGTAGGCTTTGCACGTACCTTTTAATTCAGTTGGCACCCAAAGTGTTTATTGATTGTATTGTACGTGTACCAGTTAAAATAAAAAGAAAGCTTTATTCTATCCCACCTGTTTATAATTAGCACCACAAGATAACATTAAATATTTTGGCCTATTTGAGATTGTTTCTCTTGTTAAAATGAAATCATTCAATCATTCAAACGCACACTAGTTGATATATGTATGTACCTATATAAATTTATCTATACCTATATACATACATATTATGTCTGTCTTACAAGTTTCATTTCTAATTTGAATTTCTTTTCTAGCTACAATTTGTGCGATTCATCGTAAAAGCCGAACGAATTAGACTTTTACAAAGCCTTTAAAACTTTCAGGTACACAGTTGAAATCAATTTCAGTACTATCGGAGAGATATATGAACTTTTTCTTTCTTTTTTATTGTTATAACTCTCGCCTCCCGTTGCCTAAAAATATAAGAAAAGCGTTGGTTCTCAAATACTCTGCCTAAAGTAAATATATTAAGATAAATGTGAGTGATAATATAAAATGGGCATTAGGTATAGTCGTTTATTATATACTAGCGCTCGTCCTTACTCCGCTTGAGCCTTGCTCTTCCTGTGTTAAAAAAATTATGTATCATCGTCTTTTGGATTTTTTTTGGACAGAAAGGTGCCTCTGCCACTCTCACTGGTATGCTGTATCCACCAATATAAATTCTGATAAAAAGTTTTTCAAGGTAAACGAGTCAGAATGTACGATTATTGGACCTGTATTTTATTTAGGCGGCTATCATCAAGTCTACTACAAATATTTCTATTTCATTTATAATTGATGGTGATTGGGTAATAAGGGTTCTTTTATATTTAATAAAAGAAATATGATCACAATACGTTCTTTATTAAAAAACTAATTTTGTTGTTTGGTATGATTTAATTCAAGTTATTTGATTTTAAAATCATTAGTTAAGATTATTATGCACTAGAAACTCGCCCTCGCGTCACTCGGATGGCAAATATTACTCACAGTTGTCTATCTGTTTAATAAATTTAATCTCAATTCATCCAGCTTTTTCAGTGTGAAGGAAGTAACAAACATACACACACTAACTTTTGCATTTATAAATTACAAGTGACTCACCCTCGCTTCGCACGGGTTCGTCCCTAGGTTGATTCCTCATACAAACTTACGTCCCCATTTTCACCCCTTTAAGGGATGATTTCCGGGATAAAAACTATCTTATGTGCTTCCCAGGATCTCAAACTTCTTACCAATTTTCATCTAAATCGGTCTAGCAGTTTCGGAGCTCTTTATTATATTGGTATAGATAAAAGTCGAGTGATAACTAAACTATATCTTCACTCAATATAAAAATGAAAGAATTAAATTATTTTATTATGATTGAGATTTTCTTTGAATAAACATAAACCTCGCAGCTAAAATTGTGGTATGACGCTAGTGTTCATTGAAGACATATCCTTTGTGTACAGGAAATCAATACCTTTTTGAAATAAAGGTTTCAATTTTAATGAATGACGAATATTCAATTCCAATAGCCATTGTGGGATGAATTCGTTAACTGTAACTCGAACCACGCAGTAAATTGATAATGAATTTGATTATGTTTGTGTACCAAAATTCGTAAGTAACATAAATCATATTAGTTTGTTAGTTGAGTTTGATTTTGGAAAAGCTTTATTAAAGTCTTATTTAAATACAAACAATAAGCTCGAAGCTTTATATAAATGACTTTATAAAAATAAGCTTAAACGTCAATTTAGATATTCTCAATATTAATAGCAACGAACTACATACAATTTTCATCTCCTATTTCTTATTTTAGGGGATGAATTTAGAAAAAAAACTTGCTTTGTGCTGTCTTGTGAGAAATTTTATTAATTTTATTTTATGCTTTTTATAGGTAAGCTATAAAAATAGCGATATTTATATTGATTTAATTTAGAAAAATTAAGAATGCTTAGATAAAAAACGAAACTAAATTAAAATAGTATTTCATTATCAAAGGTTATTAAAATCATTGATTCGAGCAAATAAAATTATCACAAAAGTCAAATGTACTGTTACCATTTTCTGCAATATAACATAAATATTTCAATACTATAAAGTCTTAAAGATCCTCTCAATCGCTTAAATGGGAAGGGGTGATGAATGCCAGCCATATCTATCTCGATGTTTGAATCACCGCCAACGAATGCCGACACCTGTTGTTCGAAGATATCGTTTTCCTTTCGTTCATTTCATATTTTAGGAAATTGAAATTTTATCTGTACATAGATATAATCATCATTGTAACAGCATTAAAGTTGTACGTATTTTTTTGACTAATTTCAAAAAAAGGAGATAGGTACTTATGTATATCGGATATATGTATTGTTTGTTACGCGATATCTTCCCAATTGAACCGATAACCTGATACTTTTTTAATGAATGAGTTATGTTTCAAGGAAATATAAATTTCCGAAAGTAATTATACTTCTATAAATTATTTCAATAATTGCTTTTTATTAGTGATTTTTTTTTAAAATTATATTAATTACTTCACGACCGCGGACACGCCGACGTTACGGTTAACAATAGATTTCTTATAAATTTAATTTATTTCTTAGAAATTTACCTGGAGGTGTTATTGTATTATACAAAGATCCAACATCACTATCCAGCTCTTATACTATCTCTTCGCGAAAGATCACTTCAGTCTGAATATACCTACATAACATACGAGTACATACATACATATATATACACGTAGGCAGTGGTAGCCCAGTAGTAACGCGCTTGCTTGAGAAACCGAGTGAAGCGGTTTCAAAATCGGGTCTCGCCGCTCTGATATTTTCATGTGCGAATCATTTCCAACATGATTACCACTTGCCTTACGGTGAGGGAAAACATTGTAAAGGAATTTGCATGTCTGAGAGAACTTAGCAAGTTTTCGTAAGACATGTGCAGTTCGTCCGCACTTGGCGAGCGTGGTGGACTATGGCCGGATACCCCTCGTATTGAAGGGAGGCTGTTTGTCAACCGATTTTCTTTTTTTTTTGTCTATTGTTTAGCTTTAGTGTAAGGAATAAAAAAATGATTATAATCGAATTTCGACCACTGGGCGAACACATATATAAAAATGCAAATGAATTGAGTACCTTCTGATCTATGAAGTCGGCCAAAAAGTCACAATATCGTGTACCTAAAAAAATAAAATGAAAATAAAATAGCATTTATTACTGAGAATAAATATTACATAATACGAAGATATTTTATATAGGTATAATCAAATTTAACGTGGCTGAAACTGCGGGGCACAGCTAGTAATATTTAATAACTTAAAGGAAACATTGTTTTAATTAACTAGATATTGTAAATTTGTAACAATATAACATTACAGCGGTCTGATCAAATACAAGCGATCATCTGAATAGTTGGCAAGTTGCTAGTTACACAAGTTTCCCACTGCGCTTCAGAAAGAGCCTTTGTTTCATAGAAGATTGTTAAACTTGACAACTTCCGTGAAGGTACGATGACAGTGTTAGCTCTATTTTCAACTTGGAATGTAAATCGGCACTCGAATTTACCTGAACTTCTTTAAATTATATATAACTAGCAGAACCCGCGGATCGCTCACGCTAAAACTATAAAAAATACTTTAAAAAGGTAGGTTTCATACAAGCTTTCATCCCCTATTTCACCCCTTTATGGAATGAATTTCGAAAAATGCTAATACACGTATTTATTTAATTGTGTTGAATAGTATCAATACCAAGTTCCTTGTAATTCTTATCATGAATATTTTTTTGGGTTATATTGTAACGTGTTTTCCCGTGGGGATGAGATAATCTCCCGTCGTAAAAAGTAGCCTATGTCACTCTCCAACTATCTCCAAACAAAAAATCACGCTAATACGTCTCTCTGTTTTGATGTGAAAGAAGGACAAACAAACAAATACACTTTCACATTTATAATATTAGTATGGGCATAAGGCTTCGTCTAGTGATTATTTTAAAATGGCGAATGGGGACCATCCCTAAAATACATAAATGGGCTTTATTAAAAACGTTTCTCTATCAGAGAAGTCGTTATCAGGTTTTATTAGTTTTGTTTATGAAATAGATTATCTTCTATATCAATATCCCATGTTTTGTATTGCTTGTAATTAGGAGATGTTTCGTTGCGTTTGAAAATTTTAAATGTTTTGCGACCTTTTGACAATTTGGACGTGTGTGCTGTTGTGTGGTATACTTATTTATCTACGTACATTTGCTTTAGCTTGACTGGTTTAATGTGAACTCGCTATACTTTACAAATGAAAACTTTTATTCTTATAGTTTCAGTATAACAAATTCAAATATCGAGCGAGACGTAAGGTCGTGTTGGTCATACGATTGTGAACTGAAATCTGAGGCTCGTAAAAAACATCAAAGAGATGAATAACAAAAGACCGTAGTTTCTTTTAAAGAAATATAATATTCACTTGCAAAAGTAGTGTCTTGCGCTTGTCTATAGTCTGCGATGCGACGCATACAAGTGGTGGCGACGAGCAGCCTGATTACTTCGGCAACGCTTCACAAAGCTTTGTGGTTTGTTTTACGCTTTCAAATTGCTTCTTAAGATATCTTATTCTTACGTTCTTTGATACAACGAGAAATATTTTTAAAGCCACGTTATAGTTTAATGTTAGTTTTGTATTGAATAGACACGTGTTGCGCTTAGAAACTTATATAGATTTTTATTTAAATTGATATCGAGCTATTATTACTATTGAATCACTAAAATCACACGAATTGCCTTTTTTTTTGAGTATAATGCGTTTGCACCAAGATTGTCATCAGCTCGAGCCGAGAAGAACCGCTTTGCCGCGCACATATCGCCTTATGTAGATACTAGCGTATCTACTGTTGCCTGATTGTATGAATCTTGATCTTTAATATCTTTAGGGATACTTACCTGTACGGTAGAACATCTGTGTACGGTGCTCATTGCACTTCGAACACACGACAATAAATATAACACTATGACACTTATAATATTAGAAATGATTTTTCTATACACTTTAAGGCACCTAATATGTTCAAAACTGGCTTTATTCGGAATTCTATAGGAAGTACAAAATATAATGGCGGCATCGTTGATGCTAATACGAGTTTTGGTTATCAAAGGAGCCATTCATCTTTGTGATACGCGAATCTTATGATCTCTGTAGCTGTCTTGATTTGATAAAATCACGTTCACGTTTTATTTTCAAATATTATCAAGACTTACTCGTACTCTAATAAATTAAACTTATTGTTAAACCCATCTTTACAAAATGTTTGAAAAAATGGTATTAACAATCTATAATATGTGTACTATTCTAATAGCATGATACTACTCGCACATGGTATAATATACTTATTACTCGTAGTAATTTGTCAAAACTAATTATATGAAAAATAGCGACAGACGTGTTGTAAAAAGTTAAAAAAAGCTTTAATCACCAGTACCCAGATTTCATCTCCAGAAAAGAAAAAAAAAGAGAAAAAAATTATGAGCTTAAGATTATGCAATTGCATATATGTACATAAAAATTCGACAAGCTATATTAGATTTGCTTTTCCAACATTTTAAAGTTTGAATTAAATAGGTATGTATTATAAAATCAACTGTTGAGCTTTTTTGCCGGCTCTTCTCAGCAGAAGTGCATCAGGGACTGGCCACATTAACTATCTATAAATCAAGTTGACGACTGATGTTGTAAACATCAGATTAAATAAAACTACATACAACAAAAATGTGTGACTGTCTACTCGTATTTTTACTTACAATTGTATTGTTTTGCTTAAAATTCGAGAAGTTATTTTGGCGTCCATCCAATTTCAAATGCTTCCTAAAAATTATTTGAATACATTCAACGTGCAAAGTTAGATAAGTTACTTGGTACTTTATTACGAATTCATAAATAATTTAAACCAGCAACTTCTTCGTTTCGCTTCGCTTCGTTACAGTAGTCTATGCGTTACTCCGACTCATAACTTTTTACCCCGGGAAAATATGTCATTTCTGAGAAAAAATACAAAAACTGCATTGTAAGAGTATGTATGTATTATATTCAGCCCCTTTTAACGTCCCACTGATGAGCAAGGGCCTCCCTTCAATATGAGGGGGATCAGGCCATAGTCCACCACGCTGGCCAAGTGTGGGTTGGCGGACTTCACATGTCTTTCGAAAACTTGCTAGGTTCTCTCAGACATGCAGGTTTCCTCACGATGTTTTTCCTTCACCGTAAGGCGAGTGGTAATCATGTTAGAAATGATTCGCACATGAAAATATCAGAGGTGCGAGATCCGGGATTTGAACCCGCTTCACTCGGTTTCCCAAGCAAGCGCGTTACCACTGGGCTACCACTGTCTTGTAAGAGTATACTAATATGTAAAACCTAAGAATTTGTTTTTTATCATCTGAACGCGAGCGGAGGCGCGGTCAATGCTAGTACAAATATAATTTGATTACTTAGGTATATAACATATTAGCTTTCCCATTTATTAGATAAATATATTTTTAGAAGCTTTGAGATTAGATTTTAGTTGTCTTGTAGTTTTAGAAATTATTATCTAAAACGTATATGTTATAATTTTATCATATTAAAAAAACATATTTATATAGTTTTTTCAGACAAAATATAGAATGTTAAAAGTTAAATTTTGATGTCTAAAAGTGTTTCAATATAACTCCCAATGTAAACGGGATCTCTTACTTTTGAGCCTCCATTCTCTATCAATGACGTAGTCGCTTAGATATTTTTTCCGGAGGTACTTTTTTCACCTGAAATTTCGCAATGCGGTCTTTTTGCCCACACTCGGGTATTCCCCGATTGCTATCTTATAAGTAATTTCGTCTGACGTAATTTAGCGGAAAATCGTGATAATTTATAGCGATTTTCCTACCTCTGTAATTTGTTGGCTTTAAACGACGGGGATTTTTTTATCTTTTGCTTCGCCATACAACATTGTGCGCCGCGCTGTTTCAATTCGAATGATAAGCATTGTGGCTCTTCTTTCTTTCTTTTTATTTCTATTTTGTTTTAAATATAAGGTTTGTAATGGTTGTAAAGTAACGAGTTTGATTTTTGTTTAAAGCTTTTTACATTCATGGATTAAGCAGACCGAAGCAATGGTTTTCATGGTTGTAATCAGGTTAAGCCAGCGGGCTAGCATAGGCAGTGCTAACTAGCATTACCCATTGGCAACGCAATCGCTTGGAAAATCCGGGTCTCGCACTTTCTTGTGTAATCATTTCCCCCATGATTGCCAATTGCAAATAAGGTGAAGACAAATATTGTGAGGAGACCGGCGTGTGTGAGAAACTGAGTAGTTGTAGTAGGGGGTGGGAAGTTTATCAACACGCATTTAGCCAATGTCGTGGGCATAACCTGATCCCTCTTGTACTAAAGGTAGGCCCGAACTGTATTATTTTTATATTATTTAAACCCCAGTTCATAATTAATAAACTAGTATGCGTGTACTGATTCGCTCGTGAGGCATTGTATTGGTATTGGTCTATTACAAAAAATCTTTTAAAATCAGTATTTCTAGTTATTATTACTATAAAAGGGACAGACAAACATACATGCGTGTGTTTCCACTACTTAAATGCTATGCCCGACTTGTCAAGAGAGAGAGGGCGAGATATATAGAAAGAGATAGAGATATATATAGAAAGAGAGAAACCATATCTCTACTCTCGTATATATATTAAATGTTGTTCAGATACTACTACTTGAACAGAGAAGTGAATTTATTAACATTTTATAATCAAATATATGTGGATTTAATATTTTGTTCATATGTACATAATATATATTTTACTTTTTTATACTAGCGTATAGCGTTCATGAGGATGGTAATATTTAATTTAGTACTTTACGGCGAGGTGCCGATAAAGATGGCTGTATTTCAATAACACCTGTCGGAACTAATCTCACACTTGTGCGGAACAAATTGCATGCTTTTAAGTATTAATTGAAGAGCTCCCCGCAGGCTGCGCTACTACGTGCACTGGACAGGGGCAGTTCATCACCTCACTTTGCTCTTAATTTCTTTGATTTTTCTTTAAATGAGGACGATAAAAATATAGAGCTATAAACTCTCTTATAATATTACTTTAACTAGCGACTCACCCTTTGCTTCGCTCTATGTGTATAGATAAAAATATTTATGATATTTCAGGTTAGAAGTTAGATGCCGTAGAGCAAGATAAAATTGAAGATTTGTTAGCAAAATATTTGCAGAAATTTCACTTTGTATTGACATAAACTAAATCGTACACCTTTCATAATAAAATGTATAAAGAAATTTCTCTTATTCACATATCTTTTATTAGGATGTCTCGACAGCAGAATGTGTAGCGAGTAAAATTGTCAACATTATTGAGTGTTGGAGGAGCTGAGTTTCATTTTTTTCATCTCATTTCTACGCTGCTTCCTAATATCCTAAGATTAAAGTAGAAGGGCATCGTTTTATATTGAGTTAAGCTATTAAACTTAAATTAAGCATAATTTTTAAGTTACGTGAATAAATACATATCGATATCTACATTTTAAAATATATCAATATCGCATCACAAAGTATCTTTTATTTGAATTTTTACCTTAAGATTTTATTGGGAATAACTCATCTATACGTGGCTTAGATCCCATCTGTTCCAGTTCCGCGAATTCTCAGTAGGTTTTTCCAATGTACTCATATAGTACACCATGGTGCCAACTTTATACACAAGAAAAATTGTGTCATTCTCCTGTACATAAATTTGTCCTTTTGTAAATTTGTCCAAAGAACGAAAAAGCAACAAACAAACATACACTTCCTTTTTTTAATATTAAACATGTATAGAATATTGAATCCATAATTTGTTATATAGTATGTATTAAGATGGCAATGTTTCGATTTTGGTAGCTTTAGGATAAAATATATTATCTCACATTTAAAATTTTAGCAAAGGAAGTACATATATCATACAATTTATTTCTAAAATTTTAGTCTTTATCACCTTTCTTATTTTTTCGTCTATCCGTACCTGCAGGATAAAGGAACCCTTCTGTCACGAGCATATTGCTTTTCTAAAAAGTCTTTTGTAGAATCAAGTGTGATTCGACACTATTATATTGTACTAGCGACTCACCCTCGCTCCGCTCGGGTTCGTCCCTACTTACGCTTTAACGATTAGTATAGATTTGTCAGAGATGAGAAGTTTTCTCGCAGTAAAAAGTATCCTATATGTTGACCCGGATAACCAGCTATCACCATACCAAATTTCATCAAAATCCCTCCAGTGGTTTTTTTGTGATGCGGTAACAAACAGACAGACAAAAATTCTAAAAACTATAGATTCGGCTTCTGTACCGATAATAATTTTAATTTCAATAAGATTTTCCAATAAATATTTAATGTACAGATTCGGCTTAGTTACAATTATATTATATGTATAGATTATCTATATATACGAGTATCACGTAGGTACATTGATTATATTAAAATAATTCGGGTAAACTTTCACAATATTCATAAGAAAGTAAAAAACCAAGAGAAGCGGATTCAAATCGGCTCGGTGGGCTCGCGAATTTGAAATTTCAATTTATAAATAATTTTCAACATGATTACCACCTGGAAAAGGAAAACATCGTGAAGAAACCTGCATGTATGAGACATCTTATAGTTTAAGGCGTGTTAAGTCCGGACTGTGACCAGCTATTATATGAATTGATATTATAAAAAATTAATATCCTTATACAACATTTTAAGTAGAGATGATGTTAGATTACACAGAAGTGATTACGTAGGCTCGTCTTTTGAAAGCCTCGTAAAATATAACAGGGCTAAGTAGAACTTTCTTAATTTCGGTAAAATAAACGTTCGCCACAAAAGTGGAATATTTTTAGTTATTTTTATGATTATGCTGTGCTTAAATTTAATATTTTTCGGATTAATTGATTTAAGTATCTTCTGGAGCTGTCAGAGTATATTTATATAGATAGCCTTTAGTTCGAGTCCAGTCAAAGGTAATCTGTAAACTTTCTTCTTTCACCTACAATGTAAGAGTTATCTTTATGATTAATGTTAGCTTTAACATGATTTAATATTTTTCCAGCTTTGTTTTTTAGTTAAGTTACTAAAAAAAATCCCTTTAAACTTAAAACTTTGACGTATCATTAAATATCATTATTTCATATTTTTCGTAATAATAATAAAGGTGTAAACAGTATAACTAATTTATTAAAAAGTTTTTCTTTTGGTTAACACGCAGAGGATAATTAATATTTTAAACTACTGAACAAATGTGATATATTTATTTCACTAACAATAAACTATACTGTCTTTGAGTAACATATACTATTTGTATCGATTAAGCATCGATCAAAAAAGTACTAGATACACAATCAGCGACAAAAAATATCCACACCTAATTAGCGCTCATTTGAACATTTGAGAGCTCTTTTAATTATTATTTTTTGTGAAAACAACTTTAAGCATTGCATTTAAGATTCAATTTACGTTGTTGTATATTTATTTCAACTAGAATAATTACCTAAACACAATGGGTGACAGTTTTAACAGAACTTTTGCATGGGATTTTGTATCTAGAAATTTTTTGATCGATGATTACAAGTCAACGCGAACGAAACCTGCATAAAAGATAAAGGTGTACAGAAAATATAAAACAGTTTAGCAAATCAAGTTACGAGCAAAGCTTTCAGAGCACGTAACATGTAATCAGTTACTTTGACATAACGAATTTACCAAATGTAACGGGAAGGAGAAAAACGATAACAATTCCGATTTTAAGCGGCATGACTCACGACGTACGACAAAACTCGACTAATAATTTTGAAACTAAGTTCATGGTGGTTTGCTTTTTACTCCGCTTAATTTATCAAATCAAATTAAAATATACTGTGTTCAAAAAGATTTTTATAAATCTATACATATAATAAAATTGTAACTAAGCCGAATCTGTACATTAAATATTTTTTGGAAAATCTTATTGAAATAGTCGTTATTATCGATACAGAGGCCGAATCTATAGATTTTAGAATGTTCGTCTGTCTTTCTGTCTGGGTAAGCATCACGAGAAAACCACTGGACGGGATTTGATGAAATTAGGTACGATAAAAACTAGTTATGAGTCAACATATAGGATTTTTACCGTGGGAAAATATCTCAAATCTGAGAAATCTATACTAAACGTTAAAACTTAACTAGGGGCAAAACCGAGCGAAGCGAGGGTGAGTCGCTAGTTTTATTATAAAAATTATTTACGTATACCAAAAAAACACGCGCCATTTTCATAATTCATGCCCGTACGTACAATATTGACACACGTCCCCGTGACTGATTCGCGCTAAGGTCGGAGAGACAACCTGTCAACTACTCCCACGGAAAATAAGGTAAATTTGTGCAAGAACATGTGAAGAAGCAGGAAAATGATAACGATTCGAAACGTTTACGTGTGAGGGGAGCCTATTATATTAGAGTCATTCTATATCTTATATCTCACGATGTTATAAAGTTGCTAAAATTTGTATGTATATAAATGAAAATTTCATTTTTGTCCGAAAATCCTGTCATGAAAATTCTGAATAGAATTTTTTTTGTCAATATTACTATTTTTCACAGATGCAACACATAAATAGACTTTGTCGAAAGTTCTGACGTCAATGCAAAAGTGAACAAAAAAGCTAATATGTAATACTTTCTTAGATTCACGCGAATATTTGTCATTTTAAGTAAAACTATCTTTTCGTATTATTTCGTGGATTTATTTTTATTTTTGATTTCCGACATTTCGAATGGTTTACAGCAATCATGGTTACGGGAAAGACTAGGGTTTTAGACGTCTCAAATACATAATATAGTTCTTACAGACAGGCCTGCTCACAATATTACAAAATGAATTCAAGAATTTAAAAATGGCACCTTACAATATTTATTGATTTTAATTCTAAACGTTTTAAAAAAAATATTCATGATGATGAGTTGATTGAAACTTCATTAGAATCGTTGTGATTTGAAACTCGATGAAACAGAAATGCGACACGAGTAAGAGATAAACTTGTAAATATATAGAATTAAGCCGGTGAGATAATGAGATAGAATAAATTACACGCTATTATGACTAATTGTTGCCATGGTAACTGTTGTTATTGTCTAACAAATGATATAAAATATTATATTCTTTCCGTATATGATTAATATATGATTTTTTAGAATTAAATATATGATTGTAGTATGGCTAATAAGCCTTATTTAATTATTGATTTGTTTTAATTTAATTGCAATATATGCCAAAGAAGTTTCACTTCTACAGTGAGTGAATTGCTTACACAGAGATTTTTTTATATTTAATTTTAACTGTTATTATTATAAATATTACAATTTTTTTAAAAACTTTATTAATTAATATTATTATTTAGTGTTGCTATTATTATAATATGTATTAAATTAAAAATAAAAAAAAATATTAAGCTAATATTCTCAATTATTTCGCAAGTGTATAAATTTGCTTTTCTTTGTAATGGTAAATTCGTTTTTATTAAGAAATAATTACTACTGCGATGTAGTCGAATTTCATCCAATTATAACGTCCGTCGTAAAGCACGCGATCAAAACGCTCATTCATTTAATTTATTAAAGCGTTTTTTTATCACGGTTTATTAATTTCACTTGTGACTAAGTTACTAAATATGAGATTAAGGAATTGATTTTGCTTTAATTCTAATTATAGTACATATTTAAAACTATATTTTATTTAAAATCCGAATGTATAACAATACAATACCACCAAACTGATCGATCCTAGACTTTAAATGGTGGATATTTTTTTTTGTTATTACGTAACCGGAATTGACGCTTAATTTATATATACATATGTAGATAAAATAATTATTAAATATTATTATAATTAGTAAATTATAATTTACTAGCATTGTCCGCGGCTCCGCCCGCGTTAGATAACCAAAAACCAAATTCTTAGGTTTTTCATATTATTATACACTTACACTGCAGTTTTTGTTTTTTTTTTCTCAGAAATGAGATATTTTCCCGCGATAAAAAGTATCATATATGTTGACCCGGATAACCATACCAAATTTCATCAAAATCCCTCCAGTGGTTTTTCTGTGATCAGGTAACAGACAGACATATAAAATTTCTAAAAACTATAGATTTGGCCTCTGTATCGATAATAATGTTTATTTCAATAATATTTTCCAAATATTTCATTTCAAATGTACAGATTCAGCTTAATTACAATTTTATTATATGTATAGACTAGCGGCCTTCCGGTTGGGAGTGCCATTGGATGCCTTATCATTTATATTCTTTATTGCACAAATAAGTTATAAGAAAAAATCTACAGAAAGTGACGTAGACAAGGGCAGAAGAGATCTCTTTTAGTCAACCCATGTATGTGGGAAATAGTGTTAAATAGCGGGACAGAAAGAGAAAGTGCAGAAAAAAAAGTAAAGTATACAAGTATTTATAATGCCACAAAAGCTTTCAGAAGTGGAGACTATCCTTAAGTCACAAATATCATCATACCAGCAGTTTCTTTACGAAAAAAGTCCATAACTTATAGCCTGCTTAGATTAATTCCCTCTTTTTATTACTGAAAATCGTATTAAAATCTGTAAATTAATTTTAGAGATTAGCTCAAATAAATAAAAACTTGAATCTAATCATCTATTTCTTTGTTTACAGGTAATGCACCATCTGTTAAAAGGTTTAAAATGTAAAGAACGTTTACAGATTAGAATTGTGAGTATACTGAAAGCATTGAAGTAAGTAATTGCAACGGTCCCTGCGTGGCATTTTACGATTATTTCTACTTTGTTCGCCTCACAGCTCATAGTATGGCTGGTTTTGAAACTTAGAAAATTAGTTTTCCAGTTTAAAAGTTGTTTCATTACAGATTTTATATAACAAGTTCGTGCTTTGGCTTTACGATAGATGAAATTTTATGACACTTTATTGACGTTTTATAATTTTATCAAACTAAAATTGCTGTGTGAATAGTTATTTTAAACATACTGTAGGTTTCGCTTAATTAATTCAAAATTATTATGGGTTGAAAGTTAGTTAAATTATGGGTTGGTTTGGGGCTACGTGTTTATATATCAACTGGCGACTCACCCTCTAAGTTTAATATAGATTTATCTGAGATAAGGTATTTTCCCGCAGTAAAAAGTATCCTATATGTTGACCCGGATAACCAGCTACCATCATACCAAATTTAATCAAAATCCCCCAGTGGTTTTACCGTGATACGGTAACAGACTGACAGACAGAGAGACAAAAATTGTAAAAACTATAGATTCGGCCTCTGCACTGTATCGATAATAATGTCTATTTCAATAAGATTTTCCAAAAAATATCGAATGTACAGATTTGGCTTAGTTACAATTTTATTATATGTATAGATGAAAGTGAAATGAAAAGATGTATAAATTGTAAATATATATCATTAAATTATAGTAAGTGTATAAACGGAGAGGTGAGTCATTATTTTCTTCATATTTACTTAAAAAAGGAGAATATATAAAATATAGATACTCATACTAATATTGTATACAACCTTTATTTTAACGACCCACTATTCGACATGGCCATGGTTTCCCTTCAATGCGAGGGGCATCAGGCCATAGTCCGCCACGCTGGCCATGTGTGGGGCAGACTTCACATGTCTTTCGTAAATTTGCTAGGTTCTCTCAGACATGCAGGCTTACTCACGATGTTTTACTTCACTGTAAGAGAAGTAATAACCGTATTGGAAATGATTCGCATATGAAAATATCAGTGGTGGGAGACCCGGGACTTAGAACGGCTTCTCTCCGTTTCCTAAGCAAGCGCGTTACCACTGGGCTACCACTGCCTTCATACTTCATACTAATATTAAATATATAAAAGTGGTTGTTTCTATTACTGTCCATATTCCCATTAACCTGGGAATAGATTTTAATGAAATTTAGTAAGATAATTGATTGCATCATGATCACGGACATAGGTTACCTTAATCACTCACTCTCACCCTCCGTATTACGCAAGCGGAGACGTGAACAAAATAGTATAAAATAATTTTAATAACAATTGATTAAACTTAAGTTATTGAGTGAAGCCATCAAAGCTTTAAGCTTATCAAAGGTAAAATACGTCAAAACTATCTAAGCTTAAAGCTTATGCATATCCTTTGCGAGTAAATAGCTTACTCCTAAACTCCTTTTAAACCTTGGTGACTTTAAAATGTTTGTACGTCGCATCGCGTTACGTGACCGTGTAAAATATGAATAGAAACATGCAACATTCATAGCATAGATAAATAACTAGAATGTCGGCTCATTGATAAGGAAAAGTCTTTTTATTGAGTCTTTATACCGATTTTATCCGCTGCGTTTTTTTTATTTAGATATCGAACCCTCCCCTATCATCGTAGTTTAATATGCGTAATATAAAAGCTTAAAGCTTTATCACTTTAAGCAAGCTTTTATAACTTCTGCTTTTAAGTGCGGGCTAATTTTCTAACCAAATGGGTTTTCCCTCGACTAGAAACGCCTATTTTTAGAAACGGCGTTTTCATAACACTTAGATGCAGTGTGTAGGTTTATATAAGGGTGATGTGGCGTACCTAACAAATTTGGCTTACTAGTTTTTTGTATTAACGCGAACCCATTTGCAATTCAACCTTCCGCCGACATAAAATAACAACAGAAGTTTTGATTCGAACCCTTGATTCGATTAGGCCTAACACTTAACACTTTAGATGTTATTGTAATGTGTTAGTGTTATGTTATTTCACCAGTGTTATGTACTATGGCTTATTCCCTACGCACTGAAAAGAGGTTGTAAAAGTTGTAGTTTTTACGTACTAACTATATTGTGATAAAGAAAAGATTTGCTGTATAATTTAATATATATCCGGTATATTTAACGACGACTCGTTTGGCTCAGGTTGTAGTGACCCTATCTGTTGTGTCGGCGGTCGCGGGTTCGAATCCCGCTGGGGGCATTCATTGGTGTGATGAGCACGAATGTTTGTACTCCAGTCATGGGTGTTTATATTTATAATATGTATGTATTTAAAGTTATATATGTGTAGAGTATCAACTATGTGGTATCCATAACACAAACCTCATAGCTTACCATGAAACTAGATGGTGCTGTGGGTTAATGTCCCAACAAAAAAATTTGTTAAAACTCATAAAATCATGAAAATTTGTTGAGAAACGTCAAAGTTACAATCAAAATTCGTAAATTTTATCAAACTTAATTGGATTTAACAGAAGACAGAATGCTTAGAAAACCAATCGAAGTGAAATCACTCAGTAAAGTTTACAAACTTGTGTTTTTTGTTGAACACAGCTTTTCTTGACTTTCCTTCAAAGAAAATTGTTCGTTTAATATTCCAGTGTTTTTTGCCAGACCTTTATTTCTACAATGATATTATTGGTGTTATATTTTGTTTTAAATTGTTAGAGAGTTATAAATTATCTTTCGCTAGTTTTTGCCCGCTGCTCTCCTCACGCGATATAACGTATCGCTTAGGTATATGAAGTTTAGTCACGGCAACACTTGTTTATTTTGAATGAAAAGCAGCTTATGGCTTCTCGTGCTAATGCTTCTTTCTTTAATCTGTTTTTACTGATACTGCGAAGGAAAATGCACATTTTTTTGATGAAGATTTTGCGTAAAGTAAATAAATTCAATCAAAAATACCTCCATTTAATTTGTTTTAAAAATATGTGTTTTTTTATACACATATCTATTTATTTGCTACCAAACATAGATTGCGACTACTATACTAGAGACATGTATTAATTTTTAGGCAAAATTTAAACTTTGTAGAGCTTTTATTATGCAAAGTAAAAAGTTTTGCATCCTCTGAAAATTCATAGGTGGGTCTGATTAAAGTTTATTTATGCGGAACCACTCTGCATTGTCGTGTGTTTACTTTTGCCACGGGCTATTTACTGCGTTACATTTTAATTTTTTTTTCTGCACCCCAATGCAGATGTTAGTGTATTTCTTTACTTAAGATAATTCAAAGTATAATTTTGAACAATTTCAACAAAACTAGCAGTTTGCTATTAATTTGCTTGAGTTTTTCCAACATACCGCATGTCTTTTGCAAACCATGCCGCGATATTTTACAACATAAATAGTTACTGTTAATATCTTAATATAATTTATCATAACGAATTAAATGTTAGAACCTAAGTAATTAAATATTTCATTATAACTAACCATGTGGATTGGTGGAATTCTGGTTGTAAGCGTACAGACATATATAGATAGATAGATATCATACTGTTTTTAAATTCTAGTATATAATATTAAACTAGCGACTCACCATCGCTTCGCTCGGGTTCGTCCCTATGTATATATTTATAATATATATAGTTTTACAATAATATATGGAAGTCTGCCCGATTTGTTGACATTTATGATTACCTACTGCTACTGCTCCCTTGGGTAATAGCATGACGATATACAGCCTATAGCCTTCCTCAATAAATGGGCTATGTTATGCAAAAATAATTTTTCAAATCGGTTCAGTAGTTCCTGAGATTAGCGCGTTCAACAAAACTCTGCCTCTTTATAATATTAGTATAGATTAGTGAAAATTGTACCTCATAAATTTAGTAATGACCGAGTTTTATACAAAAATACATAAATGAAAAAGTTTTTATCAAAAAACGAAATATACGTAATAAAGAATATATAACTTCAAGTTTAGAAATTATATTATCTTCTTTAATACTTGCACCGTCCTATAGACTTAAAACGTATCAAAAACCAATAACCCAGGCTCACAAGACTGGCGACTGTAGCCCTCCGCTGAAACGTTATTGCTTAATTATTAAACTTCAAGCTCTAAGTGGCTCTCTTCTAACCTCCTTAAGCCCTCCTTAATCACACCTTTTAGACTCTGTAGTAAAATTAAATTTTATGTTTCCCTTAAAATTCACAAAACAATGTTAGTAGTAGTAGCTTGAGTTCTTGAATCGGAAATTAATCACTTCGAAATGTATGTAGATGTTTTATTACTTTTTAAAGTGAAACTTCTTTAGAATCATTGTGATTTGAAACTCGATGAAACGAAAAAGAGACAACACATAAATATATAGGATTAAGCCGGCAAGAGAATGAGATAGAATACATTGTCATGTTGCCATGGTAACCGTTGTTATTATCTGACAAACATATAATATTATATTCTTTCCGTGTATGATATTCTATAAATATATGATTGTAATATGCCTAATATGCCTTATTTAATTATTGATTTGTTTTAATTTAATTGCGATATTTGCCAAAGAAGTTTTACTTCAACCGCGCGTAGTTACACCCACCCATTTTAGTTTTTTTTACATAGAAGTCACTTAGAACAGTCGACGTATACTCTCTGTAAAAGCATAGTGACGACTTATTTCAGTAGCTGAGTACTATATTCCAGCACTAGTTCCACTATCACTACTTTTCACTTGTTCGTATTTTTTCTCAATCTTCAATTAATTTCAATTTCTTGCTAATTTTATTAGAAGTTTTGAACATGTTCTGGTAACGTCAATTTTATTTGTGGGAAGAGTTCTCTTTCATACTTATGGAAATTTCACATTAACTATCCTTGTTCTTGAATTGCCTTTACAAATATCTGTTCTAATTCCCACTACGCAACTATATATATTTTATTCAGGCCAATTGTTTAGACAAAGATTCTACTTAGCACTGTCTAGTTCTCCGCTTTATCAGAATAAGCATGACCCGTGGTAAATATGTGAGCTAGAAGAAAAGAAAGTTCAAGTAAACTTTTGTATCTATTCGATAAAATAATTCGGAATATATAATTTATATGTGTTTTGAAGAAGTGGTCTGTGAGCATTGTGCCGTATTGAATCGTTATGGTGGTCAATTATAATGATTCAGAAAGGGTTAACTGTAGAAAATATATTAAGTCGATTTTTTTATTATCATAGAAGTAACTCGTTTACAGGAAGTAAGAACAGGCGACTAGTTTGAAAAAAATTACTCAAAAAAAGTCTTAGTAAAACTGACAAAAGAAACTCAATGTAACTATCGATCGCATCGCATATTATATTAATTGTAGTTTTAAATTTCTAAGCCAAAACTATTTGAAGAGTCATATATGTTTTCTTTACACTGATAAATGAGTATTATCGATGTAGGATACAGGATAGCACCGATCTTTCGATCCTTCATGTGTTACATCCAATATGTTACTCACTCGACCATTAATTTATCTAAGAAACGACGTGTATCGTGAACTGATAGTGTACTTGAAATAATATATGGTACATTGGTTTATATACTGTTGTATTATCCAGGAGTAATTTTGATATCAGAAAGCTTCAGGTTCGAATTCTGTGTGTATTTCCCAAAAACCCTTCTGTTATTAACAAAGATGGATAATATTTAAAGTACCTGGGCGACCGAGCTTCCCTCGGAATTTCTGGCCAAAGTACAATTTTCTTTTTAATTTGACTTAAAAACAAAAAAAAAACTAAAAACTTGAATAAATGCAAAAAAACAAAACAAAAGTATAAACTTTTTATCCGACCGGAATTCGAACCCGGACTTCTCATATATTTTTCAATTTCTATTCTTTAGCGATTTTAGAATTAAATCCTGTATAAGCTCCTGGAATAGATAACTTTTTGAATATTCCCAACACGTTATCCCAAGCTCTATACAACCAATTTCATAAAATAATATTTTTCTTTCGATAAAAAAGCGTATTAAAATGAATTATGCTGTGAATTTAAAACGCTTCTCTTCCGCTCAGTAGTTTTTAATTGCGTCGCTTTATTTTAATAAAAAAGTTTTTATTACATTTCGTGTAAGTGTGAGCTCATTAAAGATCTTATAACGAGAGGGCTCGTTAGGACTCAGCGGGGGGAGACCCTCGGGCACGGGTTGTGGGGGAACCCCTTTGGGGTGGGTGAGACAGAGTATGGAGAAGCTACTCTATGTGGGCCATCCTTTGTTTGTCCATGGGAGCCATACACAATGGTCTTGCGCTTACATATTTTAATTGCTCTCTTTGAACTGTCGTGCTTAAAGTTTACAGAGTGGACTTAGTTATTGGTGGAATGTGTGCGGTAATTTGATTTTGTAAAATGCTCTTTTGTTTGCTTTATTTAACCAACGTAAAAAAAGAAAGATTCTCTATTTTTCTTTTTATATATATACAGGCTATAGTTTTATGGTAGCGAATATTTTAGAAAATTAACGTATTGAAATAAATGAAAGATTTTATGATCCATTCACTGGAGTAAATAAATTACAAAATGACACTTACGAGAAGATACTGGCATGATATTAGCAATGATCTTATTTCAAATTAGCCAATTGTATATAAGTATCCAGTGTCTTTAAAGACTCGCCAAAGCTAAGGTGAGTCATTGAGTCCTTCAAATTTTAAAGGAGCTATCTATCAGCCAATATATAAAATAAGAGTACCTTTATGTAATACATGGAAACGTATTTCTCACGTATCAATAACGTAAATGGAAACAAACATATAAAATTCACCCTTTCAATATAAATGAATGTTTAAATCGAATTCTTCGCGGCATATCAAGACCGCTATCAATCATGGGATCGCTTCCCTGCGGCTATTGTCTCTTGTGGGTACAATTATTTGTGAATGAAGCCGATAACTCCACTGAATCCCATTTCGTCGATCCTCTACAGCTTTACTGTAATTCAGGCTATATACTATTAACATCTATATATACTAAAGTCTTTGTCTACATTTGACCTATGAAAGTTTGTGGATTTGCATGTTAGAGTTCTGAAACTATTAATTGGATCCAAAAAAAACTATTTCGCTCTTCCGTGTCACATGGGCTTTTTTATCTCAATATATGTACATCTCCGCTCGGAGTGTAGTTAAGAGGTTAGAATATTGCACTCTATTGGCTTGTGGGTTCGATTTCTGCTAGAATTTGTAATAAGCAATGTATTCTACTTCTGTTCTACTGCTGGGTACGGGCCTTCCTTCAATACGAGGGGGACCTGGCTATAGTCCACCACGCTGGCCAAGTTCGGGAGGACTGAGCATGTCTTTCGAAAACTGGCTAAGTTCTCTCAGACATGCAGGTTTCCTCACGATGCTTTCCTTTACCGTAAGGAAAATGGTAATTATGTTGGAAATAATTCGCACATGAAACTATCAAATGTGCGAGACCCAGGATTTGAAACCGCTTCAGTCGGTTTCCCAAGCGCGCGTGTTACCACTGGGCTATCACTGCCGAGTATCCAATAGGCAATACAAATATTTATTTACCTTCTAAATTACTCATCTGTTACCTCGTACAGTACGTAGAGCGGTTAATTTTTGATCCTGATCTTTTTCCATAGTGTTGATTTCTTTCTCGTATTACGCACAATGCCTTTTTAAAATGTAATAGGAAATATAACAAAAAATGAAATTTTCCGCATATGTTTTTTTATAGATACTGTATGTCATGCGTAGATGGTTAATTTCATAGAGATGGTCTTATGTATACAGAAATTTATGAAAATATTATATTATTAGATTATATGTTGATTAGACTATTAATAGTGATGCTATTAACAATTTGAAATATGCATTATAATATAATACGAATTATTTTTAAATATAATTCAAATGTCATTTAATACTTTCTTAGATTTAAGCGAATATTTAACATTTTAAATTTAATTTAAAAAATATTTTTATTTAAAATGTCAAACATCACTATTTAAATATCTATCTCTCTATTTAATATATACATTGTATATAATAAAATGTTAAAGTTTCGTCTCTTTTGCCGTAATTTTCTTTGTCAAAAATAGATTCGATGAAGAGCTCAATCGATCTACGACAATGCTACGGCGTAGTGTCGTAGCTCAGAATTCGTTACTGATAATATTTGTAGAAGATATAGACTTTATATTATATTTATGATTAACTTGATTGTTGTTAATGCAAAACTAGTTTGCCTCTACGCCCTTTTTTATTCCATGTCCTTTGTTTTTTATATTTTTGCTACTGCCAGGGCTGATAATGAGGAATACATAAAATAATTTTAAATGCTATAGCTTCCTAACAGCAAAATTTAACATAAAAGACAATATTGACTAAGCAGTAGTAGTATTCTCTCTTATTTATAAATTGTTGTTTTTCAGAAAATAATCAAAAATAACAGTATTATTGCTTGATACTTGAAGCGTGATGCTTTAATACCGTGCAAAGTTCCCATGGGACTAAACTTATGACGTACCGGTTTAGCTAGTGGTTTTCTCTATGTATTTCCTCCCAAGCGTACGTGACGCGAAAGCTGCTTCATTTCACTCTGGGAATAAAGTTACTTTTGATAGCTTTAAAGTATGGCAAATGTTTGAAGCAGCATTTTGTGGCTTTCTAAAGTCATTAGGGATCGGCTTCGTCATTGGTAAAAATTTTAGTAATTATACCTTTAATATGTAGTCAAATTGTTAAATAAGTAAAAAAATAACGCCCTCATAATCTATGCGAAAGTTTGCAGAAAAAGAAGAATTTCAATTTAAACCGTAATGTTTTTCAAAATATATTTATTTATATTATACGTTTGACACGAATAAGAATCGAATTCACATAACACAATTGGTAGTGCCTATTAGATATTACTGACTTATTTTATGACGATTTTCTGTACAAGTTTTGTACTTTGTAATATTGTCTTTGTAATTTGTATTAATATTAAAATCTTGTTTTTGGTCACGGCGTGGTCGCCGTCATCCTACTTAGGCTAACCAAATATGGAGTACATATTATAATACCGCAGCTGTATTTGGCTGTACTTTGGAGTACTAAAATGCTGTCAGGTAAAGCTTATAAATTTCCTACACCAAGTCAAAGCCACAATAAAACACCCATATAAGTTAGACTTCAGACCAATAAGGCAATTCACTGATAATATTCCAAAAGCTGTACGAATATTCTATTTTATTATTAATTTTGAACATCCCTTCTGTCGGGCGCCTAATCACAGTACCCGTTTGTAAGTTTCATCTTACTCAACTTATCAACTTGTAGTGACTATTACAGTTGAAAGCTTGTTTGCGAAGCTTTCACCCGTTGTTGCCTATTAGAAGTTACAGGTAACACGATGTCGTACAGTCGCTTTAATTAAGTCGTATAGACGTCAGTCAAATTAAGCTTTAAAGTGATCATATTTTATGATATTTTAATTTTTGGATTTCTCTTAGTCCGGAATAGGTAAGTATTAAAACATATAATTAAAATGTGAGAAAGAAAGATTTTTTCTTTTTATATCTATTTAAAACGTACCTAGCGACGAACCCGAGCGAAGCGAGGGTGAGCCGCTAGTATTTGAAAAAAGTTGAATAAGTTGTTTTTAAGATATTATATAATATTTTTGTAACAATTTTGCATATGTACTCATATTTGAGCAGCTATCGTAGTAAACGATCACCTTTAACAATTATTGAGAATATTTGACATTTTATATGAAACTATCTATTTGGTTTTTTTCGCGGATTTAGAATTCAAAACGTCGGGAATCAAAAATCAAAATAAATCCGTGAAAAAATCCGAAAATTGAATTTTATTTAAAAAGCCATGGATTTTATATAGTTTTGATGGGAGTATTTGACAGTGAAATGTTTAAAATAATTAATCGTTGACAATGACGATAAAAAAGAGGTTTTCTTATTAAAACATCTGTTCCTCTTAAAATTATTTAAACTATATATTATAAATAGCGGCTAATCCTCGTTCTGCTTGGGTTTGCCTCTATAAAAACAAAAGCAAATAAATATACAGCCTATGTGCTATTCCAGACTATAATCTATCTCTGTACCAAATTTCATCCAGACCCGTTCAGCCGTTCTAGCGTGAAAGAGTAACAAACATCCATACATACTCACAAACTTTCGTGAACAGAATTGCAAAAACAAACTAGTTAAACACACTTTGTCATTTTAACTTTTAATTCCACAGATGCAGAAACTCGAAAAGTACACAAAATTTAACATACAAAATACGGGAGCAGCTTTTTGGGCTGATGGCTGTTTGTCGCGTCAATCGAGGGACGAGGGCCCTTAACTTTGTTGCCTCATAATAGTTCACGTGTTTTATTCCCTTTGAATTTTTCAAACCTCCACTGCACTAACTATAAGTTTAAAAGGTCTAAGTTACTTTTTGATAAATATTTCAACCGCGCAGGGTTAAACTTTTGTTAACTGTGGTCAATTTTGGAATTACGAAGAGTGTTGTTAAATAGGTATTTATTATTGTCAAAATCCATTTTTGAAGCTATGCATTAAATTATTATTTTGAATTTCTTTATAATAATGTATATATTTATATGTTTAGAGTTTATATAACTCTTCACTTCTTTCGCTTAATAACAATGTGGCGGCTTTTAAAAACTCATACAGTTTTCTAAATAAACTAGCACATTGTATAGATGTGTACGGACACATACATACATAGGTCACTGCCATGGACGGGCGGACATGACTTGTACAGTTATAATTAAGTGTACATTTGATTTTTGAATGTAGAAGTATATTTTTTATTTTTTCTTATATAAGGGTAAAATAAAATAATTTATATATTTTAATAAAAAGTTCTAAACAACTGTTGTTAGCAAACTGAGTTAGCAATTAATTAAAGCAAACCAGCCAAATGACCAACGCGCTCGTGCTCGCCACCTGTCAATCACAATGGTACTTGTTCAAACATTTTTAAACGTGAAAATTACATTTTTATACGTTCAAAGGACATTGCAAAAAAAGGTTTAATACTTTTTTGTTTACTATTAATATTAAATCTGCATGAAAATTCCATAGCAATGTGGATTCCACGAAAAATCATATAAAGATTTTTGTCTATGTTTTTTATATACGTCTGTACTTTGAGCAATATCCAAGTAATTAAGACTGGTGTGAGTTTTTTTTATTGTCTAGCACAGAATCACAGTTATATTATTTTATGCATTGCTTTCTTGTCTTATCAAGCAATAAATCATTCTGTAATCATTACTTGGCACGTATAATTTTGCGGCTACTTTCCATTTGTAACAACTACATTATTACTTTTGAAAGTTTAGAACCTCTGCCTATCTCGTGACTGTGTTTGCTGTAAGGCAGTAGAAACTTCGATAATAAAAGTATACATTGAAACATATAGTTTCATTTAAAATATTCAATATTCACGTAAATCTGAGGAAGTTTAAATCAATAAAGTTATGTATTAAAGCAAGACAATGTCTTGAATATCGAATCCGTAAAAAAAACGGAAGTTAATTTAACCACGATTGACAGCACAAAGTAAACGAAAAAGTTTAATAAATATGGCTGCCATAACCAAATTCGTAACGGCGAGAGTTTGCAAGTAAGTCAATCTGACACAGGTTATTATCCCGAACAAATATCCCCGGGTTACTTTATACCGTCTCAAAAAGCTAAAGAACCAACACAATTTAAAAGATATTATGTAAAACAAAGTCCGACGTAACCTTTTCGTAATTTTCTCTAAAAGATTTATAATTTTCGCACGAAAAATGAAAAACGGAAAAATTTATGCTATACTAGAATTTTCTCGCAGTTCTGCCTCGTGTCCCTATTATATATGTATCATTATATATGTTAATATATTATAGCCTATATGTTACTCATATACAAGCTGTATAGGTGTCAAGTTTCATTAAAATCCGTTTAGTAGTTTTAGCGTGAGAGAGTAACAAACATATGTATATCCATTCATTCAAGTTTACAAAGATAACTTTCTCATTGCTATTGACTGGTCGAATCGCGAATGCTATTTAAATTGGATCTGTCACACGGTCACGATCACCAAGCTTAATCGAAGCTTTTTGTGAGTTGAAATAATGTATATTCACATATGTACATACTCGTATGTTCTTATATTATATACTGTACGAGTAATTGTTGTACAAATAGAATTCATTCTATTTTCTTTTGTGTGTATATAGTCCTTTTACAATAAATACAAAATAAGGTAGAGCAATCTTTGTCCTTTTTATTGATAAAAAGGCGAAAGTGGGTTTTTTGACCTTCGTTCATGCAATAAAGAAGAAATGAATCGGCTTGATTTTTCTTATTATAATACTTTAAGGGCCGAAGGGTTGCGAAGTTACTTTTAATTCCGGTACGTCGAGATTTCGTGGTATTAAGAGCGCTATCTATACGAAAACTCAATTTTCTTAAGTGACTCGCCATTTTGTTATATTTTCCATAATTTCAAGTATAATTAAAATTGTAAATGCAATGTTAGACAGAAAACTCTAATAAGTATTAAATAAAAAAAAAAATAGCGCAGCGAAAATCTCGAAGTATATATAAGTTTTGTTTTCGAATATTTGCATCTTTTATTGCTTCCCGTCGTGCCTTTATACGTCGAACGTGATGAGAAGTCGATATACTCGTAGACGTGCTACGAGATACACAACGTTCCTTTGTTCCAACATTATTCTATGTACGCTGTACATTGTCTCTTGAAACTAGATAAATCTTTCAGATATTGAGATAGTCGTTAATATATATCTTCGATATATTTACAATTGCTATGATTAAAACTTTTAAGTTTAAACTTTCCCACTTGTTTAGATTAGGCTCGTTAGATCTTTTTTTTGTTTCAAACCCAGAACCCCCAATAAGATTAGTGTTTTTAATTTGGTGTAGATAGTGGAAAATGGTGGTGCAGTGATTTTGAATTTGGTGACGGCTTCGAAACGAAAATTGTAGGTGTCGGAGTGTATCAGAAGAATTGGAAGTGTCAAAATGACGTGTATTTTTCTCCCAAAATACTGGCTCTACACGAAAAATTTATTGAACAAAAAATTACAATTTTGTCATGGCCTACAACTTATCTATTAAATATTTTCCTCTAAACTTGAAAAACATTTTTTTTTATCTTTATTTTTATAGAGGGTTTTTTCACACTTGAAAAACATTAAAAAAATCATTCTTTTCTAGATTTGATCTTAAAAATGAAATATGCGCTCATTTTGTCTATCATATCGTTATCAGCACGTCGAAATACATATATGTACCTCAGATCAATTGGAGGTATGTGTTATTCGGAAGCTTATCCAAGAAACGTTATCAGCTATTTCATAGCTCAATGTTTCATTTCTTATATAGTAACGTACACTCACGCGGCCAATTGAGCTTTAGTTCTATTTGTGTCTTATAATAGCTGATAGAGATCGCAAGTTGTCAGTTATTGGTTATTTTGTTTTGAAAGGTAATGGTGGTATGATCTCATTCAACCTAGAACATACGTAGATACCCTAGGTATCTACCTAGAACGATGCCTAGGGTATCATAGTTTATGTGAGATTGGAACTAGTCACAAAAAAGGTGAAGTTAGATATGAATATACATAAATGCATTAGTTTAGCTTTACATACAAGAATATGCTTATATACAAGAAAGTACAAGAATATACTTATATACAAGAAGTTTGTTTGTTCCAGTAAATAATACCTGAGATTGTATTTTTATTTCTAAAAGGAAACCATTCACACTAGTACTTGATATTCATTTCAATTTAATAGCTCTATCCGTTGCTGATAAAAAGGGGTTTAACGACGGACGTAAAACGAAGTGATGGGACCTTTATAGGCTCCTATTATTTTCCCTTGAAGATGTAAAATCCAAAAAAGTAAATATGTAACGATCTCGGATCAACTTCGAAATTATAAACAGATTTATCTCCCATTTAGTATATAAATATATATTAAGAAAATCATTATACTTTAATAAAGATACTTTTTTTTGCGTGAAACATAAATATATTGAAACCTAATTACATCAGTGTATTTCGGAGTCTGATTTTAAATGGCGGTGTGTTTAAAGACCCCCCAGGGGTCATTCGCCAATTCGCTCCTTGGCTCAACAGCTGAGCCCTTGTAATGAGTTATTATGGCCAGATGTTTACATTCTCCGATATTTTACAGCTAATTTGTTAGCTTTCCTTTATTTACATTTTCGAATAAGCTTTTATAAGAGCTTTTAAGATAAATACACCTCTTTATAATCATACGTTTTCCTTGCGTAGTCGATATTAGAAACAGAGGGATCTAGATATAACATAATTTCTTGTTCTTTTTCTGTATTGACATGTAGCGTTTAACAACATAGGACTAGAACTGTTAAAAACATATGACTAGAAGGTAAAAGCTTTCCAATTATTATTGAAACATTTGAAAAAGGCGCTTTATTCTTAAAAATACTTAAGCCCATCATATATTTTGTACTCTGATTAATAATACGTATACTCAAAGCCTTTTCGAAGCTTTAAGCGTACCCCAGCAGTAGTTCTCACTCCTATAAGATGTACTAATAGCAAATGGAGGAACTTAACTACGTAAGGGTTGGTCGTAAAATGTTATACTTCCTTCATTTTCAACTAAAAATACTTGTTATAAAGCTGTGGTTTAACACTTATTACATTTTGTGACTCTGTAATATACAATTTTTACTTCTTAAATTGGCTTGTTATTGCCACTTTTTCAAAATTAAATAATTTTATTAATACAAGCGTCTATTCTGGTATAGCAGATTTGATACTCGTCTAAGTTATGGTCTCGAGTGTTCTTACAGTCTTTAGTGAGTGTCTTGTAGAGAAAAAAAATGTATATTTTAAGGCCCCGCTTGAAGCTTCTTCTCAAATAGCAGTAAAAATAGTACAAACCTCTCTTATTATTGTCATGATTTTTGTTATAAGATATGTTATGTTAAAATGTTTTTATTTAATTGTTAAAATGTGTTGCTTTTTAATTCTTTTGAAAGCTTTCAGCGACGTTTCTCTTCGAAATGTGAGCTTTTATTTAGAAACCAGAGCAAAACAAAAGATAGCATACATTTTATCACTGCAGTAAAGAGATTTGCAAAGAGTGCAAACGATAAAAGCTCTAACATAACATTGGACCCTAACAACTTGAGCTTATTCCGACGAGATACGAGTAGTAAAACTAAAATCGTTTCACCCAAAGTAATAAAGCAGATTGTTTATTAGAACACGTTGGCGCGGCAGGTACATAGGTACGTTGTCAATTTGTATATAATACATATAAATATGTAAGAGAATTTAGAAATCAAGCTATTTAAAAATCAAATTAAAATTTATATTAAAAATGATTCATTTACTCGATTAAATTATTTATATATTTCTCTTAAGAATATACGTAGATATTGCCAAAGTAAAATAATAATAAAAATTGATACACAAGTTTTTGAAAAAAAAAAATGATTGATACGGTTGTAACCGTGCAGCAGAGAAAATAGCCATCTTCTTTTGTTGCACATTTTTTACAAATTAAAGAGCAAGTGACTGTAATTCTCTCTGTAGTGGTATATACCACCCACCTAGTAGTGTGTATACCACCTATGTAATACATAATAGTAATAAAGGGATATTGTAACGAGACAGTCGTTTGTTTATATTGGTCCCATCACCACACTCTCGTTTGTATATCAGGTTGACTTGTGTTTATTATGATAAACTAGAAATTTGAAAATATATAGCGATTGTAGAATACAGTATTGTTTTAGCCTTCAGTACCTATAGATAAGGTATTGTCAGCGTTGCATACATAAGTAGATCCGACAGGCTTCTTTGTTTACAGCACCACTAGCTCCCATAAGTAACCGGTATGGGGCAGAGATAATCCGCAGCTTTGGCGTGTTTCCAGGTTTCTGAATTGTTATTACATACTATTATAGGTTATACTGCAGTCTGCATTTGTTTTCACTTGGGTGGGACTGTTGAAAGATTCTCGTCTTAATTATTAAGTTTCCTCTGAAAGTGAGCTTTAAGCTTGCTAAATGTATTTTGAGTTTTTTTTGTTCATACTTTATATGAGTATCAACCACATTTTATGAAAGTGGTCTACGTGTTTACGTCTTATATTTTCTTTTAATCTGTAATTAATATTGTTAGATAAAACTATTTTTTGAAAATTTTCGTAATATTTAAAATAAAAATAAGAATTGGTTATTGATTCCCGACCAATAATCAAAATAAAACCGCAAAAAAATCCAAAAAGAAAGGTTTATTTAAAATGTCAAATATTTGCGTAAATCTAAGAAAGTATTCCGCAAAGGTATGTTTAACATATCTAATTGGGCATTTTAAGCAAAAGATAGCTGAAAATATACTTATAGCTGAAATTTGTTATAATAAATACCTATTTAGAAAGTAATAATGACAGCACTTAATGCGTAATCATTTAAAACGTATCGGTCTGAAAGATCCATTTGTCTGAGATAACGAGCTCGATCGCTTGATTGATGAGAGTATTGATGGCGGCCGATATCCAACGTTTGGTATTTTATATTAGACATAAGAAAAATGATGGTTTGCATCCCACATAATATATATTGTACATTCTTTCTAGATAAATTATTTTCTTTATTGACGTTATAAATGAAACGTATTTGAGAGTTACAACAAACAGTTCTTCAGACTCCATTTTACGTTTTAAATTATTATTACTATTATGTATCTTATTGTATTGATAGTATTTTTGGAGCGTTTTATCATCTCATGGCATTTCTTACCACACAGTTTGATTTTACTGAAAAAAATATGGTTATATACTTTAAAAGTGTTTAATCTCTAATAAAAAAATCCTTATTCTTCCTCGTTAATTTTACACATAATTTTTAACCGTTATATAGTTGTTTTGTTATATAGAATTAGTCGATAAAAGTGAATTTCTTATCTAAATAATTCTGATTCTATAAAGATAAAGCACTCGTAGTATACTCGAACGATTAATAACAACAAAACCGGTGACACCTACAGTTTACAGCTTCTCCGTAGCAATGCAGTTACGTAGCTCCGTAGAGATTACAACGTCACAGCAAGACACGCGTTGGTGCTACGCCGTAGACGCTCTACGAATATATACGGCGTTAAAGTTTTGTTTCGATGATAGAGGAAACTCTCTTAATATAGTATTAGTTATTTGCCATGACAATATTGATACTATAATAACTTAATAGTAAAATATGTATGTATGGTATGTTTTAATTTTTGCAATATAGGAATAACATTTTTCAGTATAATTATCTCTACGCCGTAGTTGTTCTACGAAGTATATTTTAACTTTTTTTTATGTGTTGTAATTATAAGAGTAACAAGATGGAAAGGTTTGTTTGTATTTTTGAAATTAATTCTTCATTTTAACAACATTGGAGGTGTGGTTTTTATAGTATTTTTTGTAAAATTCTAATCAATAATCAGGCTGTCCAAGAAAAAAAGTTGATATCATAAAGAAATTATAATTAAATATTAAATTCAAATTTCTTGAGAAATAGTAAAATAAACAAAATACCGTAGCAAAACCGCAGCACACCAGTGAAAAATAATAAAAATTAAAAAATAAAAATTAATGAAATGAGCTACTATTAAACAAATGCCTGTTATTAAAACTTCAATCAGAAATTACTATTACAAGGTAATAAATACTCGTATCGGATTGTGTTGTCATGATTTTAGTGCCTATCTATTTTATGCATTAAAATAATCGTTTTAAATGATATTATTTTATTAATAATATCAACAAATGTTACATTCATATTTATATGTACATAAAGGTACATTAACGACCATACAATACGCCTTTTGTTTTATATTTAACAATCTTTTCTTTAACACTGGGAAATGAATTTACGCATATCACCTGTATATATACGGTGGTTATGTGAAATTCACCGGCTTGAAATGCTAGTACTACCCATTATTTCATCAGTCATTTTTGATTAGTTAACAAACGAATTAACCTTAAGAATGATAAAATGTCCAAAAAATTTTTTGTAATCAGATGGCTAGCTAATTTTAAGTATTTTCCACCTCGCTATCTTTGAACGTAAACTTACGAAGCTGATAACTTTAAGTATAAAAATATGGCTCATGAAGATTCACTTGCAAAAGAAAACAATCATCAGAATCAAAAATAAAACAAACTCGCGAAAAAATCCAAAAAGATAGTTTTATTGACGAAGAAAGTATTACAACACTACTATTATAAATGCAAAAGTTTGTATGTTTATTATTCTTGAATATTGAAACGGCCGGCGGATTTGGATGAAATTTAATACACAGACACAATATGACCTGGAGTGACACGAAGGCTGCTGGTACTAATAAAACATGCCAAAAAGTAACGCTGCCTGTATATAATATTATAAACACAAAGCACATTGTTAAAACTAAGTTTTGCTGGGCTTATATAATAATTACGCTAAGTTTAAAACTATTCACCTCTACGTCTCATTGGTAACTTAAATAGAAATAACCTTTCGAGTAAGTTTTCGAAGCAGACTTATGAAGTCCCGAACCCGTCCGCCGCACAAATTGGTCCTTGCCTCCAAGCTTTCACCTGTGTAAATCTTCAGTCACCCACAATAATTTTCAAGTCAATTTTATTGTATATTTTTTTGTTATTCAAACAACTTTTTCGGTTCTTTAGCTTATTTATACTAGCAAATACTGGTATGAAAAATATATGTATATTCATCACAGCGTATTTTACACAAGGTAACATACACATAAAATTTGTATTTTACGTACTTAGGTGTTTATTTGAATCACTCTAGTTGAGACCAACGCAAGCTATCTACCCTCACTTCTATCTACAGTACAGTATCTAACCGTAGCCCATCTGTTACTCCAGGACATAGTCCAGCCGTCTCATCGCGAAGAAGTAATAACTAAGTATACACACATATATCTATCGTTAATTACTACGTTCTCTACCCACTTAGCAATGATAAATAATATTAAATACGCACAAAAATACATTTAATGGTATCGAATTGTCGATGCGAGTAGATTCGGACAGTCCAGACTTTATCAATTTTTAACTCTTATCGCAGAACTCTGCATGAAAAAGACAGAGCAAACCGCATGCTGTGTTTTTTTCTATCTCATTCATGCTAGTTAATATAAAATTAATTAAACGCGGTGTTACGCCAGTTCTACCCGAATCTTATACTTTGTTATCAATAAGCCCATACTGAAAGCATTTTGAGTCGAGCTTTGTGAGTTGTGACAGATTGTTTGATGTCTCGCTTTATATTTATAAGTAAATACGTTTGCGTCTGTAAATATCCAGAAAGTCCTTAGCTATTTCATCTCATGCTATTGATATTATAAATGAGAAATGTTTCAGATTCAGTTTAAACTTGACATATCAAATATAAGTAATTTTATTCACGTGTTTACAATTTAAATTAATAATAATAATTAAAATGTTTCCATTATTTCACTTACGTATGACTATTAAATATAAACTAATATTAAAAATATATTGTTTGTTAGTTTGGTATGTAGAAAATAAATTCCGTAGCTACGAATGTGATTTTTATAAATTGTTTACTAGATATCAATTGGTTTCTATAGAATATTATAGGGTATACAGCATTTCGGATTCTACACAAAAATGGGCCATAAGCTATTACTAGATAAGTTAATAAATTTCTTTACATAAAATATATATTTGAAATACAATAATTAACAACGAAAATACTTCCAGTCTAATTTGTTTAGTTAGAACCTTAAAAAGCACGTAACGCTTGTTAGTGTTTGAAACACAGCACTTCAGCGAGGTGCTTGGGCGAGGACTTCCGGCGGGACTTCCGATTCCAAAGTTAGACTAGCTTTTAAAATTTTAATGTACTTGTTAGGTGTTACGGGTTTTTTGTACATGAGTTTTAATTTTGTTTCGTAAACATGCTTATTTGTAAGCAGATTATATATTATTGCCCCCGGCTCTGCCCGCGTTCAGATGACCAAAAACCAAATTCTTAGGTTTTACATACTAGTATACTCGTACATTGCAGTTTTTGTATTTTTTCTCAGAAATGAGACATTTTCCGGCGGTAAAATGTATCCTATATGTTGACGTGGATAACTAGCTATCGCCATACCAAATTTCATTAAAATCCCTCAAGTGGTTTTTCCGTGATGCGGTAACAGACAGACAGACAGACAAAAATTCTAAAAACTATAGATTCGGCCTATGTATCGATAATAATGTCTATACCAATAAAATTAAAAAAAAAAATTATGTACAGATTCGGCGTAGTTAGAATTTTATTATATGTATAGTTTAATTTCGATACTATATTTTCTTTACAAAGAAACGAGGAAACTTATAACATTCAGTTCTTCATTTTCTTATTTAAATCACACACTATATTATTATTACTGTAGACACAAGTACCTCGTTTTATCGTAATTATACTGAGAACAACAACTCATACAAAAATACCAAAAAACAACACATATACACAATCGAAAATTGTAAATCTTGATAATCCCACCACGACCGCGGACACGCCGGCGTTACAATTAACAATAGATTTCTTAGAAATTTAATTAATTTCTTAGAAATTTACCTAGAGGTGTTAATTATTCGCTTGCAAGTTATTCAATTCAATTCTCTTATTTTTAATGACTTTAACCCATGCCAGTTGAGTTGCAAGTTATAATACGGTGACGGCGTAATATGAATGGCCCATACACATTGTCTGTGCTTTGCATGTTGTAACAACTTCCGCCGAGTAATTATTCTGACCATGGTAATATTTGGTGAGAATCGTCTCAGTCGCCGGTAAATGTTTGCGTAAGTCTATGCAAACAGCCCTTTGCAACGGTAGAAGTTATGTCAGTAAATATCGAGTTGGATGAGCTCGAATTTACTGACATTTCCTCAAAAGCTTCGAATGTAATTGGACTCTTGTGTGAGTTTCTAGAACGTTTGTAAATATTTTGATGTTTGTATTACATTAGAAGCTTAGTGATTTTAAATTAATTGGTAAATCTTTTTTTAACACGCTTCTAGTTGAATTTATACAAAATCAGATAGGTTTGCTTATGAATATTAAGATTAAAAAAGGCTTGGTTTTATCAATCGTGTTCTTTTTGGAAGTACTTTTAGGTTTTTATTTCATCCCGCATTAAGTAAATAATTGTATACCTTCAATTTATTATTCATTTCCTAAGTTATATAAATTTCCTTGTTTGGCTGTTTCAGTCACATACTACTCTGCCTAATTTCTGAAAAAATATATCTAAACATATAGTACTTAAGCGTTGAAAGTCTTAATGGACGTGATAATTGATGAAAGTTTTTGAATTTTGTATAATAAATTAGGCTATTGTTCCACCAAGTGCAATAGATTGTACACAGCTGGTGTCGGTTTGACTCCTGGCTGGGCGCCAAGAAACCATTTCCAACTTGGCATGGCTCGCTATGGATATGCCGCTTCGTATTTCCACTAGTAATACCTGAAAAAACTAACAAAAAACTTTTTAACAAAAAAATAAAAACCGACTTCAAACAAAAGCACTACTTTGCTTTATATGGCCTGGCACCGATTTCGAAAATATTTGATTAGGTATGTATTTAATAGGTAGGCTTTAATTACTTAGCCAAAGCACACCGACTTCGAATATATTTGATTAGGTATGTATAGTAAATGAAAATTACCAATCAGTTATTTTTTACTTTTTAGTGCTTTTGTTTGAAGTCGGTTTTTATTTTTTTGTTAAAAAGTTTTTATTTTTCCCTTTTTAGTGTAGACAGTAGTAGCAAAGTAATAATTCTAACGTATTAGGCTTGTCAAATCAAACAAAACAAGCCCAAACTCAAAGTATCTACTATTAGCCGTTGAAGAGTTCCACCTATCCACCTTCTGGCCTTACCATCAGATCAGGTCAACAATACCGAACTACTGTACTATCAACGAAAATAGAAACACTTGCAAAGTTTCAAGTCAATATGACAATTAGAAGTAGGTTAAATTCATCATTAGCTATTTTTCCACCCTTAGGGGTGGTATTTTTTTTTGAAATTTAAATGGGACCAATCTGGAAGTATACACTTTCAAACAACACAAAAATTGTTCAAATCGGTTAATAAATGACGGAGTTCTGAGGTAACAAACATTAAAAAAAAAACATACAGTCGAATTGAGAACCTCCTCCTTTTTGAAGTCGGTTGAAAATATATAGTATTGTAATAGTAGTATTCATGTGTTTACGCGGACAATTCAGGTAAGGAGCTTAGAATAAAGTAGAATTTATAGCTTTTGACGAAACTCAAAATAAGTTTTGAGATAAAAGTTGCTTATATGAATCAAATAGATAAAATTATTTTAATTCGAAATTCAGATAGGTTATAATTAAATATGACGATAGCCTTTTATCTGTTTATTGAACCTGGACGTCAAAAGGACATCATATTTTATGCGACAATGTCGAAATTGTAAATTGTGCCCAAAAGGCACTCCTAGAAGCTACTAAACAAAATAATAGAATTAAATTGAACTTTACAAAAGGAAGGGCGGTACTGCTTCTTAATTCTATTGAGAAAACCGGGATCTCCAAAAATTAAACTTAGCATAGATTAACAAAAGTACTAATACCGTCATAAGCCGTCGAATACGTATGTCTTTTAATCCAAAATCATTAAATGTGACTCGATTTTAATGCAAACGTGTAGATCGCTACGCTCAACCTTTATTTTTCTAGATCTGCTGGACAGATTAAAATGGAACTTAGCTATATTTAGCATTACGATAATAGTCTTCGAAAAACTCTGAATAGGTTACTGCTGGAGGTCAAAAGGTCTGCGGCTTTGATGGTTATTGCCATTCAACACGCGTTATTTCTATATCGGCAGAAGGAAGAGCTATCAAGATAATATGATCTCTGTGTTATAAAAGGTAGGACTGCAGATATATACAAATAATATATACAAATAAAGTTTCTCATGAATTTTTTACAAACTTTTACAGTCTTTGCTTCATTATAAAAACGCTTGCAAGTCAGCATCTGCAGATCAGGCAAAAGTAAATACAATGACTTGAAATTCTAGTCGAAGAAATGCATATTACAAACTCATTTTAAATGTATCTTCAGACGATACTTATTATCTCAACAAGTTCTTGGTATGACAAAGAACGTCGCGTCTCGTCGCGGTGTTTTAAATTAAAATATTCTAGGCACGTCTGTGTATACTTTAATCACTAGATCTCTGCATCTTGATGTTTGGAACAATGATGTAAATATTTTCTCCTTATTCTTATAAGATTTTGGATAAAATAAATGTTAGCTACATTGTGAAATAAACAAAGGATTCATTCAAATATATGGTGAATATGTTGACAGTTACATAAATGGTGTATGGAAGATGAGTTATTCAAAATGTGGACATAATTTTTATGTTTTATACAAAATAAGCTGGCGTCATTAAAGTGTTTTGTACAAGAACATGCACTTTTCCGTGATCTTTTTTGCTTAATCTAGGAACTTGAAACTTGAAGTAATAAGAATATCGCTCAGATACTATACAAATGCACCGAGATAGAGGAAAGCTTTTAAAGGATTTGTAAAGGAAATTTAAAACAAGTAAGTAAGGATAAAATATATATTGCAAATACGGAAAAATACCAGATTTGGCTTAATAATTAAATTTTTTTCATTTTTTTAGAGATCCTCTAAGAGATAATTCTCTTTAAAGTGCTAAAGATGTGGGCTTCTCCCACAATACAAATCGCACTATTATTATAATTATAAACGTTTGTACGTAAGTTATTCCTTCATCACTCTGTAATATTTCATCGGATTTTAGTCAATTTTTTTTTACTAAAGATGGTTTATACCCTAGATTAAAATATCGTAGACTAATTTTCATTCAATGTAATCATAGCTAGTATGTGTTTAAAAGAACTTAATTTCCAAGATCATTACATGCTACATAGAATATAAGCATTTACTTGCACGTGCAAAGTTCAGTTATACTGTTGTGGGCAGCGAACTGTTCAGAGATGGGGAGTGCTGAAAGTTATTTGGCAAGTACCACCGTGCAAGTGTAAGGCGTGGTCACGACACTTTCGAGATATTCAAAGTTTGCCAGGTTTGAATTATAGTCTGAGGAAATTTTGCCAACTCAATTCTTGACTAATTCGCTTTTCCAGTTGTTCTTAATTAGTTTACTCATATCTATAGATATAGACATAAGCAAAGACAAAACAGCTCAGTGCGATTTTCTCCTGTGTTTATCAACCTATTTCCTTTATTGGTAGCTATTGAAGAGCTTTAGTGTTGTCAATACAAAAAAAACTTTTTAACAAAAAAATAAAAACCGACTTCAAACAAAAGCACTAAAAAGTAAAAAATAACTGATTGGTAGTTTTCATTTACTATACATACCTAATCAAATATTTTTGAAGTCGGTGTGCTTGGGCTAAGTAATTAAAGCCTACCTATTAAATACATACATAATCAAATATTTTCGAAATCGGTGCCAGCCCATACAAAGCCAAAGCCCAAAAAATTTAAATGGGACCAATCTGGAAGTATACCCTTTCAAACGAAACAAAAATTGTCCAAATCGGTTAATAAATGACGAAGTTCTGAGGTAACAAACATAAAAAAAAAACAAAAAAAAATACAGTCGAATTGAGAACCTCCTCCTTTTTGAATTCGGTTGAAAAGTAAAAAAGAGTTGAGTCATACTGTCCATATGGACGGTTTTAGCTGAGTTTGTTTTAAAAGTCATTTTACTAGTATTATATTATATGAAGAATAGGCGAAGTTAGCAAGTTACAAGGCACAAAGGCATAATTCGAAAAGACGTAATTGAGTGTGAAGACGGCGGGCATTCTACTTGGCTGAACATACACCAAATAAATGACTTAGATGGATGAAATCAGACCGTAGCCGACTTGGCATTAAGACCTTGGACAATATGGATTGATTTAGTGAGCGTTAGTAGGGTTTGCTTTATTGTTACGTTCCCGAGTTCAGAGTTAAGAAATTTTACAAAATAAACTGTTGTTAACATGATTGATCTGGTTAAGCAGGCGTGCTCTATATTTACTCGATGTAACCGGGTGTTATTACGTGTTAAAAGTCTACAAAAACATGGGCGGAATACATTTTAGGAAATGTAATATCATCTATTTTAATATTTTTTATTGTCTTGTAAACAATTTACTAAAAGCTACGCAATAACGAGTAGGTAAGGATCGTATATATAATATTTAAACTGTTTTTCTCAAGACAATGTCGGCCTAAGAACAGCAACTGGGGTTTTCTGTCGCGAAATTCCCAGTAATAGTCTGAAATTGGCAAGTTAACGCTGTTACAAGTAGATCTTCCTGCACCTGTTCGTTGTCCGCGAGTGCGCGATTGTCGTTCCATCAGACCATATGATAGGAAAAGCAAATAGAAGATTGTGGTCTCAATGAGTCCGTCGTAGCTGTAATACTATCAGGAGTTTTTGGATAATAAAAATGAATGATAAAGTTTTATATTTTTGAAAACGAAAATTATTTTAGAGTTTACTTTAGAAATGGTTATCTCAAGACATACGAACTTACAAACAAGTGGAATAATGTCATACAGCGTAACGTAAGCCAGCGCTGCACAGAGCTATCGCAGTTTGTGAACCAAATTAGTTAGTACATAGCGGAGCGTGTGGCGGACTGTAGAACACATTAATGCTTAAAGCGCATAAGACGTAGTGACCGAGTCCTTTTCATTCCGAATGTAAGGAAATTTTCTCCACTATATAATTTTGTTGAGATATAGAGTAATATAAATTTCATTTATTAAATCAGTTAGTTTGTAGTGTACTAGTATGTGTAGTTGTGAGAGTGATGTGAGCACTAACGGACTATAGATAACTTTATAATATTATTATATTTTGCATAAAGTTTATGAAGCTGTGGGCGATAAAGGCTACCCTGTATTCGGGATATTCATAAAGTGATTCCTTAGGGAAATTACAGAAATATATAATCATGATATTAGTGCCAAATGCAAAAATATCAATTTTAGCAAAGTCCTTACATACATACGGTAGTAAAACCAAACATAAGTCTACTTTAGCTCTAGCGTACTTTATTTAATATTTCTTTGGATTAAGGGGCCGGAAGTGGTTTTAAATTTACAAAAAGCACATCCGTCCGCGGTGAGGGAGAGTGCCTACATAATGAAGGATCATCTGGCCCTGGACTTCGGTCGGAATGAACTTGAATTTTTTATTTCAGAGCTTTTGCGCTACTAGTTAATTTGTTAATTCGTTTGCTCCTTAGTGTCAACATGTTTCAATATTGCCTACATATATATGTACATACATACATATATTGTGTTATATCTATAATAGTTATTCTATATCTAGAATTTGCTTTTTCAGCTTATTCATCATCACTGGCAAATGCTGAAATTTTGACAGCCAATATCTGTAATGATCTGGGTATAGTTTTAAGATATGATCTCTTTAAGTTAAGCATTTATAGGGATAGTCTATGTCTTTAAATAAAACATAGTAAAGATTAAAAACTGTAATATCTAGCTTAAAAATGACACATACATACATCCGATCTCAAGTTAAAATAAATTATTTTAGAAATATAATTTGAAATTCACTACCAGCATTGTATACAAAGGTGTGTCAGAACTCAGCTCACAATACCAACTGATAGCGATGGAGCTTTGAGCGAGTATCTGACGTTTTAACAACTGAAGTTACTAACAATGCTGGAAAGATAAATTATGTTGAATGAAAAGTATTCCAACGATGAATACATGGTATTATTTCCTGCACAAAATAATAAATATTTTATATTGATTGTTATCTGTAACTGTTCTTCATACACCACCCATGTCGAGACGAGATATTATGACTAACGTGATACACGAATTGAAAGTTTCTAAATATTAATAAAATCCATTAATTTAGACGGCACGTTTGGCTCACTTTGTAGTGATCCTACTTGCTGTGCCAGCGGTCGCGGGTTCGAGTCCCGCTGGGGGCATTCGTTTTGTGTGATGACCACAAATGTTTGTACTTCAGTCATGGGTGTTTATATTTATAATATGTATGTATTTAAAGTTATATATGTGTAGTGTATCAAATATCTGGTATCCATAACACAAGCCTCGTAGCTTACCATGGAACTAGATGGCGTTGTATGTTAATGTCCCAACATAAAAAAAAAATAAAAAAAATAATAATTCAACAGAGCTATTGAGAGCTTTTTTCTAATTTTGTTATTCATTTATATATGTAACAGTAGTGTAGTTTACAAGTTTGCATGAATTTAGAAATTTTAGAAACACGAAAATAGTACACTTTATTTAGTTTTAATATTCAAAGTGAAAATCGTATTTTTGAAACATTTGAGTTTTAAAACACTCGAAACAAAACTTACTCGCGCAAATTACTTAGGTACATTTAATTAAATACGTCCGACAGAACTTTTACAAATTAAAGTTTAAAACAGTTTGTTATTTAAAACAAAACTACACTAATGGATTAAATTTTCCTAATATTTATTAAATAACTTCTAAATAAATCTATTGTATTTATCTATACTATTAATATTATAAAGAGGCAGAGTTTGTTTGTTTGAATGCGTTAATCTCAGGAACTACTAATCCGATCTGAAAAATTCTGCTTGCCTTAAATACCCCATTCATTGAGGAAGGCTATATGATATATATCATTATGCTACTATCCAAGGGAGCGGAGCAATAATAATAAATGTCAACAAATCGGGCAAATTTCCTTACATTATTGTAAAACTGATGTTTATAATATATCCAAGTGCTTTTAAGTACGAAAACTACTGAGCGCATTTTAAAAATGCCCTTTGCATAAAGCAAAGAATTTTTTCTATGTAGATTCAACGCGAGCGAAACCGCTGAATCTGCTAGTGTATAAATATATCTAAAGTATATAAATAAAATTGAAGCGATATTAGAATAGCTAAGTCATATTGAGTTCATATTACGCTTATTTACTCAACACCGAAACCCAAATAAAATATTAATTGGTTTCTTTATGTCTGTGTCCGTTTGTAACTTTAACTTAATCTATGAAACGATTTCAACGGAAAAGAAATGGAAATAAGCCTTTAATATAATGGTCAATATTTAAAAAAAGGCTTAAGCGTTTGTATTAAACAGTAAACTGGATGGTCGAACGAATCAAGGCAGGCCCAAGCTTAGGTGATTAGACAACGTAGACCTAAAATTAAAAATTATCGATGTGAGGGTTTGAAAAGGAAGCTGGAAAAAGAACGGCGATGAAAGTTATTCTTGCCCAGAAAAAAGCTCAACTACCGCTGGAGAGCCTTAGATGATGATAAATAGTTTTCAATACTATTACTAACACCCTTTAACTTATGCTTCTATACATGTCTCCTTAAGCAAAATAAGTAAAACTTAAGTCAGAAAATATTGCGAACTTTAAGCGAACTGTTGATAAATACAAGTATACTTTCTCACAGGTTTTCAGTTCCTCTATATAAGTCATATTTCTAAATGGCCAGTCTTCGCAAAGTTAGTTTCAACGGTACAAACCCGTAAATCACCTGTTCTGTAGTTTTACCGCAGCATTTTTATTTTCCAGCAAAAGTTGTAATGGGATTGTCGAGAGCAGCTGTTTATGTGCCGCAGTGCAAGTTTGAAGTGCAGGACTTTTATGACCAGTCTATATTGTATAAGTCCATTGAGTTTGTGAATGAATGGTACCTGTTGGTTGGACCGACATATTCATCGATTTTCCAACTAATATGAATGTAAACCGTCCCGTATTACGGAGCTTTTGAATTTGTGTATAAATATTTAAAAAGGTTTTTATACTGTAAGTAAGAAATAAGGAAAACGATAGATAAAGCTTTCCGCAGCTTTAAGCTTCCCTTTTAAATGGCTATTAGCATGTTAAAATGTTACAGCAGATTAGAAGGATGTCGTAGCTTATCACGCGCTTTTTTAGTACTATATTAAACTGACAATTGAGTATACTTCTAAAATATACGAAAAAATATTTAGTTGCACAAATACATATATTGTAATTTACTTATATTTTACTTTTTATATAAAATTAATAGAAATTAGCAATTAATAATATGTCACTAATCACTACCATCGATTAATCAATGTAAGCCAATTATTCAGATTACGGTGAAATTTTAATACGTCTAGAGAAATATCAACGAGATGGGGGATGCTGTGGATCGGCCTAATTGGACCGCCGGGGTTGCTCTGACGGTTTGGTGGAAAAGGAAAAGTATTGTTTGGCCGTGATTTATTCGTTTCGAGATGCGATAAAAGAATGGGTTGTCTTCGAATTCGCGTAAGTTATGGCGGTCCGGGCCTGTAGGGACGCGACGTTGGAAATTACAGTATTTGATTTTTATTATCTATAGATTTTGTTTGAAAATACAAATGGTTTTTTTTTTCAATTTATGGTCTCATATTACTTTCTTAGATTTACGCGAACATTTTTTCGCCAATTTATTTTGATTTTTGGTTCCCTAAAAAATCCGAAAAGATAGTTTTAAAAATAATTTACTTAGAAAATAAACTGTTATTAGAAGCATGATAGAAAACTAAACTGAAAAGGTCGAACTTGCGCAACGTTATTGTTTCAAGAAATTTCAATATTTGTAATAGATATATTGTGGAAGGTGAAAGAAAGGCGAATCGTAACGAGATAGTGATGTTTGTTTCCGGCTCTCCAACCGGAAGGACTTTGTGCGCGCGTCGCGGGGGAAATCAAATTGTTATCATACTCTGCGAAGAGTAGATTCAGGTTTCAGATACTCTTGCTATTTTTCCTTTTATGGTTCTAAAGTATTATGAGTTTGGTAAAGAGAAAATGTAAATTTAAATAAAAATACAAATCTATTATCATAGAAAGTACTATATATAGAAGTTTATTTTCTTCAAGAAGAAAAAGTTTATGTTCAGTGGTAACGCGGTTGCCTGAAATACCGAATGCAGCGGGTTCGAATCCCAGGTCTCGCACCTTTGAGATTTTCATTTGTAAATCATTTTCAACACGATTACCATTTGCATTCAGGTGAAAAATCTGAACATGTCTACGAGAACACTTATTGAAAGACATGTGAGGTCCGCCAACTTGCACTTGCATTGCAGCATGGTGGACTGTGACCTAATCTTGTGATCCCTCGTATTAAGAGGTAAGGAGAGGCTCCCACTTCAGCAGTAGGGTGTTAGAAGGGTTAAAGTATTCATTATATAATTATTATATTTCTCAAGATTTAACACTTAAAAATCACACGTTTGGCCCAGACGTTCGACGTAAAATTTTTCCTTTGACTTTAGTCAAACAGTTGTAAAAAATATTTTTTATTCACTAAGAGTACAGTAAAAATATAAGAATGTACTTTTAAATATCACGCTTTTCTATTCCATACAAAAGGAAGTTACACAATTGCAGCAAGATTTTATACTATTTACGTAAGAGTTTCTGAAATCGGGCGTGTAAAGCCAACTCTACACTATTTCTAAGAAGTCCGTTCTAGTCATTTCCGCATGAGCAAAATGCATTTGAAACCCCAGGATTTATACAAGACTTCATTCAGCTATCGTTGAAGTACAGGAATCTAGAAAAATATATGGAAATATAAATATATGGACATATTATAATTCTATGCCATAACAACTAAATATGTCATTTCAATACAATATTATTTTCTATTCCTCAACGATTGTAAAATTATACCTTGTCTAAATGATAATTCTGGGTAATTGCCACTTTATAATAATAAGGTCCTTCTGATATCTGATTTGAACATGTGCGTACACGATACACGTACGAGTTAGTGCATGCGAGTGGAAAGAATTTTTATCCTAACAGGGAAGGATCAGCCCAAATTTCGTGTTTCTTTAATATATAATTTATTACAAAATTCTCCATAGAACCCTTTTAATGTAGCGGAATAAAAGTTGTTTCCGTGCAGAATATCAGTACTTTAAAAAGTGTATAATTATAGTTTCAATAAATTAAATAATCTATAATAATGTATTACAATTGTAATAACCCTACGAAAAATTTCACCATCCTCGTTCCATCAACGGATCAGCTTGATGAAACCAAATTATTGTATTGCCACCGTTATCTATACTAATTTATTTTATTTTATTTATTTATTTTATTTATTTATTTTATTTATTTATTTTATTTATTTATTTTTGGGAAACAAACAGTGACAAAATTCTTAAAATTAATTAAAAAACTAAAAAGTCCACACACCAGCAAAGTTTCCACCTATAAATATGTCACAGGTAGAGTAAACATAAATAATTAAAACATTAAAACTATATAATAAAATTTTAACAAAAGTTACTGCAAAAATACTACAAATGACAACAATAAAAATGACTAAGTTAGAATTACAAAAAAATAAAATAAAAAACAAATTATGAAATAAAAAAAAAACAAAAAGCAAAACTCAAACTTTAGAGTCAGAACATAATAAAACAATAATAAAAACATAATATGAATAGGCAATTTAAAAATGACTTAAGGTTATGATAGAGATATTAAAGATTTTAAAAACACTTTCTTAACAATGTAAACATCTTTATAATTAAATAAATCTATGTTACTAAATTTATGATTATAATTATAACATGCTCGATTAATAAACGAATTTTGAGCAGCTTTCGTACGTGTTAATTGTGGATCAAAAAACAACTTACTTCGAGAAGATAATCTAGGACATCTAAAATTAATTTGACTCAATAGGTAAGGGGAATCAATAATATTATTGACTAATTTAAACAAAAATAACTGTTCTCTCAGTAACCGACGGTTGGCCAATGATAGATATTTATACTCAAAATGTGTCTGACTGTTGGCTAATGAATAGCACCTATAGTTTAAGTATTTTATGAATTTCTTTTGAACTCTCTCAAGGTTTTCACTATGGACCTTGTAATGGGGGTTCCACACTAATGACCCGTAGTCAAGTATGGGAAGTACAAATGAGTTATAAAGAAGAACTAGCGTAGCGGGACTTTTAAAGTCTTTCTCGATTCGCATGATGAAGCCAAGCATCTTATAAGCCTTAGCAACAGATCGGTTCATATGGGGTACAAAAGTCAACTTACTGTCCAAGTAAATACCCAAATCTCTAACTTCAGTAACTCGGGAAACAGTATCGCCACCCAAATGGTATTCATAAAGGACGCTGTGGGTTTTTCTAGTGAAAGACATAACACTGCATTTTTCCACATTCAACTGTAGAGAGTTATCTTTACAATATTCACAGAGTCTATCTAGGTCTTCCTGCAAAAGGGAGCAATCAGCAATAGAAGAGATTTTTCTGCATAGTTTCATATCATCTGCAAATAAAAGAACCGTAGAATGCCTTATAACTTCACAAATATCATTGATGTACAAATTGAATAAGAGGGGACCAAGATGGGAGCCTTGAGGCACACCTGATGAAACGGGGAGAAAAGTTGAACAGTGCCCCTTTACAGTAACTGCCTGACTTCGATTATGCAGATATGAACTAAGCCAGCGGAGCAGATCGCCATGTATACCAAAGACTTCCAGCTTACGAAGTAGAATCTTGTGCGATATTTTATCGAACGCTTTCGAGTAATCGGTATAAACAACGTCTACCTGATATCCTGCATCCATAAACGAAGAAACACGATGTATCAGTTCACATACATTGGTTTCAGTGGATCTTTTACTAATAAAGCCATGCTGATTATCAATTATAATTGGTCTAACTAGAGGGAATAGCTCATCATAAATAATTTTTTCAAAAACTTTGGCCAAGATACATAATTTGGAAATAGGTCTGTAATTCCGTACATCACATTTATTGCCAGATTTAAATACAGGGACAACGTAAGAACGTTTCCATATCGAAGGTAAAATACCTGACTTAAGGGACTCGTTAAATAGAATGTAAATAGGGTAGGACAAGGACTCTCAACAAGATTTTAAAAATATGGGAGGTAAATTATCAGGACCAGAACCTTTATCAACTTTAAGTGTTTTCAGATATTTTTTTACTTTATCAATGGATATATTTATATAATAATTAGTCTTCAATCTGACAGGTGTGTCTGAAGTGGCAGGCTCATAAACAGAATTAAAATGATCATTAAGCAGACGACATATATCTTTGCCTGTGTGAGCAATTTGATCAGAAAGAAAAACTGTATCGGGAATCATATTGGAATAATGTTTGGATTTAACAAAAGTCCAGAAATACTTACTGTTATTTTTAATTTTGAGTTCAGCATGGTAAATATAGTTATCATAGCATTCGGCCTGGGCGATCTTTTGCCGTTCACGAAGTAAATTAAAATTATTATAGTCAATTTGTCTATTATAGGTTTTCCACTTTTTATGAAATTTAAGTTTTTCCATTATCATTTTCTTTAAAGATTTAGAATACCAGAAAGGAAAGTTGTTCACATATTTTACAATTTTTATTGGTATAAGATCTGAAATAATTTTATTGATTGTTTTATAAAACATATCAACTGCATCAGATATTTCGCAATCACTTAGCAATTCCAGCCAGTTCACTTTAGCTATGACATTATTAATTTCGTCATAGTCTGCCTCGTGATATAACCTTATTGTGCGAGGGTTTTCAATAGAGGTGCGAGAGTATGACAGTGATGGCAGCACCGACAATGTAGGGTGATGGAGATCCTCAGGAACTAATGAAGTGCTGCTTAAATTTACCAAACAGTCACAATTTCCAATAATCAGATCGAGATAACGTCCATTTCTATTAGGAATAGAATTAAACTGTCTCAGACTATTAAAACACAAGAAATTGTGAAGTGCATTGATATACACATCATCTGTGTGAACGTTGTCTAGGCTCATACCAGTACTATCTTGTGACCAACACGCGGAAGATATATTAAAGTCACCTACTATAACAAAATAATCATCAGGATGATATATGAGCAAATTAGATACACTTTCAAAAAAATCGCACAATGCTTCATAATGTGATTCACCATGTGGGAAGTAGCAGCAGTACAAATGGAGGGACTTCGTAAGAGGAGCTGATGTAAGACCAATAGAAACTTGTATAATTTCCGCTCCGGAAATGGAATGAGCAACTGAGGACCTAATATTTAAGTGTGTTTTAACCGCAATTAAAACACCTCCTCCCAAGTTTTTAAACTACTAAGTTTTTAATACTAATATTATAAAGAGGAAAGATTTTTTTGTTTGTTTGTACCTAATAAGCGCCAAAAATACCAAACCGATTTATATGAAATTTGGTAAGAAGATGAAGTTTGAGACCCTAGGAAGGACATAGGATAGTCTTTTATCCCGGAAATCATCCCTTAAAGGGATGAAAATAGGGATGAAAGTTTGTATGGGGTTTAGTTACATACATACCTAGTTACATACATTTGCAAATCGATATAATTATCGACTACAAAAGCAAAGATATGTACACCTAGACTTGTAATATTAGTGAGGATTGATGAGGATATCAGTAAGGATTGTATGAATAAACCTAATTTTTCTCCGTCCGTTTTGTCAATGAAGCTATTCCTTTCACTACCTAACTAGTTTTGCAGGTGATTTATCTCTATTATGAGGTGTATTTATTTCGGTGAAGGTATTTTAGCTTTAAAATTAAAAGGTTTTCAACACGTTAGTACTTCGTTACCAGCACTTTTATTTGTGAAGTTAAAATTGTTATATATGTGGAAGTTTTTATGTGTAGATTGTGTGTGTAGTATGCTAAGCTGTATATTTTCTTATTGTATATGCCCTGACAATAACAAACACAAAAAAAAAATCCAATTTGATGCAGTCGATCAAAAGTTATGCGTGTACATACATTTCGGTGACTCATTTTTACTTTTATAGGTAGACTAGCATTGCCCGCGGTTCCGCCCGCGTTCAGGTGACCAAAAACTAAACTTTCCGCGGTAAAAAGTACCAAATTTCATCAAAATCCCTCCAGTGGTTTTTCTGTGATGCAGTAACAGACAGACAGACAAAAATTCTAAAAACTATAGATTCGGCCTCTGTATCGGTAATAATGTTTATTTCAATAAGATTTTTCAAAAAATATCTAATGTACAGATTATATAGATATGTATAAATGTCAAATATTTGCGTATATCTAAGAATGTATTATTTATACTTTTTTTTTATTATAACGATGTAGCAGTGTAACTTTATATCCCACTAATATTATAAATACCAAAATGCTTATTATGTCCGTGTGTTCGAGATGTAACGGATTTAAGTGATATTTGGTATGGAGATAGTCTAATCTTGGATTACCATATTCATTGGATTAATGTACCACGGGAGTGAAGCCGCGAAGAAAATTTGGTAGATGAATAAATATAACTAGCACTAGTTTTATTTGCCACACAAAGCGAAGGCCACTCAAAATAGGCAATTGAATTTTGAAAGCCCCGCACACATCCTGTCGCCGATATTTTATTTCAGTGTGTAATTTGTATAGAAATGGACAAATTTGAAGAAAATTAGCTATTATAACGATTGTATAAAGGGTTAAATATATAAATTATATATTATTGATTACAATGATTTTATAAGGGATTCTAAACAAATCCGGGTAAAGTATCGACCTACAGGGAGCAGTTAGCTGGTCTTTTAGTTTGATATTAAATTTCTCTTTAATCTTAAATATCTCTATAAATGCGTCTAAAATTTTCATAAATGAATCTCCAGTAATGCAAACTGCGCATCTTCTGCCCACTACGTCCTGTGGCCTCTTAATTTGCATGTCGAATTACACATGCAGAAGATTTTAAATGTAAATAGAGTTCCGTCGGCAAAGTGCTCGTAAAGCGTTTAGCTGAGTGCCGCATGTGAAAGAGAAAAGCGTTTAAAACTTACCAATGGTATCGAAAATACTACATAGTATGGAAGTTATAAAGATAAAAGATTTGTTTTGGGCGTATATTAGTCATACGATACTTTCTCTTTGTCTCTACAGTGACTACATATGTACATTATACAGTATAAACTGTAACGCACTTTCTACTGGTTACTTTAACGATAACAAAAGTCACCATGATTCTAGGTAGCTTTTTGTCATAGAATATTATCCCACGACAAACATTTGTTACTAAACACACATGACGCGGTGTTTATTATTCTTTTTATGACGAAAATCACATATAATATATTTTCCAAGTGTTTATAAGTATATGTGGTTATAAGTATGAAAGGATATATGTATCCTTTTTTGGGGTTCCGTACCCGAAAGGTGCCAACGGAACCCTATTACTATGCCTCCGCTGTCCGTCCGTCTGTCAGAGGGCCGTATCTCCTAACCGTAATAGGTAGACAGCTAAAATTATGTATCCTATTGCCACTATAACAACAAATAATAATAAAAAAAATCCAAAAAAATTTTACGTTAGTAATCGATCATCAAAGTTAATACACTGCATACATATATTAGCCATATTAATAAGAAGTACATATACGATTGTACGGAACCCTTCGTGTGCGAAATCGACTCGACCGATTTTATCTTTTTTTTTACTTCTTATTAATAAATAAGATACATTTCAAAATGACTTTTAAAACAAATAATTCATATACCATACACAAAATAAAATGTTACATCAGAAGTGAGTACCTCTATTTTGTAGTCGGTAAAGTTTAGCTTTAAAACTACATTATTGTATATTATTTTATTTATTAATGTATTTTGTTTTAATTTTATGTTTTTTTCTTTCAGGTATGTCAAGAAGACATCATTAGCCGTGAGCAGGTTATTGTACGAAATGTTTATTATTTTTTTGTAGAATATTATTTATTTTCATGCATAAATAATGAAAATTTAATTTAATATACACCTACTCGTATACTCACTGAAGCTCTGGCCGAGTATATATGAGAATTTAGTAAGTTTTTATAAAGTCTCCTTGAAAAGAAATCCTCCGACTTGTTTTTTTGCTCGACTTTGTAATCTCCACTATGACTGGGATTTTTGTTAACTTAAAAGCTTAACTATATAGTTAGTTTGAGTAATAGACGTTTATCTCATATATGTATCTATATGTATACATATCCTGCAATATCTATCTTCATTCATAAAAAATACGTTAACTGTAGTAAAGTACGTAATAGTTAATAGGAGGAAAACACACGTATACTTTAATAAAAAAAAATTTATTCAAAATCTCTGTTATAACCACTTACGCTAATGTAATTTCATATTTCAAAAGTTTGTTCAAATGCGAGCGAGCACGCCGTGGGATTGCAAACAATAGAAGGGCGTCATTTATCGCTTCAAACGGGAATCGAATACCGTATGATGTAATTACCCAACCCGCCTGAGTTTCCGGCACGTTGAATCGACTCTGTATTTCACTCGCATTACTCTTAACACGGTTAAGGGTTTTGACTCTGACTTTTTTGTATGTAACTTCGTTTTTGTTGAACGAGTGTTTCGCGGGCTTATTTAATTTGTTGATGTGTAATTTATTTAGAAATTGCTTGTAAATGTGTTGAAGGGTAGAGGCAAAGAACAGAGAATATCACAATTTTTGTTTTTCTTTTGTTTTGTACTGGTAACGAACCTATGTCTATGGTACTTGCATTAATAATCACTTTTTTTTACAAATATTCAGCGCATGTCGCTTAAAATACGTTTTTATCTATGCCCAAAGCAGAAGGATTTCGAATATCCATGACATACCGGTAAAGAAGAATGATTGTCCAAAAATCTACACAGTAAAAAGCTACTGCATACTTTGATCTCAATAAATATACTTCTTAAGTTTAAATTGCTTTTTTCTCATATTCTATTCATTTAGACATTTCGTCCTTGCTTTGCCCGTAGTCTTTGCCCGACCCTTCAGTTAGTGTGTTTGTACGTTGGATATAATATTTTGAAGAAAATACAGAGTAGCGAAGCTAAATAAGATTGTGGATTGAAGGATTACACGTACAAAAGTTTTTTTAAAGTTTTATGCATTCCTTATAGCTTCTATATTGGATAATACTTTCTTAGATTTGCGCGAATATTTGAGATTTTAAGTAAAACTATCTTTTTGGATTTTTCGCGGATTTAATTTAATTTTTGGGTTCCGACGTTTATAATATTATAGCAATCATGGTCACTGGAGAAATTGCTCTTCTATATTGGACTTTTTTAGGGCTTGATGCCTATCGTCAGAATTAAAGCTTATTTTAAGCTTTGAGTGTAAAAACCTTGAGAAATCTTGAGAAAATTACTGCCATGGACTTGCTATGCAGTCGTAGTAGAGCCGGTCAAAGGAAGCTCAACGTTTAAGCTGTTTTAAATGAGTGTTTTTTTTACAATACAGTAATATACTGTATGTAATACATAATATTCACATTGAATTAATATTATACATATGAGTCCGTATGTATGTGTATGATACTTATTATATAAATTATATTACTCTGATTCATACATGCTTGTTGTAGGCTATGCGCACAAAGCCGCGGTGAAATACTAGTTTATAGGGAAACTATAAACCATCCGCTTACGTATTTATTCAAAATCGATGGCGGACCGCGTAAATCTCACGCTATCGAGACACATAAATTACATTGGTCAGAGCTGTGACCTGTGATTTACTTCTTTATATTCTTCTGTCATTATTGAAAGGGATAATAAAAGTAAAAAATGGGCAAGTTTCGTTGATAAATTAAATAAATACATACATATTTCACGTAAATTAAATGTTCCATTTTTGTATTATTGCATGGACATAGATCGTTTTTTTGTATATATTGTATTTTTGAGATAATTCTCAATACAGATTTTTTCGTACAATTTACGCGATTGTGGGCCGATTTTAATAATTGATATTATGTACTGAGTTTGATATCTTCAGAGCGAGTTGATATAAGTTTTCAGAAAGAATTGCAATATACATATTATATGCGTAATAAAGATTCATTCATTTTTTAAAATTTTATAACCTAATTATGGTTTTCTCTTTCTTTTTAGTCATAAATAAATAAACAACAAGGTAGAAGCCGCGGGCTAAACCTAGCATATAATATTTGTATATATACGAATATGTGTATGTAACTAGGCCTAAATTTACCTTTGTACTGCTGACATAACATGCACCTACGTAACAAAACTACCATATCGAAATACAAGAGTTTGGTAGCGGAAAATAGCCTCAAACACTACAATTTTGCTACCCTATTGTTAGAATTAACACCAGAACTGCTGGAGAGTTCTAATTACACGAACTATCCTTCACGAACTTGAGCAATTATAATACGAGATAGATAAATATTGAGCGGGGAGAATAATATTAGTTTTGATGATTGTGTCTACACTATATCCAAACTTTGTATATATATATAAACTAGCGGCTCACCCTAACTTTGCTCGGGTTGATCACTAGGTACGTTTTAACTGTTGTAGTATGGAATAAATATACTATATATTATATTACTGCTCCGCTCCCTTGGGTAGTAGCATGATGATATATACCTTATAGCCTTCCTCAATAAACGGGCTATCTAATGCAAAAAGAACTTTTTAAATTGGATTAGCAGTTTCTGAGATTAGGACTTTCAAACAAACAAACAAACAAATTCTGCCTCTTTATAACATTAGTATAGATATTTAAATTCTCCTATACTGTAGTGGTTAGTATATACGGTTGCAAATTCAGAGGTCCTGGGGTCGAGTTTCGTGTCAGGTCAAATATAGTTACCGGGTTTTTCCTATACAAGATTGGCTTTGTTCTCTTTGTGCCTTTTTTGTTAAGCCCAGAAACTACTAAACTTAACCTACTTTTTAATATATAATTTATAATACGAGAGAAGCTGAGTGGAACTACTAGTAATAATATAAGGCGATAGTTCATAACCAGATACATATACGCACATATATTTTTAAATTCTAACTCCTATAACATTGTAGGAGAAAATCCAAAATCCAATCTCATTTAATGTAGCAATTCTCATTGATCGTGCGTTTGCTGGCAGCTAATGGGGTCACGGAAGGCGGTCAAAGTCAGAACGCTTCCGGCCTCAAAACGTAAAGTCCTATATTTTCACGTATATTTTTAATACTTTTAGAGCCTTAATGTGTACAACAGTCATTTTTTTAAATTCCTTGCGGGTTTTAGATTTTGTTATTTTATTTTTGCGGTAAATAATAAGGTAATGGAATTTATAGTATTGATCTGTTAAAACAGACAGACATACAGAATTTTATTTTTATTAACTAAGAATAACTGTTTTTTATTATTCAGCAATACACGAACATAATATGTTCATTAACACTTTTATTTCATACGCTTATATTTAAACACTAGCGCACTCACCCGCGCTTCGCTCAGGTTCATCCCTAAGTGATTCGTTAAATTGACATAACTTTTTTATTTATGAACCGATTGAAATAAAACAAATACTAAATGTTAAGTGAACCTTACCACAATAAATAAGTGAAAACCGCAACCAAAACCGTTAAGCCGTTTTTGATATTAGCGCGCACAAACATACAGACAAACAGATATACATTCTCAAAATCATTGTTTTGGGTTGCATTGCGTTAATAAAGGCCCCCAATAATAGTTTTTCTCAAATACATATCTTTCATGTGCAGATAGCGATCAGTTACACTTTTATTATATGTATAGATTACACGTAGGTTGAAAGGAAAAAATATGGGAAATCTTTTACGCTTAACCAAGACGAAACAATCATTTATTTTTAGGTTATTTTATAGCCAACGGATTTCGAAGCCATCATCTCTAATGCATTAGAAAGTTTAAAAAGCATACCTATCACAATTATTTTTTTCCATTTGTATTATATTTATAATAGTAATAAGTAATCCTACAAGTACACTTAAGTGTTCTGCATAGCATGGACTATATTATATACCTACATTTGCAAAGTTTCATCGTGATCGGATCAGACATTGCGATAGCAAGCTGTAACAAACAAACTGAATTTCCCATATTGTATTATAAAATATAGCTCTAGAAGATATATCTATATTGCTATATAACTTAAGGCTCTTTGTGTGTCAATGACAGTTTTATAAGTGGGTGTCTTACATTGGGCCCATGTAATATTCATATAACATAAATATCCGAAAAGTATTGCAATACATAAACTATATGGTAATATATGAATAATTCAAGTACTATGGTTTTGATTTGAATATCTCTAGCAAGACTAAGACTCGGCTTTTTTGGAAAGGATATCAAGATTTTTTGTACAATCATACACTAGGTAAAAACTTGTTAAATTTGCAAAGGGACAAAGTATAACTTGTTGTTAGTAAAACTTTTAAACATAAAAAACCGACTTCCAGGCACTAAAATGTAAAAAATAACTAAACGGGGGTTTTCATTTAGAATAGATACCTAATCAAATATTTTCAAAGTCGGTGCCAGCCGATGCAAAGCAAATCTAATATATTGCGATACGAAAAATACATAATATTTACCTATTAGATATTCATATTTTGAAATATTGACGCCTTTTTTTAAGTTTTTATTTTTCCATTTTTAGTGTAGACGTAATAAGCAGGTAATTTGTAAGAAGAAAGTTTTTTAATAACATATTCGATTAAACAATTTATTTCAAAATATATTTATTGTTCATTTTTTTAAAAACCGCTCGACCGTTTTCGATAAAATGAAAACCTGGGAATATACTCTTTGAAACAAAAAAAAAATTCCAAATCGGTTCAGGCGTCTGAAATCGGTGAACATACATAAAAAAAATCCGATGAATTGAGAACCTCCTCCTTTTTGGAACTGGAAGTCGGTTAAAAAGACAAGTTGCTAACCCTTATATCCCTTGATAAACATTTTCTTTCATAATGCCTGATTAGCGGATATTAAACGTACATTAATTATCATAATAATATAGGTATTGCGAAGGTTTTGGGTTAGCGAATGAATACATATATTTGTTTTAGTTAGTGGTAGCCCAGTGGTAACGCGCTCGCTTTTGAAATCAAGTGAAGCGGGTTCTAATCCCGGGTGTCGCATCTTCTATATTCTCATGTGCGAATCATTTTTCAATATGATTATCACTAGACAGCTGGTGAAATATAGTGAAAATAACGTGCATGTCCGAGATAACCTAGCAAGTTTTCGAAAGACGTGTGAAGTCCGTCCACCTTAGCCAGCGTATGCCAGCCAGCTCGATTATGGCCTGATCCCCCTCGTATCGATGGGAGGCTCGTGCCCAATGGCAAGACATGTACCTATACAAGGGCTGACTACATGTACGATTGCTACTATTTCACGCTGTAACTTCTAAATGAATTTCAAAGAATTTCAGAATGGAGACAGCTTATATCTTTGATCACCGCAAACCATTTTTATCGACGACCATACCATATAAACATACTTTGTATGAGCAATATAGCTAAGTTTATTTTAATTGGATACAAATTTCACGGACAGTGTTTGTTTTAAATAACAAACGCGATACCAACTTTTGTTCCAGGCCCTTGATATAAAGTTCTCCGTACGAGCTTTTGAAACTTAATAATTGAAACATAATTATAAGTGAAATATAATAGTATGAGTCAATTAAGAGATTATAAATAGTATTACTCTGTAAGAACTTTTATGTGTAGCTCGACAGCGGAATCCGCTATCATGGTTCATATAAAATAGGTACTCGAATAAAAGTTTTTACAGAATAGCACTAAAAAGCCTTTTTCCCATTCCTAGATATGTGAAGTCTTAAAATAAACCATTTTCGTTAATTTTAATCTGACGTCAAACGAATGCGATTATATGTATATATGTAAATGGAAATCTCCTTCAATAAGTGTTTGCACGAGTATGTGATATTAATGTTATAATAAAACGTACGTGGCTTCGAAAATCTCATAAGACGATTACTTTGATTCGTTTTATTCATGTAGAGAAATATTTACGTACGGGTAAAGTATTCTGGCTTGTTTTGTATTTTTAACTCAATTGTAATAAAGGAAAAATATTTTTGTAAGAGATTTTATGGTTTTATACTTGAAAGTTACGAAGGCGTTGGATTTATGTTTGGAAAATGTGGCTTTTTGGTTCATTTTTTGTATGATATAATGTCTGCTTTTACTGAGGCGATATTTTGTTGTAATTTCTTTATTCTCTTTTTATAATTTTACTTTCTACACTTTAGTTATAAATAAACTGATTTCTTAATGTATACTAATATTATAAAGAGGAAAGATATTTGTTTGTTGGTTTGTACCGAATAAGTTCCGAAACTACTGAACCCATTTTGATGAAATTTGGTAAGAAGATAGTTTGAGACGCTGGGAAGGACATAGGCTAGTTTTTATTCCAGAAATCATCCCTTAAGAGAGTGAAAATGGGGATGAAAGTTTGTATGGGGCAACTTAACTACTTAACCTAACAACCTAGTTCTAAATCAAAACGTTTTTTTACGTGGATTTATATGTTTGATTCCCAACGTTTCGAATATCTTACAGCATTTAAGGTCACGGAAAAGACTCAAATTAATACTATTTTTTTTCTATTAATTATTATTACAAATATATATGTACATAAGTAAGTATATAGATTGTACAGTGTAAATGTAATTATATCCTGTTACAAATATATGTTATATACCGAATTACAAATCGTCTCTTTATCTTAAACCTGCCACCTTCGAATACAAAGCCTCTCCCTCAACAAGAAACCGGGAACCCCATTCACCGATACGCTCTCGCAAGATTTGAGCGATTACATTAGAATGGTAAAGGTTTCAGGAGCAAACGCAATGTACAGTTAGCAAAGTTTCTGGTTATGACTGTACAAAATATTTTACGTTTAGTCTATTTTTTTGCTGTCCCACTTTAATTGTGGACTATTTTTTTCTTATGTTAATAATAAATTTAAAAAACCAATTTTAGCCTAATAGATAAACTTTTATACTGATTTTAATTAAGGTCAGGTAGTTAGTGTATCATTTTAGTTAAAAACTTAAAAAATATTTCTATTAAAAAACAAGAAGTCACAAAATATCAAGAGAGAAATGAAAAGAAGAATAGTGTAAGTAAGCAGGGCGAGCCCGGCGTGTGATCTTATTGGTAGTGTGGATGTTAATCTATCATAAGACACACGCGGCTCTCCTTCTTGCATTAAACCGTCCACGAAGAATGAAGAAATTTGAAGCTTATCAATACGAGACTAACAAGATTGTATCTCAGTATTAAGATACTAAAAAATATATTTTTTACGTATTGAAACTGTAAATTCAGTTTCTAATTCCTTTAATTTTGATATAGCAAAAAAAAACGCGCAGAGCCACTGTCTAAAATAGTTTACTGTAAAAGTCCATTTATTTTTATATATTCAAACAAATTAAATTTTATTTGGCTACGTTTTCACCCTTTCCCCATCATTCGTCACGTCGGAACATTCGTATCTGTATTCTGGTCTCGTCCCTTCAGACCCCACAGGAAATGACTGACCGCACAGCGAATACGAAATGTTGGACTTTTTTACAGTGTCAAATGATTGTTTATCTTAGAATATTTTTCTCCTTTGTTTTTTTTTCGATTTTTTGTGACCTTAATTAACTAGATGCCATTTTCAAATCAGACCTAAATGTATAAGGTAATTAGTTTCATTTTTGGGTGTTTACGCTGGTAGACATCCATATTTCCATACTTAATAATATAAATGTGAAAGTGTATTTCTTTGTTTGTTTGTCCTTCTTTCACGTCGAAACGGAGTAACGGATTGGCGTGATTTTTTGTGTGGAGATAGTTGGAGGGCTGGAGAGTGACACACGCTACTTTTTACCGCGGGAGCTTACTTAATTCCCCCGGGAAAACACTTTATAATACAATCCAAAAAATATTTATGTTTAGAATTACTTGAAACTAGGTATTAAAGCTCTTCAATAAAATTAAATAAATAAGTGTTCAGCATTGTGAAATTTATCCTATAAGGGGGTAAAATAGTAGATGAAAGTTTGTATGAAACTACTTTTATAGAGATTTTTTTGTAGTTTTTGTGCGAGTGAAGCCGCGCGTACGGCTAGTTTATTATAAGTACACATACCGAAAGATTTGCGGGGAGCGCTTAGTTTATTTATATTATTTTATTAACTTTAAACAAAATTGTCAATATGAAAAACTCATTACAAACTATTTCTAAAGTAAAATACGTTTACAAGTTTGTACAAAAATGAAACTAGATTATCCAATATAGAAATGTTCTGAACCTAATAACATACTGTGTAAAGAACGATTTCCGATCTAACTTGCAATTTTCAGCGCAAATGAAATTGAAAAAGCAAGTCCGGAAGTGATTTCTGTAGACCTGCGAAAATATCTAAATAATAATATATAAATATGTATTACTTCTATATCGTCATATAATAATTTAATCAATGATCACATCTGATCAATTAAATTATTATTATTAAACTAAAAATCAGCCAGATGCGAGAAGAATGACGGTTGAAACTCCATCGACTTCTTTAAATTTTTCGGACTAGTACCGAAAATTACCTAACAAAAAACTTCATAATTATTTTGATTCCCCCCGGATTCGAACTCAAATGTCTAGTCGTTAAACTAATAACCGAAAATGAGCGTATCTCGGTAAAATGCAAATATTTTTCAAATTTTTCCTTGTTGAGAGGTCAAACGTTTAGGGTGATATCACAATCCCCTCGTGAGCCCTTTTATGGGAATCATTGCGAAAATAAAGTATTATTTCTGAATTTCCTTCACTAAAATATGTGTATAAATACGGAATTCTTCCAAACTTTTATGATAGTATTATTTTCAATATACAATGGAGCCATAATGGAACAACATTGGGATTTCATTTCTGTAATGTCATATCGGTATCTAGTTTGTTGACGTCCTTTGGGGTGCCATGGTATTTCTTTATGAATACTCGTTTTCATCTTAGGTCGTGGGTTCTGTTCCGTAATTTAGGTTAAAAAATATAAGACTTAGAGTCAGATTGTACCTGATGGTTATGGTTTCTAAAGCAACGTTTCCAATTTTTTTAGGCTGATAATCTTGCTTTTAATAAATACAAATGCGCTTATTGATGACCTAATGTGAAATCTGTAATTTCAATATGAAAAGATGACAAAAACACTTCCTTGTTTCCAGTCTCCATTCAAGTAGAGGTCAGGTTAGTTGGTTGCGAACTAAATTCAAATATAACATGTATTTTCACAAATTTGGAACATGCCAGAGAACCCTTGCTTCTTATTTGCTATTGTTGATGCAACTATATTTTGGTTGCCGAAAATTCACATCGCTAGTTCCTGTGGTTAACATGCTCCACATAGCTGCTCCCTAACGATGATATAGGATTTGGGCTCTGAAACATGCTGTAATTAGAGACACAACGCTACATGTATATCGTATTTACGCCGTATTTTGAATTTACATGGAGTAATTTTCCTAATTTTACTCACTTCGTCACATTTACATACATTTATTTTAATGGCCATCGCATTAAAGCGAAATATGCGCGTTGCTGACTCGGCACTTAAAATGATTTTATTACTTATGTAACACAGGTGGACCCGTTAGGCAGATGTCCTGCTACAGACCTCGGGATTGTATGTTTTTTATATGAACAAGGAAAGTTAAAAATAAATCTCTGTCTCGATAACAGGTCTACTACTACTAGGTCAAACTACAGCTAAAAACCATCCCAGCGGCTACAAAAAAACTATCAAATATCCAGCCCTTTAGGAGGAAAAAAATACAAAAACACGAAGACCGAATTTTATATACTTAATATACGTTTTAACATTTAATGTAGAGATTTCTCAGAGATGAGATATTTTTCCACAGTAAAAAGGATAACCAGCTATCATCATACTAAACATAAAAATCTGTTAATTGGTTTTCTCGCGATGCAGTCATGTACAGGTAGACGGAGAGACAAAAATTCTAAAAACTATATATATAATAATGACTATTTCAATAAGATTTTTCAATTATTAAATAAAACTATCTTTTCGGATACAGAGACTCTGTCTCTCCCGTGACCATGGATGCTGTAAAGCATTCGAAACGTCGGGAACCAAAAATCAAAATAAATCCGCGAAATAATCCGAAAAGATAGTTTTATTTAATAATGTCAAACATTCGCGTAAATCTAAGAAAGTATTATAAGATTTTTCAAATAATATATAACGTACAGATTCGACTGAGTTAGAATTTTATTATATGTATAGAAGTTATTTATACAATTCTGTAGATAATTTAGGTTAGAACAGACATTACTATGCAAGGAATAAATCGCAATTCGCATACCATCTTCAGAATGCAAGCGCCAACTTTAACTAAACGTTTCAAGAGGCCTTTGTATTTTCCTTCTCACTGAGTCTCAGTTTGTTAACATTCGCATATTTATATAAATTGTTGACTTCGTCTAGATATTGAATAAATAATATTAATTACAATTTGTATGTAGATATTTTTATCTATCTGTATTATAAATAAGGAAAACACTGCTTAGAAAGGGTTTTTTTGGAAATCGAACCCCTACAGGGATGCAATACCAATTTATATATATTTGTTGTATGTATTAAAGCTAAAGAGTGATTTTTCATCAAATCGTTTCTATGAGATTTTACTATACAAAGTTAATTACGATCGAGAGACACGTCCTCAAGATTACACTACAGATTCTTGAACGACATTTGTACTTTGATTAGTGAAAACAACTATTGTTTTTATTTATTTAAATTTTAAAATGATTGTATTAAGCCATTTTTAACGCCCTACTACTTGGTACGGGCCTCTCTTAAATATGAGAGGACCAGACCATAGTCCATGCTAGCCAATTGCTGGTTAGCGAACTTCACATCTCTATTGAAAACTTGCCAGATGCTCTCAGACGTACACCGTAAGACAAGTTAAGTAAGATAATCTTATGGGAAATGGTTCGCACATGTTAATATTAGAGGTGCGAGAGTCGAGATTTGAACCCGCTTCACTTATTCTCCCAAGCAAGCGTATTACCACTGGTCTACCACTGCCTCAGCTTTAAAATGTTAGCATTAAAGTATTTCACTACCAATTTCAGCAACATTCTAACCTAATAAGCGCGGGAAAAACAAAACGCGCTACTCTTTCTTTTTTTAAATTATGTTCATCGGCCAAGGTCGCATATACAAAAGTTTTATTCCAATTAATAGAATGTTTGATTTCATACTTTGCGCTATAACTTTATTACTAAATAAGTATCATTAATTCAAGTATAATATAAAATTTTAAGTTATGTTACAAATGGTACGGTACGGTAATGGTACCAAAATACGGTTTATGACATATAAATTATACTATTAGTGAAAATAGTGTTTTTGCGTGCTGTACGCGCCACGTCGCACACCGAATTACCGCCGTAATTTTTATTTTGATGGAATTCGCGTCGTTTTATCTCGATCGGGTATAATTTAAAATTGTGATATAAAAAATATTTCTACAGCCTTTTAAATAAATACTAATTATAGGAACTTGTATATTGATTTAGAAGGTTTTAATGGGCATATTTATGTTTTCATACTCTACCGGTACCAGTAGTTACAAGAATAAACTATCAGTCAACTCGAGGCTCAAAAAAGATATATTAAATAGCACTTTAAGCTGCTATAGCATTTGAAAATTAATAATACTTTATATGAACCAAAAATAACCTTTCATCGAAACCCCGTTATGATTAAGAATTCAAATGAATTTCTACGAAGCGATGTGGTTCGTAACTTGGCGCGGTTACAACGTACGTAAAATACTTTCAATGAAATGGCGGTGTCAAATGTCGTTCCTTGGGGTGACTGATAGTGTTAATTAATGCTAACCCCCTCCCCTATTTAAAAGAGAATTCCGTCGATAGCACTGGGAATGTTGTAAAATTTGAGTTTTATGTTTTACATCAATTAATCTTACAATATTGTAATGAAATTAAATAAATGAAATATTACCTACATTTTGTTTGGTTTGAACAAAATTTGTGTTGTTCTGATGATTTATTCAGAATTAATGTTTTAGATTAATATTATGAGACGCTTGTCGCGCTACAAACGTTTGTCTTGTCTGTGTAAAATTGGCAGCTCACTGAAAAATGTTCAAATTTTGCAACCTCTTTTTGTTTGAACTGGGTTTATGCCACTTTTTAAATCGTTCATACTTCAAAGGTGTAAAGGACAAAGGCCCGAGAATGTGGTCAACGAGGCTTTTGTGTGTGAAACGTGTCAATGAAAAGATATAAATGATTGCATTTTCCTGAATTATGATAATTCAGAAAGCATATTTGTTATTACATACACAGAGTATACCAACGTGAAGAAAAATAAGCAGTATCAATTAGACGTTTTTGTTTTAAATATTGATGATGATATCATAATTCTTCTACTTGTCTTTATACCAGGGTACAGTCGGCATAACATGTTTCCTTCTACCATATCCTTCACACGCATCCTCTTTCAGGCAGTCCTTCTATACTTTCTTAGGTTTTACTTCTACATCCATTCACATTTTATATCTTACACATAGTAAAATACCATTGCTGAAAAATCACAAGTGTGGGCTGTGGGCATACGAAATAGTACACCTTATATAACTCGAAGAACTGACGACGCTTGGGAAGTCTCGACATGAATACGTATGTAGGAACAATCATTGTATTCCAAGAAAGATATTTTAATATTTTGTATTCCTATGATATACTGCTTGCGACTTTGTTTGGCAATTTAAATTTTTACTTTCCTGCGACGGAAATGCAGTATTTGGCCAACTTCGAAATTTAGAAGTTACTCAAGTCTAATACATTCTGTGTATTGTTTCGGAGATCTGAGATACTGCGAACCGGTTTTTATGTTTTTTAATGATTAGATAAATTAATTAATTAATTAGGTAATTACTCAGGTTTGGTAAAAGTAAAGTGATTTATCTTTTTGGTTAAAATATAATTGCATTTGTAATTAAAGATGGTAAAAAGAAGATGCATTGATATGTTCTTTATGTAGTCCAATTGTGGTGCAAGATTGTACCTATTACATTCCAGAAGTATGCATCATATTACGTGTTTTAACATAAATTGTAGTTAGTTCATTTTTTACCATCTTTTACAGTAAAACAAAAAGATATATATATATATATATATATATATATATATATTTATATATATATATATATATATATATATATATGAAGTGAAGTGAACCATAGTGATGTTCCTTATAATTCAACAATTAAACTTCAATTTCTATTTCCAATGAGAAAACCCTTTTATTATATTGTAAGACTTTGAGGAGAAGTGGACTAGTGTGGGGCGAGGTCTGTGAGGCCTGTAATAGATAGAATATCGAGGAAAGGTCTATATTATGATATCAGATGAACAAATGAACCCGGAGTGTTCCGCGCCACAAAGACACCGTCAACATTGTAATGCTCAAAATAATGAAATTTCAGTTAATTTAGAACAAAGAGCATCTGTTTTTGAACCAGTCTATTGCGAGCTTAAAACAATTTATTAATTTTAGAGCATAAGTTTATTAAATAGCAAATGTTGTTAGAGAATTTGTAAATTTAAGTCCCAAAAAGCACTTAAAGTAATATTTATGGCAATCTCTGATGAAACTATAGAGTTGTAGAGTAATGTAAGGACCTTAAAATATATAAAGCTATATAAAATTATACGAGCAATAAAAAAATGTAATGAAGGTTAACGAAAGATTCCCTATATGAAGACGATATAAAAAGTCTGTAAAATAAATAAATAAAATAAAAAAGTATTTATTGCCATAAAAAAAGAGTAAAAACAGTTAACAGAATCAGTAAGTAGTAAAGTAACTTATGGCAAAGGGTAATAACTCAACTAATGCTGCTAAGACCGAAATCTCAAGCAGCGCTGATTTTCAGTTACACCCAGAATGTTAAAATATGTTTGTCTCCCTGTTTCGTTGTAAAAAATCCTATGAATAATCCTATTAAAAGATGGGGAGTTCTCGAGTGGTGGCCGCTTACCGGAAGGCGGACGCAGGCGTTCTACAAGAAACAACGACTTGGTGAAATTCGCCGGAATGCACTCGATGCGTACGACACAGGACCGGTTGTCGTAGAAATATTCGGCAGACGCCTACATAATATGTATCCAGTAGTCCAATAGTGGTCCTTTGGCTTAAAAATCCAATAAATAAAATTATTTTATGGTAATAGGATAGGGAATTCATATTTTCCTATGACTAATTTTACACTTTTATAACGTGACTAGCGACTCACCCTCGCTCCGCTCGGGTTCGTAGTTTAGATTTCTTAGATATGAGATATTTCATCAAAGGCTTCTCTTGTGATGGGTTCCCAGACAGACAGAAAGAAATACATACTAAAAACTATAGATTAGGCCTCTGTATCGATAATAATGAATATTTCAATAATATTTTCCAAATAATATTTAATGTACATCTTCGACTCAGAATTTTATTATATGTATATGTTACAAATTTTTATATAAAAACACTAGCATTGCCCGCGGCTCCGCCCGCGTTCAGATGACCAAAAACTAAATTCTTAGGTGTTACATATTAGTATACTCTTACATTGCAGTTTTTGTATTTTTCCTCAGAAATAAGATATTTTCCCGCGGTAAAAAGTATCCTAGGATCGCGCGCTACATCGCCCGGTTTATATAGCTTGAGCAGGCGGTCGAGCGATGCGGGGCAGAGGGGATGGACTCGCCGTAGGCATCTCAATGCTCGCCAAGCATTAAAAATGTTTCGCTACTAATTACTTCTAACAACGATATCTCAAAAACTATTCATCTGATTGATTTAGTGTAAAGAGCAATTTGAATCTGCATTAAATGACTAAGCTAACTAAAATATTCATTTGGATAAGGATTAATACCGAACTAAAGAAAATAACTTTGAAAATAACGTAATGTTTTTAATTAAAAATGTTAACATAAAAGTGGTTATTGTAAGTCAACCGTAAGAGATAGAGATATGCTATCGCGGACTTTTTTGTAGCATTTTTATAGATTTTGAATTCTCTAGTACATTACTTAACTGTATCTTTGCTAGTTTACGCGGCGTTCGCGTGGAAAGTTCCCATTTGGCGAGATTTTTTGCGACCTCTTCAACATTTGTCGCCGTATTTCAGCTAATTTACATAAAAGCATAATAAATTATATACCTAAACCTTCCTCAAGAATTACTCTTTCTATTGTTGAAAACCGTATAAAAATCCGTTCAGTAGTTTTCGAGTTTATCGCGTTCAGACAGACAGGAGGACAGACAGGAGGACAGAAAGACGCGGCCGGGGGACTTATTTTTATAATAAGTATAGATAAATGAATGAAAAAGCTGTTAATCTTTTTAAAGAAGCAACTGATAATATAATTACTTCTATATACTTTAATACAAACAGCCCGGATATTTACAGAAAGTTTGTTTCATTAAATTCAAAAGGAAATTTATCCTCGTCTCCGTCGTTAAAGATTAATGAACAATCACTCTCGAGCAATTAAACTTTATTATTAAATTAATAATTTCATCTGGCAATGTTCAGAATATGACGTCTACTTAGTTACTGCTTAGCTCTGAAAATTTTATATAGATTATTACTTTTAATGCTTTCGCGACAGCACATATTTGAAAAGGACCTCACGATGGTTGTATGATTCATACGAATGTCGTTAGTTGTATGAATGAAGTCTCAAATTTATGGGAATTATGGGAAATAAAAAGCATTTTTTGTTATATTACAAACAAAAACAATTCTATCCCTCGGGAACCGTACATTTTTCCGGGATAAATAGTAGCCTATGTATTATTCTGATGTATGAGCTATATTTTTGTAAAGTATCATCAAAATTCATTCAGTAGTTTTTGCGTGAAAGAGTAACAAACATTCATATATCTATACATTCAAACATCCTCACAAACTTTTTCATTTATAAAATTAGTAGGATATTACGTAGGAATTTTCGAGCTAATCTATGTTCATTTGGTCATTTGTAACATTATAAATCTGAAATAATTGGGATGAAAGGAGTTAATGAGAAAATATGAGTAGCAATATCCCTAAAATGTACCTTTTATAACCCAGAGAAGCGATATTTACTGTAAATTACCTGTATTTTATATTACCTGTGCGTATTACTTTCTTATTTTGTATCCGAGTATGGATGGGAAATGTAAAGTTTGCATCGAAAATAATATTTTTAAACTCGAAACTAGTTGTAATATGTATATATTGTAAAATTTTAGAATACCAGCTTATATTTAAAACTTTTTAACGAAAAAAAGGGAATACATGTCTATCTGTCAAGCAAATATCTATAAATTGTAATTATGCTATTATTTAACGAGTCCCCAAAAGCCAAAACCATAAGAAACAGCAAGCAAGCTCAAACATCTGTCTCGACAATTCAAAGTTCTGATAAATATGACTATCAACAAACAACATATTATGTATGTACATATATTCTAATTTGTAAGTTGTAAGGGCTTAAAGTACTTAAATGGTTTCAATTTTCAGTTTCATTCTTCTCCATATTAGATAAAAGGAAAATGAATATAAATTGAGTATATCGAATAAAAATCTTTAGCACGCCGATAATAATATCGATGTAATTATACAATAAATACAAATATGTTTTTTTTTATTTGCATTATCCGTATTTCCGTATTATTAATATTAGAATGTTTGTGAGTATGGATGTTTGTTACTCTTTCACGCCAGAACGGCTGAACGGATCTGGTTGAAATTTGGCACAGAGATAGATTATAGTCTGGAATAACACATAGGCTACTTATTATCCCGGAATAATGTACGGTGCCCGTGGGATTGGTTTGTTTTAATTTTTCGAACCCAAGCGAAGCGAGGGTGAGACGCTAGTATTATATATTTTGTTTAGCCAATATCAATATCCAGAATCATTATAGCTTTGAAAGTAAAATAACTACTTTCAAAATGATTTTTGGTTAAAAAATAACAAGTCCAGTTTAGTTTAACGAAGTTTGCTCAATACTTGCACAGTAAAACATATTCACCGCTGCATTTGGCACTGTCCAGTGAATTAATCCGGTCCGCTGCTCTGATACAATTGCGCCCGCACGATGCATATTGATAGGAGTCTCACCTGTCGGTGTCCGCTCCTGGCTAATCTACTGTAGCGTTTTGTATTTATTCTAAAGATATTTTGTTTTAATATTTACATTCCATTGGATTTTTATTATAAATGCGAAAGTTTGTATGTATGTATGTTTGTTATTTATTCATGCTGAAAAGCCTGAACGGATTTTAGATTAGGCACTTGATGCATATGAGTGAAGGGAGGGTAAGCCGCTAGTTTATACATAGTCTATACATATAATAAAATTGTAACTAAGCCGAATCTGTACATAAAATATTTTTTGGAAAATCTTATTGAAATAATCATTATTATCGATAAAGAGGCCGAATCTATTGTTTTTAGATTTTTGTTTGTCTGTCTGTCTGTAACTGCATCACGAGAAAACCACTGGACAGATTTTGATGAAATTTGGTATTATGATAGCTGGTTATCCGGGTCAACATACAGGATACTTTTTACTGCAAGAAAATATCTCATGTCATCTCTGAGAAATCTATACTAAACGTTAAAACGTAAGTAGGGACGATGAGTCGCTAGTAATTTATAAAAGTCTATAGCTTACCATAACAAGTGACAGTAGTGCTATTCGTTGACCGACAGCGTACAGGTAATGGTGTTCGCTAGATTGTATTGTAGTAGGAAATATATGGAGAGTTCGTGACAATTCAAAAGCGAGCTTGAAGATTTATGTGTTGCTGGTATTTTGTTGGGCCGACCTTTTTTATTGCCTTGCCAAGACAGAAATAGTACAGTGATTCGTAATTTCGTGACACTTTTTTTTCGTTATTGTTGCAACTAAATCCCGACCATACTTGATGGAGTAAAACGATACTCAACCTAGCTATAAGAACCGCTTGGCAACTCACCCAAACTTGTTATCCAGTATGCTCTTGCAGCCAAATCTGACTAGAAGACTCAAGAAAGCCGATGTGCTACCTTACTAAGAGGAGACGGAGCACTGGCTCCACCTCGTCAAACCCCAACCTCTTACAACTTACCTGATAATAGTCTTGACGACTGATCGCAGGTCTAAACATTGAAAAAAATATTGTTGCAACTGCTTTCTAGTTTTAACAGATCGGAAAATTTACGTGGACAATGAGCTTCAGAGGGTAAAAAGTTTAATAACGGACAAAACACCTGCAACTTTAAACGTAGCAGTCAACGATATTAAGCCACAAGTTGACTGCGTTATGCAAATTATCATTCCTCGGTCTTCTTTCTGATTTTAATTTTCAACCGACTTCAAAAAGGAGGAGGTTCTCAATTCGACTGTATGTTTTTTTTTTTTTTTTTTTATGTTTGTTACCTCAGAACTTCGTCATTTATTAACCGATTTGGACAATTTTTGTTTTGTTTGAAAGGGTATACTTCCAGATTGGTCCCATTTAAATTTCAAAAAAAAATACCACCCCTAAGGGTGGAAAAACAACTAATGATGAATTTAACCTACTTCTAATTGTCATATTGACTTGAAACTTTGCAAGTATTTCTATTTTCGTTGATAGTACAGTGGTTCGGTGTTGTTGACCTGATCTGATGGCAAGGCCAGAAGGTGGATAGGTGGAACTCTTCAACGGCTAATAGTAGATACTTTGAGTTTGGGCTTATTTTGTTTAATTTGACAAGCCTAACACGTTAGAATCCTTACTTTGTTACTACTGTCTACACTAAAAAGGGAAAAATAAAAACTTTTTAACAAAAAAATAAAAACCGACTTCAAAAAAAGCACTAAAAAGTAAAAAATAACTGATTGGTAGTTTTCATTTACTATACATACCTAATCAAATATTTTCGAAGTCGGTGTGCTTTGGCTAAGTAATTAAAGCCTACCTATTAAATACATACCTAATCAAATATTTTCGAAATCGGTGCCAGCCCATACAAAGCAAAGCACACCGACTTCGAAAATATTTGATTAGGTATGTATAGTAAATGAAAACTACCAATCAGTTATTTTTTACTTTTTAGTGCTTTTTTTGAAGTCGGTTTTTATTTTTTTGTTAAAAAGTTTTTATATTATTTGTCATACATTTGTTGGTTTATAATTTAAAAGAAATATTCTGAATAATGCTTGGTTATCTCATAGATATTAAACACTGTTTATTGCTAAAGTCGTTATAACAATTTGGGCAGTCAAGAGTTATATTTTTTCACGGGTACTTAGGCAATATGTAGTAATAAGTTATGTTTGTCATTTTTTTTTTAAATGGCTAATCTGAATCATTGCTCTACATTTTTTTCAGTTTTTTATAATATCTTAGCCTTCATTGGCACCAACTTATACATGTATACTATTTATATTTGTTTTTATAAATGTACTAGCGAGTCACCCTCGCTTCGCTCTGATTCGTCCCTAGGTTGGTTCCCCATACAGACTTCCATCCTCATTTTCACGCCTTTAAAGGAATGAATTCCGGGATAAAACCTATGATATGTCCTTCCGAGGGTCTCAAACTATCTTCTTACAAAATTTCATCTAAATTGGTTCTGTAGTTTCGGAGCTTATTCAGTACAAACAAACAAACAAAAAAATCTGTCCTCTTTATAATATTAGTATCGATATACTCCTTTATACTTTTATATCATTCGTTTATTATATTATGTTTTGCAAAGTATATTTAACTTTTCGTTTATATATAATTCTATCAAATTTATTTTTATTAAACACTACAACCGCCGAACTTTCATGTAATTATAATTTTTCAAAGCGAAAGTAAGAATTGAACTGAACTGAATTGAATTGAATTGAAGAACTTGAAGATTTAAGTTTCACTTCCTCAGAGCAGAGTGAAGGAAATGACACGCCTCTATCTTCCCGTACTCTTTGTTCTTAGTTTCCTTCGTTGTTTAATATGAACTTGTTTCGCAGCGTTATTGCAACTTCATTTTGTTCAGTAAATGTGATAGGTATAGCGGAGATAAGATACCATCTACACAATGCACTTCGATACGTTCCATTATAGAGCATCCACACGTTACTTTGTAGAGCCATGTTATTGTTCTTTGGGAAGGTTTCATGTAGCTTATAACTATATACAAATATGAGATAGCAGGTATACTAAATTTTGATGGTTCGGTTTCTCGTTCATATCTGCTTATATTACTTTATATTATATTACCCCTTTGGAGTAAAGAAATGAGGCTATCTCTTCTATGATCATGCGAATGTGTTTTATTTTAACGAAATTTGTCAATGGCTAGATGTAGTATACTTTTACATAACGTATGTACTTAGTATAAAATAAAATCAGTAAATAATAGATATGTATAATAATAGTATGAAGTTTTAATTAGTGTGTTTCAGTACCTACTAAAAATATAAGTAGATAAATATATAAGTAGATTCACGCAGGGACAGACGGACTAGTGTGGCAAGCATTCGTCCTTGGTTTATCCTTGTGAGTGTTTATTGTAAGGGTGTTCTATGGTATTTCCGCTTGCGGGCGTTTTGCTGTCGTAAAGTTGGCAGAGGGCGCCTGCATTTTTCTTTTTCGCGCTGTGTGTGCATAGATGCACGCAGCACGAGCCAATATAACCCACGAGACTCACTACGGACAAATATGTTTAAACTTGTAGATTTTTATGACGTGTATAAATATTTCAAGCTTTCTGTTTCAAAATATAATAGTTATAATTTTAATTTATATATAATAGTTTTAATTTTAATTTTGGAACATTTAAAAAAATTGTTTTACACTGTTTTAAATATTTTATATTTTTAGTTGTAGTTTTTATAATTTTTGGATGTTTTTTTTGGCAATAACTTTTTATACCATTTAAATTTTAAACCTTCACATGTTTTTTTTTGTAAGTATAAATTTTTTTGTAATTTTTTATGCATGTTTTTTTAATTGTTTATTGTTTTTTTAACTTTACTGTTTACACTTTTATTAAGTATTTTATTTTTCATAGGATAGATACGTAGTATAAGTTTCGGAACAGCTAGCTAGTTTACGCATGTTAAGTTAGCGTGTAAGTGTGGTGTATAGTGTAAAAAAAATATTTTATAAGAAATTATTATGTATAAAATATCAAAGCACTGTATACTATGTTGGCTTCCTATATAATAAATAAATAAATAAATAAATTATATATGTCATATAGGGGTAGAATAAGAAAGGAAAATCATATGTTTTGAGCTTTTTATTTTTTTCCTCTTAGCTTCTTTTTTTTTAAATCTGCTGACGACATGTACCGAATCCGCTCAGATGCTTAAATTTTTTATACAACCCTTAATTTTACTTTAAAGTGCCTCTCTGTCAATTAAAAATAATTGAAGCACATTCTCAAACCAATATTTGCTTCTGTCCGAGTCAGTTACGAGGATTTATAAGGAAATATTTCTCTCAAAACCATTAAAGCCATATTATATTTTAAAAATAACAATAATGATTTTTTTCTTTGGTGTGATTTCGGACACGGCGCCCAATCTCACTCGGACTAGCCAACAACACGGGATACATAAGTGTTTGCACATATAATACAAACATAAGTAGGTACACTCTTTACCACGTACGACGATGACGTCATGACTGGTGAGAGAGAAAGGACAACGAAACGACAAGCTAAACGTTCTCTTCGAGGCACAAATTATAAACACCGCCAATTTCCAAACTCTGGACAGAAAAACTGATCGAATATTTAAGTACCTTCCGGGACACGAACCTAGGTCTGCAGCTGTTCATGCTAATGACGAGACCATGCTGTAAAAAAAACAAAAGTTGCCTGTAAAAGATATTGTTAGATAATGAACAATATAAATGGTAATTACATGGCATTACTGATGAAGTACAGTTAAACACATACCTTACAGGGGGGGTGGCGTGTATTGCACAGATAAGTCTTGGGCAAACATTGCGCGCAAATATTGACTGCTCGCTCAAACAAACTCCGTCATCGACATCACGTAACTACGAGTATCGAAGTGTATTTATGACGTTCCATAGAACTTGATGTATTTAAATGGAGCAGATGAAAGCAACAAGTTGCTTAAGGTCTACACCATCACATATACATATGCTCACATAACTATCTCGTTGGTCTAGTGGTTAACGTACGGCTACAGATCCATATCTCCTAGTTCGAGTCCCGAATTAGGTCAAGTTTAGAGCTTAGGTTTTTCTGTCGAGAAATTCTTGGTCACTGCCCCGTTCTGCGCCTGATCACTCACCATTTCTGTAAAATTGTCATTCTACCAGACTGAGAGAAATAGAGAAAGAGCTTGTGTTTGCGTGCATACTTATGCTCTATAAAATACCTCCATGTATATAATTAATTCTAATGAATATAACCGTCGATGCCTAAAACAAAGGAAAACATTATGTTATTATTATACATATGAACTCATATATACAAACACACACACACACACACATACATACATACATACATACATACATACATACATAGATACATACATACATACATACATACATACATACATACATACATACATACATACATACATACATACAAGTATATATCCTTTCAGGAGAGTCGCACAGAATGGTATACTAAGCGTTACGATTTTTACATATAATACATACGTTTCTTGATTTTTGATCGGACTTCTAACCTGATAAGTTCGGATTTCATTTATAACCTTATTTCAGTGAACGATGATTGATCTAATATTTCCGTTCGATCTACGTTACGTGGAAAATCCTTTGTAGAAAAAGCTATGCCGATTTTGCAAAACGAAATAATTTGTACAATAATGTTAAGTTTTTTATAAAATTATACGGACATATCGTGTTCTTTTTTAATAGTTCCGAATACCTTTTATACATAAAGAACTAATCCAACGCACAGCATATTTCTTGAAATTACAAACTGAAGGACACTTTATTTATACCTCTTGTCCTTTAGGACATACCTTTTATTTGCCATTTAGTCATAGACATAACGTGCTAGTGATGTAACATAAGAATTGATCTTTTTATGCTACTCGACTATGACACACCCAAGAGCTTTAAATATGAAAGGCGCGGATGGCGGAGGGCCCTTCAGTGATGCTATCATGGCCCGAAAGCTTTTATGAAAACAGGTGCGATGTATTTTACTATAAGTTAGGGATTCACTCACTATACTTTGAAAAGTCCTTTCAGCAGCTACTTATGCGCTCGACTACGAACTTTAGTAGGTATGTACTAGCAACTTGCCATGGTTTTGCCATAGCGTTAAGTGTCACATGCAACTTAATAGTTTTGTTATTATTGTATTCGGTCTATCTTATATTCATAATAACTTGTGTTTACCTTCCTTAATAATAACAATAATAAGCCCTTTCTTTCGAACTGTATGTTTATGTGATTTTAAAGAATATGTTTTATTCCCTTTTGGCATAGGCCTCTCTAACATTTTCCATTGAGTTCGTCACGCGCCACCCTCCTCCAATGGTGTCCAGCTGTCAGGTTTATGGCATCCTCCCATCTGGCTTGTTAGCGAATACTAGGTAGGAGAATACCTTCTCTTACCTTCCTTATCTTACCTTAAAAATTAACTATTTACAACATTTTATTGATTACACTAAAAAACGTTATGAGTCATTAATATAGAGTATAAAAAGAAATCTGTTGACAAATATGGGAGAAAAGGTATAGAACTTTTTTCTATTTGCCTATTTATATATAGAGATTGTAAGTTAATGTTACTACGCCGAAAGCTTATGCGGACGTAGTATACATATGACAACTCGCCAAATGAACTTCTAACTTAGTAGTAGTCTTCGTTGAATTTCATGCAGCACATTTGAATGTTTTTAGATATGTATATTAAATTGAAAGAAAACACGGACTAAGACGCAGGAAGTTGCTAGTTATCAAATATACCTATTTTAATTTTACAACATATGGTAGATCCCGAAATACGATATCAGTATGATATTATTAGTTACTACCAGTCAAATCAATAACGGTCCAAATTTAGTGCCTATATATTAATATTATATTAAGATGGATGTTTTATATAAAATTGAAAAGGTCATGAAATTGTAAGTCGATTTCTCAATAATAATGTCCACATCAAACGACGCAAACATTCGAACAGTTCATGCAACAGCGAAGCCGGTAATTGGCAGCCCTGTACGAGTTGAGTATTGCTGGCTAAATGGAGCTTCGATAGTAAAAAACGAAAGCTCGTTTGGTATCTCACTTTTTTAGTTAAAGCTTTAATAAAAGCTAAAGAGTAATAAAGATTGTTTGTTTGTGTTGCCGCTGTCTTTGGACCTACTAGACTGTTTCTAATTGAAAGTTTCATGGTAAAACTTTCTCGTACCGGAAAATGTCCTTTTTATCGACCTACTCGTAACATGTGAATAGAGATGTGCTGAGAAACTAATAAATTCTCTACTATATCTATGGACATATGTATCAAAATTAATAAACGTATCCTCTCACATAAACGAGGATTGCATAACACGACAATATACAAAAATGGCTAAAAAAAATAAAATTGTTTTAAAATTGAGTATGTAGCGTTATTTAAAAGCAAAATTGACAACATTTTCAATTTTAGTTCAAACATTTCGCGAACACGAAAGCGTGAAATTTTATTTCACGTACAGATGACCAAATTAAAGGATATTCCGGCACTTCACGCAACAGTAACGCGAGTAATTGGTAGATCGGCGTGACGATAGAATCAAATCGGAAAACGGTGCTGTTAATTAAAACGCGAGGTACAACTTCGGTAATTAGATTACTGATACTCTGTTGCTGTGATTTTGTTTGTTTGTTCATTGATGTTCGTTTTTTGTTTATCTTCATGCTGTAATGGTGGGTGGAAAGGCAGGCTTTAAATAAGATGACCTTTGCCACAGAACATATATTACTATACCCTTTACTATGGTTTCTACAAAACTTAATTTATGGATATGGAACATAGAAGCGTCTTGTCACATAGACCGCGATTACTTTATTATATGTATTATTTGTATTTTTTTTTTATTTTTACGTTTATTTTACAAGTTTTATTAAAAATGTTATGTAATTTTGGAATCGATTTTAAGTTACGTTTAATCATCTTTTCGATAGCTTTTATATCTAATATTGGATGACAATACAAAAAAAACATGCTAGCTTGCATGCGTGTGCGTGTGTGTTTTCAATGGTTTAATTTTTTAAAACAGACGGACCGACATGTTTCACGCGTATATTATTATTAATATATTAAGGCTGTCGTTATTTTTAACTTTTAGATGAGAGCTTTTAAAGTAAAATAGATGCGAAAAAATTTGTCATCTTTAATATAAAGCGAATCCGAAAGCTATTTGGATTTCAAAGTAACCCAACTAACGAAGCAAATGTACTCCACATTTCAAAGGATATGAGATGTTAGAGCCATGTTAAAACAACTCATTAAATTTTACGTTCTTCATAATTCTGAGCGAATGCGAGCTTTGTAAAATAGAATTTTGTTTATATATTTGCATTAAATTTATATTATACTTATTGCCATGTACATACTCGTATGTAGGTATATGGAATTCGACATACAAGGTATTATACAAAAGAGACTTTTATATAAGTTATATTTTAAATATATAAGCAATAGTAGAAAATATAAATATAGGCCTATATTTAAAAAAGCTAGCAAAATAATTACTTAAAGCGGAAACGCAAAAAGAAAGCTCACTTATTTGTTTTTAAGTTTCAGTGGCGATTGGAATCGTGATCAGGACTCAGACTTTAACACTGTACTTACTTCTAAAATTTGTATGGAAAATACAACTAGCACCTTCTATTATCTTGTGTGTATATGTATTCAGCCCTTTTAACGTCCCACTACTGGGCACGGGCCTCCCTTCATACGAGGGGGATCAGGCCATAGTCCACCACGCTGGCCAAGTGCGGGTTGGCGGACTTCACATGTCTTTCGAAAACTTGCTAGGTTTTCTCAGACATGCAGGTTTCCTCACGATGTTTTCCTTCACCGTAGGGCAAGTGGTAATCATGTTAGAAATGATTCGCACATGAAAATATCAGAGGTGTGAGACCCGGGATTTGAACCCGCTTCACTCGGTTTCCCAAGCGAGCGCGTTACCACTGGGCTACCACTGCCTTATCTTGTGTATTAATATTAAATATAATCCTTTTAGGAACTTGGATATAGTTCTTTGTTGTTTTGAGCCTGGAAGTTTACAACCAAAACCTTATTTCCTTGAATGTTATAAAGTGTAATTGTCATTAACACTGAGTAATTGTATGAAAATATGAACAGCGACAAAGTGGAGTCAATTACGGCGAGAAATCATCCTCTTCACGAAAGAGAGAAGTTTGTAGTTAATTTATTAGACTTTACTGAGGCATTTAAAACTTTCACTAATCTACTACTTGTTAGTTTCATTCTTTTAGTACAAGTGATCTTCGCTCTACGTAAAGTGGACGCGCTTTTGTAAGTTTAAGTGAAGCACTTGAAATCTGTTGTAATATAAATTGATCTGTTGAATTTAAAATTTTAACTTTTTATGTAAACAGAATCATATCTATCTCGGGTTATATCTCCGGATATCTCCATATTAACCATAGAAAATCATATGAATCAAAATACACCGTGTATGTGTTTTATTGTGATGTGTTTAGAAATGAGATATTTTTAGCTTAGAAAAATAGCTTATATCACATAATTCTCTCTTAGATTTACGCGAATATCATTTTAAATAAAACTATCTTTTCGGATTTTCTTGCAAATTCATTTGGAAACCAAAAATCTAAATAAACCCGCGAAAAATTCGAAAATATAGTTTTAATTTAATAAGCTTATACCATTTTCCAGCGCTCTCTTCATACAAAATATACATCAAACCGTATCGAAAGACGGAACAAACAAACACACTAACATACACACATTTGTATTGTTAGTATTGATATGGAAATATATGTATATAATATACGTAGCGCTTTCCATACTTATAAACATACGTATAAAATACATTTCATGCGTATTTTCGTTACAAAAATCGGATGACTTTCCTCAACCTCATTTTTTAAAGATAAAAGAAAATATGGCGATCCCTATTTTCATATTGTTTCCTTTAACATGCTCCAGACTTGTTAAAAAGTGTTGGCATGGTGTTGCAAACTTACAGGCTACGGTTACTGCTTCCCACGAGGCGCTCCTGCTTGTTTCATACATCTACAAATATATAATAACGAGTATATCCATTTGGTATATGCTTTGCTGAAAATTAGCATAAGTTTTCAAATTTCACAATATGTTTCCACAAGTAACTCATGAGGGAGTTAGTGCAATTTGCTCGGCATCAGAATATTATTCTCTGCTTGCAATGTTCTGAATAAACTCATGAATAATACTAAAAATTCAAACATTCTGTTTGTAAATAGTGAAATAAGAAACGATGCTCGGTTATGTTCTTATTGCAAATATAATAATCTTAGTGCAAAATGAAAAAAATATAGTGTTTTACTATTAAAGTATTAAGAAAACTAATTTAGTTACACATTAGAAAAGCTTTAATTTTAATACTCGTACTAGAAGCTATCTACAAGCAGAGAAATAGAGTTACGAGTATTCCTATGTACATATACGAGTATGTATGTATTATCAAGAAGACAATGTAAATTCGACGACACAAACTGTTAGATATTTATATTTAAGATATTTATATTTAAATCTAAAAAGAGATAGCTATTATTGGTCATACGATTTCTTCGCCATATTAATTCTATATACATTCTATGTACATATAACATATATGGTACCTACCGCGTATGTATGTACATATATACGTCGATAAAAAGTAGCGTATATGTTATCTCCAATTAATCTGGACTTATTTGTAAATCCAGGTTACAAACTAGGGTAACAAGGATACGAGCTAGAAGTATGGGTGTCAAATATGACGTTGCATAGTTTTCTATGTAGGTACCTATAGAACATGTAGTATGATGTAGCTTAGCGAGTCTAGGCTCTGTGGCACATTACTATAAAGTTAGGAGGCGTGGGGTTCCATTCTTGGATAGAGCATTTTTTTTATATTCCATACATAATATGTACATATATGCTTATATTGATGACATAATTTAACACGTATAATGTTATTAACTTGTTGAACGGATTTTGTAAATTTTACTTTCTTGAATTCTTTGAATTTCTAAAAAATATTCTGGTTTTTCTTCAATAACCCAAATAGACTTTTGTTAATTTTGAAATCCAGAGCGTATCTCGAGGGAAATAATAAAAGTAAAGTTTTTATGGTTATTTTGTCTTAAAATGGATGATGGCTCTCTATTCAGGTGTATATTATATATTTTTTTAATGAATAAGTTATATTTAATAGTTAGTTAAAAATGTATTATAAGTAGCGATTCGCCCTCGTTTCGCTCGGGTTTGTCCCAAGGTACATTTCATTTTGTTTTTTAGAGATCATTTTGGTTCTTTTTTCTTTCGAGAAAATTACAAGTAATCGTGTTTCTAAAGTGTATGATTTATAGAATAAATACTTAAATATCCTACGTATTTGTTGCATAATTAAAGTTTAAGTAATAACAATACAGAAGAGGATCAAACGAACGCAATTATTTCGTATTTGCTTTGGTGCGCGCAATGAAATAAACTCCTAATAAGCCTTCCTCATGAGTCACTCCATCTATTCGTTAATTTTTGAGTTTATCGCGTTTAGACAAACAGACGCAGCGGGGGACTTTATTTTATAATTTGTAGTGATAAAAGCTTTAAAAGTGACCAACAATATGACATGGAACTTGAACTTTTAAAAGTAATTTGAAATGGAAAATATGTCGCTAAAACAAAACGCGCAGCTTAAAACTCTGAAAGTTTATAAGTGAAAAGTTTTTACTCATCCATAGCTCAAGAGGCAAATTCAGAAGAGCTTTCCAGATATACTTGAAATCTAATGACATTGTGACAAAGTTTCTCACGGATTTTGTTCACCTTTTTTGAGAAGCAACTTCTTGTTATAAAACTTAAAAGCTTAAGCGAAGCCAAAGGCTATATTCATATTATAAATATAAACACGCAAGACTGGAATACAAACATTCGTGCTCATCACACAAATGAATGAATGCCCGCAGCGGGACTCGAACCCGCGACCGCTGGCACAGCAAGTAGGGCCACTACAAACGGAGCCAAACGTGTCGGCAAGTCTAGTATTTATAAATATAGAGGGTAATAACTTAGCATTAAAAAACCCTACAGTGAAAACTGGACGTTTACTGTAATATATTTTTTCATTGTTAGAGTACGTAACAAATGTGCTTGATACAGGATATATATAATTACTCTTGAAATTTAGACTGAAATTATACATCAGCTTCAATTACCTGCTAAGAAAATGAGAGCATATTTTAAGCTAATTTTATTATTAACTTGACTATAATTTACGACGAGCATTGTTTAAGTAACTAAGTAATTTTGTACTTTGCCTTTTCTAAAGTTAACGACCTCATAGACCCTGTGACGTAGTGGCCGCTTATTTTAGTAGATTCGAATTTGATTTCCTAGATAATATATGTATAATTTCAAAAAAATAAATTATACTTATTTAACTTCTCTAATATATACACTTCTATAATAAATTACTTATCAAATTGAATGTTTTATTAGAAGAGTTCTACTATCCACCTCTTAACCAATTGATCAAATCAGTTCGATGGTGTCATAATCTATTATTATAGAATTATTTTGATCTAAATCATTGTTGGTGCGTGAAAGACGGACAAAACATTAAACACGCTTTCGCATTTAAATTATTAAAATTATTTTTTTTTAAATAAAACTATCTTTTCGGATTTTGTCGCGGATTTATTTGCATTTTTGTTTCTTTACAATGCTTTACAGCATCCATGGTCACGGGAGAGACTGAGGTGTTACATGTCTTGGAGGTATAGTTGTTACAGACAGCCTACCCACAATTAACAAAATGAAAATTGCACCAATTACATCACAATATTTTTTAACTTTAAACATTTTTATAATTTTAATTATAATTGAATATGGAATATTATTTATTTAATTTTTGCTATTATTTTTATAATTATTACAATTTTAGAATATTAATTAGTAATCTATATTTAGTGTTGCCATTATTATATTTATAACCATAAAGAAAAATATAAAATATAGTGGTAATTATTTAAGCCATATAATTGTTCTATGTGTAATTTAAAAAGTTAAAGTTAATTAAGGATAATTATTTTAATTTAGTTTGCTATTATTTAAAAACAACTTACTAAGCAACACTATTACTATATACTTTTACAAATGAGAAATGAAAAATATTAATCTGATATGCTGTCATTTTGATCTACACAGTAAGAACTTACTACATCTACCTGTCTGTTATGTTTATATTTATTATTTGATTTTATTATATTAATAACAGGATCCCATGACGATGGTAGTACCCAGCCATCTTCCCTGTTGAAATTAGGATGTTTTTTAATTTCTATGGCTTCTCGAATCATTCTAGGGCGATATCGGTTTTCTTTCGCCAGGATTTGAGGTCTATCAAAGCGAATGTAATGGCTTGGGCGGTCCTGGCTATGTTTGCATACAGCAGATGTTGTATTGCGACGGTGCTTCACATCAGCCATGTGTTCTTTGACCCGGGTTCTAATGGATCGCTTTGTTTGTCCGATGTAAGAGAGCCCACAATCTCAATCAAGCTTGTAAACTCCTGCATCTTGTAGAGGGATGTGGCACTTGACAGGTGGTAAGAAAATTAGTCAGTTCTTACTGTGTAGATCAAAATGACAGCATATCAGATTAATATTTTTCATTTCTCATTTGTAAAAGTATATAGTAATAGTGTTGCTTAGTAAGTTGTTTTTAAATAATAGCAAACTAAATTAAAATAATTATCCTTAATTAACTTTAACTTTTTAAATTACACATAGAACAATTATATGGCTTAAATAATTACCACTATATTTTATATTTTTCTTTATGGTTATAAATATAATAATGGCAACACTAAATATAGATTCTTCTTCTTCTTCTTCTCCCTGCCCATTTCCCAAATCACTTGGGGTCGGCGCAGTACATCTTCAGTGTACTGCTGATAGGATTTGGCAAAAGTTTTACGACCGGCCGCCTGCCTGACGTCAACCCTCCTTGGGAATGCTATTGTCTTTCTTTGTCTGAATGGTGTTAAATATTATGCACTTTCGATTTTGTTGTGTTTTAAAACATTTTTTATACTATTAATTCAATTATTAATGTTATTTTTGGATATATTTTAAAATAAATTTCGATTACACAATAAATTTTGTATTGACATTGTCAAATTTTTTCTTCTAATTCAACACTAAATATAGATTACTAATTAATATTCCAAAATTGTAATAATTATAAAAATAATAGCAAAAATTAAATAAATAATATTCCATAATCAATTATAATTAAAATTATAAAAATGTTTAAAGTTAAAAAATATTGTGATGTAATTGGTGCAATTTTCATTTTGTTAATTGTGGGTAGGCTGTCTGTAACAACTATACCTCCAAGACATGTAACACCTCAGTCTCTCCCGTGACCATGGATGCTGTAAAGCATTCGAAACGTCGGGAAACAAAAATGCAAATAAATCCGCGACAAAATCCGAAAAGATAGTTTTATTTTAAAATGTCAAATATTCGCGTAAATCTAAGAAAGTATTATAAAATTATTTTTTTTACAAAAAACTACAGGTTAAAGTATTTTTTTCACACTTAGAAGTAAATTTTAAATTTATGTCGGACCTCCTTTGAGGTATAACCTATTCACCGTAAAATTAATAAAAAAATCGATTCACAATTGGTAAAAGATAATGAGTAGTAGATAGACAATTTGCTAAGAAAACAACCTTTAAGAACAAGTTGGTACGAATAGACTATAAGTCTATTCAAATAGACCGATATGAACCAGAATAGACCAATAATTAAGTACCTCCTATTTTTAAAATCAGTAAATAATAACCACATGTAACGGTGGACATATGTATGTAGAAAAACTCTGTTCTTTCACACTACGGTATATGCGGTTATCCAAACACGTGGCTTATCTCCGAAAGATGCTCACAGATTCCCTCGAGCATTTCTTCGCTCTTGAAAAATATCCGCTGCTCAGTTCGAGGATTTGTAGCTTCGTTTCGTCCCCATTTCTTTTGTTAACGTAATGTTTGTTGAAAAACAATGCAAAAGTTAAGTTGAACTGAACTTTCAGAACTGATTTGTTAGCTTTATGGATAAAAGTAATGTACTCGTAAGCTTAAAAACTGAATTATAAGTATTGGAATTTTTGTCCTCTTTTGTCATCGTCAGGATAAACATAGTTTACTTAAAAGGAACAGTGATTGATTTACATTGAAAAATGAAAATATTTATCAAATAAAAATATATTGTATACCTACGAAATGTAAGTTTACAGAAAACATGCCAATGTTATACTACAATAATTGATAAAGATTGGATTTCTTCGTCGATGTGATTGTAATGGAGCTAAAGTGAAGTTGATCTGAGACTAAGATTGAGTTTGATGTAACATTATGTTATTACGATTCTTTTATACCTATTTTGTATACTGTATAAGTTCTCTTATATATTTCTATTTTAGTTAGGATAATCTATTACAGAATTAATTTGATGATATTGTTGTGAAAGTTATATTATCTGTACTGAATATTTTAAAATATTTGCTAAAAAATTCAAAGAGAAGTTCTGTTTGAGATGGTTTATAGGGAATATTCGCAAATCTACAACTGTTGCTTTGTTATATATATTTTATTTATTATATATATTTTAAAGGCATATAACCATTTGAAATTCCTACAGTTTCGGTTGTTTCCTGAGACCTGTAGGTACTTGGATGTTCGACTGATAACTAAAACATATCGTAAAATTCAGTAAATACAGGTTTTAACTTTGATTCTTTACAATTTTGTTGAGATATTTCCAACTAGCGGCTCACCATCGCTTCGCTCGGGTTTGCCTCTAGAAAAATAAAAAAAATCTATCCCTCGGAAACCGTAAATAGTTCCGAGATAAAAAGTAACATATGTGCTATTCCAGACTATAATCTATCTCTATACTAAATTTCATACAGATCCGTTCAGTGGTTCTGGCGTAATTGAGTGACAAACATCCATCCAAATATCCAACTAAACTTTCTCATTTATAAGATTCCTGCTGTGTGGCTACGGCAATTAGAATATGGCCACCCCATATCTTCCCGTGGGTGTCGTAAAAGGCGACTAAGGGACAAACTACCGAACACCATGGTAGTCGCGGTGGTAGGCCTCAACATCGGCCGACGGCACGGTTACCACCCGTCAGCAGAAGTCGTGCCGGCAAGCGCCCAACAGCGCGTTCCGGCATGTCGAGGCTGATGAAGCCGTATGGAGAATGGGTCTGAATAGTTGTGTTGTACACAAGCCGTGTTGGTGGTGAATTGTTGTTTGTTGTGTCGAGAGCTTAGTCGCGGAGGGTAGCGGGATCCGAAGCACGGCTTGCCGCTGGCCGACCGCAGACAGTTGGGGGCCCAACTAGTGGGCTAGCCACCCATGAAAGGCTGCCCCGCCATCTGTGAAAAATCCCAGGGTGGCTCCATCGTGCTGGTTGGCGACCAGGGGAGGGGGCCCGATGGCGATCCTTGGGGGGGTTCGGGCGTCCCCGCAGTCTCCAGACTAAGCCCTCTGTGACATGACATCATCAATATCACCGCCAGGCTCGTGCAGCGCCTCGTTCAACTGCCATTCTCCATCCTATTCACTCTTCCATTAAAAAAAAATTACTTACATGAAAAGTCGAAAAAAGAGTAATGTTTTTAAGCGGTTGCACTCCCCCTCATTAAAAGTGCACCTCACAAATATCCGAGGATTGCATACAAATCTCTCATCAGTCCACTTCCACCTCGAGACTGCGCAGCCGCACATGCTCTTTCTGACGGAGGCGCAGATTCAATGTCCATTGAGTGCTGAGTACCTGGACTATCCCGGCTACACGTTGGAGCATAATTTCAGCTCACGGGCCGGGGTCTGTTTGTACGTGCGAAATGACCTCTGTTTCCAGCGCCTCCGCCACCTTGAAGACCACACATTTTCTACGATCTGGGTTATCGTAGATACAGGAATCGAAAAGATCCTGTATTCCTGTGTCTACCGATCGCACACAGGTGACCAGGAGACAACTCGATTGTTTGAATATCTCAGTGAGGCCGCTGATGTGGCTATGCAACGGTACCCCACCGCGCAGCTTGTCTTTCTGGGGGACTTTAACGCCCATCATGAAGATTGGCTGTTCCCATACCAGAAGACGGACCATGCTGGGAGAGAAGCGTGGAAGTTTGCGGTATCACTTGGACTCTCCCAGTTGGTTGAACAAGCGACGAGGGTACCCGATGTAGATGGCCACTCAGCTAATTGTCTGGACCTTCTGCTGACAACTGATCCAGACAGATATAACATCCAGGTTTCATCCCCATTGGGTAGCTCTGACCACTGTCTGGTAAAAACTGTATCGTCTTACTCTCCACCAGATAACGATTCTACTGGCGTTAGACGAGTATGGCAATACAAGTCAGCAGATTGGGATGAGATGCGACATTTTTTTGCATCCTTTCCTTGGCGGCAGGTCTGCTTCTCTTCTTCCAATCCGTCGAGCTGTGCGGATGCTATAACTGATGTGGTGCATCAAGCGATGGAATATTTTATCCCGTTCTCTGATGTACCCGTTGGTGGCAAAGCTCGCCCATGGTTTAATGCCGAATGCACCTTTGCTGAAAAGCGTAAGCAATCGGCTTACCTTGCCTGGGTTGATGCTCGAGACCGCAAAGCTCCGGATGTAAGATCCAAGAAGAGAGCCTTTAACTTAGCCGCCAAGTCCCACAAAAAGACATTAAAGAAGGCTCGTCTTGACCGAATTACACATTTTGGCGCAAAGCTCTCTGCCCAACCAACTGGCAGCAGAGCTTTTTGGTCCCTTACCAAAGCTGTCGAGACGAACTTCTCTCGGCCCTCACTGCCACCGCTGGTAAAATCTGACGGATCCCTGGCTCATACGGCAAAGGAAAAGGCGACTTTGCTTGCCTCTCTTTTTGCCCAAAATTCGTGTCTAGACTCTGGCAATGCTACTCCACCACATCTACCTCACTGCGGGATCTCAATGCCTGAAATCGCGATTACTAATAAGGAGGTTAAGAGAGTATTGTGCCGTCTAGATGTGAATAAAGCCAGTGGTCCTGATGGTATACCAGCGATAGTCCTTAAAACATGTGCTCCCGAGTTGTCTCCGATACTGACACGTCTGTACCGCCTTTCTCTTAAGACTGGAATAGTGCCTAAATCCTGGAAGCTTGCCAATGTGCAACCAGTGCCCAAGAAAGGAAGCCGTGCTGACCCTGCCAATTATCGTCCGATCTCAATCACCTCCATACTCTGCAAGATTATGGAGCGTGTATTGAACACTCGTCTTATGGCATACCTAGAACAGAACGATCTCCTCAGTGATCGACAATATGGGTTTCAATCAACGATCTGCTTATACCCGGTATCTATGGGTACGCAGACGACAGCACTATTGTAGAGAGATACCTGCCGAATCCTCGGGCCAGTAGAGATCAAATTCAGTCCGAAAGAGAGGCCATGGTAGAGCGGTTGAATCTCACACTCAGGACAGTCTCCACTTGGGGCGATGCCAATCTTGTGAGTTTCAATGCCACCAAAACACAGGCGTGCCTGTTTACCACTAAAAGGAGTCCTTTCACCTTGACTCCTACTTTCCGGAATGTGCCTTTGGAATACACAGAACGTCTGCAGTTGTTAGGGATGGACATCAGCCCCAACATGAACTACGGGCGGTTCATCGAGTCTAAGGCTAATGTAGCTGCGAGGAAAGTTGGCATCCTTGCAAAGGTCCGACAGTATTTCACGCCGGGACAGCTTCTTGTTTTATATAAAGCGCAAGTCCGGTCGTGTGTGGAATACTGTAGCCACATATGGGCTGGTGCTGCGAAATGCCATCTGTCAGCCTTGGACTCGATTGAGAGGCGTGCTCAAAGGCTTATAGGTGACCCTACGCTGGTAAAAGCTAACCTACAAAGCCTCGATCACCGACGTAGGGTTGCCAGCCTTTGTGTATTCTATAGGTTACATTTCGGAGAGTGTGCGCAGGAACTACATGAATTAATTCCCCCATCCCCTTTCCATCATCGGACAACCCGACGAACGGCTGGTCTCCATCCTTATGTCGTGGACATTCCACCCGTCCGCACGAAGCGTTTCGCTACGTCATTTATTATACGTACGGCTAAGGATTGGAACAACCTGCCTGCGTCGGTGTTTCCGTCCGATTATAATATGGGTGTCTTCAAGGCAAGAGTGAATAGGTGGCTACTGAATTAGTGCGACTCACCATCTACGACTGCGTTACCACTTACCATCAGGTGGAACGTAGTCAAGCACTAATTCTGAATAGTATAAAAAAAAAAAAAAAAAAAAAAAAAAAAAAGATTAGTAAGATTATCTTATCTTATTATTAAAAAAATATGTACCTTTATAGATCCAAATATAAGGGTACATATTTAATAATGCTGTAATATATAATAATAATGCTATACACACATCCCACGTTGACAGTCCCAACTAGGTGTCCCTATATCCTATATCCCTATATCGAGAGATAAATATTCCGAGCTATATTCAAACTCTGGCGTAGTGACAGATACTATGATATACAGAAGATTCTAGTATTAATGTATCACACTAAATACTTATTTTGTTTGTTACAGGTAGACCCTTGAAGAGAACAGAGTGTAGCAGATGCAAAAAATTTGCAAATGAGTAGGCGAGTCACGTCGCCTAATTGTCTTTTTCTTTCTGCACAATGCACATTCGCAATTCCAAATACCGCATACATTAGTGTCGTTGCTGTAACTGTTAAATATTGTATATTGACTCTGTAGTTGAAAAATTTATTTATCGACTTTTGGTTTTTAAATACTCCTACAAAAAGAAAGATTTAAATCGGACTACTACATATGTATGCGAAAGTTTGTATATACATACGTTTGTTTATCACTGTTTTAGACTATAATCTGGATTAGCACATAGGCTTATTGTAGGACACACGGGACGCATTCCTGCGAGGCGTGGTTTAGTCACTAGCTAAAGGTAAATATTCTATATAAAGAAAAGAAAAATAACAATTTTAACTTTATGGTATATTCATTTATTTTTTTATATGGTTGTCTATGTAATCTAGAAGAAAAATTGTTGAAAAATGTCAATCCATATACATAATATGTTTTACATAAATAATTATCTTTGAATTCGACCACAAAGAGAACACTGGAAGTAGTAGATGTAAAGTTACACATACTATCTGTACAAACGTATATGTATTCCAGTAAAAGCAACATATACATATATAGGTATACATACACTACTAGCATACAAATTGCAATACATACGTGCTATATTACTTATGTATTGGAATAGTTGGTAACGAATTAATCACTTAGTATTCAGCCCTTCTTAACGTCCAATTCAATACGAGAGGGATCAAGCAATAATCTGCCACGCTAACCGAGAGCGGGTTGGTAGACGTTCACGTGGGTTTCAAGAAATTGGTGATGTTTTCGTTCACTATAAGACAAGTGTAATCATGTTGGAAATGATTTGCACATGAAAATTTCAGAGAACACCTTGCCATTGGCTACTAACTAATCTCTATGTAATATACTAGCGAGTAGCGACTCACATTCGCTTTGCTCGGGTTCGTAACTAGGTTGCTTCTCCATACAATCTTTCTTCCCAATTTTCACCCCCTTATGGGATGATTTGCGGGATAAAAATCCTATGTCCTTCCCAGGGTGTCAAACTATCTTCTTACCAAATTTCATCTAAATCGGTTCACTAGTTTTGGAGCTTATTTGGTACAAACAGACAAAAATACAAATCTTTCCTCTCTATAATATTAGTACAGATTATTAAAACAAAATATTACAAAAAAATACATAAGTAAGTGAGAAAGTATACGCAAGACCTGTTCCGGCTCAAGCTCAATTTAATCTTAACAATAAAATGCATAATGTACATCTTTTCCATATTAATAAGGGAAGAAACATAACTCTCGCGCCATTACTCTCAAGATCGTCGACTCTGAATACGTTGCATTACTAGACGATGCTCTTACATTTCTTCAAGCCCATCTTAAAGTTATTTATTTTAATTTTATATTACTTGTAAATGATAATAATTTAATTTAAAAATAATAGATTAAAGTTAATAATTAATCCATACATACTAATATTATAAATACAAAAGTAGCTCTGTCTGTCTGTTACGTTTTCACGCCTAAACGGCTGAACCAATTTTTATGAAGTTTAATATAGAGAGGACTGACTTTGAGAAGGATATGGATTACTTTTTGTCGCAAAAATGGAACTTAAAGGGGGAGAAATAGGGATTGAAATTTTGTATCGGGTTTTGTTATATAAATCATACCTCAAGTTAAGGACCTAAAAAATCATTATCTTATATATAAAATTTCCATGTCACAATGTTAGTTACCGTACTCCTCCGAAACGGCTTTACCGATTTTTACCAAATTTTATATGCGTATTCAGTAGGTCTGAGAATCGGCTACTATCTATTTTCCATACCCCTAAGTGATAAGAGTGGGCCACCGCTAGTATCTTATAATTTTGATAAGAAATAAAGAATGTTTCGGTGTTTTTGACAAATCAAGATAAAATAGGAGATGATTTCATCCAATTTTCTATACTTACGTATGTGTGTACATTGTAATACATATACATACATATATTCTTAATATTTTTTTTTGGTCTGATATGGGAAGGTACTAGCTCCTGAAACACAGTTTTCTAGTTCAGGAGTTGGGGCTGTATGTATTTGTTACCATTGTGTTGTTTAATAAAGATTGTGTTGTGTTGTATTATGTAAGAAGTAGCCGGGGGGGGGGGGGGGGGGGGGCGCACCCGAGTGAAGTGAGGGTAATTCGCTAGTAATATATAATTTTATTGCTTATTCTCCACGTCTTTTGTAAACATGATATTATAAAACGTAACTTATCATACATAATACGTATAAACACATAAGTTCTTAAGAAAAGCTTTTTGTTGCCATTAACCTGACTAAAGCTTTTTATTCCAATGACTATCCCCTATGCTTGATGTTAAAGCTATGGTGCAGCTATCGCTCTTTACATTTTAACTTAACATTATAATTGTAAACGATTAAACTAGCAAACAGACAAAAATTAACAATTTCAGTGTAAACTCTTTATAACGAAACTCAAGGGACTGAGCGTTTTTCGTCGTTATAGAGAGTTATCGTTATATGGAGTGAACAAAAAAAAAACCAAATTAACAAGAATTTTTAATTGTATGTATGTCTTAGATAATAAATGCTTATACATATAAATTATTGTTTACACATATAGTCTGATAATTTCGTCTGACGTTTTTTGCTATGCCAGTACTTGTTTTGTATTATTTTATGTATTCTATTCATATCTAGATATGTGGTGGAATCGTCTTGATTAAACAACAAAAAATTTTCTACCAACTTAGCGGCATCTAGGGCTTGTTGAATTGTTGGTGGTGATTCGGCTTTGTCCACTTGATCGTCTTCTTCATCTTGATTATCGGGTGTTTCCTGACTTTTTGACACTAAACCAACAATTTGTTCATCTGTAAGTGTACCAGTTGTGGCTACATCCTCATCTATATTTTCGTACGATTGTAGATCTTCGTTAAAATTGTTTGGTATGTTGAACTGGCTTATCCATTCACTCAGTGGTAGATTGTCTTCACTGTTAAATTGGTTCGTTTCTTGGCTACTACATAATCCAGCATGTCGAAAAGAATGTTGGATAGTGGCCGCTGTTACCTCTTGCCAGGCTTTTGATATGAAGTTCACTGCTTGTAGCATGTTGATCGAGACCTTGCCGTCAGTTTCTATCATATCCATCAACATTTTCCGTCTATAGTGGCCCTTTAGGGATTTAATTACACTCTGATCCATTGGTTGTAAAATACTGGTTGTATTAGCTGGGAAAAATGCTAACTCTATGTTTCGAAGATTAGATATGATTGGGTGAGTAGGACAATTGTCTACTAGAAGCAAGATTTTCCGTGATTTTAATTCAGCATCCCATTTTCTCACTTCCTCTTCAAAAATCTGAGATGTCATCCAAGCTGAATTGTTTGCTTTGTACGTAACTGGCAACTGTTTTATGTTCTTGAAACACCGAGGGTTTTTCGATTTGCCTATAACTAAAAGCTTTCTTTTTTCTGTGCCACTCATATTGGCAGCCACTAGAACTGTAATGCGCTCTTTAGACAGTTTTCCTCCAACACATTTTTCCCCTTTGAATTTTAAAGTTTTGTCGGGAGTCAACTTGAAAAAAAGGCCAGTTTCATCTGCATTAAAAATGTCTTCTGGTGAGTATTTCATCTTTAAGTTAGGCCACACTGTACTAATCCAATTGTTAGTCACATTCATATCGATATCCCGCGCCTCTCCGTTCATTTTACCGTACGTAATTTGATGACGGTGCTTAAATTTTCCGAGCCAACCTTCAGATGCTTTAAAGTCAATTATGCCAAGTTGGTTGGCAAACTTTTCAGCCTTAGCTTTTACAATTGGCCCCGAGATGGGTACATTATTCTGGCGCTGATTGTTAAACCACGACAACATTGCCTGATCTAAGTCTTCGAATTTAAGGCTTTCTTAATTTTTTAGACAAGTTTCCTTCCAGCGCCGCCTGTAGAATTGTTTTTTGGTTTTTCCAAATGGTAGCAACAGTGGATTGACTTAGTTCAAAACGCCTTCCAACGTCACTTTTCTTTTCTCCCTTTTCAATCGCACGTATCACACAAACTTTTTCGTCAACACTAATCGCTTTCCGTTTACTGGCCATGTTAACAGTTTCAAAGTAGGTTTACGACTGATATTACGATAGGTACCCAGTATGCTTGGTCGAAGACCATCACTTCCGAGAAAACAATGCGTCATACTGCACGTGTACAAGGCAATTAAGGATAACAAAAGCTAGACCGACGTCGGATGTTTCGGAACTTCAAAGTCTTTTGTTACCTGATAACATAACATAAACAATAATACCAATAATAAATATTTACTGTCTAAAAATATGAACACATTTCTTCGTAATAGAGAATGGCGTATCGCTATAAAGAGTGTTTCAATATGTGAGTTTTAACGCAAACCAACCAACTTGGGCTCACTCCAACGTTATAGGGAGTTTATCGTTATAAAGGATAACGTTATAAAGAGTTTACACTGTAATTCTAATTTGACTTTTTTCATAACCAAACTTGATTAAAACATACATACATAATATGCTGTATAGTGACCAACGTTCACCCACATACGGTATATACATGCTTGATCATTTTATATATGTACATAATATGACTTGTATGTATCAGCAAGCATATTAATATGATTGGCTACCTGCATATTATTACCATTAACTTTAAAATTTATTACCATATTATTTACTTTATTAAATGTCCAAACATTTCGTGTATGAATTCAGATACGCAAATAGCATCATTTTATATTAAATACTGTACATAATTAAAAAAAAACCAAATGAACCGAAAAGCTTTCAAGATTAACTTTTTAAGTGGTTTTTTTATATTAACATATTAAAAATATATGATTAATATTGCTGATGTGAATCGTATAGTGTGATCTATATTTATAGATTAAAGTAGATTTGGTCCACTTGCTCCACGTCTTTATACTCACGAAATGAAGAATAACGCTTATCCCTATAATGCACCCCATGCCACTCCTTGGCTCTATTTATTGTAAAAGTTCAATGGATTTCATCATTACTTCGAAGAATCAGACGAATCATATTATAAGTTATCAAAAAGTCATTTCCTATTGAAAATCTATATATGCGCTTGATTTTGCAAGAAATAGTCTCTAAAAAGGAAGGCAAACGTTAATTTTCAACCGACTTCAAAAAGGAGGAGGTTCTCAATTCGACTGTATGTTTTTTTTTTCTTGCCTTTTGTCTTTATTTTACCAGCCACAGCAATTCTCTTATATTAAGACGCAAAGAAACCACAAGTGCTAAGATAATATAAACCTCGTATCTTATCGTATATAGTAATTACAGCAGAGCCCTTATACAGTCACCCTCATTCTCACATACGTACGTTAAAGCGACACTGCAAAAGCTCTCATTTAATCCGAAGCGAAAAGGATTAATGTCTCCGTTGACAAACCTTTTGTCCCCGGACGGTTAGCCGCATGAAAAATAGCCTCATGTCTTGAGGAGCTTTTTTAAATGGTGGCAGTGACAGCGGAAACTTAAATCTATTTTCATTTGATTAATTATAAAAAACTAATTTTGATGACACGTTTGGCTTAGTTTATAGTGCTTACTTACTGTGCCAACGGTCGGGAGTTCGAGTCCCGCTGGGGCATTCGTTTGTGTGATGTGCACGAATATTTGTACTCCAGTCATGGGTGTTCATATTTATAATATGTATGTATTTAAAGTCATATATATCCAGTGTATCAACTATCTGGTATCCATGACATAAGCCTCGTAGCGTACCATCAAACTAGATGGTGCTGTGTGTTAATATTCCAACATATTTATGTATTATTATATATAATTTTAAATTGATGATTCAAAAGCACTTGTAATGAGTCTAATTGAATAAAGTTTAGTTCATTTCATTATTTGACTGAAAAAAAATCTTCGATCAAATATTGGTAGTTTAATTTATATTTTAGCTAGAATATAGTAATAGAATAAGCATAGGAAAACGTATATTTAATACTTTCTTAGATTTACGCGAATACTTGACATTTGAAATAAAACTATCTTTTCGGATTTTTTCGCGAATTTATTTTGATTTTTGGTTCCCACAACCAAAAATCAAAATAAATTCGCGAAAAAATCCGAAAAGATAGTTTTATTTAAAACGTATATTATTAGTTTATGTTGAACAGAATTGTTGGAGTAAATATGTACTACCGTTCTACTGAATTATTGTAGTACCTACATGTATTCATTGTAAAAAAAAGTAGGTACACGTGCAAACGCTTTTTTAGATCTTCACGGTTGCCTTTTGGGAAGGCGAATTTCTAAATAAAGTAAAAAAAAAAAAATTTAAAATTGCGAAAATTATAATAGAGCGAATAAATTGAATTAGTTATTTTAGTCTAAGACTGATTTTGATTAAAGTGTAAGAAATTAAATGTTAGCAATCTTATGATCATCTCGCTCGTTTCTTTATTGCTCCCTCAATACAAACTTAATTTCGCCTTATAATTAATTATAAATTTAATATTGGAAATTACGTTTTAACAAGTGAAGAACCGACGAAACCTTCACCCTTTGAGCCCCTCAGTACCGAGCTGTGTCTCTCGATTTGTAGCTATTTTTGGACTTTTTCCTCATTACCTCCATAAATTCTTTAATAAACTTTTTTGAAAACATTCCTTTAAGAAGTTTATTTTCTTGTGTTTTATGAAAAACTTTTTTGTACAATCTTAACCGATTAGGAGGATTTATGATAGATCCTTTAATAACTTTGTTATTGAGTTTTATTTAAATTTCTGTCAAAGATTTTTAAACATAATTAGCACTTTTTAGTTTTTTAATTATAAGTAGGTACTTAAAAATAAAAGTATCTCTGATTTGAAAATGGCTATCATATTTCGCTCATATGGAAACAACCTTTAATTTTTTTTATCTGATTTATATTTGGCTGCATATCCATGAAAAGGCATATTATACATACATATTCGTATGTATATAGAAATATACATATACTATATATATGTATGGATACTCCCTAAATACGCTATATAATATTTATGATTCCTTAAGCATTGAGTAAAGTAAAGCGAGAGCGGATTCCTTGTATATAATATAAGTTTATATACATCGAACTATGCCAATATTCGGCTTAGGTTCTGATAGATGTGCGATTCGTAAGATTTATATGATTACATACATATATATTGTTGTTGGGACATAAACAGCACTATCTAGTCTGAAAAGAAATGAAATGAAATATCCTAGTCCGCCAACCCTCACTTGGCCACCGTGGTTGGACTATGGTCCGATCCCCCTCGTATTGAATAGAGGCCCGCGCCCAGCAGTAGCACGTTAAAAAGGGCTGAATACAATACAAGACTTTCTAGTTCTACGGTAAGCTACGAGGCCGGTGTTATGGATACCAGATAGTTGATACACTACACATATGTAACTTAAATACATACATATTATAAATATAAACACCCATGACTGAAGTTCAAAAATTCGTGCTCATCACACAAATGAATGCCCCCAGCGGGACTCGAACCCGCGGCCGCTGGCACAGCAAGTAGGATCACTATAAACTGAGCCAAACGTGTCGTTAAACATATGGTTTACATAATTACATATAATGACAGATGTTCTGACATACTCGTATATTAGTAGATGTAACAATACATATACTAGATTATCTCGCGATCATAAATCTCAAGTCGCAGGTGTTACAGTGTAGCCGCAAATCCTGGATCAAACCTTCGACACGTTACCAACGCTATTAATGTTCGACTTTCAGTCATATCGAGCTTTCTCAGAAATGATGTTGAGGAATTTTGTGCGGAAAATAAGGACTTATCTTGAAGTGGGTTGGGATTTGTCGAGACTCTTGTAATTTTATTTTCATTCACATTTTTTTTTTATCTGTCCACTTTCAAAACCATTCTTTTCTACAAAATTCATATACTTGCGATTTATACTTTGATTTTGTTGATTAAATCTTAGAAAAGTTTATTCAAAAGACTTAAAGAGATCTGATCTGAGACTATAACTAAGATAATAACTGATTATGATCGTCTTCAAGCTTTGTCAGTGTTAAATAATATCGTATAAGCTTAAAGAAAAAAAGATCAAAAGTAGACATTTTTGTGCAGATTTTTTAAATTTCACATAATAATGTAAATTTATACTTAGATATGTGTATCAATATCTACATTTTTACGTTAATTTGTAAAATTACCTTTTTTTGAAGTCAGCGTCACCTTTATTTTTACCCAGTTATAAGCTCAGTGTGATTTCTATCTAATTTACATTGAACCACTATTAAGATATTCACTATTAAATTACTTAAATTTTACTGTCCGTTTTCTAAGACAATAACTTTTTCTATTACACGTATATGAAAATTTATATTATATATTTTAACACAATTCGTTAAGATATATTTATCTCTTCAAAATCATACAGTTAAATGAAACATAAAATTTGACCAATTAAATGTAATAATATATACTAAACGAACTCGGCCAATTTTAGCCCAACTCTATCTGAAGTATGCACCGTCATATAATCACAGAACGCTCTTAATTCCTTTCCGTAGAACGTGTAAATAGCTTTCAGTAAAAACGGTCGAGAGCTAAATTCTAGGAAGCGGCGAAATTTTCTACTAAATTCACTATTTCATACTCTTCGCAAAATGGTTTCGAAACTGCCTCGCTTTTGGCATGTTCCGTTATTAGAGTTTGTATTTTTAGTTTATATTTTGTATCTTTTTATTTATGAAATTATAGTCTATATGAAATTTATAAAAATATAGTCCAGTGGACGGTGACGCGCTCACTCATGAAACCAAGTGAAACGAGTTCAAACCCTAAGTCTTTTAACATAAATACCATAGCGAAGAAAAAACATCTTGAAGAAATCTGTGGCTGAGAGATTCTAATTCGTTTTCGAAAGTCCGCCAAGCCACATTTAGCCATTACGGCGAACACAACATCGGAGGAAGGCCTTCCTCTCCCCGTGCCCAGCAGTGGGACGTAAAGAAGGGCTGAATACAATACAAATAGTACTATCTAACCTTATCGTATCAAGGTTTGTAATGGAGGTCATCCAGTCTCCTTCTGTTCGCTACAAGACGTAATGTGTAATGAATCTCAATTTGTGATAAGGATAATATTGGAAATCGATAAACATTATCCATAGATGTATATCAGAATTCATCACAAAGCCTTCTCATTTCTTTGTTTACACAAAATTGGGTAAGACCCTAGTTTTACAACAAGTACAAAATACTAACATTTGGTATAGTATACATATGACCATGGCAGATATTTTTTAGCCTTGATGAAGTAAAAGTCTACTGCCCAGAAAGACTGAAGCACGATGCTGTTGATAGTTGTCTCTAATAATTATTTCTTTATTAGCGGCTCAACCTCGCTTCGTACGGGCTCGTCCCGAGGTAGGTACGTTTTAACGGTTAATGTGGAGTAGATAAACTATATTATTTATATACATAGGTATGATGAGTTTTCGTGGGTTGTATTATAACGTATTTTCTCGTGGGAATGACATAATCTCCCGCGGTAAAAAGTATAGTCTATGTCACTCTTCAGCCCTCCAACCTCCACACGAAAAATCACACCAATCCGTCACTCTCACTCACACTCTCAAAAATAGCACAGTGACACTACTATGAAATAATTTTTCATATGAAAATTTTATATTCTCTTAACATTTATAGTGACCCGGAAATATGTAAAACTTGCGAGATCGCAGAAACTTTAGACACTTTGTTCTCCTGTCGCAAACTGTTGCCGGAGTTGTCCATATTTTTTTGTTTTCGTTTGAAGATTGATGGTTCCGTGTTAGAATTTTACAACCAATTGTTTACATTACCTTGTAAGATACCATGATTTTTTTGTTTATTAGAAGCTATAAACAAATAAAGCCTCATCGCTGAAGGTACACTTATAATTTAATAATATTATATTTTTGCTAGTAATTTAACTATTAAAGTGGTAGAAAAATGGTAAGTTAGTGTAGAAAAGAAGTTTTATTAGTTAAATTAAAGAAAAACTCTAAAAACATACGAGTAGTAAACGTCTTCGTTATATGTAAAAAATCTTTTAGCGTTCTCTAAAATAAGCTCGTTTAGAAATAAATGGCTAAAAACTTTTAATGACATATAATATTTTTTCTGTAAACCAAATTAGATAAAGTAGCCGGCGCAATCCGGAACAGGCCTCTATCTCTGCTCTCGTAGAATACATGTAGGTACATACCTATTTTAAAGGTAATCCAGTTCTTTAAAACGCTAAACCAAATCTTATTTTGTACATCACTTCCTATTCGTAAAAATAAGAGTTTCCAATTTCTTCGAAATAAAATACAATAATGAAAGGGACGAAATGTCAAAACAAAAATAAAACTTCACCCCAAAACGTCTAGCGGTTTACATGAAAGCCCTTTTAGGATGTTTTGAATTTCCTTCTGTTTATACTTTCATAACTTTTCTCTGAGTTATTACCGTCAAATAAGGTATATATGTAGCTTTCGGTACTAACAGTTACTCTAAACTTTAGCATCTTGTTGTTTTATTAAAATCGCAACACGACATTACGCGCTAAAACTAGAATGTTTCTTCCGTGTAAACCAACTTGCCGGAAGTACAACCGGAAGGCGTAGAGTGGGCAGGCCTTACGAAGGCCATACGAAGACTTTATTTAAAATCGTTGGATGTAGATTGGTTTTCATACTTTATTTTTATTTTTTTTTTTTTTTTTTAATCTTTATTTTAAAAGGGGTTTGGTCACAAAGTGATCATGCCACCCCTATAGGAACAACTAAACATAAGGAATACAATTTCCAATAATCAACCTTATAAATAACATAAATTAAGTATTTCTATGTCTTAATCCGACTTGTACTACTTTATACAACATTCTTGACTGATTCGATATAGGATCGGCCAGAATGCTGTTAAAAGCTCCTATGTCTAATAAATTTATATTAAATCTCAATAAAAAAATTCTTCTTTCCGCTTCATTTCGGACACATTCAGCTAATATATGATGTACATCCTCAATTTTATAACATTCTGTACAGTCAGATGACACCGCCTTACCCATTAAGGAGGCAAAACTATTCAATGGAATGTGACCGGAACGAAGCCTCAAGGCTGTTATGATTTCGGACCTACTCATATTGGCACCAATAAACCAAGGTTTACGACATAAATTTGGCTGTGTTGTCTTGTACCATATTCCTTTTGTCACAGATCTCTCGTCAAAGTATTCTTTCCACTGTCTGTAACCATTCAGTTTAACAACACTTAAGACCTCTGTGTAGTTAGATAAGCACGCAAAAGGAACACCGTCAACAGAAGCTTCCTTCGCCAAACAATCAGCTATTTCATTGCCATCTATACCAATATGAGAAGGTATCCATTGTAAAGACACTTTTTTATTAGGTGATGTAAACTTATATATATTTTTTAAAATGTCATAGGCAATAGGTAGTCCCCTAAAACTAGGATTAGTACATCTTATTAAATGTTGGAGAGCGCTTTTTGAGTCTGTTAGAATTACAAAATAATTTAAATTAATGCTACTAATATATGTCAATGCTTCTCTAATAGCAATCAGCTCAGCATGCATTATAGAAATATTACAATTTATTTGGAGTTTCAGAGAGCTTTTACTCTGTGGATCAAAAAATGCTACTCCAATTTCATTTTTATCCTTTGACCCATCAGTAAACAAATAATAATAATTGGGGTATATTCTTTGAATTGCTTCATTACAGACTACTTTAAGATTATGTACGTTATATGTTCTTTTTGACTTATTGATTATATCTAATTTAGGTTGTATAGCTCTTGAAAAATCCACGTTGCCAATCCATGTATCGAAACTAAACATATCTAATTCTTTACTACATTGAATGGGGCTAGAAATAAGAAAATTATGGACCTGAGTTAATACAGGCTTTTTCTTTTTAGTCCAGTACGGTTTGTGGAACTTTATTTTTATTTAGAGACTTTTATTTTTTTAGGACATGCCAGACCTAAGTACTCGTACAATCACAAGTAATATATTAAGGGATAAAAATAAAATAGAGTTAATGCTGCCAAACCACGTCAACCAAAACTTTAATAACATTGGATGTAGATGACACTCGACTGGCTATCGTCGTAGTAATCCTTGAACGAAGTCTATGTCCAGCCGTGGATGACTTTCGGCTGGGACTGAAGCATGAAATACATATAAATAATGGTGTGTTTATTGTAAGCATACAGATTTACACGCTCTTGTTTTAATTAATTACACGATAATTTCGCTGTTAAACTACACAAAATTTTACTTTTATGGTCTGACAAGATTTTATTAAAAAATATAAAAAAATGTTATGATATGACGACGATGAATGATAAAAGTTAACGTTTTAGTAAATTAAATATTCAGATCGATAAAAGTTATTGCGAAAGTTTAAAACCTACTCCATAAATTGCCACAAAATGTCTACTTTCCATAACTTTGCATGAGAAAGGTATTTAATTCATAACAGAGTATAGATGAAAATGTTCTGAGTCAACATTCACTGGGCAGTTTATTTTGAACGCTGTTTAAATAATTAATTTAGGTTAAAACGGAACTGGTTGCTATTTAACGTACAATATTGTAAAGCGATGAATTTTGTATGTTTATATGTTTATATTTTCTGGTATTATCTACTCACACGGTTTTTTAAATTCTCTCACTGATAGAGAGCCAAACTCTCCTTGAGTGATATAATTTAAAAAATATTCTAAATTGTTTTAGGTATTAATTGGTTCGCATAAAAGACAAAACATCTAAAAAATATTTCTTTACACCAGTACCTTCGCACACGTGTACAGAGTAACCCACCTGAGTTACATTAAAATCGGATCAATAGTTTAGAAACGCGTAGAAAGCAAACATACGAACAGACATTTTATTTTTTTATTTACATATAACATATATTGTAAGATATATTGATATTATTCAAATCTTACTATTTTGTAGAGGTGTACAAAACAGGAATAAAAGTGTGTATGTGGCTGCTAAAGAAACTTGATTTCAGTAAAACACAAAAAAAACTTTTAACCAAAATTACTTACAATTTTTTATTAAAATACCTTTATTTTTAGATCTTTATCATTACTTAATTTTTGTTATAAAGATCATTCCTCTTTAGGTAAAATCTATTAATTTGAAAATAATTTGCCCTTTCTGTACCTGCTCCTAATTTTTGAAATCGATAAAATGCGTTATAATCATGTGCTTGTTTGTATATCTATTTAACAGAATACGCACTGTTAATAATTTATCAATAAGAATGATTGTATACTCTATGTATATGAAAACAATGATATTTCTATTGTAAAAAGCTATTGCAATACAGTACAAAACCACTTATTACACTAAAAAATAATAACAGGAGTAGCGCAAAATCGAAAAACATTTTCAATCAAACTGTTAAGTTTTTAAACAAATTGAAATGTAAAACTAAACAAAAAACAATTCAAAATAAATGTCTATTGAAACGATCGCTTTTAGCACATTGTGTCTGCGGTGAATAAACAATGCCGTTTAAATGAGAGTGCAATAGAGTGGACTGAGGCGATTCCTTCCAACAATATCCCTGAGGGCCTAATAAATGCCGGCTTAGGTGGTATGAAATATCTAGACTGTTCAGAAATCTAGATAAAACATACATACAGTAATTAATAGCTAGCTACTGTTTATGGAAAGTACTCAAAAACGAATTTAACTCTAATATGAAAATTTAAAATTTATCTGAAGGGCAGTTGAATAGTATTTTAGTAATATAAGCGATAGTCTTTAATTTGTAACTATTTGTTAATATAAATGCGGATTTGTTTTCGTTAGTTTATGTTATTTCAAGCATCAAAGTTATACCGATGGTACGATATTTGCTTATAGTTTACGGATGGAGAGAGAGTAGATAGTAGATACTTAATTTTCTATTTATACTGATACATTAAATATTTATTAGAATATTTATTGGATTATTACAATGATTCGCTTAGATGCGATCTTTCCGTATTTAAAAGCGCAACTGTTGAGTTTCTCGCCGGCTTTTATCTATAGATCTGCCTTCCGAGCCGGTGGTAGCTTCCTCACGGACTGAATTCATTGACTCACTTTAAATTAAATTGACGATTCAAGTGCCTGTAAGTCTAATTGAAATAAGATAATTTTCATTTCATTTTAAAAACGCGTATAGGAGACTAGGCAAAGAAAATTTGTGTAGAAATATTTTTTTTATTAAATTCTGACTAACTTCTTTTTTTTACATCTAAAACACGTCTTACTACTTCCTCTTTCACTCTCACTTCTCGTGAATGAACTACATTTACGCATTTATTCATCCACAAATAACTAACAACTCCGATCCGGTCACTCAATCACTCATTCATAATTATATAAATCATTTTTACATCTGTCTAAGAAAAACAAGAGCGGATCTCTAGCATTGTATAAATTATACTTTCTCAAGAACATAACGATAATGCGTTACATTATAAGCAATATGATAGCGCCATCTATTATTATATATTTTAATCACATCATCAATGCAAGTCGGTCGGCTTGTATTCGATCATGGATTACTTGCGATTGGATTGAGTTTAAAAAAATATAGGTACTTAGTAAATTAAATTATACACTTCCCACATCTTCTTTTAACACTTCCCACACCTGAACGTGGTTAGTGCCCAGTTGTCGTGCCACAGAACGAGTACTTCGGGTGGGGTCCTCATTAAATAACACAAGCACCTGCTCTTCAATATCCATGTCGATACGCGGTGTCCTTGTATCAGCATGATGCGTTTCGTAGTCGTGAACACTGCTCGTGGTGTACATACGATTGTGAAGACGTTGAACCGCACGCTCTGACGGCACTGTGGTACCCCGCGGAACTGCGAAACGCACTTCATAGTCTCTATGAGCCTCTGCATAATTGCAGTCACTCCTCCCCAAACACATTATCATATTACAGTACTCTTCATTCGTATACGACATAGTTAAAACTCAATTTCTCCAACACGTGCACTCGGATGCAATGTTTCGCGAAACTGACATAATTTTAAGTGAAATAAATAATAAAGCAAACAAATAGTGATCGTAAGTATGTAATTCAAGGTCGGGATAGCCTCTACACGTGCCGAGCGGTACCTTTGACAACGGGCGGCCCATCGTCTGTCGGCACACATCAAAGATGCCGCCGCCACATGATTATAATACCGCCGAAATTAGTGTTGTACATTTATAAAATTTCCTAGAATTGTGGGGAAATTAGCAAAATAAATGGACTTTTTAAATTTCATTAATATGTTTACTATCATGAATATTTTATATTTCTTATTTTATTTGGTCATGTGATTGGGATACCTATACACTGGTTTCCGATCGGACAGAGTTTTTTTAACACACTGTATGTATACAGGATTTTTTTCAAATCTCGGTCGTACTTGCCCCCATAGTATAAAGGTAGTGTGGTTTAATAAAATAACGCGTGCGGGACTGGAAGCTTGTCTTGTATAAAAGAAATGTACCTACATATATTAGCGATTTGGCCTCGCTTCACATGGGTACGTCCCTAGGTGTCATTTTGCTGTACATTTTATTAATGTATTTCAAACCGTTTAAGCGGCACACTCTGATAAAACAAATCAACTTCTTCCAATTTCAATAAAACTTATTATATTATCTACACATTATTGGAATAAAATATATCTTATAGCACTCGGCGATAATGTAGCTTTCTATTAGTGAAAGAATTTTCAAAGAGAAATTGTCCTCTACATAAAAACTTACAAACTTAACCTCTCTATAATATTAATGTAGATAGTAATAATAATAATAATAATAATAAAAACTCTTTATTGCACACACAACATAGGAAGAAATATAAAAAAAAAAGAAGAATACAGTAGTAGCAAAATGCACAAGAGGCGGCCTTATCGCTAAAACAGCGATTTCTTCCAGGCAACCTTTAGGTGTAGGATATAGCAAAGTGTGAAGTGGAAGGGTGTGAACAAATAACAGAGATAAGAAAAATAAAAATGATAAATACATATATACATACATATGATATTTTATATACGTATATAAAGTATATAAATTAGGTATACGTAACTAATATAAATAATATGATAATAAGTAATAAATAAATAAAATAATAATATCAGTTTAACCAAATAAATAAAATGACTATATTATATATATATATATATATATATATATATATATATATATATATACACGTAAAAGGCAAGAAATATTTTAATACAAATAAGGATAATAGCTATACATATATCAGTACATATAATTTAAGAGTAAATTTCAGAATAAATAATAATGCAGCAATCCGAAGGAATTAAAATGTATAAAAGTGTTCTTTTAGACGTTTTTTAAAAATCATTAGAGATTTCGCATCCCTAACGTTACGGGGAAGGGAGTTCCAAAGACGACAGGCCGTAACACTAAGGGAGTTGCCATAAAAGGTAGAGGAGTGGGAAGGAATTTTAAGGATTAAATTTTGGGCAGAACGCAGAAGGCGAGAATGGGAATCTCCAAGGAATTCAAAACGTTCTTTAAGGTAATTTGGAGTGGACGGATCGAACAGAATACAGTAAAGAAGATGAAGTATATGAGTATTTCTGCGAAGACGAATAGGGAGCCACTTGAGCTTTTTACGAAGATTAGAGACATGGTCATATTTACGTAAACCAAATATGAACCGAATACAAAAATTTTGGAGTCTCTCAAGTTTATTTAATTGCTCCTCTTTAATATCAAGGTAACTGATATCAGCATAGTCAAGAATTGGTAATAGGAGCGATTGTGCTAACGCAATTTTAGTGGAGATTGGAAGAAAGTTATGCAAACGTCGAAGCGATGCTACCGAATTAAACATCTTCCTGCTTACCTCACTTACCTGTGGAACCCATGATAAGTTCTGATCCATAATAATACCAAGATTTTTGACGGTTTTGCTATAAGGTATGCTCACGCCGTTTAACACCACAGGTGGAAGAGTGTAGAAGTCAATGCTAGATATGAGTTTAGGACTGCCAATGATTATAACTTGAGTTTTCGAAGGATTTAATTGTAGCCCAAACGACTCACTCCACGTGGTAATTTTTGAAAGATTGTAGTTAATATCGTCAATTGTATTAGGTAAGTCAACAATCCTAGATTGACTATAAATTTGCAAATCGTCTGCATAAAGGTGGTAGAGAGAAGAGATGTGTTGACAGATATTGCTAATAAAAATAGAAAATAAAAGAGGAGACAACACGCCACCCTGTGGAACGCCAGCCTTGACTGGAAGCCAGTCTGAGTACGAATCTTGTATTCGTATTCGTTGACGACGTCCATGCAGGTAGCTACGAAACCAGCCAATTACATTAGGAGATATGTTAAGAGTAACTAAGGAGGCAAGCATGATATCAATGTCTACAGTACCAAAGGCATTGCTAAAGTCCAGCAATACAAGCACTGTGACTTGCTGCGTATCCATGCCCATCCTGATATCATCAGTGATCTTGGCTAACGCAGTAGTCGTACTATGACCAGGACGAAAGCCGGATTGCAGAGGATCATGAAGATTATTACTAGAAAGGAATTGAGTGAGTTGCTGGTGTACGAGGCGCTCGAGTACTTTGGATAGGAAAGGAAGTATTGAGATAGGACGATAATCATTATAACCTGCAGGGTTAGTTTTTTTAGGCAAAGGCAAAATTTGGGCGTCTTTCCATGATGAAGGAAATTCACTGTTATCAATAGAGTAATTTAAGATGGAAGTAATAACAGGAGATATAATATCAAGGATAGGAATAATCATTTTACGACTAATGCAGTCAGCACCGACTGAGTCAGAACGGATGGCCAGAATATTCTTCTTAACATCACTTTCTGTAAATTGACTAAAGACGAAATGTGGAATATTAGGAGTAGATGAAGCTGAAATTTGATTAATGGTTTTTAGCTTTGTTGCCTTATCAATGGCACTAGATGAAGAGAAGTGCTTATTAAGCTCATTTAAATTGACATTTTGAGGATTTGCACTGTGTTGAGCTTTCCCAACTCCTATAGATTTAAGAAATTTCCATACCTTGGATGAGTCATTTTCCTCAACCACGGAATGATGAATATGGCGTCGTTGGTTATCCCTACACACCCTATTGCATAGATTGCGAGCTTTTTTGTATTTATGGCGATTTTTATCATTAGCATTTGCGCTATATTTCATTTTAGCCACATTTTTCTTTTTCTGCAACAACTTAATCTCATCAGTTAACCAGGGAGCAGGAAGATGTTTTATGCGAACCGGTCGTAATGGGGCATGGCGGTCATATAACTGAGTAAGAAGAGAATTCAAGACCTCTACCTGATCGTCAATACTAGCACTATTTAGCGCAGTCAGCCAGTTAGTTTTAGCTGCATCTTCCCGTAGACTATCCAAGTTCAATCCACCAAAATTACGAAGCAGAAGAATTCTTGGCTTAGCTTTGGGGGGCTTAATTTTATAAGATAGATAAAGGAGGTCATGATAGGAAAATGCCGAAGCCGAATGTTGACCATATTTTTCAACATGGTCAACAGAAGAAACAAGCATTAGATCTAGTAATGATGGTAAAGAATTTGGAAAATTATGAGTTGCTGTCAAAGGGAGGATATTTAAATTAGCACCGTTGACTATGGATCTTAAACGAAAAGAGCGATGGTCACTTTTCAGTAGGCAGGTATTAAAGTCACCCATTATTATAGTATGACTATACAACGGCTTAAAGCGCTCCAACAGGGTTTCAAATGATGAAAAGTAGTCAATTGTAAGGCATGGATTATAGTACACACCAAGTAAGACTTTAGCATGCCCTAATATTACCTCAATGAACAGGTGCTCCGGTCCAACAATTGACTGATGTTGTGAGAGATCAATAACGGAGAAAGGAATATGGGAGCGCAAGTAAATAGCAACTCCGCCTCCAGCACGCCCAGTACGATCGTTACGAATCAAATGAAACCCTGGGAGCGAGTAGGAAGTTGAAGGTAGACAGGGCTTTAACCACGATTCTGAAACCAGAATCGCATGAATATTTTTAATATCAAAAGTAGCTAGAAGATCGGGATAATGTGCAGGAATACTCTGAGCATTTATATGGACAATATTGAAGTTTTTTAGAACGTCTAAGAAGGTAGAATTTAAAGTGTCGCCTAATGATGGAATACTTAAGAAACTGTCATTACTGCTTGATCCATCTGAGGAGGATGAAAAGGATAGAAAGGAATCATTAAAATCACTACTATTACTTGCCATTATGTTATAAAAAATAACTAAATATGGTAAGAATAATTAAATATCAAAGAATATTATATATATAAAATAAATAAATAAATGTAATATATGTATATTTCTATTAAAAAAAAAAAAAGAAAGATAAATAAAATATAATAATTAACACAATTAAAAGTTTTTGTAGCTAAACTTAGCTAAACACCCGCCAGTTACCAAGTAGAAATTATTTACATTTATAGTTCAAAGTTATACGAAATCAACATAAAAATTAGCTTCAATAAAAATAATCTAAATGGAAAATAGTGACAGCCTATACAATAAAAAAATATATAAAAAATAAAATAAAGAACATAATATAGGAAATATAAAGTAACCAAAAGTATTAAAATTTCACTGCCAAAAGACTAGATGCCAATATTGAAAAATCAACATAGTATAACACCAAATGACAGTGGCGCTGTCATGACATCAGCAAAGTTTAAATTATCTTACATACTAACTTTATATAATATAATTTAAAATACTAATATGTAACTGTTATAAGTACCAACAAACAAGGACAAGTAAAATCTAAACGCATTACAACAGAACCAATATATTACAGCAACAGACAGAGTAAAAATAATAAAGTATATAGGTATGGCAAATTCACTATTTTCTAACGACGCGTTTACCACGCTGGATTACTACCTTACTATCAACAGTTTTCGGACCCTGCACTGCGCTCTGGACATTTTTAGTGATAGGTGACTTTGCCGGCGCGTCAGGAATACACAGCATGTCTCCCATGCTCACGATTCGATGACGCGAGCCACTGGGAGCAATAAGATAAATAGAACCGTCGCGCGTCCAGCACTTCCCCACACCAAAACGACGTCTAGCTTCTAGGAACACCTCATGGCGATACTTGGTCAGGAATTCCGATTCTGTTACACCAGTGCCCTTCAGCCTAGTTTTCGCAAACCAGACACTGTCACGCACCTGAGTGTTTGTGAACTTCACCACAATAGGCCTAGGTTTGTCACTGGATGAGCGCCCCAAACGATAGGAATAGCATATGTTAGCGCTAGAAAAATTAGGCAGATCTAGATGATCCGCCACGATGCTGGTGATCAATGTTGTGGTGTCCTCAGGCTTCTTCTCAGCCACTCCATGAAAAAGAAGCATTTTGCGCCTTCTATTCATCTCCAGCCTGTCAACTTCACGGGATAATAGTTCCACTTGCTTTTGCAAAGAAGTCAGTGCAGTGTGTATAAAACTTTTGAAACAAGTGAACTCTGCAGCAATAGAAGTTATTGTAGCTGGTGAGGATGTTTTACTGAGGTCATGTTGGAATTCATTCATCCTGGTATTGAACATGTCCGCCATAGCAGTCAGGGACTCTTTGATAGCATCCATACTTGATTAATATAGCTTTATATGTAAAATTTTAGGTAAAAGTAGAGGATTTTATTACCTGGCAGGTATTTAATGTTACATGAACATATATTTGTATTGTAAGCACTTAAAAAACTATTTTTATACAATTTTGAATTAAAGAGCTCAGAATACCGTTGTGCACTTATTCACTACCCACCAAAAAACCTAATATGGATAACATAATAGTATGGATGTTAATTTATTTAAACATTCAAAACTGCGGTACATTGAAATAATGGCTTTACAAACTTATTCTGGAACTCATCGCTTTCGTGAGTCAAAACTGATTCCAAGTTTTAACTGTAACATTTAAATGTAATGTGAATATATCGATAGAAATAGTGGAAATTAAATACGTTGAAATAATTTTAACTATTGCTATCAATTTCAAAATATTAAGTTATCATGACTGGAGTACAAACATTCGTGCTTATGAATTACATAAATGAAAGCTCTCAGCGGGAATCGAACCCGCGACCGCTGGCACAGTAAGTAGGGTCACTACGAACTGAGCCAAACGTGTCGCGTGTACAGTTTCTTTGATTTTTTTCTCTACTTTGCAGATAGATACTAAACAATCAGATTCCCGTACTTTGTTCCACTTAAACCTTATTACAACGCAACGGTTCATTTCCTTCAAGACCCGTGTTTCTTTTTTGATACAAAAGAAACGACGTCTTGACATATTGTTTTAAAAGGACAATATCCAATAGAAATGTTTTCATTTGGTCCCAATTTGTTAAGTGACTTTTTGTCTATGAACAAATAAAAAGCTTTTTTCTTTTGTGTAAATCGGAAACTTTATTTTCTCCAAATACTGGTATGTAGTGAACGGTATTTTTCTATTAAAATATGTGTTTTTTCATAGATGGGGCTAAAAATTAAAGTTGAATATTTCATGTGCATTTCGATATGGCTAAATAACTGACATAAACCTGTGTAATCTAGAACTGACAACTTCGCGGAGCTATTATCAAAGAAAAGGATTTGGGAAAAGCTTAGAAGTGACGGGATGGCCAATAAAACGTCGTTATTCTCGTAATTGTTGTCGCCATGGTGTTTTTTCCTATGGCAACTCTAGTGTGAGGCGCTCTCTTCAACTTTGACAAAAAGGAATGGCGGTAAATACGTTACTTCATGACATTTCTTCAGGCGTCAGCACGAAAAATATATTTCACTTTGGCAATAACCGCTGCCCCGGTGAGGACACTAAACGGTAGTGGTAAGATATTAGGTTTGAAGTGTTCACATAAAATTATATTAATTGTACAGAGTTAGAAAAAAATATGTATATGTATATAACTGTAATAAGAGTTATTGTGCGAATACTTTATGTAGATTCTTATAATTGTAATTAAATGCATTGGAATAGTTTATAGTTATATCTGACGTATACTGTTTTCTTTTGTTACTAAGTCTAAGAGAGAATACCAGCTTTAGTTACTAATTATTATAAGAGGAAAATGTTTGGTCTTGCTAAAGTTTAAAAATGTAATAGTATAATTGTTGTGATTAAAATAGATGGTTTAATACTGTGTTTTTCTTGTTATCAGAAGTGTGAAGCAACTTATGCCTACATTATGCCGCGTCGTAAGCGTACACGAAGATATTCGTCGTCGAGTTCTTCGAGCACGTCCAGTAGCAGTAGCAGTGGACGAAGTCGACGAACACGGAATAAAAGGATACGTAAGAAATCCCCAACTGTGAGTCAAAATGTCATTTTATCGTCAGTGATTCCAGAATTCGATCCATTAGTTGATAATATAGATATGTGGTTACATGTGGTTGAAGCAAACTCTTTAGCGTTTGGTTGGTCTGATAGTATGATTAAACATCAAGCATTGAAAAAATTAAAAAACTCTGCTAAAATTTGGATAGATTCGTTGCAAAAATATGAGACATCTTGGACAACGTGGCGATGGCGAAAATGGCGTGATACTTTATCTGATACATTTCAAACAAAAAGAAATATGTTCGTCTTACTTAAACAATTGATTGATACCAAACCATTACCTAATCAATCTTTATACGAGTTTTATTTTCAACAAAAAGGGAAAATAGATAAATTACAGTTAGATTTTAAAGAACAAGACATTATAGCCATTATAGTAGGTTCAATTGGAGATATTAATATTTCAACAGCAGCTGAAGCAGGAAATTTTAAATATTGTGATGATTTAGCTTCATTTTTGCATGGTAAAATTTATGTCCAACCTGAGAAAGTGTCTGTACAGAAAAATATTTTTTCAACTAAGCCTCTTAATCGACAGTCATTGAGTACTCAATTAAATCTTAATAATAAAATAGAATCCATATCTAATAATGAAGGTAGTTCACGAAATAATTTTGTGTGCTATCGCTGTGGTGAATCTGGTCATAGAAGATTTGATTGTACACTCAATGATAAGGTTAAGTGTAATTTTTGTAATAAATTAGGTCATATAGAAAAAGTGTGCAGGTTGAAACAAAAACCTAAGCTAGAAAACGATAAAGAAGTTAAGATGATTGTAGATTCGAAGACAAAGCATAAGTTTTATAAGACTGTATATTTAAATGGTATAGAAAGTGAAGCATTTTTTGATATGGGTAGTGATTGTTCATTGATTACATGTGATTTGGTTAAAAAGTATAATTTCAAAACGTTTAAACTCGAGGAACCTATTAATTTGGTAGGTTTTACTAGTGAGTCTAGTTTTCAAGTTTCGCAAGCTATATCTGGTAGTTTAAAGGTTGATGACATTGAACTTAGTATAGTTTTATATATTATTGATTCATTATCGAGTTGTAATATTTTGATTGGACGAAATTTTACAGAAGATAAGCGTATTATGTATAAACGTATAGGTGATTTATTAACATTTTCACCAGTTCAGCAGTTTAATGTCGCGGCTATAGATAATAATAATATTTCAATAGAAAATCGGAATGATTTGGTTCTTAATAAAATTTTCTCGGAATATAGTAAATGTATTTCTAAAGATCTAGCTACTTTAGGTAAAACTAGCGCAGTTGAGTTAGAAATTGAATTGAATTCAAGTAGGCCTGTTTGTCAGAGACCGTATAGAATGTCTGAGTACGAAAGAGAAACTACCCGCAAAATAATTGATGATTTATTAAAAAATAATATTATTCGTAATAGTAATTCTGCGTATGCAAGTCCAGCATTACTAGTAGATAAGGCATCTGGAGAAAAGCGTTTATGCATAGATTATAGACAATTAAATAAGGTCACTGTAAAAGACAAATATCCAATGCCTATCATTGAGGACCTCATTGACAGATTGAGAGGGTGTAAATATTTTAGTTCACTTGATTTGAAATGTGGTTATTATCAAATTTGTATTAAATCTGATTCCATTCATAAAACGGCATTTGTAACGCCGGACGGTCATTACGAGTTCGTAAGAATGTCGTTCGGCTTATGTAATGGACCGGCAATTTTTCAAAAGTTAATGGACAGAGTTTTAGGAAAATTAAGATTTGGGAAAGTCATCTGTTACATGGACGATATTTTAATTATATCAGAAACAATTAATGAAAATGTAGAAATCTTACGTAAAGTATTAGATATTTTTCAACAAAATAATTTAACTATTAACTTGAATAAATGTATGTTTTTTAAAACTAATATTTCATTTTTGGGATATGAAATCTCTGAAAATGGGGTACGTCCTAATTCTAGAAAATTAAAAGCTATCCAAGATTTTCCTACCCCAAAAACGATTCACCAGTTAAGACAATTTTTAGGGTTAATTAATTATTTTCGAAAGTTTATAAAAGATTGTGCTATGCTGTCTAAGCCTTTAACTAATCTCTTAAAAAAAGATTCAATCTGGCAATGGGGTCCACTACAAGAGCAAGCTATTAAAAACCTAAAGTTAGCATTAATAGATAATGCCATATTAAGTATTTTCGATCCTAAATATCCAACATGTTTATATACGGATGCGAGTCGCGATGGAATCGGTTGTATATTGGTTCAGTGCACAGATTCTGGTGAAAAACCTGTATATTTTTATAGTCGTCAAACTAGTAACGACGAAAAAAAATATCATTCCTTCGAACTTGAATTATTAGCTGTAGTAGTAGGATTACAGAAATTTAGACACTATTTATTGGGTTGTAAATTTAAAATTATAACGGATTGTAACGCTGTACGTTATGCATTAACTAAACAAACAATCTTGCCGCGTATTAGTAGGTGGGTATTGCAAACTCAGGAATTTACATTTGAGGTTATTCACAGACCAGGTGCACAAATGAAACATGTTGATGCGCTAAGCCGAAATCCAGTTCCCAATGATATAGTACAAACTGTAGATAATATTATGTCAATTTCAGAAGGTGACTGGCTTTTAGCAGTCCAATTACAAGATTCGAATATCTGTAGTATTAAAGATATCCTACAGTCAGGTGAGGCCGAGAATAATAAACGTATTTTTCGGGAATATGAGCTAGTAGGTAACAAAGTATTTCGGTCGACTGAATATGGGCGACGATGGGTAGTTCCAAAGTCATGTATTTGGCAAATAATACGGATAAATCATGACGATGTAGGTCATTTTGCGGTAGATAAAACCGTCGAAAGAATTAGATCAAAGTATTGGTTTCCGAAACTAAAAAGAACTGTACAGAAATATATAAATAATTGTCTTAATTGTATATATTATAAAAATATTCATGGAAAAAAACCAGGAAAATTATATCCTATTCCAAAATACGCTAGACCATTCCATACGCTTCATATAGATCACGTAGGCCCTTTTATAGAATCAACACGGAAAAACTCTCATTTATTAGTCATAGTAGATTCATTCACAAAGTTTGTGTTCATTTCAGCAGTTAAAAATACAAAAAGTAAAATTGTTCTCAACGAGTTAGATAAAATATTTAAAGTATTTGGCAATCCAAAAAGGCTGATATCTGATGCAGGTACAGCTTTTACATCTAATTTATTTAAGACTTACTGTAACGATAGGGATATAAGACATCATGTTATTGCAACGGCTATGCCTCGTTCGAATGGGCAAGTAGAAAGGTATAATCAAACTATTCTGGAAGCCCTACGGCATTAGGTGCGGATTCTAGTAATAATAAGTGGGACGAACATATTACAAAGATACAGCAGGGTATAAATAGTACCATAAATAAAACCACATCAGCAGTGCCAAGTGAGATATTTTTTGGATATCGAATTAGAATGGATAGTGATAAAATCGCTGACGATGACAATTCAGAGACTTTGATTGATGTTACTACTTTAAGAAAAACAGTGGATGAAAAAATAAAAATAGAGGCCGAAAAGCAGAAACTAGCGTTCGATGCAAGACGAAAGGAGGCTAAAATTTATAAAACTGGAGATTTAGTAGTTATAAAAATTTCCAGTCAGTCAAATGATGGAAAAAGTACCAAACTAATGCCTGTGTACAAAGGCCCTTTTCAAGTCGTAGAAGCTCTAGGTCATGATCGATACAGAATTATGGATATGAGAGGATCTGAAAGAAGTTCCAAACGCTATGATGGGATTACCTGTGCTGAGAATATGAAACCATGGATTCATATTAATAATATGAAGGATGAGTAAGCCCGGATGTTGTCAAAATGCAGGTAACATCAATAATCTTAATATTCTAAGCTATTCAGAATACATACGTATCTCCCAGTTTGTTAAAATTCATATAATTTCATGTAATATTAGTAAAATATTTTTAAAAAAGTAAAATTATATATATATATTTACAATATGTACATACAAAATATACGAGTATATTACATAGATATTGTTTAATGCAGTCGCTTCGAAAAGTAGTGAGATATGAAATGAAGGATGGTATGGTGGAAAGTCCTCGGAACAGGATGCTTTGGATAAATGGTAATTGGTGGCTAATGATATGTACATCATTTAGCTTAGCAAACCATTGTAAAAGCGCTGCCATATCAAGAAGTTTCATATAACACTATAATAATTTTAGTTGATGGTAATTGGTGTTACAAGAACTAACACTGATTACAACTAAAATAAATATTTGATATTTGTATTAATGCAATGCTAATATTTTGTTCTCAGCTCCTGCATCAAACTATAATGCATTCAGGGGCGAATGCATGCGCAGGACGGCCGGATGTTGTCGCCATGGTGTTTTTTCCTATGGCAACTCTAGTGTGAGGCGCTCTCTTCAACTTTGACAAAAAGGAATGGCGGTAAATACGTTACTTCATGACATTTCTTCAGGCGTCAGCACGAAAAATATATTTCACTTTGGCAATAACCGCTGCCCCGGTGAGGACACTAAACGGTAGTGGTAAGATATTAGGTTTGAAGTGTTCACATAAAATTATATTAATTGTACAGAGTTAGAAAAAAATATGTATATGTATATAACTGTAATAAGAGTTATTGTGCGAATACTTTATGTAGATTCTTATAATTGTAATTAAATGCATTGGAATAGTTTATAGTTATATCTGACGTATACTGTTTTCTTTTGTTACTAAGTCTAAGAGAGAATACCAGCTTTAGTTACTAATTATTATAAGAGGAAAATGTTTGGTCTTGCTAAAGTTTAAAAATGTAATAGTATAATTGTTGTGATTAAAATAGATGGTTTAATACTGTGTTTTTCTTGTTATAATTAATGTATATATTGTACTGCTTTCCACCAAATATGAAGCAAAACTAAACTAAATATTCTAACAAAGTTCATAACGAAAAGTAGGGTTGACCTACTTTTTTAAAATATTGACAAGTGTCAAATGACATTCAGAAAATACATTTTATAAACACAGAGTATAAATTCGGTATATAAATTAGTAATCCTAACAGCTCGGCCTTCCTGAGCAAAGGCGAGTCCTCTCGCAAAACAATGAAAACTACAAAACAAAAGAGATTTTTTCATAAATGTACACATTTAAGTGCTCGATTAGCTAATTCAACAACAACATAAGAGTAAATCAAAGGAATAATCTTATAAATCTTAACAAATTCATTTTAAGTTAATATTAATTAATTTAACATTAATAAATAGCAATACACAAAAAAAAAATACAAATCTTCTATGTAACCAATATTCAATATATCAAGTATGTACCAAATACATTAATTACTATAATATAATAATTAAAATTAATATCACCTAACTAATTATTAAATTTCAAATTCCTCTATCAGGTATCAGATTTCTATAGTCATCTGTGCTATCTCTTTCTCTGCACTGACCGTATCACGGGCCTACGAACGGTATAATCTGCTGGGGATATCCATGCTAAATAACACTCACCGCTCAGCTTACACCGCCGCAGTCTGCCCTCTGTCATCTGTGCAAAATTAATCATGACACTGATACATCTGTAGCCTACATCTGCGCAGTCTGCGACTTAGTTATCACTAACAAAGTTGCCCACGCTGTAGTCTGCTACTGTAATCATCTGTGTCTCAGCACTGACTATTTTCTCATTTCAAATCATAAATTACTCACTGTTGAAACAATTAGTATGTTACTCATTACTCTGAATCATTATTATCATCATCACTTTGTGAACTACAAATATCTCTTTGAAAACTGACCCATGGATGAATCTTATCTAAAGCAACTACATTTTCATATCGCTTATTATTTTTACGAGTTAATGGTGTGTCTTCGATTAAATATCTATCGTTAGGTAACACTTTACAAATTCTATATGGTCCTTGCAACTTTGGTAATAATTTCTTTGGTTTACCTGCACTATCCTTTTCATTGTAATTACGTTCTATCCTAACCAAATCACCTATTTTGTATGAATGACCTGCTTTACGATTTTTATCATATTTATTTTTCATCGCCATTTCATTATCTCTCATTCGATCACTAGCGTCTTTCCTAATACCTACAAGTTCATTTTCAGTTAATCGATCTTCTGTATCATCAAATATTTCGTTTATTATGTTTTCTGCACTACCTATTATTTTATGCCCAAACAATAGTTCTGATGGACTCTTTTGTGTAGTTTTATGAATTGTTGTATTTAACCCAAGCTGAATATCTTGCAAGCATTCATCCCACAAGTTATCTTTGAGTCCATGACACTTTGTACTGAGCGCATCAGAAATGGTCCTGTTAAACCGCTCAACTTGACCATTTGCCCTTGGGGTTGCTACTGAATTTAGGATGTGTTTTATACCACGGTCTTGAACAAAAGATTTAAATTGATTGCTAGTGAAACAGGAACCTCTATCTGTTATAAGTCTTTGTGGATTTCCAAAGTAACTAAAATGATTTTTAAATACATTGATTGTACTGGACGTTTTTGTATTCTTTACAGCCGTTAAATTGACATATTTAGTAAATGCGTCTATAATAACTAGAATAAAGGTGTTTAATCTTCGACTACGAACGAAGGGACCGAGATGATCAGCGTGTATTGTATGGAATGGTATATCTTTCTTAGGTATAGGAAATAACATTCCTTCTTTCTTACCTCCCGGAACTTTATGATATGCACATTCTAGGCATGAATTACAATATTTCTTAATAAATTTTCTCATTTTAGGAAACCAATATGTAGATCTTACGCGTTCAAGAGTTTTTTCGAATCCGAAGTGACCGATATCATCGTGATTCATGCGTAGAATTTGCCATCGAACATAATTGGTACAACCCATCTAATACCTCCATCTATGTTTCTGTAAACCTTACCCCCTTTCAACTGATAATTATTATATATATCAACGGTATCTTTAGTATTTTTTGATTCCAGTATTTCCTTTATTCTCTTGATTTCCTCATCATTATTCTGTATAGTAGCTATCCAATCTTCAGTGGTGAAATTTAATACGTCTAATATTTGTAAGTCAGTATCCGGATTAGAATCATTAACAGGACCCCTACTAAGCGCATCGACATGGCCCATTTTATTCCCTGGTCGATATTCAATTTCACAATCAAACTCTTGAAATTGAATCCACCACCTCGCTATACGTGGAATAAGATCACGTTTTGTAAAAGTTGTACGCAAGGCACTACAGTCTGTTACAATTTTAAATTTTATGCCTAATAAATATACTCTAAACCTGTTTAATGAAGATATTACCGCAAGTGTCTCTTGTTCGAATGAATGCATCCTTTGCTCTTCACTAGTATTTTTTCGACTATAATAAGCAACGGGTCGTAACAAATTATCAGCCCCTTTTTGCAATAAGATTCCAGCTATACCTATTTTAGACGCATCTGTATGCAATTCAGTTTCAAGCTTTTGATCATAGAGTGCCAATATAGGTCTTTCCACTATTTTACTTTTTAATGTAATAAATGAATTTTCTTGTTGATCTGTCCAATTCCATGAAAAATTTTTCTTTAGTAAGTCAGTTAACGGCCTAGCAATAATCGCGAATTTTTTTATAAATCTTCTAAAAAAACTTGTCAAACCGATAAATCGTCTAATATCATGTATATTTTTTGGTTTTGGAAATTCTGAAATAGCTAATGTTTTTTGATAGCCCGGTCTTATACCGTTCGCACTAACTTCAAACCCTAAGAAATCAATTTTATCATAAAAGAAATGGCATTTGCTTAATTTTAAGGTAAGCCCCCCCCCCTTCTGTAGTAAACTTAGAACCTCACGCAACCTACTTATTCCTTCAGAATAAGACTTAGCTGGAATTAAAACATCATCCATATAAATTAAAGCATATTTTATTTTAGCTTCTGCGAGTACTTTATTCATTGTCCTTTGAAATATAGATGGAGCATTTGCCAATCCGAATGGCATTCTTGTGAATTCATACTGTCCATCCGGAGTGACAAATGCTGTCTTATTCTGAGAGCCTTCCGAAATAGCTATTTGATAGTAACCCGAAAATAAATCTAGAGAAATAAATAAACTATTACCTGATAATAAATCTAGCTGATCATCTATGAGAGGTAATGGATAGTGTTCTTTTTTAGTTTTATTATTTAAGGCACGATAATCGATACACAATCTCTTATCTCCCGTTTTCTTTTTTACTCGAACAATAGGACTAGCGTATGAGGACTTTGATTCTTTTATCACTCCAGCATCTAACATATCTTGGACCATTACCCTAACTAGTTCTCTATCTGCATATGGTAACCTATACGGGCGATAAACGACAGGCTTAGAATCAGTTAATTCTATTTCCATTTCAACAATATCTGTATATCCTAAGTCTTTAAGACCAGACGAGAAACAAGTGTTAAATTCGTAAAGTAATTTTTTTAAGTTATCTATTTGTTCATTACTTAAAATGTTACCTACATTTAGTTTATTTAAATCTTCTGAACTTAAAATATTAACTGTCGTTTCATTATCAATTATTTTAGCTCTATTAATTAAAATATTCTTATTAATATTTAATTCATTGTCAGAGAGATTTAAAACTAAAATAGAACTTTGTTGATTTTCAAAATTGTATTCGCCCGGCATTAAATAAAAATTATATTTAGGCTTTCCTCGTATAGTACCATTAACATAAAAAGAACGGGAGATAAGAGATTGTGTATCGATTACGCCTGACTTCTATGAAGAGATAATTAGTATCTGAAGTGACTTTAACGATTCCTACGGTTTCCGCAGGTAGGTTTCCACTCAGTCCAACTAAATAATAAGGAGGGTAATCCCTCGTACCATGACTTGGCTAACCCAGCTAATTTTGGCAAAGCATAATGAATAATCTGCCTATCTGACCAACCATATATCTGTGAACACTCCTCTACTTTACTAATCCACATATGCACTGTTTGATCTTTCGACATTGGGTCGAATTCGGGTATAACATTGCCTAGGACTGGAAATTTGTCGGTTCGACTTTGACTATTGTTCATTGTTTGTAACATTTCCCGAATGAGTAAATGAGTATCATACAAACTATTATCAACAGAAGTACGTACCCTCTTTCTCTGGTCCTGTTGACTATCCACTTCAGTATTCTGTCGTCGTCTTCGAGATCGAATCCGCGAGGCTGCTGAACTTCGGCTGCCACTGCTGCAGTGTCGACGTCTTCTTGCTTTTCGCCTTTTGGAACGGCTTCCAGAAATTCGTCGTTTACGCATGTGAGCCCGCGTATTACTCCGACAACTTGAACTGCTTGAACTGCTACTACGTTCACGTCGTCGTGGATGCCGCGCCTGACTTCTATGAATTCCACGAGCATCTTCACATTGTAATCGAGTCACGTCGTTCGTTTGCTTGTCCCTCGGTAATGTAGGTGTACCACTTTCAAGCCTTACAGTTTCACTATGATGAGGACTTTTTGATGTACTCATATTCATATCGATGTAAAATGTCGTTAGCCGATATGTGTTGTAGAATTAACACCGTACATCCCACTTCTGAGATGACGGGATGGCCAATAAAACGTCGTTATTCTCGTAATTAATGTATATATTGTACTGCTTTCCACCAAATATGAAGCAAAACTAAACTAAATATTCTAACAAAGTTCATAACGAAAAGTAGGGTTGACCTACTTTTTTAAAATATTGACAAGTGTCAAATGACATTCAGAAAATACATTTTATAAACACAGAGTATAAATTCGGTATATAAATTAGTAATCCTAACAGAAGTTAGATGTGATCTTACTTAGCGGTCACCCATCCAAGTACGAGTATATCGCTGTTGCGTCGACGTTAATCGACTGTAACACTAACACTTCAGATAAGCACTTTAACTATAAATAACTAGCTGTTAGGCTAGGATGATTCAATTGAAAAAAGTATAGCTATGTTCCTTTCGTCAAAATGCATAATGGAACTATTATAATTTCCGTCGTATACTGTCCGTCTGTCCTCAGTCGTTGTAACTGAAGTTTGAAAGGCATCTCATGTGAACCCCGAGATTTAGGCGTAGTTAGAAGAGTAGAAGTAGTTCTTAAAAAAATTAAAGTGAAGCTTAGTCTTCGAAAATGTGGTAGATGTTTCTAATAATTTTTTTATTTAATATCATAAAACTTATTTTATTAGTTAAATGTATTCTTGATCGTATTTAATTCATTATAACATATTTCGTCCAGTAAGCAGATGGGTGACCGACAACCTTATTTCGGATCTCGTACTATAACTTATTACTTTACTCGTTCAAGTTCAGTTACTGGCATGTTACATAGAACCAATATAAAGAAGCAATAAGTCCGCCCGGCGCTCGCCTGTTGCTCCGGGTCTGACGATGATTGATACTCGGTTATAAACTTCGCTTGTAATAACCTCGCCAAGTTATGAAAACCATCTCCTATATACATTTTTAAATAATTTTAATATTGTACAGTTGATACCATGGGTTTTCCAAACAAAATATTATTTTATAGTTAATGTTATATAGTTTGAGCCCACGACTTCGCTCGTTTAGAAGAAAGTACGTCGATATCTATATATATATATATATATATATATATATATATATATATATATATAACTACTAGTCAGACTTTAAAAATATCTTATGCAATTTATAACTCAATTCTTGAGGAAGGTTTTCTAAGATCACGCGACGACATTTAGGTTCGAAACAGTTATACATAAATAACCGCAGAAAAGCTAGTTACCTATAAGATTTTTTACTTCACTAATAAATACAATACATAAAGTGATATGGACAAAGGTAGAATTATCTCTGAAAGAAATCTCTTTCAGTCTACTCAAGTAAGTGGAAAATAGTGTTAGGTTATATTAGGATTCTAAGTTCACAAACTTTTGCGCTTATAATATTAGTGTGACTGTACAGATTATATAGTAAACTAGCGACTCATCCTCACTCCGCTCGGGTTCGCCCCTCGTTATGTTTAACGTTAGTATAGATTTCTCAGACATGAGATATTTTTCCACAGTAAAACGTATCCTATATGTTGACTCTTATAACCAGCTATCATCATACCAAATTTCGTCAAAATCTATCCAGTAGTTTTCTCGTGATGCGTTTCCAGGCAAACAGACAGAGAAAAATTCTAAAAACTATAGATTCGGCCTCTGTATCGATAATAAGGTTTATTTCAATAAGATTTTCCAAAAAATACGTAATGTACAGATTTGGCTTAGTTACAAAAAAGTATCGGTAGAAAGAAGTTTAATGTAAATTAGTGGAGAGATCGCTAAAATCCTTGTTGTTGCGGATAGGCTCTATCAGACCCTCGTCTAGTTGTAGCCCTTTGTCGGAGTCAGTTACAAGATGAATGACTATTATTATAAGTTGTTGACGTTAAAATATGAGTTTTTATTATATTTATCACACAATTGTTATAATTATGTAAGGGTATCTACCCTTTAAAGGGAATTACGAAAACATTTTTTGTGCTAAACATGGTATGAATTACATTATATTTTCGTACGGGGCTGTAAATTGCCTGACAGAGCCTTAAATTTTACTACGTACGTTTTACTCGACGACTAGCTTATGCCCGCAAATTTGCTATCAATAATATACTTCCACGAAACGATATTTTCTAAGTATTTGATTTCATACTTATATATGCAAAAGTTTCTGAGCAATTATGTATATTTGTTACTACCTAGATGGTATAGTGGCTAGCCGCATCCGGAGGTTCTGAATTCGAGTCCTTGGTCGGGTCAATTTTAGTCATTGAGTCTTTTTGTTAAGAATATTACAGTAACAGGCCGGATTTGAGAAGTTGGCGTTTCTTAGCCCTATGCTTTGGAGAGTACGTAAAGCCGTCGATACTACACCTGATTACTCACCGGCCGTGTCGAGTCGTGTCTGCGCTTACACTTGTGTACTTTATCTCCACCTCAGTTCGCTAACCTTAGGGAGATCAGCCGCCGTGACTGAAGTTGGTCGGGAAGACATTGCCATATTCCTCCTTCACGCTGTAACGTCTCAAAGAATTTAAGTGGAATTCGGAATTTAGGTACCTTATATACTTGAATAACGGATATTTTTAGCAACTCAGAAACAATATATTTACACGTGTCAACATATATTGATATTATTATTTTTGTAAAATAAAGGAGCTTAACATCCTAAGTCCCAATCCCTCACTCACTAAGCCTGGACGCCCTAATGAGTAATTCGTCATTCTACAAAGCTGTCTGCTAAATCCAGAACCGTAGCGCAAGCTTATACAAACAAATTTATTCCTCATATTAAATGCTTTTTTGCAAGAACAAAAACATTTAATTTAGAAATGACATATTGCAAATTGTAAATGATTACATACATACCTATGTGTACATAGATCGGGAAAGTTCTTTTAAACAACAAAGACGTAAAGTATCGGTGAGCGAGAGTGTTAGCGTCCCAAATACCCCATTATACCTCTCCTAAATTACCTTCACCTCAGGTGATAACGTTTACATCGCGTGATGTTATACCCTTTGTGCTTTCAATCAAGTTGTCAAGATCATATTTTCACCACCTTTGTAATATAAAAATTTTACTGCTTCGTTGGTCTAGTGGTTCACATGTACAGCTACAGATCAGAGGTCATGGGTTCGAGTCCGAAGTCGGCCCAAGTTTAGTTTACCTTTTCTGTTTTTCCATTAACGAAAATTTAAAAAATTATCAATTACAGCCTTGAGTTAGCAAGTTGGCGATGTTTTACCTTCTGTCGCGTCGGTTCTGTAACTTAACTCTCACCAGTCATATCGAAGTATATTCGAATCGGTCTTTGAGATTATACACTATGCACTTGTGTAATGTGTTTGCCCACGCGTACTTGTGCACTATAATATCTTATGCGCAGATGTCTAGTCTCAGTGAGATTAGATGTATGATAAACAAGAATATAATATTTAAAATAGGTAAATCTTGCGACAAGCTTTTATGTCATATAAATTGAGTAATGTAGTTGTTGGGTTTGATTTACGTTAAAGTTTATTTTCTTCTTTTTAAGCGACTTCAAAAAAAGGAAGTTATCAATTTGAGACGTATGTATATATTATATCATTGGAACTGCAAAATATTCACTTCAATAATGTATTAGGGCTTCCAAACAAATATACGAAATTTTATAGGTGTAAGTATGTATGTATGTATGTTTGTCCATGCATTTCTCCGAAACTAATTATCGCATCGTGATCATTCTTTTTTTATTTACTTACATATATTTCAACTTAGGAAAAAGTAAAGATTTCATTACAATCGGTTCAGTAGTTTTTACGATATGGACTTTAGTCACGTTTAACGTGTAACTGGAACTGAAATAGTTTTTGTAATTACTACTTATTAAAAAACTATTTTAGTTTTTACTTAAAACCAAAAATGTTGAAAGAAATAAAAAAGTAATTAAAAAAAATTAAACCGACTTCAAAAAAAAATAGTAAAAAGTAAAAGATAATTGAACGGGGGTTTTCATTTACTATAGATACCTAATGAGATATTTTCGAAGTCGGTGCCAGCCGACAATATTTTAAGATATGAATATCTAATAAGGTATGAACTCTAATTATAGTTAAAATATTATGCATCAATTTGTGATGTATTTATAGGCATCGAATTATTGTAGCAAATATATTTAGATGTGCTTTGTTTGACATCGGCTGGCACCGACTTCGAAAATATCTGATTAGGTATCTATAGTAAATAAAAACCCCTCTTCAGTTATCTTTTACTTTTTAGAATTTTTGTGAAGTCGGTTTATTTTTTTTTAATATTTTTTTATTTAGAGCATTAAATAAAAGCTTTTAATTTTTTTACAAGATTTGAACAAACATGTTTTTGAAATAAAAATATTATCGTTAAAATCGCAAACTAGTTACTTTAACATAAAAATATTGAATTTTTCGTAATATTTTTTGTACTGGTAACATGTTATAAATAAATATAAATAATAGAAGAATTTTAATGTATGCTTTAGAACTTTAGACGTTGGAAAAGTGTACAACATGAATGGCATGGCAATGTTATTTTTAATTATAACACACTAGAAGCAACAAGGAAGACCAAAACTATTGTTGAACCAATTCCAACAAAGCAAAGCTATATTTCGCGTTTTATCGACAGTATCTCTATCATCGACGTTCCGTAACACAAACGTAATTAAAAATTCCATTCGATATCGGTATATCTAACATTTTTACGTTCTATTTTCACCTGTTATGTTGTTGTATATCTCCATTTGAGTTGTTTTGTTACTTTGCCATAATTGACTACCAAATAGCGCAGTGGTGACGTATACTGATTCTAAGCCAGAGATCGTCGATTCATGCCCGCAAAATGTGATTGTATGTTTCGTCTGAAATTACCAAAGAACATGTCTTGAACATTTTAAATAAAACTATCATTTCGGCTTTTTTCGCGGATTTATTTGGATTTTTGGTTCCCGACGTTTCGAATGCTTCACAGCATTCATGGTCATGGGAGAGACTGAGGTGTTAGATGTTTCGAAAGTATAGTTGTTACAGACAGCCTACCCACAAATATCAAAATGAATATTGCAAAATACTATATTTTATATTTTTCTTTATGGTTATAAATATAATAATGGCAATACTAAATATACATAGACTACTAATTAATATTTTTAAAATTATAATAATTATAATAATAACAGCAAAAATTAAATAATATTCCATATTCAGTTATAAAACTAATTAAAATTATTTAAATGTTTAAAGTTAAAAAATATTGTAAGGTGGTGCAATTTTCATTTTGTTATTTGTGGATAGGCTGTCTGTAACAACTATACCTTCGAGACATCTAACACCTCAGTCTCTCCCGTGACCATGAATGCTGTAAAGCATTCGAAACGTTGGGAACCAAAAATCAAAAAAAAACAGCGAAAAAATCCGAAGAGATAATTTTATTTAAAATGTCAAATATTCGCATAAATCTAACAAAGTATTAACATGTCTTGAAATTATCATGTGCTAGTTATTAGTCGTTTCGACAGTTTTTCTATTGGTTGAAATTATTAATTTCATACTCAAAATTATTCACTAACTTCTTTTTTTTTATTTAAATATAATTTTAATTAATAACCTTGTTTATAAATGTTTGTGCTTTTAAATATTTTTGCCTATTTTCACTTATATTATTATTTTCCCAATTTGGGTTTTCCAAGTTACATATAATAAATATACATATTGATTTAACATTGTTTTGTGTAATTTAATAATGGAATTTCATAAATTTACTTATTGTCTCAGATTCTAAAGTTATTTTAGAAGATCAATCATTACATTTATTTATTTTAATAATTAGTGATAAATATTTGATTTTTAATTTTAATGAAAATAAAAACAAAATTACAGCCTGTAAATACAATAACTCTTGAGAACCTAAATAAATCTCAAAAATGATAAATATTTAAGAAAATTAGGTCCAGTTAAAGGATCAGAAGAGTCCCGCGGTGACGAATGATAACTCTGCTAAATCAGGCATTTGTGACCATAGGACGGAACTATGACAATGTATTCTACGTATTATATTGTATATAACTCTTTAATACGTATATATGAAAAGGAAATGAAACAAAATATTAGTTTTTCAATGCTTCTTATTTAATGTTATAGCATAAATATTTAGTTAAACAATAATTTAAAATCTCATCATTTTGTCGGCGCTCGTCATCATAACATCTTTGTATGACCATCGCACTAGTTTGTCTGTGTCCAAATAAGTGAGATCGTCATATTTCATGACCATGTCAGACATGTCGACATCTTTGACATTGTTGGAGATATCGACATCCTTCCTGTACACGAAGACGTCGAGGAATTTCATGTTGTTGGTGTAGAAGCGAGTTATGTCGATCTCTCTGTCGAATGGGAAACCAAGCGGCATGGTGTCAAAGCAGACTGAGAAGCGGCAAGTGTGACGCTCTCTCATGACTTTCATGTCGATGTTAGGCAGCACGAGACCATTGCGTACAGGTGTAACAATAACGTACATCTGAAGAGGCAGTCCACCGCGACGACCAAGAGGCAGCAACAGCCTACGGGGAATACCCAGACGTTGCTTGTACCAGTAGCTGTCCACAATTTTGTCAACACCTACAGTCATATCACCAATAGAGTCCATGAAGCGACGAGTCCATGGCCTGTCTCCAATAACGTCGTGCATTTCACTGGAATCACGGACAATGGTGTTCTTTCCGGTATCAAGTTTATATAAGAAGCTATCGATTTCTAACATATCAAGACGTTTGTCGTTAACGTTGAGCATACGACCCATACAGTCGAATTTAGGTCCAATGAAAATTCTTACTACTGCATCAACAGCCTTCTCAGATACGACATCGATGGTGACCTTGAATGGCTGGCTATTAAGGCGGCGAGTACGGGCAATGAATGTCATGTCAGATTTTTTCTTGTGAATTTCTGATTCATCTAGGTAAAGGGCATTAGTGATATCCACGTCATATTCGTCCATGAAAGTGACTAGCCTGTCTGTAGTCAGACGTTCAATTTTGACTCCAGGGAAGTCGAGCTCATCCTTGGTGTACATCGGCAAGAATTTCTTGAAGAGAACACCATGTTCAGTGATGCGCTTCATGATTCTCCAGAACAGAGGGTCTCGTAGGCAAGTGGTGTACATGTCCAAAGCAGTTGGGATGTAAGTGTACCTAAAAAGTAAAAATGGTCTTAGACTTGTATTTAATGACATTTTTTAACTTCAGAAATATGTAAAAATATAGTTTATATATATATATATATATATATATATATATATATTAATTTTTAAAATTAAACATAATCTATGCTTCTATACAAAGAAGATAAAGAGAAAAAAATGTTTGTTTGTAATTGATAAACTAAAAGTCCGCTGAACCATTTCAGATTAAATTCGGTATGAACATAGTTTGAGTCCTGGGAAGGACATAAGATAATTTTTCATATAAGATAATAGCAGTTGCGGTGCTGAAGTCATATAATTATTAATAACTTACTTGTTAAAGTTGTACGTGCCATAGGATAACATCTTCCTGAACAAGTGCACGAGGTGGATAACCTTGGCGTCGTCATTCACGATGCCCATTCCACCAAGAAGCATTCTGGCGAGGTATTCAAAGTCTTCCGGTTTTTTCAGGCTAACAACGGTACCGTCGCGCTGCACAAATGTTTTTAAAATTAAAAAAATATCTAATACATTGGATAAAAAATAAAATAAACTTTATACCAAGATAATAATAACCGAAAAAATAAATCAAATTTAATATATAAACTTACACGTTCATAACGCCCCTTATTGATACTCTCTCGGATGATGGTCTCAATGTCATCAATGTAGGTTTTTTCTCTAAAGTTGAATTTGTTAATAATCTCAACATTGTTGCTACGGACAGGCATTTCCTCTCCGTTGTGCATGCGGATCTTGGGCCAGTAGCCATTATTCAATGTATTTTTAAAGTTGATCATCGAGATATCACACATACCATGGCTCAAACGCTCCAATCTGTACCTTGCAAGCAGCTGCTGGTAACCGAACATAGCAACTTCACCACGACGTTCTTTGTTTAAACCGTATTCTTCGTCCACCATCCAGTATGGATAGTTCATGTGCAAGTAGTAGAAGAAGGTGTTAAGATCGAAATCCTCAGTGAAGTAGTTTAAGCGGTCATCTTCGCTCATTACGTGACGAACACCCTTGCGCCAGTCGATGAATACGAGGTTTTTATCAGTGACTTTAATACCATAGTAGTCGAAGAGAACGGGATCAGTGGCGGCCTTGCTGGACTTCAGCATGAAAGCCTTGTTGATGACGTGACTGTCGACGAAAAAATAGGGGTAGATTTCATATGGAGCTGGCAGAATGACTCCGCGGCAATCTTCTCTGTGGAACACTGCGCAGGTAAAGGCATACACAAACATGCCACCGTTGATGCGTTCGCGGAGGAAGCAAGCAGTCCTGATGAAGGTGTCGAAGTCCTTAGCAAAGTACATCATGCGGAATACAACGATGGCTTGTTCCATGTGCTTGTCATTGCTATGTACGAACACATCGCCACGGGGCAGGAAACCCATCTTCCAGACTTCCACAAACCTCTTCACTACATCGACTTTCTGTAAATAAAATATTCATACTTACTAAGGATATTAAATGCATAACATGCAATTACAAAAGATTTCGATTTCCATTTCGAAACAGTTTACTAATTTGGTTTTGTATAATTGAAATATTTAGACATTCTTTTATGGTATAATTAAAATATAACTTATAAGTAATACTATTAGATTTTACCAGATACTTGTCCATGTTGTCTTCAATGACCCAGTCCCTGGCGACTTCTCTGATGTCATCGTACACAGTCGGCTGCAGGATGTAGTTCAGCAGTTTCATGCACAAGATCTCCTTGCTCTTTACATCCAAATTGACTAAAATAAATAATACTCAAAGTTAATTAAGATTAAATTATCAAGCCTATACTTGACCCTTGTCAAGCTGGTCCCGGCTTTGCCTGGCTACTAAATAACAAACTATTTCTTACTGGGTACCTAAAAGGAATTTGTAAAATTCTGGCTCCGTAGAACCTGTGATTCGATCCACGTTGATAAACTTTGTATATACGTATAGACTACAAAGACCACGCTTTATTTTATATTGATATAATTTCAAAATAGAATTAACATAATGTGTCAGTACAAAAGAATTTTTTTTCATTTGTAAATGTATGTAGTAATATGTTGCTTAATAATTTGTTTTTTAAGTAATAGCAAATTTAAATTAAAGTTATTATTTTTAATTAATCTTAACTTTTTAAATAAAAAATTTTAATAATAAGAAAGTATTATAAGAAAGTATTAATCTTAACTTTTTCAAATTACACATAGATCAATTGTGGCTTAAATAATTAATATATTATGATTTTTTCTTAATGGTTATAAATATAATAATGGCAACACTAAAAATGTAGATTAATAATTAATATTTTTAAAATTGTAATAATTATAATAATAACCGCTCAAATTAAATAAATAATATTCTATATTTAATTATAAAGCTAATTAAAATTATATAAAAATGTTTAAAGTTAAAAGTTAATATATTGTAAGGTACTTTAGTGCCATTTTTCAATTTTTTGAATTCATTTTGTTAATTGTGGGTAGGCTGTCTGTAACTATATATATAATACCTTAGAGACATCTAACACCTCAGTCTCTCCCGTGACCATGATTGCTGTAAAGCATTCGAAACGTCGGGAAACAAAAATGCAAATAAATCCGCGACAAAATCCGAAAAGATAGTTTTATTTAAAATGTCAAATATTCGCGTAAATCTAAGAAAGTATTGTGTCAGTACAAGTAGTATTTACTTTAAAAGATTCACATTGTTAGAAAGTCTATGAATAATTCTGCCTAGAGTCTTAAAATTCATTTAGAGATCGCTTTTAGCATCAAGGCTATTGTGATTTTTCATTTATAATATTAACTCAAATCTACTTCTTCCTATATATCTTATAAATGTACATAATACACGTACCAACATATATGACCATTCGATACGTTTACATATTAATTAATTATCAACGTGCTCTCTGAAATTTAATTAATTTGCTTAAATACGTCGATTATAATTACATATACACCTGATTAAGTAGAGCGCGGTGTTTTCGGATCGATTTTATATAATATAATAAAACAAAATCTTCTACCACAATGGCAGCTTTTCTCTATTAATGCCATAGAAGTAACGGAGACCTCTAAGACGTGGGTTTAAGAAAGGTATGTTTTAGCAATTTATGAAAAACTAAGTAAACTAATATTATGTTATAATGCCAAAATAATTTAAGAAATTTTAAAAATAACTATAAAGACAGAGCCTATGTCAGGACTAAATAGGGCTTTGATATAAGTGACAGACAAACTTGTAAGTTATGCTGTAAGTGTTCCTTTTTTTTATACATATACATTTTAAATATTAACATAATAGGAATGAAAGTAGTATATTATTTTCACGTACCCAAAGTTTCTTTGCCAATCATAAAGTGGTGATCTTCTTTGATGATGGACGCCGAGGCCACGGCGAGGAACGCCGTTAACAGAACAAACTTCATGGTGACTTTCTTCGTGCCGGCTAGCAGTCGAATGTACCGAAAATATTTTTACACCCATTTTTATAGTTTTTTTTCAATAGTTTATCACTCCTTGAACACAAACTATCGTATCGTTGTTATTGAGGTCCCTCAGATAACCTTTTTTACAGGTGAACTTAACGATGATAAATAGGATGCTGTATCCAACTCTGTTGTTATCCATACTAATACTGTACATGTGAAACGGTGTTTGTTTGTTTATTTGTTTGTTCTTCTTTCACTTCTTTCGATATATAGTGAAGGATTGGCGTGATTTTTTGTCTGAAGATAGTTGGAGGGATGGATAGTAACAAGAATTTATCTTATTCCCACGGGAAAACACATTATAATACAACCCACAAGAAGTCATCTTACCTATGTATATATAATATAAAGTCTTATCTATTCCATACTAACCGTTATTTTATAAATTACTAGCAGAACCCGCGGCTTCGCTCGCGCTAAAACTATAAAAAAACTCTAAAAAGGTAGATCTCATATAAACTTTCATATTTTACCCCCATATGGGATGAATTTCGAAAAATGCTAAAGCACATTTTTTTTAATTTTATTGAAAAGATTTTTTTTTAATTGGATTGATCATAAATATTTTTTTGGGTTGTAATATAACGTGTTTTCCCGTATCAATAAATAATCTCCCGCAGTAAAAAGTAGACTATGTCACTCTCCAGCCCTCCAACTATCTTCACACAAAAAATCACACCAACCCGTCCTCCGTTTTGACGTGAAAGAAGGACAAACAAACCAACACACTTTCAGATTTATAATATTAGTATGGAATTATAGATTGACTAAATGTAAGGTTTAAGGTTTTTAAAAATAATAGGTATTTTAACTAATAGTAGGATAAATTAGTATTTTCAAATATTATTGTTTTTTTTTAAAGAAAAAAGAATATTTTATTTACACCGAAATACAGTTTATATAAAATCATTTATAATCTATGTATATTGTATATACAAACATCTATAATCTATACATATAACAAAAAACTATTATTGAGGGTCTTCACTAACGCAATAACACCCAAAACAATGATTTTTAGAATCTTTGTCTGTTTGTCTGTGTGTTTGTGCGCGCTAATCTCAAAATTGGCTTAATCGTTTTGAGTGCAGTGTATTGTGATAACTGTAAGCTTCACATAACATTTGTTTTATTTCAATCGGTTTAAAAATAAAGTTATTTCAATCTAAAGAGTCATCGAACCCGAGCGAAGTAAGGGTGAGTCGTTAGGTGATAATATACAAAATACAGCTTATCATATTACATTAAAAAAACAAATAGCGTTTCATAATAATATGCTTAAAGATAACTTTTTATCGTAAACAAACTAAATTTGTTATTTTAAAATTGAAAAAATCTAAACATAAATGATGAATGTATAAACACAGACAGACAACACTCTCAGACTGTACGGGGATTTTAGTCTTACAGCTGTTCGTTGAATCTAGTTTTCATATATTTCAAAACTGTACAATAATTTCCTTGTAACGTCTTTAGATGGAACCCTCTCTCTGTAGAAAAAAGTTAACTAATAGAAACTTTAAAAAATAATATAAAAACCGACTTCTAGGCACTAAAATGTAAAAAATAACTAAACGGGGGTTTTTATTTAGATAGATACCTAATCAGATATTTTCGAAGTCGGTGCCAGCCGACAATATTTTAAGATATGAATATGTAATAGGTAAATATGTATTTTACGTATCGAAATATATTAGACTAGTATTGCCCGCGGCTCAGCCCGCGTTCCGATGACCAAAAATCATACTATACTCTTACATTGCAGTTTTTGTATTTTTCTCATCATCAATTCTCATGATCCGGATAACCAGCTCTACGTGGTTTTATCTTGATGCATTCCCAGACAGACGAACAAACAGACAAGAATTCTAAAACCCATAGATTTGGCCTCTGTATCGATAATAATGTCTATTTCGATAAGACTTAAAATTATTTAATGTTACAGGTTCGACTCAGTTAGAATTTTATTATATGTATAGATTTACAACGATACATCCTTATAGGGCACTTATTTATATTTATTTTCCTTGTTACAGACATTTCGACACGGGTTCCCGTTCTCCCCCACAGCGCTAGCATGGGACCCCATACAGAAACTACTAGCGATCGGCGACAAAGGCGGCAACCTCAGAATGTATCCTTTTACATTACTTTAAGAATGTGTATTCAAATATCACGTATGTAGTCGAATTTTGGACAAAGATTATGTACTCTTTACGATATGGTAAAAAAGATTTTACTTTTATAAGTAATATGTAGATATTAATTAAACAAGATTTATGAAAATCGATTCACATATGTAGAAGATATAACGTAACAAATATACGCAAAAATATGTACTATGTAGTATGTACCTACATATTACCGAATTGAAAGAACCTCTTTTTGGAGATCGGCTCAAAATTGTTTTGTACTTAGCAGAACTTTGACATTATTCCTACACATAGGTTTAAAAAGTCGTCAGCAGGCGCTTGTCGTTCTGTCTTTACGTTTGTATGTATGTATGTATGTATGTATATATGTATGTATGTATGTATATATGTATGTATGTATGTATGTACGTGCTAGTATCAAAAACTACTGAATCAATTTTGATGCGGCTTAGGTAAAATGTACAAGTATAAAGTGTGTTTAGTTGCAATAAACAAATAATACTTTAGCTGCTAAGTATTGACTAGTAAATCCGGAACTAACCAGAATACGCCTACTAATTTCATGCTTCATGTATTTTCATTGAAGAGTACAAAAAACACGATTTGTCAATCTCTGTTTTTCTCAAATGCTTAGATGACAGGGGAACACGGGTTCGCTAGAGCCCAACTATAAAAGAAGGCCCAACACTCAGTGACCACCTCCTTCCATATTTCTTTTCCTCAAGTTTATCCGGCTACTACGCAGACAAACTTGAGTATCTAACTTTGGATAATTTACAAAATTATAGTCTACACAAAAATTGAATCTGCGACCTAGGTACTTTCGAGTGAGTCACTGGCTATTTTAGAATGCTTTTGTTAGTTTCACTGTACCTTACTTAGTGATACCTTACCATGTAATGAAATATATGTTAGCATATGTTTAATTTTTGTATCCAAACTTTATAATTATATAAAATCCAGATGAGAATATGATAATTTTGATATCATCGAACTGAGCTGGTGATGGAACTAGATTATAAATGAATGTTGAACTTATTCATTCATACAATTAAATATTTCGGCTATTACAATGTATATTTGTACGTAAATTTTTAATCTGGTCGGTTTTTGATTTAAAAAAATGAAATACTATTTAAAACCTTAGCTTCCATTATATCATAAACAAGTGTGAAAATATCGAGATTCTCAACGGAACGATCTCTTGCAACAAAGTAACACTTTCGTTCGTAACTTTTGACTCTCTTATCACAAGCCACCTCATCTTCGGCATCTACTTAGAGTTCTTATCGTTTATTTCTTATTTAAGTATTCTTTTGACTTTCAACAATTAACTCATATTATTTTGATACATAATTTACTACACTTTTTATTTTACTTTTCTTTTGCAATAATATTTCTTTTGGCATGTTTGGAAAAAAAAGAGAGTAAAATGAGAGTTGGGGAAAAAGAGAGTAAAATGCCAAAAAGCGACATGATGAAGTTAGCTGATAATTGTTTCTTGCCATGGTAACCGTTTTTATTGTCTGACAAACGATATATAATTTTATTCAAGTTGATTTCAAAATTTAATAAAAATTCTATTATTTTTTTATGTAATTTTCAAGTGGATTTCTGAACTTCAATGTGACCTTAAAACAAACAAAAATAAAATTAAAGTTTGTTATAATTTTTATCTACAGCTAGAACATCTACCTTTTTAAACCCTGGTCGAATTTAACATATATGAATATTTACATATTATCTCTAGTGTAAATTTATCTATACTAATATTATGAAGATGCAGTGTTTGTTTGTTTGTTTGTTTGAACGCACAAAGTTCAGGAACTACCGATTTGAAAAATTCTTTTTGCATTAGGTAACCCGTTTTTTGAGGAAGGCTATATGTCATCATGCTATTACCCAAGGGAGCGGATCAGTAATCATAAAAGTCAACAAATCGGGCATACATTATTGTAAAGGGAAGGGAAAGTAGCTAGTTTTATATACTTTTGTGCGGGTGAAGCGGCGGGTTCTGCTAGTATTACTATATTTACTCTGATATCCTATTCAACTAGGATGATCATTCAAATTGCTGTAATTACAATCTATGCTATATTCTGTGTTATTTTAGTATGTACGAATATAGAAGGCAAAAGGCAGTCTTCAATTTCCTTGTTCCTTTGAAGCCTCTAATGGCTGGGAAAGACAGGATTCGCCTTTGAATAATTAATTTACTAATTAAACATGATGTCAAGAGACGAACAAGTTTTCACTGTTAAATGAGCTTTTAATTTCAAGAAATTATAACTAATGATCGGTCTTGTTATTCGGATCGGTGCTTGACCTCTTGATAACTGAGATGTTTTTCAAATACTAATAAGATTCCTTTACCTTGATCATATTTTCTGACTAATATACCTAATAGTAAAAATAAGTCGTTCTCTGATTCATAAACTATTGTTCCATCGATAAAAGAACAAACACACATTCGAATATCTAATATTACTAAGGATTATTTGGATATTTCGTAAAAAGAAAATGATTAAGTATAAGTCGTCATTTATCATTCATATCAGTTCGACTGCACTGAAATCGTTATTTATCGCAGCATATAAAATACTATGTCTTCAAAAATACTTCGCCTTATCAGGTCAGTACGTAGAACCAGCGGCTGGCGCGCCGCCAGCCGGACTATAGTAATGCTAATATACTGCTAGTCTAACTTTCCATATCCACTCTGCTTCCGAAAATGCGACTGAGATGATGTCATTTTACAAGTTAAAATTGAAAAATAGGTGTTAATAATGTACATATATTATTCGTTTAAATTTCAAAATTGAGCGTCAGTTTTGTCATATTATCACATGATACTTTATTAACCCCCGACGCAAAATCGACGGGGTGTTGTAAGTTTGAAATATCTGCGTGCTTGTCTGTGGCATAGTAGGTGGGTCCCGAACGCATGAACCAATTTTGATTTAGTTTTTTTTTTTTTTTGTTTGGAAGGTGAATTAGTGTGTGTTCTTAGCTATGTTTGATGAAAATCGGTCCAAGATGGTCGAGGGTTTTTTAAATTATATATTAATTTATGACTTGTTTTCGAATATGTTTTTGATGGATTATGTAGGGATGAAAAAAGAGAATATTTTTTTTATACTTCCCTAACGACTCAAAAGCGGCTCTAAATGTCTTTATAATTATAGTCTAAAATTTCATCTGCTGCTTATGCAATTCATTTTATTGGAATTTTACGATAATAATAAATTCCTTCAAAGTTGTTAATTGTCCCAAAAGTATAGAAACTGCTCAACATATAAAAAATCTTATATAAAATTTATATTTTCTTATTTAAATAAAACATTTGAATCTCCATCAAATCATATTCTGGAGTAAATGAAATAAATTGTCAAAACATATCCAGCTGTCAAAGTCGAAGTAAATTAAGCGTAAGTTGACTTTGCCTAATGACATCAAAACTTTGCCGTTCGAAAAATTTCCGGAAAAATTAGTTAATAATAATTTATAGCCTGAAAATGTTTAATGAATTCGACGTGAATAATTATAACGCCCCAACGAGCGGAAATGATTAATTTTGACTGTTGAATGTTAGAATATTCTTTACTTAGATTGCGAAAACAGAAAGTCTTAAAAAAATAAATCTCATAGACTCCGACTTTGTACATACTTATCAGCACTTTAATTACTGAATGGCAAAAGAATATTAATAGAGAATCCCATTACGCATCTAAAAGCTAAAATATGTAAGCTATTTAACTAGATCCATAATATCAATAAGCAAGCATCTCTTCAAGCACGCTAATTTTGATAGCCCTAGAAATTTCGCATCTAATATTTCTTAGATTCATAAGCTATTTGTTCTTTGATTGTCACTCCTAACTTTCATGGCGTACGTTCTACATCCAACATGCTCACCTTAATATTTCACAGCACTGCCTCTAATATAGAGAAAATTGTTGAGTAATGATCGAACAAAGAATGCAAATGTGCCAAAGCTAGCGCTCGTAATGAACTTGGCATCTAGTTACTGCAAATATGGCTTCTGTAAATTTTAAAGAAGTATTAACTCCTATCTTTACTACAGAGTATCATAAGTATGATGGATAAAAGTATGATAAATGCTTCCAAAGTTTCATAATAGTCTTGTAAAAGTAAGATGAACGTTTTTATAATGATAAATGATTTATAACTGAGTCATGACTATAACTAAAACCTTTAAGTGATTGTAATATCCTTACCTAGTATGCTACTCTTGGCCTACCGGCTCCTACACGTGATTCCTAAGATAATCCATCGTTTAATTATGGCGCTTTTCAATTGATTTTAGTTTAATTTAGCCAAAATTTACATTTACTGTTTCTCTCTGTATAGCAGGAATTTACGAAGGTACAATAATCATATTTAAGGGCCAACCTTAAACCCAACTAACCAGCTTAAGGACTATTCTGACCCCTACGTGACCGTATCTTAATGTCATTATGAATGATTAAGAGATTTGAGCAAATATCGTCTCTACTAAAACAAGTCCTGAGTGCTTCTGTTTGTTTATTCGGGACCTTTCTTGAAAATTATTGAATTGTAATTGATGCATTGCTTAAAGATTTCCTGTCTAATGAAATTTCAACACGAAACGTCAATTTATCCTTATTGTTAAAAAAGCGAAGTAAGATGATGATCAAACTGATCAAAATTTCGAAAGACACTTTGAGCAGCTGAAGTTATAAATTAAAAAAGTCCAATATTATTGGATATTTGGATTTTATTAATAAGATACTGTTAAGTATTGTTGTTGATATCAAGAATCGAAATGTGAATCTATGCATCCTTCGATCAACAATACTAAAAAATCAAAGCTAAATTCTGTCCGCGCGAATATTATGCACGTATACAGCTACGTTTGTATACTAACGAAGACAAAGTCTTATAATAGTTTTATTTTAACCGAATCAACACCGTAACACCTTGTAATAAAGTCACAAATCTTCAAATTATCATCATACACTTACAATCATTTCGTAAGTTTTATAATAATTATTGTAAAATCAATGTTATATTAAAAAACATAAAACATTTTTTAAATCGTTGTTATTTTTTGAGCTAAATCGTTATGTTTTGTTTCTGTTTGCTTCTTTGAATTTCCCCAAACGTTCTTAGCTGATTGAAAATGAAAATGAAAATAGCCCTTATTCTCTGACCAGTAAAAATTTCCTTATGACTAATAAAATTACTTAATATTTTATCGATGGTCAGGTCGTCTTTCGACGTAGGCCTCCTCTAGCTCACCCCACTTAACACGATCTTGGGAAAACCTTCTCCACCCCTGTGGAAGGTCGTCTTCCCATCTCATCACCTGTCTTCCTCTGCGCCTCTTTCCGTTCCTTGGATACCACACCGTTATTTCTTTAGTCCATTTGTCTTTCTGGGATCTCATCATGTGTCCTGTCCAGCGCCACTTTAGTCTTTTTATTCTAGTGGTAACATCTGTTACTTTCGTTTTTGCTCTGATTTTTGAGAGCCTCCACTTGTCCTGTAGCTTTATGTTAAGCATACTCCTCTCCATTCTCTGTTGACACACTTTAAGCCTTTGGCTGTTAAGTTTTGTCATTGCCCATGTTTGGCATCCATATGTTAACACCGATAAGATGCACGTATTGAAAAATTTTCATTTTCCTGAAATTGGTATGGATGGGCTCTTCAGTATTTCTTTTAAAGACCAATATCGTGACCAGCTGTTGGATATTCTTCGGTTCAGTTCTTTGGACATTTGTTGTTTTGGTGCTATTAATTGTCTTAAGTATACTTATTCTTCTACATACTCTATTTTTAAGCTGTCTATATATATCCCTCTTAGCTGATTAAAAGTTGTTAAAAATTTCATTTTTACATTATTTCGTAGGTTAAATCTTAAAATATATACACCTAATCTACGATCTACCTTAAATAGGACACTCCGTCCGAAATCTCTTCTTCATCATCACATTGCGGCATTATGAACGTGTTTACGCTGGCAGTGTTTCAATAGAACTAATCAAAATATACGCTCACTTTGCAATTGAGCTTATATTTACCGAGACAGATTTCTTAGGCCGATCCGATATCTAGTAGTATTGTTGATTGAAATATGCATCGAATAAAGTTGTATACTAGGTTTGTATATAGCAAAAAGTCAAAAATCTTAAGGGTATTATAAAGAAATATTAGAAATGAGTCAACGTTTTGTTCTCATTTAAAGTTTGACTACTCTCGGAACTGACAGCTCAATTAGATATAAAAAGAACTTGTTTCTGGATTTTGAACTCTCGAGAGCAAATTCAAATTTTTATACCTAGAAATTCAATTAGCAAGTTTTCTTTGAAGTTCTTGTCATTATGATTATCGCTTAATCCTACAGTAGCTTTTGTCTATAATTTTATCTTAAAAATATCTATTTGTAAGTTGTTTGTTTGAAAATAAATATTTTGTTTTGAAAAAAAAAAACTTGTGTGTATGTACTTATATACGCACGTAAGAAGTTATATTCTTTGGCGCAACAGATCAAAAATAGCTAAAGATGTGTCATCCCGTATGTCACAACTCTCTGTTTGTAAAAGGAATTATAAATTAATAAAATAATTAAATTTAAGTATATTCGGTATATTACAATCATATACATATTTATAGAATATCGTGTAAGGAAAGAATATAAAATTAAATATCATTTGTCAGACAATAACAACGGTTACTATGGCAACAAACAGCTATCAGCAAAGTTCATCATGTCGCTTTTAGGCTGTCGCTGTGCGCGCGTATCCATTAATCGTAAAAATTTTACTCTCAATTTTTTTTTGTAAACGTCCCAAAAAAAAATATTTTTATTATACAGAGATTTTTTTATTGCTCGTTAAAAGTAAATACATAAACAATAAATACATTGTAGTATGTTACAACAGTGTCACATTTTTATAACTACCCGAGACAATCAATTAAAATAGTTCAATAACAGAATCAACAAAATCACTTTATTTAATTAAATTAGCTTAATATTTTTTTAATCTTTACAAAATAATATTTATTATATATTAATGGAATATATCATTGTTATAGGCCAACAGAATGTTGCCATCAATGCCATCGTATTTATATAAATCAAATTAAAAAATAATAATTATTTGACACATTATTATTGCCTCTTTAATTCATTTATTTTAATTTATTATAATAAATACAGATATTTTAAATTAAAAGATGTAAAATATGATGACTATATATGGCTAACCAATGTCTAAAATGTCATTCATTGGTTCATCGATATATGTATTTTATCGATTACGTTCAGACACTAGAAAAATTGTCTTGTGTATCAGTGTTTATAATAATGTAATAAAATCTTTGTGTGCGTTATGCGTCACTTGGTTGAACTAGTTTTCATACATTTGTATTTTATGTCAGGTCCAGTCTCTAATTCGTTCATGGTTACAAAGTAATCGTTTTTTATATTATTTTCTTAATTAGGCTAGGCCAGAGGTGAGCTATCCACGGACAATCCTTATCGATAGTATCGCCATTGCTCTGTTGTGAACGAAGCGTTGTTTACTTGTTACTATACCAATAATATTTATTTCAATAACATATTTACATATTATATTCATTACCTCATCGATCTTTTAGACAGTATATATGGCTGAGACTTTTCTGTGTTAGTCTTTCTTACTAAAATAGCCAATCCTCAGACAATTATCATATATTATAACGTAAAGTCATCTTCCAATCGATCTCTCATAATCATGTCCTTGCCAACTCATCAGACTGTGAGGTATAAAATATAGAGATCATTGTGTTTGTGCACAAACATGTAGATCGTAATAATATCTTCGGCGTACCGTCACTGAAATTGGTTAGAATAATATTATTATAAGAGGTCGTCAGTGCGGTCCCTCTCGGGATACAAAGTTTTAAACCATTCAAAATCTTCAAGATAAAATGTTGCAAAGTAACATACGTCAGTAATGGAGTTATAAGCTACTTTCCGTTTCCTACTTATTGCAGTAAAATTTAATCGCTATGTTATCTCCGGTCATTCTACAAAGATAGCATGAAGCTATTTTTAAGCTAACGAGCGTACCTAATTGCCTGAAAGATGTGAAAAAACAAATTTGTTGAGACCAATATTTGCCTTACACAGCTAACAATCTAAAAGTCCATTCCGCCCTCACAATTTGTGCCCTGACGGGGCAGATTCAACTTTTTGCGTCCACGTTAATTTGTATTTGACTCGTCTAATATACGAGACACGCCTACTTGATTGGAAACCTTTTGGTCTTCGGCAATTACGATATTTACTAAACGCTTTATAATTTTTGACAAATTTAAAAAACAAAGTCGTATACTATTCGGTGTATGTTACTCGTATGAGTTTCATAATTTTATTTTTCAAGCATGATGAGATCTTTATATAGATTACAAAAAAAAATATTCCTCCGCTAAAATGGAATGTTTACTGTTAAAGTTATTATCATTTACAATTATTTAGTTTGATGACTTGTTTTAATCTATACCTACTTATAATAATCTATACCGATAAATAAAATTTAAGTGTCTGTTTGTAATGTCAAAATAACAGTTTTTTTTTCATATGAACGTATACACGGTATTTATAAGAAAAAAAAAACACTTTTAAAAATTTTGCCTGCCTGTATTTTTGTTCCGGCTATTCTCCGTAATAGTTGGACCGATTTTTACGGGACTTTCACTGACAGAGAGCTGATGTTATAAGGAGTAACTTAAGTTACTTTTATGTTAGAAAAAGAATAAGGGTTCCGCTTAAAAAAACATACCTACGGACGCATCCGAGTCAAGCCAGAGGCAAGCCAGAGCTAGTTAATAATAAAGTGTGTTTATTTAACATTTTTTAAAATTCTTTTCATAACTTTAAATTGTGGAATTTATCAAATTCGCCGTTTATATTCTGTAAAGTAACTCATTTTCTAACTAAATAGTGAACTTTTAAAATTCATGATAAATTATATTTGCTAATTGAAACTGACGCAAATATATGTAATGGCGTTTGTTTGTACAAAACATACACTCAATGAACCTTTGGGAAGTATCCAAAAGAAACTTAACCAACTACGTTTTCAATATATCATTATGCTTATAAAAATAAAATAACTACATTTAACATCCCCTAAGAGTGAAACAGTAAAAGTACACTCCATCGCTATCTCATACTGATTTCTGTATTATCTTTGAAGGTTCATTTCATCTAGGACCCGTGTTTGATAGCGTGTTTCGATGATTTCGACACTTAATCAAATCCTCTACGACTGTAACGTCTTTATCCGACTGTAACGTCTTTATAACAACTGAATCATACACAAATATTATACATCGTGGGTGTAAAGCGGTATAATGTAACTCACTTAAATCGTATGTCTAGCCAAAATCAGATCTACTATGATTTAGAAAACTGGCAAGTACGAACAGATAGACAGGCAATATTTTTAATGGATGTTCGAGCTTTGATGTCGTGCTAAAGACGTTAGAATAATAGTGCTAAATGTAAATTTAAGATCTATCTTCACATCAGCAAATGAGTAAATTCATTCACTAACTGTAAGGCATAATGTTATACACACTATATTCATATTAACTACTAAATCATTGAGAGAGGCTCAGCAATTTTGCGTTTCCGGTACAGGCAGCGCGACGGGCGCATTGTCGCACACATAATGTACAGCTTTATTTCTATATTTCTATTTACAAGTGAAATACATATAATAGCTAAAATATCTAACAAAATCACTGATCATGCCGTTTTATTACGGAAGTACGTAACAATGTTTTATGCCACAAAATTATTCATGTACGTATAATGAGCAAACTTTAACCTTATATTTTAAACATAACAACTTCTGACAACCCGCTGGAAACTTTGTTTCTCTTTACTGAGAAGCGCTCGATTTGATTATCTTGCAAGAATATTGAAAAAGCGAATATTAAAAATATCTGGCTCATAATAATGTTATAATTTGAAATTAAACCGAGTTAAATGCGCTAGAGAAACTACTATTACTTTGGAAAAATATTCACAAAGAACCTAAGACAATAATGGTCTCTATTAAATTTTATAATAGAAATTCTAGAATTTTTTGCGATTTCAATTACATTAACGTAAAGCAAAGTGGTATGTAATATTATTCTTATTATACTTTTATCTTTTATATATTTGTTCTATTTTCGTTCCATAACAGGGGAAAATAGAGTTATGAGTTAATAGTCATACCTTCGATTCCCGCTTAACTTATTATGTTAGTATTGCCCAAATACTTTTTCAAAATAAGCTGTACGTACTGTTATAGAATTTCATGAAAACTCTTAAATTTGATGGACGTTTAAAAAAAACCTAAGCGTTTTTTTAATTTTCAGGCTCATCTTCTTATAATGTCCTAAAATTATTGAGCAAACATTACAATAATATTCAGAATGAGTATTTCCGTCACGTACCTTAAAACGACTAAACGTAACTCCACGGACGCGCTCAGCATTTCAATTGCTTCTCAAAGACACAAACAAACAGACACTTGTTTAATAAACTAATATTAGTTTAGGACTGCAAATTGTAATTACATCAAAATAGAATGTTATTCCTACCGATGCACTAAGAAAAATTTACAATGGTAACGCTTTCGCCTTTTCGCTAAAAAACCAGTGAAGCAGGTTCAAACCCCGGATGTCTCGCACCTCTGATATTTTCGTTTATTCATATTCGATTACCATTCACCTTACGACGAAGGAAAACATACGACACCTGCATGTCTGAGAAAACGCAGTTTTTGAAAGACATGTACCGATGATCACCCTCGTATTCTTTGATTTTAAAATGGTCCGTACCCAGCTGTAGAACATTAAAAGAGCTGAATTAACATGATAATATTTGATTTTCTTCTGAGTTAAAAAGTAAAAGTTAAAAAGTTGGGAATTTAAAATCAAATTTCAATGTATAGTTTAACTCTCAAAGAACATAACGTTAAAAAGGAAACCGAGTACAAAAGCTCTCACTGGAGTCAAACATGCTTTGCGCACGTATGTACGTTCAAATTAACAATTCGCAGTCGACACGGAGTAGATTTCTTATTAATTTAAAAGGATATTTCAATGCACTTGTTTACAGCAAACAAGCCGTGAGAGAAGCGTTATTTGATTCTGCATATAGATTTTTGGCCGAATATATCCTTCTTTTATAAGAAACTGAGTGCGTGATAAATTAAATATCAACAAAATCTTGGACTGACTCCTTCTACTTCTAGGTTAGTTTGATTTTGGATTAGTAAAAGACTTGTTATCTCTGCTTGTCAAATATACAATACAATTAAGTGAGGATTTTTAACGTCACGATATTGTGGATAATTATATGATTTTTTCTTCTTTCTCACAGTATTTTTTTTCAGCGGGGCATTATTCTATCCAAAAAATTATCCGTCCAACATATAGTACCAATTTCAAAAATCAGTATATACTATTTCATTCTATACAGATAAATAAAATTGAAGTATCTGCTTGTAATGTCAAAATAACAGCGTTTTACTAAATGCATATGAAATTATATACGGTACATAAAAGAAAAACACGATTTTTAAAATTTTTGTCTGTCTGTCTATTTGTTCCGGATAATCTCTAAAATGGCTGGACTGATTTTGACGGGACTTTCACTGGAAGATAGCTGATGTTATAGGAAGTAACATGTGTAGGCTACTTTCATTTTAGAAAAGGAATTAGGGTTCCGCTCAAAAAAATTAAAACGTAGGGACGAACCCGACCGAAGCGAGGGTGAGTCGCTAGTATTTTAAATAAAACTATCTTTTCGGATTATTTCGCGGATTTTTTTTGATTTTCGCTAGTATTTATTATATTTTCTGTAGTAGAATGATACCAAAATAAAATTCTAAAATAAAAGAGCTACTTCAGAAATCACAAACAGACTCTTAGTCTTATTTATATAGATGTCGAGACATGTTGGGCCAACATCGTGGTACAATCTCTACGAGACGTGCACGGTGTAGTGCAAGTAAGTATGCGCATTAAAGTAATGGATGTCTAACAAACGCTTTGAAACAGCCGTGCAGTGGAAACGTACCTATGTACTTGCACTCGGTGTACTGGATATATTAGTAGTTGGCGGATTATACGAGCATTTAAACTTTTCGTAGGCAAAGCTCGTTTGCGGCAAGTGTTTAATTAGATATATGTACACACATATGGCATTATAATTAGGTACATTAAATTTATAAAGTCATATAGGATAATTTTTCAGTTATAATTTCAGAGTTAATGAACTGTATAATGTTAAAAACTTATTTTTTTCTAAAAAATTGAAGTTATGATGTAATGTTGGTAGTAAAGTTAGTGAGATATTTTTTCTTAGATTAATATCGGTTTTTCGTGTTCGAGTTCCATACGAAGCAATCACCACAAACATTAATTCTATTCCCGTATGCTCTAATTGAGATTATTTTTTCATTCAATTTATTATAAAAGGAAAAAATAGGTTTATTATAGTATATTTGTTTATGACATAATATATGAAGATATTATCCAATTCGTTTTCTGAACCCATCATCAGATTAGGTGGTCCAGGGGTCGATGCTCACGTACGGCACGAAACCGGGGAAGCCGTCCTGCACGTCAAGTTCCTCATCAACGAGGGCGCCTTGGTCACAGCCACAGCGGATGATCAACTCCACCTTTGGACTTTTCGCCAGAAATCCACTCAACGGGTCCAGTCACTCAAATTTCAAAGAGAACGGTATGTTTTGTGTTCATAATTAATCAAAATCTGTGTGTCTGTATTTTTCTTTCTTAATTTACTTTGTTTTTTTCTACATTCTTGTTTTTATTAATAGCATGAATATGTATGTTAAACACAGTTAAAACATACCCATAATGGGTCACATTTCAATTTTTTTATAAAATATCCATGTTTTATTACAATCAGTCCACTTACATATTATTACTAACATATTATACTTATACTAATATACTACTGTGATATCAGATATGTTATAGTACATTTACTCTTATATAAAAAGAATAAAATTATTTGATGAATAAGTTTCAGCCAAGCTTCTAAGCTCTGGCCCAGACAGTAAAATATTATGTCACAGCATTATACATTCTCGTTAAAGTAAAACACTCTTATACACTAAAATAGACCAAATAAGACAATTAATTTATATAATTTGCCATTTGCATGGAAATGGGGAAAATATCAAAACCGATTTACATAGCTAACAAGTAGACCCGCAGTGTGCAGGCGCGATACGCTCCCGATGTTAGATTCTGCAAAATTAGTATACTAATTGTTATTAATGAACCCTTTTAATGGTTTTAATACATGTCTAACTATAGTTAAAATTGTATTTTGTTACTTTTATCATTATTTAAAGGAATATCTTTATCATTTTTCATTCCTGGAAGACATACATAAAATGTATGTATACTTTTACATACAATATGATCGAAATCATTGTCTTTCCAAAAAATAGAAATATAATAAAAAAAACACATAAAATTGTTAGTATTTAATATTTTAATTAGTTATTAAACATTTTAAATAAAACTATTATTTTGGACTTTTAGAGACTGATCTCTTCTGTGATTGCTGTAAAGTATTCGAAACGTCGTCGGGTACAGAAAATCAAAATAAATCCGCGAAAAATATGAAAAAGACAGTTTTATTTAAAATGTCGAATATTCGCGTAAATCTAAGAACCTATTAGTTATTAAACGTAAATTTAATCAGACATTACGATAGTCACTTGAAGCTGCGTTATCAAAGAGCCAATAAACAAGTACTACAAAAGCACTCATTTACTTAGAATATTAATTCTCTATTAAATTAGCACCTCTTTAATACATTTCCAATTTTTAGATATCTTTGATAAGGCTGTTGTTCAATTACCAGATTTTTTAATAAGATTTCTATCCTACGTACAACCAAAAAATATTAATAAGTTTAATTTTCTTATGTTTAGAATTAGTTGGGTTAAAACCAGTCCTGAGTGAAAATTAATTATCAATTAAGTATTTTTTTGTAATAAGCTTACGTTAAACCAATATTATTGATAAGGCGCTCGCTTGAACATTCAGTGAAACAGTTCAATGGCAAGATTTTTATTTTCGAATCTCATTTTCAACATTAGTACCAATTTCTATTACGATGAAAGAAAATATCGTGAGAAAACCTACATGTCTGAGGGAACCTAAATAGCTTTCGATAGGTGTATGAACCATTAACCCGCATTTGGGTAGCGTAGTGGACTATGGCATAATCCCTCCATATTGAGAGAAAACCATGCTTCGTATTGGAATGTTAAAAAGGGTTGAATTATTATTTTTATTATTATCATTTTAACTGTAGAAGTTGTCAGAGAGCAAATTTCTACGCAAAGGTCGCGGTTTCGTGTTCTCAGGACTTATATTTGTATGAACAGGATCACTGCATGTCTTTCCCTATGTTATATTTTAATAATGCCAATTTTCAACTCCACCGAATAAGAAAACTGAAACATGAAGACAGAACAGTACATAGTCGAAGTCGTCTTTGAATATTTTCTACCCTTTAGGTAGGGATGTCTCATGTGTTCAAGATGTTCTCATGTGGAACAAATACAAGAAAGTTCTTTAAAGGGAAATTGAAGGTTTTTACTTGTTCTTCTTAACAGTTTAAGTTCTAAAGCGGTTGTAGTTTTACGAGTCAACGACTGTGTTGTAAAATTTGCATATCAAATTACTAAGAAAAGCTTAATGCAGGAGGTAAAACGTCTGTTGAGTGTTGTTAGATAATTTGCTCAATTTCTTTCTTTCATTGAGTAAAAATAAAACTTTTCTGTGTTAAAAAGTCGTCAGTTTTTATAATAAGAAATTTTCAAATCTCTTCTTGGTGTTGTTAAAACATAATACATTATATTTTTTTACAATCCCTCTTTTAAATCTATTTAGAAATTAACGGATAATAGAGTGGAATATGTATGTATAATTTTTTGATTTCTAATTATATAAATATCTACCTTTATGTTATCTCCATGTAATGGGTTTGAGTCCCGCTTCCGACAAATATCAGCCACATAAATATTTCATGTCTTCTATATGTATGTTTCACGGACCCTGACACAGAGCTACCTAGGCAGTATCGTTGAGTGTACAACTTGCTATTCGTGTCTTCTCCATTCTACGCGACATTAGCGAAGTAATAACTCTGTCTAAAACTGACACGCTTTAAAACCATCAACACGAAAATTGAATTAAAATGACAATTACATTTTTTTCTTCTTTATTCTAACTACTTCTACTAACAAGGTGTATAAAACGATTTCTAATAAAGCTTGTGGCAAGGTTAAGTTTTTGTCGTAAGTAGTAAGGGTACTTACAAGAAAACTAGCACATTTTTCACATCCTAAACACTCGCAGACAGAGACTTCATAAATACTCTGTGAATTACAGAATTTACTTCTGTGATAAATCACTAACAGTAGCTAATTTCATTGATTTTAAAACATGTAATTTATTTGAGGATATTTTGGAAAAGAGCTCATAATTTTGTGTCATACGAATAAAATTTTTAGAGTGTTTGTTTATTGGCTTTCATTTACTTGATTAAAAAAAAAGTTATTTTATGTTTCATTAACGATTATACACATACAAAGTAATCTAACACTGAAGCATGAAAAGCAGAGGTCGTTAAAGTTAGTTAAACACTAAGTTAAATCTAACTAGTTGTTAATAATTAAGCCTCGACAGGTAATACGAGTATATGTATGTATGCAGGAAACTATCTACCGATACCGACCAATTAATTCGATATCAAGTAACGAGCTAATTGTTTGTGTTAAATCAAATAAAATTTATTTATTTATTTATTTATTTATTTGGAAGACAAACAGTATTATGTTACATATTATAAACAAAAGAAATAAAAAATTACATACACCAATTAAGTCTTCACCGTTTACACATTCTTAAGGTAGGTATATGTTAGCTTATTAAAATTAAAAATTAAAGTATATAACAAAAAAAACGGGGAAATCACGAACAGACACTTCTGGTTAAAATTTTGAACTTATTTAAAGAAAGGGAAAATAAATCTATGTCATTAAATATTTCATTATGCAATCTGCAAGAACGGTATATAAAGCTATTACGTGCATAATTAGTTGTTATTCTAGGTAGATAAAATAATGACAAATTACGTGATTGCGGTCGAGGACATCTTAAACAAATGTTACTTAAAAGAAATGGTGAATGCACATGATTTCTGATAATTTTAAATAGAAAAAGTTCATCCTTTAGGCGTCGGCGATCCAATAGGGAGACTAAATTAGGAAATTCCTGATTATTGTTTTTTGATCTATATAATAAATGCTTGTTAAATTTAATCTGGATGTTTTCAATTCTATTTATATATTTACTGTACTGTGGATTCCAAACGGAAGAAGCATATTCAAGTATAGAACGGACATAAGCATTATATAGAACAATTAAAGTAGAATTATTACGAAAATCTTTTCCTATTCTGAGTATAAAGCCTAGCATGCGATGTGCCTTACCAACAATGTGGTCTATATGGCTAGAAAAAGTAAGTTTATGATCAAGATATACACCCAAATCTCTCACCTCAGTAACACGTTTAATTGAATTATTATTCAAGTTGTAATCGTATTTGACAATATTGGTTTTACGTGAAAAACTTATGACATTACATTTTTTAATATTAAGAATAAGACCATTACTATTACAAAATTGGCACAACCTATCAAGATCACTTTGTAATAATTGACAATCGTCATTTTTATTGACAGTCCTTAAGATCTTCATGTCGTCAGCGTATAACAAAATTTCAGAATGTTTAAATATTAAATGAATTTTATTAATGAAGATATTAAAAAGCAGAGGCCCGAGATGCGAGCCTTGAGGAACGCCTGATGCGACTGGCACAAATGAGGAGCAAAATCCTTTTATAGTTACAGCTTGACTTCGCTCTCGTAAATAAGAGGCAAACCAACGCAGGAGATCGCCGTGTATACCGACCTCCGTGAGTCGACGGATAAGCAAAGAGTGAGGAATTTTGTCAAAAGCTTTGGAGTAGTCCGTATACACGACATCTACCTGGCCACCACAGTCCATGTCAGATGTTACACGATGAATAAATTCGTTCAAATTTGTTTCAGTAGACTTGTTTTTAATGAACCCATGCTGTTGTTCAATAAGACGTGAACTTAAAAAAGGGTAAATATAATCAAATATAATTTTTTCAAATACTTTAGCTATCACACTCAATTTACATATAGGCCTGTAGTTAGAGACGTCGTGTTTACTTCCACATTTATAAATTGGCACTACAAAAGAACGCTTCCATGTGGTGGGCATAATTCCAGATTTAAGAGACTTATTAAATAGTAAAAAGAGAGGATGGGACAGACTCACACTACACATTCTCAAAAAGAAAGGAGGGATGAGATCAGGGCCAATACCCTTACTAGGATCCAACTGTTTCAAATATTTATGTACAATGCTGGGGGATAACTCACAGAACCGATAGACAAGTCATCATGCATAGTTGGATCAACGTTATTGTTAAATTTAATATCACTGTCAAAAGCGTTAGGCTGGTATACTGACTGAAAGTGATTACTGAACAAAGCACAAATACTCTCACCATCTGATGCCGAGACATCGCCCAGGAACATTGTTGCCGGCAACTCGTTACAAGACTTTTTCGATTTAACGAAAGACCAAAAAGATTTACTTTGCTGTAATATCATTTCTTCACTTCTATAAATATGCATATCATAACAAGCAACCTGTTCTCTTTTTTGTCTTTCCCGTAGCATGCTAAAAGTGTGATAATCACCAATCCTACCATACACTTTCCATCTTCTGTGATATTTGAGTTTTTCAGAAATTATTTTAATAAGCGCTCTAGAATACCAAGAAGGGAATTGCTTGTTGCCTGTATTTACCCTACAAGGAACAAACTCCGATATAATCTCTTCAAGAATATGATAAAACTTAGCCACCGCTGAATTGACATCAAGATCAAAAAGTAATCTATTCCAGTCCACTTCTTCGATTTTGGTGTTAATTATATTGTAATCAGCTTTTCGAAATTGACGTAAAGTTTTAGCGAGTGGATTAAGTATAGGAGTAGTAAATATTTGACAATCTATTACAATAGCTGGATGATGGCAATCCTCTTGAACTAAGGGTTCCAGACATTGAATAACCATACAAGTACAGCTACTTATACTGTTTTAAGTTGGTAAAATTCATTGAAAGCGCATACACTAAATGATTGTTAAGATTCGTTTCGACTATATTCATCATCGAATTATTGTAATCCCACGTAGCATCTGGGATGTTGAAGTCACCTGCAATAAAATAATAATCATCCGGCTCTTTAACGATATCATTTGAAACATACTCAAAAAAGTTACATAGAGCTTCATAATGAAGTCTGCATTGGTTTATCGGATCGACGATACGAAATGAAGTGATATTGTGTCTACGGTATGGACGATTGTGTAAAGTTACTGCTGTTTTTTGTATATAGAAAAACTACGTATCTGCTTATCTCCCGGTCTAGTGACTATTTAATACTGCTGCAAAACTTAAGGTCATAGGTTCGAATTCCGGAACAGATATATTTATCTGTCAATTCTCTTTACGGTGGCAGTCTCAAGTGTGCAAGTTATTAATATATGAAAACATGTAGATTATTTGACTGTTAGTGCTTATTATGCAACGTCACAGACTCATCAATACAACATAATATTCGTGTAGGCATAGCTTGCAGCTACACGTGTCTGTGTAGGATTTGAAGTTTCAAACTCTGGCCTATTCTATAGATTCATCGTGTGAATGCATAGTGGGAATCAGACTATCTAAATATAATTATTTTAGTACAATCAAGTTATTTTTCATTCATTAGTGTTATATTAACAAAATAAAAAAAGTTCCACTTTAAGCTAATTTTTATATGTTTTGATAAATAATTCCCTCAATGCCAAAAAAAAATATTGTGCATATATAGATAGCATAAAACCAATTTAGATGCTGACATGGATTTTACCTCCAACATTGAATTTTTACTTACCTACTAAAAACACTTGTTTCTATTGAAACTATATCGTAATAGTTTCAAATAGCACAAAGTTTTCAAATTACTCACAAACATTTGGTGCACTATACTTACTTTATTACTGATTTACTGTGGCAATAACAGATCATTTTTATGTATTTCCATTAAATTATATATTAATCTAAAGATGTTTTCAATAGGTATGTTCGTACATAACAATATGAATGGATGGAACTATTTATATTGCATATTTATATTTTGGTTTTCATTTTAGTGTACATAATTTTATGTATATCTTTAAAAAAATCCATATAAAATCTGATGAAAGTGAATATAATTTTCTTATATTACCAACAGTTTGTTATATTTTTAATATTTTATTAAAAGTTTCACCAAATCCAGTCTAATAAGACGAATATGTACGAACATATATTTCGATTTTTTATTCCATTTAAAGTTTGTTATTGCCTAGTGAACTCTCATGTTAACGCACACTACTAGGCGTGATTTTGCACATTGTTACAGATATCCCATCAAACTATCACGACAGACCAAAGAACTGAAAGGGTGAGTGTGTGTTAGTTTGGTGTCTGTCTGTCTTGCCACTAGAACCCCGTCCCTGCCTGTAGCACCGCTATACAGCATGTTTAAAATTAATATACCCACCCCTTGCACCTTCCAAATGTGTAGATTGTCGTAGTTAAAAAAACATCCTGTATCTTATTAGAATATACCTACTAGTATATGATTAGTACCACCCCGTTTACAGTATAATCAGAATTGCCAATGTCTCTACAGATGATATTATTATTAAAGATATGCTTCATCCTGTATCTCGTATTAGATAAAATATCTATTACTTTATTTCATAGATTTGGTAAATCTAGGTCTTACGTGATTGCCGGCATCAGATACTAGACAAAATAGTGGGCGGGTTCCTCCAACATAACGAATAACTTTATCATGGCATTAGTCGAGTTAGGCCCAATTTCACCACACTCTGTAGAAGTACTAAATGATACGAGTGATAGGTATAATTGTTTCTTAGATTTTCTTTTAAATAAATTGCGACGACGTTTCGAATGATTTATAGCAAACATGGTCATGGGAGAGACGGTCTTATATATAATTTTATTTAACATGTGAATTGGAAACATAGTTCCACTCTTTCGACAGACGATCGCCTGCCAAATTGCACAATTCGCATAATATTCGATTTATTGAAAAAAAGAAAATAACGCAACAGGATGGCGGACATCCAACATAGTAAAAAACATATCTGTCTCCATGTCAATTTGTTTGCCAATCATAAAAAAATACTAGGCAGATTTTACCGAATTTATTAATATTTATAATAATAATGTGTTCCAAACATTTAGAAAAAATTTGACAACGTCAAACCAAAATTTATAGTGTGATTAAAATTTATTTTAAAATATATACGAAAATAACATTAAACTTTAATTAATAGTATAAAAAATGTTTTAAAAATCTAAATGTGCATCATATTACAAGACATAATCAGAGATAGAATATATAAGAGACATATCATAAGACATATTCCGCGATAAACAAGAGCATTCCCAAGGAGGGTTGACGTCAGGCAGGCGGCCGGTCGTAAAACTTTTGCCAAATCCTATTAGCAGTACAGAGGATGTACTGCGCCGACCCCAAGTAATTGGGAAATGGGCAGGGAGAAGAAGAATGTGTTCCAAACCGATATCGGCCCATCTCATTGAGACTAGCCATCTGCGCAGGAAACTTATAGTGCACAAGTGTACGCGCAGACACAAGTGTACTCTCTATTCCGGTCACTCTCATACTCTGGTGGGACGACAACTCGACACGACCGGTAAGAGTTAAGGCGCAGGACCGACCCGACAAGTACTCTCCGAGGCACGGGGGTGATTTCCCTTAAAAAAGACTCAATAACTAAATTTGGCCTGCCCGAGACTCGAACCCAGAACCTCCGGATGTACAGCCGTACATGTTAACCACTACACCGTCGAGTCAGTTAAATAGTAATATTTATTTATTTATTTATTAGCTTTTCAAGGGAAACAAACAGTACAATAAATAATTACATTCTAAAACATATAAAAGTAATGCTAAAAACCAACCAAGTTTCCACAGATTCACAACACATAAACAAAAGCTTACCACCACGATAAGATGATACATATTATATAAAAATTTTGAATTTAAAAAAAAAACTAAATGTTACCACTAAATAAAACATCAAGTAATTATGCAGTTAAAAGTTAAAAGTAACAATATACATACAACCTACAGCAAAACGACCTATTATAAATTAAGTTTTACAATATTTTTTTTAAAACTATTATATTTAAGATGAAAGATATCTAATTTACAATATTTTAAATTAAACTTGTTACATGCACGAGATACAAAATTATTTGAAGCATACTTCGTTTTAGCCTTACGTATTGCGAAAAGAAGCTTATTTCGTGCACCTAATCTGTGACACGCAAGATTCACTTTGCTTAAAAGTAGGGGAGAGTCGATTATATTATGTAGTAATTTATACAACAACATTTGATCTCTTATATCACGGCGTTTTTCGAGGGTATTACTGTTTAAGTTTTTAATAATGGAATCTACAGATGAATTATAATGTTTTAAGTGACGCAGAAATTTTTTATTAATTGCTTCAATCATTTTAATATAAACTTTGTATTGAGGATTCCAACATGAAGAACAATACTCAAGAATAGACCGCACCAGAGAGTTAAATAGTAAAATTAAAGTTGTGGACTGTTTAAAATCTTTCGAGATACAAAAAGATATTATTACTTTAGTTTAGTAATATTATTATCATTGCAAAAAAAGAAATACAAGACACGTCCTCCAATTATTTACTATAACTAGTACTTTGAAAGTTAATTTCCATCGTTGTGTATTAAATTACACTCGTTTATTGCAAGTGCAAACTAAGAAATCTCATAAGAATTCAGCCCTAAGAAGAAACTTAGCGATATTATATTCATCTAATTTACCAAAAATATTAAAGTGTGGGATACCAATCACTCACTCTAGTTTCTCTTTAGTGTATCTAAGTTTTTTTTGTGATACAATAAATTCCCATATGAACCGCTTAATGTACTGGATAAGGACAGCTAAGCAAAAATTCCACCCATTATTCCTTTGAAGGATGACAATCAGACAAGGCAACACTTTCACAATTATAATATTATTCAAATTACGATATATTATGGTATGTGATATATTGAAACTGTTAACTCGATGTATAACAGCTTTTAGGGGTTAATTTTTGTCCCGAAATAGTCTCATACGATTCGGTCACGTTTCAAACACTTTTACCCCGAGCTTTAATGAAGCTCGAATGACTCGGGTCGGACCAATCATACTTTGTTCTGTATACTTCCGAGTGCGACATTTGCTTCGAATTGTTTAAACAACGACTGAAATATGTCAGCTTATTAAAATACTATATGTAGATATGGTTGGTGATTTTGTTTTGTAATGAAATCTTCACACTTTTCGTAACTAAATAACTATTTCAAATAAAACTATCTTTTCGGATTTTTTTCGCGGATTTATTTGGATTTTTATTTTCCGACGTTTCGAATGCTTTACAGCAATCATGGTCACGGGAGAGACCGAAATATTTTTATTTAAAAGGTCAAATATTCGCGTAAATCTAAAAAAAGTATTAAATTACTATTTTCTTCGGTTTTAATTAATTACAAGGGTTAGGGTACAACCAAGGGGTATGACGTTTCGTAAGTCATTTTGTGGGTAGACACCGTCTGTAGCAACTGTGAACCATAGACAAATCGAAAAATAACTTAATTTATAATACTAATATTCGCATAAATCTAAGAAATTGTTAATGTAACATTTTCATTCACTGGGTATTTATTAAAATTACTTCATTATTAGATCTCCCTCTTCATCTTTACTAAAGTTTAATTATTAGAAGTGGCGCAGTAATTTTCAGATTAACAATATTTTAGTGTTTGGAATTTTAATTACATGTCGTTATAACAACTTAAACAATTTGAAGAAAATTTTATATGTTTTAAGAAATAATATAATGGTATTTGTAATGTAATCCTGCATAAAGTGAAATTTTTTGTATTGATCTCAAAATATACGAGTAACTTTAGGTCTGATACTCGTAGCTATATAATAAATCACAGCTACCGACAAACCAAAAACTTTGTCATCGTTTATAATTTGATTAAATCTTTTATTGTCTTACGTATTACTTTCCTGCGCATCTGGCTAGTCTCAATGAGATTGGCCGCCGTGGTCGAAATCGGTCGGATGGACATTAGGTAACGTATTACTTGTTTTTATTTAATATAAAATAAAAAAAATAGTTAATAGCTGAAAAGAGATAGTGTAGATTTCCAGATTTTTCAGAGATTATCCTCGTCTCGTACATACAAATAGAATTACCTCTTTATATAAGATCATAAGATCTGTTTATTGTTCATTAACAACTGTTTGTTCACTAAGAACGAATGTCATGCAAATTTCTAGAAATGGGAATTAAAATGTTGATGAATATATTTGTTGCTCTTAAAAACTCAATCTTTAGAAAAGTGTTGTTAGTGTTAAAAAGGTTTTTTGTCCATATATTAAACAGAAACATGCAAACACGACGAGCTCATAAAAATAAAACAAACCCCAGGCGTAAGGCAACATTGCCAAAAGCAATTTGCTCGAAGATTTTTCGCCGACATTCGCAAAACATAAATCGTAATTTAAGCGGACATATAGCATCATTTGTAAAGCTCATTTCCCTAAGCGCGAGTACTCGACGTGAGTCCCATTACCCACTAATATCATCGTGGACTTATTACTTCTTCCTATATACTATACAGTATACATATAATACATAAACATACTTAATTTACCTGTTTTAATACTTTTTTTTAATTGTAAGTTGTAAATTAAACTAAGTAAAAACTTAATTACATTGTAAATTGTATTGACTTAGATGCCATTGACCTTTCCTGCGAGTTATTATATAATTTTTTGGGCAGTGGGTATCCTCTGTAATAGCTATCACTTTTGAGACGTCAAAAATACCAGTCTCTCCAGTGACTATGTATGCATTGGAACAAATTCGATTCACTTAAATTATAAAGAAGAATGTATGTTCTGGTTATTTTTTAAAACTAGTCCCTGTCCAGTGGTCAAATTCGAACCGTAATATTTTTTCATTGATAAAACTAAAGCTCGTCAATAGCTACTAAACGAAAAAAAACACATCGGTTAAGAAACAGCTGAGAAAAATCAAAAAGGTACTGAGTTGTTTTGTCTTTGCTTATTTACATATTATGTATAATGTACATATAGATATTATTACACATAAGCAAATTGTTAATTGATATGATTGCCATTAAAAAAGGCCAGGGCAGCTTATAACGTCGTACTTACCTTTATTAAGCTTAATAATATGTAAAAAGCTAATGAACTGTGCACTGGAAGCTCTGACCAGAATATTAAAGTTTTGAAACAAAGGTATTAAGAAATGAAAAATGTAAAGTAGCTTATTAGTAAACAAAGCGAAAGCTTTGGTATTTAAGCTTCTATTATAAATTTTTCTATCCACTATGTTTATTTATGGGATAAATAAAGATAATCTAGTTTTGATCTCGGTACATGAAGTTAGTCTCCTGGGATATTAGTCTGTCGTATAGAATTATCTAGATTTCTTTTGAAATTTATATGGGACTACCCTTAAGGGACCTTAACCTTTTCTTACAGGATAGGACACAAAGAAATTTATAAACGAATTTAAAATTTGATAAAGTATCGAGTATATACGAATACATATATATTACATATATATTATATGTATATACACAAAATGATATAGCCGAATAACTTATCCTTTACGTATGTAGTCGCCCAAAAAAAATATTCTGTGTAATTTTAACACGTAAAGTTAATTATATTTATTTATAAAATAAATATGTTGTCAACTTGATTCATGTTTATTTTAGGTCGTTTGTAAGTCACTGTCGTCTGCTTCCATCAAACACAGAGCTTACGAACTTTTTTATATCGAGCTTAGTTAAGCTTCGTTTTTGATGTTTCATAAGCATAAAGCTCAGGTTATGCCTGTGATATGATGGGCATAAGCAAACATGGCACAAACTTGCAGAGCCGAATTCAGCATATTCCGCTACACATTTAACATGCAAAATAAATAACATTAAAGTTAACGGCAGTCCAAACTCGAGTAATCTGGTTTTATGTTATAAGGTTTATCTAAAAATATACTAGGATGATCTTTTATACCTTATAAAGATGGCTGAGTGGCGTATTTGTACATGGGCTGGTTACAGTTATGTATGTATACCTATAGATAGACACATATATGATAAGTAAAAGTCATTTATATATGATATTTTTGGCGAAAAACTTTTAAGTTAACAATGAAATCATTCGGCTATCAAACGCTGAAAAATATTTAGTTTTGATCTTAGATAAAAACTTGACACAGGTTCCATGCATTCAAAAATAATTTTATTAGCTGCATTCTGTTCAGAGTCCGAAATATTATTTATAACTGGTTAGCTAAGCCTAGACTAAAATATCTTATAGAAGTATGGGGTAGCGCAGCAAAAACTTATTTAAAGAATATTTAGATTCTCCAAAACAAGCTTCTCGAAAAATTATTTCACGTATATTATCGTACCCCTATAAAAATCGTCTACACAAAAACTAACAATTTATTCATAAAACTATGGAACTAGTATAAAATGTGTACATACGAAAAATAATACAGCTAATTACCTAACTTTACAATTACCAAAAATCCGAACAAAATATGGGATAAAAACTATTATTTTTGAAGTAACAAAGCTGTAAACGTTATTATTTATTCAATTTTCCTACATTATGTGAACTCTGTTATTTTTTGGGAAATAAATATTTTTAAATCTACTGACCGATTCAATTCAAACAAACAAATGATTTGTAAATAAATCAGACAATATTTCATCTAAAACAAAAGAGCACTGATTGGAGTACGCGTGAATCGTTTTAGTTCCAAACCAATTGCCGGTTTGTCCGGTCAAAAGGTACAAATGAATCCTCACCTGCCTTTTTATATCCTTTGAAAAGATTAATTTGAACGAAGTGGTTGCGCTCGCTTTGTAGCGTTAATGGCTGTAAACGGGATCTCTATTCGATATGAAAATATAGCTATAAATAAATGTGCAGTGTACTAGCAACTAATGATTAGTATAGATTTATCAGAGATGAGATATTTTCCTGTAGTAAAAAGTATCCTATATGTTGATCCGGATAACCAGCTATCATCATACCAAATTTTATCAAAATCTGTCTAGTGGTTTTCTCGTGATGCGTTCCCAGGCAGACAGACAGACATATAGACAAAAATCTTAAAATTATAGATTTGGACTCTGTATCGATAATAATGACTCTTTTAATAAGATTTTACAAATAATACTTAATATACAGATTCGACTCAGTTAGCATTTTATTATATGTAAAGATATCATAAACGGTAATACTCGTATTATAAAGACAATTTATATATTAATGTACTTGGTCTAATTCTGAAAATTCTTTCCCATGTCAGTGGGAAATCATTATATTGTAAGAAGATAATGTCTAAAACACCCATCTTTGGCTGCCTTAAATGTCATATATTGTATATACATATGTATGTACATATCAATGTACATATCAAACAAGGAAAATATTTTAGATATTTAACCCGTCATTCCATTAAAGCTCTTGATTTTCATCAAAGCTACTGCTAATTTTCAAATATTTTTTTTCCAAATATTCACGTTTTTGGCAATTTATAGTTCAAATTACATATATTACTGTTATTTTTAACTATATATATATATATATATATATATATATATATATATTCTGTATACTTGTATGTAATAAACATGTTTCATCTACCGCAGTAGGCAGTACGACGTAACGACGCCCGAATATAATGATCCAAATTTTATTAGTTACTTACCTAAAAGTAGCCTATGTGATAGGTACTCTAGTGAGCCTAATTTGTGTACTAAACATCACAATCCGAAAAGCCACTTCAACTTTAGCTTGACGGAGTAACAAACATAGAAACTTTCGCATTAATAATAATACTAGTATGATTGATTTTATATTTTTGTATTATATCGATAAAAAAAACTTTTTCTATTACTTACGGTTTCAAAAGTCCAATTTTTCGAAATTCTTTTTTAGGAATTCGTCTCGTTTGTTTGCGAATGAAATATTGAATATTTGATAAAATATTTTCAAACATATCTGTCCCTCTTGTATCGCGACCGCCGCTTTGTAGCTGTTGATTAGTATAGAAAGCTTCAATAGGCTCCATCGAGCCTGAAAAGTGCGGGCTTGTCTTTTGTTTATTACCGGCTTTTGGTTTCCACTTCGCTTTATACTACTTGTTACTAATCTTTAATACAAATTGTTATTTTGACCTTTTAATAAGCATGTATATTTTATTTCAAACGGATTGATAAATCGGTATATATACGTATGTGACTTAGCACGTTACCAGAGCTTTTTTAAGTTTCAGAAAACTTATTGAAAATTGTTTAATAAGTTAAATTTAGAATACATAATTAAAAGAACTTCACTGATTAATTAGATTTTAAAATTGACATCGTTTACATATAAAGCTGTCAACCCGCACTTGGTCAGCGTGGTGGACTATGGCCTGATCTCCCTCGTATTGAAGGGGAACCTGTGCCCAGCATTGGAATGTCCAAAAAGGCTGAATACATATTAAAAAAATTAAACCTAAAATAATGAATTGTATGTTATATTGTATTCTGGTACATAAAACAAAATATTAAGGCGGAAGAATATTTGTTGCTTTGTGTTTCATTCGCGGGACAACTGAAATAACTGACGTACAGAGTGAGGCTACTTTTTCCAGAGTATTTATAAGTAGAAAGTTTCGTTATAACTATATTACTAAAAGCTAATTCTCAATGTAGATGAAAAATATAAAAATATGTTATCTAAAATATTAAAATGTCCGCCGTGTTACAGAAAGTAATTCATTTAACGTTCAGGTTCAGGCGCGACGCTTTTAATGTGATGGTTGTTCCTACAAGAGTTTTTCCTTTGTTCTCGAGATCTTTTAGTAAATATTTTACTAAAATATGTAGGTAGAGAACCCGCTCCGATGCAACTTAAAGAATGTGTCGTCGCTTTATATAAATATTACTTGTATGTAAATACTTGGTTGTATCCATATTATTAATTATTATATATGTGAAAGTTTGTTTGTTTGTTTGTTTGTCTTTCTTTCACGTCGAAACAGATTGACGGATTAGCGTGTTTTTGTGTGATAGTTACTAGATATATTTTTTACCACGGGAGATTATCTCATATCCACAGGAAACGTATTTTACGTTTTAATCTAACTCGAAAAAAAAATATTATGGTCAGAATTACTTGAAACTTGGTATTAATCCTCTTCAATATAATTAAATAAATACGTTTTTGAGCATTTTTCGAAATTCATCCCATATGGGGGGAAAATATGGGATAAAAGCTTGTATGAAACCTACCTTTTTTATCAACAGATTTTTTTTTATTTTTGCTTATTAACTTTTAACGAGCTTTAGCTTTTAATGATGATGGTTAAATTACGACCATTATATAAAAAACTTAAAAAATTGTAAATATTGTTAATTTGATAACTATTTCATATACCAACCGTACGGTTTTTTCAGTATACAAATATTTTCTTTTAATTTCTACAATCAATAAAGGTTGTTGAAAGACAGCTTGTTTAAGACCCCAGAGGAAAGATGTCGAAGAGCCAACTCATAATCTATTTCCTTTTAATATTAGAGTTATTACCAATAACATATACTCGTATAATACATTATCACTACAATAATAAACCTTAAACAGAATTCGAACTCAACACTTCGACAGTCCCCAGAATTGGCGACTGTTTAATATATTGATTTCGTTGGAAACAAAATCGTTTTAATTTGAAAAGCAATCAATCCGTAAATAACTACAATAAAGCGAAACTCGTATTTATACCAAAATATTCGCTAGGACTGCTTTAACGAGCGGCTAAATGACCAATCCGGTACTAATATGAATTTATGTATAAAGACCTAATCTGGCTTCACCCAGGGCTACACACACGTATTTCTATATATGTATAAGTATATACAAATAAATTAGCTACTTACTAGCTGTATATATTGTATCCTCATTAATTTTTAGGTTATCCGTTATATCTTTTATGTATTTTAATGGTAGTATTGAAGCAATTAGCATCTTCCGCATGCACAAAAGTAAATTATTACACAGTTAGTGTACCTACACACTACAGTTGATTAAAGTTTTATCTCGTCTAGTTTTGTTTTCAGGACCCTTGCCCCGCCACAGTTTCTTTATATGAATTCAAATTGTTATTATAATTCTAATTTGTAATGCCTCATCGTATAATTTTTCTATAAATATAATAATTACGTGTAAAAAATTACTCAATGACTAGTTCTCGCTCTAAGCTCACAAAAACTTCGAAACGGCTGGACCGATTTTGACGGGACTTACATTGACAGATAGCTGTTGTTATAAAGAGTAACTTAGGCTACTTTTATTTTAGAAAATGAATAGGACGTAGTTATGCAAAATAGATCCAACCAGAAAAAAATACTTTTGAAAAAATAGGTGTTTTAGTGAAATTGGTAGGTAGGTATATCAAAATAACAAGACCGCAGTTCTTTTTGAAATTCCTCTTAAATATTGGGTATTTTGTCTACTTTCTGTATATAAATTGATATGTGGGTGCCATTTATGACAGTAACTCAAGAAATGGTTTTTGTGGGCTGGATCCATTTTGTATATAACTATGTCCAATGAAATTAAAACCTATAAAATTGTGAACAAAATCTTACCTAGGGTAACTCGCCAGTTTTATAATATGTAACAAAATTTGTAGCTAATTTAGTATGTTTGTTCGCAGCATTACCTGCCTGCATCTGCCACTCCAGTCCAAATGGATCCACGTGGGCACGGAGCGCGGCAACGTGCACGTGGTCAACCTAGAGACCTTCGCGCTCAGCGGGTACGTCATCAACTGGAACAAAGCCATCGAAGTGTAAGTACCTTGTACAATTTACTATATTGTAAAACAATGAAACACTTTTCCTGATATCATCGTTATATTGACAGTAATTAATAAAATTTATATACACAACACAAAATCATACGTCCGCCCAAACGTCAATCAATATGTCTTCGTCTTCATACTTTTCCTGCCTGCCTGGCACCTGGGTAGACGAACACCACAGAGGTTGTATGAAGGCGCACTTGATGTCTTCGAATAAACTAGCGGCGCGTAACAATATTTCTTGTATCTATAAATATAAATGCGAAATACCACTCACTGATTAATAATGAAATCTCAGAATGATATCGGGGGTTCTTTTGGTTCAAAGAATTTATGGAAATTCAACCCCTATAGCGGTAAAAAGGGGTTGAAAGTTTGTATGAAAATCCGTTATTTTTAAGCTGCGCGAATAGCCGTGATGCTGACCGAACCATAGAAGAGTTTTACTACAACAAAGTATTTTAAATAAAACTATCTTTTCGGATTTTGTCGCGGATTTATTTGCATTTTTGTTTCCCGACGTTTCGAATGCTTTACAGCATCCATGGTCACGGGAGAGACTGAGGTGTTACATGTCTTGAATGTATAGTTGTTACAGACAGCCTACCCACAATTAACAAAAAGAAAATTGCACCAATTACATTACAATATTTTTTAACTTTAAACATTTTTATAATTTTAATTATAATTGAATATGGAAAATTATTTATTTAATTTTTGCTATTATTTTTATAATTATTACAATTTTAAAATATTAATTAGTAATCTATATTTAGTGTTGCCATTATTATATTTATAACCATAAAGAAAAATATAAAATATAGTATTAATTATTTAAGCCATATAATTGTTCTATGTGTAATTTAAAAAGTTAAAATTAATTAAGGATAATAATTTTAATTTAGTTTGCTATTATTTAAAAACAACTTACTAAGCAACACTATTAATATAAAATGTATCAAAGTAATTTAGGTAAATTGCTCTATGAAAGTTGCCTATTTACTCATTTTGGTTTCATTTTAGAGACGTCCATATACATTTTTATCTAAATATGATAAGAAAATAAAAAAATACTAAGAAAATGCTCATAAAGTTGTATTAATTTGATGTTTCAGTTAATTAATATTGTATACGAAAATAACTAAAATTATGACTTTTTATGCTATAATAAAAACTTAACGAGTATTCTTAAGCTTTGACATTGTCAAAGTCTAAAAGGGTCAAAGGGGTTGATAGTAACAACAGTTAATTAGTTAGTCTCCTAAAAATAATGTATTTAATAATTTTCATTATAAGTTTATTTAAACTAAGTATAAACGCGTTTATTATTAACATTACAATCTACTTTGGAACTCTCAAAGTTTAAATACGATTTAGATTGTATAACTTTTGTATAGTTATTGATAAAATGTAATTAATACTCAACTAAGAAGACAAATTGGATTCTAAATCACTTTGAATATTGTTTTGCACTTTATTTTTTCTTATATTTACATATTTCGCCCTTCTATTTAACTGCAAATCTTCTATATAAATAAAAATGTCTGTTCGTATGTTTGTTTATCCTCTATGCGTTTCTACACCATTGATCTGATTATGATGAAACTCTGGTGGGTTAATGTGTATACGCCTGCGAAAGTTCCTGGTCCATAACGAAAAGAATTTTTCTTTTGACTTTTGTCTTTTATGCGTTCCTAGTTCATTCCAGCTTATGAACGCATACAAACGAAGTGATAGTAAATCGTCTTATTTGTCTAGCTTTATATTAGAAACTGATTCAGTACGACGTTAAATCCAATTTGAAACTTAAACGTTTCACAAGGAAGTAACAAGTATCTATACCTACTGGTAAAAGAAGCAAAGCCACGAGATATAGCTATGCTATACACTATAAATGGAATTCAGGTAAATTATTCGTCCACTATATTTTGACAAGCATTTCAGTTTCGCGCTCGAAACCAATTTCCTTTCATGTTGCAAATTCGTTACGACACCAATGTTTGATATCAACTCAATTGAAACTCTAATTTGTATTGCTGTTGACTTCAATAGCGGTGCAAATTAAACTAAAATGTTTATTTGATTTGTGTACTAACTTTAAATGAATTAGTTTTTTCTCACTTTAAATATAAAAATGTTAATTACTAAATGCGAGTGAAGGAAAACGTCGATGTTTCAGAGATTCTAACTAATTTTTGAAGATTTACTTAACCGATTTTTTAATAAATATAGTCTTCAGGTTCTGTACAAAAATATATAACATACTAGCATTGCCCGCGGCTCCGCCCGCGTTCAGATGACCAAAAAACCAAATTCTTAAGTTTTACATATTAGTATACTTCGAAAATATTTGATTAGGTATGTATAGTAAATGAAAATTACCAATCAGTTATTTTTTACTTTTTAGTGCTTTTGTTTGAAGTCTGTCTTTATTTTTTTGTTAAAAAGTTTTTCATTTTTCCTTTTTAGTGTAGACAGTAGTAGCAAAGTAAGAATTCTAACGTTTTAGGCTTGTCAAATCAAACAAAATAAGCCCAAACTCAAAGTATCTACTATTAGCCGTTGAAGAGTTCCACCTATCCACCTTCTGGCTTTACCATCAGATCAGGTCAACAATACCGAGCCACTGTACTATCAACGGAAATAGAAACACTTGCAAAGTTTCAAGTCAATATGACAATTAGAAGTAGGTTAATATCATCATTAGCTATTTTTCCACCCTTAGGGGTGGTATTTTTTTTTGAAATTTAAATGGGATCAATCTGGAAGTATACACTTTCAAACAACACAAAAATTGTCCAAATCGGTTAATAAATGACGGAGTTCTGAGGTAACAAATATAAAAAAAAAATATAGTCGAATTGAGAACCTCCTCCTTTTTGAAGTCGGTTGAAAAATATTGAATGTACAGATTCGGCTTAGTTACAATTTTATTATATGTATAGATACGTTTCAGGCGTCCAAAATCTTAGTCTCTCCCGTAAAGAAGTTTGGTACTAAAGCACTAAACAAATAAAAAGCTACTAAACTAACTAAAGCATTCAAAAGGAGAATTCAAAACCAACATGAATTGCGAAAAAGGTCCGAAAAAAATAGCTTTATTTAAAAATGTAAAAGTGATGGTATAATATTTTTTGTCGATTATAAAAATCCGACGTTTATCGATAATTAGGAGATAATTTTATGTGAATTGCTAGACCTCGAAGTAACGTTCTCATCGAAAATGTATAATCATTCAAATATCTTTAGCTTTCACGCCAAAGCCCATCAGATTCGCTCAAGCGTTATCTGGATAAAATAATGTGAAGCCAGAAATATGCCAAAGTAACTTAAACTTTATCAGTCATCATTGTGTTAAAGTTTTAGACGAAAATGAATGTATGAAATCGATAAGTCAAAAGTAATTTCGTTGTAATAACATGTGATTAAAGTTTGAATAATAATCTGATTGATTAAAAGCTCGTACATATCGATGTCGAGCCACAAAAATATAACGTGGGCGAATTCGACATGTAAATTGGAAAATTGTGCACTACTGTATGTAATTACTTGTAATGCGGTTATATAGTATAACTAGCATTGCCCGCGGCTCCGCCCGCGTTCAGATGAATAAAAACCAAATTCTTAGGTCTTACATATTAGTATACTCTTACATTGCAGTTTTTGTATTTTTTCTCAGAAATGAGACATTTTCCCATATATATAAATCCTATATGTTGACCCGGATAACCAGCTATCACCATACTAAAATTCATCAAAATCCCTCCAGTGGTTTTTCTGTGATGCGGTAACAGACAGACAGACAAAAATTCTAAAAACTATAGATTCGGCCTCTGTATCGATAATAATGTCTATTTCAATAAGATTTTCCAAAAAATATTTAATGTACAGATTTGACTAAGTTACAATTTTATTATATGTATAGATTATATAATTTTGAGTATACTACAGTTAATATCATTACTATGCATATTTTGTATATAATACCTATATCTATCGCCTTCTCCACTTTGAAACGATATCATCCCTATTATAAGTGAAAACTGGCAAAAAAACTTGGCGAGATCGTTTTTATTACTTATTTGATACTTATTAAGTTATGCATTAAATTTTTCTTCATACTAGCTTTTGCATTTCTTCATTTAGCATTCAATTAGACTTATATAAGCACTTTTTAATCGTGAATTTAATTTAAAGAGCGTTAGTGTCGTCGGTCCGTGAGGAAGCCACCGCCGGCTCGGATAGCAGTTCTGCTGAGAAAAGCACAAGAGAAACTCAACAGATGATCTTTTAAATATCGAGTTACATTTTTTGAACAGAATAACGTGCTCTACTGAGTAATGTATTTTCTAATTTTATTTTTAAATTGTATAAAAAAAATAATCTAAGACAGTTTGTGGATTTTTTTACATACGCGTGTACTCAGCTTCATGAAAGACTTATTCGCCTTTTGGAAATCTGGGCGTAAAAAGCCCTTATTTATGTATAATTACTCTGCTCCTAAAGGTCGTATTGTAATCTTAGATAGCCTAAGTACACCTTTAGGATGTAACACAAAGGGATAAAAATAAAGGAATAGGCAAAATGGCTTTCAAGAACGTTTGTAAAGTTAAAGAAGTAAATCAACAGTTTTGAGAATTTTAGTTAGTTTATTTACAAACTGAGTCGAACGACACTATTTTGAAATCAAATAATGCCTTGAAGAAATTTCATTAGAGCTGTCGAGTAGATCTATAACACGGTTCCGGTTTCACGTATAGCGTATGTTAATAGCTTTGGGCAAAGTAGACGTCTCCGGACGAAGCCGCGGGCAATAGCGAGTCATTGTTTGTTCTCTATTGCTTATCCACAAACCGGTAAGCCTCCGTGAATGGCGTAATTGGTTCTGTCGCCGGTCGGCATTGTGCCGAAGTACGCCTGGCCCATACAGTGGGAGATACTTGGAAAATTACCATTTCCCGGCAATTAAGGAAAAAATAATGAAGTTTGCTTCGAAATATATAATGTTTTGACTCGATACTGTCCTCGCTTAGATATGTGAGTCTATTATTTAAATTTTACATGAATTCAGAATTAATAATATTTAAAATTTACACAGGATCAGTTTTCAAGCCTGGTCGCTAAAAAAGTTGGTTCAGAATAAATAGTAACAGAATATTTATACGATAATATTGAGTTTCTCCTCCTTTTTTGAAATTGATCAAAAGCTTATTGTATATAGAGCATGAACTAATTTACCACTAGTTAGTATCCTATAAAAGAATATGGTAAAAGAGTACCATCGTCTGAAGCACAAACGTATCTTGTTTTTCACTACCCACTACGCGAGCAGTCTCTATTTTGATTAACAGTTGAAGGAAATGCTCGAGTTGAAGGAAATCGATAAAATACTATTAAATATTTGTGAAACTTACCATTTAACGGGTGCAATGAATTTGTGAGTTCATTTCTACTCATGATAGCCAATAAAATATTTGTATTACATTATAACGCTGTTGTATTGTAAAAGCTTTTACGTTGAATGTATCCAATCCGCGACCTCTTACTTAGTATGAGTTAGTTAGTATTAAAGGAAACGATGGGAATTTACCATTTTAATTATGAACAATGTAACAAAGCAAGCATCACAAGATACGTTGAATTAATGCGGCTGAAATAATGCTGAAAAGGTTTTTGTAAGAAATTTTATAGCGAAAAAGCTCGTAAAGCGGTGAAAAAGTCGACAATCGCGTATCTTTACAGGTTATTACAATCGCGTCCTGAATAGATTCAGCAACGATTCCGGTTTCAACGCCTTTCATATTAAAATCCCAACGGATCTACTATAAAAGTTCCACCCTACTTTGAGTTTTATCTAAAATCGATATACTCGTATATATAATTCTACTCTCTGCAATATACAAATACCCCACGGGACCTAACGGGATAAATTGCAAGTACATCACTAACATAATTGGTTTGTTGGTCTGGTGGCTAGCTTGTGTTGTTGAAGATCGTGCAGATCTAAGGTTCTTATCTCATGTCTGGATAAGTATAATTATTTGAGTTTTCTGTAAGAAATTTTCCTGGAGTCGGAAAGTTGGTGCTTTACACCCTTGTATCTAGGAGAGCACCTGAAAATGTGGTCCTGCGCCTGACCTCCATGTTCATGTTGAATTGTTCCACCGCATTTTGAGTGGGTAAAGAACATTATAATATTTCTTAACAGATTGGCCGCCATGATCGAAGTCGGTCATTACTTTTACCCCACTAAATGTTTCAAATCGCCAGAATCCTTATTTCCGTTACAGCGTGAACAAAAATGTTTATAAAATATCGCGAAAGGAAGATTTTAAGAAATTAAGTATCAGTGAAGATTTGTAGGAAATATTTTTGAATATTATCGGTGTTTGGAGCACGATAGAATGCGCCGCATCTTATCGTCTAATCCACGGATAAATATCAATATGTATTAAATTTTATTTTTATATATGTTGCAATATAAACGAGGAGAAGAATAGACAAAGAAACTGGATACGTTTGTATAATACATTATATGTATGTTAACATACATACATACGTTTTTAGTTCCTTTTCATAAAGGCCATTGATATAAATGATAATGGAGTCCAGCTATAAAATATTGAACGAGATAAATGTAAATCTTGAGAATTTTCCAACAATTACGCCCACATAAATCTAATACTTCTTTTTCTGGAAACATCACAGATAAATGGCCTCTACACGAATTAAATGGTTTTAATTTGCTACTGAAATTTAAAAGGTCTCTGCGAGAGCCTCCCACGCTTCACTTGTATTCTTTGTGTTCTTTTCAAGCCATTTAAGAACGCGGAACATTCCAAAGTTCGCTGAAAAGTCTCAAATCTTCTAAAAAATTCTCGTGGAATGAAAATAACAATAGCGTGCATTAAATTATGACAATGTTTCTAAAAAGTATTCATTATTGTTACTAAGAAATTGACCGAGTTTATAGGTTCTCGCGACTTCTTTTACAATTTTTCTTAATAAAATAGAGACTGACAAGATCACCTGAACCTCTGCGTACAATGAAGTGAATATACGTTTTGTTACTTCAATTATATCACTTCGCAGAAAGTAAAATATTATTTGTATTACTTCTTTTAGGTCAAATCACACTAGATTGCTCTAGAGTAACTTACAATATATTTATCGATATACCAAACAAGCGGAGCCGCGGACAAGCACGAGTTATATATAAAGTAATAACTTCCCGGTTAAAATCGAAAAAGCACATATATTTAAAAATTAAAACGGCCGTTAAACAAAGTTGAAATTGAATAAAATCCCCAAATGAAATTGAATATTGAACTTTTTATATTAAAAGTCATGAACAATTCAATATGTATGTCAGATACATCAATAATTTCATTACTCACAGAACAGTGGGCGGGCGGCTTCGGGCGGGCGGCGTGGCTTTCACGAGGATTACCGCTACTATTTTACAAAGTTGAATAATTTCACTGTATATAAAGCCAGCTTATTATTGACTAGATTTCGCCCGCGACGCCGCTCGCAGAGTTAATGTATGATTGCTGCGGTTTTAGACCACAACGTCATATAGCCTATCTCCATAAAAACTACAAAATTTAAAGAAACAAAACACAAAGTGTATGACATTAAAATATTCGTCATTATTATTTAATCGACATTTTATGTACATACATTATATACAGTCAAAATTTTTAAAACGGTCCCTCCTACCCGCTCTATTATGTCTGTTTACATAAACATTAAAGCAAAGCCGTTAGTCAGAAATATTTGATTTGCTGTTTACTTTACATGTTTTCTTCAACAAAATTGTTTTGTAACTTGTTGTTTAACTCACATATTAAAACTAATTCAGTTCGCTATTCTAAAACTCTTTAGGATTATCCACTTCGATAAGTATACATTAATATTATAGTTTTGAAAATCTGAAATTCCCACTCTAATCCTGCTTCAGGTGCAGATTAATAACCTTTTAGTAAAGCTATTATTTTCGTTCACGCTTCGCTAATGAGGGGATGGTTTTTTAAAAAGTTTTTTGTACAGTATAAGTAAGCAGTAAGCAACCCCTACTTCGCTGAACTACTCTTTCCATGTTTACTATTATCTTTTCTTCGTCCCTGTGAGGGTTGAGTCTATAAAAAGGTTTTTTAATAACTGCTTAGATTTAGACTTCAGTGACCACATTTTATGGTGGCAAAACATCAGGCTTCAGGTTTGATTCGTAGGTTGTACCAAAGGAATTTTTGAAGTTTTTTCTGAAGAAATTCTTAGTCTGTTGCACAGTATTTTGTCAGTCCTGCACTTTACGCATCGACGACAATAAAATGAAAAAAAGATTGTATGAACATTCTTATGGTCGCAAATACTTAGGATGTTACACCACGTTTTATAAATGAACCGCGTATCATAAACAAATGCAGTATATGATTTTTCTGCGCTAATAAAGTATAAAAGTAAAAAGATAAAGCTTAAATAGGTATTGCTAGTACTTAAATTCGCATTCGCATTTACGTAGAAGAAAACTCTTATGAAGATCAAATATTAACTTTGAACTGATTTATTTAGTAAAGGTTAATTATTTGCCAACAGATTGACCTGATGCATAAATAATAAAATTAATTAAAAATATTTAATATACAGTCTGTATAAACTCGAAAAATATTAATTTATTCTTCTTCCACTGTCTATATTTAGTCCACAATCCCCGACTTGACCCCAGCTTTATAAGAGCTTAAGCTGCGTCTGTGGACACTCGAACAGTGGACGCTAGAAATGAAACTTGCATTTGTTTTTCAGACTTACCTATTCAATAACAATAGTGAAAATACACCAAAACTGAACCTATAATTTTCAAATCTAAAATATACTAAAAAATAATAAAAAAATCTATTACATTTCCAACATACATTTATTTATTCATTTTGTAAATTGGAAAACAGACAGCATAATGCATATATAAGCATAAAATGCAAAATACATCAGAAATAATACACTTGGCCAATAAAGTTTCCACTTCAACATACATATAGCAGAGTAAATTTACTAACACTAAAATTAAAACGGATATAAATAAAATGTGAAGCTACAAAATAAAGAGAAATATATAAAAATAATATTTATCATTTCTTTAAATTATACCCAAATATGTCAAGATGCTTGTAGTAATTATTATAAATGTTAGACTCAGGAAACAATTCTTGGCATATTTGGTTTTTTCGTTTTTACTCATAAGATGCACGTGTGAGGATACATCCCTAAGTGGCAAACAGTATATATGTTACTTTTGATCAGCTATACTCAACCTGCGGCCCGCGGGCTGCATGCGGCCATCAAAAATCGCATTATAACGTATCTTTGTTAAAAAAGTAACTACATCGTTAACTTGGAATTACGTTTTTATTAAGACCTAAATAATTTTTGCTTGCGGCCCTCGACACCATGACTGAAACGTGTTTGTGGCCTCTATAAAAAAAGGTTGAGTATGGCTGCTTTAGATCATCGTCTATCTATGTGCAAAATTTTATCTAATTTCGTTCAGCGTTTAAGAACAAGTAACAAACATACACTGACACATACGTACAAATTTTCGCTTTATATATATAAGTAGTCCGATTAATTTATTAGTGCACAACTTGGCTATGAAATCCATAATCTTATTTTATTATACAGTAAATCTAAACTAAAAGAAGCTTATTATATCTTAAATGTCATCGCCTGTGCTGCGACGCACACGTAGCCGCTAATAGCTGACCCATGACCGCGGTATTCGAACATAAATACTATTATTAGTGCTGTGGTCCTACTACTGTTGGTTCCATAAATACAGTAACATTAAAACGTGGAGGGAAATATATAAAATATTACGCAGCTTTAACTCAATTGACGATGATACGTTTAACGCTCGTTACATAATAATATTTGTATTATATCGGGACTAACACACAACACCATCTAGTTCCACGGTAAACTACGAGGCTTGTGTTATGGATACCAGATAGTTGATACACTACACATATATAACTTTGAATACATACATATTATAAATATAAACACCCATGACTGGAGTACAAACATTCGTGCTCATCATACAAATGAATGCCCCCAGCGGGACTCCAACCCGCGACCGTTGGCACAGCAAGTAGGGTCAATACAAACTGAGCCAAATATGTCGTCAAATTATATTCTTCTCAAGAAAGAAAGTTCTGCTGGTTTTTAGGTATTTACATGCGGTGTTTTTTTTTGAAGCCTTTTAAATCCTTCTTAGGCTGGAAGAGGATATCGTCGAAGTTCAAAAAATATGGCACTTTTATTCATCAAATTTCAATAAATAAAACAAAATGAGTGACATTTTGTCCGTCTTCAATAAAAAGGGGTTCGTGTTTAGGTGATTTTAAAGTCTTGTAATATTTATTTAATAAAAAGTAATTGGGATATTATGTATTAAAAGGTATTTCGTGCAAATTCTAAGTAAACACATGACGCAGTGTCTCCAGTGGACAGAGATAGTGTGCGTAGTCACGATACACTTTCTGTAATAAACAGTGTGTGGTAGCTGACCCGTGTCCGGTGTCCTGCGAACATGATGTAATCTATACAGATAAATAATATTAAACTGTATGTTTGTAATGTCAAAATAACAGCTTTTTAAACACAATTTCAAAAAAATTCTGTCTATTTGTTCCAGCTAATCTCCGAAACGGCTAGACCGATTTTGACGGAACTTTCACTGGAAGATAGCTAATTTTATAATGATTACCTTAGACTATTTTCATTTTAGAAAAAGAATTAAGGTTCCACGTAAAAAATTAAAATCCATGAAATTATGAACAAAATCCGCGTACCTAGGGACGGACCCGATCGAAACGAGGGTAAGTCGCTACAAATAATTATTGTGAATAGTTTTATGATAACATTCATCAGTTATTTAGTTCAGCGCTACATTATTTTTAATTAATAAAGCTGTGATCGAGCTTTTAATGAAATCCTTAAGTTAAAGTTTTATACTTAATCTTAAGTACATTTGAAAGTTTCCTTAATGAATAAAACCTATTTAATTCACCACTCGTCAAGTTTATCCACTGAAAAGATTTACAATACGATTTGAAATCTTCCTTTGAAAATCAGCTCTTCAAATTAAGACAAGTGGTTTATTTGACAATTTTAAATATTAAATTAGTTCATACTTTCCTACAGACATTTTGCCAGTTTAAGCGTCCACTGCTGTATTCTTTAGCATATCTATAGGTTTATCCCAAATGTCAAACATGTTCTTTTTTGTAAATTTGCAAAAAACTGAATTTAAAACAAAAGTCATGTCAACATGTTCTCTCTAATAATGTGGTTGGTCAAACTGGGGGTTTCTTGCCATTCACAAATATCATGTGTTCACTTGCAGCAAATGTCCGCCACGACCATAGGGAGATCCAGATTATGATCTATTGCCATAGGTCATAATCTAGATCTCCCTATGCAAGTTCTATAAGACATATGAAGAACGCCATCAAGTTCCTACATCTATACATCAACAAGGAAATTGATATGCTATAAAAGATATGCAAAATTGTGTTTTAGTTTCGTTGTGACATTACTTGAGGTAACAGGACGGAAGTAAAAGTCTCGTTACCCCGTCCCTTGATATACGAGTATGTCGCTCTGTTGAATCTGATAGGTGTCTAACGCTTAAAAGCCGAGAAGAAATATGAGATGCCATATACACTCTTTGTTCATAGAACGTATCATTATTTACGTCGCACTTACCGCTGTCTCTAATATATATAGAGACTCGAGCTGCATTGTGTCAAGTGTCGCTTCAAGAAAAATTGCTATGATTTCATTTTATATTTTAATCCATAATAATATTATATATGTAAAAGTAATTCTGTCTGTCTGTCTGTTATGTTTTCACTAAATCGCTGAACTAATTTTGATTTTTTTTTTAATTAAGATAGACGGGACCTTGGAAAACGATACATGCTATTTTATGCCGCTAATATTAAACTTGAAGGAGGCGAAATTCAGTTTACAATATGTTTTTGCTTGTTAAGATTAAGTTTTTTATACTCTTATATTCAGGTAGGTATATTATATTTATAGAAAATAAAGACTGATATTTTATAATGAAGATCAAAAGACGCGAATGTGGGAATATTATAAATGCAAAAGACACCCGAAGGCTCAGATTAATCAGGGGGTGGGTGTATGCAGTATGACAATTTACATAAGGATTTTTGAAATTTCAATCAGATTCAATCTAAAGGATAAAAAAACTAACTTCCCAATTTTGAAATTACTTGGAAGATACAATAGATTTTTTAACCTAAAATTAATTATCTAAAATAACTAATTAGTCCAACATTATTTTTTATTAATTAATTCACATAATATACACGAGCAGTACATTCAGTAACTAACAGAGATCTCTTTGTTCATAGCGTACATTGTAACAAAGATCTGTTCACTGCAGCCTCCAGTGCCAAATGGACCAACGCCTGAGGTGACCTGAATGCAAACACGTCATTAGTTAGCGATAGCTTTGATAGGATAGATGGTTGCTGATTCAATGACCATATTAATAGATAAACAATGTTAAATCTTTATTTAATACGTATTTAGAGCTATAGTTGGTTGAGATGCGGTTTCGACTCATAATCCAAAAGAATACATAAAGAAATAAATATCTAATAATAATTCATGACATTTTGGTATAAATTATTTCCCATTCATGAAATAAACGATTGGTTTATTATGAATTCGTCGGAACTAATTGAAAAATTATTCCTTTATACAAAGTAAATTTTTTTTTGAGAAAATTCTTTTTTGTACTGACATGACTAATAAAACTATGAATGGTTCTCGTTTCGAAAATAGCTGTTCTATTAAGAATACATTTGAAACAAAATATCCTTGATTAAACCTTTGTCAATGTAACGAGGACGGGGTGGGGCAGTCAATTATGGAGCCGTCGATGCCACCCTCAGATTTAACCTTCGCTTTTCACACCCGGCGTAGTACAATCAAGTCGTGGCGTGTGACTCTATAATGAAATAATGAAACAAGTCTCTACATTGGAAAGAAAGAAAATTACGTGTTCGAAGGCTTAATTACAGTAATTGAGGCATAACAATAAATCATTATTATTATATGTAGTAAGGTCCTTCTGCCGACATTTCTTAGAATAGAAAGTCGATACCGCCGGACCGAGGCAAAGGAGCAAGCGACGACGATAGTCATGTACCCCGAGACATCACATCACATACATACGAGTATGTACATATAACATTTCGACAGCTGGCTGTTACTAAGACTTTCTGCGATAGACCCCAATAACATGCAACAAAATATATTGGAACCATGTCGATCTTTTTGGCGGAGTTTCATGAATCTTTTTTATTTATTTCCCCATAGAATATATCGTCTAATACATATAAATTCTATTACTAGGAAAGAAAGGCTTACATTGTAAGCCTTATATACCCCAATTTACGTATATATTGATGATCAAAATTAGCTTTAAACAGACTATTAGAATAAAATCATTAAAATGATTTACTCTTATTATGCGAAATAATAATCACGCAATCAGTTGTGTTTTGGAATGCGCATTTTGTATAACATTATGTAGTTCTAAAATTATACAATAGAATCTAAATTATAGAACAATAGTATTTAACAATATATCTATATATATATATAAAAATGAATGTTTGTACGTTTGTCCTCTATGAGTTCGTACACCATTGATGCGATAGTGACGAAACTCTGACGGTGGTTATTCTATATACGCCTGAGAAAATTCCTGACCAAAAAAAATTTTTTTTTTCTTTGGACGTTTGCCAAAAGGCATAGGTAAAAATGCGTTCCTAAAACATTTAATTATTTACAAATTTAATGCGTTAGAAATGTATTTTTTAAAACGTAAACATTTTCTTTTCAATAATCTTTTCTCTTATTCAAATTTTCACACATCTGAGTGTCAATATTAGTATTAGGTATAATATATTAAAATAAATTCAAAATAAAGATGGGCGTACATTAAACTTGTCCCGGTAATGCGCGAGTATAATCCGCACGCTGTAATAACAAGATTTACATTATATTATGCAAATGTTCCAAAATATAGCATATTTTGTCAAATAAAGTGCACGTGTGTTTTTACCGGGTATCGCTTGCAACGACGGACGTGATTTACACCGGGTATTACGTATTGCATGTCATTACAATAATTTAACCTCTGATTCAAACCGCGCCGATTTGCAGGTCCACGCTAATTTTAATGCGATAAGTTGAATATATATTGACAAATTATATATCTTTCAAAGCTTAGCGCGTATTGAACAAGCTACACTGGAAAACGTTTTTGTACTTCAAAATTTTGTTACTGCTAGACAGTGTTAAGTTTAGGAATTTTGCCTTTAGGTTAAAATCTCTTTATTGTAAACATTAACTAAAAATAAATTAGCTTCGACAGTTTCACACGATGTGGTTAAAAATCAGTATTTTTTACATGATTGGCATACAAAAAAGGGTTTGAACGGATTTTGATTGATATATTTTAAAAAGCAGCCATCAACCCCCACACCCGCTGCTCGGCCGCCCGGTCGCCGCGCGCCGGGCTGCCCGCCTTCGTGCAGGTGACAGTCTGTAATTTTCGAAAATGCCATTCAATATTTAGATTACTTTTAAACGAACAACAAACATGACTTACCAGCCGCCGCCGCCCTCACGCGAATTGCCTTTAAAAGAAACATGAATAATATAAATATTTAGAAAGCGAGTAATTTTGTTTACTTACATAATATTTCCTTGCTCGTACCTTAATTTTTCCTTTTTTCCTCTTCCGGTCTGTATATTATAGTAGATTTAAGCTTGTCTACTCTTTTTGACCGACTTCAACAAAAGGAGGTGCTCATTTTTTTCTTTTTTTTATATTAGGCGGTAAAGTCTCTTATCATAAATCTATTTTCTGATTTTTATATATCTGATTGTTGTAAAGTAAGTACATATTGGCTAATATAATAAAAACACGTTTCAAAACGGTACTCCCAGCTCCTCTCAAAGTCATTAAACAAAAGAATTGAATAGAAATAATTCTATAATAACACGACTTTTTTTAATGATAAGTAAATATTTACACATTATTTGTTAAAGCGTTTGCGAGTTTGGACACTTAAGTTTTGGATAACTTATGAGGTACAAAATACCCTGATTTCTTATTAAAATCATATCATATCTGAGTCAAATACTCGCCCTCGTTTAATAAATACTCCATAATTATTATATATATAAATGTAAGGAAAAGTAAGTAAAGGAGTTGAATATGTATAAGGGATGAATACACATACGAGTATGTATATATATTTATATAATCATCGCCAATGTTAATGGTACAGTTAATATGGATAATGATTTTATTAATTTATGTAAATGTTCCATTAAAAGCCAATAACCGGGTGGTGTTTGTTACGAGCTAATATATTTTGTAGAGCTATTATACTCGTAGTTGTAAGCTCGACAAGTTGGTATAACCACACTATGGTACACGATATCTTCACTCATTATTAAATTATTTTAATGTTTTTTTTTGTACTTTAGTACAAACAAGTCGCCATATATTTCAAGAAAAATCTATCTTAAATTTCAGAAAAATTTCTTTAATAATTATTGTGAAACTAATTGATTAAAAAGTTATTTGTTATAACCGAGACACGTTTTAATTTGATGAGTATCTAAATAGATAAGTATCTAATTCAAGCAGTGCCGGGATATTACCTAGTATAACGCGAGCCCACGCCAAACAACCCGCTACGTCGACCAACGTTACAACAAAGCCACACATGATGCACATTCATTAGAAATATCGAGGCCCTGGCTCCGAACACAAAGCAGTTTACTCCAGTCCTCTATCACCGAATATTTGAGGCACTTCTGTTATTACTGATAAAAATTCTGACATTTTGATATGAACAGCATTCTCATCATCGCTGTCTGGGGTCGAACGTGCTTTTGATCCATATTGCAGCGTATCGATAGAAAAAAAAAAAAAATATATATATATATATATGTATGTATATATACTAGCTGACCCGACAGACGTTGTCCTGTCTACACGTCTTTAATTTGAAAATTTCAAACTTTTTTTAATAAGCTAAAACATTCTGGACCATTTTGATGAAAATTATTATTCAAATTGTGAATCTAAACCATTCTCAGATCCCCTTGAACACACACAAAAAATTTCATCAAAATCGGTCCAGTCGTTTGAGAGAAGTTCAGTGACATACACACTCACAGAAGAATTATATATATAAAGATTCTGTTAAAAATCTCAACTTCAATCAAACATCTTATTTTTTTAAATAACAAAACAAATTTGTAACTTTTACCTAAACCATTGTATTCAAAAACGCTTAGAACTGTATTGAATATATGTACTCGTACGTAATTTGAATTTGAATTGGACAAAGTTTTTATTAGAAAGGGTGTTTTTGAAGCTTTTGAATCTTTTATTAAATAAACTTTTCGGTTTCCCTTAGAATTAAAGTATGTACTCATATTGCGATATAACGAGGTCCCGTGCCTTTTGTAGCGTCCTCAATTATCGAAAAATGTTCACAATACATCGTTCCGTATAAACATACTCAAACAATTTGACTGGCAAAAGTCACATGAATACTTAGCTAACGAGCCAGAGGCATGTCTTAGAAATTTTCGCGACAAATAAATGAGAAGTTGTTCCTTTTATAATATGATTTTTATAAAGCTACTAGCGACTCGCCCGCGCTTCGCTCGGGTTCATCCCTAGATACGTTTTAAATAATTTAATATGGAATACTCGGAGATAGACTGTATATTATATATACATAGGTACAAAATAAACTGTTCTAGACTTTTAGATTTTCCAGATGTTTTTTGGGTTTTCTCTATTGGTTTTTCAACTTAAACTACCACTGACACGACTCCAACAAAACAAAAAAAGAATTTTTGAAATCTGTCCCATATTATTCCCATATTATTATAAAATATTTCACAAGAAATATTTTATAATAATATATTAAAATATTTTTCTTGCAAGAGATTCAAGAGACCTCTTACACCAAATTATATTGTTTTAATAACATTAAAATTATTATAATTTATTAAAGCCTGCGGCGTCCGCTTGCTACTTGATTTAATTGGATTTTTAAAGAATTTTTGTTTATTTTGTGAGATTTTTAATAATTACTTCGCCTTGTGCGTCCACTCACTACTCACTAGTACTGAATGGTGCTATTCGGAATATCCGGTGTAGTTCATACAAACAAAACGTCAGTGTTATTGCAAATGAGAACAAAATGATTGAAAGTAGTTTCATTGAAGTACAATCACACAGCGGTGTATGTAATATACATATGTATGTATGTAAAATGGGACATGAAATGGCGGTGCTGTAGCGCGGCCGGAAGAGCTTTATTCTCACAAACCGAGTGGTAGTCTATTTGTGGCTCAATGAGAATTGATATCGACGTCGGGCCTTTGAAATACCATTTATGTTACCTTATCGTATCATTGTTTGATGGCTACGTATTATAGTAGAGTCTTGTGCCGATATTACTGGTTATGTTAGTGCATTATAGATGATGTTTACTAACCAAATTCAATATTATGTGCTATAAATGGTCATAGAGTAAGGAAAAAATAGAGTGGATGGAAAAGACTTTGTTCTTGATAAAATTCATATTGCTATCGTGACAGTTTTGTAAGCCAGTCTGTGCCTAGGAATATAGTATAATTATAATTACCAGCCCTATACAGAAGAATGATTAACTTATCAGAGACATAACAACTGAACTAGCAAGCATTTGCTTTTAAACAGCAAAAAATTCTAATTCTAATAGCATTAGATTAAAAAATGACGTAAGGAGAGTCGCCGCCAGACGCGTGCCGATATTGAATGAATGCGAGCGAGCAAAGCGACATTGATTGGTTTGCTGATTTTCTGTTATTGTTTATATCCGACATTGTGTTTCGTATTCTCTATACCTATATAGTGCCTAGTGTGTCTGTTATTGCCTCCATCCGACTTCTCCATGACAACAACTTAGTTATGTAGTTACTTATTTTATTAATCTTGTTATGTATACAGCCCTTATTAACATCCCTTCTGGACACGAGCATCTCTTCAAGGTGTGGGCGATCAAGCCATAGTTCACCTAGGTTTTCTTAGACATGCAGATTCCTCACGATATTTTCCTACGCCGTAAGGCAAGTGGTATAAATTTTGAAAATGATCCGCACATGAAAGTGTTAGAGGTATGAGACCCGGGATTTCAATCCGCTTTACTCGGTTTTCCAAGCGAGCGCGCCACCACTGAGCAACCATTGCCTGAATTTTAGTATGTTTAAATAAAAAAAAAAAAACTTTTTTTAAATGTTTACATATAAAATGACGGTTCGTACATACATTTTATAATAAGTATGATAGAGACTACTTTAGTTAAAACTACGTAGCCCTTAACGCCTGTCTCCAGATTAATAAAGAGGCATTAGTTCCACACTATGATTTTAATTTTGACTATGATTATGATTTTCTATACTAATATTATAAAGAGGTAAAGTTTATGAGTTTGTGAATTGTGAGTTTGTGACATTGTAGCGGGTAAACTCTAGATCTACTAAACCGATTTAGATGAAATTTGGTAAGAAGATAGTTTGACACCCTGGTAAGGACATAGGATATTTTTATCCCGGTAATTATCCCTTAAAGGGTCGAAAATGGGGATGAAACTTTGAATGGAGAAGCAAGCTAGGGACGAATCCGAGCGAAGCGAGGATGAGTCGCTAGTAGTATATAATGGTGTAAACTTTGATATGTCTATTAACATAATATATAATACATATTATTGTGTATTATACATATTATTACGTTAGTTTTAATGCCAAGTACACATAGATGCAGATGAATTTACGAAGATGATTTCTAACTCTACAATTTACTTTGCCATTAAGACAAAAAAAGCCTAAAGAGGATTCACGTCTTAATATATAGTGACCAAAAACGTTTAATAAAAGCAAGTGAGTAACATAACTGGCAAATATGAATAAAATTGTAATAACTCCTCGCGTGCACGAGAATATTAATTGAGTGAACTTAGTTTAACCCGGTAACATTTAACTTTAGCGGTGAGCCTGAAACAATGTTGCCATTATTGCACAAACCTAACTAAAATATATTTTAAATTTCATGAACTCAAATATCTTACTATTCTTAAATTTACGCGGAATATTTGACGTTATAAATAAAACTATATTTTAGTCTCGTTTAATTTTGAGTTTCTGTTCCCGAAGTTTGAATGATTTACAGCAAACATGGTCATGAGTTATGCACATTGCTTTTCAGTGAGAAATTTAATTCATCGAATTATTACTTTTGTTACTCTTGTTCCTAATAGTCCGGTCAAAATAGACATTTCATATAGATAATAAAAGTATCTACAAAAATGGTCATAATACTTTTTTCCTAACAATCACCATTCCTAAGATATCGCGATTCTAAAAGTTAAAGGTGTTACATTCTACATGATGCTGTATATATTTTTATTATTAACAATTTTTGTCTGGACTATCTTATATATAAAATTTCCATGTCACAATGTTAGTTACCGTACTCCTCCGAAACGGCTTTACCGATTTTTACCAAATTTTATATGCGTATTCAGTAGGTCTGAGAATCGGCTACTATCTATTTTCCATACCCCTAAGTGATAAGGATAAGGGTGGTCCTCCCAGACCCCACCCCAGGGACGAACCCGAGCGGAGCGAGGCTAAGTCGCTAGTATTTTTAATAAAACTTACAGTTTTCGAGAAAAATCCAAAAAACAGGAAATGTTGACCTTTGACCTTGGATAATTTTTTTAGCACACATGGGATCGATGGGGACTTTTGGCACTTTATTTCTACTGGTGTACATAAGGTCTCTACCAAAATTCAGCTCTGTCGGAGTTTTTGTTATTTGATCACTATTTTTATGTCTCATTTGACCGGACTATAAACTTAACGATGTAATAAACACATGACCCTTTACATACAAGCTAGTTACCTCCACTGTGCAGGGTGGGCGTTACTGTGGCTTGTAAGCTCATTCGTAAGTTCCCATCTACGCTCATTACTATTCACCACATATCTCGATGGGCTTTTGTACTCAAGTACTCCACTCATATCAAAATGCGATTAGCCGCAGTGATACAGTGTGGAGCGCTGCATTATGCAGGCAGTTCAGTAAAGCTACATGCTTCCCTCCTTACCTGTTAACATACTATTTGCTTGTATAGTGTAAAGTGTGAACCTCTTACAACCTAAAGAATCTTTGTCGTTACATTCTCTATACACTTGTGGGTGGGCGATAACATGAAACACTTTTTTTAGTAGATACATTTCAGGATAGTTTATTTAAAATTACAGGCGTCACACTTGTTTTAATATTGTAAATTCATTGAAATACAATTATTAAACTTTCTGAAATACGTATGTACATAAAACAAACACGTTTGTTAAAAAAGTTTCATATTTCAGTTTTTAGCCTGTTTGTCGATTTTACAGGTTCAACTATTGCTCAAATATTTGAATATGGATGACGCTAAATAATGTATTCGTATCAATGAATACTTTAATTCAAGTAAAGACAATTAATTAGACGACACGTTTGGCTCAGTTTGTAGTGACCCTACTTTCTGTGCCAGCGGTCGCGGGTTCGAGTCCCGCTGGGGGCATTCATTTGTGTGATGAGCATGAATGTTTGTACTTCAGTCATGGGTCTTTATATTTATAATATGTATGTATTTAAAGCTATATATGTGTAGTGTATCAACTATCTGGTATCCATAACACAAGCCTCGCAGCTTACCATGGAACTACATGGTGTTGTGTGTTAATGTCCCAACATATTTATTATTATTATTTATTATTATTATATGCTTCTTTTTATCATAAAAAAACAACGTTAATATATTAAGATATTTATGTACGAAGGAAGCATTGTTTTGTTTAAATAAGCTTTAAAAGGTTATGCATAAAAGCTCAAAGAGCTTAAGTGTATGAAGCGAAATCGGTGAGATGCATCTGAGCTAAGCTAACACCGGAATAACTAAGAGGATATTAAATTACTTGATCGGGCTCCTTCCGGCGCTCGCATCCGGTTCCGCGCTGCTCTCCGCGGGTCTCTTGAGCCTGCTTGCATTGTAATGAAATGTTTTATAACTAGTGCATATAAAGCTATTTTATAAATCAAAAATACCTGTAAAGGTCTATTTGAATGAAGAAAATTTCGATTTTAATAACATTTGTTACTTCAACCAATAAAATATTCCTAAGTGGTATAATAATAGCTCATCTAAATCGATTCAGTACATCCAGAGATCACCCCCTACAACCTTACAAACTTTACCTCTTTATAATATTAGTATAGATTTTACGTATACATATGTATGTATATAATTAATGTACTAAATAAATAAATAAGATCCGTACCATCGTGTAAAAGTCATAAAATGCTAAAACTGAGCCTCAAATATTCTCTCGTAAAATATCTATAAACATCGATACAGAGATAATATAGACTTCGATTAATTTATTATTCATGTCGTAAACGCCTCGGAAATAATAACAGCTTCTAAGCGACGACACTTAGATGATGGCATAAAATACCAGTAAAATATCAATCACAGCTTACGACTTTGTTCTGATTACTGCGTTATCACGAACATATGGGATATTATAGTCATAAACCCATGGTTTACTTCGAGGTTTAATGTGATATGGGAAATATTGCTAGCACTAAAATAAAAGTAAGGGAAAATTATTAAATTTCCAACTAACTTGCTGTTCATGTTCCAAACGTTTTTTTTACGAGCGTATACGTTTGTATGGAAAAGTTTACATAAAGTAAATAAAAGTATAGAACTAAGAACAAACTCTTAAATCAAACAAAAGCTCTACCAACATCTAGATAGAGAATGCCTCAGACCTACTGACGATCAGGGGCCTTACCATGGACTCTAATAGCATGAATACTTTGACTTTTCGTACCATGACGTCTTAAAAGCAAGGTTATTACCTATATTAATGATTGTCAAATATTATTTATCATATAAATAACCATTAACAAAAAAAGACTGGTAAAAACGTATCGACACGTCTCATCAGTATACTTAAAAGCTCAAATAAGCTTTATGTGAGGATGATAAGGCCCAATTAGTAAATAATGTGCAAATATAATGTTAGCACAATTCATCCCCAAAGATCGCAAAGTGTAGAAGGCCGAGTGCCGCCGCGACGCCGCGTCGGCCGCGCTCGCAACAAGTGGCGCCGACGTGGCGACCTGTGTACTGGTCGTATAGGGTGCCCATATTACACGTACAATTATGTCAGATAGAGATGGATAAAGTATGTTTTCATAGAGTATTAGGATAAGGATAGAACATGTGGTTTTGAAATGAATAGATTTACATGAATATTATGTTTATTTTTAAATATACGTATATAATGAAGGATACATTTTTTGAAATACTAGCGCCTCATGCTAGTTTTGTTGAATTCAATTTTTCACCTGAATTTATCTGATTTTTTTTAATTCATTTTGGCTCTTAAATACGATGTGCCCATTTTTCAACCGACTTCAAAAAGGAGGAGGTTCTCAATTCGACTGTATTTTTTTTTTTTTTTATGTTTGTTACCTCAGAACTTCGTCATCTATTAACCGATTTGGACAATTTTTTTTATACTTCCAGATTGGTCCCATTTAAATTTCAAAAAATACCACCCCTAAGGGTGGAAAAATAGCTAATAATGAATTTAACCTACTTCTAATTGTCATATTGGCTTGAAACTTTGCAAGTGTTTCTATTTCCGTTGATAGTACAGAGGTTCGGTATTGTTGACCTGATCTGATGGTAAGGCCAGAAGGCGGATAGGTGGAACTCTTCAACGATAAATAGTAGATACTTCGAGTTTGGGCTTATTTTGTTTGGTTTGACAAGCCTAACACTTTAGAATTCTTACTTTGCTACTACTGTCTACACTAAAAAGGGAAAAATAAAAACTTTTTAACAAAAAAATAAAAACTGACTTCAAACAAAAGCACTAAAAATTAAAAAATAACTGATTGGTAGTTTTCATTTACTATACATACCTAATCAAATATTTTCGAAGTCGGTGTGCTTTGCTTTGTATGGGCTGGCACCGATTTCAAAAATATTTGATTAGGTATGTATTTAATAGGTAAGCTTTAATTACTTAGCCAAAGCACACCGACTTCGAAAATATTTGATTAGGTATGTATAGTAAATGAAAACTACCAATCAGTTATTTTTTAATTTTTAGTGCTTTTGTTTGAAGTCGGTTTTTATTTTTTTGTTAAAAAGTTTTTATTAGGAAGTAGACTCGTGTCTTTGTTAATATTTCTATATATTTAGGAGTAGAGATGAAGTCGCCCTACGTTGATGTTTATTGATGAGAGTGAGGTGAAGGCGCCGCGGCGGGCAGCGGTGCTGGCCGCGGCGCCAAACTTCGCTGTTTACTCAATTACCGCCTTAACTTACAACAACTGTGCACTATTGCCTTACAAAGTATAAAATAAATTCTACTAGTTTTAGCAAAGAACCAACTTTTACCAACTGGTACACAAAAATGGTAAATTATTTCGGAAAATCTTTTATAAACTCTTCTAAGGTCACTGTGTAACTAAAAAGAGGTTTATTATCAATGACGTAATACAATTCATTGAAAGAACTTTCATTGTCCTTCTTTTTATTGTACTTTTTTAAATATTGTTAAAACTTCTCTATATTTTTTGACTATAATGTGCAATGTGCATTGAATTCATTTATATCCAGGGTGTCGGTTTTAGTAAATATCATAAAATTAAATAACGCTTAACAATAAACGATTATCGTCTTAACAATATTTTTTGAAGAAACTCGCTTAGGATTAAAATCTATACATACTTACATATGTATAATAAAATTTAACTAAGTCGAATCTGTACAATAATTATTTGTTAGAAAATCTTTTTGAAATAGTAATTATTATCGATACAGAGGCCAAATCTATAGGTTTTATTATTTTTGTCTGTCTATCTGGGAAAGAAAACCACTGGACAGATTTTGATGAAATTTTATATCCGTTATCCGGGTCAACATATAGGATATTTTTTACTGCAGGAAATATCTCCTCTTTGAGAAATCTATACTAAATGTTAAAACGTATCTAGGGATGAACCCGGGTGGAGCGAGGGTGAGTCGCTAGTCAATAAATAAAATACTTAACAATAAAAAAATACGCAGAAGCTCACAAGCAAAGACTTCATAAATAAGTGAATATCGAGGCAATCCAGATCCTCGACAACACGGACATAGTGAGAAGGCTCAAAAGAACTAAACCTTTTGAGTTAGTGTAGTGTTAAAAAAATAGTGTGTTGTAGTGAAAGTAATAATAATATAGTGCTAACAATATAGAACACAAGAACAAAGAGTCTTCGCCTTAACGATAGACTTTAAGAAAAGTGCCATTGGACACATTCTTAGATATATTATTTTATAAAACTAAGTTAAAGTTAAATTACTCATTAGCCTTGTTGGCTAGATCGTAATAATATTAGGTTACAATATTTTAGTACTGTTACCTAGAAAAAAAAACAATAAGAGCAGTTTAAATTTCACTGAACACACTACAGATTTACAAAAGCTAAAATTGTTGCAATTTCTCGTACCGATTTATTATTTCCTGTGTAAGTGCACTTAGTGTTGTTGCAGGACGCGGCCCAACCACCCCGGCGCCGTGGTCGACGTCAGCGAGAACCCTCTCGACGCCAGCAAAGTACGCTTCTATTTTACTTACATCTATTATAATAATTTATAACTTTTCTGTAGAACTACGAGTATTTTTATGGCAGGTTAGTAAAAGTGGTATTAATTACGAAAGTTAAGTGGTATGTTAACTTTTTGAACACTCGCATTTTTTGTGTATAAAAGATATTCAATATTCTATTGTATACTTAATAATTAATATACAAGCTATTACCCGTGGCACTGCTCGCTTGCGTATAAAGAATAGTCGATTACAACGCCTCTTCTCCAAATCGTCTCTCGTCAGTGAGTCCCCGTTAAATTAATTCAACCGTTGCGGAGAATTGCAGATACAAATAGATAAACAAATATATAAAAATAGTAGTAGTTTTTTTAGGAGTTTGTTATTTTTTCAACTTTATCAAAGAACTTATTTTTGTGACAATCATTTATAAAAGTCAATCTATTGATTTAATGCTTCCTTTTGTATGCACGGCCGATTTGGGTCAAACCGGGTAATGGCCAGCGCCATGCTCTATATGTACCAGAATGAAAAATATCTTTCTCTATATACTTGTAATATTGATGAATTCTCGCCTGTCTGATTACTCGCTTATCCTTTTGAAATTCCTTTATGGGTTTCAGTAAAACGTTGTTTATTGTACAGATAGCAATTTGCATAAAACAGCTAAATTACATTATAATCAGTCTAGTAGATCCAACAATACAGCTTTAGCTCGACGTATGTAGTACTAAGCGCTCTTATTTCAAGCAAAGATTATGTTTAGAGTCCGTGGATTAAATAGAATACTAAATAAAGCTGAGCAACGTTGTACATAGTAGCTTATTGTATATATAGATTTTATACTTGTATGTACGTACATATATTTACCTTCTAAACTACTCTTTATAAAGAAAGAAAGAAAGAAATATTTCAGCATAGACACTAAACGTCTAAACATCTAACCCCAACGCCAGACATACTTTTAGTGGTACTGCTAACATTTTTAATCAATAATTATTATATTATCTTACTCTATTCGTAATATCCTCAAATTTTCAGTTAGTAATCGCATTTGAAAGCGGTCTGGTCGTGGTGTGGGACCTGAGATCGCGAATGGCGGAGTGGAGAGGAACCCTAGGCACGGGCGGGCCGGGGGACGCGGTGCGGGCTGCAGCATGGCAGCATGATGGGAAGCTGATGACTGCTCATGCTGATGGGGCGCTGGCTACCTGGAGCATGCGGGCTCCGAGACCCATGTCTTTGTCATATCCACATGGTTAGTAAGAGCTATAGCCTGTATGATATTGAGAGTTTCTATCAGTTCAAGAATCTCAAAACGAAAAAGGTTTAACGTACTGTTTTTTTTTATTATTTAATGCAAAATAATCTCGAAATTGTTTTAATAGTTAGCTTATTAATAACTAATATGTAAGCACACAAAAATTATTCATACTTAAAATGTCTCAGTATTCAGCCCTTTTTATCGTCCCACTGCTGGGCACGGGCCTCCCTTCAGTACGAGGGGAATCAGGCCATAGTCCACCACGCTGGCCAAGTGCGGGTTGGCGGACTTCACATGTCTTTCGAAAACTTGCTAAGTTCTCTCAGACATGCAGGTTTCCTCACGATGTTTTCCTTCACCGTAAATAGTACTTAAAATGTCTAACTATATACAAAACCAATACAATAATCCTCTTTACCTATCCTCGATGACGTCGCCCCGTAAATTTCGCATGTCACTTGCTCCCTTGTATGTTATCTCTATCACAGTATATCAATTACCGTTACAAGAGCTGACCCAGATAGGGATAAGAGCTTATGTTAACCAAGATGTGCCTCTTAGCATATCGTCGTACGAGCAAAATGCATCAGACAACTAAGCGTGCGGTCTCCGAAACCCCGCTACAATTAAATTCTTGGAGAATTGCTGAGTTAGATACAAACTCCTTGTTAATTGAAGGAATTACATGAGATACATTTTACAAAGGCGTATTAGATTCGAATTTACATTAATTTTATTTAATGATTTATTGGATTGGAAATATGTAAAGGAATGTCTGTAATGTAATCAAAGCAAATTAACCGTTTTTAGAATCTTTATTATTATATTTTTATTTAAAAGATATTTGTTTGTGTGCGCGCGGCGTCTGATTAAATAACAAGCTTATTATGCAGATCTGAAGAACATAATATATGTATAAGACGTTCTTACACGTTTCCTGAAAATACAAACGTCATAATTGAACCTACGTAAAGTTTAACATTTTTTTACAAACCATATTCTTTTCATCGCCTGTCATAAAACATATTTAAATGTATTGGAAAAATAATTTATATTTTTGAATCTATACTTATTCAGCACCATAAAAAAGGATGCAATGAGCTGCCTCTATTCCTACAAATATAAAAAAGTATAATAATAATAATGTATTTTTCATCGGCAATTAATTTCCAGCAAAAGCAAATAAGGACGGGAAACCGGAACCATGCAAACCTATCCTTAGACTGGAGTGGAAAACATCGAGGACGGGGTGAGTTATGGAAACTTTGATAACAAATTAAAAAACGTTTAATCAACTAACAAGTTAGAGCTTTTCATAGATCCATTAAATGTTATCTAGCCATTAAGTTAAAAACTGACTGAATATAAGTGAGTCAATCGCACTATTTAACTCATGTATCTGTAATTTCTAACATAATTTTCATTCCATACTAATAATTTTTGCCTGATGATTAATTTAAAAAAAAACCATATATGTCTAAACAAAAAAATTCATAATGAACTATTTTCATATACATTATTTCATATGAACATTTAATTACTAATTGCCGCGTGTCATTTGCTCTGATAAAGCAATTACCGACAGTATTTGTAAGCGGACAATTTAATTATAAAAGTTCATAACGAGGATAAAATAACGTGGACATTTGTTAATTTTATATTGTAGCCGGATTCTTCAAAAATGTTGAATTTTAAAAATTCATTCGTTTTTATCTCTACGGTGACATTCACGTTGTTAAAATTTTTACACAAATTTGAAATTGTTCATTTTTTATACCTAAGGAACAAAAAATAACAGTAGTCTTCTTATAAGGTTACTATAATCGTACTACTTTTATAATTGAGAAAGTTTGTATGTGTGTGTGTTATTCCTTCACGCTGAAACGGATGGACCGATTTGGATGAAATTTTGCCAACAGACAGACTATCTGGAGACATAGGCTACTGTTATGGCTCTAGGGAGGCACCCGGGCGAAACGAGGGCAACTCATTAGTAATTAAACTAAATAAATATAAAAAAAAACAATTATAGTGTGCAGATTAAAAATATTTAATCAATATTTGGGCAACGTGTCTGTGTCTTTCCAGCGAGAGCCTGGTTATGTTCTCTGGTGGGCTGCCCACGGACAAGGCGGGGCGCACGCACAGCATCACCGTGCTCAACGGCAAGAGCACCACCGTGCTGGAGATGGAGCACAGCGTCGTGGACTTCGTCACACTCTGCGAGAGTCCCCATGCTGCGGGTCTGAACTCTTAATCATACTATTGTCTATTGTTATATATGCGATAATTTGTACGTATGTGTGTATGTGTGATAGTTTTTCACGCCGAAACGGCTGGACTGATTTGGATTAGATTTAGAACTAGATGAGCAACAAAAATATATTACGCGAAGTTTCCAAGAATTTTGCCAAAGGCACAATACCATTAATGTCTTTACCAATATTAAGTAATATAAATTTAAAACTGCAAGGTAACATCAGGCTACCGTGCCTTTTTGCATAGAAATGTTAATGAGGAGAAAAAATACAGGGGTCACTGTGGGCCTGTTGTAAATACTACGTAGGGTCGCGCCTGTGAAAAACAAAGACATGACACTAGTTACTTATATTTACATTGTACATAAATACACATTATAATTACACAAAATGTTTCGACTTCAATTATAGAAGAAGTCATATTTTTAATATATTTGTGCAGATCACTAAAAAGGCTAAGAAATCAAAAATTTCGTAATAAGTATACTAAGTTAGAATTAAGAAGATCTCATTTAAATTAACGTCAAATTTCCAGATTACCAAGAGCCGTACGCGATAGTGGTGCTCCTGCAGAACGACCTGGTGGTGATCGACCTGCTGTCGCCCGGCTACCCCTGCTTCGAGAACCCCTACCCCATGGACATACACGAGTCGCCCGTCACTTGCTGTTGCTACTTCGCTGATTGCCCCTCGGATTTAGTAAGAAAATATTAAAGTAACACATTACGAGCTACTTTTGGAACGTCGAACCCTTATTCTCTCCCGAAACCATGTTTGCTATAAAGCATTCGAAACGACAGGCACCAAAAACTCAAAACAACGAAAAAATAGTTTTGCTTAGAACATTATATATCATTATGGCCTTCCGAAATATGTTGCTCTTACTGCGTGGACGTCGAAAGCTTTCTCGTTTACGAATAGCATCATTCGGTTTTATGGTTGGCAAGGCTAATTCAGAACGACACACTTTTAATGTTAAATTATGTACTTGATTTCTTTTTTTTTAATATTATATATTATTAATAACAGATCTACATCAATTTCCGAATTTTGAATAAACTAGAATAAAATTTTCCATCAAGTCTAAAACTACAAGCCCACCGGCGAGAATTTTAAAATATGTTAATAATAGTTGTATACAATATTCTAAATAAAAACTACGTTTAGAATCTATATTCTATATAGATATTGAAATTATTTTCAGATTCCAGCATTCTACTCGGTCGGTCGGCAAGCGAACAAGAAGGCAGCCGGTTTCAGCGAGAAGCTTTGGCCGATCAACGGCGGCGAGTGGGCGCCGGCCTCGTGCTCCTACAGTGAAATCATACTTACTGGGTATCTGTCTTATATATAATATAAATGCTAATTATTATTATCATTTGAAGAGATGATTATTATTCATGTAATGTTTTATCTTTCAGGCACGCAGACGGTAGTGTTAAGTTTTGGGACGCGAGCGCAGGGACCTTACAAGTTTTGTACAAATTAAAATGTTCTAAAGGTAAATTTATATTTTAATAAAGATGCATTGAAAAATATCTTGGCAAAACAATATTCTTCATTGCGTTTTAAAAAAGGACCATCCTAACAGCTAATATAACGCGCTCAGTTCTAAAACTAAGAGATACATATTTACACCCCGAGTTTATGAAAGAAAACAACATGAGTTAAATAACGTCTAAAAAAATCAGTACTAGTTTTAACTGCCTCGGTGGTGTAGTGGCTAGCATGTATGGCTGCACACCCGTAGGTACTGGGTTCGATTCCCGGGTCGGGCAAAAGTTTAGTTATTGAGTTTAGTTATTTCGGAGAGCACATAAAGTCGTGGGTCCTGCGCCGACACTCACCGGTCGTGTCTCGTGTCTCGTGTCGTCCCACCGGAGTATGAGAGTGACAGGAACAGAGAGTGCACGGGGTGTCTGCGCGTACACGCGCTGCACTATAATATCTCCTGCGCAGTTGGCTAGTCTCAATGAGATTGGCCGCCGAGGCCGGAATCGGTCAGAAGAACATCACATCATTACTAGTTGCCAACCCTCCACGACCGCGGACACGCCGGCGTGTCAGTTAACAATAGATTTCTTAGAATTTTAATTAATTTCTTAGAAATTTACTTGGAGCTTGACCAGCGTGTTGGACTACTCACTAACATCGAGACTAGCGTCTACCAGTGGGATGTTTTTTTTGCGTATGAGACTTGCCACGACGTTTATCTTTTTTTTTTTGATACAAGTTACAATATTACGTTTTTGTTTGAAAAAGGATTTAAGAAAGAATATCTCAATGTCAATAATGAACTTAGAAGACCGTTCTAGTGAGTTAATACGATTTTTGGTTTAGGAGAAAAGTAGAAAGAGGTGCATACTACCGTTAATAGCCGTGCTACTCGTTCCAGTGTTCGAGCGGCGCGGCGGGGCCGGGGGCGGGGCCGGGGGCGCGTGGGAGGAGGACGCGCCGCTGGCCATCCAGCAGGCGGCGCTGTGCGCGGAGTCGCGGCGGCTGTGCGTGGCGCTGCCGCACGGACACGTCGTGCTCTTCAAGTTCCGCAAGACCGAAGTGCACGCGGAGACGCATGTATGCGCTTGTGCTATGTACACACTTCTAATGCGGCCGTCACAGTAGACGAGAGATGATCGAAGTTATACGTACACATCTATACAGATAAATAAAATTGAAGTACCTGTTTGTAATGTCAAAATAACAGCGTTTTACTAAATGCATATGAAATTATATGTATATGGTACTTATAAGAAAAACACATTTTTTAAGTTTTCGTCTGTGTGTCTGTCTGTCTGTTTCTTTCGGATACTTTCTGAAACGGCTGAACTGATTTTGACGGGATTTTCACTGGAAGATAGCTTATGTTATAGGGAATGACAAGGTTACTTTTATTTAGAAAAAGACACTTGTGACGCAGTCCGCTAGTCCGCACTAGTACGCACAGGCGCCCAACCAAGGCGACTAAATAAAAGGTCGCCGACGACTGTCTTGCATCCCATAATCCCATATCCCATATAAATATTATATATGCGAAAATTTGGATGGATGTATGTTTGTTTGTTACTCAATTACGCCAGAACGGCAGAACAGATCTGGATGAATTTTGGCACAGAGTTAGATTATAGTCTGGAATAGTATATAGGTTACTTTTATCCCAGAAAAATGTACGGTTCCCGCAGGATAGATTTGTTTTTTACAGAGCAAGGATCGACTGTCTATTCCATACTAACCGTTAAATTTAATGTTATATGACAGTTGGGAAACAGCTTTAGAGCGGACGGGATTGTAGATTGTCACGAGACTACTGCCCTTTAACATCGAACCCGTTCGCCTTAAAAAATATATTTTATGGCCCCTTCATTTGATGTATTTCGGGTAAAATAGAAGTCCACAGCCTGTATTTATTGTATGGATTTTTAAAATTGTGCCTACGATCTAACAAATGTAATTTCATGGGATTAAAACCTTACCCACTGTTTTATGGAATTCTTATCTCGTACAATTTTGACGCCTTTACAAAATATTAAGTAAAACTTCTAACAGTAATTGTTATAAAGAAATATATTTAAGTTTAATGTTTAATTTAAAGAGATTTTATATAAAGCTTTGGTAAATATTCTGATTTCCAGGTGGTAGAAATCCCAGTAATAACGGACGCGGTGGAAGAGGAGACCTCCCCCGAGGCGGAGGGCAGCCGCTCCGCCTCCTTCAGCCGCGGCGGCGATGGCGTGGAGGGCGAAGGGAGACGGGTCAGTTTAGTCATGTGATGCATATACATAATAGAAAATTATATTCAGCCCTTTTTTTAACGTCCCACTGCTGGGCACGGGCCTCCCTTCAGTACGAGGGGGATCGGGCCATAGTCCACCACGCTGGCCAAGTGTGGGCTGACTGAGCATGTCTTTCGAAAACTTGCTAGGTTCTCTCAGACATGCAGGTGTGGCGAATAGTTATTATACGTTCTTTCGTTTAGCCGTTGTAAAGAGAAAAGGAAAAAGTTAAGTTGATACATGTCATATAAGATTATTACATTTTACTCATTATTAAAACTGATGCAAATAATTCTATTGGAGTTAGTTTTAATTTCTCCCATACTCCAAATAGGTTTCCTAACGATGTTTTCCTTCATCGTAAGACAAGTGGTAATCATGTTAGAAATAATTCGCATATAAGTAAAAATAGAATTTAACTTTGCACTAAATTTCCGATCCAATTTTTTTCTTTTATAAGATTTAGGATCACTTTACTCTATCTTAGCATTTTTTGAAATTCATCTTATAAGAGGGTAAAATAGGGACTAAAAGTTTGTATAAAACTATCTTTTTAAAAAAAAAGCAAGTTAATAATAACTACTTAATAATCCAGGATCAAACCAAAGCGCTGTCGTATCAGTTCTATAATAAAAATTTTAAGACGTCGAAAACGTCTTTGCTGTAAAAGATTCGAAATATCGAAAACAAAAATTCAGAATAAAACCGCGACGAATTCCAAAAAGGATTTATCCCAAAAGCAATCTCAATCAATTGGTCCATAACTGAATAACCAAAATTGAATAGAATTTAGAAATTCTAAAAAGGTGCATGTTAAAATTTTCGTAGTAAAATTGTTTATATCTTTACATTTTAATATTTGCCGTCATAATGATAATTTATTTCAAAGTATAAGTTTGTTCATTGTTGTGTTAATCTATATAGATCAATAAAATAGAAGTGTCTGCCTGTTTGTAATGTCAAAATAACAGCTTTTTACTAAATTCCTATGGAATTATATATGGTATTTATAAGAAAAATACAATTTTTAAAATTTTTGTCTGTCTGTTTGTTCTGCCTAATCTCCGAAACGGCTGGGCCGATGTTGCCAGGACTTTCACTGGCAGATGGTTGATTGTTATAAGGAGTAACTTGGGCTACTTTTATTCAGTAAAAGAATAGGGTTCCGCTCGAAAAAATTAAAATGTACCGTAGGGATACAGCGTATGTGTAGAGAGAGACTCGCTCGGTGAGTCGCTAGTGTGTTATATTCGGATGCCGGCAGTGCGGGCCGTGGGCGGGCAGCGCGCTGCGCGTGCGCGGCGGCGCGGGCTCGGGCGGCGCGCGGCGCGCGGCCGGCTTCCAGGCCGCGCTGGTGGCGCTGCAGCTGGGCGCGCCGCACCCCGTCACCGCGCTCACGCTCAACTCGTCCTACGGCCTGTGAGTACACCTATCACTGCCCCGTCTTTCCCTTGCCATCGTGACGTGTCTGAAACTTCTAGGAGTTTTTAAAATCATCAACGCCTCATACGGCCTGTGAGAACGCCCTTCCACTCACTTGATCATCGATTTGGTCTAAAAGTTTTAGGATTTTTAGGTAACCTAACCTCAACTCTTCCTACGACCTGTCAGTACGCCCACTATTTTCCACCTCTTGTTACTGCAACTTTGTCCTTAGAATTTGTGGAAAACTAAATCAATATTTAAATTAAATGTAGATATTTAGTACATTTTTTTATGATTATATGTTAAAAATTATAAAAACTATAAATTTCTTAACAACTTAAGTATTTGAAAACTGTAACAAAAATAACAAACCAAACAAAAGTGTCAATATGCGGCAAACCTCCCACCCCCTCCCCTCTAGCATGGCGTGGGGCGGCGAGCGCGGCGTGGTGGTGGTGGACGTGTTCCGGCGCAGCGTGGTGGCGGCGCTGCCGGCGCACGCGCTGTACCTGCCGCCCGAGCCGTACGCCCACGCCCAGGCCCAGGCCCACGCGCGCCACGACCGGCGCTCGCCGGACCTCGACCAGGTAACTCCGACACTCTAGGATATACGACACACTAATATAAAAGCCTTGGCTAAATATTTGAACGTTTTTTTCGTGTGGTTTTAATCAAACTTGCAATTAATTTAAATTTCATGCACAACTTATATGTAAGAAAAAACACTATTTATCTCAACAAAACAACATAGTAAATCAAGATCAAAGCAATTATATTATAAATATGTATTATAGTAGGTAGTGAAGTCCAGGAAACCACACAAAAGGTATCATTCCAAAATAGGCTTAGATAATGTGTCATTAAAACCTTTGATTTGTCTCATTTCAAGGCAATCTTTTCCGAAGGGAAATTCATCATTTTACTGTATTATGAAGTATAATATTTACAAAAATTTTGTCAAGTTTAAACAAAATATATTTTTCTCAAGAGTTTAATAACAAACTATTAAATACCCAACAGTTAACAATGCAAGTTTAAAAAAGTTTCACCCAACATACTCAATGATCTTATCCCACGACTTACTGACTTCAAATTAAAACTGAATAATTTAGAAACTATAAATAAATATGAGTTGCGATCTGTACAGACGTTGACGTATGTAGCTAGGAATATAGTATTTCATTTGAACACTATATCGATAAAGGAAACAATAACGATTTAAGAGGCAATCTTTTCACATTACGTTTGATTTGCGATTTTACTTTGTTATTCTTTGAGTTGCTATAATTAGGGAGAGTTGGCTGCGCTGAAGCTCCCTAATTGATTCCTAATATGTATAGTTATTTTTAATTATTTTTCCTTTAATTTCATAGTATTAGCGCTAACGGCGACCCCCCGGCTTATCCCCGTAGTGACATTTGGCATGGCATTTAGACGTTTTTACACTCGGCCTGTCTTCACTATTCTAAAACGCCTGTCTACATAGATAACGAGTGCCACGTGATAGTATTACCATATGAGTGCCAATAAGATTTCGGCTGTCGAATTGCCAATTCAAATTTTCCTATCTTTTGACATGTAATAACAGCCCTTCCAACAAATAGTAGAGTATTTTAACTTTATTTAAAAGTCAATGATGAGATTGTTATTTCTACATGTTTTGGAAGGGTTGTTGCTATAACATGCGACAGACTTAACATTTTGTCCTCTCTTGATTAAGAGCTAAGCTTCAAAAATTCTGTATTCCCCTGTCCTTGAAGTTGGAGGAGACCCCGGCCAGTCCCGAGCCCGCCGAGGAAGCGCTCCCTGACTCCAAGCTCGATACGCGACGCAAATCGACACCCTGGAAGACTTTCAACTTGAAACGACAACTCTCCAAAGTTGATCTGAAATTAAAAGCTGCCTTCGGTCCTCCGGAAAATGAAGAAATAAATGAAAAAGGCAACTCTCAATTCTATTGTGAAACTGCTGAAACAGAAGCAGCAATAGAGTCCAACACAGACTCACCTGATGGTGACGAGAAGGTTATTGAAGAAGATAAAAGTCAGCTCTCATCACCTTTGCGCGTTTGTTCAGATGTTTTTGAACGAATGCATCGAGAGCTACAAGAGAAACGTTCCTCAGATGTCTATGATAGAATGCATAAAGAACTTCAAGAAAGATGGCAAGACAAGGATAGGAGCGATCCATCTCCCGATATATCGCCGTCCAAAATAGGAGATGACGAAAAAGCTACAAGGCCTGATAATTTGCCACTTTTCGATGAGGACGGGAAACCCATGCGACCGCCCCGTTCCAAGAGCAAGAGAAGCGACAGTGAAAAAAATCAAAGAGATCAGAGGTTACTCTCCGTGCCAAATATTAAATACAACAAGCAAGAGTCCGTAAGAGACTTGCGGAAGAAGCAAGCTCCGCAACAATCGCAGTCGTTTGCGGGGAACTTAATGCGGCGTTTCAGTAAGTATCCACAGGAGCCATATTCACTCTCATCATGTCGTGTCACCAGGGTTGCCTCGTAGCACTAGTCCTCATGTACCATAGCGTAGACGTTGCTCTGGTATTGGAATGGTAATGGTTTGGCGAGTTTTTATATCGTTTATTAATATTGTAGATACAGTTTGAACAGATAGACATTTTGCTCGTAGTGTAGTTACGATTTTTGACATTTTAAATAATCTAACACGAAGACTAACTAAAAGTAACAAATAATGTAGAATTTAAAGTATCTAAAAGAATATTTATAAACGCGATACATCATGCTTACCGCTTTTTGTGATATTTGGCTTTTTATTTATTTTAAAATAAATATTATACTTATAAATTAGCGTGATAAAAAGTTTATATAATATATAATAATATGTATATTATCACGTGTATAAACAATTCGAACACTATAATGTACTGATATTACATACATGCTTTATTGTGAACAGCCTTATCAGAATATATTAGGTAACGGTGTATTTTTCTTTCCCAAGGACAAGGACTCATCCGACGAGGATTCAAACTGCCTAAAATATCTATTCGGTGATTTGTTCGGTAATTTTTATACCTTAAATATTATTGCATCGATAGTAGGCGTTCAGATCTCTGTGTTGTCGATGTCCGTTTGAGATGATTTTAAAGTAACGAGCTACAGTAGTCGGAATAGCTGTGCACTGTCCCCGCTTGGTAGCTTCACATCAGACCATATCGAGCGACCGTCCGACCGGGAACTAACACTAAATAACATCAAATTACTCCAATCTCTTTTTCTGACCGATCTACTTTCCCCAGGAGAGTTTGTAGCTACACTTTGTACGAGAAACGAACAAAATGTCGAAGAAGAAACAATCGAGCAAGTAATAGAAGTACCCGCCAGAATAGGTATGGATCCAGATCAGATCACGGCACAACACACAAACTAACAGAGGGACCGAACTTGTCCGAGACATGCCTGACTAATATCGATCTATCGGCACAGAGATCACATTTCTTCTAACGCTGTGTCCGCGTTGCTGTCCTCAATGTCGACTTCTTCTATATTGTTGTATAAACACGTTTACATCAGGTGGTGGTTTATTAATTTTATATTATGTTACTTTCTGTTTTATGTATTTCATATGAATTAAAGCATATTTATACTTAATTTATGTATTCACACCCCTTTATATGGGTATATGTAGACAATAGGTAGTGCAGGTCCAACAATATCTTAACCGCTGTATGTGACTTAAGCACTTAACTCGTGCCTTGTGGTTTGTTACTTAACTCGTGCCTTGTGGTTTCCGCTATAGTAGGTCACTGAAACAGTGAAAATTTTGACGTTAGCGTAATTCGTTTCCTAACAAAACATTGTTCCCCGAATTGGCCGTATCGACCGTACGTGAGTCGGCGTAGGGCGAAGGTAGCGGGTGCGGTAGCGCAGGTGCGTGTGTTGTGTTGTAGATGAACGGGCCCGGCGGGGGCGGCGGCGGGGGCGGGGGCGGCGGCGGGGGCGGCGGGGGCGGGGGCGGCGCGGCGGCGCGGCGCCGGCGGCGGGGGCGGCGGGGGCGGCGGGGCCGCGCGTGCGGCGCTCGCGCTCGCAAGGTACCCGCAAACTGCACAAGTGCCTGTCCACCGCGTCCGACGTGTACGCCGCGCCCCCCGCCCCGCAGCATTCCCTGCTCACGACGCGACAGTATTGCAGTTTTGGTAGTACAGTCACCTTTATACAGTTCGGTCTAAACTTTCCGATCTAAACAGTCGCAATTTCTCCTTTCTTTTGAATTTTTTGTTGACCCATTTCTTTGGTGGCGAATCGCTGATGATTGGATCGGAGCATATGATCGTGCATCTTGATAAGCTTTGGCTGATGGTAATAAGACGAAAGCTCTTACCTACGATGTTGTTCGCTTCAATGTACTATTCGTGCTTACAGTTTATGTTTAGAATGTCAAAATTGATTGAAACGAGTACAAAATTTTGCTGGTGCATAGTTAAGCGATCTCGCCAATGTTAATTTATTTTCGTTTCTTCTTATTTCTTTATCTATTCTTTTCTTTATTTTCATACACTTCTACCACTGTAACCTAACTTCCATACTGATGATTCTTTCATACTCATGAATTTCTTAATTTTATCATAAATTGAAGAGAAACATAAATAATTTTTTTACTAACAACAGAGCAGTTCTCTAGTAAGTCTTCAATTTCAAAATAAGTACTTAAATTTTTCCCTAAAACATATAATCATAACAAAACTTACTCTCCCTAATCACTAATGTATTCAATTGGCAACAACTACTCATCGGACGACACAAGTCACTCAGATTGAATCATTGTTCATAGCCGAAGAGCATGTTTTGAGTTCTAAATTATTTTTATTCATTTGTCAAATTTCCAATTTCAGATCGGAATCATTTACTAGGTAATCATTGCAGTCTACGTTACACCAAAGTTTGTTATTTTGATTTCTTGTTGTTCATATCGAGTAGTTTTCTGTTATCCTATGTTGTACCATTGTCGACTCTAGAATGAATGAAATATTCAAGTGTGTCCCTGTCATAAAAGCCAAATAGTTGTTGTGCCAGAGACCTGTCATTGTGCATTCGCCGTCTACAGTCCATCTCATACAGGCTACTGAGACATATATAAAATCTACTAGTATTATGATATCGCCCACAAAGAAATGTTAAAGTACACGAGTTGTTAACCACAACAGTAGAATGTAATTTTCTTCGCTTATTCTTACGAATACAGTATAATACGTAAAAGCGCACGGAGATATCTCCCTGAGATGCGACTGCTGACGGCGAGGCGGCCCCAGTAACGATGGTGACTATGCTTGTAACACAGTGTGATTTATTTGTCGATACAGAACCAACTATTCCGCAGACTCTCGCATCTATGGAGTACTTACAAATAATGCAACCCAATGGTATCCCAACGACATTTGCATCGTTTTTACACCTCTTTAGTTTTTTTTATCTTTCGTTCCGTGGCTTGACTGTATTACACACACGTAGAGGTTTGTTATATTACTAGAGTCGAAATTGTGGCTGTGTCTGTCTTACGATATTTCCACACTGCACCTCAACTGCACTCGGCGACTTCCGGCATGACTCGTAGATTACAAAAAGGTGACTTACTACTAAAAACTATCTCTTTCCTTTTCTATCACTTGCTCAGCGAGCTGAGACGTACGAACGGAGTCTTGTGTGTTATATGTGCATTCTATGAGCGAGGCTTTCCATATTGTTTACGAGACACGACTTGTTATATCATTTGAAATTATTTCTTTTTAATACGTAACTAATTGTATTCGAAATATTCGATATTTACTTATATCACCAGCGGTCACATTATTTATTTCTTTGCATTTTGTCCGCAACATATTTTCTATTTTATGCAGAACAACCTTTACATCGAGTGCTATCTACCTAAACTCTAAAGTATCACTCGACTGCAGATTGTTATTACTATTATTATTAACCGCTGTTGAGTACATGACATTATTTTTTTTGTTTCTAGCTCGACCACAAAGCAAAAAGTTTATATGGCTCGTTTTTGGCTGCCTCTATATACGGCTGTCCTTATGTCTATGTATGCTTACAGTACTCTTTATTACGACGCAATAGATGCATGCGCCGCTAGAAACACTCACCGCTCCATTTCTGATCACAATATAGCCTTTATTTTCTATTGCATTCAGCAATTAATTGTCTGTCCGTCCACGAACGCTTAGTTCTAGTTATATGAGTTATAGTTTGTAGGACTGTTTAGAATGTATAGCTCGTTTTAAAACATGGTTATTAAAAGATAGTAAAAATGTGCACTAAATAGACGATTAGAATACACGTACTTATATTGTATGTATATAATATATAGTGTTAGATGAGTTGCACTACGTCTACAAAATACACTCAGCTTAAAAGTAAAATGTCACCCTTTTCACATACCATTTTCATATCATCCTTTACTTCTATTTTCACAAACATCCCCCATTATGTTCATCTGGCTCTTGTCTCGCTTCATTCAACGCTTTCATCCATTTAGCTTTGAGTGTCTAACATAAGTGCCAACTGTGTATCATTTTATCATAACTGTGTACGGACTAATACATTTTCATCCATCCATACTTGTGTCATAACCTATGTATATAATAACTTGGTTTGGATTTAATAAAAGGAATAACGAGATTTGTTGTGCAAATAAGCTGAGATTGGACGGGCATGCAACGATATTATTCAGCATGATTCCTTTTTAATATTTCGACCTTTTTTTTATTATATACAGCTGAATGGTGGTTTCAGCTAATTTCACAACTGCACACAACCAGCTAGCTCTAGAATGCAGCCATAGATGTTATTTATTACAACAGTGGTAAAGGTCGCTATACGATTTAATATCTCTGCTCCCATTTCTCCTTTTGCATTGTCTTTATCCTTAATGTGTGATTGAAGCTGAGTTGCCTCGACCACTGTTGAAGCTAAGGGTCCATTAGCACGAGGTGCTACTAGACTTTTGGCGGTAACATAATGTAATCGGAGGGATAATCTGTATGTGTTGCACCAACCGGCCGCGTAGACAAGCTGGACAGTTCATTCTCGCGCTCGCGCTCCAGCTCCATGTCGAGTCTGGAGAACATATCGCAGGAGGGCATTCAGTGCTTGGCCTTCGCTGACAGCTATACCAAGAAATCTGGTGAGTTGCTTTAAATGAATCTTAAATGTATTTTTGGTTTCCAATGCACCTATTTCATATAGATATAGACTTATCATACTTTCTTCATCTTATTTTAGACCCAACAACGTTGTTGCCAACATTGTGGATCGGAACGACATTAGGGTCAGTATTGACGATGATGATCAATTTACCAGAAGCTGATCTACGGCATACACAACCCGTGATTGTTTCCACTAGTGGTAAAAAAATATTTTTATAAACACATGAGGAACCTTATAGTTTTCAAATCATTTTGTGTAAATTAAATTTAATTATTCCGTAATTTTCCAGGTGGTCCTATATTTAGGTTAAAAGGTTCAATATTGGCAATGTCATTTTTGGACTGTAATGGTGCTTTAATTCCTTATTCGTATGAGAGCTGGAGAGATGATAGTAAAGACGTAAGTTGATATTATTTAAGCCGAAACACGTATAAATCAGGTTTTTATATCAATGCTATCATAATTAGTAGGATATATTCTAATTTACTTCCTTAAATCGATGGTATTAGGGTCGAGAACGTCGTGAGCGTACGCCCACCAAGCAGGGCTCCGGCAGCAGCCACATGAGCCCTACGCCGGGCAGCACTGAGTCGGCAGCAGATCGACAGTTCGTAGTCATCGCGTCTGAGAAACAAGCGCGCGTCGTGGCTTTGCCCAGCCAAAATTGTGTCTATCGCCAACAAATTGTTGATACTGACTTTGTTGTTAAATCGGAAATTGTCAGTTTAAAAGGTAAACCTAAACAATATCGCACTCAGTAATTATAATTTAAAGAAAGTCTAAATTAACTACAATATAATTTTTGTAACGTTATTTCAGACAGCGTATGTTTAGTAAACTATTTGTCGACGGGACACCTGGCAGCCTACAGCCTGCCGTCGCTGCGGCCGCTCGTGCAAGCCGACTTCCTGCCGCTTTCTGAACTCAGGTGAAAAAAAGCCCTCGTTTACTGCCACCTTTTCATTCTCTCCCAATTTTTTACTCCGCGAAACATAGAAACTGAACAATAAAATATTAACTCCATATAAATCATTATTTAACCGCGTTCATTATAATATTTATTATATTTCTTCTAATCGTAAAATAGAATTTGATAGAAAATCAGGAATAAACGTTCAGCTTCTTCGTTTTGCTTTGAAATGATGAAATAATTTTTATTTACCGAGCAAGCAATGACAATGAATGAATAGGTGTCGAGGCTCGAGCCCTGTGGATGTCTCCACTGACACTGACACTCTTAGACGACTTCCACGCACTCGATAAAGGCACTAAATGATAAACGGCTTGTTTTTACATACTTATACCTTACATACAACTAGCTTCGCAATATCAGCATGAGAATGCTGTACTTTTATGCTAAAAGAAATTTTGAGATTTGTCATATTTTTACAATTTACGCATTCATCAGCCACTGATCAGACATGTACATCTGCTACTTTATCATTTGGGAGCCGACCGGAAGACTTCCTTTGAGTACGATCGATGTTAGCAAACAACACTTGTTTGGTGCAAACAATGTAATATACCTGTTGCACGAACTCCCCGCACTCGCTCTGCCCCGGCCCGGGACCCGCTCGAGGTAACTGAGATGTGCACCAGACAAGTGGAGATGTCATCTTACTTGACACGGCCAGCACCGAGCTGTTAATGGCTAAACGCGCTGTCTTGATCACTAAGTAGACAAAATTTTGCAAATCTGTCGAGCACCTCCTGTGCTTTCGATATTTGGCACTCTTCATCTATTTTTCAGTTGAATATTAATCGGACATACAACACAACACAACAAAGACGATATAACACCATCTCTTTACTTGGTGCTGATTTGTGTAAGACACTAACCCGATATCATTGAATGTGCCCAACATCCGATGCATACTCGTAATAGTGCTAATGAGTTATCATAGTTAACCCTCATGCCCATGATGACATCTTTATAACACGCATACGACCGCGGCGGTCGCGCTGCCACCGTACACGACGCTAGTCAGTACGGTGGCAGCGCTACGGGAGCCGCGCGACTGTTGTAACTCACCGGTGTCTGTGTTCCTGGTAGCTTCCAGACACAGTCCAAACAGAGGGGTATCGTAGACCCAATGCTCTCCATATGGGGCCAGCAACTGATAGTTAACGAGGACACGGACCAGTAAGTCTTCGTTCATAGCGGAATTGCGTTAGTCATGTCATGACCTCCATGTACCCTGTGGTGTGACCGCGCCCTCTGTTAGACATGTTAGTGTTTCATGTTGTCCGCTTTCGACTCCCGCCCTGCGTTACCCCCAACCCTGGACCTGGACGAATCTCTTTAATCCTTATTGATTTTAAATCTAAATTATCTTTATACATCACAATTGGCACGTTTAACTGAAGATACGCATAGTTTTTAGACATTTTTGTGAATTAGTAATTGGTTAATTTTCGTTGTTGATGATTAAGTTTTCGAGTTAATGTTTAGGGAATTTATGTATGAGTATATGCAGAACGTCTGGAAAAAACTTTGTATCTTTAGTCTCAAAATTGTCTTGTCTCTACTCCCAATTCGCTCCAGTCCGTCCGTTGCTTGCAAAATTGCTTCGAACCGCCCGAGTCCTGAACTACAACCCTCGACACGAACACTACACCTCGTCTCTCACCAAAGCACAATATGTACATACTGGTACATTATTTTCTGCCTTACATTATACTTCACAGAGTATCTTCCTTTTCCACTTTATTTAAACTAGCTCTTTCCTTTGCCTTATTATTTTCATATTTCTTATTGTAAGCATGTTAGCTTTGATTGTTCTGAAACTATTCTATCACTAGGCATTTTCATTTAATACACTTGCGTTTATGCTTCTAAAATTAAGTAGATATTTGAAATTCTAAAGTATTTCCGACAGAGGTAACTGAGGAATATAAAGGTAAGATAACAAAAAAATATCTAAATAAATAATTATATTATAAATATTTTTTTTTGTAAAATAAAAAAAAACATAGTAGGAAATTGAATGAACAGTCTATAGGGACTACGAGTATGTAAGGACGTGTTCTTGATGGACACATCTATAGGTTCGATACCTGCACTACGCGAAGAAGTGTCTCGATATTGTTGATCAAAAATGTTTAATTGGGCTAAAATCCACCTTGTCACTGTTAACCTACCCTGTAAGAAAAATGCTAAAAGATATTTTAATAGTAAACATTTTAAAAATTACTATTATCTACCACCTGTATCTCGATTTTATTGAACGGAGTGTGTTTTAGATAGAATGAAAGTAAAAAAAAATCTAAATTAGCAACTGAATGTTAATATATATGTACTGTGACGTATTACAGGATAGCGAAGACGTTCTGCTTCAGCAACCGCGGGCACGGGCTCTACCTCGCCTCGCCCACTGAGATACAGAAGTTCACTATCGACGCTGAGTTCTGGTAATTTACAAAAATATCTGAACATTTCACAAAATACTTTTTATTCTGATTGTAATCTTAAAACCTAAATAGTCCGTTCAAAGAAACTTTAAGCATATTGTATCTTTATTGGGGGTAGTAATGCATACTGTTTAATTAAGTCCAGAACATATTATTAAGTGTTTAAGAGAATAAAGGACCTAATGGTCCATGTCTATACGTTCCAGTCAACAATTAAATGAAATGATCGGCGAGCTGTTCCTGCCCCGTGACATGCCAGAGCCCCCCAAGGAGAGCTTCTTCAAAGGACTCTTTGGGGGTGGCTCTAGACCACTCGATAGAGAGGAATTATGTAAGTTTATACTTTACACTTCATGTCGGCTTTAACATTCACACTCGTTTGTTAGAGTCCCGTTCCGTTATTTTTAAATTATATTTTCTTGGTGTATTACAACTCTGTACATTCGATATGTAAAATAAAACATATGAAAAATCATTCAAAATATTCATTTTGCGCCGCACGTGCAAATTGTGGAACGATCTTACTCCTGAGCGCTATAATAATGGGCTCTTCAGGTCCCTTAAAGACCAGCAACGCATTCGCATGTCCTTATATTGCAGATCTATAGTCTACGAGCTAAGATAAACACCATAAGGTGGATCGTTCGCTCGTTCGTCTCTTACTCGTATAGAACAAAGCTCAATACTAACGTGCGTCCCCGTCGCAGTCGGCGAGAGCAGCGGCAAGCCCAGCCGCAGCGTGGCGAAGCACATCCCGGGCGCGCCGCTGGAGGCCACGGGCGCGCGCGCCGCCGCCGCCGCCGGCGAGGTGTCGCGCGCGCACCAGCTCGTGCTCGAGCGCGGCGACAAGCTCTCGCACCTCGAGGACCGCACCGAGAGGATGCACTCGCAGGTGACCATATCTATATATCCTATGTTCCTTATGAAACGTTATAAACGTTATCATATTATTTGTAATAAAACCGGTTTTTTTCCGCGAAAAAATCCAAAAGATAGTTTTATTTAAAATGAGGAATATTCGCGAAAGTATTATTTGTAATGACTATGATTTTATCAATCGATTAATCTCACTTTCTTTATTTCACCAATCTTTAAAAAAATTTACTCGATTTTTACGGTTCGCCTAGCCTAGTCTGCTGTATACATTCCTTATATAATATTCAACTTGACAGGCTTCCGAGTTCTCCTCGTCGGCGCACCAGCTCATGCTCAAGTACAAGGACAAGAAATGGTACCAGCTGTGAGCGCGAGCCGGCCGGCCGCTTGCGAACTATCTACAATACACACTAAACGAATTTTCAACAAACTCCAAAATGGTATTGCTATCGAGATGCTCATAAGCTGACTTCAGAAGCTTACCGCAATATCTTCAGTAATAACACAATTAGAATATAAATTCGTATAATGTAAAGACGTTTTGTCTAAAGCTGATACTGTTACATATTGAAATTTATGATTCCACCAAAACAGTATAAAGTAGACGAAATTCTCAGTACCTAGTACCTACCTACCGATAGCATTTAATATAAGGGAGGGCACAGCGTACATATCGAGACGAGGGTCGGATGCTTTCAGTGAAGTAACAAACGGCCGGTTAGAGCCGCGCTTGAGTCGCGAATGAGTCGGGCTTGAGTCGCGTATGAGTCGCGTGTGAGTCGCATGTGAGTTGCGACGAAACTTCGTACGAGCCTCTTTGGCGTTTCACGTAGAGCTTAGCGATCTTCGGTAACCTTACATATTATATTACTTACACTTCGTATTCATAAATGATCTTTAAACTATATACATACGATTATAATAATGGTCAAATACAGTATTCTTATATATAATATATTAAGTAATAATTATTTTTAGTCCTCGATGCAATTGAAATTTCAATAAAAAATTGTTTTATTTTTGTCAAAATAGTAAAGTGACTTCCTACTAGAGAGAGGCGTTTATGAATACGAGGCTATATATCAGAAGTAACTATTTAAATAAGCGCACAATATTGTATTGGTTGTCGCCGAGCGATCCCTCGACGCGGCGCCGCCACACGCCGGTTATTTCTCTAACTCATTTTTACTCCTCCCTTAGCTCTTACGAGCGATCGACTCTACTCTCTTGTTTTTTTATATAAGAGTTATGTATAATTCTCTATCTTGACATTTTTTTATAGTTTTGTTTTTTTGTGATGATTAATTTTTAAATATTTCTGGCAAGTTTCCATTTTATTTCCCCTACATAGAACAAATGCCCGGGCGCGAGGGCGCGAGGGCCGCGATGGCGCGCGTCGGCGGACAGCCACGTACATAGGTTCGCATTCATTCGCGCGATGTGATAACATGTAAATATAACATTACTATATTCATCTTTTTATACAATGTACGGTACGTTTCGTAGTGATTTCTCTATATCGCACTCTTCCCATCGTCTTCTCTTGTTTTACACGGTACACTCTCACGATAGGAGCGACTTCTCGCGCTACAAATATTAAAGTTAACTAGTCGGTGCGCACGCGCACGGAGAGATTATTTCATGTTTATATCTTTAACTTGGATTAAGTAGATGTAATTTTTTATAGATACGATCGGACAGACGTAGGACAAGTTAACTATAGTTATTGTGAATGTTGATCTGTATAAAGTGATAAATTAATAATATAAACTTAAATGATTGAAAATTTAAGCATTGGATGACAATAATTTTGTTACTCTCTTTGCAAATTTTATTTTAACGCCGCGAGGTGTGTGTATTTTTTTTTATTTTGTCCTTCTTGTATTATTTATTTAATCTATATTTTTAATGTACAATATTATTAGTTCTGTTCAGTTCCGAGTGTCCTGGATTTAGTTTATTTACTTTATATTTTCGTAATGTAATATTTCTAATACTAATTTACTAATTACATTTGTTCACGAACCATGGACACGTTACATGTATAATAATTTAATGTATTACGAAGGTGTGTCCCACCTTTCACTGATAGCAATACAACGCGGGTTCTGCCTGACGAGAGCTGAGAGCTGACGCGACCGGACCAATCGGTGTCGTGTTATTGTTGTAAGAGAATTACTGTTACGAATAAAATTATAAAGCGATAAATAATATTATATGTAAAATATCGATTTAAGTAACGCACTATTGCCAATGTAGATAAGTCCGTGCGGAGCTACTCGCTGCATCAACACGGTCACTTCGATCTTATTATTTGTCTTGTTATAATTGCACTCGGTTATGCTAAATTGATATTATCTATATAGATACGTAAAAATATTCTAAAGTATATTCAAAATTATTATTCAATACTTTATACGTAATATAACTATTCCGCTCTAAATGAAGCGTGGCGAACATCCGCGAACCAAGTGACTGCTGGTTTAGGGTGGTTTACAATAACCTATCTATTGGTCGTTTTCATTACTGGAGGATTTTGACATTTAAAGCTCCATATAAATTATGTCAATTTTATGTCTCCAAAAATAAAAACATTAGATAGGTTATTGGGATTCACCTCAATGGTAACTACTGCACAGCCTTTTATATCGCACTTCAAAGCGACACAATTATAACACAACTTGTCAGGATTAACATCATGTTTGAAATAGTAGTATATTTTAGCATAACTGGGACCAATTATATCCCTCTATATTTTTGTTGTAATAAAGCCCATTAATAGTAGCAGGGTTAAACTTCCAATGTAAAGCGAGTATCCGCTCATTATCATAGGTACCTAGTGTAGAGTAGGTCGGTGTATCGCGAGGCAATAAACGTGTCCTATCCTTTCGTTGCTGCTCCCTCTATCCGTTTTCTTATACACAGACGTACGAACAAAACGTCTCTAATACTTTATATTATTGCATCGGGGCTACACAATTTCCAATAAATAACATGCGGTTTTCTTACGGTGAGTTACCTCTATGCTTCAATGTTTGTATTTAGTAGTGTTGCTAGTTTATTTAATAAATTTTCGTACCTCATAAGACTTAGTGTCTGTGCCTCAAGTTGGTATCGTGTTAGGGAGCGTCATGGTTACTGTCACGTGAGATATGTGTGGTTAACGCAGCCGACAGCGAGTATCGAATGAGCCAACTCGCGGCAGAAACACTGCTGTCGGATGCCAAAGGTGATTTTTGTACATAACCTCTTGTTACAACGTTTGTTTAGATTCATAGTTTATTTATAGATTTGCGAGAATGACAAACTAGCGTTACTATCCAAGGAATATATGAAACTAAAGCTGTTCCGAATATATAATTATAGCTAAATGTTTTAACCAGATTATTTTGGTACGAAACGTGTACAAGCGATCACAGAATTGATTGAAATATTTTCTTATTATATATTTAGTGGTTTTAACGACAAATTATAGAGATGTACGAGCTATAATGTATTTTTGTTAAGTCACCGTGATGGGTAGACGCGGGCGGCGCGGACCTCGGGCCGCTTACTCGCTTGTGCTGCCGCGGAGCTTAGCCTTACTTCTGAGACCTCCTAACTTCGTAGTTTCAATGTTATCCTAAGAATTACATTAAGAGTTTATATTTGTATTGATTTCGTGTAATCAAATTATAAAAAATAGAATGTTCGAGTAAAGGTATTTTATATTCGTTAAACGTGTGTGTTCTCTGTGTTGCCATATAAAATGCTGTACTCACTCTATATTTAGTTATAAATAACAGTCATTGTAACTTATGCTATTACGTGGTGCTTTTTAACGTTTCCGGCGTCAATAAATGAAATGTGAACTACGCCGATTGTTTTATATGGCAATAGGGTGGTAGGGTGGTAGGGTCGGTGGGGCCGGTCGGGCCCCCGCCTGGAGATCGTCTGTGCAATTCTTTGGTAACTCGTTAAGTTTGTACGATTCTATGTGGTGTTATCGCGGACAACTGCGCTTCTACTTGACCGAACGTTCCCATTAGACGCTATTCATTCGAAAAATGGGACTAAATTAATGTAAGGACTGTAAATAAATAATTACCAAAACTTGTGGCAAATTATTACTTGTTAATCTTTAATAATCGTAGTTCATTTCGACATTATTTTGTATGATTAGACGACTGTCTCTTTTTTAACGTTCGGAAACGAGGAGTTATAAAACTATAACTATACATATTGTATATAAAGGATGCTGTTGAATTATATTATTTAGTTTGGTAGATGATTATAGTCATTATATATAAATAACACATAAAAATAAAATTATATCAAAACTATTTGGTTGTTTATCTTTTTCCCTAAACAAATGTTTAATGAAAATTATTTTCTTATACACCAAATAATGCTTATATTGTTATTATTTTGAATCGACGAGTAATTAAAAAGAAATAATACTTATAAATAGGACTTCAAAAAGTACCTGTGAAATACCTGTTGGTATCTGGATGGTAGTTTGTATAAAAATCGAAAGACCAAGAGTAAGTACGACTTTATAATTTAGATAAGAATTTTTGAAGTGAAAACTTCTTCATGCAGGTTTGGATGGGGAGTAAATTCATGTGAGTCGTCATCGACATGACCACGTGACGTGTTGACCCTAACACTCATAGATATCAAAACCAAATAAATGTAAATAGTTTTAATTTATATGTATTGTATTCAGCCCTTTTTAACGTCCCACTGCTGGGCACGGGCCTCCCTTCAGTACGAGGGGGATCAGGCCATAGTCCACCACGCTGGCCAAGTGTGGGTTGGTGGACTTCACATGTTTTTCGAAAACTTGCTAGGTTCTCTCAGACATGCAGGTTTCCTCGCAATGTTTTCCTTCACCGTAAGGCAAGTAGTAATCATACTAGAAATTATTCGCACATGAAAATGTCAGAGGTACGAGACCCGAGATTTGACTTCACTCGGTTTCCCAAGCGAGCGCGTTACCACTGGGCTACCACTGCCTACGTTCTAATTTACAAATTTTAATTCAAGATCTAACAATTAATTTGAATATCCAAAAGTAACAACCGTTTGTATAAACTATAAAGTTTAAAGTTTTGATTTCACTTCTTTCGGCAGTAGACTCATGACTGCTTTTTTTTCTACAGCATCATCTAGTTCCATGGTAAGTTACAAGGCTTGTGTTATGGTTACGAGATAATTGATATACAATGTATAACTTTAATATGGACCATGACTGGAGTACAAACAGTTGTGCTCATCACACAAGGGTCACTACAAACTGAGCAAAACGTATCGTCAATTATTCATATATAATATGCGAATTAACATACATATTATATATATTTCTGGCATCATATAATATAGATGTGCAGTCTCTGTATGATGTAATAAGCAAGTTTATTGTTGATGGTGCCTACCTAGTTTATCAGAAACCTTCCCGGGCCTGCATAAAACAATTCTTAATTCTGAGTATTTATTCTGAGTATTAAAAATGTATTCATTTATATTTAATATCTTTTACATATTAACATTCTACCATCGAGCCTTACCATGGGCTCTAATAGCATGAATACTATAATCTTACTTTGACTTTTCGTACCATGACGTCTTTAAAGCAAGGTTATTATAAGCTTGTAACATTCTTACTTTCTTAGGGGTTTTGTGACGAATGATACGGAATTTTGACAAATAATATTCTTACTCTTATGTCATAATTAGCAATTTTTTAAAAATTTGTTGATACGCGACGCGACAGATGTATTATTATTTTCAAAATCTATACATATAATAAAATTGTAACTAAGCCGAATCTATACATTAAATATTTTTTGAAACATCTTATTGAAATAAACATTATTATCGATACAGAGGCCGAATCTATAGTTTTTAGAATTTTTGTCTGTCTATGCCCGCATCACAGAAAAACCACTTGAGGGATTTTGATGAAATTTGATATGGTGATAGCTGGTTATCCGGATCAACATATAGGATACTTTTTACCGCGGGAAAATATCTCATTTCTGAGAAAAAATACAAAAACTGCACTGTAAGAGTATACTAATATGTAAAACCTAAGAATTTGGTTTTTGGTCATCTGGCCGCGGGCGGAGCCGCAGGCAATGCTAGTTTATAATATAAAAGGTAATTGATTATGCCAGATAAATTAAGCTAAACCTATTGTTTTCGAAAATCTGTTGATTGATACACTTGTCATGTAATTTTAGTAAGTAATGTAATATAATATTTTTCTCTAATTTTATCCTAGGTAAGTACTCATCATATTTACGGACTATATGTGTGACAAGGATAACGCTACACAATTTATAGAGTGCTATTTCTTTTCTTTTAAACGCACAAGGAGGTTGCCCACTTTAGTGGGCGGTGGGAGGTGACTCTCTTCGGCGGGAGGTGTACCATGCGGGTTGCTCCTGGTACTTCTCTGATAGCAGAGTGGACCTTGGAGCAACCCCATGGTTGTGGTGGTCTGCTTCGGCAGACTTGCCGTCGGGGCGTCGTAGTTGAATGCGTAAGCGACCCTGCGACGCCCCATTAAGACGGGGGAAAGTTTTGTTGGGTTTCAGTGGGTAGTACTGGCTGTATTACGCCGGTGAGTCCCACACGTCGTGCGTAAATGCATTTCCCAACGTAAAAAAAAAACAAAGTCTTGATAAAGACATATTGGAAGGGAGGTCTAAGTTGGTCATAAAGGCCAATAAAAGAACAATAATTGAGCAACTTTTTTAATAAAACTTTTTAACTATGATATAATAAATACAATAGAATACAATACGAGCATTTATTATGTCTCGGGCGGTCGGCGCGGCGGGTTTCGGACGGGCACTAGGGCGGGCGGGAGTGTCTTTTTATGCCCCAATTGTACTTTCAATGGTTCTTTTTCGTTGATTTTAAAGCTCGTAGATGTGAAGGACACCAAATGAGTTCAAGCGAGGTATGGCACGAAGAGGGAAAGATGGGAGGTGAGGATGTGAGGGAGGACAAGTAGAGCCGCGGCCGGCGCCCGGAAGGCACAGTTCTCGTCACCAGACCACACTACCAAGCGGCAGCGATCACAACAACGCCCCACTCACTATATAGATTAAATAAATCAATACTTCATTACAATATTAAACGAAAAGTAAGATTGTACACTTTTATATCTGAAACGGTTATTTGAATGTAACAAATGTCAACTGTACAGCCGGCGTACAATACTTCTCTATTGGCCCACTTTAGAATGAATATACATCAAGCTTACAATAATATAAAAATTCTAATTTCCTACATCACACTTAGCTACCGTAGACGACTCCGGATTCTCCACAGGTATAAAGCGCGAGTCAATTTATAATTATTTAGTTTAATATTTGGTGGCTGGATGACAAGTATTTTATGTATTCAATGGTCGTACAAATAGGTAAATTGCGATTTCAACGTTGCCGTCTCAAACACCAGAGTCGTGTCCATAACACGATGTGTGTACAAAGCTCGTTTCGATACAAAGTTGATTTTTTTTGTTTACCATAAGTATTAAATACGGAATGAAAATGTCTAAGTACCAAAACTAAGCGCTACCAAAATGGAGGACGGCGCTTGGAGAGGCGAGATCGAGGTCTACAATATCACAATCGCAGCGTCCCAGAGTGCGGGCGCCAATGGGCTCACTCGCGTTTAATTCGCTAACAAAATGACTATATTCAAAATCTATTTGTAAAAATTTCCGTCTGGCAACATTCGCGGACTCCAGCGGATCTGAGCGAGTATTGCCCGGCGAAGTACACTTATTTAAAAACATTTTGATCTCAAATCTGTTAATTGTTAATGATAAAATATCACATTTCATTTTACATAAATATAAATTATGAATAACTATTTCTTCTAACACACTTAAAATAAGGTCAGCTAAAGATATCGATTAAAAAGAAAATCGATTAAACCGCAATAAGTATTAAATTTAAGTTCAAAATGTCTCTAAACGCCAAAGTTTGACGTACAGTTTGGTGCCACAGTTGAGGTGACAATGACAGTACGTTGACAGTGGGGTATGTACAGGCGAGGCGGGATGCGCCAAGTCAACGATGATCCTACGCTACACACTAGAGTATATAAAACGTGACAACAAGATCTGAAGGCAACTAATTGCACTATATATAATTGTTTACGTTTTACAGCGTTTACTGCTAACTACTAATACTTACTTCGCGACAGAACTAGGATATTAGATGGTAATGGAAAAGTTGCATCAACCCCAGTTCAGCCCAAACGATCTTTGAGTTGGTCGTTTTGGGCTTTTATAACGTTTATTGCTAAATACAATGTAATATGAACAACACATCGCATTCTTACTAAGTACAGTAAGCAGAAATGATGTGGCAACACTACACCAAGTGTTGACCATTCGGCACGAATTGCTAGGGTAGATGACCTCGACCGAACAAACAGACACATAAATTTACAACTGATATTCTATATTGAGAAACATACTTCTTATACATAAGGACTATTAACTGTAGTCATTATGACCGGGAATCGAGTTACTTTACCTCATTATAAAAAGGTGTAATGTTTACTATAGGTACGTAACAGTATATTATGTGTCTGTTGGTCGCTCTCAGCCCTAACAAGTACACGAAGAATACAAGGTACAACGCATATAATCTTACATTTAGCACCTTTTGAGGAGCGCTAACTCCACCACGGCCGCTTCTCACAGTTCGTGACAGGGGAAATGAACACTAATCTAAGGGAGGAAATATTTCAGCTGATTTAATAAAAAATACTGTAATGTACTGCAATCGTAACAAATGTTTATAATGAATATGACATGGTTTTAAAAGTGAAGTGAGAAGCAGCCGCAGAGACAGAAGCCGCGCCCTCCGTCCACACATCACAATCGGTTACACAATCACATGTAGATAGGTACTTACAGTTAGCTCGCTACGAGTGGGAATCGAACAGACGGACAAACGATATGGATACACAATATGTATTAGATATTTGAAAACTTGTCCACTAAGTATTATATTTGAAATAAAATATTTTTTTTACATTTTTGTGTTTATTATAATTATTATAATATTACTTCACATTTTTGTATTTAAACTGATAACTCCTTAAAGGAAAATGTACACGAGATATACATATTCATTAAAACGCTATATCGATATTAAGTCGATGAATAAAAAATCGATACTCTTAAGCAAATATAGATAGATACATCAACTTAAAAAAAAGTTGAAATATTTTATTTTCATGAACGTTTTAATGTAATATATAGCTTGACTCGGTTAGACAACGATAATTGCAACTGCCTTATTCTTAAATGTGCAAATATAATAAAAGCAAAATTATTTTACATGATCATTTAAGCAAATTCTGTACATAAAACGCAAAGTTTTGATATTTTACAAATAGCAATTTATCTTCATTAAAATAACTAAAATACAAGAATATTTCATAAGACATTACAAGAACAGACTACTTACTACACGGACGTGTCGTCTCTCATCCAAACACACTGCCACATCTAAACACAACTCATCAAAAGCTCATGAACACTTACGTACATTTATTTGACATTTCGAATACAATAACGCGCACGCGTAAAATTTCAAATTTAAAACATTGATAAAAATAATCAAATCTATAAAAAACTTTAGGCGAAATAATACATTTTAACGAACAAACAACGTCGCGTCTAAACGTAACGAGTAAATATCGAGTGATAACGAATCATTCGTTGTAAACCATTACAGCTCGTGCTTTACCGTTAGCCGACATCCGAGACGAGAGCCCCCACGTAACAAAACATAATATGAAGCTTTATATACATTCGTAGGAACGATGCCAGCATATATTTTAACAGCATATTTCACGAGTAGCGGCTGATATTCGGAACGATAGGTAGTTCACCGTAATGGATATGTCGATTGATATAATATTCGATATGGTTCACTTCAAACGACTCCTGCTCAGCGCGAGCGCGGCGCGACGTAACTATAGTAATACGTGAGGTACGCGCGAGGGACCACGGGAGAGGCGGGCTGGTCATTGTTTATTTAAACTTTCATCGCACTATATTGTAAAGCGGGATATTTACCATGTATGTATATGTATCACTTACAGTCTGGTAGTACTAGAGAAAACCCGTGACCATGACGCTTATAACAGTTCCGAAATATCGACAACTCTCAAATGTAAGTTATAAACATGGTAGATATCCCGTTTTGCAACGGATTTTACGAGATATAGAGACGTATCTATATAGTGACAAGCCATCGGAGGAAGCGCATTTAAAATTTCGTTCTGATTAGAAGTATTACATCGATTATTATTGAATAAATATTTTAGAGTAAATTTAATTTTAATTTTAGTCTCACCACTGGTCGCAACCCCAAATATTCGTGTGACATAAATACTCTATAATATAATGCATTTCAATTGAACACACGTACGAGACCGAAGCGATCTTAGTGATGTAACATCGAATAAAATTTAATATCTAAAATTACACATTAACTCGATACCACAGGGATAGCGATAATTGCGCCAAGTTGATAATTTAATTGTTTCGGTATTGACACTATATTGCGAACACATAATTATATTTATATGACCCACCACTTACTGGGCAAGGCTGGTTTTATTTATACCCCTAACATATAAACATTTAGGTTTAAAAATATTGATCTTGATCCTGTGTTAATGATTTTAACGATATATATTTTAAAAGCAAACTAGAATAGTGTTATAGCAAATTTGTTTCTTAGAATCCATTAAGTAATATATAGACGTACATAATATAGAAAGCACACAGGCTTCGCAAGCAGACCAAAGTACACGCGATGTCATCACAGTACGTCGTAATTGAATGACGATTCCGATACAATACTTAAGCTAAGTTTTTAATTATAATAAAAGCTAGTAAAAAGGTAATTCCTCTTCAATAGCTCTCTCTATTCAGAGACACATTCCAAATCTTATTTTTTTTGTTCTAATAAATTTAAATGTCCTCTTTTATATAAATAACTCCAATAAAGTAACACACGAAATGATCTTTAATTTGGTAACGTTTTATAATTAATATGTGAATATGAATTAAAAAGTAGGCAATAAACGATATAGCTACTTATTACCGTGTGGATTAAAGATACAGAGAAATAGTTAAAAAAATATGATAGAAAACTCTAAAACGCGGCACTATCGCAAATATTCATTTGGCTTCAACACTTTATTCTTAACATTTTATTCTTAGACCACATTATAAATAATTAAAATTTGTTATCCGCATTTATAGGCAACGACAGCTTTAATAGCGTTATTTTTAACAACAGCCTGCCCTTTTTTTATAAAAAAAAAATGAATTGTATAGAAGGTTATATATCAAATGTAATAAAGCTAATGTGCTTCCAACAAAAATATCTATAAGATTGTATAAAATCGAACAAACAGACAAAGATTCTAAGAACTAAATTTGGTTCAACAAAAACTTTAACATAAAGGAATTAAAAAAAACCATGTACACGAAGACGCTTAACTAAAGTTTAGATAATATTGATTAAATGTTCTCCGCATCACACCCACGGTGCTACCACTGATGGCATAATACTATCTATACTAATACCATGGGATCTCATCACAGACAAAGAAAACTTACTTCAAATAAATATTAATTAATGACATCACATGTATCGATTTGTAATTAAAGTTATCTAATATATTTAAACGAGCAATTCTTGTATATATATCAATATATAATCTGAATCTCGGAAACGGCTCCAAGGATTTTCAAGTTCGTTTCGTATCCCGGTCAGATACAAAGTATTTATTCAAATTTTTAGTTGGTTTTTTTTAGTGTATTTCGTCCAAAAACGCCGAGCGAAGCTCGGTAGCCCAGGTACTGGTAAATTAACAAAAGATAAAAAATATGTACATCCTAAAAAGGTAGGTAAAATTCATCCTGCATTCGAAAAAAAATCTGTAATTTGAACAGTTTTTAACCGTGATAAACATCTATTGATATTTGAAATATTTTTTCTTTGTACGCGATGAGACCCCGTGCTATTACAAAATGACCACAGTGAGTCCAATGAATGAGTTGCTAATGGCGGCTGCGGCCCAGCAATAGCGATTCATATCCAAGATGGGAAAAGAAAAAAAAATTGTGAGTTGACACCACCAATCCATTAATATACTATTTACGAGTTTTCAAAACGCGATTCCCTATACATCTTATATGGCAATAGCAAGCTGTGACGTCACTTACGTCACTACATCCTTTACCAATCGACTTTCCACAGCTAAATTAAAGTGTTTTTAGCGGAGTTGTATCTTGGAATGTTACTGGTGTCAACTGCGAAATTAAAATTCTGAATCACATGACGTTAATATCGGGTGATCGATATAGGACTTAAACAGTACTATACGGTAGTTACACGGCGTCTGTATAAAATGTTTGTATGATGAGTGTATATGTACTGCTGACAGCCGCCGCCGCAAGTCGGCCCACTAGTGAATATGAAACGATATATCGAAATACAACGTATATTACACTTTGTATACAAGTTCCTCATGCATCGCCTTACAGCGGCACGGATGTCGCTATGCAATCATGAAACACCCTGATTAGCTATTATGGTAATTTACAAATATCTGGACATATACAGCTTATTATATAATTAAAAAATTGTATTACATAGAAAAGTATGATTAAGTTTATTTTGAAGCGTTCACTATTGCATATCACCATCCCCTCTGACCTGAAAGGTCGCCGTCGCGAGGCGTCTGATTGGTGGTCGAGGATAGGAATACGAACGGATATAAAAACTAATAATAGGGCGTTATATCCGGGAAGGGGTAGAAGTGAATGGGATAGGATCACCTCTGCTCGTCGCCGGCGCTGGAGGCCGAAGGATCCGAGAAGTCCAAGGGTTCCGAGGCATGCGTGGGGTCTGAGGAGTGTGAAGGTTCCGAGAGGTGTGAGGTGTCCAAGGAGTCCAAGGGGTGCGAGGGGTCCGAGGGGTGCGAGGGGTCCGAGGGGTGCGAGGGGTCCGAGGCGTGCGCGGGGTGCGAGGGGTCCTGGTCGGGGCTCATGTTGTGGAAGGCGGTGAACATCTTCTGCGCCAGGATGAGGGTGAGCGCGTCCTTGTCCTCGTCCTCGAAGCCGCTCACGTGCATGTTCTGCAAGCCTTGCTTCAGCTCGCTCTGCTGTTGCAACTCTGCAATATGGATGTTACTAACGTCAGTAAATTTAACGTGAGTTTAATGATTATCCATGTTTTGTAATACTAGGTAAAATACAAACTAAATATATAAACATAGAAAAGTATGTAATAAAAACTATGTATATAACAAATACAAAACAATTTCAAAATTTCATTAGACACATTATATCTAACAATGAATTATTCGTTTGTATTAATTCATGATTTATAAATACAATCATTCACGATGCTATCTCAGTGATGCACCTTCCTTTTGAGGTTAGATCTAGCTCTTTCTAAGATTGGATTTCTCCAGATTTTACTATTTAGCCCTAAGAGGGCAATCTACCCCTTTTCAAACATCACACAAAAACCTCTCTTGCCATACTTATTTAGTTGATAAAGGATATTGATCGCCTAGTGCCATAAAATCTGTCAGTGATCGTTGGCATTTTTTTGTTTTCACTGTGGTAATTCTAGCTTTAGCGGTGAATACCCTAAACGTATACACTCTGCCATGTCAGTATAAACTAAGCAATTTAAAATGCAATGACGATTGGTTCATAACAGTTTAAATTAGGTGATATTTTTTGTAGTATTACATATGATATGGTCAAATTTTAATCAAAAGTTTTTCTCTTTCAGCCTCTTAGCCCTTTCCGGTCCCACTTTTTAAGACAGAATTCGTAATATGTAGCCCCTTTCGAAAGCAGCAGCACTGACCGGCGCCGCGCCAGGGGTCGCGCGCGGGGAACACGTCGAACTGCGCCCAGCCCTCCTCGCCGCCGCCCGCCGCGCCGCCGCCCGCGCTCTCCCACGCTGAGGACACGACCATATTCTAATTTCATTTTATTTACCACACAAAGCGATCATTTCCGGGATAAAAGATATCTTATGACCTTCCCGGGCTTACCAAATTTCATCTAAATCGGTTCAGTAGATCCAGATATTACCCCCTACAACTTCACAAACTCACAAACTTTACCTCTTTATAATATTAGTATAGATACATAAGCCTTACTTACGTACGTACTTTTTATCCCGGAAAATATACGGTTCCCGATTAAGATAGAGTTGTATTTGTACTTTATATATATTGAGTCCGATGTGGGCGGTGATTTTAGTTGCATGCTTTAGTACATACTTTAGAACTGTTGCAATCTTTATATCGACTCGATTACGCAGTTTAATACTAAATTGTATATATTAAATTAGGGAAATTTCTACGTATTAATTTTTAATAAAATATGTTTTCAGTTTCTGGAAGATTGCGATCTTTTGAATTGGCTAATGGATGCTTTTGAAGAAAATGAAGACAAAAAGTAATTTTTTTTGTATATATTGCATTTTTTTGATAAACACATTTTTAACATGTGTTTATTTGCTGTAGTTGTAAAATAAACTCTAATTATTTTAAAAATTAAAATAAAGGCAACCAAATCTAAATCAATTCCCAATACAAATATGTGTTTATTTATAAACTTCTAAAAATAGTTTAAATGAATTATATAAATCACAGCCAGAGGATGTAAAATCAATTTTTTAAGTTTTTATATATTATAAAATACTTTATAACTAAATCTTACTTCTAATACTTCTACAATCTAATTATCCTAAAGTAGTAAGTAAAATAAATAAATAATTAATATTCTTGAATTGTTAAGTATATCTCGACTTGTTTGGTAGATTTTGTTTATTTGTTTAATTTTTTTAGATCATAGAATTTTGTAATATTGTATAATTATTGTAATTACCGCTGGTGAATCTCAATAATAAAAAAGATTATTACATGATCGAAGTATGATCAATGAATGACCTAACAAAAGTTATACATGTCATTCATGACATGTGGTGTCGGTCGTCGGATGTCGCAACACTGGGATATTAGTATAGACTAGCGACTCACCCTCGCTTCGCTCTGGTTCTTCCCTAGGGTATGTATACAACTTCCCTATTTGAATCGGATATTATTAAATTTTTCAATGGTTTAAATTTTTTTCGTGGGACCCTATTTTTTTCCAAAACTAAAAGAAGCCTTAGTTACTCCTTCTTACACCAGCTACCTGCCAGTAAAAGTCCCGTCAAAATCGGTCCAGCCATTTCAGAGATTAGCCCTAACAAACAGTCAAAAATTGTAAAAAATGTTGTTTTGTATATGTACCGTGTATTCATCCATATGCATTTAGTAAAAAGCTGTTATTTTGACATTACAAACAGACACTTCAATTTTATTTATCTTTATAGATTAAGCTAATACATTCTTATAGTGAACGTCACCAGTCTCTCGACAGTGCGGTAAGATAAGCCTCGGACCAAAGAAGAACTGCCGAAAGTAACTCGGCGGGATTAAAGTTATTTATTATTTCTTTTTCTCGTAAGTTAGTATAAATCAGTACTATAAATCACAATAATGTTACAACACCAAAGTAGACCGGAAGGAGGCCATCACAACATTCCCAAAGCATGCCATCTTCTATACTAATATTATAAAGAGGTAAAGTTTGCAAGTTTGTGAGGTTGTGAGTTGGTGACGTTGTAGGGGGAATCTGTGGATCTACTGAACCGGCTTAGATGAAAGGTAAGAAAATAGTTTGAGACACTGGGAAGGACATAGGATACTTTTTATCCCGGAAATCATCATTTAAGGGGTTGAAAATGGGGATGAAAGTTTGTATGGGGAATCAACCTAGGGACCGTTGTGTGAAATGTTGAGTATCTATTTCTATTGCCGCTATAACAATAAAAATTAAAAATAAATAGAAAAGTGAAGAAGTAACAAACAAACACACATATATTATTGGCAGTAATAATAGTAGTCAGATATATTAGATTCACTGGCGACTCGCCCTCGTACCGCTCGGATTTGTTTCTAGATGATTCTTTAAAGTGACATCTAATTGAACCGATTGAAATAAAACAAATACTAAAAGTTAAGTGAAGCTTACCACAATATATTAGTGAAAACCGCATCCAAATCAGACAAACCGACAAAAATTCTATAAATCATTGTTTTGGGTTCTATTGCGTAAATAAAGACCCCCGATGATAGTTTTTCTTAAATATCTTCCATGTACAGACAGCGATCAGTTACACTTCTATTATATGTATAGATATATCATCATTTTCGACTTGAAATGTACATTAATTTTAAAATCAATTTTTGAATATTTATATCTTCATTAGGGCTTAGAATGCGAGCCGACCGGAGAGCAATCAGGCGCGGAGGCGACTTTCTTAACAGAAAGACTTAATAATTAAACTTGACTCGACTCGAGCCTCGAACCCAGGACCTCCGGATCTGCGGCCGTACATTCTAGCAACTAGCCCACTGACGCAGTTTGAACCGCATATGGTTGTAGATAATATAATAATAAGTATAAGTAATACATACGTGAGGAGTTGGCGAGCGCGTCGTGCGCCGCCTCCGCGTCGTCGGGCGCGTCGTCCCACATGCTGCGCACACACAAACTAATGTTAATTTTTACTAGAAAAGTTATATATTTACAAATAATAAACTAGTTTTAGTCCACGGCTTCGCTTATGCTATATAATAGCATATATAGCATAGTATGTAAGAACTTAACGTATCCAGGATTTGGGGTATCTAAATCTAGGATTTCGCCCGAATCAATTGAGCTGCTCACAAAAAGTGTGTAAGTGTATTATAAAATGTGACCATACCGACCCACAGGAGGCTCTCTTTGGACACTAACAATAAATGACCCGCTTTATTCATACGCCAAGTACTCCAGATATTTTCAATAAACAACAAGAACTTGTTACAAAGAGAAAACGTCATAATTTACGACTTATACGTATGAAAGAATACGTTAAATAACTAAATTTAATTGCCGAATAGCATATGACGTCTCTGACACAGTTTTTTTCCAGGGCACAGCCCAGCAAGCGGGGACACAACATGGAGGAGTTCACTGATATGAATTGATAGACTAAACAATAAACTTTAAATATTCACCTTAAATTTTCACTCTTTTCTTTAAATATTCACTCTTTGTTTTTCAGTTAGATATTATAATTTAAAGTATAATCTGTATACTTTTGTTATTTTATAGCTAATAAAGTAATAAAAAAAACAGTTTTGTTTGTATGAGTTCGAGATAGGGATATATAAAAGTAAGCACACACAAGCAGAACGCACACTCGCGAAAAGTAGGTAATCTGTGTCTGTAATAAATACGTCAAGTTATTTCCTTTGTTTAATTGCAACCTTAGTTTACCTAAAAGTCGATTTCTGTTGTCAAACTTTGTGAATAAAATAGGTATAAACTCTTCTTATTTTATTTACAATATATTATATTAGTGTTAATAATTATTAAAAAAAAATTGTACTCACTCGTCGTTAAAGCGTTCATTAGCTAACTCTAGGAAATTGTTCTTAGCGCTGTCCATCTGCGAATAGGAAGATAATTAAAGAAATATTACTATAAATAATTTAATTACATAAATAACATTTAAAAGGATTTTTTCAATACAATTTACCAAAAATTAAGAGGAATCTTTATAACTGGCAACCCTGACTGTAGAAGTTGTGCCAAACAGGAAGGCGAGAAAGTCAAAAACAAGAAATCAGGCAAGTACGAGTCCGATACACCATACCGTAGCAAAAAATATTAAATGTATTAATAGAAAAAGAAATATTTGTACGTCGGCATTCGTTTTAACGAATATAATAACCGAAAATGATGACAAATAAATAAATATGTTGGGACATAACACACAGCACCATGTAGTTTCATGGTAAACTACGAGGCCTGTGGCTGTGTTATGGATACCAGATAGTTGATATACTAAACATGTATACCTTTATAAATACATAAATATTATAAATATAGACACCCATGACTGAAGCACAAGCATTCGTGTTCATCACACTAATGAATGACCCCCAGCGGGACTCGAACCCGTGACCGCTCGCACAGCAAGTGGGGTCACTACAAACTGAGCCAAACGTATTTATTTAATTATTGTAAGTATTTATTGTAATAAATGTATTTAGTCGAGTGCCACTCCCATCGATTATTCGTAACTTTACTACAGAAATATCTAGTGGTTTATATAAGATACCTATTTATGAGATTTGAGTATTGTACTTCTAATAGACAATAATAAAAGCGACTGACATACGGACGGACAAGTACGAGGAAATTATAAGGATTCCGTTTTCACCTTTGAGCTACGGATAACCAAGAAGAAAGAGAAGGAACGAGGGCAAGCGAAGAGAGGGAAAGAGAGAGCACTCACGCCGCGCGCGTCGCCCGCCGCCGCCGCGTCCGCGTCCGCGTCCAGCGCGCCGCCCGCCGCGTACTGCGACCGTTCAAATACACGATTTACAAAAGAAACATAAAACATATATTCATTAATATATTAATTTTTTCATAAATCCTTCAGAGGTAAAAAAAGTAATTAATTTAGTGCGGTGTAGGCACAATCTGCTGGTATAAACACGGAACAGAAAAAACAAGGGAAGTGCGATGCGGCGATTTTCGTATCGGAACCTGTGTCGCCAACCTCACACAAATACATCATTAATCATATTACAAATAACACACTACAAATGAACAAGGGATTTGATCGCTATATTTTATTTTAATCCAAAACTAGCATAATTATCAATATCCCATAATTAAAAAATAACCTTTTTCCACTATAAATAAGATTTATTTTACTATACGTATTTAATTATAACGTTTTATATTTTAACATTTAAATTCCGCTTCTTGTCCAAAGATGGCAGTACAAAGTCAAGTCAGCGAGTGTTAACACAAACATCGCAGATTGATATATGCCTCAGATCGCTACTCAAACAGTGCAGTAGCACATTGAAGTTTCTTTAAATTGTGGCTCCATATTCATTTTATCGATATAGTGTTGTATATTGTACAATCACTGATTATTAAACACATTATATCGATAAAACCAGCATATCGACTTTGCCACACCACCAAATGACTAGCTATAAATACTTTGAATCCAAATATACTTTATCGTAAAGTCGTAAAGTGGACTTTTAATTACTGTTCTAACTAATCATTAATATTTTGAAGTTAAGTTAGTCTAATATGACTGTGACACGCGCGCCTACTTAGCACTTTCCTTGTTTTTTATCTTCCATGAGTATATTCATATACATCGTAACATAACATATAAACAAAAATTTACTATTTAAATAACAAAGTAGCTTTAAATATTTTTTACCATGCTTGTGTTCATGAATTAAATGTATTATTATATTATTATTATCCTTAATCTGTAGTCTTCTACATGAAAGATTAAAAAATGGACAGTGACTCACATCATAGTTGTCCTCCAACGTGTCTGCCATGTAGTCCGTCTGCAATAGATTTTATTCATTAATTAACATTAAAATAAAAAAAATGATCTAAACCAATATTATAAAGAGGAAAGATATGTTTTTTGTTTGTGTTTGTACCGAATAAGTTCGGAAACTACTAAACCAATTTAGATGAATTTGGTAAGAAGATAGTTTGAGACCCTGGGAAGGACAAGGGATACTTTTTATCCCGGAAATCATCCCTTAAGTCATCCGTTTACTTATTGTTGGTAATAAAATTGAAAAATGAAAGTGTTATATTTTGTTTATATTACCTCATAGGAAAACTTCGATGGATCACAGCCACCCTGAAATTTATATAAATAAAATATTATTAAAAGTCATACGATGCTATTTATTGTAGACTTAATTGATAGCGGCGGCGGGGAGATCGCCGGAATGTCTTTAGGCAACTAGAAGAAGGCGTAGCCTCGAAAGGGGTCCTCAAAGTGGTCAAGTAAGCGGTGGCGTTATAGAAAACAGCTTTTTGTCTAATTTAAGTAGAGATCTTCATAAGATCAACGGTGAATAATAGTTTTATACCGCTCTTGCCAACTAGAATAATAGTACTTTGTTTACTGGTTTTTGGGTCTTCTATGCATAAATTGTAAAATATTAACTACTGAGGCACGGAGCTCACATGTGTCGATATTATTCCTGATCATACATTCATGTTACCCTAGTACTTTGTGATTTCAAACAATCTATACAAATAAAAATAAATAGCTAAATGCGTTGCTAACTTAAAGATTGAGAAAAAGTGATGTGTACGTACGAGCGGCGTGTCGAGGCGCAGCAGCAGCGGGCGCAGGCGCGCGTCGCGGAAGGCGGGCCAGCGCGCGGCGCCCGGCGCGCCCGCCGCCAGCGCCGCGCCCAGCGCCGGCGCCGCGTCCAGCGCGCGCAGCAGCGCCACCACGTGCCCCATGTACCCGGCGCGCACGCCGCCGCCGCCGCCGCCGCTGGACACACACACACACTCGATATAACGCGGCTAGATCAACAAACGCACAGGCAGGTGGCCCACTTCGGTGGGCGGTGTGCCGTGCGGGTCGCTCCTGGTACTTATCTGGCGGCAGAGAGGACCGTTGGAGCGACCCCTTGGTTGTGTGGTCGTTTTGTGCAGGCCTGCCGTCGGGACCGAGTGGTTGAGTGCGTAAGCGATCCTGCGACGCCCCGTTAAGACGAGGGAGATTGGTCATCATTGCTCAGTGGCCTAACTAGCCTATTTGTGGAAGTGCCTTCCTTTGCCACTTACACTTTTCATACTTCTCACTTTTCAATCCGTCTCATTTTTCAATCCGCTCTCATTGAAGAACAAGTAGAGTAAAATTTAGTAAAAAAGTTGACCTTAGAGGACCATTCATCGTTATATAGAACAAAGATACGATCACATTCCTCTTTATTCTCGTAAAAAATAATATGTGGAAAATTAGGACCTTACGTTTTTTCTTAAATTTTTACGAGGGTCGCCTCCGAAAAAATGTTTTGAAACAAAAGAACCGTTTGTGGCCCGCTGGGACCCCCTTGAATCAGCCCCTTGCGACCGCATTGGTTACCCGTGACAATGTGATTTTATATGATATATATATATATATATATATGATATATATATATATATATATATATATATATATATAACATATAAAATTCTCAAAAATCACAATTCTCAGTTTCTCAAAAGTGTCAATAGGATAACTTATGAGACGTCAAAATTCTTAAGACTTATGGTTGCTATAAAATCTTAGAAATGCCGAGGACCAATCATGAAAATAAATAAGCAAACCGAAAACATTAGTTTTATTTATACATCTGTTACTAACGCAACCCTAAAGTACATGAAGTGACCGACCTCGCGCACATGTATAACACGAGTAACTTTTGTTAGGCCATTCATTGATCATACCTCGATCATGTAATAATCTTTTTTATTATTGAGATTCACCAGCGGTAATTACAATAATTATACAATATTACAAAATTCTATGATCTAAAAAATTAAACAAATAAACGAAATCTACCAAACAAGTCGAGATATACTTAACAATTCAAGAATATTATTTATTTATTTATTTTCCTTACTACTTTAGGATAATTAGATTGTAGAAGTATTAGAAGTAAGATTTAGTTATAAAGTATTCTATAATATATAAAAACTTAAAACATTGTTTTTACATCCTCTGGCTATGACTTCTATAATTCATCAATCGAACTATTTTTAGAAATTTATAAAGAAACACATATTTGTATCGGGAATTGATTTTGATTTGGTTGCTTTTATTTTAATTTTTGAAATAATTAGAGTTTATTTTACAACTGTAGCAAATAAACACATATTAAAAATGTGTTTATCAAAAAATGCAATATATACAAAAAACTTACTTTTTGTCTTCATTTTCTTCAAAAGCATCCATTAGCCGATTCAAAAGATCGCAATCTTCCAGGAACTGAAAACATATTTTAATAAAAATTAATACGTAGAAATTTCCCTAATTTAATAACTACAATTTCGCTTCTAAAAAAAAACAAATACAATTCTCTCCTAATCGGGAATCGTACATTTTTCCGGGATAAAAAGTTACATATCTATACTAATATTATAAAGGAGGAGTTTGTGGGATTGTGAGTTTGTGACGTTGTAGGGGGTAATCTCTTGATCTACTGAACCGATTCAGATGAAATTCGGTAAGAAGATTGTTTGAGACTCTGGGAAGGACATAGGATACTTTTTATCCCTTAAAATTATGCCTTAAGGGAGTGAAAATGGGGATGAAAGTTTGTATGGAGAAGCAAGCTAGGGACGAATCCGCTAGTAACACATAAGCTACTTTTCCAGACTATATCTGTGGCTTTCATCCAGATCCATTCAACCGTTCCGGCGTGATCGAGTAATAAACATGTCAGGGGTCTAATAACAAAGGCGGCAAAGTCCAGTTTAAGTCATTTACAAAAAACTAATAACATTTAAAATATATAACATATTTACTGTTACAATTTGTTTTTATAAATATGAATTAGATATGTACTTTTATTTTAAGCTGTATTTTAATGCTAAAACAATTCAGTTGACTAAAATGCTTATATAACGCGACGGACATAATCGAATAATCGACGTTTGACATTCTATGGGACTTCGCCGCCTTTGTTGTTAGACCTCCGATGTCTAACAACAAAGGCGGCCAAGGTGTGTACTGACGTGCGCGACGTAGCGGTCGGCGTAGCGCGCGTTGGCGGCGGCGGCGGCCAGCAGCGCGGCCACGGCGCCGTGCAGCAGGTTGTGCTGCGGGAACGCGAACACCAGCTCCAGCAGCACGCCCGCCGTGCCTGCGCACACCCACATATTCGACACGACTGAATCGGGTTATCATCCTTTGGGGTATTTTGTTCCGTCGAATTGATTAATAGACGTTGTTAATCTGTAACTCGTTTGACTACTTTATTTTACAAAAAAATATAACACAAATATAAGTTAACTATTACAAAATTAATCCTGCATTTATGAAAATAAGTTCCGAATCCTGTTAAATAATTCATAAGAAGTAAAAGCGCCATCTTTGAATATGCACTTATATGCATTACCTTGTTGTTGATTTTTCAATAATCACGAATTTCATCTACAATGGTATTATTTCGTTTTATATCATCTTTAAAACACTACAATAAAAACCTTTTTGAGACTCCTTTTTAAATTTAATTGTACCGAAACGGGAATAGCAGCCGGAACCAAAACCGAACCTGCGGTCTCCAAATTTTCCGTGTTTATTTATTTAATTAAATTAAAATGATTATAAATAATGGAGATGACTCGACGTGTGTCGCACGCGACCACCCACTTCCAACGGTTTCGAAACCGAAACTAAAACTTATCGAGACAGGATAAAATTTCTATTTTTGCGAAAATGAACTAGCGACTGACTACAGTCCACCATACTTTAGTCAGTCGCCAGTCAACACTAACAGTAATGGCTTATCTATTTACTGAATTTCAATAAGTAACAAAGGCTCTCATTCCCTCTGGCGCACACGCACGTACCGAGGCTGACGAGCGCGGTGGCCACGTCGGGCGCCTCGGCCTGCGCCAGGCGCGCCAGCAGCGCCGCCACCGCCACGCGCGCCGCGCCCACGCGCGCCCCCGCCCCCACCCCCGCCGTCGCCGCCTGCGGACACACCGCGCCCGTACAAATATCGTTTACAGGTGCAATTGAAAAGATTGTCAATCGCGGTTACGTGATTGAAAGCGATTGATGAATATTTTGATTGGTGCTCATTAACAGGAGCCATTGAAGTTGCCGATCGATCGTTTACTGAGACGTTGACCGTCGTTGCCGTCGTTCGCGCGTCTGGCAGCAGTGAAAACAATAAACAAACCTAGGAGTTTGTTTATTGTTTTCACTGCCACGAAATAAAACGATTGAATTAAACGATTAAAAACTATAATTACAAACATGGTGGATGCCCCACGTAATGTCGAGGACCATGAATTTATTTCACATTTAATACCAAGATCGCCCAAAATTATGGAAAATCAAATCAAAAGATTATTCCAACAAAGATAAAAAAGTGTAGCAATGAAAACTATAGTAAATATATTCAAAACTTATAGAACTAATTTTGATGAAAATAAATACAAAAATAAGATCAATATTCTGCGTAATACTGAGCGCAAACACATCGAACACTGCATCTATCATACTTCAATTGCAATTAACAATACCGTAGCACAGTAACAATTGCGACTGATCGTCTCGGGTCCGCTTTAAGTTCAATTCAATGTTCTTTTTCTTCAACTTCAAAAAGAAAAATATAATGAATTTTTAACCACCATATATATATATATATATATATATATGAAGAAGTTCTCCCGACCGATTCCGGCCACGGCGGCCAATCTCATTGAGACTAGCCAACTGCGCAGGAGATATTATAGTGCACAAGTGTACGCGCAGACACAAGTGCACTCTCTATTCCTATCACTCTTATATTCCGGTGGGACGACTGCTCGACACGACCAGTGAGAGTAAAGGCGCAGGACCGACGGCTTTACGTGCTCTCCGAGGCACGGGGGTGAAACACCGCCAACTTCCCAACTCCGGGCTGTTACTGAGGCTTACTTATACAGAAAGACTCAATAACTAAAGTTGGCCCGACCCGGGACTCGAACCCAGGACCTCCGGGTGTGCAGCCGTACATGCTAGCCACTACACCACGGAGGCAGATATATATATATATATATATATATATATATATATATACTACTTATGTTTTAACGTTTTGTATAGATTTCTCAACTATGAAATATTTTCAGCCGTAAAAATTACCCTATATGTTGACCCAGATAACCAGCTAGCACCATACCCAATTTCATCAAAATCTGTCCAGTAGCTTCCTCGTGATGCGGTAACAAACAGACGGTAATAAAAATTATAGATTCGGCCTGTTTCAATAAGATTTGCCAAAAAAATTTTAATGTACAGATTCGGGTGAGTCAGACTTTTATAATATGTGTAGAAGCGTGTCGCGTAGAGAGTGAGTGCGCACCCTGGCGTCGGGCGGCGGGTGCAGCAGCGCGTGGTGCAGCAGCGGCAGGTGCGGCGCCAGCGCGCGCTCCAGCGCGGCGTGGCGGCCGGGCTCGGCGCGCGCGTGCAGCAGCGCCAGCAGCACGCGCGCGGCGTGCAGCAGCGCACGCGCGCGCGCGGCCGGCGCGCACGTGAACACGCCCTGCAGCAGGCGGCGCACGGCCTCCTCCTCGCGCAGGCGCGCCGCCACCTCGCGCCCCGCGCACCACCTGCCCCGACGCGACACACACACATTTTTGCTCAATTATAATAGATACTTCATAAACGTACATAATGTCATGGCTTCAGCCAACCAAAACATAACAAATACGTTAAACATGAGGTAAAGAACAACAGATCATAACCGTTCACTGACCTTATATTATATAATAACTCAGTACTAGATTCCAGTGCGATGTCATACAACAGGTCGGCCGCATTGGCCGCCGCCACCTCGCGCATGCGCTCCTGCTGCCTGCTGCTCTCCTGGTCCTGGGCCGTCGCGCCGCCCCCCGCTCCCTGCTCCTCGCCCTTCCGAGGAGATGGAGGTCTCTCCAGCTCTTCCGTCTCCCCATTTGTGTTAGTGATATTTTCCTCATTCTTATTGACAACTGTGTAAAAATACATTACATCTCAATATACTGCCCTACAAGAGCTAAATTGTAGACATTATCAAAACACAACATCCACACATCCACAGAGTACATAGAAGTGTAAGTTTATATAGTTATCAGCACAGATCTACAGCAGTTAAACTTTGGACCGATGGACATATATGTATGTAGTAGTCTAGTTATATAATTAGTATCATAGAGCATCGACTGACGATGCAACCCCCTACTTTGTACCTTCAGACTTGACCTTACTACCTTTGTGTTCACTCACATTCACTTACTACATCAGTGAGCGTGTAACCACCAAACATGACCCAGAGTTCACTAAAATTCATTTCATAACATTCCTTTCATTTTGTAGGTAATATTTCTTTTCAAATAGAACAATTAAAAAAAAACTTTGCATGTAATTCAGTCGCTATTCCTTCTGCCAAAGCAATAAAAGAAAATGTGAGAAAAAGGTCATCAAAATGTCATGAGCAAAACTATAAAATAACCTAAAACTTGCCTTCGTCTTGTTGAGGTTGTGTCTCTTCATCGGTTGCATTGTGATTAGAATCAAACTTTTCATTGCCTTCATTTTGTACTTTTTCCTGTTTCTCAGATAGTTGTAGAGAGGTTAAGTGAGCCTCGTGAGGGTCATACGTGCCACAGATTATTTGAATGAGACTCTCAAGAAACTGGTGTTCGTCAAACCACTGCAATATAATTTAATGGATATAAAAAAATATCATAATATTAAAAAAAAGTTCCTTTAAAAATAAGTTAACCAACAAGAGCAATCTTAAAGTTACTTCTATAATAAAATATTTATTCAAAAATGATGCGAACAATTTATAATAAAGATAAGAGGGTTTATTCACTATTTAAATTAAATGCATCTCTGTTTGCTGAAGTGAAGTGAACAGTAGGAACAGTTATTTTCATCCTGTATATAACAAGCCAAAACTGGTAGTAATGCAATCATTCTGATACCTTCATAATATAATCTATACTAATATTATAAAGAGGTAAAGTTTGTGAGTTTGTGAGATTGTAATCTCTGGATCTACTGAACCGATTTAGATGAAATTTGGTAAGATGATAGTTTGAAACCCTGGAAAGACATAGAATGCTTTTTATCCCGGAAATCATCCTTTACGGGGGTGAAAATGGGGATGAAAGTTTGTATGGGGAAATAACCTAGGGACGAACCAGAGCAAAGTGAGGGTGAGTCGCTAGTTATAAATAATAGGTATTTTAGAAGAATATAAGAAATTGTTTATATCCCAAACTCAGACGTGTCACTTAGACAAGTATAATTAAATCTCTAACCTCCAAGACTACTTTTATGAAATCTCCACGAGGATCCTCGAGATCTAGGAAGCACTTCAGAGTATCACAGATGCCTGAGGTGGATATGTGCTTAAGTAGATTAGGTAAAAAGTCTCTTCGTGATCTAAAAAACTCAAGTACTTGCAAACGCACAATAGCATGCGAACACCAATCCTGAAACATATGAAATCCTTTAAATAACCATACACTATACAAGTATAAACAAGTAAAATATATATTAAATTACGCAAAAAAAAAATGTGTTACTATCTTACATTAAGTATTATTAAATAATAAAGTTATTGGAAAAAATGTTGAAGTTACATCTGCAACACACAACACAGCAAATTCCTACTTACTACATATTCTATATAGATATTTTGCTCATGTATATTTATTAATTTAATATTTTAATTTACTATTCTTTTCGAAATAACAAAAAGATGTAGTAATTAGAAGATTTTAGCAAAGAATGTGACAAATATGTGATAACTATAGCTGTCTTGTAAATATCATATTATAGTAGGCAAGCCCAAGAGGGGATTTTTGTATTTACTCAAGCGTGGCAGATAAGCATAAGGTGGGATACCTTGCACGCTGTTGAGTACCTCCACCGGCTGCAATTTAGTATATGGGAGAGGCTCCTGGAGGAGTGGGAGGTATTTTTGGATAGGAGAGGTGATAGGGAGTCCAAATATATAAAATTTATTTTGAGGAAACGAAAGAGTCCTCTAGATAAGACCGCGCATCTTGGACAGCCGATCAAAATATTAAAACAATATTTTGAGAAGGCAAAAATCGTCTATAATGTTTATGTACGATTCTTGCCTCTTCGGCTTGTGGTAATCGGCAGATTATTGAATTGCACACTTTTTAGGATGTAATTGGCTCACCATACCTCAATCTGGAGGTTTCCAGTATTTTTAAATTTCGGCTGCCCTAGACGCGCGGCTTTATGTAGAGGACTTTTATATGGTGGAGGTACTTAACAGAGTGCAAGCCTTGCGCCTTATATTAATATGCCGTGCTTGAGTAAATCCAAAAATCCCCCCTTGGGCTTTCCTACTATTAGCCACAGAATAAAGAACAAAACAAAAGTATCATATTAAGTATAATTCATAATTTAAAAAATGTGATATTCCTAATCTAAAGTACCAAAAATATCAGTTACCTAATACAAAACTTTGTTTCGAACACTAAATCAATTTAAGTATACAAAATATGAAAAATCTCATAAAACTTTTGTTGCACACAAACCTGCTTTGGTCTTCTCTCGAGTAACATTTTAATAGTTTTACTGAAATACGAAGCCAGTAGGGGATTCAATGGTGGGTCTTTAGTAACAAAGTTACATAGCCTGTTCATCTGAGTTGCATCCATTGATAAACGATCCCTTAACATAGACAGATTGCTTGTTAGTACTTCACTCGCTATGTTGGCATGTCGGTATTGAGATGTAAGTTCTACATGTTTTGGGGGCTCTTCTGTGATAAGACCAATCAGCTCCGAAAGAATATCTGGTTTTGTTAAACTGTAAATAGATTAATTAAGATATTAAAATTAAATCCAAGCTTTTGTACTATCTTGTTTTTGTAACAGTAAATAGTGAAGTAAGTATAGAATTTGAAATAATATTCTATTATGCAAACACAAAGAATAATCTTCGTAAAAAGCGTTATGACTGCTGTACTATTATAGCAAAAAGATGACTAATGGCAAGTACATTTGGTCTATTTTATAGATACTACTAAATGTATCTTTTAAGTAACTACAAACAAAACTTACAATTGTATTAAGGCCTTGTTGTCTGCATTGCATTCTTGCAGAATATCATCCGCCTCTAAAACTTGCGTCAATGTAACATTCTGGAAGTAGAAACAATCCTCACACTATAATCACTATATAATAATTACGATACACTACTTCCTTGTCAAACGCAAAAATATATGTACTATATCTTGAGGAATAACTCAAAAAACCAAGATGTAGCCACTCATAACCATCAATTTCAACATCAAAATACGCACCTCCTCCTTCAGGAGTAAATTTAGCTCCTTAACTACCAAATAATTACCACTCCAGAACATAATTAAAATTAATAAGTACAAAGTGTTTAATTATTCTAAATCCATAGAAAGTCATTAATTTTGAAAGAAACCAGATTTCCGTAGGCAGAAGTGCAACGATCCGTTTTCTATCTGAATTCTGACAATCACCAACACCGACAAGCGCGACAGATCCAAGTTGTGTTGCCATGCGGCTTGCAAATAGTAATTAGAGCTGGACAAAACGTATGTATTCGTTACTCGGTAACAGGTAGGTACACCGCCTCACTCGATGTATCGAATCGGTAATATCAAGTATCAAATATATTTCGTCACTCGCATTCGTAGGTTTAACACAGTTCCATGCAAAAGAACTCTTAAATTGTCATCAATTGTGTGTGGAACAATATTAAAAATTTAACCAATTTAAAACGTACTAAAACAACAAATATTGAGTTACTAGACATTGAGTCGTGTCCTGTCAAAGCCATTAACTTAGTAAATAGTTTTTTTGCTAACGTTGGACCAAATCTTGCTAAGGAAATTGAAACTAATAACCAATTGTTACAACACAGTGAACCAATTCTTAATCCTAATTATCAATTGTCATCCTTTGTTATTTTAAATACCGATCACGAAGAGGTTACTTCTATCCTCATGAATTTAAAATCAGATAGTGCGGCTGGTTTCGACAATATCCCTACAAAATTCTTAAAACGCTCAAAAGAGTTAATAGTCCCTATTCTCACTTATTTAGGAAATCTATGCTTTACGAAAGGTGTGTTCCCTTCGCTGATGAAGCAATCAATTATTACTCCTGTATATAAGAATGGGGATAGAACTCAAATCAATAATTACAGGCCAATTTCAGTCTTAACGGGTATCTCTAAAATAATGGAAAACTAATTAATAACAGAATAATTCAATACCTAAATAAATTTAATATTTTGTCAGCATCGCAATATGGTATTAGACAAGGAAAATGTACGCAAGATGCCATTCTAGATTTAACGTCGTGTATTGTCGATCATCTTGATAGTAAAAATAAATGTCTGTCTGTCTTTCTGGACCTAAAAAAGGCATTCGACACTGTATCTATCCCCATCCTTATAAAAAAATTAGAAAATATGTGTATTAGAGAAAATCAGCTTAACCTAATGAAGGATTATCTAAATGATCGGAATCAGCGAGTGAAAATAGGAGACAATACAAGCAATGACCTCAAAATGACCTTCGGTGTTCCACAAGGTAGTGTCTTAGGACCTACCTTGTTTTTAATATATATAAATGACCTGTGTAACTTAGAAATAGAAAATGGGCATATTTATTCATATGCAGATGACACTGCTATAGTTTTTCATGGCAAAACATGGGAAGAAGTTCATAGTACTGCAGAAATAGGCTTAAGAAAAATATCTAGTTGGCTTAAATCTAACGTTCTTACACTAAACACACATAAATCAAATTATATATGTTTCTCAATAAATAAAAAAACTCAGCCTACATCATCAAAATTACAAATACACCACTGTAAGGATCAGAGTGTGAATTGCATGTGTCCTAGCATTGATAAAATAGATTCAATCAAATACTTAGGCATAGTTATTGATCAAAGATTATGTTGGCACTCCCATCTGGAACTACTATCTAGCAGAATTAGAAAACTTATTTGGATTTTTAAAACCTTAAGATATGTTGCAACAAATAAAATTCTAAACCAAGTCTATACAGCTCTTGCTGAATCAATTTTGACATACTGCATCCCAGTATGGGCATCAAAAATTAAATTTCTAGAATTAGAACGTAGTCAACGGGCCTTACTAAAAGTTATGTTCTGTAAACCATATCGTTTCCCTACAAAAGAGCTATACTCGATTAACAACTTACTAAGTGTGAGAAAGATATACATATGACAATTAATACTACAAAGGCATAAAACAGTAACTATAGATATAAACACGAAGACAAAAAGACGAGTTAACATTAGAGTAGAAACAGGTATTGTAAAAACTAAATTTGCTAGTCATCAGTTTGCTAAGAAATCACCTTCTATATACAAAAAGGTGAATGATACGATAAAGATATATTTGCTAAATAATTATGAACTAAAAAAGTCCCTAACTGCCTGGCTTGCAAAATTAAATTATGAAGAAGCAGAAGCTTTATTCGATGAAATTACCTAAACATCCACTCCAACATTTTATTTACACAAGTACATTCATGCGCGCGCGCACACACACACACACACACACACACACACACACACACACACTCACACACACACTCACACACACACACACACACACACACACACACACACACATACACTCACACACACATACACTCACACACACATACGCTCACACACACACTCACACACACACTCACACACACACACACACACACACACACACACTCACACACACACTCACACACACACTCACACACACACACACACACACACTCACACACACACACACACACACACACACACACACACACACTCACACACACACTCACACACACACACACACACTCACACACACACACACACACACACTCACACACACACACACTCACACACACACACACACACACACACACACACACACACACACACCCACCCACACACCCAAACACACACCCACACACCCACCCACCCAAACCCACACACCCACACACCCACACACGCACACACCCACACACCCACCCACCCACACACCCACCCAACACCCACACAACCAAAACACACCCCCACACGCACACACCCACACACCCACCCACCACCCACACACCCACCCACACGCATGCACGCACACACGCACACACGCACGCACGCACACACGCACGCACGCACGCACGCACGCACGCACGCACGCACTCACGCACGCACGCACGCACGCACGCACCCACACACACAATTTTTTTCTATTATTTTTATTTCTTTTTTTTTCTATTATTTATAAGTTGTTAGTTAATATAAAAAAACACTATTGAGTTGCATAATTTTAAGAAATTTTCTACGGAAGAGCCATCACTTACTTAAAAGGATCAGACATCTATTTACTTAAAAGGATGTCCTAATAACGGACTTAATGTATTTAAAAACTCTTTTTATTAATAAATCATTTTTCATTTCATTTTCATTTTTTCAGGTAATTCTTGTTGAAATATACATCAATGTAAATTCAACCTTAAATGCAATAGTTAAAGTTGTTTTCGTTTGTCGCCGCTGCGCCGCCACGGAGCCACGCCGTAACAAGGAATGAGTGGAGTCGAATTGTCCAAGTAATTATAAATGATCATTTTTGACATTCATTTTTCCAATGTATTGACATACTCCTCAGTCACACCTAAAGAAATTTTAATTTAACAAATCAAAATATAAATATATTAATTTTTATTAAATTAATAGTAATAAATTTGACTCTCACTTCCGCAACACTCATTTTTCCAATGTATTGACTTACTAGAGGTAAGACGCCTAAAGAAGTTTTACTTTAAAAAAAAAATCATTCATATTAAAAAAAATATAATTAAGAAACAATAGCGTCTTCATAATCTGAACCATTTAATAACCGAAAATATGAAACTCCATCCTCTTTTAGCGCCGTAAATGTGAGATTATTAGATATAAAACCAGTTATTGTGCTTTCCCGTGAGAAAGAAAGATTTTTCTGGAGTCAAATGTATGCTAATAACCAGATTCCGATTGGACTATAAATGTTGACCAGAGTAATTTGTATTTCTACAATTTCCTGCAAATCATATGTTCTTTAAAAAATAAAAGAAACTACCTAGTCCAAACAAAACATTCTACTTTTTATATTTTAGAAATTCTACATAGCTATATTTATCACCTAAAACATAATAAAACTAAGTATATATTCATCTAATTAGTAAATAAAAAAAAAATGCCTAAATTTCATTACCAACACGGTGCAGGCCACAAAATTTTGCAAATAGAAAGTAATTATAAAATAATGAGAAGTTCTATTACAAATTATTGTTCTTTTGGTACGTTTAAAATATATATTAAGGAATATAATTAGATTTATAAATAAAATTCGGTGAACCCGTCTATCAATCATAGAACATGTTTGTACCCTTCCTTGGTTGTTGGAAAGGGTCTAGTGCAATGCAAATGTATTGTATGAAAGGTAATAGCAGTCGTATCAATTGGATGTAGTAAACCTGGTTTAGGACCAGAACATCCTTTTTTCTGAGCAAAAAACTAAACAATAAAAAATGTATTTTTTAACAAAAGTTATGACCCTTAGTAAGGAATAGGTAGACTATATAAATTGACAAAGGTATGATGACTTTTATATCCCATAATTGATAAATTATTGACTGCACTGATATAAACTCCACCGAAACCCCCTCCCCCCCCCCCCCCCCCCCCCCCCCCCACCCTTAACTCTTTTAAGACATGATTTCCTGGATTAAAACCATCCTACGTCCTTTCCAGTGTCTCAAATTATCTCCATACCAATTAAGCGTGAAAAGGTAATAGACAGAGTTTCTTTCACATTTATACTATTACTAGCGGCTCACCCTCTCTTCGCTCGGGTTCGCCTCTCGGAAAACAAACACAAACGTATCCCTCGTCAACCGTACATTTTTCCGGGATAAAAAGCCTATGTGTTATTTACAGACTATAGGTAATTTATCTCTGTGCCAAATTTCATCCAGATCCCTAGAGCCTTTCTGATTGTGATGTGATTGTGAATTAGTAACAAACATCCAAATATCTAAACATTCACATTTATAATATTAGTATAGATAGTATAAATTATGGATTTGCATTATGTTTTTCTCAGATCCTGTTATATTGAAAATTAATATTTCAGAGGATCTCAGGATCAGTTTTGGTTAATTAATAACTAGGTACTATTATTTTACGCAACGCTTCGCAATTTAATATTGCTTCATCAGGCGATCTATAAATAGCAATTTACAAACTGTAACAAATTAACAATATAATTTTAATATCTTATTTGGACATATACTTTTTTTTTATGGATTTGAATCATAAAATATTTTTGACCCTTTTTGAGGATACATTTGCCCATGGATTTATCCAAATATAGTTATTATTTATTACACGTACATATATAGTAGGAGAATCAATTGAGGAAAACTGTGGGAATTATCAAATGTGATTTACGTAATATTTACATTTATGTATTTTTGTACTTTGTAGACCGCGTTTCAGTGTGGCATGTTACTGACGGAGTGGCAGTCCTCTCCGTTGACGGTCGTAAGTTCATATCCACGGCAAGTGACAATGAAGTATCTACTAGTACTTGTGTTCACATGGACATCAGCAGCACGTCTCATCCACCATCACGACATCTATCTAGAGGAGTGGAAAGCTTTTAAGGTAAAAATATCGAACATACATAACTTTTAATACGAGTATACCTATTATATGAACTAGCCTACAGGTGAATGCGTAGAACGAGGAGCTCAAGGTGTATGAATCACATCCATCTTCTCGACTGATTGAGTTGAAACTTAAATTTTATTTCATATTTCCAATTTATAATATAAAAAGACAAATATAAATTCTAAAATCTGTTAAACTTAGTTTTATCATATTCCATACAATTTGTCATCTCTACCCCTTCATACTTCATTAACATTGGCTATTGAATTGTTTTTAAAAGTGAGGTTTGCCAAAGTGATTTATATCTAGACTAGTGTAGCTTTAAACAAATTATGTTTATTTAAATAGCTTGAACACAACAAGAGCTATATCAACGAAGAGAAAGAGCGTGTCGCTATGAAAGTCTTTGCGAAGAACAAGTACAATGTCGCCAAGCATAACCAGCTCTACGAACGCGGCGAAGTGTCCTTTCGTTTGGGCATCAACAAGTTTTCAGATATGACTCTTAAGCAGTTTGCGCGCATCAACGGGTACCGACGGACAAAAAGGTACCATACGCTTGGTTCATTATGTATAATATTTTAGTCTATGCAATTCGTTGTAATTGTGTTGCCATCTGTGAATGTATTTAACAATAATAAAAAATATACTTAAATATGTACAGATCCAAAGAAGATAATTTTCCAGAGGCAACTTACATCAAGGCCGCTAACGTGATGCCGCCCAGAAGTGTGGACTGGCGCGAGCTGGGTGCAGTCACCGAAGTCAAGGACCAGAATGGATGTGGAGCTTGCTGGTCTTTCAGTGCCGTGAGTAGTGGGCATAGCAAAATTCGTTTAACACACACAATTATATGTTAAAAAAGATATTTGACCCGTCTTTGTCTGTCTGGCAGTCAGCGTTGTTATCTGACTTTCTTTTAAAGCATTGATCTTCAAAATATTCCATAGTCTCCACTCATAAAACATATAGTGGGTATAATATAAACACATTTCATAGTTGACGAAGCTATAAAATATATATAATTTTGAATACTATATCATATTCGAGAGCTATTTTTGTTTTCTAAGAATAAAATAGTTTTTATGCTACCTCTTAATCTTATTCTGAATTAAATCAAATCTAAATAAATAAATGTTTTTTTAAATCCACTTATACTTTTAAATTTTAAAAATTTTAATTAAATGTCAACTTATGTAAGTCCGAGATAATTCTACCACCGGCTCGTTAAATTAAATATTAGTTGTACAGTACTGTATCAATACTAGGTTCAGCCTTTTTTCGACCCCCTCAATATGGAAATCAAATGAAAGGGCTTGACTAGTAGAACCATGAAAAAATCCAAATCCAAGATGACGTTCGAAACAAAACGGCGGATCATAGAATTTAGACAGTTAATACATTAAAAAAGTGATATCCAGGTATCCAATCAAAACAAAAGAATTTTTCAGCTCAGAATCATGATTCAATGGTTACCACCCAAGTTAAGATGCAACCTAAAAACTCGAAAATAAAATAAGTAAAAAAATAAAAAATTAACGGTTTTATTTTAAAAAAAATACTATAATGATGCAGATAGTGTACTAAAAGCCAATTAGGTAGGTATCAGATGACTGGAACTCATCACACCACTCTCCTCATCAATCTAGGGCATTGATCAAACTAAAACAAAATCGTGGGGCGCAGCGTAACTGGAGTAAATATGTAAATTCGACAGATTTTCGGCACTCGCGACAGATGGCACTGGTACTAATTACTTTAACATCTCTGAAGAGTAATCACTCACAATCTTTATTTTTCCTTCATAGAACTAAGTATATTTTTATATAAATACTCCAGTATAAGAATAACATGCACCACTTGCCGATAGAATATCGTCCATCGTTTCACATTATTATATTCATGTCAACTAAGAGTGGTAATCTTCAAAATGCTAGACGGGTGCCCTTGAAGGCCAGCACTTCCGGAAGCACAGATATCTGGAGTCTCTCTCTGAACAGAACCTAATCGACTGCTCCTACAACTCGTTCAACAACAACGGGTGCGACGGCGGCAACGTCGAGAATGCATTTGCGTACGTCAACTTCATTGGTGGTATCGACACAGAGCAAAATTATCCATATGAAGCTAATCAAAATAAATGCAGGTGAGTACATTATTTTCCTATTCCTTAGAAATTCTAAACTTGTATTCAGCCCTTTTTTTTAACGTCCCACTGCTGAGCACAGGCCTCCCGTCAATACGAGGGGGATCAGGCCATAGTCCACCACGCTGGCCAAGTGCGGGTTGGCGCACTTCACATGTCTTTCGAAAACTTGCTAGGTTCTCTCAGACATGCAGGTTTCACCGTCCTTCACCGTAAGACAAGTGGTAATCATGTTAGAAATGATTCGCACATGAAAATATCAGAGGTGCGAGACCCGGGATTTGAACCCGCTTCACTCGGTTTTCAAAGCAAGCGCGTTACCACTGGGCTACCACTGCCTGTATTTATTCTAAACTATATAATATAATGTTAATATATGGTAATTAACTTTTCAGTTTAAGCCTACATTTTAAAGTGAAAAGTGAATTGAATTCACCATTAACAGCAACAAAACCTCTGACGCCAAACCTACAGCCATCTATCAAAGATTTTTCTTAGAAGAAATAGGAATTAGACACAATATTTTATATGGACCTTATGTCAATGTCATGACTATTACTGTTAATGTCAAGTATTTAAACCACAAATAGAAGGGTATTGGAATCAATTCCTCTTCTAATCGTGATAAAATGTCGATGATAGAATGTAGTGTAGCTGCAGCATAGCGAAGGTCCTGTAACAATTTCTCTCACCTAGCTGAATCAGCGATGTCAATTTTATTACATTTTCTCAGATACAATTCTACGGACTCAGAAGTAGACGACGTCGGAATATCGTATATACCTGAGGGAAACGAGGCAGAGCTGATGATGGCAGTGGCAACAATCGGGCCCATCGCTGTCGCTATCGATGCCAACCACGAGTCCTTCAAGGGTTACACTTCGGACGTGTATTATGAAAAAAACTGTTCGTCTAAGAGACTAAACCATGCTGTAAGTTAACACAGTGAGTGAGAGAGAGACAGTATTGTGAGCCTCTAGGTATCTACAACTAGTGCTAAGGCAAACCGTATGTGTTCATTATTTTTATCTATTTAAAACATACCTAGGGACGCATCTAAGCGAAGCAATTATAAGTCGCTAGTAGTATAAAATATAATACCCAATAACCAAATGTTGTAATGTTGATAATGAGTTAGTATTAAATGGGGAAATGTTAAAACTGGTAGAGTCCACTAAATTCCTAGTATTACCATAGATTCGAAATTGCAAGCGTTTGAGATAAACTGTTAAAAAACTCACAAATATATAATGGACATTTCTTGTGACCGAGAGAATAAGGACCCTTTAATAAATTTGCACTCTTTATTACTTATTAGCATATAATCTTTTTCATTTTTGTGAAATAAAGTAAAATACAATCAAGACATTTCTTCAGTTAATACTTTCTCAGATTTATGCGAATATTTGACATTTTAAATAAAACTATCTTTTTAGATTATTTCGCGGATTTTTTTTTTGATTTTTGATTTCCGACGTTTTGAATGCTTTACAGCAATCATGGTCACGGGAGAGACACATTTCTTCAGTCAGTAGTTCCGCGACCGGACAGAACGCGAAATGATAATATTCTCTTTATGTATTTCAACGTTCACTCTATTGTCCCAAATTGTTTAGTTATAAGCATAAATTTAAAATGACGCAGATTCATACTTAGATTCTGCGGCTAAGAAAAATTCTTCAATTTCTTTAAAGAGTGTGCTAGACATCGTACAAACTCTGCCAGCTCGTTCATTTGCATAACTCTAGATTAGAACTTCTTTCTATTTGCCTGTCATATTAGAACCGTTGTCATAAGACTACCCACGACATTTTTGCACATCCAAACCTCCATCTTCTCTAGTCGTTCCGTCAACTTCAAAAAAATTAATAAAGTTTTCCTTTATTTGACATCCAGTTTCTGTTATTTTCAACCGACTTCTTCAAAAAGGAGGAGGTTCTCAGTCCCATTTTATGTTAAAAAAATACCATATATAATAAATTTAACCTACTTCTAATAGTCATATTCTAATGGTTACTTAATAATACATAATTCTAATGGTCCTTGGAACTTTGCAGTGTTTCTATTTCCGTTGATAGTGCAGTGGTTCGGTATCGTTAACCTGATCCGATGGTAATACCAGAAGGTGGAACTCTTCAACGGCTAATAGTAGATACTTTGAGTTTGGGCTTATTTTATTTGATTTGACAAGCCCTATATGTTACAATTGGATTTAAGAGCCAGATTTTTTAGTGTTACTAATAAAAAAGAATTTTAGTTTGACAATCTTCATGTAAAAATTATCATTAAACTAACTTGAACGGTTTAAGCGAATATTTTATTTAAATACTTTCTTCTTACTTTTCTACTATATAGGTACTATGTTTACACTAAAATGGGAAAAACTTTTTAAAAAATATATAAAAGCCGATTTCACTCCCAATCGTATGGATTATTTTAGGCATTATTTACAGGTATTGGTGGTAGGGTATGGGCGAGACGAGCGCCATGGCGACTACTGGCTGGTGAAGAACTCATACGGGCGGGACTGGGGCGAGGGCGGCTACATGCGGCTGGCGCGCAACCGCGGCAACCACTGCGGCGTAGCCACCGACGCGTCTTACCCTCTCGTCTGAGCTCTGACCGTCGTTGTTAAGCGCCAAATTAAAACACATAAAATTACTATATTACAATAGATATTGTAGTGTCATTTATGATTACCTATTAAGCCTTATTTCCTTCCTTATAATATGTACTTACATAAACATTATTTGTATAAACTGAAATATTAACATGAACCAGCCGATACAAAGCAAAGCACACCGACATCGAAAATATTTGAATAGGTATGTATAGTAAATGAAAATTACCAATCAGTTATTTTTTACTTTTTAATACTTTTTTTTTTTGAAGTCGGTTTTTATTTTTGTTGTGTAATAAACTGAAGCCAAAACGTATTTTATACAGTACCTAAGTACTTTTTTTAAATGTGTGATGTCTATTTTGATGTCATGGTAAAATTTTAAGTGTGAAATAAGACAATTTTCATATTGTTTCATTGTGTTATTCCAGACTATAATCTATCTCTGTGTCAAATTTCATCCAGATCCGTTCAGCCGCGCTGGCGTGAAAGAATAACAAACATCCATACTCACAAACTTTTACATTTATAATTTATACAGATACACAGATGTTAGTCTAGTAATATTATAAATGTGCAAGTTATTCTGTCTGTTAGTTATTCTATTAGATTACTATGGTAACTCTTTTACTGTAAAAACTGTAAAGCTATGGAACATGCTCCCCCGTCATGTTTGCCATTTAAACTCACTAGGATATTTTTAAGCGTCGTCTAATTATAATTATTATCCGGATATTTCTCTGAGGTTGCGTTCTTCGTCTGATTTATCTGGCCAAATTTTTTTTTCATTTTTGGCTCTATTCAACATACTCTTATGATTAAAGATATGGCAAATATTATTTAATTTAGCATGTCTTCTTAATTTAGCATCCATCTTTTTAGCTATTGAGTATATATTACATGTAAATATGTATTTATGTATCTATAAGTATGTATGTATTTATGTTTGTAAATTGTACCGTCCCGTCTACGGTTCCATTAATCCTTTCACCAAAGGTTGTCTGGAAAAGATTGCTCATAGCAATAAGACTAAGTTTCTATAGGTATTTTTCTTTACTATATTTTCTTGGCATATATAAATTTTCATCAGAGAGTCCCGTTACAGAGTTTGTTTTACATTTTTTATAATAGTAGCCCAGTCGAATTGGGATTTGACATTCCCTCTTTTCGGGTATACCTACATAAATCAAAAAATATCATTCCTGAGAAAAAAATCATAAGAACCAAAATTGTACAAAATTTAGTTTCAAACAACTTTTTTAATAACTAGTTTTCGTGTAAAATTTAAAATAAACGAGTTTTTCAATAAACAAAAATCAACCCTTAAATTCAAAATGGCGGATGAGGCAACGGGTCTGGCAGCCCGGGAAGCAAATTGAGACTGCCAGTGGATGATAATATTTTTTGCAATGTCCACCCCTTTTTTGTGCTAATTCGACTGGGCTATAAGTATAATAATGCTTAGTAAAGTCTGTAAATCGATGTCACAAAGGTTTCGTTCATTCGAAACATAGCTGAAAACGAGATTTCGTGTAGTACAAGCTTCTGCGTTTTATGCTTTTAAAAACATAAGTATTTCGAAGTTACTACACTTCTAGAATCAAGTAAATTAATTACCTAAGTACTAAAATTACCACGATATCACGTGTATCAATCGACAGATTTACGAAAAAAAAAAAGAAAAAAAACATACAGTCGAATTGAGAACCTCCTCCTTTTTGAAGTCGTTTGATAATAGGTTTTAACTTTTACTTAATTTATCTGACACAACAACCTTTTATATTATAACTACCTTTTATATTATACATTTTTAATAGTAATAGTATTCTTAGTAATTTTGGTGTCGTGACGTCACAACACTGCTAAGAAAGTAAGAATGTTTCAAATCTATACTATAATAAAACAGTAGAGGTCGAATGTCTGTACATAGAAAAAAAATACTAATAACCGAGTCAGGGGGATGTAAGAAGAGAAATATATTTTTTTTTATTTTGTTTCTCTGTCTGTTTGCACGGGCTGATTTCCGAAACTCTGGAATCGATTTAAATGAAATTTTGCATGGTGGTACCTTATATGCCCGGTCAACATTTTAGATACTTTTCATCCCGGAAAATTAAAGAGTTCCCGTGGGATTGTCACAAAAACTACTGATTGGATTTTAATGAAACTTTACAATAATATAGTTTATACATCAGAATAACAAGTAGGCTACTTTATATCCCGGAAAAATTTACGGTTCCCGTGGGATAAATTTGTTTTTGTTTGTCTAGAAAGGCGAACCCGAGCGAAGCGAGGGTGAGCCGCTAGTTTATAATAAGCTTGCTTTTAAGATGTCATCAGAGATTAATTTTTTTTAATTATTTATTTGGTAAAAATTTAAGGAATTTATTAGGTTCAAGTAAAAGGAAACGTAAACTTCTTATACTTTTATTCATTACTATAGATGAAAATGTTTTCTAGATTCAGGACGCAGGCAAGGAAGAACTACTTAAGCACATTATATTTAAAAAAGTATGATAAACATGCATTGATATATAAAAACATAGACATTTCCTTACAAATATCTCTTCAAAAAGTGGTGTCAACATGAGACGTTAAGTCAAATCAAAGAATAAAATTAAAAAATCGAAAGCTCTAATTGTCTAAACACAAATTCGAACTTACGCACACCCCATAAAGTACCTACCCTTTCAAACGAAACAACGTGAGTTTTATTTTGCTATCCGAAAATCAATGACCAAAAGGATTTGGAAAAAGCGCATAATTTTGAATTGTGCACTTCTTTTTAAGGACACAGGACAAGGATTGTGTACATCTCTCATCATCTTGAGTTTTTATACATCAATGCAAACATGACATAAATTGTAGTTATCATGAGGTAGGTTCGCTTTTAGGTTGTTGCTGAGACGTTAGTCGTTGATACCCGTTCATGGCGTGTTCTACTTGACGTACAGGCATGTCCGAGAACTTGTTGATGCCCAAGAGGAAGGATGTCTTGCCGTTATAGTAGCGCAAGTTATGGAAGAGCACGTTGAACTTGTTCTTCACATATATCTTTTTATGAAAAATATTTTCTGTTTCATTGTTGTATACTTTCTTGTAACGAAGCTGGTGAACAAATTGTATAGGTAATAATTGTATATAGAATTATTTTTTGAAGTAAAACTTATTTAGGCGTGACTGAGGGTTAAATTAATCATTGGAAAAACGAGTGTCGTGGAAGTGAGTATTGATAAAGTAAACTTGCGACTCACTCTCCCTTAGCTCGGGTGCGTCCTTGTTAAGTTTAAGTTACTACTTATAACATCAGCTATCTGCAAGTGAAAGTCTCGTCAAAATCGGTCCAGCCGTTTCGCCGATTAGCCGGAAGAAACAGACAAATAGACAGACAAACAAAAATTAAAAAAAGTATTTTTCTTATAAGTACCTGCCGTCGATTTATAATTTCATATGTATTTCAATTTTATTCACCTGTATAGATTTTAATATGATCAATACAAAAGTTATCTGTTGCTACTTTACGTCGGTCGAAATTGATCCTATACTATGTAACTAAATTAATAAGTTTTATAATATCTCGCCATATCTAATTTTCAAATAAAATCATATTTTTGGATTCCAATGTCTAAGAAATCTATGGTAAGTATACTTATTATGTGATGATCATTATTGATACCTTGTACTCGTCCCACTCTGCCTGCATGAGGTCACGCAGAGTAAAAGTCCACTTGCGCCTGGTCGACACCACCGTCGCCAGCGCTAGCACCACTAGTATGTTGATTAACTGCATCTAGTAATAAAATAAATATTACTGATATGAATCGAGATTAAATATTATTTTGGAATTAAAATGTAAATGAGTTGCAATTAAAGTAAGACCAGTTGAGCTCCAATTCTACGGCAGCAAATTTAAAACTTGTATGTCATGCTACTATGGCCTGATCCCCCTCGTATTGAAGGGAGACCCGTGCCCAGCAGTGGGACGTTAAAAAGGGCTGAATACAAATTTCATTTCAAATTTCAATCAAGTATAGTAATTTCCCAATAAAAAGATTTTTTATTATGACCCTCTCTATCACCTATAGTCATATTTGGGTATAAATCTTACCTTATTTGTAAAAACAACCAAAATGTAAATATTATGTGTAGGAGTTCGAGTCCCGGGTCGGGCCTAAATAGTTATTGGGATATTCTGTCAGCGGCCCGGAGTGGGGAAATCGGCAGTGCTTATATCCTTATGCGTCGTAAAACACATTATGCAGTCCGAGATATTATTTTTCAGCAGTCGTGTCGAACGGCCTCCCCGATATTAGACGATAGATTAAAAGTATAGACAGTACACTTGTATGTGCGCACACACTAATGCACAGTAACATCTCCGGCGCATCCGACCGAAGTCGGTCAGGACGATATTACTATGTGGTATTGAAAACTCTGAGCGCAAATTATACTCGCATTTGCCCAATATTTTATGTATCTTTTTCCTGTGAATCTTATCACGACAGTTTATTTAAAAGAACCTGGAGCGTACACTGCCTATACTCTACCTTTTACCAGAGGTTGTTGGGTTCAATTTTTATATAAAATCAAAATAATAACTCGTATGGTTCTACCTTCGTTCGTTGATTGCAAATATACCGTGTTGTTATATTAGTGTATTACAAATGATTAAATTTATGTATTTTACCCTATTGTAAATGAACTTAAATTAAAATAATTAAATAATGATGATTTTAAACAACAAGCTATATTTATATATTTATATTATTTACCTTATAATAACCTATGACTTTTAAGGCACTATTTACTAAACTGATAATATACTTTATTATTAGTATGACAATAGGTATACTTTATTGTTAGTGTGCAATCGCCTTTTTATAAATAGCGACACAGTTATTGGGTGTTTACTGTTTGTAGTTTGACAGCTCTAGGGATGAACATTGCAAAATCGAATCAATTAAACGTAACAATTCGATACTATTTTTAAAGTAAAGAAATAGAGGATTTGATATAAATATTAAATAAACATCTAATAACATTTAACTATTGATATAAAAAAATACTTTCTTATAAAAAAAAATTGAAATCAATAGTTAATAAAGCTTTTTTTGAAGTAATAACTTCTTATGGGAGGATAAACCGCTTCGTTACGTAACGCGTTACGGCGTCAGTCTATCAGGCTTCCCTTTCCCTCACGCATACGGCAGCAGAAGGCAGGCTCCTCCTCTCTCACTCTAACATCTAAATTTTTGCAAGATTTTTAGAAGACATACAATATAAAAATTTTGTTGCTTATTATAGCTACCATAAGCCAATTATTACTTTTATAGGATTAAATAATGATACTAATAATATAGGTACATACACAAAATTCTAATGTAGGTACATATTCAAGAATTGTAACTAAGAATAAAATATATGTTATAATCAATAAAAGATTTTATTAATAAACAACCTTTCCTTAAATAATCATATTAATATTCATAAAATTTAAGTAATAACCTAAACTTTTCTCAAATTAAACAATTTCAATATTAAATAGTTCAACTGAGATTTTAAGTTATAGCTTCTTTCGGGCGTCAATATTAATATTATATATAATAATAATGACTATTAGTATATAAAAAGTGTGTGTACGGATTTGGATGAACAATGCAATGTACACAAATAGAGTATGTTTATCTTTTTTACCTGACTGCGGCAAAGCCTAAAGGAGGGTTATGTGCTTGACCTATATTATACATACATTATATGTATGTATATCCGGCCCTATGTTCCCTTGTAATTACTAAACGGTTCAACCGATTTTGATTATTCTCATTAGCATTCGGCCACCCAGCCGGCCGCGAAGCCAAGAGACACACAGAAATGTGGCTCAATTCATGAGGCGGTGTACCATGCGGATTGCTCCTAGTACTTCTCGGATAGTAGAATGGCCCGTGGGAGCAACCCTTTGGTTATGTGTTCTTCTTTAGTTTGATGCGGAATAGGTGCAATTTGATTAGAAATTTAACATAATTTGGCCTAGTAGTTTTCATTTAATGAACATTTTTGTTTACGTGAAAGATGTAATTTTATTTTAGTTCCTGTACTGCTTTGGCTATTTTAGTTTTCATTTAGATTGATTATGATGATGATGATGATGTCCTCCTAGCCGATTCCGGCCACGGCGGCCAATCTCAATGAGATTAGCCAACTGCGCAGGAGATATTATAGTGCTCAAGTGTACGCGCAGACACAAGTGCACTCTCTATTCCTATCACTCTCATACTCCGGTGGGACGACCACTCGACACGACCGGTGAGAGTTAAGGCGCAGGACCGACGGCTTTACGTGCTCTCCGAGGCACGGGGGTGAAACACCGCCAACTTCCCAACTCCAGGCTGTTACTGAGACTTACTATACAGGAAGACTCAATAACTAAACTTGGCCCGACCCGGGACTCGAACCCAGGACCTCCGGGTGTGCAGCCGTACATGCTAGCCACTACACCACCGAGGCAGTTGCATTATTATTAACCCATGTCCCGATAAGTGGGTATTAGGCTACCTGTCATTGAAGCGGAGCGAGCGTGCGAAGTAGAGAAACTGAGAAATATTATAACCAATCGTTACATTATTACCTATATTACCTACTGTAGTTTACTGAAAAACCTATTACAGACACTAAAAGGTAAAAAATAAAAAACTACGTTTAAAAAAACCTACGTTTAAAATAAAATAACTTAATAACGATTTAATTTAATACACCTCTTATGCAAACCTCTTTATCTGAGAAATCTATACTAAAGGCACCGACTCCCGTTGCTGGAGACAGCAAACCCCCCCAACCCCACGGCCCCTTATTATATATTTTTATGAATCATTGTGTATAAAATAAAAGTGTTAAGATATTATTCTTAAATTTTCTTTTATTTTGGACATTGAAATAAAAGGAAGTTAAAGAATGATTTTATTCATCATTAAGGTCTTTACATCAACAATTTAATTTGGGAACAAAAGTGTTATTATTAAAATTCGATCCAAAAATGTAATTATTATCGTTTAGTTTGCAAAAGCTGCATAGCGAGAGCTTCCGCCTCGTGCACGGACAGCGTCGCCGCCACGTCTTCAATCCTCTTCACTTTGCGAGGCGTGATACTCTCCTGAGGGATGCCTTTACTTTCTATCAGCTTCCTTTTAGTTGGTCTGAAAGAGTACAAATAATATAAATTAATGACTGACTACATGTCTATTTGTACACTTCTAAGTTTAGAACCAATAGTCTGACTGATAAGATTGTTTTTGTATGAAAAAGTACAATATCTTTTAAGGCATTGTATGTTGTATTTGCAAGATTTTGTTGTAAGTTTAAATGCTGCTATAATAAGATAATGAGCAGTAGCTGTTGCAGATGGCAATACTACTATTTAATGTTTAGTATAGATTTTTCAGAGATGAGATATTTTCCCGCAGTAAAAAGTATTGTATATGTAGACGCAGATAACCAGCTATCATCATGGCAAATTTCATCAAAAATCCACTGGAGGGAGTTTTTCCGTGACGCGGTCACAGACAGACAAAAATTCTAAAAACTCTGTATCGATAATAATGACTATTTCAATAAGATTTTCAAAAAACATATTTAATGTACAGATTAAAATCAGTTAGAATTTTATTATATGTATAGATAGATATATTAGCAGAAACAAGTTTATGTAGGAAGAGAAATCGATAGGTAGTGAGTTGATAATAAAGTGCATATAAATTACAAAATAAAGAATTATAAATATTACCTGTGATATTTTTCATCATTATCTGACTCTTCACTGTAATCAGAGTGGTAAGTATCAGAATTATCAATCCCAGATGGTGCTCCTTCATCTCCTGAATGTTTTCCATCATACACCTTGTCAGGGTCTGGAAGCCATGATAGGTCAGGACCATCAGATTCTGATTGTGAACCAAAATCATCCTTTTCTTCTTCTTCCTTTTTCTTATTTTTAATTTTACGCTTTTGTTCTTTGTGTTTAGCTTTAACTTTTTCTCTAAATCTAATTTTATCAAATTTATCTTCCTCCCTCAGAACTTCCTTTGCTTTTTCAATGTCAATGCCACCAACATCTTCGTTAAGAAACTGCTTGGCTAAGTCTGATTTCACATCTTTTTTTTCATCATCTATTACTTCCCCATCTTCTGTAAACTTGACTGTGGTATTCACTTTAATCTTCTTCTTAAGTATTTTCTTAGCTACAGCAGCTTTAGTTAATGGTTTAGCATTTTTCTTAGAAGGCAAATGTTCTTCAGCTGCAGGTGTAATATCAACATTGACATTTTTCTTTTTTACTTTTAAGAAACCATCTTCATCACTATCATCATCATTGTGGAAATCAAATTTAGGGATTTCTTTTTTAATTTTTACCTGTTTAGATTCTTGTTGGATTACAGGCTCATGATCACTTTCAGATTCGTCTTGATCTGAACCTTCATCATCTGCTGCCTTTGCTTTCAATTTTTCAATGGGATCAGCTGCTATATTTTTAACACGATTTTCTGTAGAATTTTTATTATATTTGTGCATAAATTTAATTCTAGGTGGTACTATTAAACCCAAAGATCGTGCATATGCATCAGTATCCAATAATTGAACATTAAAAATATCTTTATTTTTCATTAAAAATATTGATTTTATGTAGCTCACAAATGCTCTTTGTGCAGTTTGTTTAAGATCTGTATTATCTGAGAGAAGACCTTCTATTTTTCTTTGTGGTGACATTATTTTTGATGGATCTACAGATATCTTGTTTATTGGTATTTTACTTTTCTTAAGATCTTCTACAATGTTTTCCTCACTAGGCAATAACATCAAAAGCCCTTCCCCTTTTCCAAGCACTCCTCGAGCAGTTCGACCAGCCCTATGAATATAAGTATCTACACTATCTGGACAATCATACTGTATTACCCAGTTAACCTTTGGAAAATCAAGACCTCTGGAAGCTAAATCTGTAGCAAATAAAATAACATTTGATTTTCTACAGAATTCTTGATAAATTTTTTCCCTTTTTTCTTGATGAAGTGTTCCATATAAAGCCAGCAGACTTACACCAGGTCTTAGCTTGCAGAATAACTCATAAGTATATTTAACTTGTTTACAAGTAGCCATAAACACTATAACTTTTTGCTTCAAATGACTTCTAATAAAAGACCATAGTATACCTATTTTCTCATCAATTTCACAAATTATGTAGCTCTGTTGCAGACATTCCGGGGTGACAGTTTCAGCTTGTTCATGGGGTGCTACATATGTCGGAAAAGATAAACTTAATCTAGCCAAATCTTTGACAGATTTGGTCTGTGTTGCTGAAAATAACAATGTTTGCCTCTTTGGAGGTAAGTTTTCAATTATAGCATTCATAGTTGTCTCAAATCCCAAATCCAGACACCGGTCAGCCTCATCTAATACAAGAATTTGAAGATGACTACAATCAAATAAGGGATTTTCATCCATATGTTGCAAAAGGCGCCCTGGAGTGCATATTAATATGTTTATCTGATCCATTCTTTTTCTTTCAAATTTAAGATTCTGGCCACCAATAATTAATCCAGCAGAAAAATCATGTAAATGACCTACTTTTCGTAAAGTTTCATATATTTGATAAGCTAATTCCCGTGTAGGGGATATAACTAGCGCACCAACTCCATCTAATCTTGTCCATTTTTTACAGAATAGTGTTTCTAAAATTGGTATTAAGAAGGCCAATGTTTTCCCTGAACCAGTCTTAGCAGCTCCCAGGATATCTTTTCCTTGTAAAGCATAGCTTATAGCCTGTCTTTGTATATCCGTTGGAGTAACATAATTATTCTCCTTAAGACCTTTTAGTGTTTTTTGGGACAAAGGCAGGTCCTTGAAAGTTTTAATTTCATCAGGAACTATCTAAAAAACAAGAAATGATATAGTGATGTTAAATATTAAGTATTGGCTTTGGTGAGTTAACTGAACCATTGCACATGTACATTTTAATCACTACACCTTTTCATATTGGACTTGTAAATATTGAATAGCTGCATCTTCTTCGGTGCTTTTTTTCTTTTTAGGTTTAAAAAGTCGATGTTTTGTGTTCTTCTGACCCTTTTGTGCTTTTTGGTTATCCTTTGTCATATTTTTTTATTTAATTTTTTTAGCTTCACTATTCAGTATTCAGTATTCACAACATCACCACATGCGATTAAAGTGACATTAACAATATTTTACATGACACTGACAGGCGACACTTGGTGACTCGACAGCTAATGAGCTGACAGTGACACAGGACTTACAGATGACATGTTATAAAGTCCTAATCATAAAGAAAATGAATAAGAGATTTTGATTTTTTTTTTGTTAATTATTGATTCACCCTTGTAAACAACCTTTGTAAAATGTCAATTTTTCAATTATTCCAATTTTTTTGTTAATTGCTGCAAAGCGTGCCAGTTAAGCACATTTTACTTCGCCAAAGTCACGTAGAGTGGAGAAAATGAGAAGGGAAAATAAGATTATTATACTAAATTAAATTATATCTGTAAAAATATGAGTAGATTCTTTATAAATGTTGAACCTACAACAAAAATAGCACAATTAAATATATGATAGATAAAAACCTTAATTGAATATAACTGGTTAGTAATTTTAGTTATTTCAATTCAATTCTTTTGTTCAGTGACTTCTAGGCACAACTGTAATATTACTCTTTTATCTTAATCTATAATAATTTATTCTTAATATTTCGATATTTATGTCGAAATAATTCCAAAAACCAACTGATATATAAAACGGTGTTTTTGTATATCAATTATCATTGTAAAAATTAATACATTTTTCTCTCGCCAGACAATGAATAATATAAAATTTTTAATTTTATAATTTGATTATCTAAAAATAAATAAACATTTTTATGAAATTTTATCATTTAAGAAAGTTTTCGTGAGTATTAAAATCGATTATTTTTATTTATTAACGAGTAATAGAAATTTGTCTAATAATATCTGTGGTTTGATTTTAAATATCATTCATTCACCATTTCATAAATCACAATATTTATTCAGATTCCGGTCTTCCTTGTTTAATGTTTTAGTTGAAGTCAGGCTCAGCAAAATTAAAAATCAAATCAAGCTGTGCGTTGAAGTGGAACGAACGCTTGGCTTGCAGAGTTATTTAATTATATTACGAACTTATGCACTTTAAATTATTAAGTGCTTTGTTACACATTTAATTTTTTCGTGTCATAACTAGTGCTCTAGCTATAAAAATAATTAAGGTAAGCATAATAAACAGGAACATGATAGTCAAATGAATTAAGATTAAGTTTAAACCATATCGGTAATCGGATCTACCGAATACCGACCTAAAGTCTTTGTTTTGTTTTATTGTATCTGAGTTTGCGTGATGCGTAGTTGCTCCTTATTTATTGTTAACATAACAAATGTAAGATTTCTTATAATCGAGATTCGAGAATAAAATTGATTTTTAAATATCCTGAATATTGTGAAAAAAAGTGTAATTTGTTATTTTTATTTGTGTTGCTTTTTTTTATAATTTATACAGTAATTACTTACATCTAGAAATAATTCAAATTGCCCTCTAATATGCATTAAAAAGTCTACCCACCATTCTATTTCACTTTAACGCCTATGAGTACACAAAGGATTTCATAATATTAAACATTTCTGCGCCTTCTTTTGTTCATTTTTGAATTCAGTTCTAAGCAACACAAAATCCTAATTATATCGTTTAAAGTCAATATGATGTATAGTATGGAATACGGATTTTTTTTTCTTAATAATAATTTAATACAATAAAACTCAAATTTCACACATGGACTTGTGGGCACCGACAAAACTTACTCGTAGGTTTCTTTATTTAGAAATGGGTTTCTTTTTTAAAACTCATATTTATATTTTATGTACGCAATTTATTGTTTTAATATCTAAAATGAGTACTTCCCAATTTACTTTTGTCAGATCAGAACAAGATGAAGACCCTAGTCGTGCTGCTGGTGATGGTTGCGTCGGTCGTCAGCGCCGTCAGCTTCTTCGACCTCGTCCGTGAGGAGTGGAACGCTTTCAAGGTAATGTCGCGTATAGTATTTTGATAGATTATTAGGTTTAATTATTTGGTTGGAAAGGTAATAAAAAAATTTACGCATATAAACACTTTCGTGCGTGATAACTTCTTGGCCACTTTCTCATAAGTACGTACTTGGGTAGTTCTCATCAAAATGTTATTTTTTGCAAAAAAATTACCAATTCTTTAAACCTTCGTGCAGATCTAATATTTTAAGCGTAGTTAATTATTTTGTTGATAGTAAGCAGTTTTATCAAGGAGGCATCCGAAACTAATGACTAGTTTTCGAAAAAAATAACATTTAATAAATTTTGTTGTTACCGAGAATGACAATTTGTGAGAATAATGAAATTAGTGCGGAGGAAAATGATGCTATGTTACTAATAATGACAATTTCATTATGAATAATACAAATTTGAGGTATAAAATCAATAAATGGCATGATAATTTGTAATATTTTTTATTTTTTATGAAAAAATATTATACGTAACATATAAAACTTAACACAATAAACATACGAACCATTGTTGTTTTAGAATATTAAACAACAAAATATTAAAAATTCTTCAAATTCATAGAAATTGTTATTAGGGACATTTTGAAACAAATTCAGAGTTGATGGTTAAAAGACCCCAATTGGTGTTTGAAATTACCACCTTCGATATGAAAATCTTTTTTAATGTAACTTCTATGAATTCAGCGATTAATCTTACGTATATTATATAATACTAAAGATATTCTTGGAAAAAAAAATACATATTTAGTAGAAATACGTATCTTTGGACATTAAAGACTTATATTATTAGGAACTTGTAAGAATCTACCTACTTACTTTAAATCAAATGTTTGGTTATTAGTCTAAATTACAACTCTAAAACTCGAATTAAGGGGACTTATAAAATTCTTACAATAATGTACAAAGCGAAAATTCAATAGTACTAAATTTCCGTAAGACTGTTATGATTTCTATGAGGCACAATAAAAAATCACAATCAAAATGAAGACACAAGTATTGCGCAAAACAAATATAAATACATATAGGTAATTAAGAGTAAATAGAAATAGAAATCATTTAGTGCAAATTTTGTGATATTCTAAGAAAACAAGCAGTCTTGAAAACAAATTAAAATATAATAAAACGAGCCAAAAAATCATCAACCGAACAGAAAGGCACTATTTTGATGGGATTGTTGATCTTGTCGGATTTTGTTTTTGCAAGGATGGTTACAACAAGATGCTTAGAGATGCGTCCTGGATTTTTTTTTATATATTGATGTCATTTATCGTTATATCAGAGAGAATTGTTAGTGTTCAGCTGCGGGATATTATTCTTTAACTTAGTTATCAGACAGACAATAATTTGAATTTCCTGGGCACATCCAACAGAGTTACCCTCAGATGGGTCCCGGGTCACTCAGGCATAGATGGGATCGAAAAGGCTGATGCATTGGCAAGAAGGGGCGCTGAAACCCCAGAACCATTTTGTGGTATTGCAAAACAACATGCCTATTCAATTCTCAAAAATTCACTGCAATCGCCAAGCACTTCAAGAGTGGCAATCCACTTCTGGACAAATACACTCTAAAGTGCTAATTAAGGGATATCGCAAAACGTTTACAAAAGAGTTGCTTCAACTCAACAAGTATAAAACCAGTGCAGTAACCAGAATACTTACTGGTCACTGCAAACTTAATAAACATATGTTTACCCTCGGCCTCAGTCAGGCCGCAATGTGCAGACTATGCCATGAGACAGAGGAAACTGCTATGCACATCCTCTGCTCGTGCGGTCCACTCATGCACCGCAGAAGTATCTATCTAGGGCAGCATATTATGCAACCGGAAGAGATACAGATGCTCCCCGCTCAGAAAATTTGGAAGTTCCTGGAGTCAACAGGACTAAGCGGAGAACTTTGAACTCATTATAAAGGGAGCTACAATGGACCAAAACTGGTCGACGTAGCTAGGGCCGACCTCGGCACCACACCCAACAAAAATAATAATAAATAATAGTTATCAGACAAAATATATACCTACTTATTCCTATACTAGGAGGATGGTGAATCCGAAAAAAAATGTATGGTATCAATAAACGGGTTTAATTTAATCACTTCCTCTATTAAAGGTATTAAATGACCCCACACAGCTGGAGCATCATGGCGTAAACAATCACTTATTGTGCACGTGGAAGTTGGTCAAACTTGTCCAGTAGAAAATTGATGTATGTAGATAACTGCAGTATGCAAGGAAACCTGCTGCCTATTTCCACCAAAGTGGATCGACTTAACTTCTGCTCCATATTTCTAGGCATCATTTTCAGAAAAGTCGACATGTACTAATGCTTCCTGAATGTTTAGATTTTCATTAAGATTCTTAATAGCTTTGTATTGGTTCATAATTTTATAGTTGCGTTCCAAAAAAATTTGGCAAATCTCTATTTTAAATAAAACTATCTTTTCGGATTTTGTCGCGGATTTATTTGGATTTTTGTTTCCCGACGTTTCGAATGCTTTACAGCATCCATGGTCACGGGAGAGACTGAGGTGTTACATGTCTTGAATGTATAGTTGTTACAGACAGCCTACCCACAATTAACAAAATGAAAATTGCACTAATTACATTACAATATTTTTAAATTTAAACATTTTTATAATTTTAATTATAATTGAATATGGAAAATTATTTATTTAATTTTTGCTATTATTTTTATAATTATTACAATTTTAAATATTAATTAGTAATCTATATTTAGTGTTGCCATTATTATATTTATAACCATAAAGAAAAATATAAAATATAGTATTAATTATTTAAGCCATATAATTGTTCTATGTGTAATTTAAAAAGTTAAAATTAATTAAGGATAATAATTTTAATTTAGTTTGCTATTATTTAAAACAACTTACTAAGCAACACTATTAATATATACTTTTACAAATGAAAAATGAAAAATATTAATCTGATAAGCTGTCATTTTGATCTACACAGTATGAACTTACTACATCTGTCTGTCTGTTATGTTTATATTTATTATTTGATTTTATTATATTAATAACAGGATCCCATGACGATGGTAGTACCCAGCCATCTTCCCTATTGAAATTAGGATGTTTTTTAATTTCTATGGCTTCTCGAATCATTCTAGGGCGATATCGGTTTTCTCGTTCACAAGGGACTCGTACCATTTTGTCAATGAGATAAAACACCTACAACTCATGGACAATGAAACTATGGTCAGTTTTGATGTACAGTCTCTATTCACCAGCCTACCAGTAGAGGACTGTGTCAAAATAGTATCAAGAAAGCTACGGGATAATAGTATGCAAGAAGAATACACTGAACTTTTGAAACACTGCCTTACATCTGGCTATCTATTGTGGAATGATGAATTCTACAAGCAAGTGGATGGAGTGGCCATGGGTTCGCCGGTCTCTCCCGTTGTAGCTGACATCTTCATGGAGGCCTTCGAGGAGACCGCCCTAAACACATCACCTGTGACCCCTCGTTTCTACAAGCGGTATGTAGATGACACTTTCACAATATTACCATCTGATAAAATATCTGTATTCTTAGAACATCTTAACTCCATAAACCCTAAAATACAATTTACAATGGAATTGGAGTCTGATAATTCTTTAGCTTTCTTAGATGTATTAGTTATACGTAACCCAGATAACACCTTGAGTCATACTGTGTATCGAAAGAAGACCCATACTGATAGGTACTTGAATGGTGAATCTCACCACCACCCTTCACAGTTAGCTACCGTGGGAAAATCTTTGTTTCAGAGGGCACGCGGGATCTGTGACGAGCAACACCTGGCCGGAGAGCTGCAACATGTCAAGCAAGTTCTGCGAGACAACAAGCTGCAAGTGCCGCGCCTACGTCACAGGGACCGAGTGAAACCAGCCACAGTCGAGCGCGTCCCTGCAGTCCTACCTTACATGAGAGGCGTCACTGACAAGATTGGCTACATTCTAAAGCGAGCTTCAATTAAAACTTACTTCAAGCCGCCAAAGAAAATTAGTCAGTTTCTACCACCTGTCAAGTGCCACATCCCTCTACAAGATGCAGGAGTTTACAAGCTTGATTGTGATTGTGGGCTCTCTTACATTGGACAAACAAAGAGATCCATTAGAACCCGGGTCAAAGAACACATAGCTGATGTGAAGCACCGTCGCAATACAACATCTGCTGTCTGCAAACATAGTCAGGACCGCCCAAGCCATTATATTCGCTTTGATAGACCTCAAATCCTGGCGAAAGAAAACCGATATCGCCCTAGAATGATTCGAGAAGCCATAGAAATTAAAAAACATCCTAATTTCAATAGGGAAGATGGCTGGGTACTACCATCGTCATGGGATCCTGTTATTAATATAATAAAATCAAATAATAAATATAAACATAACAGACAGACAGATGTAGTAAGTTCATACTGTGTAGATCAAAATGACAGCTTATCAGATTAATATTTTTCATTTTTCATTTGTAAAAGTATATATTAATAGTGTTGCTTAGTAAGTTGTTTTTAAATAATAGCAAACTAAATTAAAATTATTATCCTTAATTAATTTTAACTTTTTAAATTACACATAGAACAATTATATGGCTTAAATAATTAATACTATATTTTATATTTTTCTTTATGGTTATAAATATAATAATGGCAACACTAAATATAGATTACTAATTAATATTTAAAATTGTAATAATTATAAAAATAATAGCAAAAATTAAATAAATAATTTTCCATATTCAATTATAATTAAAATTATAAAAATGTTTAAATTTAAAAATATTGTAATGTAATTAGTGCAATTTTCATTTTGTTAATTGTGGGTAGGCTGTCTGTAACAACTATACATTCAAGACATGTAACACCTCAGTCTCTCCCGTGACCATGGATGCTGTAAAGCATTCGAAACGTCGGGAAACAAAAATCCAAATAAATCCGCGACAAAATCCGAAAAGATAGTTTTATTTAAAATGTCAAATATTCGCGTAAATCTAAGAAAGTATTATTTGGCAAATCTCTATTGAATTTATTTAATGCTTCTATCGTTGTAACTGTGATTTTCGTCTTTTCTATAATTGTTTGTTTCTTCTTGTTTCCATTCGTAAGTAAGTATTTCTTTTGAAACTTTTTTCCACTCGTAATAACTGCAGTACATAATTCCTTGAAGATCTTTATATTCTATGTCATTTGATTTACAGGTCTCAGTTTCTTTGCAAACAATCAGTGTTTTTGTCATCACAGCATTTTTCTGTTATTATAGACGTTTTATTTAGACCTTCATTTAATAACTCCATAATGAGATGAATGAGCACAAACAAGTACCTCTGTCAACCTTTTTTCGAAAAACTACCCAGAAAGGCCGCAGCATTTAAAAAAAAGAATGGGTAATTCATATATTTGTTTCCATTCTGAACTTCCTGCAGAAGTCCGAAGTCCTTCAGTGGTAGATACAAGAACCTTTCTTGCGTACGGACTTGATTTTTTCGAATAAATTCCTATTTTAAAGCACATGAGATGCTATTTGGCATCATCTAAATAGAATTTTTTACACGTTCGCTTATAAAAGACCTTACACTGGGACAGTTGTCTGATTATAGGCTAATTTCGGAACAGTAATTTTCTAGAACTGGTATGTCATTTTCTGCCTCCATTTGTGTCTTCTCTTGTTCGTTGAGTTGCTTTATTTGTTTTTGAATTTGTTTACAACGAGCTTTATCCCTTTTATTGTAAGCCGCGATGATATTGACCAATTTTTTTCTTTTTTTTTAATTCTACGTAGCGAACTTTTCTTATAGCTACAGCATCATTTTTAAGCGAAGGATCTCCTTCAAGATCATGCGTAGAAATGCTTTCACCTTGATTACCAGTAACGGCAACTGCTTCAAATCTTGGTGTTTTATCTTATTTTTTATTTTGTCGATAGCTATTAAAACTGTCATGTTAAATTTTTCTTTTTTTTCTTTTAGTGGGTCATGTTAATTACTTGAATAATTTATGAATATTGACAATTGAGAAATTATGTAAAACATAACGTAGTAACTAGAAATATGTCATGGAAAATATAGTTTTAAGTATAAAATTAAACTGAACGAATTTTCGAATTTTCTTTCCACTACTTTCTTTCTGTGAATGCGTGAAAAAGTTTTTTCGAAATACTTTTTACATTTTTTGCTTCTTTATCTTTTAAATACTTCATTCTTCTTTTTTCTTTTGCAAGAGCTAGTAATTCCGGGTCATTTTTATTTTTTGCATACCGCCTACGTTTGACAAGTCTTTGTTGAGCTAGTCTTTCTACTTTAGTTTTCCTTTTCTGACGCATTTTGGAATATTTACTACAAACAAAAGTACTAGCACAGTTGTGTGTAGTTTGATTTCTTTAACTAATATAATCTCTGATAAGTACCTGCAACAATATAAAACAGAGTGATAAGACACCCAACATATAAATAAAAAACGTTATCGTTGAAACAAAAAGGAGCAAGAACTTTATATTCTAAGTATCGGACATAATTTGGACAAAAGAGTGTAGGAAATAAAATTGAGGATAAAGTTGATCTCTTCCTCTCCATGATTATTATACGACGAAAGCTAGTAAACAAATATGAAGAATTATGTTCAGGTTTTAAAAGGAAAAAAGAAACATAACGTAATAGTTAACATACGTACCTGTAAAATTATGTAATTTTGTCTAAGTGTAGCTGGAACTAAAACCTAAAGTGACACTTTCATCCAGCTAATCCTATCTGCACATCAATCTAAACGATCAAAATCATTGTTCTCATCAGTAATCATTGTCATCTAATTACATCGTCATTGTTCACAACATGCGTCATTGTCTTCTTCTCAATTTTACAGACAATGACGTTGCAAATAATGATGTTTTCACAAAAATCATGTAAAAACATATTAAAAAACGTATATACAGAAAACATTATTATGATCATTGAACAGTTACTCAAAAGGTAACTTAGATATCTAATTATGCTGATAGAATCAATCCTGAATTAAAAGTTATGAATAAAAAAACAAATGACGATTGAAATGACAAAATTAGGAGAATCAAATTCAAGACTCACCAGTTCGAAATCCAACACGCGTATCCCGTGTAATGGCTGCCAGTCGAATGAGGGACGGGGTAGTTGGTTTAAATCACGCAAAACACAGCGTACGAATCCTTCCGTTTCACGGCACTTTATTAAACAATATATGGAGCGACTAATGACGTAAATTTTATAAACTTTTTTTGATAACATTTTTGAGTAATTTCCAGTCATATTTTTTAAACATTTTATTATTATAAAGTTGAATTATATCAATGTCAAACACGAGCTAGTAAAATAATTTAATATGAATTGAATAATAATTTTTTTTGTGAGAAAATTCCCGAGAACCACGTAAAGCGACATGCAAAATAATGGAATTTTTGATAGTTTTTTCTTAATATCTTTTTTTTTGTTACTTCTACGTAAATGTGACTAAGATTGCTTTTTAAGTATTTATTTAAGTATACAAAACAAAAGTAGTTTTTGAAAAATATTAAGTCATTGAGGAGTATTATCGAGAGACACAAATTTTTGGCCTCTAGAATATTCACCCACTTAATACTTTTTATTGTATCGAAGTTATTTACTTGCATTAGCTAATAGTACAATATTAACTTCATTTAACGTATTTCTCCTTATTAAAGTATTATAAATATTAAGACAAAATCCGAAAAGATAGTTTTGTTTAAAATGTCAAATATTCGCGCAAGTTCATTCAGAGTAATCAAAACTTAATGGACTAAGATCCCGCTGCAAGATTGCTACGTTCATAGTGTATTTAATCAAAATCATTTTTTTATATACTTACAATAATAAAGGGACAATATGTTTTGACCGGGGTGCCTATTCAAATGCGCCCGCTGGTATGTTTAATTAAATAAATAATAATTGACTTTTTGGAACAAAATCGATGCACTTGTTATTAAAATAAATTATACTCCATTTCACAGAAATATACGTAGAGATCATGAAAGGTGATCGCTTTAATTTGATATATAAATAATGAAAAAGATGATATATAAATATTGATAATTTCATACCCTGCAGCCGCTCCGCTGTTATGATACAAATACATACTGTAAATAAAAACTTAAAAAAATAAATAAAAACCGATTTCCAGGCACTAAAATGTAAAAAATGACTAAACGGGGGTTTTCGTTTAGAATAGATACCTATAATCATATATTTTGGAAGTCTGTGCCAGCCGATGCAAAGCAAATCTAATATATTTCGATACGTAAAACACATATTTATTATTTACCTATTAGATATACATATCTTAAAATATTGTCGGCTGGCACCGACTTCGAAAATATCTGACTACGTATCTGTTCTAAATGAAAACCCCCGTTTAGTTATTTTTTACATTTTTTACATTTTAGTGCCTGGAAGTCTGTTTTAATTATTTTTTTTTTAGTTTTTATTTGTCTATTTTTAGTGTAGACGTAATAAGCAAGTAATTTGTTAGAAGAAAGTTTTTAATGAAATGTTCGATTAAGCAATTTATTTTAAAAAATAATTTATTTGTTTATTTAAAAAAAAACGCTTGACCGATTTCGATAAAATTTATATGGGACCAGCTGGGAAGTATACCCTTTGAAACAAAATAAAATATTTTCCAAATCAGTTCAGGCGTCTTCGAGTAATCGGTGAACATACATAAAAAAAAGATTCCGACGAATTAAAAAACCTTCTCCTTTTTGGAAGTCGGTTAGTTAAATTGTATCTGTTTTATGTTGACTTTTTGTTCTCGGCGTCTCGAAAATAAAATAAATAACAAACATGGTCACGGGAGAAATCCCGTTGTAGAGACTGGTTGAAATTCAAAAAGAAATTATCATACGATTTCCGAGTACTGTAAACATGCCGGTGCCATTGAACTGTACAGCTGGAGCACAAGAAGGAGTACGAGAGCGAGGTGGAGGAGCGGTTCCGCATGAAGATCTTCGCGGAGAACAAGCACAAGGTGGCCAAGCACAACCAGCGCTACGAGCGCGGCCAGGTGTCCTTCCGCCTCGCCACCAACAAGTACGCGGACATGCTGCCGCACGAGTTCGTGCACACCATGAACGGCTTCAACCGCACCGTCAAGTGAGTAGCGCCTTGCTTACTCGTATTAATATCATTGGACCACTTTATTAGAGCTGCCTTCTTGACGGAAAAGACCTACTTTAAAATGACAATACATATTTAACACTCATTAGTCCTATAGGAGTATATAGGTATGAAATATTAGCATAATTTTTGTATGTGTGCATTTCACTGGAACTACTGGAGGAAATAAATATGTTGGGACATTAACACGCAGCGCCATCTAGTTCCATGGTAAACTACGAGGCTTGTGTTATGGATACCAGATAGTTGATACACTACACACATATAACTTTAAATACATACATATTATAAATATGGACACCCATGACTGGAGTACAAACGTTCTTGCTCATCACACAAATGAATGCCCCCAGCGGGACTCGAACCCGCGACCGCTGGCACAGCAAGTAGGGTGGGTCACTACAAACTGAGCCAAACATGTCGACACGAAATAAACCAGTAGAATACTAAGTAGATCTAAAAATGCTTTGTTACAAATAATAGACGAAAAAGTTGTTAAGAAGTATAACATTTACATTACTAAATTACTTTTGTCTGGTATTCGTATTAAAATAATGCGTAATTCGATATAATACAAGGGCTTGTTTTTGGTCTCGTTCAATGTACCAGGGCAACATACAACGGACCAAATGCAAGTCCAAGTACGGAAAAAAGAGTCCATTTTGTAATGGTCTCATTCAATATGTAGTTGTTATCAAGTGAACATTCACAGCGCTCTGCCGACACTCGACAGGCACAGCAATACGCCGAAATATGATAGCACTCTTTGTGAATTGTGTCTGCATCGCGCTGAGGGCGACCACGCTTTCGTTATCGAGTGTCTCGCTACAAACTAACATACTAATGATATTTAACATTCTAAAGAATTATACTTACAGTGAGTCGTTGTATGTTTATCTTCTTTATAACCAAAGGAGAATATAATTTGTAGGATAATATAATAACAATAATAGTACAAGTTTTACAAAACAATAAAACTTGTATTATTAAGGAGAGACGATGCACAGCATCTGTGAGAGGGCGTTGTATACTTCCCTTTTATTAGCCAATCACTTACGACTTCCTCTTGATATTTTCGTCCAATCAACGCCTTGCTTGAAATCACGTGGTCTCAGGTGGCAGGGCGCCAAAGGCGAGCGTTCTTACCTCATAGAAGTCTCTCACCAGGAGAACTTGAATGGATGCTGTGCATCGTCTCTCCTTAATAATACAAGTTTTATTGTTTTGTAAAACTTGTACTATTATTTGGGATGTGACGATGCACAGCATCTGTGAGAGACGTGTTTATAACTCCTGGTGACCACAATGACGCTATGTGAGGAAGAAAACTAAATTAGATGCACAATGGCTGCAAGAACAAAAAAAAAAGACACATGAGTAACACCGTTTTATTATAAATCAGAATCACAATAATTCAGCAATAATATAAATGATTCTATTATACTCGACTTCTTAGCCACAATTAGCGAAATAAATCAAACTGGCTCAAAATTATTCGAAAAACTCTCTACACATTGACTTTTAGCTCTACTTATGATTTGCTTACAATAATATTTAGCAAATGTATTTTTATTTTGCCAATTACCACGGGTAAGAATTTCTTCTATTGGAAAATTGTTAACCCAGTTTAAAGAAGCTACAGCCGAACGCAAACTGCCTGGAGAAGCCGTAATGCCTGCGTCTTTCAAAACAGTTTTAATCCAGTTACCAATAACAGTACGCGACGCACTTTGCATGACACCTCTAATCGACACAAACAAGGACTCATTACATTCGGCTGTACGCCTCGTCTTGCCTAACTCGACTACTTTTCTTAACCATCTAACTGGGCATATATTCTCATCGCTATGACAAGAGAGCTTCCAACCTGATTGCCTGTATGTAGCTGTGTCTGTTTTTGACCCAAATACAGGATAAAGGATAATATGACTGTCATTGTCAAAGTAACAGTCATTAGATATTCTGAGTAAAGTAAGATCGTGAACGCGTGAAGCTTCAAACAAACTGATATTGTTCGGGGGATTTAGCTCCAGCCAGGCAAGTAGGTCACTTGGGTCCCAAATGGGTGATCTCTTTAACTTTGGACTTTGAAGAGAGATAGCTTTAAGAATATGTCGAACGAGAAAGTTAGAATTCAAATTTTCATTGTGTTTGACTTGCCCAAAAGATAAAACTACTGACTTATGCAACAATATAGTCGGATAAGCTAATCTCTCTTCAAGGTGAAGATATGCTAAGAATCTCGAGAGACTAACATCACAAGGAAAGTTGCAATCAAAACTATTATTTTTACACCATTTCATCCATCGGGACCATGCTGGTCCATAAGTTTTTAATGTTGATTCTCTCCAGCCAGCTCTAAGAAGCGATTTTTCGGCTTCTGACCAAGCTTTAGTTACCTCGCCCCAGCTGCTATCTTCCAGACGTAAAGATCCATGTTCTGAACGTGAGGTGGTGGGAGGCCGGTTATCTGATCTATTAGCACTTGGTCCAGCTTGGTTATTTTCATTGGTCTGGCCAGCGCTCGTCGACGGAGATCTGGTAGCCAATAAGCCCTCTTCCACATTGGGACTACTAAAAGAAATGTTCCTCGAGCAGCGTTTAAGTGGTGCAGAACTCGAGGTATTAAGCTTGGTGGTGGGAACACCCATGCCAGCTGGTATTGCCACTGACGACTGAATGCGTTGCAAAATTGTGCTGAAGAGTCCAGACAATCTTTGGTAACATATTGCTCCACAACTCTCGTTTCCTTGCTTGCAAAGAGATCTATTTGGGGAATCCCAAACTTTCGGAATATATTGACGAGAGCTGGTCGTAAAAGATGCCATTCCGAAATCCTTTTCCCGCGGGATAAGCTGTCTGCAATACTGTTGAATTTCCCGGGAATGTACTCTACTGTTAATAAAATTTCTTCTTTGTCTATCAAATCCAAGAGTTGATAAGTCATATGGAGCAACGCTGTCGATCGTGTTCCTCCTTCTCTTCGAACATAAGATATCACTGTTCGATTGTCCGATTGGAAATTCAAATGACGACCATGAAGCCGATTTCGAAAATGTTTTACGGCTGCTATTAAGGCAAACATCTCTTTCCGATTGGAATGCCAGTGACGTTGGGCTCGCGTCCATCCTCCTGATAAGAACTGGTCGTCCAATTGTGCCCCCCACCCGTAATCCGCTGCATCTGTTGTCAAAAAGTGTTGAATTAACTGACAATGCAGGCTGCTCCGAACTATTGGACTCTGCAGAGTAGTAATCCACCACCTGAGATCTCTCATGACAACAGATGTTACTTCTACTGGATTGCGGTTGGATGGGAGGTGCATCAGATTTCGTAAATGTATTTGCAGTTGACGGCAATGAAGACGACCTCTTGGTACAACGAAACAGGCAAAGTTTAGAGTTCCTAATATTATTTGAGCCTCCTTTAATGACATTTTCAGTCTCCGTACTATCCTCTTCAATATCAGTAATAACTTCTGGATCTTTTTGGTTGGTAAGCTTTTGTAGTTGGCTTTGGTGTCCCAAACTAACCCTAAATATTCTATTTTTTGAACTGGCTCGATTTCGGATTTGTCGTAGTTTATTGTCCATCCTAAGTTCTCCAAAACACTGATTGCCGATCTTACATGGCTTTGAAGTTGACTTTTCGACTGACATGCGATTAGAAAATCGTCCAAGTAAACTATGACTCGCATGCCCTTGGATCGCAGGTACTGTGCTACCCAGTTCGTTAGAGCTGAGAAGACCTTGGGCGCACATGATAGTCCGAACGGGAGGCATGTCATTTGCATAATCACGTTGTCGTAAACTAGCCTCAGAAACCGCCGATGACTCCTTGTGACGTTCACATGGAAATAAGCTGAGGACAGGTCTAATTTCACCATCCAATCTTCCCTTTGTAGGAAGTGCGGAACTTGAAAGTGAGATATCAGTTTGAAGGTTTTCGGAATTATAAAACAATTCAGTCGCTTTAAATTGAATATTGGCCTTTCGGATCCATTGCTCTTTTTTGTCAAGAACATTGTAGAAAGAAAACTTGGACCCACATCCTGTGGCTTCACAACTTCTAGAACGCCTTGTTGTAATAGCTGCTTGATCTGAATTGACATTTCTGGCGTATGAGCGGTCTCGAACCGCTTCATCATTCTTATTGAAGGAAGAATGAGTGGTGGCTTGGAGGTAAATGGCAGACGCATTCCCGTAATCAATTCGAGAAGGGCTTTCGGAGCCCGAAGCATCTGCCACTGTCTCAGATACGTTCTGAGACAGCCCCCGTAAAATGTTTGGCGAATTGGTTGCGAGTCATTTATCAGGTTGCCCCTTGGTTCGTCTATTGACTTTACCTTGGGATTTCTTGCTCTTAGTGTTCTGCTTGAATGAGCTTGTGCTATGGTTTTTCCGATAACTTGACTCGCTAGCTTTTTGACGAAAGGGCTGATTTGATAAGTCTCGAAAATTGTGCTGAACTGGCTTGCTAGGCGCTTTACGACTATTGACAGCCTGGCTCTTCTCAGAAGAAAACCAAGGTTGAAGCCATTTATCTGATCCGCCCGTATTCTGAATATAAGACCGCAGTAGAGTTTCGTCAAATAAAAAGCTAGAACTCTGAGGAATCTTACGCAGACCCTCACGCAAATTCTTGTTTGAAATCTCACTAAGGATACGCTCCCTACGAGTTTCAATATATTCCGCCCGTTTCCCGCACACTAACTGCATAATCTCCTCACTAATTTTATGAAATTTAGATGAGGGTAGGAAACACTCAGATATTTTATCGTAAATATTTGAAGGCGACAGCGTACTGTCAGGTAAAGCTGTCCAATCAATAAATTGCTGCAAACAATGATTGAGAACCTCTCGCTGAGAGATCAATGCATTGCATAAAGCAGCTATTAATCTTTCAGAACTTGCTACGTAATCTTTGCTTTTAATAAATTGCCTGAGATCATCATTAATTTGTAGCTCAACGAAGCCAGGCGCGGCGTTATGGATTTTTAACACATCATTATACCGAACATCTTTCCAAGCTGTATCACCGAATCTTTGTAAAACCTCAAGCCGGTGCAAATGTTTTGGATTAGCTTTAGGTACTTTAGGTTCCTTAGAAGATGTATTGACAACACCCAAGTTTAAACGGGGAATGTCATTAACGAAGCTCTCATGAACGGCCGCAGGCCGTGTTAAATTAAAATTTAAACATGACGTGCTAGGCCCCGGCGTTGGCTCTGAGACGGGTAGCCCACTCGATTGAACGTCACTTATTGCCGTTACACTTTTGTTAGCAGTAACATTTGATGCACACATATTTTGCATTAAAATATTAGTCAACATAGATACTTGATTGACAAGATTATTAATGTCTGAAGCCGACTCACCCGTTCTCCGCCTTTTTACCTCTAAATCGGATGAGTCAGATTGAGAGGAACTCGAACTTCCGCTCGAATGCAGGCGCTTGCGACCAGATGAAGGCATTTGCATGCCTACCTCCATTTCGTCAGGATTATCCTGATCAAAGCTTACGCCACTGCACTGATTATGATCACTCATCACTCACTTATTTTAACACTATTTAGATATGATAATGCTTTAAAACTAAACACAAAGACACTTTTTCACTCTTATTTGAAATAATTTCTTAAACACTTATTAAGAAACGATGTTACTCGATCGGGAAATAACGACGCTATGAGGTAAGAACGCTCGCCTTTGGCGCCCTGCCACCTGAGACCACGTGATTTCAAGCAAGGCGTTGATTGGACGAAAATATCAAGAGGAAGTCGTAAGTGATTGGCTAATAAAAGGGAAGTATACAACGCCCTCTCACAGATGCTGTGCATCGTCACATCCCAAATAATAAGCGAAATATTCGCTTCGAGGCAAATGTTATAAAGATGCCCTCCGATTTAACATTACACTTGGTCATGTTAAATTGGAGGGCAATGACAGGTTAACGATTGGGAACGGGTTTTTTGCAGTTTTTTGTTCATTCCGTGCCAACGACCGAACCCAATTTTCTCAAAAATAAATCTGTCAAATTCATACTCAACGTTGTTTTTCGCTCCTCTCGGGCTTTATCACGCGTGTGGAGTCCAATGATTACGGTGTCATTATTATCAACGCTACTTATCTACATTAACTGTAACTGCAACAATCAAATGCAAATGTTAGCTTATTAGGTACAGTAATTTTAATAGCTTCTCATTAATAATTCAATAAGTTTTCCGTAAAAGAGTCATTTAATGACTTGCACAAAACATATGGTGATATTATAATAATAACACATTGTTATTGCCCCGTTGAAGTTTTATAAATTTCCTCAACCTAAGAGATACAGTAAGTGAGCCAACAACGCGATAGATTTCATCATTTCTTATTTACTGTCGAAGATATAATATATTAAGGATATCTGTTGAATCTTAAAATATAATGCAGTATCAATACAAGTGTCTCATAATGATTTTATTAAACAGACCCATCACCGATCAGGCTTGTGTTAAGCTTATAATTCTGGGTTCGAGTCCCTGATTGGACCATTTCGCTTCGTTACCTCTGATATTTTCTCTGTAGTGTCGAATGGTCTATCCATCAGAGTTCGATTGAGAGGAACAGAGTGTACGAATATGTAAGACCAGGGTTCCGCGGTCGCTCCTCCGTCGGATGTTGCACCATGTGTGTTGGTGTCCATGGTCGTTATTGTTTTAACGGCATGGTGGTGTGCGCAGACACAACAAGGCGCTGCACGGCAAGGGCGCGGCGGAGCGCGGCGCCACGTTCCTGGCGCCCGCCAACGCGCAGGCGCCGGCGCAGGTGGACTGGCGCGCGCTCGGCGCCGTCACCGAAGTCAAGGACCAGGGCAAGTGCGGCTCCTGCTGGTCCTTCAGCACCGTGAGTACACTATTTCTTATAATTTAACTACGGAATTGTTTTAGCAGTTCACATGCTTTGCTTATCGCCTACCTACTATTTTCAATTTTAGCGACGTAGCCCCAGCAGTGAGCAGTCTCCGATGAAACTTTTAAATAGGTTTACGATAAGCTGAGCTTTGAAACTTAGCTTTTTGGCGTCAATAAGGTTCCCCTAGTGGCTGTGTTTAAAGTTAACATACTTAACTGCTTTAACGTAACAAAAACAGTTCTTAGTACATTATCGTCCATTATCGTACCGTAAACATTGTAACAACTAACAGACCTCTTTATCGGTCGAATTAAGTCCTGCAACTTGCTGATAAAGAATTTGCTCACCGCCAATACAAGAGATATGTTCTGATTTTCTGAAGTAGATTAACAATTTTTTTTCTTTATTAAAGCGGCAATTTTTTTATTAACGATAAAAAGCTTGACTATTTATCTCACTCACACTTTCATGCAAGTTTCAAGTGACGTAATGCAATACAAGATCACAATTACGTTGTTTTATACAATAAATGTATTATAATGTATGTGTTCCGGCCGCCGTGGCTTGCTTTGTGTTCAATGTACGTGTTCGTTTATGTTTTTAACGCACAAAAAAGGCACCAAATCAACCGATTTATAATGATTCATTATTATTAATTATATAATAAATATATCTTGAGAATCCTGTTTTAAGTTTGAATCAAATATTCCACTAATATAAATATAATTTTTCTACATTTATGTTAGGTAGGTACTACTTTTATTTACAATAAAGAAAATTGCAAATACTTATATTTAATTATATACAAAATATATGAAACAAATGTACACTTAGTTTTTACTGTGCAAGTCTGCGGCGTGGATATTATATATGTATGGAATATTATTATAGAAAATTAAATGCTTAGTTTAATTTGTCTCGATTTTTATGTTCATTTTATTTATTTGTTTTACTAGCGATTCGCCGTCGCCTCGCTCGTGTCCGTCCCTGGGCGATTTTTAAATTGACATAACTTTTTTTTTTGACATAACTTTTTTTTTAAAACCAAAAAAAATAATAGTAGGATGCAACCCATTAGAAAAGTACATAATCCTCTTAAGGGTACACATCGAAGTAAAGAAATCTTATTATAAAAATAAAATGTTTTGTGCAAAATGACCAACCGTCATGTTCACCTACTATGTATTAAAATAATCTATACATAAAGAAGAGTAATTTATCGAAAACTTTACATAAAATTTTTTTTTAAAACAATGACTGTAACTTATTGTGTACAGAATGATGATGATGATGTTCTCCTAGCCGATTCCGGCCACGGCGGCCAATCTCATTGAGACTAGCCAACTAACTGCGCAGGAGATATTATAGTGCAGCGCGTGTACGCGCAGACACCACGTGCACTCTCTGTTCCTGTCACTCTCATACTCCGGTGGGACGACACGAGACACGAGACACGACCGGTGAGAGTGTCGGCGCAGGACCGACGGCTTTACGTGCTCTGCCTCGGCACGGGGGTGAAACACCGTCAACTTCCCAACTCCGGGCTGTTACTGAGACTTACTATACAGAAAGACTCAACAACTAAACTTTGGCCCGACTCGAACCCAGGACCTCCGAGTGTGCAGCCTTACACGCTAGCCACTACACCACCGAGGCAGTATAGAACCCAAAACAATAGTTATTAAAATGTTTGTCTGTGTGTCTGTTTGTGTGTGCGCGTTTCACGCAAAAAGTACTAGACCGATTTTAACCAAGTTTTATGTAGTGATAACTTATTATTATTACTTACGAAGCCCAAAGGAGAGTTATGTGTATGACCTGTATGTATGTATGTACATACATATGTCCGATCATATGTTCCCTAGTAATTACGATTTTTTTTATATTTGGCAATTTAAGTTTGCAAAAATGTAATGAAGCAATTAACACGCATAATATGTAGGTTTAACGTCAACTACAAACTTGAGACAACGATCACAGCTCTAACTATTATCTATTAATTAACGCCAACTGCGTCGCACACAATATTTATGTAATGACTTCTAAATTCCAACCTTAATTTTAGCGAACGCAAAGAGCATTTTGTGATTCTATTTAGTTTCCTCATCACATCTGTCTACAAAGGTCCTTCGAGACTCGCCCAGAATATTGTTTCCAGACACTGTGGACGACCTACGTCATTCGTCCGAAGAAAAAAATATGTTAGTTGGTTTACTTTCCGGTTACGATCACGTGAAGGGGCGTTTGATGCTGCGAATGGCTATCGATGATTCATAGGGGGAGGCGGGGACAGCGACCCGCGCGCAATACATGTGTTATATTATATTATCTTAATTTCTATTAATTATCAATTAATCGTGAAATATTACCGCGAGTGCTATTTTAATGGCACAATCATTGTGCGAGCTCGAGTGGGCGGCTCCGAGATAAATTTGTATTGAGTTCATTATGACTGATACAAGAATGATTTAATAATGTTTCAATACGTAAAAGAATTTTCCAAATAAGAAGTAGCTATAGTATTTCAATAATCAAGTTGTCTTTCTACAATTGATATCAATACATATCTAAAAGTACATGGCACGTCTTCTTCATATAATTTTAAGTCCTTATGTCGGAAACGGCTTCTAAAGTGGGAGTCGCGGCGGAAAGGGCTCAACTACTTGTTGCGTAAATACGCCTCGTTTAGCCAAAATTGTTTTTATACCAGTACTTAGTAGTAGTATTGCTGGAGAAACACTCGGCCCCATGAGTCAAAGTAAACACTTCTTCAGACATAATAACACCTTGTCTTATCGCCTCTACTGGCGGCAGGAGAGCTGGCTCGTTTTCCCCCCAAACAATCGGCATTGCCATTTAGCGGGAGAATGCGGCTAGCATTCTTGCCACTATTTCACGCGGCATGATTTGTACAGTAATAATTAAGTATACATTTGTTTTGTATATATTTATAATTTCCTTCATTTTAAATAACCTAAAAAAAAGTTTTAATGCGTTGTGCAATGTACATAACTGGATGCATAAATAGCACAAGTTCGTATATTACAGACGGGCGCTCTGGAAGGTCAGCACTTCCGTAAGAATGGCTTCCTGGTGTCGCTCTCGGAGCAGAACCTGATCGACTGCTCGGCGGCGTACGGCAACAACGGCTGCAACGGCGGCCTCATGGACAACGCCTTCAAGTACATCAAGGACAATGGCGGCATCGACACCGAGCAGAGCTACCCCTACGAGGGCGTCGACGACAAGTGCAGGTCTCTCGACTCCTTAGTTGTACTCTTATTGATGTGTCTTTCGGGGTTTTAAACTTTTTTTCTCTATTAGCTTCACCGGTCATTTTTAATATTACATTAAATAATTTTATACAAGTCTTGTAACTGTACTGTACTGTATTATAACTGTTCACTTTTCTCATACCTTACTTACTTACTTACGCAAACTACTTACGCAAATAAAATGTTTTTAAATAACATAGGCGAATTTGTTAAACCTTTAAGAGTCTGAATACTTGCCGTTTAAATTAGGAACAAATAGTTGTACGATTCAGTAGCAGAAGTTGTGCATATGTGTAAATATGAAACTGGAGCGAATCACCAGTCAGAACTTTTAAGTAATAGGGAAATTCGTGAGTCCCGCAGATACAACCCCAAGAACGCGGGCGCGGAGGACGTGGGCTTCGTGGACATCGCGGCGGGCGACGAGGTGGCGCTGCGCGCGGCGCTGGCGGCCGCCGGGCCCGTGGCCGTCGCCATCGACGCCAGCCACGAGAGCTTCCAGCTCTACTCCTCCGGCGTCTACTACGACGAGGACTGCTCCTCCGAAAACCTCGACCACGGGGTCGGTTATCTTATTATGTACTAGAACGATATTTGCTTTAAGAAAACAAAGAAGAACATCTCGCTGTTCTTCTGTTCCCGGAATACGAACCCATCGCTTCAGAGATATGACGACATCACGATTCAATTCGATTCTCTTGTTAATGGCTTCAAAGCGTGCCGATTGAGCACAGATCACTTCGCCAATATATTATGACTACAAATATTTGATTGGTGACTGGAGCCAGTCGTCGACTAAATATTAATTCTTGGGTAAACAATTTAGATGACGCGATTTGAAGAATGGCACCGTCACTACCGGTGGTGACGCGGTGGTGTCGATGTTGACATTTCATATGTATTGACTCAATATAGTCGGATAAAAGATTGGCAATCGACGATACGCTGACATTAAATTTTATAAAAATTTTGGCTATACTTTTACCGTTATCATGAGTGTTTTATTTGTAAAAAAATATTGTTTTAAAATTATGAGGACTACTTTTTGTAGATGTAATGTATTGGGACTCGTTCTGAACTAATCCAAACAATAATGAATTGGATGTTTAAAATCCAACACTATGATAACAGTATAATTAAACGAGTAAATTTATCAGAAGTAAATAAAATCCTAACGTCTTTCTAAGATAAGCGTCAACGCGGAACTATCGGTGACATACATCGTAATAATTACATCATTATAAATGTCACACAATATACAAACATAAATATTTTTCTTATATTATATTAGCGAAATTCTTGTAGATTCAGATCGAATAATAGAAATTAGAGTAAGAATCTAATAGTTATGTGGTTTAATCCAGTATAGTACTATCTACCTCCATTCCGAATTTCACCCAAACCCAAAGAGGTCCTAAGTTTGGATAAACTATACAACACTCGCAAATATGTTTCGCATTAATATTATCAGCGTGGTGTTAATAAAATTAAAATGGCTTATTCACTATTGATTTACTAAAATGAAATGTCGTGCGTGCGCAGGTGTTGGTGGTGGGCTACGGCACGGACGAGACGCAGGGCGACTACTGGCTCGTGAAGAACTCGTGGGGCCGCTCCTGGGGCGAGCTCGGCTACATCAAGATGGCGCGCAACCGCAACAACCACTGCGGCATCGCCTCCGCCGCCTCCTACCCCCTCGTCTAACTCCCCACACCTACAACACCTCCACACTCCCCCAACATCCCCACACTGCCCAACACCCCCACACTCTCCCAACATCCCCACACTCCTCCAACACCTCCACTCTCTCCCAACTCCTCACCAGTAATAGATGCTCAGTGCCATGAGTCATGACCAACTTCAAACATTCTCAATCTATTTAGTATTAAGTGGAATTATATTATAAAATTTTATTCGAATGTCATTGTTTTATGTGATATATGATTTTAAATCAACGACAATTTAAGGTTAATAAATAATTAGATTTAATTTTTTTTTCTTTCCCTTCACCACCTTTCAGTTATTCCCGAGTTCCGCCTGGTAACTATAGTGTTGCTGCGATGAGCCATGAGCATACCTAATCTCATCGAAACCTCATTTGAGAGTAAAATGTAAAACTTATACAGCCCACTCCCTGCTCACAGCTAATGGTAAATTAACCAATGTGATTCGTATAAAGACAAAGAACCTCTTGACGATTATTTTGGCCTGACGCGCGACACACCGGCGGCAATATGATGACATTACTCGTTGTAAGCATCACTCATATCCATACATATAATAAAATTCTGAGTCGAATCTGTACATTAAATATTTTTTGGGAAAATCTTATTGGAATAGTATTCCAATGATTATTATGGATTCAGAGGACGAATCTATAGTTTTTAGAATTTTGTCTATCTGTCTGGGAACGTATCACGGGAAAACCACAGAATCGAATTTGATGATATTTGGTATGATGATAGCTGGCTGTCCGGGTCAACGTATAGGATACTTTATAGTGCGGGAAAATATCTCTTGAGAAATCTATACTAACCGTTAAAACGTACCTAGGGACGAACCCGAGCGGAGCGAGTGCGAGTCGATATTTAAATAAATTAATTATATTGGTCCGTATAACACCTGCCACAAATTATTCCTGTTCGGTCATTTGCGTGCCTTACTTGAGCCGTCTAGAAGCGAATACCAAAGAGTATAGTTATAAACTGGGAAAGCGAATACCATCGCCCTGCACTAGCACTGCTCCTCTCCATTCCTAACCCCGCGACTACGATCCTCGATCACCCACGCTTAATGTTTTCATCATTAGGGTTTCGTACTTCAAAAAGAAATGAAGGAACGCTTATACACAAATAAAGGAAAAAATCCGAAAACCGTTTTGCAGTTACATCACAAAAAAGAGAAACTAATGCGATTATAAACTTATTTAAATGTTTCATGTGTAAGGTTGCATTTTTATTTTTTATATATTGAGTGTTTTAATAGAACATAATGTATTTGATTAATTTGTAATGATGTATGTTTATGGCATTTACTTATGTGACCTTGGCCGATAGGAATGTTTTAAAAAAAGTAAAAAAAGGGCGCGGATATTCATTTGTTTTCCCGCGCTTTTGCACAGAGATGTCGGTATCACCATGTAGTGACTAGTCACGAATTTGTTCATGTTTGTAATACTGAAAATTATGAATATAATATTATATAAATTATGTAACTCACTGACGATTATGAAAGTACTGAATATAAGAATATAAGCAAGGAATATCTCGAAGTTTTATTAGGGACCCTATATATGCAACGGAACAATCGATGTGCGGGTCAACTCGGACTTGTCCGATATTTTTTTTTATTATATGGCTAAAAAGAAAGTTAAATTACATGTGAAATCAATAAAGCTTATTTTTAATGTTTTGGCACAGAGATAGATTATAGTCGGGAATAGCATATAGGTTTCTTTTTATAACGGAAAAACGTACGATTCCCGTGGGATAGATTTGTTTTTCACAGAGCAAGCGATCGACTGCTATAGCTATTCCATAGTAATCGTTAGAACATACCCTGGGGACGAACCCGAGCGTAGTGAGGGTGAGTTGCTAGTCCATGTAATAAATGAGTACAAATATTGACATTTTGTTGTAGTCTTTTAGCAATTTTAAAGGAACGTAAATGACATCATTTCTCATTATTTTTGAGTCATTCAGTTGTTTGAATCATCAAGTATCGATAAAACTGAGCTCAAGAAATCTAGCGAAAGATTGCTATTGAGTAAGAACGTTTTTACAATAAGAAAAAAAAATTAAAATATTTTTGCAATTTAAGAGTAAGTTCGTAAAAGTAAGTAGGTAAGTATATTATTTATTGTAACTATCTATAACAGATGTCGAAGGTTAGCGACCTTTGCCGAAGTCCACCTACTTTAGTTAACACTGACCAAATATTTAACAAAGATTATTTAAAAATATTTGTATATGAGTAATTATAAAGTACAATTGAAACACATTATGATTCACCCCGTGTGTGACCCGAGTAGTGTACAGCAGTCGAGAATGATTACGATATACTCGTACATATATAGAAGGGATTTGAATTATCTATAGCTTTAATAACTAATTAGTTAATATAGAGAAAAACCACTGCACAGTGCACGTTTGCGGTTTGTTGTTAAATCATTAATCATGGCACTCGCGACTTTATGATGCAAGCTCAGTTGGTACAGATATCGCCTCAGTTGATTAATTTTAAATGTTAATACTTTTCAGAGGAAACTAAATCGATGCATATAATAAAATTCCAACTGAGTCGAATCCTGTACATTTAATATTTTTTGGAAAATCTTATTGAAATAGTCAGTGGCTAATTCGTTCATGAGTCATTATTATCGATAGAGAGAATCTATAGTTTTTAGAATTTTTGTCTGTCTGTCTGTGACCGCATCACGAGAATATCACTGGACAGATTTTAGTAAAATTTGATATGATGATAGCTTGTTATCTGGGTCAAAATATAGGATACTTTTTACTGCGGGAAAATATCTCATTTCTGAGAAAAAATACAAAAACTGCATTGTAAGAGTACCTAATATGTAAAACCTGAGAATATTTTGGTTTTTGGTCATCTGAACGCATGCGGAGCAGCAGGCATTGCTAGTATTATCTATACTATAATAAAGCCAGTAGCGGATTTAGGCTTAGGCCCGTGAGGCCCGGGCCTAGGGCGCCAAATGTTGAGGGGCGCCAAAATTTTTAAGATGACTAAAATTAATAATCGATTGGATTTTTTGTAAACTACTACACATTTATATTCATACATAAACATACAAATTGCCAGTAGATACTTACAGAAACTAGAAAGCAATAGAGTACCTAATCGTAGGTATAGTCCGTATTGTTAATTAGATTTATAGACGTTATTCGGCTATCTCCGACATAAATGTCTGCGCGGGCGCAGGTCACGCACGTGACGTGTCTGCGGCCTACATACGTCGTGAAGTAGGTACCTACGACACAATAAATTGCGCATTTATTATGTATATTTTATCTTTATTAAAACAATACAAAGGCAAATGTCGTTTGAGCATATAGATAACGATTGAAACATCCAGCTGTGTTTGACGACAAACGCTTCTTTAAAAACAAATTTTTACGTGTAGGTACATATTATAAATGTGGGTGAATATGTTCGTTGTTGAATCACGGGGATATCGTTGAAAGGATTTAGGTGAAATGGTCGGTTCCATCGCGGCCGTAACCCGTAGTCAACGACACAGGACATTTTAACAGACTTCCAAAAAGGTTTTTTATGTAGCTATGTTCATAGATTTCTGGAGACAGCTTGACCTATTTCGGTACTTTAAACTGTATTTTATTTTATTAAAGTAGGTTTTTGAGATTATTTAATCCATTTATTCAATAGATGGCGTTAGTAGTATTCTGAATCGCGCAGGCTTCACTATAGGACTAGTATAGTATGACATGATCTGTGCTATAGGTCAGGTCAGGATCGTTAGTTTTGTGGGTGAGCATGCCAGAAGATGGCATCGACTCCGAAAATATTTCATTAGGTATCTCATAGTAAATAAAAACTCAATTATTTTTTACTTTTTAGTGCCTTAAAGCAATATTTGATAATAATTGACAGAAAATTTTAAAGCTTTCTTATTTATAAAAATGGGGCCATTAGCAATATTCAAACTGAAGAAGATAAACATTAACAGATGGCGGATACAAAGCGAGAACACTGCGTGTTGTGTAAATATTATTTTGTATCTAAAAAATAATATATAATAATTTATTTATTTCTCCCACATATTGTACGATAGAATCTTACATCAGTCCTGTAATACGAGACTCTCTCATAAAAATAATTCATTAAATAGCATTTTGCAAGTAAGTGGTATCGAGAGGTTTTAATAAAAGAAACAGTAGACACGAAACTTGTATATTATATAAACAAATGATACAGTTATTTACAACAGCTCGGTCGCATCCGACGAGACGCGACCCGGACACCACACTGTACACATACATACATGTCGACGTGCTCCGGCTATATTTATCTATACATAATATAAATATAACACACTGCTCATTACTGTTATTTCAATAAAATAACATTTTTGTATGTTTTTGATATTAAAAAGGTATTGAAAGACATTGCGGCACAACTGAACATAAACCACTGCTTATTCTAATATTTACAAGATCCATTTGGCACAATGTTTGTCTGAATTTAAAATGAATATACTCCTGTGTACCCTAATACAGCGGTTCCCAAATAGTGGTCCGCGGGTCCCTAGGGTTCTATGGAAGGGTCACAGGGGTTCCGAGTTCCGTCAAAGAATTAAATAAAACGTTGTCAGGCATGAAGCCTAATTTTAGTGTTATTATAAATAAATATGTGAAAAAAAATCATTCATCGCATTAAATAATTAGGTTACATTTTTGTACAATATTCTTACAGTATTATTATTTTCCATTTATGATTTGTTCTTTTAAGTTAAACAAGAAAATATTCTAACTAAAACACAATCAGTTTATTTATAATCAAAATGAGGATCCGTTAAAAAAAATTATGATCAATTAGGGTTCTCTGGCCAAAGAAAATTGGGAACCGCTGCCCTAATAGTTATTACGATTATTCATACACACGAGGTGTCGAGCGCAGACTCTCTCCGGCCAAACGATCACACCACTCAGACAGCTCTAGAGATACTCTACGACTAGAACAAATTATATTTATTACAACTTAACTAAGAAATACTAAACATTTCTTTACACCTGCTCATCTTACAAATAGATTTAAAATTAAAAAATATATATTTCTGTAAATGTGAGCCACATAAAATTAAAAAAGAACTGGTTTGTCATTGGACATTGACAGTAAACTTAATCTGTTGACACACTCTCGCGGCAGACTAGTACAGGGTCAGTTACTCACAGTGGACTCTGCTAATATTTTTCATTTATAATAAAGTACCCTATGAATTCGTTTACAAAATAAATAAAAATGTTAGGAGAGCAATATGTACAACGTTGGAGGGTGGTTATTTCTTCTTGGGCTTCTTGGGGTTGCGCGAGCGGCTCTTGGCCTTGCAGAGCGGGCAGATGGGCGCGTTGCGGTGGATCTGCTGGTGGCACGACAGGCACGACTTCATCGGCGGCGGCTGCTGCCTGCGGGCGCATCAGTTCAGCCGTTTGTGTATAAACAAGCACACACATACATAGTCCAATATTAAAAGATTTTTGTTCATTTATTAATATATTGCCATAACAATACAATACTCACAATATTACATACATACATACATAGCTTAAACTAAGCATCTTCACTCTCAATGCTTACGTCCATCTCGTTCACTCTCACACTCAGTCTTGTTAGTTTATTAGAAATATTACATTTCATAGTTTTAGACTTTATCACTATTGCTTATATGCATACTTTTGATATCTTTTAAACACTAAATGTAGCTAGATAAATAAAAATAAAAAATACAAATTTAAAAATAATTTGATATTTCAAATAAAGCTAAAAGTAAATAAAAAATGTTTTAAGAGAAGCGGACTGGTCGGGAGGCACCGATAGGAGGTGTGTATTATCTTACATGAAGTAACATCTGCAGCCATTTCAAACACAGCCAATGGTGTATGACTTATTCATGGTATCATAAGCATGGTGTCTATTTATTGCTCGAACCAATAAAAAGTATATGAATGCTTTTCTATTCTTAAGTTTTATGATATCATGGGATCTAGATAAATTGTGACAAAACAGTAATCGGTAGGAGTTAATTGATGGAAGGAGGGATATCGCAACAAAAAAACAACAAACCGAACCTCAGCGAGACGGTAAGGAAATCCTGATCGAGACCAGGATTGGCAGACCTGAACGCGGGCGGCGGCGGCGGCTTGCGCGGCGCTGGCGCCAGGAACGCGCCGCTCACCGCGCCCACGCCGCCCACCGACCCGCCCACGCCGCCCACCGGCCCGCCCACGCCACCCGCCGGCAGCGCGCGCGTCGCCGCCGGGAACCGGCTGAGGACACGTGTACATTGTCTTAGTGGTATTTGTATCATAACCATCAACTATAGGCACAAAAGCTCTGTGGAAATTATTAGGAGGATTATGTTTTAGATAGACAATAGCACATTTATAGTCTTACTTTCATTTTAAAAATTATTTCTATATCTTAAATAAAATGCAGGTTAAAATAACAAATATATGAATCTACTAGATTCACCCGCTCAGACCTCAGTTCCATTAGTATGGTAGTTAAGCTGTTTGAGAGTGAGCAAATTAAAGCATTCATAATTTTCTGTGAAAATGTGTTTAAAGTTTAAACTACTTTTTATTGGTGAGCACATCAATTGAATTTAGTTTCTTCCATATGTATGGTACAATGGTAATGAAATTATATTTTTTGTTTTTCATTGTTTTGTCTGTTAATTGTACATCACTCAAACTTTATCTGTGCTAAAAAGGCAATAGTCCTTTACAATGGGCAGAGTATGATCAAGTTTTACAATTTAATAATAATATAAATTATACATGTATTCAGCCCATATTTAACATCCCACTGCTGAGTACAGGCCTCCCTTCAGTACGAGGGGAATCAGGCCATAGTCCACCACACTGGCCAAGTGTGGGTTGGCAGACTTCACATATCTTTTGAAAACTTACTAGGTACTCTCAGACATGCAGGTTTCCTCACGATGTTTTCCTTCACTGTTAAGAGAAGTGGTAATCATGTTGAAAATGATTCGCACATGAAAATATCAGAGGTGCAAGACCTGGGATTTGAACTCGCTTCACTCAGTTTCCGCAGCGAGCGCGTTCCCACTGGACTACCACTGCCTTATAAATTATATATAAATTAATTATTGATTATATAAAAATAGGATTTATATGCATAAAATAATAATTTGATTATATAAGTAGTCGTTCTGATATAAGAAACTTAAGTTTTATGAATTCTTTTTTATAATGTTGTTTGAAACATTACTCTGAATTTGAATAATATAATAAGAAGTGTGTGCATCGCATGTTACTTGGCCTACTTGACCTACTCCTGAAATAGTCCCGTAACACAAGGATATAGAGCTATGGATTGAAACAGTTTCAGCTTCTTATTTGAACAGGGCCATGTTTAGTAGATGAATGAACTCACGCACTAGTTAGTAAACAGTAGTAAATAAAGCATTTACTAACTCAGGAGTAATAGGACTGCCCTCTTCTTCATGTAAATCAGGTAACCGGTCAAGTCCAAGACACTGTCTCCTCAATAGGTCCACTTCAGCTTTAAGCGGCCGATAATCTTCATGTAGACGTGACGCATTCGAGAGCTTGCGCGACATGCTCTCTTCTGTTTGTTTAATAACGGTCTCCATCTGCAATCATGAGAAATGGAAAATTAAAACAATCATTAATAATAACATCCCTATTTAAAAACTCCAATAGGATCTCATCCAAAGCAACAAAAGCCACATAGAAACCAATAAATTTTTATTGGTTTGTATGTGGCTTTTGTCGCTTTTTATGGGATTCTATTAGAGTTTTTCAACAGGGATGTTAGTAAAAGTACAAATATAATGTAAGCTTTTTTCATTTTAAGTACATCAACTTTAAAAATATGAATTATACTTAAATACATTCATTTTGATTTAATTTAAACTCTCACTCGACTCTCTCCATCTCATGATTTCTTTTAAAAATGTTGACATAATCATTTAGCATAAATTGCTGCCAGATTTATATTTTAGAAATTAATTGTTCTGAATATAACAGAACAGTATACATTAAAACCCATTACTTCCTATCTGAATCATAAAACATACTAGACTAGCGATGCAGCCAATGACAAGAAAAATAAACAAAGCTTGGCTACAAATGAGTACAATAGCCCACTAGTAACAACAACAAACTACATCCACCTGCTGTTTATACTAATTGTATTTCTGTATCACTTACAACATTTTATTTTAAGCATCACTCTTATTATGAGTTACTTTGAGTTATTTTGAGAATTTTAAATACTGAAAGATTATTACAATTTATAGTAAGAATTATATGGTGGGTTCAATATTACATTTAATAATATATGCATAGTGACCAGTAAATTTTAAAAGAAGATGAAGTCAATGCAACTTAATCAAGAATGACAAATTACAAACAGCATTAATGTCAGCATGTATCTGACGAAGCTCCTCTACATGGCTCATCTTTTCTTGTTGCAGCAGCTCCATCTCACGCTTATACTGCGCTAGGCAGCGGCCTTCCTGGTCTCCGCTGCGCACCTCATTTAGTATACTTCGTTTTAGGCGCTCCAACGTGATCGTTTTATTCCTGCAAGCCATATTATACATCCCCATTCTATAAAATGTTAAAACTAATTTAAAATGATATTAACTGATTATTTTACAAAAATAAATACATTTTTTAAGCTGTACTGCTAATATTTAATTTATTTACTCGAAAAAATTTAATACTACAAGATTACTAGTTTTCGAAAAAAATAATTTAATAAACCACAAAATCATTATATTCTTTTGAAAGTTATTACTTTACAATATACTGCTAATTGAAAACTTAGTAAAAATAATTAGTGTCAAGTGTTTATTGATCGAGCCTACAGGTGCTAAAGCCTCCACAACTATAATAGCAAGCAAATTACATTTATACCTGATCTCTTTCATGGCTTCTAATTTATGATAAATTTCTCGTTCGTTTTCTGCAGTCATTTTGTATTTTATTAAAAGTTTAAACTATAAAATTTTATCGGCTGAGAAAATAAATGAAAATACAAAGTTAAAAGCGGTAATAATCAGAAAACACACATGAGATTAGCAGATAGCTAGTGACGCCCTACACCAACTCCAATTCATGAATAAATCGAATCGTCAACAAAGTCGATTATCGTTATTTGATTCCATAAAAAAATCTGATACTAATAAGGAAAATCATATCCTTATTAGTATCAGATTTTTTGTTTTACATTTGTCTACTAAATGAGATTTAAATATATATCTGTTAATATTTCATTCATATTAACTCTTTAATATTTCGTATTAGTAAATTGAGTATCTTTTTATAAATAAAACATTTTGGCTACAGACTAATTTATAATGTTTGCTATAAAATCAGATGAAGATATATATTGGGAGTAAAAATCATTCAAGCAAGACAACAAGTACAACATATTTTATATCTTTAATACTTTTCATCATAATATAAATATTTGTATGATAACTATTCGAGAAATAGAAACTAACATAACACAAAGCACTTGTAATCGTTAAATTACTAATCTGTGGAAAAACTCTAAGAATCTGTCGAATTGAAAATGGCCGACTGACCATTGAAAGCGGCTTGCTGTCAAAATATAAAAAATACTTTTTATTGTCGCTTATGCCGTAGTTATATGTAATTGTAATGTTTTAGTGAATCTTTTTTTTTTAAAAACTGAATGAATTCCAAAAGGTTTGTCTTACGTGTTGTAAAAGTTAATAAGCAAAGGTCATATACACCTTTGCGGATTGCTTCGTGTCGTGCGTACTGAGGCAGCTCTTCGCGCTGTTTAAGTCTTATGATGAGTGAAGAAGGAGGCGATGATTCTCCGCCGCGACCCAAGCGTAAAATCAAAAGAGTGGTGTTATTGTCGTCATCATCGGACTCCGACAGCGATGAGCGCGTCGGCGTGGCGGGGACACGTAGAAAAAGATTGAGAGTAAATAATAATTCAATAAATTTGTTTTGTGAATAGCTCGAGTGCAGTTTTCTATTGGCTTTCTTATTTTCAGGTTATCAGTGATGAGGAAGCTAGTGACAGTAGTGGGAGTTCCATAATTGTTTCTGGGGCTCATCGAAGACGAACATTACCAAAACTTCGTGATTCTGAAACAGAAAGCGATAGTTCAGGCTGGGGAAGTGACCGTTCAGGAGCTGTGAAAGCTACAACATCAGGAACAAAGCCTGCATCAGGTTTTGCATCCGATAGTTCAGAAGGAAATTCTGATAAATGCTCAATATGCCTTTTACGATTCAAAGATCAACAAGTAGGAACACCAGAGACATGCGAGCATATATTCTGTTTAGACTGTATTACAGAATGGTCAAATAATGTCAACACATGCCCAGTTGATAGAATGACTTTTAATACAATTATAGTAAAAGCATGTGCAGGTGGTCGTGTCTTACGCACTGAACAAGTTAAAGTTGTGGAAAGGAGGCCTTCAATTGAAGCTCTTGTTACTGAAGATCTTACAGTGTGTGAGGTTAGTGATTTGTTAGTGAATCATAATTTGAATACACTTTTAAAACAAAATAACTTATAAACTTTGTGTTATTTATAGATATGTGGGAGCACAGAGAATGAAGAAACTATGTTGTTATGTGATGGTTGTGACCTCGGCTATCACATGCAATGTTTATCACCACCACTCACAGAGGTACACTTTTTTTCTATACTTTTATTAGTAGGTTAAACATTTTTGCCAAGCGAAAACTGTATTACATCTTTAAACAATCTCTGACTAAAGTAATTTGAAAGTTTTTGAGCCTATGACTTTCATAAAAAGTTGATACTATTTTAAATTTATCTTATTTATTATCCAAATATAATATTTATAGGTACCTGCAGATCAGTGGCTATGCCCCAACTGTGTCACATCTCTCGACCCAGACAGTCTTATGGATGTTATTGATATATCTGAAGTGGAAGATCTACTAAATGGTTTTGATTATGGACAGTTACCTGTAGAACCGAGACGTTCAATATGGAGACAGCCGAGAAATGTTCGCAGATCATCAAGAATTAGCAGTAGAGATCAACCTTCAACTTCTAGTGGCCAGCGGGGCAATAATGTTAGTGTACAGGGATTACCTGCTACATCCAGAGGCTCAAGGAGTACACAGAGGACTGCCGCCCCTACTGCGACGAGACGTCGAGCCACAACTACGCGCAGAAAATATAAGAGAAGAAGGACTAAAACTGTAATTATAGAGTATGAAGTTCAGGAGAATGGAAAGTTCCCCATCACAAAGAGAGTTAAGAGGAAAGTGAAAAGGAGAAGGGTGAGTGTTCAAAGAATATTTCCATTTTTATATATTCATTTTCTGTAAAATTAATAATGTATTTAATTTACAGGTAAAAAAAAGACAACCAAGAACGGCGGCGCGTCGATCCTATGTTAGGGCGAGTGTTCGCGCTAAGTTACAAACTCTGAAAGCAGATGGCAGAATAGACCTGGCACAGACATCTCATGCTAGTGTTGGTGTGCAGCAGCTGTCCGTCCGTCGCCAGAGAGCCGGCATCCCAGCACTGAGGCTGTTTGGAAATCCTAATGATTTAGACTACTTTTCAGATGAAGATAACGCTATTTCTGAAGAAGCATCTACGGCCGTCGCCACGAGACCTATATCCAACGTTTTCAGTGTTTATAGACAGGTACATTTTGTTTCTTTTTAAATGTTATAATTATTATAGTAAAGTAAAAAACTAAATGGTTATACAAATATTTACAGGCTAGAAGAAAGATGGTGTCAATACCGTCACCGCCGCAGGCGTCTTCAGCACCGGACATTCTATCAAACATTCTAGAAAGGCAAACTTTATTACATTCGAAAAAATCGATAATTTCAATTTCTGTCGATGGAAATGTCGACTATAAGATTCAAACGACCGATCCGGATAATCGACAAAAAAAAGATACTTTAGACCCCAATCCAGACAATCGCTCAAAAAAGAATACTTTAGAATCCAAGACAGAAGAAAGAGTAGATCTGTCAAAGGTCAAGGAGGGCGTGAAGAGCGTGCCGTCGTATCCGGGGCAAAGCCGCGGCGGTGGCGGCGGCGGCTGGGGCGGCGGCTACCGCGGCAACTACTCTCGTGGCGGCTACCAGCACCAGGGCCACCAGTCACACCAGCAGCACCAATCCCACCAGCAGCACCAGCCGCGTGCCGGCAACTACAACTACTCTAACAATAACAACAACATGCGCCGCGAAGACAACGATTTCTACGACAGCTTCCCGCGACGCCCGCCGCAGTATTCCAACAACGAGGACTCTTACTACGACCGCTCCCGCCGGCCGACCGACAACCGCGGGAACTACTCAAACCATCAGCGGTTAAACGAACAAAATCAGGGCAGGTACAGTGTGGGGCAAGTCTGGCCTCCCTACGGTGGCGGCGCGGCGCCGGCCCCGCGCGGCGATGTGCCCCCCTCTCAATCCCGCCACTCATTCGGGGGTTTCGAGAATCCCGTCGACATGAGAATGGGCCAGATGCCCCCCACCAACACAAACGTTGAAATGTTTCCTAGAATAGAAACCACTCGCCAGGACAAGCCCCAACAGTCGTACCAGTCTCTCCCGGAGCCGCCGCAAGCCTACCAGCCGATGACTCAACCGCCGGTGTTCAATTTCCAAAAAATTGAAGTAGAAAAATCGGAGGATGAGAGAAGTGATTCGGGACTTATCATTGACACTGAGAAATACGATCCCACGGAACCCACTAATGATGATGATAGTGGAGAAGACGACAAGGTGCCGCCTCCCCCACCCCTGCCCGCGGCGCCGCCCGCCCCCGCGCCCCCCTCGCCACCGCCGCCGCCGCCCGCCGTGCAGACCATCCTAGCTGGTATCGACGCAAGCGCGATGAATGTGCCACCCAACATACTGGACACTGCCGTGCGGCAAGTTCTCAAGGAACATAGGAATTTAATATCTTCACCAATCGTAGAATCTCGCCACGAACGCAGCGACGACGACTCGGACGGAGATTGTCCTAATTTTTCTATTTATTCCGCTACTAGTGTTCACATAGCTAACAATACTAGCTCGTTGACGGACGACATTCCGCTAGAGCAGCCTCAAGACAACCTCGAAGATTTAGTTCAGGAGGATGACGAGACGCCGCCACCTACCTCCCCCGTGGTGCCCGAGAGTGTAAATATTGAATCCAAATCTGACTCAAGTAAAACTCCTGCTAAACCTCATTATAGTACTTATGAAACCGACGAAAAAAAGAAAACAGAGGAAGAGTATAAAGAAAAGGTATCTAAAAGATGCCCGATTACTACGAACACGCGCAATCCCATCAAGATCAAACTTAACACACCCTCGTTAATAAAGAGACAAGTGAGTTTATACGATGAAGAAGAAAACAGTCAAGAGGTGGAACCTAACGATAAAGTAGAATCAACACCTGAAGCACACGAGGAAAAAGCAAACTGTAATGTTTCGAGCCCGAAGTGTGATCCTTCAAAGACACCCGACCGCGATAACAAAGCCGAGGCGTTAGAAGAGAAAAAACTGCATGAAACTCAAAGAAATGAATGTTTGAGTCCAAAGGAACATCTTAATGATCCAAATATAAGTAAAGATAAATTTTCAAATGAAACTTTTAAAAGTGTAGACGTTAATGAAGATGATCTGAAAGCTGAGACGAAGGACGCAGATGAAGATGACTTGAAAGATACGTTAGAAAATGAATTTGAGGATGCGGGGGACGACGCCTCTGAACATAATGAAGACATGGAAGACGAAGGCGACATCGATATACCAGAGACTGATGTGGCTGTAGATACTCCTTCGCCCAAGAAAGACTCTGAATCCACTAGGAATGATGACAACGTCGAAAAAATGACAGAATCTATAAGCGAAACCGAAGACGAGCGTAGTTACACCCCGTGTCTTGATGAGAACAAATCCAATAAGGACGCTTCGTTCGAAATTGACAAAGACAAGGGATTAGAAGGACTCGACACTGAGATGATTTCAGAGGATGAAGGAAACGAAATGTTTTCGGAGAATGAACGTCCACCGTCAGAGGCGTCGCGTGTATCCCCGCCACGCGTACCCGCCGGCAGCGAAGACGGTGAGATATCGGACAAAAAGAAGGAAAGTAAAAAGTCTACGGTGCGGGAGGACTCCAAGAAAAAGAAAAAGAAAGACTCTAAGAAGGAAGGAAAAGATAAAAGCAAGAGTAAAAAGAAAGGTGAAATATCTTTTAAGAAACTCAGTAAAAGTGGAAAGGAGAGAAATTATAGAGAAAGAGATAAAGATGACAAAAAGAATGAGCGCGAGCGACGTGACTCCGGCGATAACGAGAGCCGCAACCGCAGACGCAAAGAGAAGAGAAAAGATCTGGAGAGGTACGACGTCAGAACTGTCGTCACCGAGAAGAGAAGGAAACAGAAAGATCCTTTCGGAAGAGACGTGTCGCCGAGAGGACGCTCGCCCTCGTTGTCGCCGCCACCGCGCTCGCCCTCCGCCTCGCGCCGGCGCTCTCCCTCTTTGCGCCGCTCGCCCTCACGTCTGCGCCGCACGCCCTCCCGCGGGCGGCGCTCTCTATCCAGAGCTCGGCGGTCACTCTCACGCGTTCACCGGTCCGTCTCACGCGGGCGGCGCTCGCTCTCAAGAGCTCGACGAACAATATCGCGCTCGAGGCGTTCTCTTTCTCGAGCCCGGCGCTCGCCCTCGCGCCGTTCCCTGTCGAAGAGTCGAAGGTCTCCCGTGAGAAAGTCCTTGCCGCGGCGCGCGAGCCCGGTCCGAGGCCGAACGCCGCGCGCGTCGCCGCGCCGCCGCAGCGCGCTGCGCCGCAAGCGCCGGCGCTCCGCTTCCGCCAGCCCGCCCCCGCCCCCGCGCCGCGCACCTAAGAAGAAGAAGCGCTCACGCCGCGCGCCCGACTCGGCCGAGCGCAAGCGTCGGCGCAGCGCCAGCCGTGAACCCTCACCCGCGCCGCCCTCGCCCCGCCCGCCCTCGCCGCGCACGCCGCCGCCCGAGCCCGCGCCCGCCCCCGCCCTGGCGCGCCTGCTGCAGGATGAGGAGCGCCGCGAGCGCCGCCGCCGGCGCGTGCGTGACGCGCAGGCGCCTTCCAAGGAGGTCTTCACCTCTGGCGACAACATCCTCGTCAGCGTCAGCTTCAAGGAGCAGGAGCGCGGTGAGGACGGTGAGCGCCGCCGGCGCCGTGAGGGCCGCCGCGAGCGCCGCCGCCGCCGCCGCGTCGCGCCCGAGACCGACCTGCCCAAGCCCGTGGCCATCATCGACCTAGACCGCTCGCCCTTCCGCGAGCTGACACCCTCGCCCAAGAATGTAATCGTGCTGAGCGACAGTGACCATGGCGGCGAGCGCGGCGAGGCCACGGCGCCCGCGCCCGCCGCGCCCGAGCCCGCCCCGGAGCCCGCGCCCGCCCTGGGCCCCAAGACGCCGCCCTCGCCCGCGCTGCCCACGCCGGCGCCTGCCGCGCCCGCGCCCCGCCCGCCCTCGCCCGCGCCGCCCGGCCCGCCCGCCGCGCCGCACTCAGCCGCCAACTCGCCCGACGCCTACGACCCCTTCGAGCCCACGCGCTCCCCCTCCGCCTCGGCGTCGGCGTCGCCGTCGCCGCGCGAGGAGGCGGGCGGCGCGGGGGCAGCGGCGGCGGCTGGCGAGGGCGAGGCGGTGCTGACGCTGGAGGCGGCGCAGCGCAGCAACCTGTCCGCGGACGAGGTGCTGGACCGGCGGCCGCTGACGCCGGTGGAGAAGGTGCTGGCGCTGCTGCAGTCCACGCGCGAGGCGGCGGCCGAGGAGGCGGCGGAGGAGGCGCCGCCCGCGCCGCGCATCGTGCTGCCGTCGCCCACGCGCGCGCCGCCCAAGCTGTTCCCGGGCAAGCCGTCGCCCATCAAGTCCAACCCGGTGAAGCCGATGCAGGCGCTGCGGCTGCCGCGGCCCGCACCGCCGCCCGCGCCCGGCCCGCCCTCGGACGGCGGCGCGTCGCCCTACTCGCCGGGCTCCAGCGACTTCGGCGAGCTGTTCGAGCCGCCGCCGCGCCGCACGCGCGCCTCGAGGGTGCCCGTCCGCCTCGACCGCAAGAAAGGTATGCCGACTGTCTGTTTATACATTCAAACTTTGTTCACCCATTGTTAGAGCCAAATCCACATTTCGATCTGTTTTATCCCAATAACTCAGGAAATATCGATCGCACGAAAAAAATTAGCACTAAATAAAATGTAGAAAATTGAATAATGAACATCATCCTTATAATTTTCTCGAAAAATTAAAAATGGCCGAAGTATTAACAAAAAACTATTCCTTCTTAAAATCAAGATGACGGCTAAGGCGCCGCTAGAATTTGGTTGCAATTTTAAACTTGCACTCCCCCTAAAGACAGGTGAAATAAAATTTTGGCTAAGAATTTTTTCCGGGTTAAATGCTAAAACCACTGGGGGCTAGTCTTAAAAATAGATAATATTAATAAATCAATGAAGCAATTAGATATCATTGCCGAACTGTCGATGGACATATACGCATAGGATTGGCAAAAGGTTTTATAATTACAGGTTTTATGTTATACTTGCTTGAATCAAAAGTTCACAATTTTTAGTAAATTTCCTAGCTCACAGATTATTTTTGAACGCAAGATAAAATACTTCATGCAGTGTTCTCACATTAAATATTACTTTCATGAATCATGTCTTCAACATTCATACTAATATTATAAATGTGAAAGTGTGTTTGTTTGTTTGTCCTTCTTTCACGTCGAAACGGAGTGACGGGTTGGCGTGATTTTTTGTGTGGAGATAGTTGGAGGGCTGGAGAGAGTAACATAGGCTACTTTTTACCGCGGAAGATTATTTAATTCCCACGGGAAACCTCGTTAGGTACACTCCAAAAAATATTTATGATCAGAATTGAAACTCGGTATTAATGCTGTTCAATAAAATGAAATAAATACGTGTTTTAGCATTTTTCGAAATTCATCCTATAATTGGGTAAAATAGGGGTTGAAAGTTTGTATGAAAATAACTTTTTAGAAGATATTTTTTTGTAGTTTTAGAGCGAGCGAAGCGGGTTCTGCTAGTCATACTAATATTATAAATGTGAAAGTGTGTTTGTTTGTCTTTCTTTCACGTCGAAACGGCTTGGCCGATTGGCGTGATTTTTGTGGAGATAGTTTAAGGGCTGGAGAGTGACATAGGCAATTATCTCTTTTCCACGGGAAATCACGTTATAATACAATCCAAAAAAATATTTATGAGAATTACTTGAAACTTGGTATAAATTCTCTTCATTCATAAAGGGGTAAAATAGCGGATGAAAGTTGCACGAAACCTACCATCTTAGAATAATTTTTGTAGTTTTAGCGCGAGCGAAGCCGCGGGTTCTGCTAGTGTCACATATATCTTAAAAAATTAAAAGACTAGGTACTTCATGTCGCCTTTACGCTTTTCTATAATTATTTCTATATATAAAGAATACAAATGTAATACACGAATGTAACTGCGCAGCGAGCAAGACGCAGGTGGGCGTGAAGATAGACGACGACAACCTGAAGATCCTGGACGACCTGCCCAGCTCCGCCGTCGAGATGCAGGTCAAGAGCAAGGTGAGTCCCCGCCTCCCCCGCCGCCCCGCGCCCGCGCGGCGGCGCCGGTGCGAGTCAGTGTCTGTGTGTTGCAGTTCCTGAAGAAGCTGAACCGGCAGGAGCGCGTGGTGGAGGAGGTGAAGCTGGTGCTGAAGCCGCACTACAACAAGAAGCGGGTCACCAAGGAGGAGTACAAGGACATCCTGCGCCGCGCCGTGCCCAAGGTACTGTCACTCGCGTCACTTCTTTTTTATATTACGTATATTGTCTCGTGCGTACATTGTACATACTCCGCCGCCTTGTATTATACAATATTTTATTAATCCCTCAACGACCGCGGACACGCCGGCGTTACAGTTAACAATAGATTTCTTAGAAATTTACCTGGAAGTGTTAATATCACCTTTTTATTATTGAAAATGCATTCACGTCTACGACCTCCTGGGACTCGCCGGCTAGAAAAGCCAGTACTACCCACTAAAACCGTCTTAATGGGGCGTCGCAGGTACGTTACGAAGTGGGCGTTCTCCCAGAGCGTTTCTTTGCTTCACGCTCGACTTGATTGTTATTAAGACCAATAATAATTGTTGTTGTTAATATCGTTGTCAATATCACAAGTTAACTGTACAAGACGCTAATATTTCGAATGCGTACTTTTCCAATAGATTTGTCACAACAAGTCGGGCGAGATCAATCCGACCAAGATCCAAGCGCTCGTCGAAGCCTACGTGAAGAAGTTCCGGAAAAAGCACAAGCTCGGCGTCGCCTAGCACGCCGCGAGGCCCCCGGGGGCCTGGGGGTCGATGCTCTGAAGCTCCCGCGCCCGGAGGCCTGGTGGTCGGGGCTCGTGGGACACGCGCCCGGCGCTATAGCGGTCCGCGGAGACCGACAGATTATTGTAATTATAATTTATCTAAAAACTCTGTATTTTACTTAAACGTTTTATTTAAATAAATAAAGTAATATAGATTTAAATTACCCCGTATTTTAATGTTTGCCCAAACCTCTAAACCCTCCTTGGTGTATGACGTGTAATAAAAAGGAAACGTGGCATGAATGGATAGGAGAATATAAAAAACAGTTTCATAAATTATTTTTATTAAACAGTAAAGTTCAAAATACATATAAGTTGAGTAGCTAACTAACTTGAGAGAGCTCATATCTTGTCTTTAAAGTTTTATGTTCACCAAAGGAATATTAATTACATTACGGTTAAAAGTAACATCGTGCAGGAGTGATCGTGAGCTAACCGCTTTACACTTTAAGCCTTATTCATGACCAAGAGTTTGCGAACGCGAGGAGAACAGCGGGAGTAACAGTAATATAAAAATACATATTCTAAAACTATAGTAAACAAGGTCTAAAAGCTACGCGGTCTACGAAGTAGTGTAGATGCAGTACGAGAGCTAGACGGCGGGCGCGAAGGCGAGCGTGCGGTTCTGCGCGTCGAACTCGGTGTAGTATTTGCCGATGAAGACGTCGCCGAGTATCCAGAGCGGGCCGTTGGGCGGCGGCACGTCCAGCCCCATGAAGCCGGACAGGCACACGGTCTTGCCGAACTGCGACACGCGCAGCACGTAGTCGTCGGCGCGCAGCTCGAAGGCGGCGCCGGCCACGCGCAGGCGCACGGGCGGCAGGCGCGGCAGCAGCGCGCAGTCCAGCGCGAACTGCCCCGCGGCCACGGGCGTGGCGCCCAGCGCGCGGTTGAGCGCCGCCACCTCGGCCGCTGGCCCGCCCACCAGCGACGTGCCGGTGTCGGCGATGGCCTGGCAGCCGCCCGCGCAGAAGCTGTGGTTGCCCAGCGACACGCCGTCCATGCGGAACTGCCAGTAGGCGGCGCGCGTCAGCGGCACGCGCACCAGCGGCGGCCGGTAGTGCGCGGCGTCGGACCCGCCCAGGATCAGCTCGCCGCCCTGCGCCGCGCTCGGGTCGCGGTTCAGGTAGAACGAGAACACCGGCCGCACCAGCCCCTGCGCCACCATGTTGTCGAACACCGGTGGCACGCCGTCCACGGAGATACTGCACACACACACACACATTGAATCACGATTTTGTAAAGATAAAAAACATTTTTTTTCATTGCAAAATCGATAAAAATGAACAACTAATAATATGTTTGAAGCATAAGCGAGTGTATACTCGGGACCGGTACCTGGAGAAGGCCATGCCCAGGATGCCGTCGAACTTGGCGGCGACGAAGGCGAGGCCGGGCTCGGACAGCGCCTCGGCGAAGGTCTGCGCGCGCACGGTCAGCCCGCCCACCTGCCACGCAAGCAAATAACGTTACACTTACAAATTATTGTCATGCTAATAAAATATAGCTTACAAAGTAATTCATATAAAATAACTTTAGTCTCTGTTAAAAATAAACCTGATTTAGATATTTGAGGATTAGAACTCTCGGGCTGGCTGCGACTATGGTCACGTGACACTTGTTACACACGTGTTTTCTTGTTTGTTAGCGGTTTTTGTGTTTTACATTTACAGTACCCGTATTATTATATAAGCTTTTAGTTACATATCTATGTATATCTCTAGGTCGGCCTATAAAAAATCACCGTCCACCGACATCAGACAGACGCGCGGACGTATGATTGCTCTTGGAATATAATACAGGTGTTTACGAACTATAGTAAAAGTAGATGAATGTATCACCATTTACAATTACTTCATAGAAATTACTCATATAAGAAAAAACACTGGTTTGGTCATGCTGATTGCTGACTAATAATGACAATTTTATGTACTTATATATTACGTGAACACATAATAAACTAATGTAGTATGTAATGCTGCCTGAGGGTAATGAACAACAATATACAAAATGCTTTGTTTGTTTTAAAAATATGCAAGTTGGGAGATTGCAGCTACAGTACGATCTTCACAGATGTAAACGTTTGAACTGAGATAAGTTTCGTCTTTCTTCCCCTTTCTTTATACATGCACTAGTGCATTCTGTCACATTACTGCAGAATTTATAAATTATATTTCTTATACATTCCAAAAATGGCATAAATTCTCTCTAATTCAGTGTATTTTTTCTTTAATTTGACTTCGGGTCGTTTGCGTGCGGCAAGTGGCATTTTATTCACATTTTACTAGGTAGGTACATCGATTTTACGTAAGATGCTTCAAAAGTACTTGTAATAAGTCTAAATGAATAAAGTTTATTTCATTTTATTAACCACAAATTCGATAAATTAATATATAATAGCCGGTACCATTTTTAGAGAAACAAAAAACAACCGACTATATGTATAAAATTTAATAAATAATTTTATGTCGTGGCGCAATTATACGATTCCACGTACAAGATCATATAATTGTCGAGTGTCTACATTTCACGGGCAGATGCAATAAATGTAACTTTTATAGATATTATAGGTAATATTTCATCAATAATTGGATTCTAGAAACATTAATTAGATATATTTATAAGATACCGTCACCCGAAGCGTCTGCTCTGACTACGGGTGACTGTTGCTCTCTTGACAGTGAAGATGCAAACTTTTCCATTACTTCATTGTTAGAAATGAAAATACTACTCGTTGATGACACTCGTATATTTTAACTTAATTTAAACTCTAATGACACATCTTTCAATTGCCTTATATATAACGATCAGAAACTTTAGACAGCGCGATTCAGAAAACTACACCTACAATGACAGTGCCATCTCTTGCAATAATATTAAATTAAAACTATTATCTATATACATTCTACACATCATAGATGGAGATTGTGCACTGTTTCATTTCTTGGACGTAATATTATTATCAGCCAGTAGTCTGTACATCGACGACGACGTCGATTGTGACCATGAAAGTGTATTTCTGTTTTGTTAGTCTAGATTCTAGTAGGTAGTACATACGAGCCCCGGATTCGAGTCGCGGTTCGGGTCAAATATAACTTGATTATATAGAATTATAATACAGGTTAGGTTTTTCTGTTAATATATTCTCATTAAAGGTCTTCGAAAATCGAAAACGACTTCTTTTTTCTTTCTCTATTGCGACTTCTACTACAAACGGAATAATTTCTGGAGGAGTCTATTTTTTTGAGGAAAACACAATTTTATTTGTACCTCTTGATGAACTGATTCTTATAAGACTTGCACAGGCAAGGAGAGGTAATACAACAGCTAAAAACCAACAAAGTGTAAGGGTATAAAGTAGTAGTATGGAGGAGAGCGAGAGAGAGAGAGAGAGAGGGGGAGACTCACGGTAACGTCATCGGTGGAGAGAAAGCCGGAGAGGCTGCCGGAGCCGTATTGGATGGCGAAGTCCGTGCCGTTCTTCACATACGACTTGGACTTGGTGCTGTCGTACTTGTTGTGCAGCACTGTAAGGAAAATATACCATACATGTACAAACACTGTACCATCGATACAAATATATTGCCATAAATTACTTTATTCATAGCAGTATAAATGTATTATTAAAAATAAAAATGAAAACATAATAGTTAAATAAAAAATAATGACAATTACTATCTTACAAATGTTCATTGAACAAGAGTTTAATTTTTATTTGTATTTTGATTGTAAGGTTAAGTTAATAACAATAAACATTTATAATTTTTGATGACAATAATTTTATGTATGTATGTATTGTATTCAGCCCATAACGTCATTAACGTCCCACTGCTGGGCGCGGGCCACCTTTAAGTACGAGGGGAATCAGGCCATAGTCCACAACGGTGGCCAAGTACGGATTGGCGGACTTCACATGTCTTTCGAAAACTTGCTAGGTTTTCTCAGATATGCAGGTTTCCTCACGATGTTTTCCTTAACGTAAGGCAAGTGGTAATCATGTTAGAAATGATTCACACATGATAAATCAGAGGTGTGAGACCCGGGATTTGAACCCGCTTCACTCGGTTTCTCAAGCGAGCGCGTTCCCACTGGGCTACCACTGCCTTATAATTAAAAAAATTATTATGTATAAACTATAAACACAATATCTGTAGACTAAATTTGGATTTTTATTATTAATATGAATACATACAATATGTAAATACTTACAACAAGCAATATTAGTGAAGTGGCATTTTTTCGAGGGAACCCACAAGTTGGAGGAGCCAGTGTCAAAAACCACTTTGAATGTCTGCGGTGGGTTGCCGATGGAGATGGGCCCATAATATTGAGCCTATTTTATACAAAATAATAATTTATATTAGGTTTGTGCATAATTTTAACATAAATATAAATTTTATAGTGAATTATTGCCGCAGATTGAAATAAAGTATTATAAGATTCCCACAGCTGGGCATGATAATGCTTATAGTGGTATTGATAGTTTATAAGTTATTATTAGATTGTAGAAAGAGAAATGTACTAATTATACATGTCTATTTTTTAATACAATAAATATATCTAAACGAGAAAAAAACCATTTCATATTGTACAGGAGCTGTACTGCTACGAGTGCTAGAATAAATTATTAAAGGGTAAGTTAATAACAATATATTGACTTGAGATATACTTGTAACTGGTCAGTATGAAGACACATAGTGATAAAGTGATAAGAGTCAAAAGGGTTATCATATGAGTAAACAAAGCCTAAGATAAAATTGTTTACATATACAGTATACATACTTATAATTCTTGTTTTTGTTGTTTTTGCTGCATGATTTCAATTGTAATAAATATGCATTTTTAAATTGAATGATATTTATGTGATAAAGAATAATAAGCTTCATTTTAAAATTCTTGCTTTTATCTATATAACATTCCAGTCGAGCATGTTTTCACCTATTAAATAAAGAATGTAATAACAAACTTTCTATTCAAGTATTTACTACGACTAAATGTACCTACTATTTAAAATTTTACCTATTTAAGTGCATGTTGAATCATGAATAATAATATTAATATTTACGATAGTATGGGTCTAGTAAATTAGTAAAAACTACATACATCCAAGTAGTTTGAAAGAGGCTCTGGAGCAGGTCCAGTGGCTGCATATTTGATGCGAGCCATATGTAGCTCTGTGCCCACTTCATGGAAGTGTTTGCGTACTGTCTGCATGCGGTAGAGTGGGATCCTATAATAAAAAAGTTACTTAACAAATAGTAATAAAAAGGACATACATTAAAATGGAAGTAAATAAATATTCCTTATGATGATGATATCACCTTGTAAACTCTGCTGCACAGGATGCAGCGAGAGCCACGAGCAACAATAATATTCTGCCCATTGCTGCAAGTCACGGCTGGGCTCTGTGGATGAAAATAAAATATATTGTATAAGTATTTTGTTTTTTTTTTACGTAATTATAAACCGCTTTACGTACTGTTGATGGTGCGTGAACAATTCTTCTGCGCGCAGTGCGCACAATTACGCAGTCGCTTTGTTGTGAGCTGGTGTCTTAACAAAATAATTAATCAAATTACCGGCACAATCATTATTGGCCGCCGCACAATTCTGATTTTATATATGTAGCAATATACTCTATGATTCTGATTGTCACTTTATGCTTGTACTTGTTTGAGTAAGACTATAAGTATATATAGCAATATACTCTATCTTTATGGCTTGTAGCTTGGTAGCTATTTTAAAAAATTGCTTCGTTAATACGTCACTGTCAGTGTCAAATGTCAATGCTAATTGCTAAGTATTTGCTATCTGTAAGTGTAACAAAAACCATAGACAGAGAGAACTATCTGTCTACGAACAAAAACAAAACGAAATTTGATTGCAGAATGCTTACAAGGTTAGCGTAAGCATTTATGCTATAGAGCGCGCGCTAGCAAATATGAACTGTAAGCACGAGTATCATAGAGTATATTGCTACATATATAAAACGGGTATGAAGTATGAACAGTCTCGAAATTGCAAGGGCGACGCTATTAGTTTATATATGTAGCAATATACATTATACTCTATGGCTATTAGTCACGAAAAGTCAATCGCGCGCAATGTTGCTCTCGTCGGTAGTTGAATTTATGTAATCATGGTGAAATGTGCAGTTCCAAGCTGTAAAAATGATTCACGAAAGCAAACTAAAACGAGCAAAGATATTTCTTTTCATCGGCAACTAATATTTTAATCAGAAAACGCTGATTTTAACAAAATTACTCAGGATGTTGCGGGAGGCGCGCGGATGGGTCGACACAACACGTGCTTCCGCGCCCCCCGCTTCTTACTTTCCCTCATTGAGAGCTAGTACTTACTTGTACCACGTTGTACTACTCGAATATTTTGTATAACCATAGTATTATAAATTAAGATCCTTTGTATTTGTCAAAAATAAAACTTTTAAATTTTAATGGCACCATACTACCTTACACTACTTACTTAATTTTAAACATTTTTATAATGAGGATCAGTACAGTTATAGCAAATTCCATAGAACTAGTATCCACGTTATTTTATAAGACATAAGAATGATATATCTGAATTCACCTTTAATTCCCGAAATTTGCGTTTAAGTCCCGTAGTGTAATTATTATATAATTATGGAACGCAAAAAGTTAAAGAGAATAATATATAATCTTAATTTAGTTTACTATTATTTAAAACAATCAAAATACTAAGCAACACTATTACAACATAGATTTACAAATGATTGATATTAATTTGAAATACTGTAATTTTAGATAATAAAGTCTATATGTGCGTGAATATACTTCTTTTTTAATTAAATTCTAAAAGTTTTACTAGGCGCATCACTATTCAACCGCTTCATCTACAAGTAGGTATCAATAGGTGTGTATATGACATCTGCTTACGTTTAGCATAATGGACAATGAGCGATACGCGCGCTCTATAGCATAATATGTATACTCTAAGATGTTCACCGATTACTCGAAGACTCCTGAACCGATTTGGATTTTTTTTGTTTCAAAGGTATACTTCCCAGGTGGTCCCATATAAATTTTATCGAAATCGGTCGAGCGGTTTTTAAAAAAAATCAACAATAAATATATTTTTTAAATAAATTGTTTAATCGAATATGTAATTAAAAAACTTTCTTATTACAAATCCTGCTTATTATGTCTACACTAAAAATGGAAAAATAAAAACTTCGCCTATCTCTATGGGCGGTGTAACGTGCGGTTTGCTCCTGACGATTCCCTGATAGCAGAGTGGGCCGATTGTCAGCCTCGCCAGGCAACCTTCGGGGCGTCGGGCGGTCGTGGTTAAGTGCGTAAGCGACCATACGACGCCTCATTAAGACGGGGGATTTTATAGCTCTATATGTGTATAAATAATATTTAGTCAATTTTTACCCGACTGCAGCGAAGTCCAAAGGAGGGTTATGTGTATGACCTGTATGTATGAGTGTATGTATGTTCGACCCTATGTTCCCTCATAATTACTAAACGGCTTAACCGATTTTGATGACTCACTCGTAAGTCCTTAGATTCGTCTTAATAACGCGAGTGTCATAGGGAATAAAGAGAGAGAATCGAGAGGGGTATCAAAATACAGGTTTTTAAGAGACGATTACAAACATATATACAGGTATTATATTTAAAAATATTTAGAACAACAAATTGATAAACAAAACAAAAAATATGTCTGACTAAAACTAAAAACTTGTCAATAAAAAAAAACTAAAATCCGACTGAGTTAAAACCAATTAAAATGATGATGATGAGAAGTTGACGCAGAAACATAGTATTATGCAGTTAGCTTTTGACACAGTCGGGTTTTTAATTTTTGTAAATATTTATTTTATTTCATTTGAGGATTAATCTAGCTACGGAAAGTAAAACTACATAATATTTAGAATACAGTTAATTTTATAAATCAGATAACAACATTAACGATATTTTGGCCACTCTCTCATTACAATTACTACACGCCATGCCACAGCCGCCCGCCGTGTGCTCGTAGCCTTACACTAAGCTAGCAGAGCATTCAGTGCACTCTGCTTATTCGAAATATCGAAGGCACAATAGTTTGTATGTTAATATAGTTACTTTAAAAAATTCGCCCTTTAAATAATACTTTCTTAGATTTACGCGAATGTTTGACATTATTAAATAAAACTATCTTTTCGGATTATTTCGCGGATTTATTTTGATTTGACGTTTCGACCTCCCTCTCTCTCTCTCCCGTGTCTCTCCCGTGACCATGGATGCTGTAAAGCATTCGAAACGTCAAATCAAAATAAATCCGCGAAATAATCCGAAAAGATAGTCTTATTTAATAATTCGCCCTTTAAAGTTCGCTCCAAAGATATTATTTTTATTATTCAAGGTAACACAGCGTCTTCAGTCGAGTTACAAATTATAATATTTATTAAATATATCAACTTTGGACACAGGTTCCTTAAAAAGAGAATATAATTTAGTTAGTCTACTAAATATATTTCCTTACTCTAATAATTGTCAATAGGGACGGTATTCCTTGTAAAACTTTAAAACAATCATAATATATTAAATTCTAAAAAATCTTACAAAGTAAAGCAGTAAGAGATCTACAATTACGTCCGATACGATCAATGTTAAATACAAAAATATGATAATAGAGTGCACTGACGCTTCACAACAGAGGTTCAAAATGAGGTCGTAGAACTCAGAAGTACCCTGCCTCCGCTGACACCGCGCTAGCGCTAACATTACACGTACATTACTGACATAGTTTCATTTTGTGCAGACATTCGTGACGAGTAATTACAATCGGTATTGTTAGAATGAGTGAAAAATAGTTTTATAAAAGCTGTGATCAACCAAAACAGCCGAGTAGTACAAATAGCCACTTTCAGTATTTCCTACATTTTCTAATACAAAATATATATTTTTATATATTTTATATATTTTTTAATAAATATCGTATGATTCTTAAGGGGTATCCCAAGTTATTGACTTACCTACATCTATGCTATGATGCTACATTTGTATTAAAAAAAAAGTAAATGTGAAAACCTGTATTATTTAAAGTTTATATACAAGAAAATTTTAGTCATTGTAGTTATATAAAATATTGTTGTTTTATATAAGAAAAAAATACATAAGGGAATAACTGTGATAAAAATAATAAGGTTTAGGGGTACAAATGTATCAGTCGGACTCCAGCTCTCAGCAGAACAACAACAAGGTCGAAAAATCACGAATAAATGGAAGTAATCTTGAAGAGTTGTTTTCTTTCAAACCCACACCATACAGTCCAACATAGAAATTATCCTTGTAATTAATTAATTTGTTTTTTTTAATAAAAGTATCAACTGAGCAGCGACGGAAATTAAACTCATACTTTTAAAAGGTGTGTGTGTATTTTTGTACGCAGGTAAGAAGTTATACTTCTTTATTTTTTAAGAGCATGTAAATAAAAAGTTGTTTTTTTTTTTAATGTTTAAACTTCTTTCAATGTTATTTACTTTTCGTATTCTTCTCAGCAAACACTTTCATTTGATATCCATATCATAGGAGTGCATAAAAAACAGTCCACCATCTTTGGGAGTCCGTCACATTGGACTTATAACGACGTCATTTTGCTTATGTGTCTAGCTGATCAAGTCCTTTCATTCATATCCATATGATGGGGATGCATAAAAAACAGTCCGACATATTAGATTTACACTTTTTACCATCAGACGGCCAACTCCACCACCGCGCGCGCTTCCCCGACTTCCTGTTACGCACTTCCTTGTGTGTGTCCTTTCTCACGAAATCACTCCCACAGATTACAGGAAAGCGAGAGGAAAGATGTTACACCTCAAAAGTATGAAATTACCTCGCTTTAAATAAAGTACCTGGTCGACCGAGCTTCACTCGGCGTTTTTCAGGAAAAGATATAAAAAAATGCGGTTTTTTTTCATAAAAAGAACACCTATATATGTAGATAAACTTAAAAAACAAAACCTCATTGTAATACAAAATTTGATCCAATCGTAGAGTATATATATATATATATATATATATAAGCTAGACAATATATATTTTTATGCTTAAATATTTATCTCCTTAAGCCATCATCGGCGCCATTAATCAATGCCAAAAATATTCTGTACGTACGTATTGCATTAAAAGCCCGCACATTCAATACTACATCGCAATTACCCGTCTCTTAGGAAACCAAATGGCAGTACATTTAAATTACTTGAAGTGTATTAAGGGGTTTCGATAGGGATGTGATCATGGCGGGCGCGTCTCGTCCGACCTTCACCTGCTACTATTTGAATATACAATATATAATTATAAATTATACTCGTTATATTAAAGTTATTTTGTAGGAATTACTCTCATACAGGTCATTGCATTGCTGTAGAAGCCTGCCGAGGTAGTTATATATTTTGATGACATTTTCTAAATATTAACACAATGCCATTTAATCCCTCTGTGTACTAATTTTCGAGGACAAGACACGCCCATATTCACGCATATTTTAAGATATAACTATTTTTAACATGATATTTAAAAATATTTTTTAAGTAGGTACAGAAAGAACAGAATAGATAATATTTACAGATGTCGCAAAATGTACACAACACGTTCATGTCCTTATAGCTAATATAGCTACATTTATACACATATTCCATGTAATACACAGTGAAAGGTATTTATTTATCATAATTTTACTATTTTAAAAAATAAATTTAAAAAATATACTTTTTTTAAAAGAAAAAATAACTATTTAATGTTATAAAATAATCATATAATGTTCATATATTGTATGTACATTTTTATATTTTTCTATTTTACAATAGTACCACCGCTTCGAATGCACTACACATTTTCCTTATATCGTGTGCTATATAAAAAAAACTCTTTATGTACGCATCAAATGCGGGAATATAACTAATACTTGGAAATTACCTATATAATATATAGCACACTGTAGTCTCAATGCTGAGGAAAGTAGCTCGTCTCTTCCAATTGGATATTTGGGTATTTACATATATAACAAATAGCAGTGAGTTCTAGTTGTATTAACACATGTATTTAATACAGCGTCCGCTCAGTGATATGTCTCCGTGAGGATAGAGCAGGCCCCGGTTCGTTCTCGGTCTCGTTCTTTAACCGGTCAACGAAAACGCACGGTTTGATAAACCTCAATAATAACAGTTAACGGTTATTCTAAGAGAAAGGTTGGATTTCGGTTTTGATACCGAAATTAACCGGTCAGTTCATTCATAAGTAAGATACATTCATGTATCCTTCTATTAAGCAATTCACCATTAGCAAAGAGTGTGAACGTACAATAACCGGTTAATTTTGATCATGGAACCTAAATTCGTCAAAAACAATCCTCTGGGATTTAACCGGTCAAAGAACATAACCGAAAGCTTTAAAGGTGGAACCGGAAAGGCTTTAAAGCTGGACCGTGTCCCGTCGCCGCTCAGTGCAGCGCGCGGCGGTAGAGGCGCTCGTCCGCGCTCAGCACGCGCACGGCGAAGGCGCCCAGCGCCAGCGGCGCGCCCTGCACTATCTCCACGTTGCCCGCGTTCGCCTGCACGCAACAATGTTGTATTTATATACATATTATCACAGATCATATAATACTATACTAGTACAGATAGTGCATTCCATACAAATGTTTGACTTTGCTAATCCGCGCTCACACAACGCGCTATTTTTTTGTTAAAATGGGTAATGGATGGCGCAAGTGAGAATTAAAATTTTGCCAGTAGGTATACACCAATGTTTTAGTTTTTCGGAAATTTTGTATAAACTTACTTATTTCTAAGTCTTGTATAAGACATATGTATTTTTGTTTCTTTTTTAGTAGCTTCAATTTAGTTTTATTTAATATTTTTATTCAATTAGTTTCACTTATTATTTTTGTAAAACATACTTATTTAGTATCCGTCACTTTTGATGACAAATCAGTTCAGTTGTAATAATTTAGGGTAGTATAGGTCTAATTGTATTCTTACTGTTTTAGATTTTTTGTATACGACTGTTTTTACCTGAATAAATAAAATAAAAAAAAGGCAACATCTAGCAGCTCTAACTGTAAATGTAAATGCTCTAAATGATAGATGGCGATAAAAGCCATCCCCGAGCTGCCGCTGCACAATGTTGTAGGTACCTCTATGTAAAGGCCTCTCAAGGTCACTATGGCAATTATTTTTATATATTCCGTTTCATGTCTTATATATTGTATAGACTTACGGATTATAAATACTATTTTTTAACGCAAAAAAAATTGAAACGAGAAATAACGAATAATATTTTTTAACTAATTTTTATTTTGTTCGTAATGAGACCCCATGATATTATATTCTGCTATTATATTTTTTATTTATATGGAGAATCAATTGTAATGTAGGTTTGTGATAGAGAATAATAACGTAAGTGTGGGGTTTTTGAATTATACTGAGACCAATGACGTCCTAGCCCAACGTCACGATAGCGGGAAGTCGTAAGGTCGCTTGCACATACACTATGTCATTCACATAAAAAGCTAACTCAACGTGATGTTCTCGAGCCATCCAAACGTTAACTGCGCTTGACGTCTCTTAACATCTGTGGTTGGACGAGAAACGATAATGTGAGGTAAGAATGTGATCCTATGGCGGCCCAATAAATGATTAATTTACTTTATCTTTGGTGGTATTCCGGTTCAGTTTGACAGGATAAATTACATGCACAAATAGTAAATGACATGAATGAATGAATGTTATGAAATAAAAGAATCTAATAACAGATAGAACAAACCAAAAAGAGCGTCGCCAGGAAGAGCTTGCAGACGTCGGCGGGGTCGGCGGCGGCGCGCGCCAGCACGGCGGGGAAGGGCGCGGCGGGCGCGGCGGCGCGCAGCACGGCGGCGCACGCGCGCGGCACGTCGGCGCCGCGCGCCTCGGCCGCCGCGGCGCGCGCCAGCACGCGCGCGCGCCACTGCCCCCACTCCCCCTCCTCCTCCGGCGCGCTCCCCGGCACGCTCCCCGGCGCGCTCCCCGGCACGCTCCCCGGCAGGCTCTGCGAGTGCATATAAAACTTACAATTCGAGCGGTCACACTTTTACGGTTTTGCTGAGTCGGTTTCCGTATACGTGTGTATACGTCACTGTTTCAATAAATCGTAACACGTGATCTATATTAAAGTGCAATTTTCAATAACTTATCATTTTCGTTTAGAAATATTAGCGTGAATAATCTTCCTTTGAGAAAGTTCCTGTGAGTCAAGATGCCTGTGATATTAATCAAGGCTTATTCAGATAATTTCAGTTAATGATAAAAAAATTCTAAAAGTATTAACTGACCATTGAAAAATTAACCACCTATTATTTACTTATACGTTGGTAGTATGTGTATACATATATGTTTTTATGTGTGTATGATTTTTGCTCCTTGGCTGGACGGATTTAGATGAAATTTAATAAACAGATCGACTTCGATCTGAAATAGCGGCATAGAACGAGATGGTTTACGCACCGCGAGCGCGGTGGCGGCGGGCGCGTCGTCGGCGCGCGACGTGTCGGAGCCGCCCAGCGAGCTCTGCTCGAAGAACCCGTCGTCGTCGCTGTCGCCGCCCGCCGCCGCCCCCGCCACCGCCACCACCGTGGCCGTCGCCGCCTCCGCCTCCGCCCGGCTCCAGCCCGCGAACCCTGCGAGTGGCACGTTCATGTTAGACATACATTTTAGATTTGTTATTGAAAAATATCGTTATTTTGGTTATAATATTTACATAAATTTTATTAAAACAATATTATTTCAATCTTCTTGTTTTTTTTTGCTATTACGAATAAAGTACATATTATTATATTTTAATACTGACCTCCAATATCCCTCAAATCTGTTAAGTCGAAACCACGAAACTCTGAAAATATATAAATATAATTTTTAAATAAAATTGCCATCGGGCTAAACGTAATAAAACATACTAAAAAGAATTCAAGTTGTCAAATAAAAAAAGGTAAAAAAAACTAAATAATAAACTTAAAATGATAATTGGGTTAGTTAACATCGCTACTCGAGCGAGATACTTCTTACGAGCTCTTAAATAGGTGTTCATCGCTCATTCGCCAACTCAATTCACCAACTATTTATTGACGATCATGATGAACATTTATCAGATTATTAACACAAATATAATTAGTGATAATCTTAGAAGTAAATAATTAATTATGTATTATATCTTTTATACATATCGATTTATTAATTTATATGACATATTGGTGTTGTAAAAAAATATAGTGTAGGTGTGACGCGTACCCGTGTGCCCCCGGTGGTCGCGCAGACGGGCGCGCAGCGCGAGCAGGCGCGCGCGGCGCGCAGCCAGCACGCGGCGCCGCCAGCGCGCCGGCACGCTGAACTCCCGCACGCGCGCCAGCAGCGCGCGCGCCTCTGCGCCGCGCACGAACACACACACACGTTATATATCGAAAGAAGGCCTCCTTTCAACACGAGAGGGTACAGACCGGAGTCTACCACGCTAGCCGAATGCGGGCGGGCGGGCTTCATATGTCTTTCGAAAACTTGCTGGGTTCTCTCAAACATGCCGGTTTCCTCACGATGTTTTCCTTCGCCGTAAGACGAGTGGTACTCGTGTTGAAAATTATTCGCACGTGAAAATATCAGAGATACGAGACCCGGAATTTGAACCCACTTCACTCGGTTTCCCGAGTGAGCGCGTTACTACTGAGTTGGTTAGTCATAACACGCCTTCATTACCTTCACTTCCTCCTATGATGTCATCGAATCTTGGCAATAAATTTAAATCTACTTCTATGTGGTATCGAAATGAAAGTTTGTATGTCTATATGTATTTCAGATGACAATTCTATAACTTGGTACCTTGAACCGAATACGATGATGAAACCGGGAAGGGGGCAGCGGAATACTTCAGTGATTATTTAGTATTAACTTAGCGAATTTAGACTCATATAAATAGTTTCAACGAATCCTATACATTTCAAATTGTAGAAAGTGTGTTTTTAGTTTTTCAACCGACTTCAAAAAGGAGGAGGTTCTCAATTCGACTGTATGTTTTTTATTTTTTTTATGTTTGTTACCTCAGAACTCCGTTATTTATTAACCGATTTGGACAATTTTTGTTTTGTTTGAAAGGGTATACTTCCAGATTGGTCTCATTTAAATTTCAAAAAAAAAATACCACCCCTAAGGGTGGAAAAACAACTAATGATGAATTTAACCTACTTCTAATTGTCATATTGACTTGAAACTTTACAAGTATTTCTATTTCCGTTGATAGTACAGTGGTTCGGTGTTGTTGACCTGATCTGATGGCAAGGCCAGAAGGTGGATAGGTGGAACTCTTCAACGGCTAATAGTAGATACTTTGAGTTTGGGCTTATTTTGTTTGATTTGACAAGCCTAACACGTTAGAATCCTTACTATGCTACTACTGTCTACACTAAAAAGGGAAAAATAAAAACTTTTTAACAAAAAAATAAAAACCGACTTCAAACAAAAGCACTAAAAAGTAAAAAATAACTGATTGGTAGTTTTCATTTACTATACATACCTAATCAAATATTTTCGAAATCGGTGCCAGCCCATACAAAGCAAAGCACATCGACTTCGAAAATATTTGATTAGGTATGTATAGTAAATGAAAACTACCAATCAGTTATTTTTTACTTTTTAGTGCTTTTGTTTGAAGTCGGTTTTTATTTTTTTGTTAAAAAGTTTTTATTCAAATTATATTTATAATTATGATTAGTTTTCACTTATCGAAGTTACTTAATCTAAACATACTCGTATAATAAAATTCTAACTGAGCCGAACCTGTACATTAAATATTTTTTGGAAAATCTTATAGAAATAGACGTTATTATCGACACAGAGGCCGAATCTATAGTTTTTAGAATTTTTGTCTGTCTGATACCATATCACAGAAAAACCACTGGAGGGATTTTGATGAAATTTGGTATGGTGATAGCTGGTTATCCGGGTCAACATATAGGGTACTTTTTACCGCGGGGAAATATCTCATTTCTGAGAAAGAATACAAAACTGCATCGTAAGAGTATACTAATATTTAAAACCTAATAATTTAGTTTTTGGTCATCGGAACGCGGGAGGAGCCGCGGGCAATGCTAGTCTGTATGATATAATATATTCACTTGCTTACTTTTACTTATGTGGAGGTTAATCGTGCACTCCGATATATCTTCTACTTTCGAGATCAAGTCGCTCCGACGCTTCCTCTCCTTCTTCTCCACGGCGGGGGCGGGCGCGGGGGAGGGCGCGAGGGAGGGCACGGGGGCGAGGCAGGGGGAAGGCGCGGGGGCGGGCGAGGGCGGCAGCGGCGTGGAGGCGCGCGGCGGCGGCGAGGGCGGCGCGGCGGCGGCGATGGCGGCCTGCAGCTCGGTGAGCGGCAGCGCGTGCGGCGTGGCGCCGCCGCCGCAGCCCTCCGCCAACTCCTCCACTAGCTGACCTTCCTGTTCGAAAAAATATTCAATTATTTAGTTTACGGATACTTGCTTGAAATGAAATATTTTATTTATTTAAAATATGTGTTACACCTAACTTTTGATATGAATCGAAATCATTACATTATATTAAAGTCCTTCGCCGCGCTGAATTTGTTTGTTCAAGTTAATTTCAAAAAATATTGTATGGATTTTTATACAATTTTCACTAATAAAAAGAGGGATTATCTATAAAAGTTATATATTATAGTTTCTAATTATATTACGAAAATCAGCTATTAGTATGAGTATAAGTCGTAATGAATAATAATTATCTATCATAAACTTACGTATTACATAATTCCGAAGAGCATCTAGGGTACTAATTAGTAAAGTATAAAATTTGATCAAACTAGATCCAAAACGAATGGAAACGGTGACTCACGTGCAGGCGCCAGGTGACGTGGAAGTCGGCGAGCAGGCCGACGGGCTCGCCGGCGTAGTCCAGCAGCGGGAAGTCCCGGTCGCTGAGCACGCGCGGCTCCAGCTCCACGTACATGCGCGGCAGCGTGGGCGGCGGCCGCGGGGGCGCCGCCTCGCGCCGCGCCGCCGGGCACGCCTCCAGCTCCACCAACGCGAACTCGCTGTGCGCCGACGCCTTTCGCTTGCGCCGCGCGGAGGACGGCGTCTGCGGCTCTGATGAGTTGCTGGGACCCTCTCTACGAATGGTTACGATTCTATACTACATATATTGTATAATATGTGGAACTAATATAATTCCGACGTAACTAGCTAACCGTAATGACAGTCAGTCTGCACGAGGTTTTCAGAACAGTCCGAGAAGTGTTTCTCCCGAGGTATTTATATATTTCGGTAAAACATTATGCTCCAACGTAAGAACTGACACTAGTGGATAATATTTTATTGAAAAAAGTTTTTTAATATTAATCTATACTATAATAACACTTTAGAGGTCTAATTTCTATACATAGAAAAAAAATATGCTAAAACCGAGTCAGGGGGATGTAAGAAAAGAAATAGAACAAATCCAGATTTTTTTTAATTGTTTATTTCTCTGTTTGTACGAGGCTAATCTCCGAAACTGTTGGACCGATTTAAATAAAATTTTGCAAAGTAAAATGAATGAAAATTAAAGAGTTTCCGTGGGATAGTTAAAAAACTATAGTAACTTATACAGCTTAGTACACAAAAACTACTGATTGGATTTTAATGAAACTTTATAATAATATAATTCATACATCCGAATAACGAATAGGCTACTTTTTATCCCCGGAAAAATGTGCTAGGGTGAGCCGCTAGTTTGTTAATAAAGTTGTGCTAAATTAACCAAAAGATAAAAAAAAAATAGATCCCAAAAAGATGTATTGTTATTTTAAGAAATATTTTAAGTGAAGTGAAACGAAATAATGCGTAAAATTTGCTTAATTTTACTCATTATTGAAATATCAGCAATCAAATGGTGAATTTGTAGTGATATTTACAGATGGCGCTTTTTATGAACTGTTTAACACGGTTAAAAATTGTTAAAATGACTGAAATTTTTGAAATCATACTTCTTTTGGCACGTTTGGAAAAAAGTATGAGAGTAAAACTATTACGATGCGCGCGCATACCGATAGCCAAAAAGCGACATGATGAAGTTAGCTGCATCCCTTTTACAAACATAGTCGTGACTTGTGACATACGGGATGACATCTTAAGCTATTTTTATTCTGTTACGCCAAAGAAGTATAACTTCTTACGTGCGTACATAAAGTACACACACACTTTTTTTTTATTCGAATGCAGGATGAATTTTACAATATTAACCATACTTTTTGCACTACAACTATTTGCAAATAACGACGTCTGTTGTCTATTGAAACAAATATAAATAATCTGAATTAGCGCTACCCAATATCTTTGTATTATGCGATTTGTACTGATATTAAAGGGGAGCCTACGAATATACTCGGATAGTTTTTGTTGCCATGAACTATTCCAACTAGTATATCGAGAGCTAGCATTTGGCCGCGACTCCGCCTGTATATTTCATTTATGTATCTATTGAAATTTCCAAAAATCGAATGTATTTTAGCCGATTCTTACACCCTGTCTGTCCTCATATATCATGCCCAACTTCTTATTCTCAGATGTATCTACTACTTAAAAAATTGAATTAGAGTGGTTGCCCTTTTTAACCAGAAATCTTATTTTCACTTTTAGCCATTGAAATTAAATAAGGAATTTATGTATAAAAAACTACCAATCCCTTTTCTATCCCTTTAGGGGTTGAACTTCCCAAAATCCTTTTTTAGCGGATCCCGACTCCATATGACGAATTAATCTGCCAAATTTCAGTTCTGTAGCATTTGTAATTCGTGAGATTTCATGGTTAATCCATAAATAGGGAATAATTTCACTTTTCTATACTAATATTATAAAGAGTTAGTTTGTCAGTTTGTGACGTTTAGAGGGTAACCTCTGGATTTACTGAAGCGATTTAGATGAAATTTGGTGAGAAGATAGTTTGAGACACTGGGAAGGACATAGGATACTTTTTATCTCGGAAATCATCCCTTAAAGTTTGTATTGGGAAGCAAGCTAGAGACGAACCCGAGCGAAGCGAGGGTGAGTCGCTAGCATATATATAAAAAAGATGGCTGGCCACCCTTGATAACTTTGGAATAGCAAAGGAATACAGAAATAGTGATCGAGTTCCAGTCACATAGTAACACTTGCCGAAACTACAGGAAATATTCTCTTAACTAAGTAATAAAAAAAGCTGATTGCTATCTCATTGTTAGAATACAATGCTAATAAATAATAAGATCTTCCGCAGTGTTTACACGTGCTGGTGACGCGCCGTCGCCGGCTGCATTGCTTCCACACTAGATTTAATATTTGATTGCTCTCGTTCGAGCGAAGGCTAACGTTACCTACTTGCCAATTTATTCGGTCACGATAGAGTAACCTTGCAACCGGCTTCGACACGCGGAAACTTACTCGACTGATAAAGCCTGTATTCATTAAAGTTCGTGTTCTTTGGCGAATTAGTTATTATTTATCACATTTATTTCGTTTTCGCGTGTACAGCGTTTGTAGTTCCTTTTTTTTTTAATTATCGTTATTGTATGTATGTTAATATCAACTTTCATTCGGATGAAATTTGGTAAGAAGATAGTTTGAGACTCTGGAAAGGACGTAGGATATTTTTTATACCGGAAATAACCCCTTAAGGGGTTGAAAATGGGGATGAATGTTTGTATTGGGAAGCAAGGCAGGGACGGACCCGAGCGAAGCGAGAGTGAGTCGCTAGTATATTATACAACAACTGAATTGGGAAGTCTTGGAAGATGGATGTAAATCTTACCTCATATTTAGTTAAAATCATGTACTAAATAATAAGCGAAAAAGTCGTCGGTTGCTGTTCACTCCTATTTACATTACAGAGACTTGACCCTTCTGCACTTTGTCTCATACAATACATTCATTTACATAATACTAACTATCTGTATGTTAAGACATATTCTTTCTTAATACTTTACATGTCAATGGTATGTTTAAAGTATGTATGTAGTTATGTAGTTAGGAAACTCTGATGGCTAAATAATCGAAGTATTAAATGTTTATTAAAATTATTGTATATTTCATTAATCTGCAGGCTGCATTTAAATCTGTCTGTAACTACACTTGCATGCATAAATGCTTAAACAATTGTGGCGTTACAGTTAGGTGACAAGTGGAGTCAGAGACAAAGTTTAGTGTTATTCATTCTTTTAAAGCAATTTATAGTTAACTAGCATTCCCCGCGGCTCAGCCCGCGTTTAGATGACCAAAAACCAAATTCTTAGGTTTTACATAATATTAGTATACACTTACATTGCAGTTTTTGTATTTTTTCTCAGAAATGAGACATTTTACCGCGGTAAAAAGTAGCGTATATGTTGACCCGGATAACCAGCTATCACCATACCAAATTTCATCAAAATCCCTCCAGTGGTTTTTCTGTGCTGCGGTAACAGACAAACAGACAGACAAAAATTCTAAAAACTATAGATTCGGCCTATGTATCAATAATAATGTTTCTTTCAATAAGGTTTTCCAAAAAATATTTAATGTACAGATTCGGCTTAGTTACAATATGTATAGAAGAAAAACAGCAATCCTTCTAGATTTTTCACAGGAAAATGGATATTATCTAGTTTGAAATGCATGTTTAATGTCTAATATACAAATATTTTAATGTGGAAGTGATTGTTTTGCCTGTGTGAATGTGCTAATCTCTGGAACTTCCCGACTTTCCGACTTTCCCTTGCCTTACTCAGGTGTCCCCCCATATGTTTGGGTTGGTTAGTTTGTCATAGTTCTATCAATGTACACATGGCACACAGGATGTATGGGAAATTAAACAGCTTTTACTAGAATGGATTCCAATGCAATTCTGCTGATTGTGATGAAACCTTACACATCCTTGTGGACCTACTAAATTTTATTGCACCATGCTACTAATGTACAACAGGTGGCACGCAAATTCCGAACAACAAGTCTGAACTCTGAATACTATAATAATAACTAGTAACTTGTTAAGTTAGTTGTTGTTAATGTTAGATTTCAATTGGTGATTTTATAAATAAATTTGTAGACTACAAAGACTTATTCTCACAATAAATAATGATTGATGGCACTAATAATATAGTTTGCACTTTAAAAAGCTGGACAATATCTGCGGCATTTTGTTCCATGATAAAAATATGAAATTTAAAGAATAAATTAAAATACATTTGTAACTTTTTGCTATATTCTTTGTGAAAAAATCACTCCAGATGAATGTATAAGGTATATGAAAGGTTTGGTGTCAATAACAGTCAATACCAACAATATAACATAACAAAACATTGTCTTGTACTTTATATATGTAGAAAAATACTTTTTAATCTTGTAACACTACTTTCCAATTATTATCATCAATAAAAATTATGTAAAGACAGTGATTAGATTAAAACAAAGTGACATCATTGATATTTCTCTAATAAGAATAATATACAATATATGTAACAAATAGTAGCTACAACATTTTCCTACCATTTATACCCATTACCTAATATATCAGAAACAGTAAATATATAACAATAGATAAATATACAACTCACTGTGTACTATTGTGCAATGAGTCGCTAACACTAAGCACATGCTGGTACAGGAAGTCCACCTTCCTGCTGTAGATGCTGGCGGACTGCTGCAGTAAGAGGGCCAGCTCGGTGAAGTTGGGGATTGCTGTGTTGATCTCTTCTTCCTCCGCATCCAGAGCATGGAGGCCCGCCTCCGTCAGGTACTCCTCCAACAACTGGCACAATTGTTAATTTATAAATACAAAGATTCTTAACTCTTAAAAACATTTATCAAAACAAAATAATCCTGTAGAATAAATTTATATTCATAAGAGTATCTCCAATGTTATAATATTTTTGCACTACATAGAAAAGTAAGAATCAGGTGTTTTTAAAGAAGTTCTATGTTTTCCAAAACAAGTGTAGTTTATAAAACAGATTAAGTTATAATAATGACTGAATACAAGTGTCAACTAGTCTTACATAATATAATCATTGTATGCAATATCTAACAAGAAACAAATCATTTTTTGGTTCCGTATAATCAACATTAAAAAAAATGCACTAGGAGTTTGACATTTAATTGTAGACTATCTTTTTATTTTTGCTATAATGCATATGGAGTAACAAATATAAAGCATCCTAAAGCGTGGATAATGTAAGCAAGCAGATTTTGAATTTAAATAAGACAGTAAATGTTAAAAGTAGTGATATCTTAGTAAGTAATGACAACAAATTTAGTATTATTGTATCTCAGTCCTTGCTGTCAAACAAGTAAAAGTGGCGGGACGACTTTTAGCCGGGACTCACCGCGCTGAGGTCCGTGTCGAAGCTGCGGCGGACATCGCTGATGGGCTTCATCAGCTCTGCCACAATTGCCTCTAATCTTTGTGAATTCATGCTCCACCGTTTCTCTCGCTCGGATATATTTCTGAAAACAATGTGTTTCCATTGATAACATCACTGAGAAGCGACGCGGGCTCAACACAAGCACAACTTATATAGCACTGGCGCGAAACTTTATGTCACTGGCGCTATTTTGATTTGCAAAAAGAGATTGCGAAATTCTACCTATATATGACTCTGTTAAAAATTTGGTCGTGTAAGATATACCTTCTCCTTTCCCTGAAGTCGGCATCCATCTTACAAACATACAATTGTGCGATTAGGAAAAACGTAATAAGAACGGTGGCCATTTATTTATGTTTTCACGGGAGACAATCCATAATATCCATGTTCGCTGTCAAAATCTTGCTCGCGTTCGCGGTGCCTGCTTCATTATCTGTAAGCACAAGCGTTTGCTTCGGAAGCTTTGTCTATGGAGCACATAGAGTATAGACTATAGAGTAAAAGTATTTAGGTATAATATAGGTATTGAAATGTAGGAGTTATGTGATTTGCAACAATTTTTGTGACTATTATTTTTATTGTTTAAAATTATTAAATATAATTACTTAATGCAAATTGTTTGATGAAAACGTAAGTTTCATTCATTTCATAGAGTTGGAAAATATTCGTAATCTGCAATACAAATGAAAGTAAAAATGTCAAATTTGTCAATTGTCATCCATGTATTGGGAGGAGTGTTTACAAAATAAATATAAACGATTTATTCTTCATTTCGTGATATTTGAGAGACTTACTAGAAATACACATTTCGTGTAAATTGAATTTATTGATATTAATATAAATTTCAAGTCTGTTTAATTCATAGTTTATAATGGGCATGTCTAAATGCTACTCGTTAATGAAATGTTTGCTCATATTTTTCAACATAATATTTCTCGTAAGTACCTATATTTTTTATGTATTGAATTAATTAGAACCCCGTTCCTTTCTAGCCAGAAATTATTGTTTTATACCTAAATTATAAAAGTATATTGTGTAACTACAACATTGCATAAACTAACTGAATAATCTTAATTTGTGGATATCCAAAATTCACAAAAGATTCATTGACCTAACAAGGAGCTTTATAAAATTCCCCTTAGGGATTTTAAAGTCCTTTTATTAGATGATAAAGTTATTTTTATAGATGTTTTATATAGAAACAGATTACTAATTTTATGACATAATTTATTGTAATTTTTTAAAATTAATAATATTAATAAAGTATTAGGATACATACATAAATGAAATTCTCTAAATGCATAAGTAGTAGATATTGAATTTTTGTTTAGATGTTGCATTGAGTTGCATAAACCAGATGCTCCAGGAAGCCCCTATTAATGTAAACAACAAGCTTTATATTAGTAGATGCAATGAGGCAATCAGCATTCCATGAAAAATATGTTAACTACGTTCTAAATTCTAAATATGTAAATAAGATCAAATTACGTTACAAATGATTGTGTTGTTTAGTGATCACATTATAAAACTTTTCTATACCACTTCCTAGTATAATTGCTTCTTTGTGTTTGTGTAATATAAAACAAAATCAAAATATTTATAAGAAAAATGATTTATTTATTAATCTCTCATATCCTCAAGTCCATATAGATTAATAAACCATACATTTTATATTTCAGGTTGTGGGATTAGCTGCATGTGCATTTGCTGGCTGGGCATTATGGGACGGGCGCGCCTCTGAAACCGGAGCTGGTCGTGCGGGTCTTTGTGCTCTTGCGGTGTGGGCTGCTGTACTCACATTAGGTGCTACTGCTGCTCTCGCAGGTACACCTGTTTGAAACCTTAATTATATATTTATATAAATGAAAAATATTCTATGAATTATACTACTACAATAATTAAGGTTGGATTTGCTTTTCATGTTATCCCTTAAGTGGATTGACCTAATTATACAATCAACTAAGCTTGGCTATAAGAGAAATACACATTATTTCTTGTAACTAAAGAAAGAAACTAATTATTATTGATGAAAGACATCAGAAAGACATCTAAATTTATGATAACTATCAATAGTAGTTTAAACATATGTACTTTACTTACTTTGTGAAATATCAAAATTCATGGATATATTTTAGACATTTTTCACATTTATTCATAAGTTATCTTTTATTTGGTGAAATCTTGTCTATAAAATATCAGTGTGGGTTGTAAACAATGTGACTTTATTGTCTTTATTACCTTTACATGTAGGTTTAGATTGACCTATTAAATGGATTTGATGTCATCATTGTTCTAAAATGTTGAAAGTGTATCAGGTTACAGTAATCACATTACATTACTACTGTGCCGCATGCTGCATTAGTCTGTTGGTTTGATTCACGCTAAAAATAAATGTTTATATTAACATAATAAATAAAAACGTGTGTTATTTCGATAAGTTCATACTTGATACATACTATGTTTTATATTCAAATGCCATAATCACAACTGAATTAGGGAAAAGACCGCGTCTAAATATGGTGAATATTTAGACGCGGTAAAGTGCATGCAATAAGTCTTGGAGTAAGAAAAGTACAGTGTTTCAAATAGTGTAGATGCCTCTTGTGGTATATTTATTGAATTTATTAATAAAGATCCATCTATCAATAGATAAGTAAAAGATAGTGCAGCATAGCGAGCATAATTATTAAAGTAACGTGTGATGTGTCAGGCGCGGTGCGCGGGTCGGCGTCGCTGCTGGCGGCGGCCTTCGCGCTGCTCGCGCTCAGCGCCGTGGCCGAGGCGGCCGCGGCCTGGTGGGGCGCCGCGCACGCGCCGCAGCTCGAACAGGTACACTACACTACGCACTGCACTATGGTACGAATTTTAATCCCATAAAAAACAAATGTGAAAATGGGAGCCAAGTTTAATATTAAGAATAAGTGTGGTTGTCAACTTCACCGACAAAAGAATTGAGATCTAAATGAGTGCCAAGTTCTGTAACATTCTAAAATAAATTGAAAACACAATTTCTTGTTTTTTTCTGCTACAAAAGTGTTTGCTATTTAAAAATAGAACTTCATAATTTTGAACAGTCGAATTATTTACACAGAGTAGATAACTTAGCATAATTAGCGATTCAAGATTTGATTTGGCTAGTTTTTACCAGTAAAGCAAGTTTTTAGAAGAGTGAGACATATTGACCTTACAATATAAAAACAGTAACTTGCGTATAGCATAAAGAAGATATAAATGACTAGCCGTTAAAGATAACTGTATGTAAAAACTAGCCAAGTCAAATCTTGACTCGACTTCAATTTATGAATTGAATGGAATGATGCCATAGTGCATACCATTTGTCTATGAGATTATGGTTATATAGGTACATGATACTTTTTATTAAATAAAACGACTTTTATGGCTTATGTAAGTCAATTATCGTGTTTTTTAATTGGACTACTACAATAAATGCGAAAGTTGGTTTGTCTGTGTGTATGTTTGTTACTTTTTCACGCTGAAACGGCTGGACTAGTGACTGAGTGGTTTTAAATATTTTTACATCATGATGTACTCAATGGGTGCGACCGATAGGATGAAAATAGGCAAAGTGTCACTTGGCTTGCCATTTAAATATCTGTCATCATTTTCCATATTTGTTTTTTTTTTGTATAAACGGATCCGTGACGGTGGAACGCGTGAATGGGGTTTTGTTATGTGACAGCATCTTAACATGTAAAGGAGGAATGATGGTGATAATAAGCAGATTATAAACGGAGTGTGTGGTGGGTTGGTTGCAACTTGCAGGCGCTGCGCGAGCGGCTGCGCTACACCGTGCTGCACGAGTACGGCGTGGTGCCGGCGCGCACGCACATGCTCGACGCCATACAGCACGGGGTGAGCACGACGCCGCGCCGCCCTCTTAGTCGACACCCGGGGCTCGGGGATTTGTTATTACAATTACACTTATTAGAATTTAAAGAAAATTAATATTTTACATGGATAAAATTGGACTCATTGTCTGTATGTTTGAATCAAAGAGATGAAATTATAGTTAATGTATATTGTATATGATGGATCGGTACAATAGTATACATAAGAATGGTAAAGAGGAAGGGTTGTCACGGTTGACGTTCAATATTTAAAATATATATTTTTCTATTCATTTATATCATGTGCCAACACTACCCCTTAAACGAATATAAAATATCATATTCGCAACTTACACCTACCACTTTTATCTTTAAGTTTTAAATAATTTAGATATAAGTTTCTTATGCTTCACAATACATAAGGGCTTTGTAAAAACATCAGCTAACATATTTTCAGTACATAGATTATCTAACTTAACTATCTTCTTATCAACCAATTCTCTAATAAAATGGTATCTGATATCGATATGCTTTGTTCTAGAATGTGATATAACATTAGAACATAATTTCTGAGCAGACTGGTTGTCATTATATAAAGTTATTTTACAGAGCTTACCAGTACACTCATTAATAAACGCTCGTAAAAACAAAGCTTCTTTACAAGAATCAGAAACCGCCATGTACTCAGCCTCAGTGCTCGAGAGCGCGACAGTGCGCTGCTTACGGCTTTCCCAGGATACTATTGATTTACCAATACAGAATACATACCCTGTGTAGGATCTCCGATCCAATTGGTCTGCGCCCCAATCAGCATCGGCAAAACCTAAAATTTCAAGATTATGTTTTTCAAAGATTAGCGAGTATTCTGAGGTGCCTTTCAAATACCTTAAAACCCTTTTCGCAGCTTTGACATGACTCTCACCATGGCAATCATTGAATTGGCTCAAGTAGCTGACATTGTGAGCGATATCGGGTCTGGTACATACCGCTAAATACATTAAGCAACCAATTAAACTCCTATAATCAAAGTTGCAATTACTAACATTTCCCTCTCTTTGCAACTTTAATCCTACTTCCATAGGAGTTTTTACTTCCTTACAATCCGCCATTTTAAACTTTGTCAATATCTTCTTTATATAGCTGGATTGATTGAGAGTATAGCTACCGTTAGGTAATGTAGTAATTTTCATACCTAAGAATTGATGTGCCAGTCCTAAGTCCTTCATCTAAAATTGTTTCATCAACTTTTCTTTAATGAGCTTTCCTTTCTGAGATGTCTTAGATGAAAATAACAATATATCATCAACATAAATAGCTATATACAAAATTTCTTTACTATCGTTATATATATACACGCATGGTTCTGAAGAAAACCTCTTAAAGTGTAATTTCTTAATTAAAACATCATTAATTCTCTCATACCAAGCCTTAGCTGATTGTTTTAATCCATATATTGCCTTGTTAAGCTTATAAACCTTATTCTTATTATTATCAACAACAAAACCTTCCGGTTGTTCCGTGTACACATTTTCGTTTAAAATCCCATTTAAAAATGCTGTTTTAACGTCCAAGTGCTCAATCAACATATCGTACTGAGCAGCAAGTGCTAGCAAAATTCTGATAGTTGAGTATCGGACGGCCGGAAGCAAATGTTTCGTGATAATCTATCCCATATTTTTGAGTAAAGCTTTTTGCCACCAAGCGAGCTTTGTACTTTAAGATCTCTCCATCAACCCCTCTCTTCTTGCAAAAAATCCATTTGCATTTTACAGGCTTATGGCCTGGCGGTAGATCTACTAAAGTCCAACATTTGTTTGTGATGAAAGAATCATACTCATCTTTTATCGCTTGTTTCCAATGCTGTGAATCACTGCATCTCAGTGCTTCCTCCACGTTAACAGGTAAGTCCTCCTCATGCATCTCTGTTAATCCAGCGAACTCATATGATTGAGCTTCTTCAAATGACAGCTCCCTAGAGTCCTCAGAGTCAATGCTTGATAAACCTGGAACATAAGTGGGGTCGGCCGAATCATCTGAGGCAACTAAATCTTCTGTTTCATCTAGATCAAACATAGTTTGCCTGCGAGGATTTATTTGGCCAACATTATGACATAGACTCATCATTTACTGATGCATTTGACTGTGGAGATAACTGAATAGTTTTTGTAAGTAATTGTACTGAATTCGGACTTAGAGTACTATCTACAAAAATCTGTGAACTAGTTGAGTCTAAACCTAATGAAGTATCTTTATTTTTATTAACTTTACAACTATCACTATATGTTACATTTTTATTTACAAATTGGTTCTCCATGAACGTCACATGCCTCGCTTTAATGCACTTCTTTGGACAAAAAGGATCTATGAGCCTATAGCCTTTGCTATCATCACAATATCCTACAAAAATATATCTTTTGCTCCTAGGATCCAATTTTCTAGCATTCTCAACGATGGCATATGCTACACAACCAAAAACTCGTAAATGTTCAATGTTCACCTTTTTATTCGTCCATTTTTCTTCCGGTGTTACTCCCTTTATTGCCTTAGTAGGGGAACGGTTCTTCAAGTATACAGCCGTGTTAGCAGCTTCAGCCCAGTACCGTTTCTCTAAACCAGCGTCCTGGAGCATGCAGCGGGTCTTATCCATTATCGTCCTATTTGCCCTCTCTGCAACACCATTTTGTTGACTACAGTGTGGAATTGTAGTTTATGCTTAATTCCATTTTCTTTTAAATAGGCCTGAAAATTTACAGAATTAAATTCTCCGCCATTGTCACTTCTAAAATCCTTTATTTTCCTACTTACTTCATTCTCTACCATAGTTTTAAATAATTTAAATTTTTCAAATACTTGACTTTTTCTTTGAAGAAAGTAAATAAATGTTTTTCTTGTGAAGTCATCGATAAATGTTACAAAGTAACGTGCTCCACTCCAAGAAGGTGACTGCATAGGACCACATACATCTGCGTGTACCAGTCCTAGAATTTCGGAAGCCCTACTTTTACTTTTCTTTGGAAAAGGTAGCCTTGTCTTCCACTTTCTTTCTTCTACCTTCGAGACAAGCAGTACAAGGAATGAAAGTAGTATTTTTATAATTCATACCTGATACAATACCATTTTTCATTAAATTCATGCTCCGTGCATTCAGATGACCGAGCCGCTTATGCCACAGTTCCTGTGATGCTGAATTCTGCACAATCGCCAGTGTAGAATCCTTGCTCTCATCTGAAAACACCGTACGCTCGCTCCCCTCACGGACTGAGTTCATAGCAATCCCTGATTCTTGTTTTCTACTGTATTTCCTACTGTATTTCCTATTATACATATTTACAGTTTTAATAATGTCGAGTTCATAGACACCATTTCTACAAGTACCAGTAGCTATAACCTCCTTATCGTGCATAATTTTACAACCTAAATGACTAAAAATAATATAATAACCTTTCCTACCTAACTCACTTACTGATAATAAATTTACACTAAGTTCAGGTATAAAATATACATTATTTATAGTTTCAGTACCATTTACTAATTGTACCTTTACTCTACCCCGACCTTCTGTTGTTAATTTGTCCCCATTAGCTACATTTACGTCAAGTGACTTTACATCCTGATAATCATACATTAGATCTTTATTATTACACATATGATGAGTAGCCCCAGAGTCGATACACCACATATCACTGTGAAGATTCACACGTAATGCAGACAGTAACGACGCCTCAGGATTCTGTTTCCCAGTAGATTCTTGTACAGAATTATTTTTGTACATTTTCCTTTTACTGGTACAGTCCTTCTTCATATGTCCAGGTTTTTTACACTTGAAGCACACGACCTTTGAGCTCTTTTCTTTTCTAGTAGCTAATGCGTTGACCCCATCTTGACTCTTGTCATCTCGCCTCTGTTGCTCCTGCAGTAACTTTGACTTGACCACCTCACTTGTGAGCTTCATATTAGAATTTTCTAAAGCCATTATCATGGGATCAAAGTCCTCCGTCAAACCACTGAGCATAATTACAGCTAGAAATTCATCGTCAAGTGCGGATCCACTATCTGATAGTTGTTGCCCAAGCTCCGTAATTTTTAATAAGTAGCTTTGCATACCTTCCGTCTCGCACAGTTTCGTACCAAATAGCGACCTCAGTAATCCCAGTCGTCTGCATAGTCCCTTATGCTCGTAAGCACGCTCGAGATTATGCCAGACTTCATAAGGACTCTTCGCATTGCGTACATGAGCCAACGCTGATGGACCGACGGACAAACAAATTTTTGCTAACGCCTTTTGTTTTTTTCTTCTCGTCTTTTTCATCTTCGTTCATTACGCAATCGAAAAGATCTTAATGCATTAAAATCATTTTCAGCGTAAACTTCCAATGATTATAATCTTCTAAGCCCTTTAGTTTTTCGACGGGAATATTATATGACAATGCCGACGCCATGTTTTATATTTTTGCAGATACTTTATTATATATTAATTATTTTATATATAAAATTTAAATGCAAACAATACTGAAAATATGCGAATATACGAAATTATTTTAACTTTAATCAACGGTCTGGGCCCATAACCTGATGGATCGGTACAATAGTATACATAAGAATGGTAAAGAGGAAGGGTTGTCACGGTTGACGTTCAATATTTAAAATATATATTTTTCTATTCATTTATATCATGTGCCAACAGTATATATGTATACATATTTGCTGTATTAAATAAAACGTTAATCAAGTAGATGATTAATTATAATTGTGTAATGTATGTGGAATATTTACTGCAGTACGAATGTATATCCACTTCCACGTGTCCCTCAGCTGGAGTGCTGCGGCGCGGAGAGCGCGCGCGACTGGCAGCAGGCGGCGTGGTCGCGCGGCGGCGGTGACGGCGGCGCGCTCGACCTCCGCGGGCGCGCGCCGCCGCAGCACTACTGGGTGCCGGCGTCGTGCTGCGTGGCGGGGGAGGGGTGCGAGGCGGCGCGGCGCGTGGCGGCGGGCGCGGGCGGCGGCGCGGGGCTGCACGCGGCGGGCTGCGGACGGCGCGCGCTGGCGGCGCTGCGCGCGGGCGCGCGCGGGCCGCTGGCGGCGGCGGGCGCGCTACTGGCGGCGCACGCGGCCGCGCTGCTGCTGGCGCTGGCGCTGTGCCTGCGCGCGCGCCCGCACCACGGGTACAAGGCCTAGCTCGCCGCACGTGCGTATCTCACACGCTACGTACACATGACATGGCGATACGAAAATATATATTTGTTTCAAGTTATAATTATTTTTCCACAGAGATCGTCTCGCCCGGTCGGCCGTGTTCAAGAAATGCATCCGCGAGCATGCGAGCTACTCGCGAGTTGCGACCACATTGAGGCTGATGAGCAATATTTCCACATAATTCATACAGTTTAACGTTTTTATATGTTTACAATCTCTCTATTGGCACTGCGCGTAAAAGTTTGACTGTAATCATACTCGTAAGTATTCCTAACTGAAAGTGATATATCGGGCTCGAAGGACCAATAACATAAAATGATTTAAATAAATTTATTAAATATAATACCTATCAATTATGATTATTCGATTTATAAATGTTTGTTTAGAATAATCCGTTGTGATTGTAGCCACTTTTACGCGTAATGTTTCATTAATTAAGAATTATTTAGATTGATAATCGGGACACGTAATGGAAAAATAGTGCATATAGATACCAGCTAGAGCTTATTACTAGATGGATCGTTGTCTCATAGGATTGTTTTGTGACGCACAGACGCACAGACAGTCCGCACCGAACTTGCGAAAGTTACCTGAGAACATGAAAAGGCTCTGTATAAACCATACTTAAAAAAAATAGAACAAAGGTTAATATGAAATGTCAATGCTTTGCAGCTATTTGATCTGATAATTATTTGTACTCTATGATATTTAGGTGTATTTTATGGTGTTTACATTTATGCGGACTTAATGAATCTGTTTGTACTCGTAATATTAGTTCATAGTATTTTGCTAGTTTTAAACTTATTCCCAATGAAATGTTAGCTTATTTTTATCCTTCGCGTATACAATGTGGCTGAAGTATTTAATCACAAAAAGCAAAGCATCGATGTTGATGTATTGATGCGACCATTACCTCCACTCTAGTCACTCCCACTCTCTCTCCCTCTCTCTCTCTCTCTCCATACTCTACAATATTCGTACATGAATCTTTACATTTACTACTTAATTGTTGCATTTATGTTGATCGTTCCTATTTTATACAATATATTATTTACACTAAGACTGAAAAACATTTATAAAAGACGTACCTTCGAAGCTCTCGCGCTGACCGTACATTGTAAAATATACACGAAACTATTTCTAACCAAAGGACAGTCATATTCGGAGACTTTTTATACTTAATTTACATTTTTTATACCTTTTACATTTTATGTTTTACATTTCTATTAATTTAAGTATTTACTTTTTATATGAAATCTGTATATTGAAGAATGATTCATACAACAGTAAGAATAAAAAATAAAGCTTGCTAAATGTGCCATTGTGTACATATGTATGTACGTGTGTAGCAGCTCTTATATTTTCTCTTGCCGAGACCTTACAAAATGTGTACAATGAAGGAATTTACAAGTGCCCTATATATACGTATAAGTACATAATAATATGTAAGTAACGAGTATGTACGTATTTATTTGGTGTAAACATGAGAGTCGATATTATTAGTGTTAAGTAGAAGTAAGCGATAACCAAATGGTGTGTAGTTAGTTAAGTGTGTTGTTGTCTCATAGGTTTATCTGTCGTGTGTGTGCGGCCCTTAGCTGTAGTTTACTCTGTTACCTGCCGTACCTACTCTCACTGCCGCGGACTTTTATTTATATTTCACGTGCATCAAACGCGACGATATTTGAGTGTTGCCCTTTTTTCTTGATCTTAAGACATAATAAAAATTAAGTGCTTATGTATAATTTCCCGTTTCTTTTCGTGGCGGTGTATTCAAGTGTCGTTATTGTTTGTGTTCGAGTACAAATTTTGAAGACTTACGTTATTCGCCGCAATAACTTATTTATGAAGTTACGTTTATTAAGTTTTACGTATGTTTTGAGCTATTAAGGTATGATTAGTGCGCGCGCGCCGGTCCCCTCCCTCTTGGCTCCGTCGGCACTTCCGAACTAAGTTTTTGTAATTCGAACATAATCATTTTTTTATATTATTTTATTGACAACATAATACTTTCTTAGATTTACGCGAATATTTGACATTTTAAATAAAACTATCTTTTTGGATTTTGTCGCGGATTTATTTGTATTTTTGTTTCCCGACGTTTCGAATGCTTTACAGCATCCATGGTCACGGGAGAGACTGAGGTGTTACATGTCTTAAAGATATAGTTGTTACAGACAGCCTACCCACATTTTGTTAATTGTGGGTAGGCTGTCTGTAACAACTATATCTTTAAGACATGTAACACCTCAGTCTCTCCCGTGACCATGGATGCTGTAAAGCATTCGAAACGTCGGGAAACAAAAATACAAATAAATCCGCGACAAAATCCGAAAAGATAGTTTTATTGACAACACTTATCCCCGTCAATAGCTACTAAACAAAAAAAAAGAAAATTGGCTGACAAACAGAGAAAAAAAAGTCTATTTATATATAAATGTAATAGATAATTCAACCTATCTTGACGTCCGATCGCTGGGCTCGGAGCTCTACTCAGAATGCTTTCCTTTTAATTATATTGAAAGTGATTCGAAACACTCACGAGTTACAAGACCCGGGATTTAAACCCATTTCACTATATTTTTCAAGCGACCGCATTATCACTGCGCTGCTACTGTGGGTGTGTCTAATAAATATATTAAAAAATATGGAGACGACTTGTGGTCAACACAGCGCTATACGTATCATTTACGTACGTACTGTGTCAGTGTCCCAACTCCCAGACATTACTTACTGAACCAAATAATTTTAGATCGTTGGCTCGAATTAGTTATACATAAATATAGCTGGCCTTAAACTGATACAAGCGACCGGATGTAATTTAAAGTGCTTCGTAAATAATAATAAGTACCATAGCCACTGAGCTTCGCTCGGAGTTTTTGGAAAAAAAAAAACGAACCCAGACACCTGTGGTTGTCAAACTTGCGCCTTGGCAGCTTGACCACAATGTTTAAGCGTGCGAATTAGCGACCATATTTTGCGTGGAATAATGCGAAACAAAACCGCATGAAAACACGCGTTTTCCCAGACATATAACTAATCTAGATCGATTTATCACCCCCGAAATCCCCTGTATACTGAATTTCATGAAAATCGTTGGAGCCGTTTCCGAGATTCAGATTACATATAAATACAAGAATTGCTCGTTTAAAGGTATCGGAACCCTATTTTTTTTAAGAAACTAATATTTTAACGTTGTATGAAGTCGCGTGCAGGAGCCAGGAGCCGGCGCGCCGGTAGACGTAAGTTGGTGTGCTTTGTATTCTATTCAAATATTAATAATTATAATTAATTAAATATGTGTTTAACGAGCGCGCGGGAACCGAGGGCGCTCGGCACAGGAGTCTGCACAACAAGGTGTCAAGTTTATTTTAGGGTCTTTGCATACTGGGTTTCATAAAAGCGCCGACGATGCGTGGATCGTGAATGCGCGTATGTGCGTATTCTGCGATCAATATATAAACGCGTGTCGTAGGCCCAGTTTGTTGTGCTATTTTAGATGTGACGTTGAAAAGTTAACCTCGACTACAGCACGGCTCGGTGACACAATGAAAAGGGTCGGTACGAAGTTTTAAATTCCCTTTGTCTGAATGTTGCTCGCCGAGCGCCGCCGCGCCGCGCGCCGCGAGGTGCCATCTTGTGTAGGTACTATGTAGCTTTACCCGAGTCTGTCACAAATTATTTTGAACACTAATAAATGTACTAACTAATTGTGTTTTTTATTTAACATAAGAGTGACACCTAACTAATAGTTAATAATAATTTTTCAATTTCATTCTGATTATATCCTGGCCCAAGACAATGATTTGTTGACACACAAAATTACGTAATTGCCAATTATCGAAAATAATCAATAGATGATTTCGTATTTTAATTAATAAAAGTGGTAATAATATTCATAAATAATGTTTAGTTACAAAATAGGCACTAATACACTAGGCAGGAATCGCATTTAGGTAGGTTAGGTTACCTAGGACCCATGGACAACGATAAAATAGAAAGAACTCATGAGTATGTACATCTCGCGGCAAGGATGAAACGTGTATGTATGTCTCCGACTGCATAATACTATATACCTTCGTCAACTTGTTTTCATCTTTTTAGCTAGTTTTTATGCAGTCGGGTTTTTTATCTAAACATATAATAAAATTCTAACTAAGCCAAATCTGTACATTAAATATTTTTTTGAAAATCTTATTAAAATAAACATTATTATCGATACAGAGGCCGAATCTATAGTTTTATTATTTTATTATTTATTTATTATTTTATATTAGTTTTATTATACTTTTTACCGCGGGAAAATGTCTCAGTTATGAGAAAAAATACAAAAATGCAATGTCAGAGTATACTAATATGTAAAACCTAAGAATTTGGATTTTGGTCATCTGAACGCGGATGGAGCCGCGGGCAATGCTAGTTTTTGTAATATATATATTGGAGACTTTTTATAGTTTTACCTATAGTGCTGTGGGGATATATTATAGGTCACTACCTCGGTGATCTAGGGGCTAGACTGTACGACTGCGGGGGTCCTAAAGGTTTAGGCCATGTTTAGATACTGTTTTTTTCTGTAAAGATAATCTCAGTAGGAGCCCGGAGTTGGGAACTTGGCTATGTTGCACATCCGTGCCTCGAAGAGTACGTAAAGCCGTCGGTCCTGCGCAGTCGTGTGGCAGTATCGTCCCATCGGAATTTGAGAGTGAAAGGAATGAAGAGTCCACTAATATATCCTGCGTACTTGGCTAGGCTCAGTGAGACCGGCCGCCTTGGCTGAAACCGGTCGGGAGGACGTTAGGTACATGGAGATAGGTCCATATGTCTGTACCTGCTGTACAATGCTCAACTGCTGAAGTGTAAGTTGTGAAACGGACACTAGGTACATATTACCTATTCTTATTTGTTATTTGCAACATTAGCAGGAAACATCAAATGCACATTTGCATGTTTGATGTAATCGTGTCAGCGCTCGGGAGGACGCAACCGCCGCGCCGCGACTTCACATTATAAAGTGCTTAGGACGCTTCATCTTAATATAACACTCAGATGATCTTGATCAAGATGCTGTAAGAACGTATTCGTAATAACAATTTGGCAACTTGAGTTGCATAACATTAAAATATAATATCTCTACAATAAAAGTACGACCTATGTAGTACAATTGTACATGGTATATTGAATATTTTCAAACTGCTACTTAGTTACTTAACATAATGAAGGAAATCCTGTAAAATCTTGAAGGGATCTTCGTATTAGGTATATATAATAAGATTTACGTATTCTAAGGTGTTATCTTTTGCTCAGCATCCATCACTAGTATATAGACTAAGACAGCATTATTGGGTAAAACGAGTCGCGCGGGGCGGGCGGGGAGGCGGGGCGGTCGGACTCTGTCGGCCGTCGCGTCGATAACTAATTTAGATCTATTACCGATTAATTAGGCGAATTCTCTTAAATACCATTACATATTGACTACTGTGATGACATTGGAGTGAATTACGTACAGATTAGATTTGTAGCTTATAATATAAATTTTGGAATTCAGAATTTTCGAGCAATAGATATATTTTGTACAAAGCAAGTGAGCAGTTTTATAGGTAGATAGATTACATTAAAATGACTTGCATTCAAGTAGGAAATAAAGTTATCGTTTTAACCGTATTTTTTCGCGCATTTCCCCGGCAAGTTTCGGGTCAAGTGGTGCTCGGCGCGAGGTGTGCGAACTGCAAACCAATAATAAGGAAATTAAACAGTTCGCTGAAGTACCTACTGCGTGCCGCGACTTACCCTCGCTTCACTATGTGCCGCAGTATTCTACTCCAGGTGATAGTCTATCTGTGTACTAAATTTTATCCAAACTAGTGCAGCCGTTTCGGCGTGATGAAATAACAAATATACAATAGATGTATGATGATGTAATGTATACGCTTGTATTTTCAACCGACTCCAAAAAGGAGGAGGTTCTCAATTCGACTGTATTTTTTTTTGTTTTTTTTTTTTTATGTTTGTTACCTCAGAACTACGTCATTTATTAACCGATTTGGATAATTTTTGTTTTGTTTGAAAGGGTATACTTCCAGATTGGTCCCATTTAAATTTCAAAAAAAAAATACCACCCCTAAGGGTGGAAAAATAGCTAATGATGGATTTAACCTACCTCTAATTGTCATATTGACTTGAAACTTTGCAAGTGTTTCTATTTCCGTTGATAGTACAGTGGTTCGGTATTGTTGACCTGATCTGATGGTAAGACCAGAAGGTGGATAGGTGGAACTCTTCAACGGCTAATAGTAGATACTTTGAGTTTGGGCTTATTTTGTTTGATTCGACAAGCCTAACACGTTAGAATTCTTACTTTGCTACTACTGTCTACACTAAAAAGGGAAAAATAAAAACTTTTTAACAAAAAAATAAAAACCGACTTCAAACAAAAGCACTAAAAAGTAAAAAATAACTGATTGGTAGTTTTCATTTACTATACATACCTAATCAAATATTTTCGAAGTCGGTGTGCTTTGGCTAAGGTAATTAAAGCCTACCTATTAAATACATACCTAATCAAATATTTTCGAAATCGGTGCCAGCCCATACAAAGCAAAGCACACCGACTTCGAAATTTTTTGATTAGGTATGTATAGTAAATGAAAACTACCAATCAGTTATTTTTTACTTTTTAGTGCTTTTGTTTGAAGTCGGTTTTTATTTTTTTGTTAAAAAGTTTTTACCTTTATCGTCATCGTCATTTCAGCCATCAGACGCCCACTAATGGACATAGGCCTCCCGAAAAGAATGCCATAAGAACCTATCTAGCGTTGCTCTTTCTGTGTTAAGCCTATTTATCTATACTAATATTATAAAGAGGCAGAGTTTGTTTGTTAGTTTGAACGCGTTAATCTCAGGAACTACTAATCCGATTTGAAAAATTCTTTTTGCATTAGATAGCCCGTTCATTGAGGAAGCCTGTAGAAAAGTACTGAAGCGGGCATTTTCGACTGCGCGCTGATAAAGAAAAGGCTGCAAACGGCAACTCGGCTGGACTATCAGCGCTGTTGTTGACTTATGCCCACTCGCCACGCGAAAAATTGAATTTATATAAAATAATTTTGGCTCCGCGAAAAATTATTATGATTGTGCTTAAAGTACTGAACGTCGCATTGGTCAAAGTTAATGATGAGTTGTGTATTCGTCTGTCAAGTATGAATTTGCCGCCCGGAGTTCGGGCCCCGGCTTGCCCCCCCCCCCAGCCCCCACCCCCTCTAGTCCCCCAGATCCGGGCCTGAAAAGAGCCAGGCATAGGCATCTACGATTTTAACTCTCGAATGAAGCCACAAGCAATCACTAGATTTTTTATATAAGCACAAGAATTAAGGAAGAAATCGCAGACGAAGTTGCGGACAAAAAGCTATTTATTTACTGGTATTCTGAATGAATTCCCGGATGATATATTTAATTATCTTTACATATAATAAAACAGTAACTTAGCGAAAGCTGTGTTTCAAATATTTTTTAAAAACAATGACTGTAACGTACTTATTGTGTATAGAATGAAGACCCCAAAACAATAGATATTAAAAAAATTGTCTGTTTGTTTGTATGAAAAATCTGCAATATCAAGCATATGTCTATCTTCTAAGGTATACTAGCAATAACTATTTATATTGAAAATGTTGCGAAGCAAGGGTAAGTCACTAGTTATGTATAAGATTACGAGACGACATCTAATGATTGAGCGTGCAGTTTTTGTTCATTGTAAATCGTAATGCAGCTTGTATGAGTGCAGATATGCGTTACGTTACACTTTCCAAGTGGGTATTGAATGTTTGTGGTATCATTAAAGATACCGCGCCGCAGCGGTTATGTAAAAGGAAGCGGCCGCTCGTCCGCTCGTCTTCTAATTGCGTCGAGACTCGGCGACCAATTGAAAGTTAAGGATGCTGGATGATGATACTCCGAATGGATAATTAAAATATTTGTTATAACTAAACGTATACGTAAATTAAAATGTATCCTGTGGTAGATATATTTCCATGAATAGGATCAGGTACTTTATTTAGATGGAATTTTAAAAATAATGTCGGTGTGTCTGCCGCCTTGGAGTTACCCGCTGGCTCCGCACCTTTTCACTAAATGCTTTTTTCTCTTAATTCTATTGCTCATAGAAACTACGCAGAGTCGGCAGTGTAACACCCCTATGTAAGACGTCCCGCTAGTCTTGCCGAGACTGCCCTCTGACCGTTGAATGGTCGCGGTCGAATGCCTTATTAACTACAATCAATAGCGGTTTGGCAATCGTCTCGATGACTCCGCGCGTCCGCCAACTGTGGCTAATTGGAGTCAAACATCAATTCTACTAAATCTACGACCATCTCCGCCATGCGACCTTGGTGCGGCGGTCCATCGCCACTCGTTGCGTCGCTGCGTGGCCCTCGTCTCTATAGGAGCTTTCTTAAGGAGCTTTTTAATATTATTAATTGATAGTTATCAAAAAAATGTTTTCTTCCTGAACGATGTTACATACATATGTTACTCATAACGTTCTTTGTACATTTGACAATCGGAAAGTAACTACAAATTACTTATCGCTAGCGAGTAGCGACCTGTCTTCGCTTCGCTTAGCTCCAACTAGATGCCGTACTCTTCAGTAGTTTTTTATAACATACCTACATACAACTTGTTTTCCACTCAGTGATAATACAGCTTCTTATTTGTTTAATAATATTCAGACTCAAAGCATTACTCCCTAAATTTGTAACCTATAAAATATTAGATAATGAAGACATTTTATATACTTAAGGGTAAGTAAATGCCACATATGTATGTATGTACGGAATTTGTTAGATACAACCGTGCCACCATCTTAGAATGTTTGTAGTTTCTACTTTTCAGATAATATTTATATTATAACATAAAAATAACAAGTACCTATGATTTTTAATTCATTAGGAAAAGAAAATCAGGTAGGTACCTATCTATACAGATAAATAGAACTGAAGTGTCTGTACTTATAAGAAAAACACTTTTTTAATTTTGTCTGTTTGTCTGTCTGATTATTCCGGCTAATGTCTGAAACGGCTGGACTGGTTTTGAAGGGACTTTCAAATCCTACCTAGGACCTAGCAGATAGCTGATATTATAAGAAGTAACTTAGGTTACTTTTTATTTTCGTAAAAATATAAGGGTTGCGACTTGTGTTCAAAAAAAATAAAACCTATCTATGGCCGGACCTAGCCTACCCGAGCGAAGCGAGGCTCAGCCACCAGTTTTAAATAAAATTTAATATAGAAATATAAAATATTGTGGGATCATTAGCGGTGCTCTGAGGTCAAAACATTTCATTGCAAATAACTTTTGGATATATGAAAGGAAAGCGACTGCGAGAGGTAGTTTTAATGAAAACTTACGGCGAGCTTAAATAACGGCTAACGAGTCACTGCTACTCTTTCATAAACATGCATTGCAAGTTGTAAGCTTTTCCTAAACATTTATATCAGAGGCGAATTAAAAGGAACTCGTTTCAATGTTTTTTTTTGTATAAAATTAAGAATATAATATCTACCTATTTAACCCAAATAGGACAATTCGAGGAATTCTGGATTTGAGTTGCTTAATAAGGTTCATAAAGTTCTTTTTAACTAAATGCGGAGGATCAAAATTGTACGAATTAGAACTTTCCTTTCAATTTCAAAATACCAGAGGCGCGGCAAAGTTTATTTATAGTAGGTATTATGAATGATTATGATACAAGAATTCGTTACGTCGCGTCGGCAGTGAGCGGTTTGGGCAGCTGGGTACTGCATCGGGATGGCTATGACACGGTAATATTACATATACATTACCGTGGCTATGACGAGCACTCTCTATAAGGAAATGTAATGCTTCTTCGCCCTTTGACATTAGGTATTATTTATAACCACTGTTTTAATTTGTTTATAAATTTTAAAGACTAAATATAAATGGATGGATGTAATCGACAAATATATTCTAAATCTATCTGTTTGTTCTTATAATATTATAGTCTTGAACTCGCAGGTATGTTCTTATTTATTTGTTAAAATGTTCTTAGCATAGTTGTGTAGTGTGTACGTCGACGTCAGTTTAAATATTTAATGATGATTATTTGTTGTCAATTTAATTTAAATATCTATAATAAATTAATATTATAGAATCATAATAGGAGCAACAATACGTGGTGGTCACTAGTGAGGAGGGCTTCACGTTGGGAACTTTCATGACTCATCAGCCTGTAAACTGTAAAGTCACCCCGGGACCCGGGCGCGTGTCGTGTGTCGCGTGTGGCGACGCGCGGTGCGAGCGCGGGCCGGCCGCCGCGGCAGTGCCTTACGAGGCGCGCCGCGAGCTCGACGTGTCTGTCCCGCGCCCATGTGCAGTGTGCCCGCGCCCCGGTGACGCCTGCCCGCGCCCGCCAGCCCGGCCTGCCCCAGCCTGTCCCGGCCCGCCGGCAGCCCCGGCCTGCCTCGGCCCCGCCATGGGCTGCGCCCGCGGTCTCTGCACCGCCGACAAGATATTCATCTTCATCAATATCGCCTTCGCGGTAAGCTTTTACTCCCTTTATTCGAAAGCCAAAACATTAATTAAAACTAGCAAATTTACACAACTTCGAATATTATTAATGTTTCTAAAGATATGCTTCGCCTTTTCTTGAGGTTTTAATAGTTTGATAATTTTAAAAATATACACAATGGCACTGTTTGCAGAATACGGTCGATTCCGAAGTTTTTAAGTTTTGTTTTAAATACACACTATGATCATTGATCATTTTTATAATATATAATCATTGTATTGAATTTTATTTGATGGTTTACAAACTTTTGTAATAGGCTAGTGATTTCTAATTTACTTGTCATAATATTAAACGTGTATATGAAAAGCAAGATTGACTCCAAAACGGGTCTGGTAAACCAGTTCCGTATTCCCAAACCGATGAGTAAAGCGTTGCGAGTAAATAAAAAGTTTATAAGTTCCCTTCGAGGGTCGTCGGTGTGTCGGTGTATTGTCTCGTCTACCTGCAGGTGCAGCACAATACGCGCGGGCACAAAGCGCGGCCACTCGCTACTCGCCGTACACCCGCCGGCCGCCTCGTACTTACTATCGAGCAGCTTCTGCTTAATTCGTGACCCAAATTAATGGGAGCCGCGTCTTTGAACTCGCATTATTTTCATTTGTAATGATTACGACATCCCGAGCGATCCGCGCAGATTTGGCGGTGCGCTGTAGCAGTCACGGACATTCCTCAAAAACGTCTCTATCGAGTGGGCTTGTGCAGTTTGTTTCGCGCTCTCGCGAGGAAATATGATTCATGAGATAATTTGCGCTTGTTTCAAGTGCAAGATAAACAATGTTACCAAACGTATATATTTGTGTACTACTAGTTTGATGCAATAATTATTATTGTTTATGTTATGTTAAATAAAAACTGACTTACAGTTAAAAATTCTTGCTAAGTAAATAATAAATATTAAATATAGACCGCATGAAGTAAATATGATTATGTCCATAATATATTTATTACATTTGCGAGTACGACCGAAGTGTTCTGTCCCTGAGCCCGCCCCGTCTACCCGCAACGGAAATAATTATTACGTTGTGAAGATACAAGAAAGTTTTGTGTTGGTTTTCTGTTTATTCCGGGTATAATTTTGAAAATTATTATGTACAATGGAATTTACTTTTATATGTCTTATTAAGATAATTCATAATATTATATGTATAAGTAATTTCATAAACGTAAAGATTTTAATATGTACACCGTGAAACAAACTAAAAAAACTTACTGAATATTAAACAATAACAATTATGAAATAAAACATATATAATGATATATTACGTATAACATAAGCCCGTTTACGCCGGACACCCTTCGATTAGTAGTCCCAGGCCGGCGAGCGAGGCGCCGGGAACGGCCCGGCCCGAGGTGCACAGCTCGTAGTAACTCACTCTTCACAAGTCACAACCATCAACATCACACCCTCCCGCAAGAACACATGACGTGAGCAACTGTGCACTGATCAGACCGGTCGCGGCGCCGGAACACGCCCGCGTCTAACTTGTTACACGCCTGGCATTGATCTTGAGTGTCAATATATTGGTGAACAGAACGGTTCATGTAATATCTATTACCTATGTAAACTACTAAAACATACGAGGAAATTATCCAAAGTAGAGATTTGTTTATGTTAATAGTAAACCTAAAATGTAACACACCATAATGCCTTGTGTATTATGCATAGTTGTATGACGTACCGCAATTCGCAACCATAAATAATAGCTTATTTATCGGGTAGGGCTGTCGTTAAGTCACTAAGTTGACACTTGACAGTGACCTCCGCGCGAGCGCGACGCGTCACGCGGGGAGCTGCCGAGAAAGCTTAATGATGTGCATCTTCAACGGGCGCGCCGCGTGCCGCCCACTTCTCCGATATTTGGAAGTCAAACAACGTCTTGCCTTTCAACGAAACAATGTTACGTGACGGCACTTGGCTTTTTATTGTTTTACCCACATTCACTTCGGCAGATCTACATAACACTGGTCCTTCAATAAATACCATTACGTACAAGCACAGACAATATAGGTTGTATTGTCTGTGCGTACAAGTCTCATGACTCATAAACATGGATAACTAAAAGGAATTATTATCGCAATTGCTTTAATAATTTGAAAACTTCTGATTTTTAATCCAAATCATCAAACGAAATTTTTTTAAATGTCATATTTACAATATTATATACAAACATGTAATATACTCGTTTATAATGTTTTGCAACCTTAATTGCAACCTGTTTAGATGCGTAAATGACAAGTAAAAGTACGCTAACGACGTCGACGTCATTAATTTACTTCGATTTTAAAATTTGAATTGTATTATAAATAATAATAATATTATAATTATAATAAGCGTGTAGAAACATCTCGGAGCGCATATTTGCGAGGCGCAGAGCGCGGCGGCGCGACGCACGTGTGCTTTTATCAGCTGTTTACATTCTCATATTAAATAGTATGTTCAGTGAGTAATAGCGAGCAATGCGCACGCAAACGCTTAATATTTTATCGATGAGTTGGCTACATCGACGAATAAATAAGGTATATCATGTCAGGTGGTTCCTGTAGGTATTGTAAAGAAGAGTCGATAAGCACGGTCATGCCGGTTCCCGCATGAATCGAACGAGGACGGTCATTGGCCTAATGGTCTAAAAGCTTGGGTTTCAGTCCTGGGACAAGACCATTCAAGAATAATGAATATACACATACACATAATAAATATGCCATATGGCAACACCTTAGATTATTTAATAATCTAAGGGCAACACTATATCTCTCAGGTCGCCACGGCCGACACTCGGTCAGGACGACTTAATTATTTTGTTTAGTTTAGATATTTTTATGTAAGCCTAATATATCATCCTCAATTTTTTGTATTTAACATACATGTAGTATATGTAACATAAACATATACATACTTATAAAACAAAAGCTTACGGAGAACACTTTGAAAAGGCTTGAGTTTTATAAGGATTCAGTTCCGAGGATACCGCCACATTGTTCTTTTCCATTAATTCAAAGTCATGAAAAAAAAGTGTTCAAAGCGGCAATCGTCTCGAACGAGTCGTAGGTACTTGTGAGTATCTCAAGTTCTGTGTCGATCGTTACAAAGAAACATTCAATTATTGTTTTAGTAATTTCAGAAATACATAATATCTTCAACCTACGAGCAATAATGTTATTCGTTGTCTACAAGTTACTGTCAGTTTCTGAAGGATATAATTAGCATTATCAATTCTTGTTCACACAGAGCACACTTACGTACCATGTAGGTACAAATGTAACCAATTAACTCGTGTGTGTAGATGTATGTATACAGTAACTATATTTGAAATGGGTTTAAATATGATTATTTCTAAAAGAAAGTACTCAAACAAATCGTCTACTGTATGCTCGAGGGATGCGCTCTCAAACAGACAAACAAATATAATAACTTTCTATACAATATTACAAACTAAATAGTTTGTAATATTATATTACTTGATACATCTCATCTCGTGTCTTCCGGGAAGATTTAATTTTTTTTCTAAAAGTATTTCGCGCACATGAACTAACTAACCCGTTACATTTTTATAACAGGTATGTAGAAGCGTGCGTATCGAGGTTCAAAAGTGATTGTGATAGCACGATGTTGCTCACGTTACACACACGGTATACGTATGCGAGTACCGGCTCCGGAGTGCATTTTTGCAGGGTTATGTCTCGCTATTCGCTAGTCGCCAGTCGCTAGTAGCAGCTCAGTAAACTTAATAAACTTTACTCGTGGAAACTTGAGCCGCTCGCCCGGTGTAAGGTTATGTCACTGTAAGCAAACACTTTGACGCAAGTTTAAGGTTAGCATATTATTATATCGTATCGGGCACATCTTGTTACTATAACTCGGTGAGTTTCGATTTATATAATATCTGTGTATAATGATGAAGTCAGCGTTGCTTGTTCGCTCGTATTAGACAGGTTAAAAGTTATCAGTCACATTAAACATGTATATTTATATATGACGGAGGAGGATTTAGTAACCTTTTTCTGCTAGAAAACCTTATTATTGTGTAAAGTCACTATGTTACTTAGTTTAGTTTTTATTGCTTTTAAAGTGATTTTAAATTTAGAGCAGAGATTTAGTCTCGAGCGGGGTCGAGACGCCATCACGACATTCTTTGCAGATACGTGGCTTAGTAACGTTGGTTGATTATGGTGGATCATGGAGAGTCATGTTCTGATATTGTAGTTGGAAGTCGATGATCGAAGTCTCAGAACCCGCTAGCTCTAAATTATTAGAATTACAGTATGAAGTTTATAACATTGTGATTTCCCTGATTAAATTGTGTATTGAGCACTTAATACTTTATTATTTGAGCCCCGGTAACGCCCACAAGATTAGTTAACACTAAAGATGACGTCGGTAGTATATGGATAACACGTTATATATTTTATAGTGTTAATAAAATTGCTATTTGCTTATTGTTACTACATTCTCACTTATTTCTGACAACTTAGAAGGTTAACCTTGCGTACATATTTATTATTTATCCAGTAATATTTAGTATCTGAATCTGGTTTTCCGGTTTTAGGGTTTCCCTTTCTTAAAAAGAATCGACATGAGTTTTATTTAAGCTCAGCAGACTTTTTGAATTTCGTAGACATCTGACGTCACAGTTATTTAAATTTTAAAGTATTATGGGTTTAACTTTATTACGATAAGTCACATACCGTACGTACTACTTACCGTAAGTTACGGTAGTACCTGTCATTGGTTATTGGTTCTTCTGAATATAATCAGTTGTAGAAATATTCTAGACGAATAAATAAATTGGTCCTAAAATGTAACAATTTCTAATGATATCTTACGTACATATTAAACTTTTTAAACGAAAAGTGGGATTGCTGATCGCATCCGTCAAGGATGTTGCTAAGTAAAAAATAAAGCCAGGTGTTCTAATTGCATTCATTAGAGCAGATTAGACTTCCGTTCACAACGCTGCTCAGTGCTCAGTGTTCACTGTGTGTTGTGTGACGACGAGTGGAGTCTCGTTGAGGGCGCACTAATAGAAAGTCTTACGCACTTTTAGATTTAAAAATTTAATTATGATTTCCCAAAAATAAATTCGGAGTTCGAATATTTGCAATAATTTCAAAGGAAAGAATTTCAAAGGATGACGTCGCTGGTATTTTGTTTTTTTCTCTCAATTTTTATTCGATTCAAATCAGCAGAAAAAACAACTTTTGGTACAGTCTGCTAAAAAATTTGAAATACCTTTCTGACTGATCTGCCAGTTTTGTTCGCTAGTTTCAGCGCTATACGATTTGATACTTTCATTAGATATCGAAGAATAATAAGCTACTTATTGCCTTGTAAAAAAGGACACAAAAAGAACAGCTTAATGTATTTAACAGGACTATATCACAATAAAAGAATTGCTAAATGGATTATGTCAAAGTACAAAATCAGTGACTGCATCGCGCGCTTGGAGCACATTAGTGGATATTAGCGTGCACTACATCGTATATCAATGAAGTATCGAAAACATAAAGTAATTAATCCCCAGTGCTGGCGTCGCGTGTCAACTGTGGCGATGACCCAGATCCAATTTAATGCAGTAGTGAGCAGTGCGTACAGTCGGCACTCAGTGCCGGTGTAGACTGGAGACCACGGTCCACGCGCCGGACACGCAGCACACAGCACGCTTGTTGTTGCTAATTTATGTAACTATCAAATATACTAATTTAAGCGATAATTCTACATTGAGAGGTGTCACATTGCTGGACGACGATCTACGAGGGAAGAACCATAAATAAAGATCCTTTGTTAGAACGAAAAAATCTTCATTTTTAACGTGCTCACAAAAAGCCCAGGTCTAGATTATCTAAAAGAAGTGTTAGGTACTTTAGGTACTTTAGCTATGTCAGCTATGTATGTTTGTATATGTGTATTATCATTATTTTCTCACGCTTGAGGGTTTCTGGTAGAGATCTCTTAAAGAGATAAGTATCTGTTTTCTATTTTATGTTTTTTTTTGGTACATAAATAAATAAATAAAGGAAACGCTTTAGCCATGAGCAAAATAATTATTTACCTTGGTATTGCAATATTTAATAGTCACTTTTTGTTATCGTACAGTTTTTACTTCGCTTAAAGCAATGCTCTACAAATACATTAGGCTTGACATTTGTTATAATTACTTAGTTAAGCTATTATAGATTAGTATAAATAATATAAAATGGCGATGAGACATGCGAGTGATCAGTGACACGATCCCACCGCGCGGGATTTAGCTGACCTCTCGTCATCCAATAACAATAGAACTCCTGTGGCGGTCCAACGCTCGACAGTCACAGCCCGCAACATGCTCTGGACTCTGGAGTGCATTTACTTTATTCTAAATATATATTTTTATTTGAATTCAATTGAGGTCAAGATTGTTCATTTTACTATTTACTCTCACAATTCTAAGATGCATATTTTAAAATATGTGTCAAGGTGGAGGCTGCCGGCGGCCGGCTCCGATGCAGCCAGCGGGTGACATCAGCTGATAGCTAACGCGTTCACATCCGTCCGCCCATTACCTACTCATATTATTGCGCAACTTTTTCATCTTACTGATTTGCATCGAGTTTACAAGTATTTTGTATGCATACTAGTGTTCGCGCAAGGGTCTGCTCGCGAGGTACGTCGATTATATAATAATACTCTCTGCTACTTTCGGATAATTTCCGGATTCCATTCAGTACCTACTATCAGAAAAAATCTCTTACATAGAAACAAACAAATGATTTTATCGCTTAATAATAAATGTGTATATTTTACACGAATCATTTGGAGCCACTTTTCACCTCCTAGTGACTCAAAATCTATTTAACGTAAACTCATGAAGTTTGGTTACATACAAGTTATCTTATATTCGGCTAGTTACCTATATCTTAAATAAAACTATCTTTTCGGATTATTTCGCGGATTTATTTTGATTTTTGGTTCCCGACGTTTCGAACGCTTTACAGCATCCATGGTCACGGGAGAGACTCTCCGAAAAGATAGTTTTATTTAAAATATCAAATATTCGCGTAAATCTAAGATAGCACTTATATCTTCTTTATGCTATACGCAAGTTACTATTTTTATATTGTAAGGTCAACATGTCTTTCTTCTAATAACTTGCTTTACTGGTAAAAACTAGCCAAGTCAAATCTTGAACTTCAAATTATCGTAAGTTATCTACTCTGTGTAAATATATCGACTGTTCAAATTTAAGAAGTTCTATTTTTAAATAGCAAACACTTTAGTAACAGAAAAAAAAAACAAGAAAATGTGTTTTAAATTTATTTTAGAATGTTATATGTTCTTATTAAGAAAATCAGGATTATCTACAGAACTTGGCACCCATTTAGATCTCAATTCTTTTGTCGGTGAAGTTGACAACCACGCTTATTCTTAATATTGAACTTGGCTCCCATTTTCACATTTATGTTTTTGATGGGATATAGTATAGTTAAAGTTACGGAATAGTCTATGTATGTAAATATATAAAACGTATTAACTTATTTAGGTATATAATTATTCAAAAATATCCACCGTAATATAAAATACATACTCTAAACTTAACAAAAGGGGTCGAGTAGGTGTAGGTATAAAACTTTCCGTTTTGTTAACTAAGCAGTACTATTTTAATACAAAGTAAATAAAATATAAGCTTTAAAGTTAAAAGGTCAAGAGTGAGTAAATAGAAACAATCACGTGAATCCTCATGGGTATTATTATAGTTACATGTCATGTACCTACATACATATAAAGATTGAAATCATTTACTAATTTTAAATCTTACTGAAGCAGATTACTGTATGATTAGAGCATCTTCAGGACACAAGTTCTGATTGTGAGACTAATGGCCGATTTCACCAACGTCACCTTAGTTTAAGGGATGCATCCCTAAGCATGGTTAGGAGGCTGTTATGGGACAGTTTCTGTTTCACCGACAGTTAGGGGTCAGCTAAATGTTAAAATGCCACCTAAATATAGGTATTAGAAATACGGGCTCTGACGATGGTAAAACGAAATTTAATTTAGGGGCTAGTTTAGGGGATTTTTTAAGCTAGGGATCCGATACGTAGGTGGTCGCTTAAGTGATGTTGGTGAAATCGGGCATAAACCTCCTATGTAATACGTTAGACAACTTTAAAACCCCATAAATTATAATTAGATATCATTACATTTGAAATTATCATTTTAAGTGTATTTTAAACATAATGACAAAATTCGAACATATCCCTACTTGTAGCTATAATTGTGCAGTGTTTATATGTTTAATACATAAATATTGATATCCGACCTCACGTAATACCTAGCGTTGCAGTGTAGGTACACACCGACAATGCCAGCGTTGATTAAGTTACTGTAAACAATACCTAATGGCTGGAAGAAAACCAATCCAGTCCGCTAAACCGCAAAGACCCCATTGTTCGCGTCGCGGCGCTTCGCCTCTGTCATCATCGATTTATTTTTCCTTCATGGAAAAACGCGCACGAGTTGAGTTTGAGAGAAGTTATTTGGTCTTACACGATGCCTAACAACATCACTTACCCAATGCGTATTCGTCTAATAAATACATTTTGTTAACAATTCAGTTCAAATTCAATTTCTTTCGATACAACGGAAAGTGCACGTTAAAAATGATTTCATCTTTACTTACATAGAGGCAGAGTTTGTTTGTTTGTTTGTTTGTTTGTTTGTTTGTTTGTTTGTTTGTTTGTTTGTTTGTTTGTTTGTTTGTTTGTTTGTTTGTGTGTCTGTTTGTTTGTTTGTTTCTTTGTTTGTTTGTTTGAACGCGCTAATCTCAGGATTTGATTTTTTTTCAAATCTGATATCAATCGTCAATCGGCATTAGATAGCCCACTTATTGAGGAAGACTATAGGCTATATATCATCATGCTACTTACCCAAGGGAGAGGAGCAGTAAATCATAAATGTCAACAAATCGGGCATACTTCCATACATTTTTGTAATACTGATGTTTATATATATTTAAGTGATATTTTTAAGTTCAGAATATACTCGTATCATAGTCTAACAGTTCCATATGAATAGTTAAAACATACCTACCAAAGGGCGAATCCGAGAGAAGCGACGGTGAGCTGCTAGAATCCATGCAATAGTTGTTCACTCCTCATAGTAAGAAAATTTTCATAAAAAGTTTTATGCGCCTTCCCGCGAGTAAACCGAAGTTATGAAGAATAGTTATTACCTAGTTATCCTATTTATTAATTTACACCAATAGGTCTAATATTATATAGTAATCTTTTTTTTAACGTTGGGAAATGCATTTACGTACGAGGTGTCTAGGACTCACCGGCAAAGCCAGTACTACCCACTAAAACCCAACAAAACCTTCCCTCGTCTTAATGGGGCGTCGCAGGATCGCTTACGCATTCAACTACGACGCCCCGACGGCAGGTCTGCCGAGGCAAACCACAACGACCATGAGGTTGCTCCAAAGTCCACTCTGCTATCAGAGAAGTACCAGGAGCAACCCGCATGGTACACCGCCCTCCGAAGAGGGCCACCTCCCTGTGCGTTTCTTGGCTTCGCGCCCGGCTGTATTGCCGGGCACTACTGAGCCCCCCACCACGACAAAGTGAACGCACGTTGGGGGGGGGGGGGGGAAGTATAGTAATCTAGTACTGCCCATATGATGACAAAATTTTAATCAATTTCTCTATAATATATCTTGTGGAATTTTCCAAATCACAAAAACCATTTCCGATCTTCATTTTTCATTGTCGTTAGAATAAAATAGACAGATATACATTCATTTATAGGCATAGGTACCTACTGCGTTAGTGAAGACAAATTTTGGAGTTTTGTTTCACACGTGTAAGCTGGGCAGTTCACATAGCGTTGACGCAACGTTTCAAATAAGCAATATTTTGTAAAATAAAATTAATTATATTATATTCAGTAAAAACATTCAAAGTTGTCAATTTATTTAAAAGCCAATATAGTTTAAAGATTTCTTAACAACAATTAAAATGTAGAAATTTGAAAAACGTAAACTCTGATGATGGAGACTGACACTGCAATGACGCAGTGTCGTTAATCCATAACTTTGATCGATGCACTGGCGGCCACATCCGAAGACACAGCACACCCCCCCCCCCCTTCCCCCTTCTTGTATCTCTGAGTTCGACACTCAAGCTGTCGGCCCGGTTTTGGTATGACGGAATGCATCACTGCAGCTTTCTTAAGTGTTCTTCATAAATTATTCGACAAAAGCGAAGCGGCTACTTTATGCCCTAGCCAGCTTTTGCTTAAGCTTTTGTACGAATTTGTTTTAGGTATATATTTTCATTGACGTTGTTTTTATATCATTGTTTTTAATATTTTTTAAGATATTAGATAAAAATTGTATTAGGTAGGTATTACAATTTTTATGATTTCAAATTTTATTCATTTCCGGTGAACTTTCGTCTTTTCTATTTAAATTTCATCGGTTTGGAAAATATAAGCATTGTTATTTTGACCGACATCAAAAGTAAAGTAGGTACTCGATTCGACATTCGTGATTCTTTCTTAATGATACCTAAAGGGGCCTAACTTATAAATTACTTTTTAAGTGATTTTGAAGCCGGTGTTGGTAACTTGTTACGCCACAAGTTAGCTACCGAGGGACTGTTTTGAGGAGTAACAATCAGGCAGTCACCATTTAAACATAAAATAGTCACCATTTAAACATAAAATTTAAACAAATTTTGACGTGAGTAGATGTCGTGTGTGATAACTGATAAGAGACGCGTGGGCGGGCGGCCGCAGGCGGGCGGCAGCGGGCGGGCGGCGCGGCGCGATAGCGTGCAACAAGTGGCAAACGTTATTGATTTGGAAAATGGACTATTTCCAACGCTGACATGGACTTTTTAATTACAGTTATTTAGTGATACTTGCTACCTTTATCAACAAATGGTTTTAATCATGTGTTAGTTAAAAAAAATCTGGTTTCAATGCTATTTATAAACTTTTAACTTAACCCCTGTAGTATAGTGAATATTTAGCCTCATCAATCTTTAATTAATTTTAATTTATTACTATTATTCATACTATTATTCATAAATATAAAATTAATATACTATTATTCATAAATATAAAATTTCGTGATACACCTGTTAATTTAATTTATTTCTCAAAAACTACCGCCGAGTACAATCGGATCTCATACTCATATTATGTCATATATAAATAATAAACCTAGTGTGGTTTTATTATTTCATAAAGATTCCGTCAATTAAATTTAAGAATTTAAAAGTCATGTTGCTTTTAAGCAAAATAAAAAGTGTGCTGCAAAAGACAAGAGTGCATAACTGATATTCATGATAAATCAAGTGTTTGTCAGCTTCAGAGTGTATGTATATAGTTATTCATTATGTACCATGTACGGTATTGTTATCGGGGAAATGAGTTTAAAGGCAGCACTTACGACGGGCATCGTGCCAGCCGCCCGCCGCCCGCCGCCGAGCATCGTTGCGATGATTTATGTTAGAACATCTACTAACAATTTGTATCTGGCAAAAGCTTCACATTGACCTTGTATTAACGTTTCTTTATGACTTTGTTTTGTTTTGTACTTACTGAAAATAGTTTGAATTTTGTAGAAGTAGAATCGGTGCCGTACATTTACATTGACTACAGCGAATTTATTTAGTATAGAAAAGAACCCTTATAAAAGGAATCTCAGCTCAGTTTCGAAACAAAGAATAACCTCGTCATCCATCCATCACATTCGTAAATCGTACCCCATTTGGTTATCGCTATCCTTGGCCGTGCGATGAGAACAAAGAGCAATGTGTGTATGTTGGCACTCGGCGCTCTGAGCGTGCACTGTGCTCGGTGCACGTGCAGGGAGAGGGACGGACGTGACGAAGTGACCGATCAAGCACACTCTCTTACTCTCCTCCTTTATCCGCTAGTTTCATACTAATTAACAGATACACAATGGTCATAATATTACATTTAGAATTTTTATTTGATTTGTAATATTATTAATTAACAATCAAATGGAAACTACTATCTACTGTAAAACATTGTTTCCATTTACATATTTTACTGTCATAATTATAATTGAAAGTAAAAATATCATATTATTTATCGTTCCTCTTAGTCGCGGATACAATTAAATGTTAATTGTAGCAATTATTATGAAAACAATTTGCGTGCGTGTGCAAAGTTGATAAATATACCTATAGTACTTACAATATAATACATTTTCAATATAAACCTTTTTATTGACTTAATTATTAATTGTCAACTTACTGATGGAAATTATTTTGCAAGCAAGTGCTTAATGAATTGTAAGTTCAAACATATTATAAATAACTAGCAATTTACCCTTGTCTCGTTCGACTTTCGAGTCCCTACATCCCTATTTTAAAAAGATTATTTTCAATATTAGTCACTGTAACTTTAAAAACAACGATTTTTTCCTACAAGGAGTATGCCTGCCTGAGCTTTTAAAGTTTGTACCGTTTATATTTTCGGATATTTCGTGATCAATCAATGAGTAGTATTTCGCTTTATACTAGTTCCCGCACGCGGCTGAGCGCGGTGCCTGTTTCTAGTTTTTGCTAACTATATTTTTGTATCTCCTGATCGAGGTAAGATACATTAGCAAATTGCAACAAATGACGCCGCGGCGATGCGCGCAGCATTCTAGGGCTGTCGCATGGTGTCGTTGGATATAAAATAAAGGGTCCTTTTATGTATCCTGTTTGTATTGTCCATTCAGTACAACAATCAAAGTCTAAGTGTAAAGTAAACTACGAAAATCTTTTAATATTGGACATCAAAGCTTGCATTTGTAAACTTTTTTTAAATCAACAAGTTCTGATATAAAAAAATGACGGACTAACTTTTCTTATAAGTGTAATATTTTTCTGATACCAAAAACAATATATATTTGTTAAATGTAAAATAAAATTTAATTCTGTATAATTTTAAAGATCTGGCGGTATAAAAAATAGGTAATGAAGCTCTACCGGCAGCCCTACTTTTATTGTAATCTTTTGGGGATTCTTCACTTTGACGGCTTCAACAATCAAATAATAGAAATCGTTTACAACTAAATCACGATATCACTTACAACTAATTTTATTACACGCGTCGTTAATTCGTCACCTCGCCCGACGCTGCCCGACGCCGCCCGACGCCGCCCGACGCCGCCCGACGCCGCCCGACGCCGCCCGACGCCGCCCAGCCGGCAGCCGCCCAATACTACAGTGTAAACTGTAAATATGTCAATAGCCGATTTATAAAAATTAATCCTAAATACTTTTTTACCAATATTTTTGCCCGCTGCATATACATATTTTATTGAACATTTTTTTTTATGAACTATGTGCGAGACTCGGTAAAATGAATCAAACTCGAAAGTTTACTAGTAACCAAGAAAACCCGAAAGACCTTGGCTCCATCAACAGATCAGCTCGATGGTCCAAAACCAAATGCAATTATTGTAAAATCAAATTTTATATTGTATGTATTATATAGCCATAGCCGTTGTTAACATGGGACACCTACTTTCAAAATTATAGCTATAGGTTAATTCCAAGTGTCTCCGACCTAAAGTAATAAAAAACTAAAATGGATAAAAAAACATTATTCCTTTTTAACAGTGCAATTAACATAATGAGTTTGATTAATTAAACATTTTTATTGCACGATAACATGTGATTGTATTTTAAATTTTTCATTAAAATATTGATCATTGTTTAAAAACCAACAAATAATTGTGTTTTTATAACTTATCTATCGAAAAATCAAAAATAATAAGTTAAAGTATCAAGTAAACTTTGTTAGTTAAAAAAATCCGAACATTAAACGTTATTTTAAAGCAGTTTCATGTCACTTATATACATTTGCTTAGTAACAAGTAAATGTGTACCGTTGAGTACAGAGTAGTGCAGTGCAGTGTAGTGCGTTCCGCGAGTATTCGAGTGCCAGTACTGTATAGGTAGGAATGTGAGTCGTAAAGTCCGAGGAGGGGTCGACGACCGCCGCTCCTCGCAGCTGATCGCCAGCTCCGCGCAGTAGCGCGCCCCAGCCGCTAGCCGCCAGCCGCCAGCCGCCATGAGACCGTCTCTTCTCAGACCTATAAGATACACGTAGTGTTTAGTGTAAAGTACGCGGTACGTGCTACTTTACAAGTTCATCTCTGAGCTGCAAATGTATTAAAATGTCACATTTTCAACCGACTTCCTCAAAAAAGAAGGAGGTTCTCAATTCGGCTGTATGTTTTTTTTATGTTTGTTACCTCAGAACTCCGTCATTTATTAACCGATTTGGACAATTTTTGTTTTGTTTGAAAGTGTATATTTCCAGATTGGTCCCAGTTAAATTTCAAAAAAAAAATACCATCCCTAAGGGTGGAAAAATAATGAATTTAACCTACTTCTAATTGTCATATTGACTTGAAACTTTGGAAGTGTTTCTATTTCCGTTGATAGTGCAGCGGTTTGGTATCGTTGACCTGATCTGATAGTAAGGCCAGAAGGTGGATAGGTGGAACTCTTCAACGGCTAATAGTAGATACTTTGAGTTTAGGCTTATTTTGTTTGATTTGACAAGCCTAACACTCTAGAATCGGATTTTAGAGCCAGAATTTTTAGTATTACATATAAAAGCGAATTTTTGTTTGTAAGTCTTCGTATAAAAATTGGCATCATAGTAACTTAAAACGGTTTAAGCGAATATTTTATTAAAATACTTTTTTCTTACTTTGCTACTACTATGTCTACACTAAAAAGGGAAAAATAAAAACTTTTTAACAAAAAAATAAAAACCGACTTCAAAAAAGCACTAAAAAGTAAAAAATAACTGATTGGTAGTTTTCATTTTACTATGAAACATTATATAACATTACAACAACAACATAAGAATTCATTTAGGTATGTATAATACCTAATCAAATATTTTCGTCTCGGTGCCAGCCGATACAAAGCAAAGCACACCGAGTCACCGACTTCGAAAATATTTGATTAGGTATGTACTTGTATAGTAAATGAAATGTACCAATCAGTTATTTTTTACTTTTTAGTGCTTTATTGAGGTCGATTTTTATTTTTTTGTTAAAAAGTTTTTATCGTACATATGAACATAAAACTCGTTTTATTTTAGCGCACACATTTCTCGTTTCTACTTTATTTACGCATTAACATCTATCTCAATTTTAAAGAACTATTCAGAGATAAACTATAATATATTCTCTCTCTTTCTACCAACACCATATACATATGGCTCCAATAGTCTTCGAGTAAAACGACTGCGACAAACGAACAGACGGTAAGGTAAAATTATAAGTAACACTTCCGTTTATACCCTTTGACTACGGAACTTAAAACATCATATTATAGTCCATTGTTAAATTTAAAGAAATAGCGTTGCATGATTTTATATTATATAGGTAGTAGTTATTTAGCTTTTGAAACTGCGAGTTAAAAAGTTTTATTGTAAAGCGATAATACTACGTAGTTGAAAAGATAGGATGATAGTTCTTTTTATTTGAAAGCTATTAAACTATAAAAATATATTTTTACAAAAACTGAAACACGAGGAAGCAGCGATGAGGCGCTAGAATATTTTGTGTCCAGCAAAATTATGTTTTACGGTTTTTTTAATGAAAAATTCTATTTTTAGTTTTTAGTTCTTGTGGGGTTTATCTTTATTATTATTTATTATCTATTTCTTTATTGCTACTCTAAAATAATCTATTGCGATAACGAAATAATCTTCGTTTAAAAATAGATATTTATGACGATAAAATACTATTACGAAAATTCTAATCCATGTAGTCTATGTTGATGATAGGAAGATCTAAGCATGACTACGATTGATTGGTAATGTCCTCCTGACCGATGTCTGCCGCGGCGCGGCTGAGAAAGTAGACACTCTTTAGACTTAATTCTTTTTACTCTCAAAGTCCGATGGGACGATACCTCGACGCGACCGATGAGAGTTAAGGCACAGAACCGACGGCTTTAAGTGCACTCCGAGGCACGGGGGTGCAACACCAAGTCAGCCAACCAGCCAACTTCCTAACTCCGTGCTACTACTGAGAATATCTTTATGGAAAAACTCAGTTATTGAACTTTGCCCGACCCGGAACTCAAACCCAGGACCTCCGGAACTGCAGCCGTACATGCTACCACACCACCGAAGTATAAAATCAGCACGTTTCGTATAAAATCAACGTTTGTATGTTTACCTTTATCTAATTATAACGTCAGACTTTGAACAGGTCGGTAGTGAGCTACACGAGGAGCAAGTCTCATGCTTTGTTTACCGCCATGATCTGCGGTATGCCATTACCTTGACCCTCGCGTTGGGTTCTGACAATACGTCATGATAATTTGCAAATAAACAACTAGTTATCTGTTTCGAATATGTTAAATCGCGGCTGTTTTTTCTTAAGTATTATTATGTAAATTTTCATCATTTTGCAGGTCTCACGCTCCGATAAAGAAAGATCATCTTTCTTTATTAAAATTATAATAGTAAATAAAATTGGTTCATAAAGGTCGGTGAATATTCTATTATATTGAAAAGTAAATAAAATTCGTGTCCAATTACAAAACTCCTTTTTTCTTGGAAGAATCAGATACAAACATTGACGGAGTGTAAATTGAATCTGTGCAACTAATTTTTATTATGAACGCACGAATGACGAATGTAACGTCCACTAATCTCGGAAGCAAAAAATGTAATTGCTAAAAGATTTTACCTACAACAGATATTTCCGTTAAATATCATGGTAAAAAGCGCTGCGTCATTGTTGTCAGAAAACTATGGGTATGTGTTTAACGTTTTGGGAATTCAACGCTTATTATGAAAACAAACGTTTATGTTTGAGATTTAATTAATTGTTGTTGATGCGCTCCGAGAGTTAAGTGGAGAGGGTGCGGAGACGTTCCGCGGACCGCGAGCCGACGGAGGCTGCGTGGGCTCTCCACGCAGTGGCAGTGGCTCGCCGCGCGACCTGTGGATTCAGAGAAATAAACATAACGTTGAAAGGTATTGTGTAACTGTGGTTTCTTTGAATTCAATAGGTGGTCTGTAAACAACGTGACTATAAGCATGTCATTTTTATGGATGATGCAACTTTTATTCTTATATTTTTATTATTATATTTAACCTTTAAATATACAATAAGTAATATGTTTCACTTACATGTTCCTCCTTTTATTTAGTGCTTTTAGAATATTGTATAAGTGGATAGCCCTGACCGACGCGACACGGTTATAGACAAATGACTACTAACTACTAGTTGCAAAGTGCAAATAAATTTAGTTCTCAATGGAGTCGGGATCCTAATACTTTTATTATGCCAGTTGTTTGTCCTTCAGTACCCCTGACGTGACCTACCATTAAAGTATTATATCTGAGTCGTAATAGATAAATTATTAAAAAAAAACATTAGGACGTATGTACCTACCTCTACCTAATATGCCTACATACAAGCGCCTGGGTGCGTTACACTTACTGAAAATAAAACCACCAAGACCAAGGCGAATCGAATCGAATTTGCACTCCTCCTTCATCGGTAAATAGTAAAAAGGTAATATAAAAAATATATTTTATGTCAGTAAGCAACATATGGTCGCAATGCCGAATCGCACATGACCGATTTCTATTAATTTTACATTTACAATAACGAACTACATATAGTGCTTGGAAAACATCGATGTAATGGACGTAGAACACATAAATTGTAACATTTGTAAAACTAAACTAACTGCTTTTAAAACGAGTATGAATATCTATTGATCAACATGTTTTAAGGATTTTAAATTGTCTTGAAGTCGCTGCGGACAGAAAATAAAATACTCAATGCCAAACTATTCCAATAATACCTAATACAAAGTCACGGAGTCCATTGTAGTTATTTCATCAGAAATCCGCAGAACGTTTTGCGCTTTACATAAAAACTTATATCTAACGTTTATGTTACTACTACGCTTAGCGTTTTAATTATAGTTTAGTTAGTTATATGTAGTTTAAGATTTACCTTTCTTTATATTTAACAATCTGACTGATGTATTAAAAAAAACCTAATGTGCTAAAGCCGCACTTACACTGATATAAATACTCTTGTTATTAACAATTTACAAAAAAAAATTATAGCAGGGTATAAAATTATCAAGATAAATATATCTTTGATAATTATCGCGATAATTATCAAGATAATTATCAGATAATTATTCGATAATTATCAAACAGATATAAACTTAGCAATCCTTGTGTAGGTATTGGTATTTGACTACTTGCCAATCATAATTTACGTTAGAATAAATTAAACACTTTTAAGAATCAAGGTAATCTTTTATTATTATTTTTTTCATAATTTTGACACACAAACTTGGAATTTTAAAGTTATATATATCCACTGGTCTAAATCACGTGAGCGCTGAAGAGGTTCATATATTATGTGTTTAATATAAGAATTGTAATAGTATTTTTCCTTAACAATTATAAAATAATTATGCGGAGTAAATACTTCTGTATGATTTTTAAAACAGTTCATATATAAGTATGTACATAAGTAATGATCGATGCATGGCAAGAGCCGATTAGGTAATTGACCTGCAGTCGACAAACAATGGGATTAAGAATAATTTTCCACATTAACATTTGTAATTAGTTGAATGGCAGGAGGTGGAAGCATGGACGCATCACTAATCAGTACAAAGCGTGCCGAACAAACAAACAATTCATTTATATCTTATCATACTATCTATACTTCGAAATAAATTGAGTCAAAGAAATAATACGAATCACACGAGTATTATATAGAAATCTTTCAAGACGGAAAAGACGAATGTACACGGGATACTAATAGAAGAATGTTTAGTCCATTTCACCAGGCTTTTCTCCGTCATCGCTGGCGGGCACATACTGAGGCCCGAAGCGAGTTTTATATATAACCTATACTTCTAAAGCTGAAAAGTATGTTTGTTGTTGAGTTCCTCAAGTAACTCTCAGGTTAACTCACCGATCCACTTCTTATTATACTTCACTTACACTGTGCATTCTTTAATTATCGCTATGGAATTAGCCGATACCTTGAAAGCACGTCGCTGTAATGTACAGAAGCATTGTGCGCAGACAACGATGAAAGGCACTTCGTTGCGAAGAACATATTATATATTCGTATGATAAAACATAGGCCGCCGCTTTGTGACTGCGACCGTGAGTGGTGGCCACGTCAAGGGGCACCTTTAGTTCGGGAATGATGTCAGAATGACTTGTATGTAGGTTATCTTGAAACACTGGCTCAGTGCGGCGGTTGTTAGCTCACTGCTGCTGCATACCGATGTGTGTGCATCTTAATCTCTAGTGCTGCGTCATTATCATTTTAGAATTGCGTCATTAATGGTTAAGCCGGTCTGAACAATACCCATCCTTTTGTGTTTTTATTGAACGTTATGTTTCGCTGACGAGGAAAATTTAATAGCTTTTCCTTATTTCAAAATTAATTGCCATGAATGATTTAAATTTTGTTTTCCCTGTATTTTATATTATTAATCAACAGCAAGTTGTTTTAATTACATTGTGGTTGACAACTAATTCAGCCAAGGGCGAGTCGGTCATTAGCGACAGGCAATCCAGTCGGTCGTAAACCCAGGAGAACACTGGGAGGTGGACGGTGTACCACGCGGATTGTTCCTGGTACTTTTCTGATAGTAGAGTGGACCTTGGAAGCTATCCCTTGGTCAATGTGGTCTCATTCAGCAGGCCTACCGTCGGGGCGTCGTGGTTGAGTGTGTAAGCGATCCCTACTAAGCGACGCCCCACTAAAACTGGGGAGGTTCTGTTGGGTACTGGCGTTTATACCTGGCGAGTCCCATATAGCCGCATGTATACTCGTGGTATGCAAAAATTCACTTTCCAACATAATAAAGTATAGTGTATCAATTTAGATAAGTTTATAGTTTATTCACGGTGGAATGCACCTGAGAGTGAGAAGTGTAAATGTTTCTTCGAAGTTATAAATATATATATATAGATATGTATATATATATATACATATATATATATATATATATATATACAACTTTACATACAAGTTATCTTATATTCGGCTAATCACTTATATCTTCTCTATGCTATACACAACTTTATAAATATGTAAATAAATAAATATGTTGAGACATTAACACACATCACCATCTAGTTCCATGGTAAGCTACGAGGCCTGTGTTATGGATACCAGATAGTTGATGATGATGTTCTCCTGACCGATTCTGGCCACGGCGGCTAATCTCATTGAGACTAGCCAACTGCGCAAGAGATATTATAGTGCGCAAGTGTACGCGCAGACACCACGTGCACTCTCTATTCCTGTCACTCTCCTACTCTGGTGGGACGACTGCTCGACACGACCGGTGAGAGTTAAGGCGCAGGACCGACGGCTTTACGTGCTCTCCGAGGCACGGGGGTGAAACACCGCCAACTTCCCAACTCCGGACTGTTACTGAGGCTCAATATACAGAAACACTCAATAACCAAACTTGGCCCGACCCGGGACTCGAACCCAGGACCTCCTGGTGTGCAGCCGTACATGCTAGCCAGTACACCACCGAGACAGATAGTTGATACACATATATAACTTTATATACATACATATTATAAATATAAACACCCATGACTGGAGTGCAAACATTCATGCTCATCACACAAATGGATGCCGCCAGCGGGACTCGAACCCGCGACCGCTGGCGCAGCAAGTAGGGCCACTACAAACTGAGCCAAACGTGTCGTCAAATAACAAAACTTAATGTTTTTATATTGTAAAGTCAACATTCTCACTCTTCTAAAAACTTGCTTTACTGGTAAAAACTAGCCAAGTCAAATCTTGAACTTCAATTTATCTTAAGTTATCTACTCTGTGTAAATAATTCGACTGTTAAATTTAACAAGTTCTATTTTTAAATAGCAAACAGTTTTGAAGCAGAATAAAACAAGAAATTGTGTTTTAAATTTATTTTAGAATGTTGTATGTTCTTATTAAAAAAAATCAGGATTATCTGCAGAACTTGGCATCGATTTAGATCTCAATTCTTTTGTCGGTGAAGTTGACAACCACGCTTATTCTTAATATTGAACTTGGCTCCCATTTTCACATTTATGTAAAAACATAATCAAAAGATGGGATTTGATTTTTTTAAATTCGTTTTGTTAATTTGTGGGTAGGCTGTCTGTAACAACTATATAATGTCAATAGCTGCGTGTGTACGTATGTCTCCGACTGCATAATACTATGTTGTTCCCATCTTTTAGTCCACTTTTTACGCAGTCCGGTTTTTTACTTTTGTAATTATTTGCCGATTTTTATTAAAGTTAATATATTTTCTGACAGTAAATACATTTTTATCGAAATAAAAAGTAGTATTAGTCGACGGTAATGTAGCTTCATACGAGTATTAGTGATCAAAATCGGATTAATAGTTCAAGATTACCCCCTAAATCCAAACTTACCTCATTATAGTATTTATGTAGATGACATATATATGTATGTAGTATTGCGGGTATTGTAAGTGTATGTCTGTTGGCTGGTGTAGATGTACAGCGGAGCGCTGCTGGCGACGGCGGCGCGGCTGGCATGGGACCCCAGCACGTACACGTGGTTCCGCTTCCTGTGCGCCGCGCAGTACCGCGTGTCGGCCGCCTACGTGCTGGCCGCCGGCCTGTGGCTGGCCGCGCTCGTCTACATCGCCGCTGCCGCCGCGCACCGGCCCGCCAGGACCTGTCTGCACATCGTATGTACCTACTGCCCCATTACCCCACTGCCTCACTGCCTCACTGCCCGACCCTAATTGGGACTTCCCTGCTGCCATCCCCGTGCCCTTACGGGACGTAGCAGACAAAAAATGTCATTCTCATAAATTGTCTTTATATCCTATATACATATCCCATCAAAAACATACTGTAAAAAAATTGCAAGTCTCGCAACGTATTTTTTCTACCGCAAAAAGCTATGAGATATAATGTAAAACCAAGTCGGTTAATTTATTCATTACCTATCTATGGAAGCATCTATCCGACAACTTTGTCATAAATCGTTACCGAATTAGTTAAGTTACAACATTTTATAGTGACCGTATTAATATTCGATATATTTATTTCTTTAATTAATAGAATGGCTTGGCCATCGTACGGAAACAATCACATAAGAGTCTACTGCTTTAAATAGTTCTAATTAAACATACCATGACCAAGGTGGACGGACGACTTGGTCGAAGTCGCTGGAGCCCACTGGATACGGATGGCACAAGACTGGTTGTCGTGGAAATTTTTGGGGAGGCCTATGTCCAGCTGTGGACGTGTTTGAGCTGAGATCAACTGAACATAGCACTAGCGGGTCAAATTTATGCATACACTAACATAAATAATGCACTCAGAACGCTAATATTAGGTAAATTTTGTTATTTGCAAGTTCTATTATCATATGCGATGGCCAAGTCATTCTATTAATTAAAGAAATAAATATATCTAATATTAATACGGTCACTATAAAATGTTGTAACTTAACTAATTCGGTAACGATTTATGACAAAGTTGTCGGATAGATGCTTCCATAGATAGGTAATGAATAAATTAACCGACTTGGTTTTACATTATATCTCATAGCTTTTTGCGGTAGAAAAAATACGTTGCGAGACTTGCAATTTTTTTACAGTATGTTTTTGATGGGATCTCATTTCTTTTTGTAAATATTTCTTCTTTTTCTCTTTTCTTGTACTATTTCTTGTGTGTCAGCTAAGGACGTTTTAAAAGCCCACTCACTCCTTGTCTCTGTAGGCTTTTTTCAAAGGCATTACAACAAATTTTGACAAGTCTGGATGATAAAAAATCTAAGTCTATTGTATTGGGAAATTGCGGATTCCTAGACTTTAATTACTACTATCTTATGCATTAAGTATTAATATGTATAGTTCATTTAACGAATATTTAAATTTCATTGTTGACCCTAAATACCTACCCCGATACTGATATTCAACTTACATAAGTTTAATAAGACGTGTAGATTTATGTGTCTATCTGCAGCATCGTAGTTAAATCCCGAAATTTGTATTCAATTCCATTTCAAAAGTAATTTTCGAAGAGATTGATATTTCATGACCACTATATTCCATGTTCTAATAGGTGGGCACAGTTACGGCCAATGAGATGTTGACAAGGTTTTCTAATTCATATCAACATCATACTTTGTAAAAGAAAATGTACGAGCTTTGTTTCAAAATTAAGTAATCGTCAAGTTGTTTCTTAATTAGGTATATATTTTAATCAATTCATTTTAAATGACAGTAATCGAATATTATTAGTAGGTAAATATTAGAAGGTATAAACTATACACGCTTCACATTACATTTATGTACCCATTTGTATATGCATAAAAATTGTACACCTACTAAAAAAGCTTAAAATATTATTTTCGCATTAAAAAAATACTTTTCTAATACATATAGTTGCAAATATAAACATTAATAAATCGACGAATCGAAATTAGGTTAGTAATTACGAGGGAACATACGATAGGACATACAAACATACCTACAGGTAAAACACTAACCTAACCTCCTTTTACAGTGCAACTATTGTATAATTAATTAATTTACTATTAATTATAAATCTTATTAGAATATATGAATGAGGTGAAAAAAATTAAAACTAAGATATCGGGAAATGAAAAAATAATATTTAATTTAAATAATGGAAGGAAAAAATAGTGTAAATTTAATTAAAATATTTTATGATTTTTTTAACGAAATTTATATTTGACATTAACGACACAAATTAAGGCAAGCTATGATGAAGTTTATTTATGTCAAAATATTTATATTATGTCCTATTTTATTGTGACCTATTATTTAAAAAAATACCTAAACCTTCTAGCGTCCCTTGACGTCGTTAAAGTGGAGGAATTGACTACAAAATTAAATACTTAGTGATGGCAAACGGAACCCTGAGAAATATATTTTTTAAGTTAATAAAATAATAATATGAGTTATTCCTGTTTTTTTTAACATGACTTAACTAAATATTGATAAATAAATATTGTACTTATATATTAGTCAAGTAGAAGTCGAACTAACGCTCCGAGGGCTCTGTACTACCACAACAATATTTATTATGGACATCAATTATGTAATATAATTTTACGTAATAATCTACAAGGAGATATTTAAAAAAAAAATTAGCGTAGGAATAATAATAGCGTTTTACTGAACCCCTGAGTAATGCATCCTAATCTTGAATTACATATCCTTATATAAGATTTTTAGGCAATAAACCTAATATAGATAGGTATACAAAAGATATACCACGTATACATATTATATACATAGTGCTAAATGGCTAAATTTGGTTTTAGATAATTTATTTAATAGTTATATTTATCCTATACAAAATATTCTCGATGACGATACGAATATTTTTTGCAAGTGTTCGTCCTGGTTTGTATTTTACAACGAATTCTCTTACTTCTATGTATGATTTGGTCGATAAGTGTAATTGATCTGGGTTTCATCCTACCCAAACTACCATTGATTAGTTGTGAGGTTAATGCTGATGGAATGGCCTCTATTCTATCGTAGAACGATTTGAACGTAGAGACCGGTTTGTGTAGCTCCTGGACATCAGGGACTCCCTCCCGAGAGGCTACACATGACTGCTTTTGCTGGTGTTTGCGCATATATATTTTTTAATTGAGATTAGACACACAACTGAGAGCGGCTCTCGCTACGGTTTTGTCCCGAGGTGATAAGGCACACAGCGATTGTCGTTACGAAAACACCCGAATCTTCCATTACTCATTTATCATATTTTTTATATTTAAGATCTTGTAGCAACTGAGAGCGGCTCTCGCTACGGTATTGCCCCGAGGTGATAACATACAGAGCGATTCTCATTACGAAAACACCCGAGTCTTCGATTACTTATATATTTTTTTTTCATATTTGAGATCTCGTAACAACTGAGAGCGGCTCTCGCTACGGTCTTGCCCCGAGGTGATAACATACAGAGCAACTGTCATTACGAAAACACCCGAGTCTTCGATTACTCATATATTTTTTTATATCTGAGATCTTGTAGGAACTGAGAGTGGCTCTCGCTACGGTATTGCCCCGAGGTGATAAGACACAGAGCAACTCTCGCTACGGAAACACCCGAGTGTTGGATTACTTGTATATATTTTTTTATATTTGAGATCATAAATACATTTAAGTTTTAATTTATATATTAAATATATTATTTCTTAAAACTATTTACAATATTGATAATTACATTTTAGTCATCGCTAACACTTACAGTATATCCACTATTTACCCAGCTATCCATTTGGGTAGTTTAAGTGACGAAAAATGATATGTATGAACTGCAAAAATAACTTTGTAATCCCATATATCGCATATCTATTTATATAGGATTACAAAGTTACTTATGCAGTTTGTTTATCTCGAAAACTGGATTGAAATTGCGTGATGTTTGAGTTTTTCCTTCTGTTATAGGCTAAACACTAATTGTGTTCAAAATTTGAAGCTCCTATGTCTGCTAGAAGTACCTTAGAATTTTGATGATCGGTGAGTGAGTGAGTGAGTGACGATATTGACGAATTTTGATCTGCAACAGTTCATAAACTACAGGTTCAAATTGAATGTAATTTGGAAATATACCTAGTTATATGATGTTCTCTTAGTCACTCAAAATTCAGACTTCTAGCTTTATCCATAACGAAGTTATGGGGGGGTGGAAAATGCTCTGAATCCCTTCGAGAAAAGGATGGTACTGCCGTGCCCTTTTTTGCTCGACTTGGCGGGGGCACTGCCGTGCCCCCCGATACTTCGCATCCACCAGAACGAAGGACAAACCAAGAAACACATTTATGCAATTATTAAAAAGTAGAAAGTATTTAAATACATATAAATGTTTCATTCTTAGCGACAACAGTTTCAACTCGGGAGTCGAAATCACTTCTTCCTCTCCTCAGCAGGTACCTACACACTACACAGTAAACACTAGATAATTCCAGATACACACATGACATGATACACTGTGACCCAAAAATTGAGTGGCAATAAAATGATAAAAGAGCAACAAACTATGTCTCTATATTGAAGATAATAATATTATTTACAAACTAGGTCCCTAGTGAGTAGTGAGCAGTGGCCCCTCCTAATCAACGATATATGGATAATATTGACTTATTGTTTATATAATTAATATATATACACTTTATAGCCGGTGTATTATTTATTTCATTACAATTATGCGATTAGCGTGTATTAATGTATGTATTTTATTTTGAAAATTAATTGTTACTTATTATTGTTAAATCTATACTAATATTATAAAGAGGTAAAGTTTGTGATATTGTGGGTTTGTGGGTTTGTGAGTTTGTCAAGTTGTAGGGGGTAATCTCTGGATCTACCGAACCGATTTTCAAAGTTCTTTTACCAATAGAAAGCCACGTTCTTTCTGAGTGTCATTGGCTATATATTAACCCGAAGGATGAAGAGACTTTTTCGTGGTAGTCGGATTTGCAAAGTAAGTCGGAGAAAAAACGGTCGAACGAAAACGTTTCTTAGAACGCTGCCTTAACGATGAGAGATATAATATGATTATGTTCTAGAGAAAAGTTCTAGAGCTTAATAATGCCTACAAAAAAGTCAGCGACAGCATTATGTCTAACTTTTATATTTAACTCACAAAAAGTAGTTTTTTATATTAAAAAATAATTTAAATCGGTAGGTCATGTTTATTGGTCATATTATCAACAATTATGAATTCATATCAAAATAAGTAAATTTATCGTCTAAAATGTTTAAAACAAAAGACTTTTCCCTTTTACTGCATATAATTTGGACAAATGGTTAAATAAATAATACATCATATTCGTAGGTATGGAACCGCGACCGTGTCGTAATCTATTGACTGATATTTCTATAAGAGTTTTTTTTCATATACAATACTAATAATAATATTATAAAGAGGTAAAGTTTATGAGTGTGTGAAGTGTGAGTTTGTGACGTTGTAGGGTTTAATCTCTGGATCTACAAAACCGATTTAGATGAAATTTGGTAAGAACATAGTTTGTGACCCTGGGAAGGACATAGGATATATTTATCCCGAAAATCTATATTATTATTATCATGTATTTTTATCCAAATATTTATATATTTTTATCTCGGAGTCATCCCTTAAGGGGATGAAAATGGGGATGAATGTTTGTATGGGGAAGCAAGTTAGGGAGGAACCCGAGCGAAGCGAGGGTGAGTCGCTAGTTTATTATATATTTTTATTATATAACAACATTTACCGGTATGAATGCGTAGTGCACTTTATTTTAAAAGAGATGCCTCATACGCTTTTATAAGAGAATAAATAAAAATGCTTTCAACGGTATCAATGTAGGAAATTTCCACTTTTGTATTGTATCTGGTCGCTGCGAGCGTCTCCTCCGACGATGGGCGCAAAAAGTAATCACGTTTCATTAAAATCGTTTGCCGCGGACGCGTCTGTGCCGACCCGACTCGGCGGTAAGTGCTGACTCACGTAAAAAGCTGCTTCTAAATTACATTTTGTACATCGTGCAGGGTATCAATAAAGAATAATGTCAAACCTAAAGTTGACCTAGACTTGAATTGTACCTACGTACGTGTACCTATAGGATAGACTATAGTATATAATACTAGCATTGCCCGCGGCTCCGCCCGCGTTCAGATGACCAAAAACCAAATTCTTAGGTTTTATATATTAGTATACATACTCTTACAATGCAGTTTTTGTATTTTTTCTCAGAAATGAGATATTTTCCCGCAGTAAAAAGTATCCTATATGTTGACCCGGATAACTAGCTATCATACCAAATTTCATCAAAATCTGTCCAGTGGTTTTCTTGTGATGCGGTAACAGACAGACAGACAGACAAAAATTCTAAAAACTATAGATTTGGACTCTGTATCGATAATAATGTCTATTTCAATTAGATTTTCCAAAAAATATTTAATGTACAGATTCGACTTAGTAACAATTTTATGATATGTATAGATATAGATTCAGTGTAGGTATTTAGAATATAGATAAAATATAATCGGTTTGTATTCCGTACGATAATGTCATTCCGACCATAGTTGTCAGAACTTCACTAGGAATCAATGACTGTCCGCATAAAGCAGTCCCCGTTGTCGTCCTAATTTGCCTTTGCACCACCGTGTAACGCACACACATAGGTTTCGTAGAAATCATAAAGATTTCTCCTTAGGATATATATGTATAATACTATTATAATATGTAGATATTAGATCCAGACTCGTAGCAAAGAATTCATTCAAATGATCTAAACATTCTTCATTGTTTTTACTTTTTGTCCTTCTTAGGTTTACGACTGCGTTATTAAAGTTTCATAACTTACGGTTTGGTGTTTAGGTATTTTATCTAGGTTAGTACGTACTAAAGAAAATCGCCGGATACAACTAACACCATACAGAATGTTAACCGACTACCTCAAAGCCTTACTTGGTTACTTGGAAGAGTTAGGTATTTAGTTTTTCTAACTAGTTTACTTTTCTATGTAGGTATGTACCTTTGTATGTGATGTATGTTCCACATTAGCGCTTCATCTGCTCATCCGATTTTGATGAATGAGGCGTCGGTCAGTTCGTTATAATTAGTATAAATTGACAAAACAAGGTGTGTGTGGTTGGTTGCAGTACGCAGCGGGGGTAGTGTGCCTGGCGCTGAGCGAGGTAGCGTACGGTGCGTGGATGGTGGCGTCGCTGCTGGCGTGGTGGCGGAGCGCGCCGCAGGCCGAGCTGGCGCGCCGCGGGATGGACCTGCTGCACGACCTCAAACCCGCGCTGCTGGCCGTCGAGCGCTACCGCGACGTGGCCCGGCCGCTGTACGACATGATAGAGGTACTACTTCATTACGCATACTACCCGGTGGTTATATGGTGCCTCATCGCTAAAAGAGCCAGCGTTATCACTTACGCACTCCAACACGACGCGCCAGCGCGGCGGCAGTCCTACTGAGGCAGGCCTCTTCCCGTACTAGATAAGAACCAGGGTACTTTCGCGGTCGACTTTGCTAAGAGTTACCACCTCTTATGTTAAGGCTTCGCTAGCCTCGCAACCAGACTAGCCTGTCTAGTGTCGCAACACGCATGTGTATGGAAATTTCATTTTATTTTTAAATTTCGTTATTTCTCAGCCTGAAGTTTAATTACAAAATATAAAAACTACTGTTTGAAACCATAAAACAATATTATAAAAAAAAAATTATTCTTATAATGTCCGCATATGAGACCTTGCGTCGTCCAGCGTTCTGCTTGTACTCTTGAAACCTGTATAATGTCAACTATTGGTACATGTTAACATGAGTGATGGTAAGTGATCGTGCCATTATTCCTTCACATATAGCTTATAGCATTGCTATGCTGCTTAACTGCCTCGGTGGTCTAGTGGCTAGCATGTACGGCTGCACACCCAGAGGCCTTGGTTTGAGTCCCGGGTCGGGCCAAGTTTAGTTATTAAGTCTTTCTGTATAGTAAGCCTCAGTAACAGCCTGGAGTTGGGAAGATGGCGGTGTTTCATTCCCGTGCCTCGGAGAGCACCTAAAGCCGTCGGCCCTGCGCCTTAACTCTCACCGGTCGTGTCGAGTAGTCGTCCCACCGGAGTATGAGAATGACAGGAATAGAGACTGCACATGTGTCTGCGCGTACACTTGTGCACTATAATATCTCCTGCGCAGTTGGCTAGTCTCAATGTGATTGGCCGCCGTGGCCGGAATCGGTCTGGAGAACATCATCATCATCATCATCATAGCGCTGCTAGTAGAACGTCGATGTTGCTACAGATGACATAAGGTACCTTTACTAGTACAGATGTCCTACCCCATACGAAGAAATTAGATAGCGTTAATTTGGAATTCTTCGCGATATTTTTGTTAGCTTGAATAGATAACAGATGTCGTTGCTCCATAAACTGTTGTTATTTTGTAAATATGTACTAAAAATTATTAGATATTGTTAAAGTTAAGTTTACGAGCGCATTATTTTTTTATTCACATAGACTATTTTTTAAAACTATAATATATATCAATAACTAATCGCTACATATATGCGGATATAGGCATTATACGCCATCTATTAATATATATTTGAACTTATTTTTATTTGTCCTGATGATACCTGATTATGACGTGATATTACTTTCATATGCGTGTTATTAGTGACATCAATGTGTTCGAGCTCTAGATGACGGCACGTCGGTCACGGCACGTCGGTCACGGCAGGCCGAATGTGGGCGTTCCTCTATTGACATTTATTAAATGAATTCGATCTCAGGACATCTATTGAACACCACAATTGGTTCAATTGGCGAACACAATGCAACAAGGAGCAACGACTCGTCGGAACTCGGGATAAATCGATTTCTACTAAAGGACACGTACTTAGGGATACGGTACGAGTACATATTATCCTTGTTTTTATCTGACTACTATTGTAAATGTGACACACATACATAGCTACATATGTACAAACCCTAACAATTACTATATACGTAAACGCCGTGAGTTATGTTTGTTACTTTTTCATACAAAAACTCATACCTATTGAGATTCTACTGTTTATTACTGTTATCCAGGAGGTGGAGCGCGAGGCGCCTAACAACGTATACGTGATCATCGTGTTCGGCGCCTTCGGCATGGTGCTGCAGGTGCGACTTTGTTTTATATATTTTTTACTTTGCTAATTATTTAAATTATTTATTATACCATGTTAGTTCAATTATACTGTGTAATAAAGGTTGATGTGATTTCCCTGTTGAAAAACTCCAATAGAATCCCATCAAAAGCGACAAAAGCCACATAGAAACCAATAAATATAATAAAATGTATTGGTTTCTATGTGGCTTTTGTCTCTTTTGATGGGATCCTATTGGAGTTTTTAAATAGGGTTATAGCACTACTTTAAGGGAATTTTTTAATTAATTCTATATAAATGGCTATTTAGTATTAGAAAATAGAAGAGAAATCGAAAACAGTAGACACAGCTATTGTTTTTTTTAATTAGTTTGCTTTAATACATAGTGACATTGAGTCGCTAGTATTGCATAATTGTATATATTTTTTGCTATGAACTATTACAAAATGTCTATTTTAAAATAAATGTAGTTACAATTAAATAATTTTAATACTGTTGACTGTACGCAAACTTTGAGCTTTAGTATAGAGTGATCGAATGAATCAAATTGACTGAAACATTATCCGGTCCCATACAACTGATGGATTGTTACTATTTAAAGGATGGTTACAAATTAAAATAATCTTGGATACAAATTGACACGCAGGCATGGGTCTAAAGTATTTAGGATTGGGGTCAGAGACTGAAGTATCTCGGAAACTGGACATCAAATATATTTAAAAGTGTAAATAATAAAAATATAGTTTCTTAGGATATTTAAAAATAGTAGGAAAATAAATTGCAAGAATTATCTAATTGATAGCTTAGAAAAGAAAAAATAATTTAAAAACTCTATATTATGTTACCTTTAACATACATACATAATATATACAACATGTCCCAAAATTCAACGATAAGCGGACACCAGAGGATGGACCTGCTTATGTCTAGTCGAGACACAAAAAGAAAAAAATTATATCTCATTTTTTTTTAATTTACTAACATATTTCGAAATTATTCGAAATTTGACACCCCTAAGGATATTTTTAACTACCACGACCACAATTTTTCAAATATTTCTGATTTTTTTTTGTATCGGTGACCTAAGTAGCACTACTATCCACGGCAATCCTTATAAATCCTAAAATACTTGTAGTTTTTACGCAAAAATCAATCAAAATAATTTTTTCCCCTACAATTTTGAAAGATTTTTACTTTCAGTCCACTTTCACTCATCGTGGTGTAAAAAAAAATATGAACGCTATTATGGCAAGTTTTTTAAAAAATTCACGCAACTAACCAAGTTTTTAAAATGGTATAATACACTACGAAAACTAGCCACAAAAAAATCCTACTATTTCTAAACAAAAACTACATTTCATAAACTGTTGTTGTTGATAGTAATCACTTTTATTATGTGCCAAAAATAAGTTGTTTGTTGTTGCAAAATGTTGAATGAATTAAAACAATAGGTAAAAACAACTTTACATTTATTTTATTAAATTATTTCATTATTAAAATTACAGTAAATGTTAAAATTGTTTGCCACCGGCATTAATACAGGCACGACATCGCCTTAAAAAAGATCGTTTTATTCGTCGTGCATATGTTCTACCGTTGATATGATCCGCAGCGTTATTGATTTTTTGGCGAAGCTCGTCCAATGTTGCGATGGGTTTTGAGTAAACCCTGTCTTTGAGACAACCCCAATAGAAGAAATCCAGGGGGTTTAGATCGGGTGAACGGGGTGGCCATAAGATAGGACCAAGTCGCCCGATCCAACGCCCTGGATACTCTTGGTTTAAGTATTCTCGCACAGGACGAGCATAGTGAGCTGGGCAACCATCATTTTGAAACCACATGTTTTGTAAATCACTTAAGGACACGTCTTCTAATAATTCTGGCAAGTCATTTTGTAAAAAGTTCAAATAACTATTACCATCTACGTTTCCTTGTAATTCAAAGGGCCCAATCACTTTTCCATTAAATATGCCCGTCCATAGGTTAACCTTAAATTGATATTGGGATTTGTCTTGTCTAATCAGGTGCGGATTTTCATTGTTCCAGCTATGTAGGTTGTGAAGGTTTAAATAGCCATCTTTCTTGCAGGTTATTTCATCCGACCATAGAACTTTATCTAAGAATTGGGGATCTTCCCTGTGCTTTTGTAGTATCACACGGCAAAATGCGACCCGTAGTGGATAGTCCCGTGGTAATAACGTCTGCACACGCCTGCAGTGATATGGGTGAAGCCCGTGACATTTTAAAATTCGATGTGCAGAACTTTTTGGAATTCCCGTAACTGTTTCTATAGCACGTACCGAGGTAGTTGAATCATTTTGTATTTCATTGAGAACTTCTTCATCGCGCTCCAATCTAGGTCTTCCGGCGTTTCTCCTGTCAGATGGTAAACGACCCTCCGAAAACGTTTGATGTACATTAATAAATACTCGATAGTCCGGGTATCGTTGAGCATTTGGGTACCTTTCTCGATACAATCTGCTAGCAGCGTTAGCATTGCATCGGCATTCTCCATAAATTAGATGCATATTAGCGTATTCCAACGGTGTATATGGTAGCGGCATGATAAACGCTAAACAGTCCAAAATACGCCTAAAATCCAATTCAATAAAACACACAATCACAGTCCAAAATAATGCCAGGTCAGTTCAGTTTGCAGATCACTTAATCTAGTCCAAAAAGCTAAGCTAAATGTCGTTAGTACGAGAGCTACGTCAATTGAATACGGAACGGTGCACAGTAAACAAAGGAGCAGAGCGTACTGACTTGCCGATAACAGGAACTTCTCTACCTGCCCTATTGTTATTCAATAACAAACATCTACATATTATCTCTCTCTATCTATTTCTCTCTAACTTTCTAATTTTATAGACTGCGGACGTGTCCCATTCAAATTCCAAGAATTTACAACGAAAAACCTATTTTGGGCACATTGTAAAAGTTACTATCACAACAACAAAGATTAGGTAAATATAGTTTTTGTTTAGAAATAGTACGATTTTTTTGTCTCTAGTTTTTCTAGTGTATTATACCATTTTAGAATCTTGGTTAGTTGCGTCATTTTTTTAAAAAACTTGCCATAGTAGCGTTCATACTTTTTTTTACACCACGATGAGTGAAAGTGAACTGAAAGTAAAAATCTTTCAAAATTTTAGGGGAAAAAATTATTTTGATCAATTTTTGTGTAAAAACTACAGGTATTTTGGGTTTTCTAAGGATTGCCGTGGATAGTAGTGTTACTTAGGTCACCGATACAAAAAAACTCAGAAATATTTGAAAAATTGTGGTCGTGGTAGTTAAAAATATCCTTAGGGGTGTCAAATTTCGAATAATTTCGAAATATGTTAGTATATAAAAAAAAATGAGATATAATTTTTTTCTTTTTGTGTCTCGACTAGACATAAGCAGGTCCACCCTCTGGTGTCCGCTTATCGTTGAATTTTGGGACACGTTGTATATATATAGAGTCTAATCTTCTGTTTTTTTTTTGCAAATAACATGATAATATGAGATATCATCAACACCAGTCACAATCTCGATGGATATTTAATAATGCTAGACCTCATATTCGCACGTAGCCATGTTTTAAGACTACGTAAAGTAGTAAATGACCGTTTTGCCGTTGCTGCACTAACAGGAAGTGTAGCAAGTATTTGCAACATGATTCTTAATGTTTGGATACAAATCGGAATCACTTATTATTATCGTCTCGTTTCCATTTTGTTACCCACAACTTGAATTCACTTACTGATACATACTTAGAACAATTTTTGCGACGATTTCTAAGTCATTAATTGTGTAGGAAACTTAAACAAAGATTCAACTAAAATAATGCAACCACGTGTGGAGAAAGTCGCTCTTTCGAATTTTCCGCGACGCGAGAATATGGCCTTGAAGACACGTGTTTCTTAAGTCGCAGCCCGCAGGCCGAATATTGAAATAAATTTATTTAATTTTGTAATTATTATAATCGTAATTTATATAATCGTAGTATATCAGTAAGGAGTTAAAAACGAATCACGTACAACTTGTAAGAGATTGACTGCATTTAATTATTTTAATTATATTAAACGAAAACTTTTCTTTACAATATAATATATCCATCCACATTCCACATGGGATAATTCTAACGATACGATCTTCAATCCACAATACTGGCTGATCGAAGGATACGATATAGGTACGATTTTTACGATACATTTTTATAGATATCTAAGAGAAAACATTGATATTTAACATTGTCTTATTCGGACATTGGTAAATAATTGTTTTTTTATAACTACAAATGTTATTCAGATACTTTATGTTCACTTTCAGATCGTTTCACGTTTAATTATTTAGGTATTGAGCGGGGTGTTTCGTTAACATGCTTAGGAATTTAATCATATTAGCAACTAGATGACTGAGGTAGTCGAGGACTAATAAATAAATCCCAATTCCAGATAGCAGCATTCGTGATGGCCCGGCGCCTGGCGCGCCGCGGGGCGGAGGCGCCGGCGCGCGCGCGCGAGGCCGCGCCCTGCACCTGCGCCTGCGACAAGCGCGACGACGACAGCGACAGCGACTCGCGCGTGCAGCCCGGCTGGCGCAAGAATGCCAACCTCCGCATGTACACTATACTCGACAAAATTTTCTAGCAGGTAACTTTGTTTATTCATTATATAAACTTTAAATTTAAAGACCCGTAGTTATGTATGGGTTGGAATGCTGATGATGAAGACTGATGAAAGAAGATTGTATGTAGCAGAGATGGGAATATTGAGGTGGATATGTAAAGAATGGATAAAATAAGGAACGAGTACATATGAGGAAACTTGACAGACACCTGACAGAAAAGTTGAAAGAAAATCGTCTGGGTCGATGTGGAGTGTGGACGTGTGGTGAGGATGGATAAAACACATTTGACGAGAAGAGTAATGGAAATGAGTGCACATACATGGACGGAGAGGAAGATCAAGCGTCGTTTTCGTAAACATTTGTTTAGGTACGCGATGACGTTACGTTAGCAGCGCGAATCTGTTGTGTTACATGAGCGACGGCTGTGTGTTAAAAGGTCGTCGTCTGAATGGGCTCTAACCACTTTTAAAGAATATTTAACCACTAAAAATAGTAATTTGTCATATTCATTTTCTAGGACGAGCCGGCGTCGCTGCCGGACTCGCACGCGGGGCGCCCGCGCCGCGCGCGCCTCGCCCGCCGCCCGCCGCCGCCCGCCGCGCGCGCGCACGCGACGCGCGACGCGCGCTGGGGCGCGGTGCACGCGCAGTTCGCGGCGTCCCTCCCGCGCGCCGCGTCCTCCGCGCCCTCTGCGCCCTCCGCTCTGCTCATCCTGCGGACGGACCTCTAAGCTGCACCTCGAGAGGCGAGCGCCGCGGACGAGGGACGGCGCGTGCGGTTGAGACTTTAAGAATTCGAATATTTCTAAGCGGAGGCTGTACTGAAGTAACTAAAGATTTAATAATACGTTGTTCCAATCTCATTGGATACTTGTTTGGTCACTTTCATGTGTGTTTCGAGTTTAAACTTGGACAGTTATTGGTCGAGTGCGACGTATAGAGTTGAGCTTGTCCTTGCCTTGTGTCTTAAGTGACTTTGTTCATTCATCATTTGTAACATTCTTTTACTTATCGAGTCTATAAGTATAATGGTTCTATGGGTACTGTTCTATGGAGCAATGTTTAGTTTTAATTTGTATAAGTTAAATATTTTTATTAAAATGTTGGATAGGATTCACATTTTAATATTTCTTATGTAATAGTTACCCACTGAGGTACCTTCCGTCGCTCATGCCATGAAACTATTTTAAATATATCGAAATAATTCATATTTTGTATGCCGAATAATAACGAACACATTTAACGACATTAAATGTGAATAAAATTCTAGTAGTAAGTACAGAGGAAAGTTATATTTATATTATATGTAGCAACAAACAGTGTCGGGTGCGCGTGCGCAGGCGCGGCGCGGCGGGGGAGGCGCGCCGGTCGAGAGTCGTCGTTTTATTAGCCACTGAACAGACTGCCATATTGTTTATTATTAGATATTTTGTTATATTAGATAACAATAAGTGATATATAAGTAGGTAGCGTAAGTCGAATCATATCAAAATAAGAAAGCCTGTCCGTGGTGTTCAATGATCGTTAATTACGCAGCGCGTATTTCGTAAAGTATTTTTTGTATCTATAAGATTTTCAAATCTGGCGGGGTTATTATGAGAGACGTTGCGACTTCCACGTACGTACCTACTGCCATAGTTCTACCACAGCATAAAAATCTATACAGTAGATTTAAGGATCGCCTTTGATCTATAACAGAAATGCCACCGAATGCAAGGAGTGTCGAAAAAAATTTATCACGTGTAGTTAGTAGTTAATTTAAAGTATGTATGTCAGTTGGCGGGAGCAACTCCTCGCGATTGCCAGGTCTATATCGTACTCTATTCACGGAGTGAACCATGCAAAGCGTTTTCTCTGTCCCACATTTGCATACAAACTGATAAGGACAGAAAACTGTCTAGCTTCGTCCACTAACACTTCCAACTGGTTTGAAATCATAGGGCTCGTTCATGTTGCTAATGCTTTAGTGAGTAATTATTAATAATTTGTAATAAAATAAAATCAACATACAAATAAAATCAACATTAAAGTAAAATGAACTGTATTTTTAAATGCATACTAATATATAAATATGAAAGTGTGTTTGTTTGTCTTTCTTTCACGTCGAAACGGAGAGACCGATGACGTGATTTTTTGTCTGGAGATAGTTGGAGTGCTGGAGAGTGATATAGTATACTTTTTACCGCGGGAGACAATCACATTCCCACGAGAAAACACGTTATAATACAACCCAAAAATTAGTTATGATCAGAATTACTTAAAACTTGATATTAATGCTCTTCAATACAATTAAATAAAAACGTGTTTTAGCATTTTTCTAAATTCATCCCATAAGAGTGTAAAATAGAGGATGAAAGTTTGTATGAAACCTACTTTTTTACAGTTTTTCTGTAGTTTTAGCGCGAGCGAAGCCGCTGGTTCTGCTATTATGTACATATATACATTATTTATTTATTTTTGCTTTCTGACGTATCACTGTTATCTCCTACATTGATAATAAATCAGATAACTACACGAGAGATGTCTGAACGGTACGGAATGCAACGACGGACAAGTCGTAACTTGCATTGTAATCGCGACCTAAGCGTCTTATCAGCAACTAATCACGTGGAAGCGCGCTCAGTGCTTGGTTCATTCGGCGAATACAGTATAGACAACTGTATGGTATAGTGTATTACATTATGATGTACCACTGAAAGGAGGCGGTGGCGGCGCAGCGGCAGCGATAGCGTCAGACCGTCGCCGTACACGCACCTAGATTCCATTCTTCTGTGATTCGCCTATTGTAACGAAACTAGTATAGAAATGTTTAACTCTTTATCTGAATCACTTGTTATTATTATTATTGATTATATATTAAATAGTAGGTTAACTCCACTTCCACGTCGTGGCGGTTGTCAGGAGATACCTGGTGCCAAATAGCTTTAAGACGATGCCCGAGCGCGACGCAGTGGCGCCGCCGCGCGCCGGCGGCGCGCTCGGGAACTAGACAATAAGGTAGAGCTCACGTGACGCAACCTACTTGTTAAAATTTGAGACTATTAAGCAATAAAGTGATATTTTTGTACTGATTACTTTTATTTTTTTATTTTCTCTTGCTAATCACTTTTTATTATTATAAAATAATATTTATCATAAAAAAATAATATATTATTAACATTTATACACATAAAATAGACGAACACAACGCAGCTTAACTTAAACTGCTTAGCACTGATAAACGTATGACAGTCTTTAAAGATCGAGTCTTTGTTTTATTATCTCATTACTAGTAACTTATAAGTTACAATGTCAACAATAGGCCCATATGGCAATGTTGCGATTCTTCGAGATATTGTCAATATCCAGTGTCCCTCTGCACCTCGTGAGCCCCCCGTGTCTCCGGCCCCCAGCCTCACACTATCACGAGACGTCCGTTTCTGTACACGGCTCTGAGTGGAGTTTTGTCGCTGTGGCCCTTCCGCGAACTGCAATATGTTACATTTGCCTTTTAATTTTTGTTTAGAGTGCATCAATCGCCGTATGATTTGTATATGTTTACGTACATACCTCAGAGGCGTAGTGATGGTGACGTCGCTACAGGCGCGGGAGTGGGCGCGGCGGCGGCGCGCCGTGTGCGCCGCGCACAGCGCCAGCGCGGTCGCGCCCAGCTGCAGCGCCACCAGCACGCAACTCGCGCTCGCCATTACGTATAGGTAGCGCGGCAAATCGGCCTCGGCCTCCTGGAACCATCACAACTACACACTTCTGTTGCTAATTTAATTTTTAAATCATTCCTCCTCTATCGCCTTTCTCCATGTATCCGTCTCGTTCCTTTCTTTTACTCTCTCAGGTTATTCTCTTATATGTAAGTGATGCCCGGTTAATGCTTGCGGTCGGGCAGGGCGCACGGTGGTAAGACACTTAATAAAGATAAACTGAAATAGGTTATGTGAAAATAAATTGACGCACCGCCATGAGTTGATTGACTTTTTCGGGTAACGGGTGGTAGTGAGCGAGGTGCTGCAGCAGCGGGTGCAGGTGGTCGCCGAGCGCCAGCGCGTGGCGCAGCTCGGCCGCGTCGTCGCCGCGCAGCCAGCGCCGCACGCGCCACGCCACCCAGCCGCTCCACACCACTTCGCCCCATACTAGCACCAGCATCGTCACCGCGTACTATTAAGACAATATTTGGATAAAGTTCCGAATAACCCATACTTAAATAATTGTTTAATCGAATATGTTATTAAAAAATTTCCTCTTCCAAATTACCTGCTTATTATGTCTGCACTAAAAATGGAAAAATAAAAACTTAAAAAAAAATATACAAACCGACTTCCAGGCACTAAAATGTAAAAAATAACTAAACCGAGGTTATTATTTCGAATAGATACTTAATTTGATATTTTCGAAGTCGGTGCCAGCCGACAATATTTTTAGATATGAATATCTAAAAGGTAAATATGTATTTTACGTATCGAAATATATTAGATTTGCTTTGCATCCGCTGCTGCTGCTATTTGGACCAAATCTTTAATCTCTTACAAATTTTAAAACATCTTGAGGCGAATTATTATTTAAAAACGTACAAAGAAGTGTTAACTCTCCTGAAACTTCTAAAGCATATATCACACTAGCGACACACCCTTCTCGACTTCCCCATACAATCTTTCATCCCCGTTTTCACCCCCTTACTGGATGATTTCCGGAATAAAAGTATTCTATGACCTTCCCAAGGTCTTAAACTATCTCCTTACCAAATTTCATCTAAATCGGTTCAGTAGATGTAGAGATTACCCCCTACAATGTCACAAACTAACAAACTTTACCTCTTTATAATATTAGTATATATGAGTTCTCGTGAGTTATAATAGACTCGAGGTTGTTACAATGTTCTAAGTTCTAACAACTAATTTTTTGAGAGTTCTCCTAAGACCTATATGTTGATACAGCGAACTAATTTTATGTGTATTTATTTTAAAAATGCTCTGCCTTATTATCTAGTGCCAATGAGGTACTTTTGTAGATTCTGAGGTCCTGGGTTCGAGTCCCGGGTCTGGCCAAGTTTAGTTACTGGGTTTTTTTTAGAAACTCGATGAAAGTTGAAGTTAAGAAGTTAGTGAAAGGAATAGAGAGTGAACTTCTGTGTGAGCACACATTTGTGCTTTATAATATGTCCACAAACCAATATGAGCAGTACGCGCCGTGAGCTGACGCGACGGCAGCCCAGCGCGGCGAGCGCGAGGTGCGCGAGCAGCACGAGCGCGGCGCCGGCGACCGGCAGCACGGCCGTCGCCCAGCGGTACTCCAGCGGGAACAGCTCGCGTGCGGCGATGTACGCGCTCGGGTCCCACTTCAGCCGTGCAGCTACCGACAGGATTGTGCCAGCGAATAACTACAACGAAATTTTATTATTATTGTTCCTACCTTTTTGGACTTTTTTATTATTTTTATATCAGTAAAGTGATATTTTATAGTTGTTTGTTGAACAGATAATTTATTCATTTTTTTTTGTAAAAATATTCCCGTGAAAAATATTCAGCTTTAATTTATTTTACAACACAAGTTCTGACCTTATTAAGAGATGGCGCTGTTCAAGATTGTTTAAACAAAAGAGACAACGGGCATAACTAGATTTCTTATACATTTAAACGTTTAATAAAAACATTGAGTCGTCGTCACTATTGAACAATACAACAAGATCCATATCCCACCATCAGCAGTAGGTTCACGTGCAGCAACAGAGTCGGCACGAATCGCACAAAGCGCCCCATGTCCTTAGTGTCCTGTCACGTTACTCACGAAACAAACATTATCTTCGCAGTGACTACACGACAGCAAAAACACGATATCTAAAGTTTGAGGGCGCGAGCTTTTCATTTAGCAAAACGACCAACAGGTGTTTATGTGTACAGACAGTTTTCGTCACTACCTTTAGCTTTCAGTGCAAATATGACCGTATTTGTGTACAAGTCATGAGGAAATATCTTATCAAAATTATTTTATCAGTAATCGTGACAAAACAGACTCACCCATAAACTATCTGCGCTTATCGCGTAGATAGCACGATTTCGTGGACTACTCAATGCCATTTGTTGACTAATTGGAAAAGAATAATACCTACCTGGTGCCATGATTATTCTAGATTTATTTTTATTTTTTTAGAAAGTTATATTATCTTTATTTTATAAGAAATCCTTCCCAAGTAATAATTTATAAATATATGAAAGTGTTTGTGTATTTGTTGATTAGCAAAGCAACAGTTGCCGTTTCTTGCAAAGACATAGTTTATTTCTCGGGGAATCTCATTATTATAATTGCGTAGTCGATCCCAGAATGCAGCAATTCTACTACGGACGACCCTTAAAAAATCTGTATCCTAGCTGAAGCAAACATAACAGATGTGCTACAGAACCGAGGTATCTTCATCAAAGTCCGGAAGTCAACGTCATTGTACTTGTAGCTACACTCGACACAGAAAAGTTACCTCTGAAAAGAGCTGTTCGTGTCGGATGAAACAAGAAAAATCAGCTCTGAAAAGAGGTATTACTATATTGTTGCATGAAACAAAATGTAGTTCTGAAAAGAACTGTTTGTATGAGTCTATATTATTACTACGCGTAGCAAGACTGCAGACTCGTCCGGCGCGCGCGTTGCGATGCAAATGGCCTATATTTGTAAATTATAACGTCCCACACGAGATTACGCGAGTGCGCCGTTTCTCAAATCCAAGAGAGCAAAAGATTCGCGCTATTTTCCTCCTGTTCTTATTTACGACCAATCGCATTTAAAAAAACTAAGATTTTAATTCGATAATGTAATTTTTATATACGCATTTAATTACTGATGCAGATCTTTGTATTTAACCCTGTAAGTTGCTGAGACTGTCATACTAGCAGGTTTGATTATTGAAAAAAAAAAAAATTTTTTTTGGTAAATTGCTAATTACATATCGCCAGCACTCATTAAGCACTAAATTTGAGGAAGTACATTGCTAGCTTAATTATTTACAAGTTTACAGTGTTTCAATTTTCTGACAATTTATAAAAGCATCAAATTTTAGCTTTTAACACTAATCAGCACTAATTTTTGTGTGATTCTGCTCATTTTGCCAAGCTAGCTTTACAGACGTCCGTAATATGCGGATAGAGCAATCTCTTAAATATTTTACCAATCATAGGACGTAGTGAAATAGGCCTAGGTATACTTAATTACTTATGAGTAACCGTTACAGTTCTCAAAGTTGTTTTAAAATATTTTTGAACGGCAAATACCTAGTTAATATTGATACATAAATTAAAAAATGTTTGTATGTAGACACTATTTAATTATTTGCATAAAACATGCATTTTTAATCCATCGTGTCCGGGATTTTCTACGTTTCGTACATTGTATAACTTTAGCTACGTCTTTATGTAGAAACTGTATATTTTCGTATTCCAAAGAAAGAGGATCATTTTCATTCTGTGCTTCCTTTATGACACAGGCTCTACTTTAAAATTGCAAACATGGTAGCGATTTTTTATTTCGACTCATATATTCGTGTAATATGTTTTGCAAGCCAGATCTGTTGTGAGATCATTTTATTGCTTGCCAGAATTACTCACCTTTTTTCAATCTTTGTTAGCTTTATGTGTAGCTAAAATATTCATTTTTATCATGATCGGTATTGTCTCGGCACCATTCCAGCTTGTTTCTTAAATTTTTACGACTTTTTATTACAAATTGAACCAGAAGATTGTTTACCATTTAACAACTAACACGAATACCGAATCCTAGCTATTTTATTCACCCCCTTAAGGGATGATTTCCGGGATAAAAAGTTATCCCATGTCCTTTCCAGGGTCTCAAAATATCTTCTTACAAAATTTCATCTAAATCGGTTCAGTAGACCCAGAGATTACCCCTTACAACTTAACAAACTCACAATTTCACAAACTTACAAACTATACCTCTTTATAAATACAGCCATGTCACTCTGCCTCCAATGACGACCATTATACATTGCCACCTTCACAACCTAATTCCTTCGTTCTGCTAGATGCAGATGAAGATGAAGTGAATCGTGTCTTAATGAGTCTTAAATCTGATAGTGCGTCTGGTTGGGATAATGTACCAACACGATTTCTTAAATATATAAGAAAGGATATCGTTCCTTTATTAACTCACCTTGCTAACCTCTGCTTTAGAAAAGGTATTTTTCCTAGTCCTCTAAAGCAAGCTATTATTACGCCTGTTCATAAAGGTGGGGACAGAGACGACATAACAAATTATAGACCTATTTCAGTATTACCCTCAATATCCAAAATAATAGAAAAACTTATTAATATTAGGCTTTTAATATACCTTAAAGATTATAATATCATCTCAAAATCACAATATGGATTTCGTCAGGGCATTTCCACCGAGCACGCAGTAACTGCACTAACTAAAATTGTAACAGAACAATTAGACAACGGTAAACCGTGTCTAACTGTATTCCTTGATCTAAAAAAAGCTTTTGATACTGTCTCTGTCCAAATTCTTGTAAAAAAGCTTGAACATATTGGGGTACGAGGAATTCCACTACAGCTCTTAAATGACTACCTCTCAAATAGGAAGCAGAAAGTTAGGGTTACTCATTACACAAGTGAATATACAGACGTATCATATGGTGTTCCGCAAGGCAGTGTCCTGGGACCTACTCTGTTTGTCATCTATGTAAACCAGCTCTGTAATATACAACTAACAAATACTAAGGTATTCTCATATGCTGATGATACAGCTCTAGTCTTTACGGGTAATTCTTGGCACGAGGTACGGCTTCATGCCGAAATAGGGTTGGCTAAGGTAGCCAGGTGGTTGTCTAAGAACCTACTCACACTGAACATTTCCAAAACAAATTATATATGCTTTAGCATATGTAAACGTAAACAACCTAGAGAAGATTTCAATATAAAAATACATCTGTGTAATAATGATAAAAGCACTACCTGCAGTTGCTTAAATATAACGTATAACGAGGGTTCCATGTGCTAAGTATTTGGGTGTTTTCATTGACCAGAGATTATCTTGGCATTCTCAAATCGATCATGTGGCAAACAGAGTCAGAAAATTGAGCTGGATGTTTCGGTCCCTAAGACACATAGTCCCTAAACAAGTTTTTAGCAGCTCATCTCTTGGAATCTCTTGAATGAAATATATTTTGCCTTAGTACAATCAGTGCTATCATATTGTATCCCGATTTGGGGCGGAGCTGCTAAAACGAAGTTTATTGAACTTGAGAGAGCACAACGTGCTCTAATAAAATGTATGTACTTTAAAAAACTTACATTTCCAACAGAGAATCTGTACCAAGTTAGCACACTGCTCTCAGTTAGAAAGCTGTATATTACTCAAACTATACTAAAAGTACATAAGGCTGTTTCCTATGATGCGTCTTTAACATTAAAAAGAAGGAAAGAAAACATAATTAAAATCCCACAAACAAGAACAACATTTGCGTCAATGCAATTCGATAAAAGATCTGCACAATTATATAATAAAATTAACAGTATCATTTATGTTTACCCCTACAATTACCATAAATGCAAAAAGACATTAATAGATTGGATAAAAACCCTTAGTTACAATGATACGGAAAAACTGTTAGAACATATTCATTAAATACTCACACACGCACACACACACACGCACACGCACACGCACTCACACACACTCACACACAATACACAAACAAATATATATACGCTAATTTTTATTTTTTATTTTTTGTTTGTCTTAATTGATCTATTTAAGTTTGTAGTATCACCCATAATATTATAATCAGCTAAAAGATAAAATTACTTTTTTATGAAAGGGCGGGGTCTCCTAATACAGGCAAATTATTTGCTTAAAAGAGGATCTCAACTACAAAATTTGAAATTTTGATTAGATTTGAAATAAATAAATAAATAAATTTTAAATTAATCAATTAATTATATGTAAATTTTTATTTCAAATGTAAATGTATATTGTTATCTAATTTATAGTTTTTATTGTTGTTGTGTTATAATAAATAAATTATTATTATTATTATATTAGTGTAGAAAAAAAAACTAAGTTACGTTTTAACGTTAAGATGAGATCTCAGAGATGAGATATCTTCCTGCAGTACAAAGTATCATATACATACATATGTTAACCCGGATGACCACCTATGTCATACACATCAAAACCTGTCCAGTAGCTTTTTCGTATTGTGGTCACCGACAGACACGGACAAAAAATTTCAAAGTTATAGATTCGGCCTCTGTATCGATAATAATGTCTATTTCAATAAGATTTTCCAAAAAATATTTAATGTACGGATTCGGCTTAGTTATAATTTTATTATACGTATGGATATAAGATTTAATTATTTTATTTTTATTTATCAATTAAATAAAATATCTATATATAGTGAATATATTGGCTAGAAAAACAAATCTTTGTCAAATTTTCATTATAATATTTCTAAATATTTTAATATCTTACGCTGACCCCATTTAATCTTTTCCCAGTTTTTGATCTTTGGATATACTTAATATAGGTAGATGTCTAAATGGTCGACATTGCGACAAGTAAGCAGGACAACTCCGTGACTGTAACAGATGTCTAATATCACGCCACCATAACCACTCATGATGATGATTATCATAGGTTGTCGTATTGGTTACCCCCCTTGAAACAAAAAATAAATGAATAAAACGAGAGTTATGAGAAATCCGGTAAGAACGAAGTTTATTTCGCTGTCTGCCCTTGGCTTATAAATTATATCATGAAATTTGTTACGAGTACAGAGAGTTGTATCGTAAACATCAAGCAGTGTTAATAATTATACTTGTTGAAGCTCAGAGTGAATACAGGTCTGCACAGAGTGCACACGAATTTATTATAGTAGGGGAGCTCAATTGGGGATTTTGGGATTTACTCCAGCGCCGCAGATTAACATAAGGGGTCATCGAATCGTCCGTAAAATTTAGAGCAGCTACAGCTGCACTCTGCAGTAAAGCCGCTCCGCGCTTCTTTTTCTTTCACTCTTTCTCTATCTATCACTCTTGCACCATTCACACACTACTTTCTGTCGTCATGACGACGTCGTATTAAGTCCGTACAAATAATCCTCAGATTAACAATTATGGGTAGTACCACTAGGACATAAAGCTGACCCGTCTGTATAATTATAATCTGACGCACTCGAGTATTTCTAAATAGCGATTTTTTTTGCATTTTCATAAAAACTACTATGACATCTTGCGTCCTTGTGTCATGTCCGAATCGTCAGTGAAAATTAGAGGCGTTCGAATAATTATTTTTTACCGTTCCGTACGGCTACCTTCATATTGCAAACCGGCAGATGAACATACCTCCATCATCAGAGACAAGTGAGGCACAGGTACATTATCAATATCTGACGCGCTCGAGTGCTTTCATATAACTGTTTTTTTTTTACATTTTTGAAAGCCCGTAGACGCTCCCCACACCTGTGAAAGAGTGTATAATATCATATTACCGTCTTTTCTTTCTACCATCTAATCTTCAAAATCCATTAGGTCGCCACGTCGCTCGAGTAAATACCCATTTAGCATCATGGGTTCCCCTACTATTACAACATACATTCCTTAACCACTTATGATCACCGTCCCATTATGGGCTGTCCTTATAATATCTGGTGATATAAACCAGGGGACCGCAAATCTCAAGGAATGTCCATTATATACCTATGTAAGTCCCCGTCATAAGAGCGCAAATGAACTACTACAATTCCTTAACCCTGACTACCTCGGTGGTGTAGTGACTAGTATTGACGGCTGCACATCGGTAGGTCCTAGGTTCGAGTTCCGTGTCAGGCTAAGTTTAGTTATTGAGTCTTTCTGTTAAGAAAGTTCCACTAACAGCCCGGAGTTAGCGGTGTTTCACGCCCGTGCCTCGGAATGCACGTAAAGCCATCGGTCCTGGCCGTAACTCCCTCCGGTCATTTGAAGTATCGTTGTATCAGAATTTAAGAGTGAAAGGAGAGTGCATTATAATATATCCTGCGCACTTGGCTAGTCTCAGTGAGACTTGCCGCTGTGGCCGAAATCGGTCAAGAGGACATCATCATCATCATCAACAACGTCATCAACACTTATGATTGCCTAGTACTTGTGATGACGCCACATGGGGTGTTCTTAGTATATAATAAAAAGTGTTGTGACGGTCGAAATATTACACTTATTTCCATGTAGCTCTCGTTCACCAACTTCGTTTCAATAAATCTAAATTTAATCTATTTACCGATCAGTAGGGTTCTCTAGTTCTTATATAAGAAGTACCTACTTATATAATAATGAATATTTAAAAGTTAAAACATAAGGGCAGTGATAGCACAGTGGTAACGTGTCAGCTTGGGAAATCTTGAGAAGCGGATTCAAATCTCGGGTCTCGCAATTCTTAGATTTTGGATGGCCAGCGTGGTGGACTTATAGTCTTATAGCCTATAAATATAGATATATATAGGGCTTATAGCCCCCTCGAATTTAAGGAAGGCCTATCCCCAGCAGTGGGCCGCCGAAAAGGGCTAAATACATTTAAAACATTTCTTTATAATAATATATGTACTGAAGGATTTGTTACAAGATTAGTAAGTAAAACAGGTGAGTGAATAGTTCAACATTTATTATTATAATATATTTGAAATTGAAGAGCGTCGCAAGCGCGGTCCGCGTGCGCTCCGCGTCTCGCGCCGCCGTGCAAAAATATATAACTGTGCCGCGTTCACGTCGCTAAGAGTTACTTTACAACAAATGTATACATATCGTATATTACAGCTATCGTTTTAAATGTCTACATCGTCAACAAAAATATAGAGAGTCGCCAGTCGTCGCCAGTCGGCCAACGCCGGCGCTCCAGACTCATCACACCATGATATGAACAAGTTAGTGACCGCAACCCTCGGGACCTCGGAACCGACGTTTTGCAACTTCGCGAGCGGTCGCATGTGGAAGGGAATCTTTTACATCTATCTAATAGCTTCGATTCTTTGTTAAAGTTCGTTTCTCTCCTCTCGCCACGTCGAAGCACTGCCTGCTACTGCCTGCTCTCGGTGGCGGAGGCTCTCGTCACGTGCACGGTGTACTACATCCACATAGTGACATTTATGTCGAATATCTTTTACATAAATCTAGAAATATATTTCTTATCGTATAGTACAATGATAGCACAACTTACAACAGCGACTTTGAGCTATAAAAGTGTCGAGATGCGCCCTTCTTGAGCCCGAGGAGTGTGGGCTCAATCTGAGCGCGTCATTCAAATAAAAGTAATAACACTAATTTATTTTTTTCATTTATATATTATGTATAGGATTCGTAAGATAAAGCTTCTAAAATATTTTAAAAATTCACTATAACAATAAATCATTTTCTATTTGCGTTATAACAAAATTAAACATTTTCTACTAACATTAATTACACTCATCACACCGAAATACACGGATTTCTATTCGCTCAACGTAACAAAGATGACATTTATATGTATACCGAAAAATATTATATAGGTACAATTATTGGGACTTCCACTGACATTACACATACTTATAATATGTGAAGGATGGGGGTACATAGACACGAGTATCTTTCACACACGATTTACAGTTAACAATAAGTCAATTATAAATATGATATAAGCACGCAACTTCTGCTACACAGATCACGGTACCTAATTCATTGAGTAAATTCGTCTTAAAGTCTGCAAAAGTCACTCTGCTTTGATATCTTAGACACGCAGCTCTTACTATAGGTCTTTAAGAATGATAATGGAGCAAAGTACTGGTGATGATTATGAATATACCACTACATTTATATTCGTAGCTGGAGAAACAATACCACCTACGGTTTTTCCTTCGTCAGTTGCAACCCGAATTACCGAAGTTCGCTGGCGTTCACAGGCATTGCTCGCAGGTTGCTCGACACGATTTAGACACGGTCATGTTAACTTTACATTTCGTCGTAGGAAGTGTTAACTCTACCAATTCTAGAAACGAGACCTAATTGACATCGTCTCAAGTGCATTCTTTTTAAACAAATAACTGCAGCTTCCGTACTTGTATAATAAATTATCATATTATCCGAATCGAAAACATTTAGCTGAGCCTTACGTACATAAATACTGGACATAAATTTGTTATGAGTTTAGTATTTACTCTGATTACATCATATAGGTAGCAGTGGATAATACTGTATGAGTGATTGAAACCCTGGTGGAGTCGTCATAGCGCGGGGACGAGCAGGGTGTTTATCTGTAGGCCGGCTCCGCGAGGAAGGGGTTGCTGGGACGCGCGGGCGCCGCGCCCGGTACGCTCAGGCTCTCCGCGCCGCTATAGCTCTGCAATGCATTATATTAAAATATTATATTATTTTTTTCATAATGAGCTCATATAAAGGCAAATTAAATGTTATATAAAGCTACATATACCTATATTCCATTTCTTTTTAGAGTGTTATAAATTTGTAGATGATTTGATATTGTCACACGTAAAATATTTAGGCAGGTATATGTAAAATACCTGAGTGGCCCCGTAATTGTCGTGGTGCGCGAGGTCGGCGAGGCGCGTGGAGGAGAGCGCGCGAGGCAGCGGGTTGGACGGCACGCCGTGCGGCGCCAGCACGCCCGCCTCCGCCACGGCGCGCGCCTCCTCGTCGGCCGCACCGCCCGCCGGGGGCTCCTCGCCGCCGCGGAAGTTCACGAATGCGAAGGCAGCCAGCGCCACGCCGCACAGCAGCCCGTAGCCCGCGAACGTGCGCTTCGTGCCCCACTTGGCCACCGCGATGCCCCCGATCACCGCCCCGCATCCGCGACCCAGCCCGTGATGCAGGCCTGAGTAACGGCCGATTTATTACCACATTTCCTTTTCTAAATTTTGCTTATAAATAACACTATGCAGTAATCCCCATCAAATATAATATTTTTTTTACAAATAATAAAACTTATACTTTCCCAAGAACACACCACTAGCGTTATATAATTATATGATTTATGAGATAAAATGGATAGTAGGTAGTGGTGTTCGCACCTTGCAGCACGCCTTGGGCGGAGGAGCGTAGGTTGGGCGGCGCGCCGTGGGCGATGTAGGAGCAGCAGGCCGCCCACACCGCGGCGTGCGTCACGCCCTGCACGAACTCGAAGGGCAGCACCCACCACGGCGACGTGAGCCACGAGATGTACAAGAAGCGCACCACGTTACCGGCCAAGCCCAGGCATAGTACCTAATGTTACTATTATTGTTATTGTGTTATATATAATTTTCATTTAATCTGTTTATCTTGAGTCATTCAATTAATAACTCTTTATTGTTCTCTACTCTTAACTGTTTTGTGTGACTATGCATATTCTTACTAATTATAATTAATTAATCTATCTATACTACGAGTAATATTATAAAGTGTGAGTTTGTGACGTTGTAGGGGGTAATCTCGGGATCTACTGAACCAATTTAGATGAAATTTGGTAAGAAGATAGTTTGGGACCCTGGAGAGGACATAGGATATTTTTTATTCCGGAAATTATCCCTTAAGGGGGTGGAAATGGGGATGAAAGTTTGTATTGGGAAGCAAGCTAGGGACGAACCCGAGCGAAGCGAGGGTGACTAGCTAGTAGGTACTTATAATAAAATTGTAACGGATTCGAATCGGTACATTAAATATTTTGTGGAAAATCTTATTGAAATAGTCATTATTATCGATATAGAGGCCGAATCTATAGTTTTTAGAATTATTGTCTTTCTGTCTGTTACCGCATCACGAGAAAACTTCTGGACAGATTTTGATGGTTGACGGCTGGTATGATGATGGCTGGTTATCCGGGTCAACATATGGGATACTTTTTACTGCGGGAAAATATCTCATTTCTGAGAAATCTATACAAAACGCTAAAACGTAAGTAGGGACGAACCCGAGCGGAGCGAGAGTGAGTTGCTTGTCATGTATAATTTCAATATCATGCCATTTTTATATCAATCCGCTAAATACATTCGATACATGGAATAAAAACAAATTAAAAAATATTTATTAATTCTTCGCTTAACTTTACACTTTGCCTGAATAACTCTTAATAAATTAGAAACAATAATTGGTTTTCCTGCTGATATTACGTAATTTAGTAATAGAAATAATGGCAAAACATAAATAACCTTTGTTAAAATAATACGTGCTGTACAGTTGCATACGTTTTTAATAGCAACTAGCGGCTCACCCTCGCTTCGCTCGGGTTCGTGGCTAGGTACGTTTTGAATATATATAGTTACTGGCTAATAACTTAACGTTAGCCTTATAAGTTTTAATTTTTTTTCGTTAATTTTTCATTTTTTCTCTTTATTAAAACCTCCAGTTAAGGAATATACGAAATCTTTTTTTGCCGAATTGGTCCAGCCATTCTTGAGTTATGCGCTTACCAACATTCATTTTTATTTATATGTAGATTGCTTGCTGAATGATTTATGTGCGCAATTAATAAGTCAGTGCTCGCTTGTTTGACCTACCCAGAATTTAGAAGCCAAAATTACCGAATAGCTATAAAAAAACGATATATCTAATATCGTTATGTTTTATAGCTATCAGTAACTATAAACAAATTGTGTTAGCTAGTATCTCATGTAAGATTTTCTTAGATTTATGCGATTATTTGACATTACTAATTATTTTTTTGGATATATTCGTTGATTTATTTTAATCTTTCACGACTCAAAAGTTAGTATAAATTTCTACACTACTAATTATAATTAGTAGGTAGTACTTGTACGTACTACTACTGATTAGTTCCATCCGATAAAGTTTTTTCTCTTTTTGTGTCATAAGTAGGGAAAGTTTTTGTTCATTCATCATCTAAATAATAGCTAGTTTTTGAAAAATTACAGAATATAATGAAAATACAACTGTTTTACCTTTTTCCGCTAGGAATCTTTATATCCCGAGATTGCGTACAAAATCTTATAATAAGGAAGTAGTTATAAAGATTTTAAAATAAATGTAGTAAATTACCTTAACATGTCCCATCTGAGTAATAAGTTTGAAGCTAAAGAAGTAGGCAAAGATTTCCGAAATGTGATTGATGACGGAAGCTACGCCAAAGAGCGTTGGGGATCCTCCGATGTCCTGATAATCAAATAAACAACTATCGTAATCGTATCGTATTAACCAAATGTGCAAACATTAAAATAAAAATAAAATAAATATTCAAATATGTACCTGTAAATGCCAGAAGAGGAACGTAAAGATTAGACCGATGCCGAAACCCATGAACCAAGCGACGAGGAGGAAGGACGCGGCTTTCACATTCTGGAATTGTCGAAGCACAGTCACCCACTCCGGCATCTCTCGCGTAGTTTGCGCAAAAACCTGCATTCACGAACCTCAGGTTATTAACCTGATAAGGACTGTTAAAAATGAAAAAAGTCGGTCTATTCGTCCTTTAATAGGACGAAAAATAATTCTTAATCCTTTATAATATATCTATAAACTATAAGGAAGGACGAATAGACTAATAAATGAGTAAGTAGAGGAAGTAACTTGGCTCAGCTCGGTAGGTTAAGGTTATTTTTTTTATGCATGTAGAAACTCCTGCACCTAAAAATCACTTATTTTACATTAAAAAACAAAAAGGGTAAATATTCGTACAAACCGACAGTGGTCGTTCTTTTTCTCAATTATTAGTTTTATAATTATATACAGAATTTCTTTTTTTTGTTTTTGTTTTATGTACCGAATAGCAGCAGCCAAAATTTTTATCCAATAAAGTACAAATCTATTAGTAAAAAGCAGAGAATAAAATGTAAATTATTGAACCTTGGCATGTTCTATCGCTGGTTGGCGCGGAGCTGGCGCGCTAGTGTCCAGACCGGGAAGTTGCAGTTGTTCGGCCAGCTGTTGTTGCAGGCGCTCCTCGTGAGTTGGCTCAGTGGAGACGGGTGCTGGAGGTGTTTCTATGCTGATTGTTTCATATTTGAATTTAATCTAAAAATAAATAGAATAATGTAAAATATCGTTAAATGATTTTATAAATTAGAAGTTACTGTATTTGTATAGATTGCCTTTATATTATATGGTGCAAAAGTAACTACTTATTACTTACTTATAAAAGTAACTGTAATTTTAGTAACCTGCGTGGCAGTAATAAGTGCTGCGCCCATGAGTACAGAGAAAGTAGCAAAGCAGATGGTGTAATTCTTCTCAAAACGCTGTGGTCCTCCGCATGGGTGAGTGCTGAAGGCTGTGCTGTGGTCCAGTGCAATACCCACGAAAAACATCGCGAGACCCCAACCCAACGACCCAAACATCCGTTGATGGCCATATCTATTGAAGTAAAATACATTTATGTACATTTAATTCGTGTACATATTAAATTTAATATAGATTTTAAAAACTTACAAGTGCATTATAAATATTAGCAAATAGGAATGGTATGCTTACCTGTCGGCGTCTTCTCCAAGTAATGTGATAACTGCAGAATCGGCTAAGGTTATAGCTGGGGCACTGAAGAATTCTCCAATTACAACAAGGAGTAAAAGGAGGAAAAAGGTTTTCTGAATGTCGGGTGTGCTATAAACTATATACGAGTGAAGAGGGGTAACCCAATTTGCGTTAGCTTCCGGGTCATAGTTGATCGCATCGGAGACTGACAGAGGCGAGCCCTCGCGGCCGGCAGAAGGGCCGCGGAAGTGCCTTGTGGCAATCGGCCAATCGTCGTCGTACTTGGGTGACACCAAGCGATAAACGCTGTCGTTCACCGGCTGCACACACGACACTGCTGCGGGCTGTACCCAGCTCAAGGGTAAAGTAAATATTATCCAAGCACTCAGGGAAGCCAGCAAGAGAGTCCAGCCTTTCTGCCACCTGTCCGCTAAGCCACCCCAAAAAGGTGCCGATAAGAACTCGACGAATGGTCTTGTGCCTATTAGTAAGCCGCACTGTCCCGCATTCATACCCATTTGCTTAAAGTAAACGCCCATGAGTGGGAAAAGGGAGCCAAACGCTGAATAGAAGAAAAAATAAAAAGTTTTAACAGTGAGTAGTTCGGGATCGACGGTACCGGCTCCGCAGATCAGCTCGAGCACGTCGCTGCGGCCCCGCACTTTGTGCGTCGCTTCTTTCGGCGCAGGGTATCTGCAAATAGAATCATATTAGATCCCAACTGTAGTAAATGATGAGTGGAAAGATATTTCATTTTAGTTATTATATAATTACTATAATTGATGGTAGGTATACACTTTAGTTTATACAAAAAAGTCTCTAAAAAGTAAAAAAAAACTCTCTTGGCCAGAAATTTTATTTTTTTTACTTTTTAGAGTTATTTCTGAAACTTAATTAGAGTTAAAATTTATAATTTTTATTTCATTTTTATTTCATTCTTAATCATTAAGTTACTCGCGGGCACTAATTCTAATTGTTATTGAGACTATTCTTATGACCCCAAACACGCTATATTATGTGCTATAAGTTTTTGAGGTATTGAGCATCTCGTAAACTAATTGATGCTACAGCATCAGTTCAAGGTTAGCATCTCCAAAATTGGTCCGTTCGTTTTAGGAGCTACCATGCCACAGACAAGCACACAGATACACAGACAGACACATCAAACTTATAACATCCCCCTTTTTGCGTCAAGGGTTAATAATATAATAGTGCTGTTTATTATTTATTTGGGATGTCGTTAGTTGCTTGGGTTATTCGACAGTGAGTAAAACTCCTTATCCAGAAGTAAACGAAAATTCTCAAGTAATTTTTAAATTATGCCTGGAAGACGTCGCTTTTAGCGATAAGGCCGCCTGTTGTACAATTTTTTTCTTTGTTGTGTTTATGAAATTTTGTTTGTATCTTTTTCTTGGTGTAAAATAAAGTGTAATTGTAATTGTCCTGCATTATATTTCTCACTCAATTTCTTAAGATTTATTTAATCGAGTTTTACTGTCATTGTACATTCTATTGGGATGAGCTAACTGACCGATTTATTTCATTTGATCAAAATTACCAGAAATGATAATATTACGAGAACTACAAAATTAAATAATAGTGTAAAATAATGCCGTTAGATCCGAAAATAGCCACTAGGAAATTCTAATAATCGCCAATTACATGTTTAATTATTATCTTTATGTATTTGACGTATAACAATATCGGATCCTAATACCGTTTTATAATATTTAAAATGATTTTTTTTGACAATTTTCTATATTAATACATTTTGTTTACAATTGTAATTAGATTGCTTATTTATGAATAATTCGAACAGGTCACATTGCCGTGGAGTATTTTTATCTAAGAATAAAATATACAAAGTAATGATAATATTAGGTATAATGTGTAAGTAGGTACTAAAAAATATGATTGTATGCATTCATACTACGTGTTAAGGTGTTTTATGTAATAAAATGAAACTATTGAGAAGATCAATTTTTGTACGGCTTCTAATAAATATACGTTAATGATGAGTTCATTGAATTTCCCTTATTACTGTATTTCGTATCCTCCAAGGAAATTCTGTTATTTTCACGTCAAGGCCACACCTGTAATCCGAGGCGGCGAGGCCCTTCACCAACAAATAATATGTAAACGTCAAATCAATACTCCTCAAAAGTGTTGCAAGCGCGTTCGCTATATTTACATATACCAGTTCGAATTGTTACAGACATCGTCGCATACAAAGTAAAATGTTTAAATATTTTCTTTACACTATATAGGACGCCATTAAACTTCTAGTGGATAAATCGTTAGCAGACGGGAAAGCAAGTCTCTTCTCTAGATATGTATGTATCATTTAATTTTTGTAGCATCGATTTTTCTTACTCCCACTTAAATACAATGAAATCATCTTGCTCAGCCTTCAAAAATAATGGAGCTTGATAAAATGTATATATGAGTAAATTAAAATAGTAAATAGCATTTGCACGAAGTAATATATGGTTATTGTCGTGCGCGAACCTGGAGGTGTCCACTTCGCCATACTCGTCGGGGTTGACGAGGGGCCGCGCGGCGGTCGGCAGGGCGGGCGGCGCGGGCTGCTGATGCGCCTCCATGGTCGTGAGGCGGCGGCGGGCGCCCGACTGCCGCGCTGCCCGCTCCGGCCGAGGCGCTGCTCTCCGCCCTGTCAGTCGATATCGCCGCGCCTGCGCTCGCCGCCCTACCGCCCGCCCAGCCGCCTTCCAGTCCGCCCGTGACGTCACTCGCACCGGAGACTGGAGAGCGCCACTTGACTGCTCCTTCACAGAACCTACTTCCGCTATGACTTATAATCGAATTTCTTATTTGGTTCAGTTTGAACAACCCTCACTCCATGTCTGACGATTATCAGATAACGTGTTCATATATAATATATAATTTTATTGTACATAGGTACGGTAAAATAATTTTCTTACGTGGATGCGATAAATTCATGAAAACGCAACATTAATTAATGCTTCTCAATACGTGTACGAAAATGTTACGTACATACGAGGAGTACCTATATTTTTAAAAAAACAAACAGACTCGTAAGTGAACACTGAACACAAAGCTGTTATAATAACTATTGACTATGAGCCGATTACATAGAGAGTTTCAGGGACAATTTGCACAACAGGATTCCAGGATTTTTTTATTAATACATACAACAAACGACTACGTAGAAAATAACACGCCAGGCAATTCGATGTTGGATATAGTTTGCATTTTTTTATTTATGAAATACAAATAAGATCTATAGTCGCAATGAGTTCCTTTTTGTAGTTTTCAGTAGTCAGTTGACTGAGGCTTTTTTGGCAATAAGAGTATAGAGTAGAGTATAAGAGTATAAGAGTTTATAGTACCAATATTAAAATATATTTTTTTTTCTATTTATACATAAATAATGCAATTGTCCATTGTTCAGATTTTAATGTGTAGTATGATCTACTACAAACTGTTCTAAGTTTAAACAATAATACGTTTATGAGTAAAATTATTAAACATATTTAAATATCTTTCTTTGTTTTTAATTGAAAATTATTTAAATTTTACAATAATTTAATTATATGTAAGATACGCAGTCTCAGTGAGTTCACATGAGTAGTCAGCGCGGCGTGGCACGGCCGGGCGTATCTGAGGCGCGTGTGGCGTGGCGCGCCAGGCGCACGCTCGCCGCGTGCATGGAGGAGCGCCGGCGCGCGCTGGGCCTCCTCGAGCGCCCGGAGCGTTCCGAGCGCCCCGAGCGTTGCGACCCCGACCGCAGGCGCCGCCGGCTCTCTTCCCTCATTTCCTCGTCCTCCATCTTCTCTTCACTGTTGAGGTTGCTTTCCCCGCTGAACTCGGACCGAAACGAGGCGGCGGGGGAGTCGCGTACGCTGGGTTCGGGCTGCAGTGGACCGCGCACCGGTTTGACCGATTGATCGAAATGGAAAACGAAAAGTAGCTCCGACCAGAAGTTATTAGTGAAGGGCCGCATCGGATCGCGCGGGTGGCGCCACGCCGTCCACACTAGGTCGCAGCACGACACCATCACACCCAGCGCGCACCCCACCACCAGAACCAGGAACAGACCCATGAAGTTACGCATAGATAGCTCCTCGCTTTCGTGTTCATCTTTCGGCTATTTCAAAATAAAATAAATTATTAGTTATTTGGTATAACTACAGTGAAAAAATTGAAATAGGGCGAATTAACATTTTTTTTTGTTATACAAGGAACTCGATTCTCGACGACGCAGGTGTAGGTTCTATAATGCTACTTTATCGTCTATCGATCATATAAATGATGCCTATAATTATACCTAAATGAGAATTATTTTATTTAAATCTTTATAACAATTTTATGGCCACAGTCTAACCTAGGAATATCATAACATATTGCATTTTGCTTTTTTCATTGTCTACACTCTTTCCCCCCCTTATGATATTAGTATCATAACGGGGGATAAGTAAGTTTGTCTGTGGAATAAACTCTGGACCTACTGATCCCATTCTGAAAATTCTTCCACTAATTTGACACTATATTACAGTCGAATGCTACAGGCTATTTTTATTTATCCCTCTGCACGTTTGGCTCATTTTGTAGTGATCCTACTTGCTGTGCCAGCATTCGCGAGTTCGACTCCCTCTGGGGGCATTCATTTTTGTGATGAGCCCGAATGTTTGTGCTCCAGTCATGGGTATTTATATTTATAATATGTAGGTATTTATAGTTATATACGTGTAGTGCATCAACTATCTGGTATCCGTAACATAAGCCTCGTAGCTTACCATGGAATTACCATGGAATTAGATGGTGCTGTGTGTTAATGTACATATTTAACATATATATTTATCCGATATAAATGTGTTTATGTAAGATTGACAAGACGAGTGCGGAGTGAGTAAAAAAGAGAAAGTTTTTGAGAAAACAAAGAGAGGGCGCACCTGGCAGGCGCCGCCACCGTGCATCTCCTTCCACCAGCGATGCTTCATCTCGCGCAGCACTCCCGCCTCTTGCAGGTTCAGTAGCGCGAGATTGAGAGCTTGGCGATACTCGGATCCTGCCACGCGTATCACATTGTTGAATAATACTTATTATCTACGCTTACATTGAAGTTGTAGTAAAGAAACTACTGTACCAATAACTATTTCATATAGACGGGATTGTTTTCTACTACATTATATACGTTAAGTGTTACGGAAATTCTGCCAGAATGCTTTGATAGACATTAAGTGAATTACTATATAAAAACTAGGTCAACTTTTGAGATATCTATACATATAGGTACTTAATAAAATAGTGACAAATTGAAATCTGTACACGATTTTTTTTAGAACTATGACTGTTACGTGTTGTGTATGGAATATAGATCCATATAGAAAATCCCTCATTCCCAGGGGAAAACACAGCTGGTTTGGACGAGTTGTCATTAGTACGAAGGTATCGAAGTATCATCCCACCGTAGCGTAAGAGCCGTTCCAAACTATAGGGAGTGAGAAAGATGACGATTATGCCATCTGCTGGGAAAAGAACACAAAGTGATGGGAAACAGTATTAGTTTTGCATTATCATCGTTTTTAATAAATTATTTTTTTTTTAATTAAAATAAAAACTTTTTAACAAAAAAATAAAAACCGACTTCAAATAAAAGCACTAAAAATTAAAAAATAACTGATTGGTAGTTTTCATTTACTATACATACCTAAACACAGTTGAAATTTTATCGTTTCCCTGAAAGTTCATTGAATACTGCGTGGATAATCTTCAAACGTCAAAAATGGATACACGCATTACGCAGTAAAAAAACCGCATGTAAGTAAAGTCTTTTAGTTATTTTTTTTTGTTAATTTTAATTATTATTTTGTGTATAATCGATATGATACTACAGTTGGCAGGTATTAGACAATGCCTAATATTTTTTTCCATAAATAACAAAAGATTATAATCGAGATATTTTTGTTTCCTGTACGATTTCATCTATACATATAATAAAATTGTAACTAAGTCGAATCTGTACATTAAATATTTTTTGGAAAATCTAATTGAAATAGACATTATTATCGATACAGAGTCCGAATCTATAGTTTTTAGAATTTTTGTCTGTCTGTCTGTCTGTTACCGCATCACGAGAAAACCACTGGACAGATTTTGATGAAATTTAATATGATAGCTGGTTATCCGGGTCAACATATAGGATACTTTTTACCGCGGGAAAATATCTCATTTCTGAGAAAAAATACAAAAAACACAAAAACTGCATTGTAAGAGTATACCTACTAATATGTAAAAACTAAGAATTTGGTTTTTGGTCACCTGAACGCGGGCGGAGCCGCGGGCAATGCTAGTTTATTATATAAAACAAAAAACTTGTTCTATATTTGGTGACTTTAATATTATATAATAAGTTTAAATAATTAAATACTATTAAGAGTAAAAAAGTAAACAGTTGTACAAAACGAATCTTCAAGTTTTTTTTAACTACATTTCAGAAAGCATCAGAAAGATTACGTAAATTAATATGATATATATATTGATTAAGTGATCATAAATTATAAAACAATATTATTTGTACTTCGAAATTTTTAAACATCTTTTATTTTTGTATGAAATAAAAAATTTAAGAAATATTATTTTTTCTTGTTACAGATGTTGTTGTTATGTTGTAAATAGTGTATTCCCAAAAGGTTTTCAGTAAATTAAAAATGACTCTATATATATATATATATATATATATATATATATATATATATATATATATATATATATATATATAGCATAGATGGTTAGTCTCAGTGAAATGGGCTGCCGTGGTCTAAATCGGTCAGGCCAGGAGGACATCATCATCAAGTATTGATTATGTTTTATTGATCTTTTTTTAGCATAAAAAATCATTAACATAAATATCACTTTGGATTACCTTTTTTCATTGCGATCCCGTAACCTTTGCTGTCAAGTAAATCTCCTACCTATAAAGTAAATTAAGAATATATTCTTTGCAATAGCAAGTAGACTAACTTTTGGAAAAATATATTGAATACACTCAACGTTACCCTGATCACTTCGCAGTCACGTTCGGTGGTGTACTCGATAGTGGTCGACTCCGCAAGGAAGGCGTAATTGTCTTCCTTTACTCTGTAATAAATGAAAACGCCATTCATCATGGTATGGATAAATTATATTTATGTTGACCAAGATATAATAAAGAAATATTTACTTTTGTATACCCACAGTGTTGTTCTTAGGCATTTCTTGCTTTTTCATTTCGGCGAACATTTTTTTATAAAGCTCCGAAGTTGAAAGCTGAAATTAATTTATTTCTTAGTAATTACATTATAAATCTACGAAACATGTCCAAATTTACATTGTTCAAATATATAATCGGTGGCCGGCAGACCGCAGAACTAACTTCAGCCGACGAAAGCCGTACTGAGTGCATGTCTAATTGTTATGGTATGGATCAAAATATCCACAGACAATAAAATAATTAGTACTGTTGCTGTTACACAAGATGTCGTAGTTCCGGTCACATTACTAGGACATTTATTTATTGCAAATTATTATTAATCAGATCAGATCTTTAGTTAGGCAACTTAAAAGGACAATTCAGTAAATTATAAGACAAATAATTAATTAAATGGAGATAACAATTTGGGGCAGATCTTGTCAGTCCCCTCTTACATATAAAAATAGTAAAAATAAACTGATACTGTATAAAAAATTGCATGCGATAGGTTTGCAAAGTAACACATGCTCGTCCTTAATATATAATATTATAAATGTGAAAGTGTGTTTGTTTGTTTGTTTTTCTTTCACGTCAAAACAGAGTGACGGATTGGCGTGATTTTTGTGTGGAGATAGTTGGAAGCGTGGAAAGTGACATAGGCTACTTTTTACCGCCGCGCGGTAGATTATCTCATTCCCACGGGAAAATACGTTATACTACAACCCAAAAAAATATTTATGATCAGAATTACTTGAAAATTGGTATTCATGTTCTATAATACTATTAAATAAATAAATATTCTAGCATTTTTCGAAATTCATCCCATAAGGGGGTAAAATAGGGGACCAAAGTTTGTATGAAACCTACCTTTTTAGTTTTTTTTTGTAGTTTTAGCGCGAGCCACAAACCACGGGTTCTGCTCATTTATTTTATAGAATTAGAAATAAAAACCATATTTGACAGAACCTCGAAAAATGTATATGTGGATCCGCCCGCCTTGGCACCATATGTGATGCCGTACGGGTTGTCGGCGAGATCGCGCACACTGCTGATAAGCTCAGTGGAGGATTTGGTGGCGAGGAGCGTCGCCAGGTTGGCCGTGTACGAGCTTGTGATGACCAGCGCGAACATCCACCATACACTTGCAACCGCTCTCGTACCATATGCTCTGAATCACAATAAAAATAGCACCAATAGGTATCTAAATCCACGTCAATATAATTTATGGTCCTCGATATGTCTGTACTTACACAGGTGCGATCTCTGAACCTTGTTGCAAGACAGCGCCAAGATTAAACCACAGTGCGTTGCCAATCGTAAACTGGTTTTCTAGGGCGGGCGGGTCGTCCACGCATGGGTAGGGATTCTGCCATTCCTCGGGGCACAGTCTTCCAATCACGTATAGCACTAGTGACGTGCCCACGTACGCAAAGCCCAGGCACAACCAAACCTAAACCGATACCACTACACAATTATCGGGGGGCACGGTAGTGCCCCCGCCAAGTTGAGCAAAAATTTAGTTTTTCTTTACGGTATAATCGTAATGACGTCAAAATTTGTGTTTGTTTTTTTTAAACTAGGTATCTTATCGGCTTTATTTTGATTTTTGGTTCCCGACGTTTCGAATGCTTTACAGCAATTATGGTCACGAGAGAGACCAAGGTTTAAGATGTCTCAAAAGCATTATATAGTTTTACAGACTGGGTAATAAGGTATATAAGATATGATTACGCAATAATGTTGCTTTGAATAATCATTTTTTTTTATGTTTATAATTAGAAGAATAGCAACACTAAATAACATTACTAATTTTATAAAGTTTTCTAAAAAAAAATTAAAAATTGTAATACCTTATAACAGCCAACATTAAATACATAATATTCCATATTCAATTATAAAATGTATTAAAATTATTAAAATGATTAAAATTAACAAATATTGTAAGGTACTTTGATACGATTTTTGAATTTTTTGAATTCATTTTATTATTTTGTGGGTAGGCTATCTGTAACAACCATATAATGCTTTGAGACATCTTAAACCTTAGTCTCTCCCGTGACCATGACTGCTGTAAAGCATTCGAAACGTCGGTAACCAAAAATCAAAATGAATCCGCGAAAAAATCCGAAAAGATAAAATGTCAAATATTCGGGTAAATCTAAGATAGTATTAAAGTAGATATTATTTGTTTTTTTTTTTAACTTAATTGCTTTGTTATTTCTATTATCTTTCGCCAGTTCTTCTCAGGTCTGAGGCTTCTTCTTTCCGAACTGGTAGTAGACTTATGACGTTCAGTAAAAAATTGTAATAATTTAATGCTGAATAAAATATTTTGATTTGATTTACCATTCAAAGAGAAAATGGAGAAAAAAGACATAATTACCCCATTGGAAAAGGGCAAAAGAAAAGCTAGAAGCGCGGGTTCCGGCGGCTGCGGTTTCCTGAATAAGATGCTAATGCCTAGATTCATGAAGGGAGTTGTGAAGTCCACGGCCTGCTCGCGCTCCGCCGTTATAGTAAGATCTGTGATCGCGAAGTCTATGTTCTGTTTATACAATATGAATACACGATTAAAATTAATATTTTTTTAAAACATTAATATTTTAATTATCATTTTTATTTAATTAGAATTATTTGTTAAGTGCATAATTATAAAATTGTAAGGTACTTCGGTGCCATTTCTGTTTTATTCCAAATTATTGAATAACTTGTGTGTAGACATAGTCTATAGTAATTAATAAAATATATTACAGACGACATTTCAAATGAACGTTAAGGATTACATACCGGATCGTCCATGAGACGTCGCATCATTCCGTCCCACTGATTAGTAGTCTTGTTGAGGGTGCCATATAGACCGTCCGGTTGCACTATGAAGGTGTAGTTAAATTTCCAAAATTTTGCCAGACGATCGATCAGCTCGATGCAAAAACCTTTACGATATTAGAAAAAAATGTTGAATGTATCGTGTATAGTCGAAGTGTAGTAGTACTTTTGTAGGTTCATCATCACCTTCATAGCGATTATTTCCGGACAGACGATCGGTTGATTGCTGTTTCATGACGTACGGATTGTTCTAAAGAAAAAAAATGATATATTAAATTGTTAAAAATCAAAAGGAACTTAAGAGGGATATAAAGAGAATGGAGTGTTTCTAAATACAAACTTATTACGTATATATACATCAGACATTCATAATTCTGTTGTAAAAAAATACTTTAATACAGATGGGAACAGAGACTCCGTAGAAGTAAAAGTGTACCTCAGCGATGAGGACCGCAAAAGTGCGGTTAGTCATAATATTCTTGGGCAGCGGAGGCGCCGGCGGGCGCGGGCGCCACGCGAGGCCGGCGCGCGGCGTCCACGACGCCACGGTGTGGAGGCGGCCGCCGCGCTCCAGCTCCGTCGCGTACAGCCGCACCTCGAGCCGGCCGCCGCCCGCCTCCCACGACAACGGCCCGCTCAGGCCCTCCCATCGCTCCTGAGATCGTAATGACACTTAAATAAAGTGGGTTGACCATGGAAGGCCACCTTAACAAATAAACAGTTATAATTCTTTTATTTATTGGATGAAATGAAACAAACAAATTGTTAAGTAACACTTTGCTCTATTATGTAACATATAAAACATTTTATTTTATTGCAGAGTTAATGAATTGATTCATTAAAGTAAGTTTTATTGAACTCTTCCAAAATGGCCTTGCAAGAAACAGGGCTCCATACAAGGCCGATATAATAAATCAGTCGTTTTACTTACTTAAAACTAACGTAGAGACAATCAAACTATCTAGTTATCCTTAATCATCATAAAAAGCTCTTTCATTAAAATGAAACATTATAATACGTATCATAATATATTCACATAAACAATAGTCAACGAACATAACTTGAACACTATCGTAAAACTAAGGATGTATTTGTGAAAATGTTTTAAAAATAATTTTATATAATCGATATCAAATAAGTTGCCAACAATCTTTATAATAAAATAAAATAAATTAAAACCAACTATAATGGCCTTCTTATGAGTCTGTTCCTTGTAAGGCTAAAAGGAGTTTTAAAATAAAATTATTTAAAGCATGATTTAAGCAAATAATATTATGAACTTATATATTTTTTACCCGATAGGTGTACGTATTTACGTACTACTAAAAACTAAGTATTTACATTTTCGTGATTCCTAAATGTTCCTAGCGAGGTCCCTGTGCCCTAACAAGGCCAACTATCAATTTTGTGATGATCTTTTTCGTCCTTACAAGGAACTGTTGGCTTTCCGGAACACTACCGATATTTTAACTAAAATTGAAATAAAATCATATATTTTTTTTAATACAATAGGAAATCCTTGTATTTCAAAAGAGATCAAAAAAAGTATAGAAAATAATAGTTTATTTACTTGAAAACTAACGCTTTGCTGTGAGCGCGTTTTATAATTTTAACGTCGACGAAAGTAGTCAACAAAGCGAGGGACCGCATTGAAAAACCAGCAGCGCCAGCGATCGCCGCGCCGCTGTGTCTGAGTGCTTGAGTTCAATGGGTAGAAGAAATTTGTAATCTCATGGCAATAACTACGACTTTTTAATAATCGGCCTTACAAAGAGCGTGAGCTTTCATGGTCCACCCATCTTATATTAAACATAGGTACCCTGAAGATTCTATGAAGTACCATTTTTATGTAATGTCTTTATTATTATATCATGGTTTTCCAAAAAAATCATCAAAAATTAAGATGAAATTCTGCTTTCATGTAAGGTAAGTGACTTACCTAAAGTTACTTACCGAACGCAAGTAATTGAGCAGCGTGTCGGCGTGGAATGACGCTTTCCCCGAGAGACAGTCGCCGGAAGCTTGCGGCGTCAGGTTGAGATGCTTTATTGCAGCCGCTACCAACTTGACTGCGTCGTAGGACAGAAGAAGTGATGTCGGTGGATTTGCTACTATCTGGTGAAATCATCATGTTACTTCTAATAATTAAGCCTTTTTAACTTTATCTTTTATCTTTAAAATTTTTAGTTTTTAGAATTTTTGTCTGTCTGTCGGGGAACGCATCACGAAAAATCTACTGGACGGATAAAATTCAGAATGGTTATAGCTGGTTATCCGAGTCAACATATAGGATACTTTTTCTGCGGGAAAATACCTCATTTCTAAAAAAAATACACAAACTGGTCAAAATAAAACCACGCTGTTACTATAAACATTTCAGCAAGGTAACTTACTAATTATAGCAAACAACTATTAAAAATCGTTTATCCTGAAAAAAAATATATAGATATCAATAGCGATATTTTATTCATTAAAATAACTTTAAAATCTCTATTTATGTGTTATTTAGATATTCGTTAATAGATGTCGCCATGAGTTTTAAAATGCGTAGTTTTAATTCCAAAAATTGAATGTACAGATATGACCTTTCTATCTATGGTAAGATATTTCTATGATTTTAATAGAATTACTAATACTAGCGACTCACTCGGGTTAGTCCCTAGGTTGATTCCACATACAAACTTTCATCCCCATTTTCACCCCCTTAAGGGATGATTTCCCCATTTTCACCCCCAGGGATGATTTCCGGGAAAAATGTTCCTATGTCCTTCCCAGGATCCAAACTATCCTCTTACCTTTCATCTAAATCGGTTCAGTAGATGTAGAGATTAACTCATACAACGTCACAAACTCTCAATTTACAGACTTTACCTCTTTATAATATTAGTATAGATATCACCCGCGGCCCTGCCCATGTTCAAATGACCATTAAAACAAACTTTTTGGCTTTATAAATAAGTAATATTTTGTTGGAAGAAACAATTATGATATGAATATATTTGTATTTTTTTATTATTTAGTAAATAATGTTAATGTTTGTAAATCTTTTAATATAAAAATTGGACAAATGCAAGTCCAACTCGCGCATTTCCGATAGGGTTCCGTATAGGAAAATACTGTGTTGTATTTCTTTACTTAGATACCATCGCATTTTGTTAGGTTGATACTAAAATAAATACAAATGATTTTTACGTTTCCACAATATCGACTCGTTATATCAACCGTAAAAATAAGTTGGTTTCATATTATTTTTTAACATTTTATTGAAAACAAGTAGCTATGGTTGTTAAACTGACAAAGCGGGTTAAACTGAAGATATTCCATATCTCAAAAACTGCGAGATATATATTCTGCAAGGTAATTTTCGTTAAAAGTATTTTAGAAACTGTTACTTGAACGTTTTCAGTTTTTTTGACACCATTTCTTGAAAGGTGGAGAAAGAAAGGCTTAAGGACACAATACAGTGTTTACGACTTTAATTGTACTTTCTTAATACTTTCTTAGATTTACGCGAATTCTTGACATTATTTAAATAAGACTAATTGTATGAGCCGAGCCATATGAAGTAGTAAAAAGCATTTGCTTAGGATTATTTAGATTATGGACTTCTGGAACATTTTCAAAACATTTACTTTTGAAAATCGTTTTGGAAAATATTACTAACTAGTTCCTAGGCATTATATTAACAATAAGAAAAAATATTATTATGGATTATAATCAGTTATAGTGGAATATAATAAATGATTAAAATTAATTCAGTAGTTTTAGAGTTTATCGCCCAAAACTAAAAGAAAACAAATAAAACAGAAATATAGGCTATAGACATACTATAAATGTTGTTGTTAAAACAAAAAGTGCAATATTACTAAATCAAATATGAGATTAACGGAGGAACCTTTGAGCCAGCTGGCATTGCCAATCTCCGCCATTATTTCCCAATCATGTGGTGCGCCATTAAAATTGGTTTATGTAAGAATATACTAATATGTGAAACATAAGAATTTCGTTTTTGGTCATCTGAATGTGGCCGGAGCCGCGGTCAATGCTGGTCTATTATATGTATAATTTTATAAATTTTATATTTAATTAAGACCTGCGCTATTTCTTCTTCGTTAACTTCGGCGTCTTCCGTAAGCTTTCTATATTCTTCACTCCAAGCTGTCATTGCTTCGGATACCTTTTTGGATTCGGGATTAAATAAACGTAGACCTGTAAACAATAGGTATAGAAAAGGTTTATAACTTACTGGTTTTGGTATAGCCGCTAGTATATACTATAGACCGCTCTCACCGGTCGTGTCGATTTGTCACCTCACAGGGGCTTAAAAGTGTAAGGAACACCGAGTGCATTTGAGAATTGAGTTACGGTCATACTTGTGTCTTACACTTATGTTACATTGACCGAAATCTCTCAAAAGATACTAAGTATTATTATAGAAAAAGATTACGAAAAATCAAAATTAACTTTATTCTACTAGACTTTTACAAGCTCTTTTATATTATACTAGCGACTTACCCTCGCTTCGCTCGGGTTCGTCCCTAGGTTATTTCTACCTAAAATAATTTATTTACAATGCAACGCCATCTATCGTAACCCGGTAACACTACTACTGTGAATATCGATCAAGCAACATCACCTAGTCACATCCACCACAGCATAGTGAACTACATCCACTAGAGGGCCTTAATAGTTATTGGTATTGATACATAATATGAACTTTTGATTTATTTTATTTATACTTATATTTCAATTAATAATCATGGAGGAAATTATGAAAGTATGAAAAAATATTCAAGATGATATTAAAATACAAAAACTCGAAATAATAAATATGAAAGAAACAATAGTTGATGAAATTAATTCTAAAATAAATAAAAAGATTCAAAATGTAGAAAGAAAAACCCAGGGCCTGGAGAAAGTGATTGAGGAGCAAAAGACTATTATAGACAAAATAGAAAATCAATTAAAACAAAGAAATGTAATATTTTTTTAACCGTCATCCAAAAAGGAGCCTCCTCCTTCGTAGCGTTCTCAATTCGTCGTAATCTTTTTTTATGTATGTTCACCGATTACTCGAAGACGCCTGGACCAATTTTGAATTATTTTTTTGTTTTAAAGAGTATACTTCCCAGGTGGTCGCATATAAATGTTATCGAAATCGATCGAGCGGTTTTTCAATAAATCAACAATAAATTATTTTTTTAAATAAATTGTTTAATCGAATATGTTAATAAAAAACTTTCTTACAAATTACCTGCTTATTATGTCTAAACTAAAATTGGAAAAATAAAAACTTATAGGTATATAGATATTTTCGAAGTCGGTGCCAGCCGACAATATTTTAGGATATGAATATCTAATAGGTAAATATGTATTTTACGTATCGAAATAATATGTATATTAGATTGGCTTTACTTTACCTGAAGTCGGTTTTTTTCAAAGTTTTTATATATAATATGTAGTAGGTAAAATTGTTATATATCCTGGACTTTTCTGTAGGCCTTTTTAAGACCTACAATTTTCTAGTACAATGTTTTGATGCTTATTAAAGGTTTAGGCAGCTTAGCCATGTAGTTTGTACGAAATCAGTTTTTTTGACAAAACACCGTCTAGACTCAACCATTTTGTACCAAATATTTACAAATTATATTCGTAAACCTTCCTCGTTTATCGCTTACACACTAACAGCAACTATGTATTTAAGTAAGAAACTAAACTATGTATTAGGATAAGTAATTAATGTCTGTGAAATACTAAACAAACATCTGGTTTCAGTTCCGTTTTCGGTTCCTGTAGTGTAGAAATTTTTTTTACATATTCAGCTGTCTAGTTACATACTACTGGCTGCCAAAGTTATTTTCTTTGGTGACAGAATAACTTCTTCAAGTTTCCCTTCCCTGCTATTATATAACACGCTATAAGAGGTAGATACTGTCTCAGCCTAGCAGTCGTACTTGTTGTCACTTAATTCGCAATATTCAGAAAATCGTGTTCCTTGTTAGCTTTTGTGGTTCACAAAATAGGAAGTTCTTGTTGAAAGTCAGCATTACAGATGCAAAAATGTTTATAAAAATATTAATAAATATGTAATTTTAATATAAATCATCACTCCGTGCTAAAGTTAAGTATATAAGTAAGAGGAAGTTAATTAATTTTACTAGTAATGTTTGCGCCGCCGTAGCTGTAGTTCGCAAGCGACACAGTGTGCAGGTCTAGCGACGACATGATGTACGAGTGTCGGTCGGCGAGCAGTCCCACGCGCTGCGCCGCGTCCAGAACACGCACGCTGCAGGTCGCGTTACACCACACTATGAAATTAGTAGCGCCCCATTTTTTGAGCACCAGCAGTAAGTTCCTATAACACCAACACATAATCTGTTACAATGCCTATTTAGCAAAGTATGCATAATGAAAGAGTAAATGTGTGTGTAAGGGGTAGCCCGTAGCTATAATCGAAAACGATTAGGAGGGCATCGTCATCATTATGTGATCGATGAAAGAGAAATAGTTTTTAGTACCTAAGTCCGTGGTCGTCATGCGGCGGCGGAATCTGGCGCGCGCGCAGCGACAGCAGCTCGGGCGAGGACGTGAGGCGCGCCGCCACCCGCGCGCTGCCCTCGTGAAGCAACACCGCGTGTCGCCAGTCCTTCTCAGTGCACAGCGCTGCACACGTCTATTTTTTACAACCACACACAAATTATTTTTTTGAACATCTACGAACTGCGATAAATTATATTAACTTTATTACTAAGATATTTCTGGAAGATACTTTGGAACGGAAAAAGTATAATTTTTTTTAATTGTTAGTTTCTTTATATATAACATCTTTCCACTTTTCTTTCAGAACCAGGGAACTAGAGGACCTCAAGTAAAATTTTGAATTTTTTTTCAACGGAACCTACCCCGTCTTAATAGGTCACCGCAGGATCGTGAACCGCCTTGAACAAGAATATTATTAATAATATAAGTGTACCACCTTAGCGAGAACATCGGAGTGTGGATACAGTTCCAGAGCACTGGAAGAAGCTTTGTTCTCCGGAGCGGGCTCCGTCAGCAGCAGCGCGAGGCCGGCGCGCGTGGCGGCGACCGCGCCCGCGCTGACGCCCACCGAGGCGTTCACACTGTCACTCGCCTAAACGGTGTATTGTTACTACCTTAGTAAATAATTAAAAAAATAGATTTTTTTCGATATGGCAATATTGATGAAGAAATTATAATAAGTATATTGTTTTATTGTGGTAGTTAACATTTTCTATTCCTTTTATCTGTATATTGTACGATTTAAATTATTATACTTATGTATATAGTTTTAGTAAAACTTATAATAATGAATCATGTGACATAATAGTAAAATTGGATTGGTATTTGCCTCTTAGAGATAGAGATAGAGCACGCATCGGCTGGCGTCTCTTTACATTTGCGATCAAAATCCATTGAAATATGAGGAATAATAATAAACACACTTCTATCTTAATAATAAATAATAATAAGAAGGATTATTTTTTAAGTGAAATCACTACAATAACAATATTATATTGAAATACAGTTGAAAACAGTTTAAATAAACTTGTAGAGACGGCAAATCTATACTGTAACTACTGTACTGTAGAATGAGATTGATAAATTAGGCAGGTATGAGATACCATTTAATGTTATTTATCAAATCAAAGTTCAAACAAGAATTTTTAAACATTTGTCAGTGATTGTGTATTAAGGCTAAGTTTGTAACGCATACATATGTTTTGTATAATATTTGATTTCAAAAAAAGAAGAAAATCATTATAGTCTATTATGACCATTGACACAGAATATTCTTACTTGTTTACATATAATATTAGGCTCGGACAGCGGCTCGTCGGGCTCGGCGGTGGCAAGTGGCACCTCTGCCTCCTCCTCGCCGCGCAGCGCTGCTTTCACCGCCGCCTGCAGCTTCAGCGCGTTTTCCACTCCAACTCCCACGCCTGCGCATGCACAAGTGACGTTAGCTTGATGCCCTCTACATTACTCCTGGAAACTTATTAATTCATTTTTTTATAATTTCTTGCCTATTTTAATCGCTCGAGCATCGGACACAGGAGAAAACACCAACACTATCAAAATAACAACAACACACCGCGCCTGACATATCCTCACGTACGCTACCATGGCGCCCGCGGCACGAGTTCCGTGGCACGCGCTTCGCACAGTACTCACTCAGTCGCTTGCACGCGAAAGCTCCCACAAATAAACAATATCTTGGGAATGACTGCAGCAATCGAGTAAATCGAATGAAATGACAAATGGCTTAATTATAATTTAACTTTGACCTACGGAAGCGTTAATTATGATTACAACAGTATTTTATAATCAAATGTATCAAAAATCATGTTTATTTGAGAATTTTGTTACTCTTTGAGGAATAGCCTATGATTTACAAACATCGAGCTTATCGATATGCAACAGCGTGTGCTATTCCCACGGTACGCGTGCTCCCGCGCCGGCGCCGCCCGCCCTCGCACGCGCCGCTCGCCCGCCCTCGCCCGTGCAATCTATTCTGGAAGCGGGTCGCGTCACTGTCGCGGTCGTCCAGACTAGTTTTTAGTCGCAGTTTTAAAACAAAGATGCAATAAAAATTTAGCTCTTCACTAGTGAAATGACATATTATTTACAATTTAGTAATGTATGATTAAATATTTTTATTACAATGCTTAGCCAAAATCCTGCGAACAATAGGGAGAGCTATAAATATAATAATAATACCTTTGACGTAAATACAAAAGGGTTACAAGACATTTATTTTTTTAAACTATATAATTAGCACAATCTTTGTTTAGGTATAGGTACTAACGTCTGAACTAGACCGAGCCTGTATCTCAGACGCTAGCCTCTTCCTATTACATAATTTATTTATTGCTAATAAATTAAATGTAATATAATACTAAAAATATATATGTTATACAATGTGAACAATTTCGAGATACATCAGCGTAGATACTTGTTTAATTTACTAAAAACATCTACCTTATATACTTAATATAAATATTCAATATAGTAATGGTAAAATATCAGATTATAAACATACCTACTTATGGTAAATAAAACCAGTCAAGTGCGAGTCGGAATCGCGCACGAAGCCATTTACCATAACCATGTCCCATGCTTCAAAAAAAATTACCTCAATTATGTTGTTTTGAAGTGAACATTTTTTGTGCACAAGAGAGTAAACTTCAAGGCCGCGTCATGAGAAATCGTCCCAAAAAACCGCCATGCCCTTGTAACCGTTGCCGTTGCCATAGTGACCGTTGTTATTTTCTGAAAATTGATATATATGACGTTCTTTTCGTTGCTATCTTCAAAGATTATTACTTTTACTAATTTGCTACTTTTACATTACTTATACTAATTTTATTAAATTAAAAATGCTTTGTTTTGTCCTGATTGACTGACTGATCGATCAACGCACAGCCTAAACCACTGATCGTAGAAACGTGAACTTTGGAGGACAAATTCTTTATACAATGTAGGCATCCGCTAAGAAAGGATTTTTCGAAATTCATCCCATAAGGGGGTAAAATAGGGGATAAAAGATTGTATGAAACTCTGTTATTCTTAACGCGAAATGCACGGAATGTGGTACCTACTTTAAGATGAAAAATAAGTAATGTACTTATGTATTACATTTTTTTCGAAATTTATTCCTTAAAAGGGTAAAAGGGTGAAGGGGGTGATAAAGTTTATATGGGCAAACAATTATTTATGATCAGAATTACTTGAGACTTGGTATTAATGCTCTTAATACAATTAAATAAATACATATTTTAGCATTTCTCGAAATTCATTCCATAAGGGGGCAATATAGGGGATGAAAGTTTGTATGAAATTTTGTAATTGATGCACGGAAAGTGGTATTTACCTTTGAAATGAAAGATAAAACAATACAAATATAATTCTTTTTCGAAATTCATCCCTTAAAAGGGTAAGAATTGGTTGTGCTGTTTATATGAGGAAAAAATTGTTTATGATCAAAATTACTTGAAACTTGGTATTAATGCTCTTCAAATCACTTGGGGTCGGCGCAGTACATCTTCTGTACTGCTGAAAGGATTTGGCAAAAGTTTTCCGACCGGCCGCCTGCCTGACGTCAACTCTCCTTGGGAATGCCATTGTCTCTCTTTGTCTGAATGGTGTCGCGGAAGTCTTGTAAATATTATGCACTTTCAATTTTGTTGTCTTTTAAAACATTTTTTATACTATTACTTAAATTTTTAATGTTTTTTCGGATATATTTTAAAATAAATTTTGATCGTTCGTTCTTTGCTTTAATGGCTTTAATGCGTGCCAGTTGAGCACAAATTATTTCGCCAATGTCACGTTGAATGGAGGAGTCACGTTCGAGATTGGCCGGTGATATTTTGAGTTATTCCACTAAGAGACTGGATTAACAGTATTAAATAGAAGGATTTTAATGTTATACCTCCACCTAAAAAATAGAAAAAAACAACACAAAAAATTATTAAATTATACTATGTAAAAATAATATGTTAGTAGGTTAACTTAAAGAGATGTTAGTTCTAAAGCTTAATTTTATTAAATTTAATATATTTACACAAAAATCTACATAGGGGACTAAACACAAACATCAATAAACATTGAACATTAAGGGGACGGGGGACTTTAAAAGGAAGAACATCGTAAAGGGGACGAAGAAGTTTGGGGCAGTTGAAAAGGATGTGGGAAGCTGAACCTTCATCCAAACCGCATTCGCATAATGAGTGGTCCCTGACCCTGATCTTAGCCAGATGAACAGGAGTGCTTGCATGTCCAAAGCGTAGGCGACTAATAGTAGTAATAACCCACCGTTCTGCATGTTTCTGACGATAAAACCATGGTCGCTTTGGTATCTCCGCCTGAATAGAAGCATAATGCTTTCCCTTAGAAGATTTTGATGAGTTCCAGTAGCTGATCCAGGATTTGTCCAGATGAGTTTTTGCCAGTGATAATAAATCTTGAGAAGAGTTGGTAAAATGTTCAAGAGAGCCACACTGAGTAGCAACTTTAGCGCAAGAGTCAGCGGACTCATTGCCAATAATACCAGAATGAGCTGGGATCCATACTAACTGGATGATCAACCCATTTTGGAGGCATGAGAGCAAAGCTTCACGGATCTTTAAAATAATGGAATACCTTGATTTGCTACGAAAAGGATTTTCTTTAATAGCCAATAAACAACTTAAGGAGTCGGTCAAAATAACAGTCTGTTTTATGTTATGGGAATGGGCGAACAGGATTGCTTCTAGTAAAGCAACAGCCTCGCCTGTAAACACCGACGATTGGGGAGGACATTTGAACTGGAGAACAATTTTAAATTTAGGTATCCAACACGCTGCCCCAACACAGCCATCATTAGATAACTTAGATGCATCTGTGTATATATGTACGTGGTTCAACCAATTTTGATGCAAAAACGCTTGAAACTTTGTGTTGATGTCAGCAGCACCCTTTACTAGACCAATATCTGTTATTATAGGGGGAGCATACGTCAAGGCAAGATAGGAGGTAGAGAAAAGTGGATTAGAGTTAAAAGAATTGATAGGATGAGGGAGGTTGGTAAATCTACGATAACTATCTAAAAGGTAGGATACAGGCCTATGTGGAGCGTTAAGTTCGGACAATTCAATTAAACGAGGCCACAAAGGATGGGATGAAAGCTGTAATGATTTGCAAACAAATCGGTCAGACAGGAACTGACGCCGAAACGGAAATGGAGGATCCACACACTCTATCTGAAGAGCATTAGTTGGAGTAGACCTCATCGCACCAATTATAATTCTAAGACTTTTAAATTGTAATTTATTAAGTTTTTCTGAAGCTGCCTTATTAAAGGGGTCTAAGATAAAGATACCATAGTCAATATGGCTCCGAATTAAAGCGTTATACAGCAGTTTTTGAGAATATGGGTGTGCACCCCACCACACACCAGACAACGCTCTTAAAACGTTAATGCCTTTCTCGCACTTTTTACTAATATATTCAGTATGAGCAACTCCGTTCAATCTGCTATCAAGTACTATGCCTAGAAATTTAACTTTATCAGCCACTTTGATTGGTTGATCCTCAACACAAAAATTAAATCTTGGAATACATCTCTTTTTACAGAATATTACTGTCTGGCATTTAGCCACTGACAACGATAAGCCATGATCAGAAAGCCACTGGTTTAGATAGTGCAAAGCAGTATTTATACGAAACTGAATGTCCTCTATAGACTTTGAATTAAAATAAAGGACGATGTCATCAGCATACTGTAATATACTGCAAAAATTGTTGACAGACAGTTCGAGATCATGGGTATAGATGCTGTACAGCAAAGGGCTGAGAACCGAGCCTTGAGGGAGGCCTTTCCAGACCTGCCTGGGAGGGATAGTTAGCAAGCGGTGTCTAATAGATATAGTTCTACTGGCCAGCAGATTACATATAAAATGAGTCAACTTCGCAGGAATACTCAGCTGTTGCATTTTTTGCCTGAGTAATGGAAGAAGAACATTATCATATGCAGAAGCAATATCCAGGAAGACCCCAACCAAGTATTCACCCTTAGCGAAGGCTAGTCGAATGTCTGTCGTAAAAATGCTGAGACTATCTATTGTGCTCAGGCCCTTCCTGAAGCCAAACTGAGAGGGCGCCAAGATTTTCCTGCTTTCCACTAACCATTCCAAGCGATTTTTAAGAAGGTGTTCAAAAATTTTGACAAGAGTGGACGCTAATGCAATTGGTCTATAGGAGTTGGGATCAGAAGGACATTTTCCTGGTTTTAAAATTGGGATAATAAGCTGAGATTTCCATGCTTCAGGAATTATTCCTGAATCAAAAGATGCATTGATTAAATTTAAAAAATATTTTTTAGCCCTATCATTAAGTTTGGATATAAAGGAATAGGGAATGCCATCTTCTCCTGGACACGAATCTTTTAAACCCGTTAAGACGTTATTGAGTTCGTCGAAGGAAAAAGAGGCGTCCAGTTCACCAGAAGCGGGAGGTGGTGGAAAATTAAGAAAGGAATCATAATTAGGGACAAAAGGAGGGGCTAATTTATCTGCAAAATCATTAAGCCAATCGGATGGATTATTGGAATTGAGTTGAACATCATTAAGAGACCTGCGAAATCTCTTAACATTTGTCCAAACTGTTGAGGATGGGCAACGGGGATTCAGGGACTCACAGAAATTAATCCATCCTGTCCTTTTCTTTTTTGAAACTAGTCTCCTAAACTTAGCATCACTCTGCTGGTAGTTTATAAAATTCTCCCCTGTCATAGAGGCCTCATATGACACTTCAGCAGAAATTCTACTATTGACAGCATCAGTGCATTCCTGATCCCACCATGGATTGGAAAGCAATTGATTCTGTGAAGAGGCTTTTTTAGGAATATGAAGGTCTGCAGAGAATAAAATAGCTAAAACAAATTGGTTGTAACAAAAAATGATATTCTCACCATTAACAAGCTCAGGAAGCGATTCAATCATACAATCAACTGAACAGGCGAAATCTGCCCAATTTGCTTTCTTTAGGTTATGTGAAAGTAGATGTTTAGTGTTTGGAAGCGATATATTTCTATTATGGATAGATATAAGGATAGGAAAGTGGTCACTACCATGAGTGGATGGAAGTGTGATCCATGATAATTGGGAAGCAAGAGAGGGAGAGGATAAGGATAAGTCCACAGCGGTCTTAGGGTTTTGGTTAGGGTGAACTCTTCTGGTCGGAGAACCATCATTTAGGATGCACATGTTCAGGTCATCAAACATATTAACCAACAAAGGAGAGACTCCATCACAGTAATAGCACCCCCACAAGGTATGATGAGTGTTAAAATCTCCCATTACCAGACATGGACTGGGAAGGGCAGTAAGGATAGAATGTAGCTCAGGGATAAGGGCAGGGGAAGGATGGGGAATATAGAGTGAGAGGAATGAAATATCTAAGGCTCTCACAGCAATAGCATTAATGTGCTGGCTGTGAGGGGGGAGAGGAATAGAGGAAAAAGGAGTAGAGTGCCGTATAAGGATGGCACTTCCTGCATACCCATCACTTCTGTCATCCCTCAAACAGGTGAAACCTGTAACTCGAAACCGAGAACTAGGCAACAACCATGTCTCCGAGATGGCAATAATGACAGGCTTATGCAGGTTGATAATGGAAAATAGTTCATGTTTCTTATTTTTAATACTTTTACTGTTCCATTGCAGAAAGTGGAGTGAGGCCATTATTAATAATTTGGAAAAGGTGTAATAATTTTTGGGCAACGTTGGACGGTAAAGGGAGTTCATCGCACATTGAGATAATACCAATTAAAGTTTCTGTAAGAGAAACTAAGAGGGATTTGGTATCTGAAGGGGTATTAACATTATTGTTAAGAGCACAACCATTGGATAAAGAGGAAGAACAATTGCCAGTAATGGCTAGGTGTGCTTCTTTATCATATCCCTTGCCCAAGGGAGCCCTGGGACGTGATTGACGGACAACAGTTTGGCGGTATGATTTAGTTTGTGAAGGAGAAGTAACAGGTGAGTAACTTTGAGTAATGGAATATGCAGGAGGGGTAAACATTTCCTTAGCTACATCAGAGTAGGATCTTTGGACAGGAGGAAAGCGAGCAGAAGCTTCCATATAGGAAACATTATCTTGTGACATTATAATTTTGATAGATTGCTGTCTAGAAAACTCAGGACAATCCTTATCTATGGCAAAATGTTTGCCTGAACAATATAAACATGTCGAGGTATCTCTGGAGATATCACATGCATCCCCAGTATGTGGTTGGGCACACCTGTAACATCTAGGCTTTGATCGACACTGGGATTTAATATGACCAAAGCGACAGCAGTTAAGACATTGAATGGTAGGAAGCTTGTAAGTTTCAACAGGTAAGGATGTGTGGTAGCAATATACTTTTTCAGGCAACATTTGCCCACGGAATGTTATAACAATAGATTGAGTTGGAACCCATGTAACCATACCCTCATTGACATTCTTTCGGTTCAGGCGTCGCGCTTTCATCACTGCTCCACAACCAGTAGGAAGTTCTAACGACTCCACCAGTTCGTCCATTGACCAGTCTACTGGGACACCTTTAATAAGACCCATTCTTGTGACATTATATGTTGGGATAATTGCTACATATTTTGCCATAGATAAAAAAGGGTTGCTTATAAACTCATTTGCTGCCTCAGCAGAGGAAAATTGGACAGAGATTTTATTCCGGCCAACATTTTTAACACCATCATTAACTATAGATTGAATTTTGTTGTGGTGTAAAAATTGACCAAATTTAATAGCCCGTATAGTAGTTCCTGCTGCTGGGTCTGCAACTTCCCGTGAGACATGAACAATGTAAGGACCTTTGTCTTCGTTGGAATAGGATTTGGGACCATCAGACATACTAGGGTGAACATAAACATTTTGTATGGAAGGAGTGGCTGAAGTAGGATCAGTAATTGTTTTTTTTGTATTCTCTATATTCTCATTAATTTCACCTGGCCTCTTACGCGTAACAGGCCTTGCCACCAAACTAACATGACCACCTCCAGTGTCCGGTGGATCCGGAGGAGGGTCACCGTCCATTATACTAAACTAAATCTACAACTTAATTTAAAATACACACAACACACACAATAAAGCTACTTACCGCCACCTACAACGCACAAATACGCACAAAACCAACTATTTCAATACTTTATATTACAAGAATCCTTATAAGAAAGGCCGAAAATCTCACTACACGTATGTCAACCACAACAAACGGAAGCGAAACGACCTAAATTTTGATTATACCATAAATTTTGTTTTGACGTTGTCAATTTTTTTTTTTTCTAAAAATTAATGCTCTTCAATACAATTAAATCAACATGTAGGTAGTATTTTAGTTTTTTTTTTTTTTTTAATTCAGCCCCTAAGTGGGTAACACTGGGTGGTGAAGTTGGAGTTGTTGAATATACATAAAATAAAAAATTAAAATAGAGTAGCATAAGTCAAGTTCTCCGTAAGTGGGCGCTATAACAATATTTCTCCTGTTAAGGAATGTCCCGTGAAAACAACACGACAGAGTACATTTCCCTGATTTTTATCGTCCGTAGACACGGCCTCTGGAGGGGAGTGATGTAGGTGACTTATAACATAATATATTTAATTTACGTATTTATATTATCTACTCACCTACATACACGCATACAAAATTATTTATATTTATTCATTATTAATTATTCATATATTATATTAAATCGACAAGCACAGCCGCGCAAAACCGGTAGTATATAGTGGATCGGAATTTGTTTTACACCTACCGACCACGAATAACATTTTTACTAACAAGCAGTCGATGCTTTGCCTTTGATGCGACTTTCTTGTCTATACTATTATACTATCTATACTAATATTATAAAGAGGTAAAGTTTGTGATCTTGTGAGTTTGTGAGTTTGTGAGTTTGTGACGTTGTAGGGGGTAATCTCTGGATCTACTGAACCGATTTTCAAAATTCTTTTACCAATAGAAAGCCACGTTCTTTCTGAGTGTCATAGGCTATATATTAATCCGAAAAATGAAAAGGCTTTTTCGTGGTAGTCGGATTTGCAAAGTAAGTCGGAGAAAAAACGGTCGAACGAAAACGTTTCTTACGAACGCTGCCTTAACGATGAGAGATATATGATTATGTTCTAGAGAAAAGTCGTAGAGCTTAATAATGCCTACAAAAAAGTCAGCGACAGCATATGGCTAACTTTTATATTTAAGTCACAAAAAGTAGTTTTTTATATTAAAAAGATAATTTAAATCGGTAGGTCATGTTTATTGGTCATATTATCAACAATTATGAATTCTTATCAAAATAAGTATATTTATCGTCTAAAATGTTTAAAACAAAAGACTTTTCCCTTTTACTGCATATAATTTGGACAAATGGTTAAAGAGATAATACAACATATTCGTAGGTATGGACGAACCCGAGCGAGCTGTTTGTCTGTTTTTCTCTTTGTACGGGCTAATCTCCGAATCTATTGGACCTGTTTAAATGAAACTTTGCATGGTGGTACCTTATATCCCCGGGCAACATCTTAGATACTTTTCATCCCGGAAAATTAAAGAGTTCCCGTGGGATAGTTAAAAAACTATAACAACTTATACAGCTTAGTACACAAAAACTACTGATTGGATTTTAATGAAACTTTACAATAATATAGTTCATACATGACAAAAACAAATCAGCTACTTTTCATCCCGGAAAATTAAATAGTTTCCGTGGGATAGTCAAAAAACTATAGTAACTTATACAGCTGAGTGCACAAAAACTACTGATTGGATTTTGATGAAACATTATAATAATATAGTTCATACATCAGAATAACAAATAGGTAACTTTTTATCCCGGAAAAATGTACTTTTCCCGTGGGATAGATCTTTTTATTTATCTATAACGTATTATGTACACAGCATAGACCCCAAAACAACAGTTATTAAAAAAATGTCTGTTTGTCTGTTTGCCTGTATGTCTGTTTGTCTATTTTTGTGTGCGCGTTTCACGAGAAAAGTAATGTACCAATTTCAACGAAATTTGGTAAAGTGGTAACTTATTACTCGAGTGAACATTTAGGGTACCTTTTGTATGTATGTATGTATTTATTCAGCCCTTTTTAACGTACCACTGCTGGGCACGGGCCTTCCTTCAGTACGAGGTGGATCAGGCCATAGTCCACCACGCTGGCCAAGTGCGGGTTGGTGGACTTCACATGTCTTTCGAAAGCTTGCTAGGTTCTGTCAGACATGCAGGTATTCCTTCACCGTTAAGACAAATGGTAATTGTGTTAGAAATGATTCGCACATGAAAATATCAGAGGTGCGAGACCCGGGATTTGAAGTACTTGCTTCACTCGGTTTCCCAAGCGAGCGCGTTACCACTGGGATACCACTGCCTAGATACCTTTTACTGCAAGAAAATCTTTCTTTTCCAAGGGAAAATACAATAACTGGTTTTATCGAGTCCTCTCTAGAAACCTTCCGCTGGCTAAGCCTTAAGACATACATACATCAAAACAATATCCTTAAAATTGTAGGTCTTGAAAAGTCCTACAGAAAAGTTCTGAATAGTATATGTCTATCTCCTAAGTTACACTCGCAATATTTATTCTTATCTATACCTATAATAAAATTTAGTCAAATCGATGTGCGCGTTTCACGCAAAAAGTACTCAACCGATTTTAACTTAATTTTGTATAGTGATAAAACTCAGTACTCGGGTCAACATTTAGGATACCTTTTACGACAGGCTAATTATTCATTCCCACGGGAAAACATAATAACTGGTTCTATCGAACCGTCCTTAGAAATTTATATGGCTAACGTTGGTTTAACCTTAAGAGATAGATCAAAACACTGTGCAAGAAAATTGTAAGTCTTAAAAAGGTCTATAGAAAAGTTCTACATAGTATATGTCTATGTCCTAATGTACACTCGCTATAACTATTTTCATTATTATATATTACTGTTTTATTATACGTTATTTATTCTATCTGAATATACATATATGAATAATAAAACTGTAGGGGTCAAATGTCTGTACATAGATGATAGAAAAAAATGCTAAAAACCGAGTCAGTTCTCTTCTTACATCCCGTGAGGAGAGAAATAGAACAAATCCAGATATTTTTCAATTTTTTTGTTTCTCTGCCTGTTTGTCTGTTTGTACGGGCTAATCTCCGAAACTATTGAACCGATTTAAATGAAATTTGATACTTTTCATTCCGGAAAATTAAAGAGTTCCCGTGGGATAGTTACAAAACTATAGTAACTTATACAGCTCAGTACACAACAACTTATGCACCTAATTTAGTAAAATTTGGCATGCTGATACCTTATATTGCAGGTCTAACAACAGGTTACTTTTTATCCCGAAAAAATAAACGGTTCCCGTGGGATAGATTTATTTGTGCTTATCTAGAGGTGAACCCGAGCGAAGCGAGGGTGAGCCGCTAGTTTTATATAATTTAATCGTTTTCGTGAGATATTGTATGTGGACTTTATATGTTTGTATTGTAACTCTTTGTGTCATAGTGTATTTCCCAAAACGTTCCCTCTGTACTGTTTTTACGTGTGAGTTGACTTTATTATTACAATTTCATCAGTGACGTAACATATTCTTTTATTTGTGTATTATCAACACTCAACAAACACCAAAGGATCCATTTTCTATGAATATAAGCTCGGTTTTCGCTTCGTAACAGAATACTGCCCAAAACATAACTGAGCCCCCTCCATGTGACACTGTTTTCCGCATAGTGCATGGTGCATATCTTTCACAAACAAAATTACGGCCGTCGGAACCATGCAAACACATTCTGCTTTCGTCAGTAATAAGAACCTTCTTCCACTGCTCCAAATTCCAATTCACGTGATATCGGGCAAAAAGTAATCTTGCAATTCGATGTGCAGGGGTGAGTTTGCGTGGCGTCAGGGAAGCGGCTCTAAGTCGGCGCCTTACTGTCCACTCGCTAACATTAACACCTCTCACTTCTCTCAGGAGATTTCGAATGTCAACCCCTGTGCGATGACGATTTCTTAGAGCTGATGACACAATAAATCGATCATCACGCTCTGATGTGGCTCTTCGTCGGCCGGAACCATGTCGTCGTACAAAGCCACCAGTCTCTATGTACCAGTCTGTATGTCTGAACCGTAGAACGGCTCACAGAAAAAGCTTGAGCCACTTGACGTAGACTTTGTCCAGTTTCAAGCAAGGTACAATTCGAGATGATTCAGCCTCGGTCAGATCCATCTTGCAGTATTTCTAATCATCGCAGATCAAAGTAGAAGTGTCTTGTTCAATAATTGGAACTCAACTAAGCTTCTAAAATAACAAAAAACAGCATTTGTGGCTTCAATCCATATTTTGCAAATATTCACTAATTACTGCTAATTGACTGTAATTAAGGGCACTCGTGCATTTCCAGAAATTTTATGACTTTTTTGAAGGAAATAAAGGCGTCTAATCTCCTTAATTACCTTTGCGGTATTTTTTTTTCACCAAATAATTGTCAACAAAAAATTATGCTTAAAATTAAGGGTGGCCCGATTTTTTTTCACGCCAGTGTATTTCACAATTTAGATATAAGTTGCACAATAATTCCCTAATGAAAATAAAATAATTAACAAAACTTCATAATTAATGTATTTACATTGAGGGCATTTGTAGAATAATTTGTAAGGTTTATCAACGTTCAAACACAATTCAACGAGTTATTTCTATCTAAAATAATTTATTTACAATGCAACGCCGTCTATCGTAACCCGGTAACACTACTACTGTGAATATCGATCAAGCAACATCACCTAGTCACATCCACCACAGCATAGTGAACTACATCCACTAGAGGGCCTTAATAGTTATTGGTATTGATACATAATATGAACTTTTGATTTATTTTATTTATACTTATATTTCATAATACTTTCTTAGATTTACGCGAATACTTGACATTTTAAATAAAACTATCTTTTTGGTTTTTTTCGCAAATTTATTTTGATTTTTGGTTCCCGACGTTTCGAATTCTTTACAGCAATCATGGTCACGGGAGAGACTGAGGTGTTAGATGTTTCTAAGGTATTATATAGTTGTTACAGACAGCCTACCCACAATTAACAAAATGAATTCAAAAATTGAAAAATGGCACTAAAGTACCTTACAATATTTTAACTTTTAACTTTAAACAATTTTATATAATTTTAATTAGCTTTATAATTGAATATGGAATATTATTTATTTAATTTGAGAGCTGTTATTATTATAATTATTACAATTTTAAAAATATTAATTATTAATCTACATTTTTAGTGTTGCCATTATTATATTTATAACCATAAAGAAAAATCATAATATAGTAATTATTTAAGCCTCATAATTGATCTATGTGTAATTTTAAAAAGTTAAGATTTATTAAAAATGATAATTTAAATTTAAATTTGCTATTATTTAAGAAACAAATAATTAAGCAACTACTACATACATTTACAAATGAAAAAATATTAATCAGAAATGCTATCATTTTGATCTACACAGTAAGAACTTACTACATCTACCTGTCTGTTATGTTTAAATTTATTATTAGATTTTATTATATTAATAACAGGATCCCATGACGATGGTAGTACCCAGCCATCTTTCCTATTGAAATTTGGATGTTTTTTTTAATTTCTATGGCTTCTCGAATCATTCTAGGGCGATATCGATTTTCTTTCGCCAGGATTTGAGGTCTATCGAAGCGAATATAATGGCTTGGGCGGTCCTGACTATGTTTGCAGACAGCAGATGTTGTATTGCGACGGTGCTTCACATCAGCTATGTGTTCTTTGACCCGGGTTCTAGTGGATCTCTTTGTTTGTCCAATGTAAGAGAGCCCACAATCACAATCAAGCTTGTAAACTACTGCATCTTGTAGAGGGATGTGGCACTTGACAGGTGGTAGAAACTGACTAATTTTCTTTGGCGGCTTGAAGTAAGTTTTAATTGAAGTTCGCTTTAGAATGTAGCCAATCTTGTCAGTGACGCCTCTCATGTAAGGTAGGACTGCAGGTACGCGCTCGACTGTGGCTGGTTTCACTCGGTCCCTGCGACGTAGGCGCGGCACTTGCAGCTTGTTGTCTCGCAGAACTTGCTTGACATGTTGCAGCTCTCCGGCCAAGTGTTGCTCGTCACAGATCCCGCGTGCCCTCTGAAACAAAGATTTTCCCACGGTAGCTAACTGTGAAGGGTGGTGGTGAGATTCATCATTCAAGTACCTATCAGTATGGGTCTTCTTTTGATACACAGTATGACTCAAGGTGTTATCTGGGTTACGTATAACTAATACATCTAAGAAAGCTAAAGAATTATTAGACTCCAGTTCCATTGTTATACTTATATTTCAATTAATAATCATGGAGGAAATTATGAAAGTATGAAAAAATATTCAAGATGATATTAAAATACAAAAACTCGAAATAATAAATATGAAAGAAACAATAGTTGATGAAATTAATTGTAAAATAAATAAAAAGATTCAAAATGTAGAAAGAAAAACCCAGGGCCTGGAGAAAGTGATTGAGGAGCAAAATACTATTATACTTCCAAAAAGGAGGAGCTTCTCAATTCGTCGGACTCTTTTTTTTTATGTATGTTCACCGATTACTCGAAGACGCCTGAACCGATTTGGAAAATATTTTTTTGTTTCAAAGGATATACTTCCTAGGTGGTCCCATATAATTTTTTATCGAAATCGGTCAAGCGGTGTTTTAAAATCAACAAATAAATATATTTTTTAAATAAATTGCTTAATCGAACATGTTATTATAAAACTTTCTTCTAACAAATTACCTGCTTGTTACGTCTACACTATAAAGGGAAAATTTTAAAGTAAAAAAAAAAACCGACTTCCAGGCACTAACATTTAAAAAATAACTAAACGGAGGTTTTCATTTAGAATAGATACTACCTAATCAGATATTTTCGAAGTCGGTGCCAGCGGACAATATTATGACATAAGAATATCTAATAGGTAAATATTTGTTTCACGTATCAAAATATATTATATTTGCTTTGCATCCGGAATAAATTATAATAAAAATAATTATTTTAAATCGAGAAACTCCACTTTATAAGATGGAGGGCGTATCGCTGTCGAGCTCAAGTTGTTTCCTTTCATTTATTAATACATTAGATACAGTTGATTACTCTTGAAAAACAGATTAATCCAGATGGATTAATTTGTTTTTCAAGAGTGCACACATGTGCAACTGCCATGGCAAAAATCCATGAATTGAGCTATGAATTGCTCCCTCATATGAATTGAGCTATCAATTCTCCGGATTTAGCCCAGAGTGACTATTTCTTGTTCTCAAATCTGAAGAAATGGCTCGGTGAAAAGAGATTTGACTCCAACGAAGATATCATCTTACAAACAAATACATATTTTGATGACCTCGACAAATCTTTTTTTTTTTGGATGGGATAAAAAATAATAATAGAGAAACGTTGCACAAAGTGTATAGAGCTCAAAGAAGACTACGCTGAAATATAAAATGCCTTTTATGCAAAAACCTGTTTCATTAAAAAAGTCACGGACTTATTGACTTTGTTCTTTAGTATGTTATGTAATTTTATTTAGCAATAAACTTACCAACTATTAAAACTTTTCTTATGTGATGTGTGCGTAACTTACGGAAACCTAACTTTCACCGACTCAAGTTTCGGAAACCTAACTTTTGGTAACTTTTTTTTTATCTTCGCGAAATGCATTTACGCATACCAACTGATCCCCCAGGTGGTGATGTGGGGCTCACCGGCTAGAAGAGCCGGTAATACCCACTAAAACCCGACATCCCTTCCCCCCCGTCTCAGTAGGACGCCGCAGGATCGCTTGCGCATAACTACTACGGCACCCCGGCGGCAGGTCTGCCTAAGCGCTAGGCAGACCACCAAACTAATGGGGCTGCTCCACAATCAACTCTGCTACGCCAGAGAGGTACCCGGAGCAGCCCCATTAAACCTTTCCTCCGCCCACCGAAGTGGGCCACCTCCAATCGGCTGCAGAGGACAGGGAGAGCGGCAACGAAACACCGACACTCCTCTTCCCCTGCAGCCCCACCGCGTCCGCCATCAAACGGTGGCGGCCCGTCTAGGCCGTGGAAGGTAGGTAGAACGGCACACCGAAATACCGGCACTCCTCTCCCGCCGCGGCCTACACCTCCGCCGGATGCGGGCCTGCGGGCCTAAAATTTACAATTTTATAAAAGTATATATTAATAGTGTTGCTTAGTAAGTTGTTTTTAACTAATAGCAAACTAAATTAAAATTATTATCCTTAATTAATTTTAACTTTTTAAATTACACATAGAACAATTATATGGCTTAAATAATTAATACTATATTTTATAATTTTCTTTATGGTTATAAATATAATAATGGCAACACTAAATATAGATTAGTAATTAATATTTTAAAATTGTAATAATTATAAAAATAATAGCAAAAATTAATAAATAATTTTCCATATTCAATTATAATTAAAATTATAAAAATGTTTAAAGTTAAAATATTGTAATGTAATTGGTGCAATTTTCATTTTGTTAATTGTGGGTAGGCTGTCTGTAACAACTATACATTCTAAGCATGGAAATGATTGCTACTTTTAAATCATTATCATGTGATAAAATTACGTATATTTTTTACGTGATTTCACCTGCTACTTTTCACGCATAGATTTTTGATTTCGACGGTCTGGTGTCACACTATATTATTTGCTATTAAAATGAAGTATGAAATGTCACCAATGGCGCTACTGATGTGATATGGAGCAGAGATATAGATCTGACGTAGTTGCATACATACATGGTGCTTTGAATGAACCTATTTTCAAACTTTATTTAATGCTTATCAAAACAAAAGATAAAAAAAAACAATTAATGCTACAATATATATTATATGAGGCAAAAATATTTTGTATGATCTTTAACTTAACGTGTAATTTATAGTTATAATTTCATTTATTTACCTTATTATTATAACATTAGTGATAATTCAAACAGAAAATGAAAACACTTAAAAATTATAAACAAATTGTATAATTATCTATCATTCTATCCATTATGACAGAATTTCTAAATGCTGATCTCATTTAGTATTTATAAAGACAATATTTAGAATTTGTTTTTCTACTTTGTAATATAGTTTGATGATAAAATAATTTTACTACCAGACATTGTACCTGGGAGAGTTTCAAATTGCAAAAACGTGCTTGAAAATAACCCTATTTGCCTACTTTGTTATCCAAAAATAGCGCCCAGAATTCTTAAAATAACGCATCAGCAACATATATTTTTCTCGGTACGGTATAAACGTTGACACTTGACGACGCGTTGTTTTCTGTGGAATAATGCACGATCAGCAAACCATTTCAATTGGAGAGTTACAGGATATCTAGAACCCAGAAATTTTAATTATTTATAAATCTTTATAATTTTTAAAAACTTTACTAACAATATTTTTTTATGAATAAATTTTGAAATTAAATAATAAATAAAAAATAGGTAATTTAAAAATGAAAAGTAACGCCATCTTTCACGTTAGTGTGACGTCGTAATGCATATATTATATTTTAAAATCAATTGCGCGAATGATTTATTAAATCATAATCTGTACGTATTACACATAATCATTCAGTAAAAATTATAAGTATTTGTTGGATAAAAAACTAAAAATGTGCTCTAAATTTAATTGTTGTTTCTAATTTAAAATTATTTCTAAACAATATTTCTAAGAATCCGAAATCATGCAACTCGAAATAAATAAACTCCCCAATTTACTGATCAACGGTATTAACTGAAAATTGTATTTTGTTGAATAAAAAATCAATAAAAACATCAGTACGAAAATGTATACGGAAAATGCGAGTAACGAAATGCATTCGTGAGTAACGTTTCGGTACTCGGTACTAGATGGCGTACCCGTTACTCAGTAACGAATACATACGGTTTGCTACAGCTCTAGATTTCACCAAGTTGTGATTTGTAGCAGTCACTATGAATTTAAGTAGCAGGTGTGACGTATGATAACGCATTTCACGTGATTTTTCACTTGCTACTCGTGAAATGTTCCATGCCTAAAATGTATTACATTCAAGACATGTAACACCTCAGTCTCTCCCGTGACCATGGATGCTGTAAAGCATTCGAAACGTCGGGAACCAAAAATCAAAATAAATCCGCGAAATAATCCGAAAAGATAATTTTATTTAATAATGTCAAACATTCGCGTAAATCTAAGAAAGTATTAGATAACAAATATTGGTTAACATTAATAAATCTTAGTCTATAACTATTTTAACAATTTCTCAATAACATCACCTGCATAATATATGTATGTATATATGTATAGCCTGTCAAGAAAGTGTAGAAACGGAACTATTTTTTTTTTCTAGTGGCAACATTCTGACAAAATTGACATTTCCTGAAATTTTACGTAAACAAAACTTTCAATTTCGTATCCATAAAAATTAAAGTCTAAAAACCGTGATAAATTTGGTCTTAAGTTCTGCTCGGGAAATAATTTATAGAGTGTACAGAAGATGTCTTTTGGAGTATGAGGCCAAAAATATACTTTCTGATCTGAACAATGTTTATAAAAGAACCGCTGAATTGACAGGTATTTGTGAGTTTTAATGTGTTATATCAAATAAAAATTCATCCACCCAAAAGCTATTATGGGTTACTACCAAGCTTAATAATAGGTAAATTTAGAATAATCATTTTTCACTTAGGTTATGTTTACAAGCGTCGATGACAGCGCATTTAGGCTGTGTTGTAGACCGCATAAATTATTTGATACTTACATTATTTGATACATAACGCATGTTTGTATTGTAACCTGTAGGTCATAAACTCATTACATATTAAATTAAATCTTATTTCAAATAAAGTATAATTTTTACATTTGCTTTAAATCAACATTATTATTATGAAACTTGAAAGTACTTATTTTGTGGATTATTTAATCAGGAAAATCTGAATCTACAGTGAGAAGAGTTGTTTTGGAAGGCCATAGAAATAATGGCATATTTTCAAATCCTGGGAAGCAAAGAAGAGGTCGACCCTAAAAACATTTAGATGATTTTGACTTGTGTGCTATCCGACAAAAAATACAATTTTTTTATACAGTAAGGAAACAGGTAATACATATTTTTAGTATTAGTTTTTAATTATTTCATGATAGAAATAAATATTTTGTTATTGGTATAATACCAATTATATTCAATTAATTTCAATAATACTAAATTCAATATTCTAATACCAATATCATTTTCAGGCACCAACGTTAAGAAATTTAATTCCCATATTAAGAGAAGATTTGGTGTATGATGGGAGTCATGAGCATTTGCGACAAGTACTTAAAGTATTAGGTTTCAAGTATATGAAATGCCAGTCCGAATGTAGTGCTCTGATAGAAAAATCACATATAGCTGCGAAACGAGCAGAATATCTAAAAATAATATTAAATAACAGAAATTTGCCTGAGGAGTTACAAAAAGAGGTAATATATTTAGATGAAAGCTACGTCCACCAGTCATATAAATTAGAAAAGTGTTGGCAATCTATTCATGTACACGGTATAAAACAAAACATATCCAAAGGCAAACGCTACATAATTATTCATGCTGGCAGTGAAAAGGGGTTTATCCCCAATGCATTGCTCATCTTTACTGAATCAAGCAAAAATGCAGATTACCATTCAGAAATGAATAGAAGCAATTTTACAAAATGGGTCACAGAAAAACTCATTCCAAATTTACCACCAGCATCAATCATTGTTATGGATATTGCCCCTTACCACTCTACGGTGCTAAACAAAGCGCCTACAACAAGTACTAATCACCCTCTTTTTAGCTATTAATTTACATACAGTAAAATTGATTTACATATTACAATAAGCAATTTCAAATATTAATCATAAATTATCTCCACATCAGGTACTAAAATAGCAGAAATCAAAGAATGGTTAACTCAAAACCAAATACATTTTGATGATACACTCCGCAAGCCACAGCTGCTAATGCTTGTGAAACGTCACAAGCCAGTGCCAAAGTACGAAATTGACGAAATTCTAGGTTCATATGGCCATACAGTGGTAAGACTTTCACCTTACCACTGTGATTTAAATCCCATTGAGCTCATCTGGGATATTGCAAAACGTAAAATTGCTGCCCAAAACGTAGGGTCGATTGATATAAAGGTATGACAGTGTAGAATAATTTATATTTCTTTGAATATTCATAGACATTGGTATTATATACGTTTTATCTTTAAAGGAAGCAGCAGAACGTGCTTTCGAAGGTATAACAGAAAGCGACTGGAGAAAATCTTAAAAAAATTAAATATTCACCTGTAGACGATTTTTAAATCACTTTCTTATAATGATGTCCATATAGCCTTAAATAATATGAAGATTGTGATTTCGCCAATTTTGGTCGTCTTATTGCTTTAGCCCACAATTTCTTCAGTTTTTGTCTTTTGGAAATAAATGATATCTATTTTCTTTGCATCCTGGCACTGCAAAATTTGTCATTTTAATTAAATTTTACATAAAACGAGAAAAATCCATTCACGCTATAGAGCTTGATAATATACTGAGGGCCATAGTGATCGCGACATCTGGCGGCAAAAAAAGGCAAAACTTTCCCCCATTAGATTAAGATTTACAACTATCGCATTGTTACTTGTTATTTTGATAAAATATGTCTATAGTAGTTAGGGGTAATTGTTAAGTTGGGCATTAAAAAGAAGAAAAATATGAGAGGACAAGCGGAAAACAAAATCAAATAGGAAAAACAAAAACAAATCTATCCATAATACTTTCTTAGATTTACGCGAATATTTGACATTTTAAATAAAACTATCTTTTCGGATTTTGTCGCGGATTTATTTGCATTTTTGTTTCCCGACGTTTCGAATGCTTTACAGCATCCATGGTCACGGGAGAGACTGAGGTGTTACATGTCCTGGAGGTATAGTTGTTACAGACAGCCTACCCACAATTAACAAAATGAAAATTGCACCAATTACATTACAATATTTTTTAACTTTAAACATTTTTATAATTTTAATTATAATTGAATATGGAATATTATTTATTTAATTTTTGCTATTATTTTTATAATTTTTACAATTTTAAAATATTAATTAGTAATCTATATTTAGTGTTGCCATTATTATATTTATAACCATAAAGAAAAATATAAAATATAGTGTTAATTATTTAAGCCATATAATTGTTCTATGTGTAATTTAAAAAGTTAAAGTTAATTAAGGATAATTATTTTAATTTAGTTTGCTATTATTTAACACAACTTACTAAGCAACACTATTACTATATACTTTTACAAATGAGAAATGAAAATTTTCATTTCTTAAATTACACATAGAACAATTATATGGCTTAAATAATTAACACTATATTTTATATTTTTCTTTATGGTTATAAATATAATAATGGCAACACTAAATATAGATTACTAATTAATATTTTAAAATTGTAATAATTATAAAAATGTTTAAAGTTAAAAAATATTGTAATGTAATTGGTGCAATTTTCATTTTGTTAATTGTGGGTAGGCTGTCTGTAACAACTATACCTCCAGGACATGTAACACCTCAGTCTCTCCCGTGACCATGGATGCTGTAAAGCATTCGAAACGTCGGGAAACAAAAATGCAAATAAATCCGCGACAAAATCCGAAAAGATAGTTTTATTTAAAATGACAAATCTATCCCTTATATTTTTCCAGGATACAAAGTAGCCTATGTGTTATATTCCAGACTATAATCAATCTCTGTGCCAAATTTCATACTGATCCATTCAACCATTCTGGTGTGAAAGGGTAACAAACATCCATACTCACAAACATTCTTATTTATAATATTTATATATGGATATTAAAGATTCTAAAAAAAAAAGATCCATTAAAGAAGAACAATAAAATAAATATTTACCTATATTACATGTATTTCGTTTTGTTTTGGGTTCTTTATTTCTAATGCTTTATTAATTGAAACTAGGAACTTACAGGATCGACCATCTTTATTGCGGACCAGAGACCAGAGAGATCTATCTTACAGACAATTCTTCATATCAAGTTGACCATAAATTATAGACAAAGTTACAGATACACAATATGTAACATGCCCCTTTTTTAAAAAGAAAATTTTGACACATGACTTTGACATTAATGACATTTCAATTTGAAGTTGACAGTGACAATTGGGCATAACCTTAAAATTGGAAATACAATGGAGTTACAAATTTTATTTTAGATTTAGGTATCTTAGATATAAATTTATAATTAAATTACAATAGTGAATTAGACAAAAATTAATAAATGACTTAACTAGTGCAATCCTGAAATAGTTAATTATACTTACAATATTTACAATAATTTATTTTAATTATGAAATTGTTAAACATTTTATTATTAAAATTATTACAAATTCAGTCTTTGAGTCTTTTTTATTCGTCTACCTCTAGAACTATATTGATATTCATTATCAGGTACATTGTTGCCATCGTTAGGAGATATTACAATATTAGACATTTCCTGCAAACATGATTCAGGAGGACTAGGTAAATGAATTTCCTCTTCATAATCGTTATGATCATGTACGCTTTCATCTGACATATTATTATCTACATTGACGAATTCAGGAGATTGTACAGATTCATTTAACTCTGAACCAATTGACCTATAAGTATCCGACTCACTTTGACTTAAAATATAGTTATCTACTTGTTTTTGTATTGGACTTGACAATAGACTTTGAGTATAAGATAAATTTAATTTCTTTTGAGTAATTATGAAAGAACAATCATCATCATCCTTTTCCTTTTGAAAAAATGTTTGTGACTTATTTGTTTGACTATTATTATGATTCTCAAATCTAATTGATTTTTTGTTATTTACAGACTGTTTATTATTTAGACTATAATCAGGTCGAATATGTTGAGAATTACGCCTGTATGTACTACCTAAATTGTCCTTGACTATAAATGATCTAGGAAATTTAGTTTTTGATATGATTGAACCTTTTGTCCATATTATATCTTTTGGATTTTTCTTAAAATATACCTTATCATTGACTTGAAATTCTTCATATTTTTTACAATTTTTATTATAATAAGATTTAGTTTTTTGTAAATTTTTGTCTTTGACTGAAGAATATTCAGAGAATTTTACAACTTTAGGTCTCAATTGACTAATTTTAGTAGGTAATTTAGTCATTAACTGTCTCGACATGAGTAATTGAGAAGGTGAATGCATATTACCTCTCGGTGTAGTCCTATGTTGTAATAGTCCTATGTGTGGATCTGTGCCAGATTCCTCACATTTTCTAAAAATATTTTTGACTGTTTTGACAGATACTTCGGCTAAGCCGTTGGATCTAGACAAATATGGGCTTGTAACTATATGTTCAATGTCCCAATCTTGAAGAAATTGTTTAAATTCTTTTGAATTATATGGAGGACCACCATCGCTGACTAATTGCAATGGGATTCCGTGCCTTGAAAAAATTGACTTTAAATTATTTATTACTGAAGAACTTCTACTGTCATTTTTTAAATTAGCTATTTCAATGAAGTTAGAATTCTTATTACTACTTACACTACTAATATGTCTCTTGTCCGACTTGTTATTTTTGTTGAAAAAACAGTAATTGGCAAAATGGTTTGTCTTCTTGCAAATGTTGCATGTTTTTCCTTCCGCTGGGCATTTATATATATGCACTTGACCACATCGCCTACAAGTTTTGTTTTGTGATGGAGACCTTTTTCTTGATGAACTTTGACTTGAATTTCTGTTTTTCTTGTTTCTTGTTTTTGAGATCGATCTACTTCTATGATTGTTAATGTTTTTCAGCGCTTGAATATTGTTGGATAATTCCTTGGGTGTATGCGACTGTGTGATTCTTGACGAACGCTCCTGGGACAGTACCATGCTTTTAGCAATTTTTAATGCATCTTCCAGTGTTAATTTTTCCTGCTGAAGCAAACTTTCACGAATTTTTGAATTTTGAATGCCAATAACAAACATATCTCTAACCAAAGAATATTTCAATGTATTAAATTCACAAGACATAGCCAAATTGTTTAATACTGTTACATAGTTGTCTAAAGATTCATCTATTTGTTGAGTCCTTGTGAAGAAATTGTATCTTTCTACTGTGATATTACTTTGAGGATTAAATTTCTCATCGAACGCTTTTATCAGATTTTCCAAAGAAATATTTTTTCTGTCGATGTTGAAGGAATTATATATTTCAATGCCATAATCACCAATTGTGTTCAAAAAAATAGCCACTTGCTTTGTCTCATCTTGTTTTTTAATATCATTTGCGTCACAAAAAATTTCGAATTTTTGCTTCCATCGACGCCATTGTTCCGACACGTTGCCATTGTTCACAGCTAACGGTTTTATCCCAGACATGAATATTGTTTCAGACATTTTTTACTTTTTCCTTTTTTTTTTTGACTTCGCCTTTTTATCCCATGTATGACACCATATTTCGTTTTGTTTTGGGTTCTTTATTTCTAATGCTTTATTAATTGAAACTAGGAACTTACAGGATCGACCATCTTTATTGCGGACCAGAGACCAGAGAGATCTATCTTACAGACAATTCTTCATATCAAGTTGACCATAAATTATAGACAAAGTTACAGATACACAATATGTAACAACATGTAACCCGATGGGAACGGATTAAGAATATAGTAGTTAATTTGGCTATCATTATGTAATGTAGCGTCTCTTTAACCCTGAAATATATGAAATTAAGAATTAAGTATATTATTATTTATACTCTTTTTGTGGTACACTTTTAGAAATCATTATGCCTTAAAGCAACATATTCAATTAATTTTTATTAATGTTACCTGCATTTAATAAGAATGATTATACTGAAAACAATACTGTTCTTGGTTTGAATATTATATTTAGCAGAAAATAAATATCTTCCATGATTTTTTTTACATCACAGTGAATTTATTGCCAAACATATTCCTCTTGTAAGATCACATCTGTAATTAGAAAATGATCCAATTAGAATAAGGAATTCAATTTACTTTTTAAATATACCTTTATATAAAACTATAATAATATGACATCTATACTAATATGACCTCTATAATAAAGCTGAAAAGTTTGTTTGTTTGAATAATCTCAGGAACTACTAATCTGATTTGAAAAATTCTTTTTGCATTAGATAGCCCATTTATTGAGGAAGGCTTTTTATATATATAGCCCATATATCATCTCTGAAAAATGTATGGTTCTTAATGGGATAGATTTGTTCTTATCTGGGGACAAACCTGAAGCGATACGAGGGTGAGTGGATAGTAATACTATATAGTAGGACTTGCTTTCAAGACAATGGTAATTATCTGTGGCACATTTAGACTCTGAATGTCGAGCCCAACCGAGTCTGGACTGGATGTGTGTATTGACCATACGAAATATCTTTGTCATCTAAAGATATGTTAGTTATAAAAAAAACTAGCATATCTTGCAATTTCTTTTAGGAAAAGTACTCGGGAATATTACATATTATGTAAATTCTCAAAATGAAAATGTACCATGACTGACACTGTACTAACTACTAAGAGATACCATCTATGAAAAATAAGTAGGTAAATAATAAGAGAATAACTCACCAAACAAATAGAACGTAGCTGTGTCTCATAAACAAATATTGCCTATATTAAGTGTGTGGTATTTGCGAAGTAATTGCTTGTGTCTACATCCTGAAAATAATAGATTCCTATAGTAATAAACATAGGTACCTATCTAATAGTAGTTAATTACTCATATAATTTAAAACAAACATAAATATTTTAGTAGGTATGTATCATGTCCATGTATTAATGTGAAATATTTAATATAATAATCAATGACTATGTGACTGAAGTCAATATTCAAATATTATATTGTTATCAAACAATCCTCAACTATCTTTTACATTTTCGTCTTTTTAAATAAGCCAGCATGTTATGTAAATGTTATCTTGGTTATATAAATACATGCTACATTTGCCATTTTTATATTGGTTAATTAATTTCTATGAAATCACTAAAGATACATACCTATTATACATGATATATGCATATTTTCAGTATTTTTGGTTCTTCTTGAGTATCCCAAGGCTTGCCAAGTAAACAGAACAATGGAGTGCATCAGCATAGTATTACTCCTGATTTAAGGTCTTAATTTAATGCTTTTATCATAATAATGGATAATACTGCCCACCTGAGCCTAAAGTGCAGTAATAGACATTTTGGTCGGTTTTGAGTTAAATATATATTCTAAATCCCCATTTTAGTAGCTATCAGTCAAATTAATTCTTTTTTCTGTAGCGCTAATAAAAGTATTTTATTTTAATGTTTTTTCGGAAGGTGTAACAGCAAAAATATCACAAATCTGTTAAAATTTTCCATGTTTACCAGCTAAACCGCAGTACAATTAATACTGCACAAGATTTTTCTCTGTTTCCTAACTAAACTGCAGTGTTTTATCATATTTTGTGGCACTTAAAATAGTAGTTTGTTCTAGGAGATTCAAGAAAAAACTTATTAAAATGCAGTATTATTCGACTCTATACAAATTGATTATACTGCAAAGGTTAAGAAAAAATATTTTTTATTTATATTCCTAATTAAAGTGCAGTATTAACATTCCATACTGCACATTAACTTGTGGGGGATTTTGTAATTTCTTGTGAAAAACTAAAAGACATGCAGTATTTAATAACTTTACTGCAGTTTAACTTGTAGGACGTTTTGTAGTTGCTTGTAAAAGACCATTTAGTTTACAATATTTATAAATTTTACTGCATATTAGTTAGTTTGCTTCATCCAATTCACACTACCTAAAATACTTAAAGTCAAATACTATTCCCTAATACTGCGTTTTAATAGGTAAAATTATTAAAATATTAAAACACAGGACAGGCAATATCGCGGTTTGAGGCAGTCTCCTTAATCTGTGGCTTAAGGCTGACTTGACGTGCCATGCTGTACCAAAGAGATATGGAGAGTAGAACTAAGGCGAACTATTTCTAGTATAAAAAGTGACCGCTGACAAGCATGAAATTGGTGGCGCCACAGAAAACAAGTATATGAATCTATACATCTATACAGATAAATAAAATTGTAGTGTCTGTTTGTTATGTCAAAATAAACCTTTTTACTAAATGCATATGAAATTATAAACGGTACTCATAAGAAAAACACATTTTTAAAATTTTTTGTCTGTCTGTTTGTTCCGAATAATCTCGGTAACTGATGTTATAGGGAGTAATATAGGCTACTTTTATTTAAAAAAAAGAATTAGAGTTCCGCTCAAAAAAAAAGTATCCAGGGACGAACCCGAGTGAGGCGAGGGTGAGTCGCTAGTTTAAAACATAGCGTCATAAAAGTAAGATGGTGAATTAAACAAGGAAAGAAAGATTTCCGCTTCGCTGTGGCGCACTTTTCAAAATAGTTCTAGCATAGGCAAACAGCAATATAATTATATATTATTTTCAAGTAATAATAATTCAGCACACTTCACTCCGTTAAAAACTACTAACTTCACATCACATCTACTTGCTACGCTAGTGCTGTAAAGCCTAGTTCGCATTAAGCTAGTATTTTAGTCTAGTAGCGAGTAATTTAGTAGCTAAATTACTCGCTACTCACCAAAAATCGTTCGCACTTTGGTCGAGTACAGTTTACAAGTGAGTGGTGTTTTGCAAGATGAATAGCCTAAAACGCAATAAAGTAAATAAACTGATTAAGCTGATCGTAACGGCTATTTTAGAAGAGGTTGATGAGGAAATTTGTGTGATTAATAAAAAGAAGCTATGGGTAAGAAAATGGATAGAAAGACGAGATAAACTAGGAGCTACTAATTGTCTTCTGAAGTAATTAGCATTGGAAGATCCCAAAGAATACTTCGATAGTTTGAGAATGTCCGAAAGTTGTGTAAATTTTCTGTTAGTGAATGTTATGGCGGCAACTAATGAACTCGACTAATTCGACAGGTTCGTACTTGTTTAGCCGGTGAACCAGTGAGCTCGGACGCGTGGTGGGGGCTGCTACTCGCCCAAAAAAATAGAATAAAATGGATTGACTCGACTAAATTACTTACTAAACTAATCGACTAAATTTTTAGTGTTCAGACACGTTTAGTTACTAAATTACTCGCTACTAGACTAAAATATTAGCTCAATGCGAACTAGGCTTAACGGTGAGTTTCTGAGCTATAATTTGCTGCTCACTACTGGACACTTTTTCAACCTGTTTCCCATATAAGTTAATTCTCCTTAGTTCTCCCTTCCATAATCTTTTCAGACTATTATTTTTGTAAGACAAGAATACTCATTTAGTAATTAGTTATGTTCAGAAGAAAGTTTTTATGTAAATTTTATTGATCCATGCATGAGAAATACATGTGATATAGTTTTATGGTGGATTAACTAGTTAAGATTATCAACATCTTGTAAAGATTGTTATATTGTTAGTCATATAAAACAATTTACACTATTAGATTATAATGTACAATGTTTTGATGAATAGTTTTAATAGCATAGTCATAAATGCATGTCCAGTTTTGTTTAAGAAATTACATATTTTTATCAAAATTAAAGGTAATTTTATATTACTATAAGTGTGGAATATCAGTGTTTTGTTCAAAAAAACAGATTAAATAGCAGTATTTTCATAATATTACTGCACTTTAGTTAGTAACGATCATGGAAGAAATGTCTAAAATGCAATAATAACAGGATTTACTGCATTTAAAACAGTTTTTGAAAAGATTATACAAATAAAGTGTGTGTAGTAATAGGGGCAAAAAAATTAAAATTGCCATAATTATAGTTTTTTATAAAAAAACTAACGTAACAATGTTTAGTATTTTAGTTTGGTACATATTCTTTCACTTTCCATTCAAGGTTTTATCGAAAAGTCTCTTTTTGATATATTTTTATGGATTCTAAACTTTAGGCGCGTTTTTCTCGAATTCGTGTTTTTGCTGTTACTGCACTTTAGGTTCGGGAGGGCAGAATAGTTGCGGTTTATGCACACAGCACAATACTCTTCTGTATTTGGTTGAGATAAAAAGCAAACATTAAGACCTGATTAAGAAACTTAAAATAATTCATCTCCAATATATCGTCAAGTTTACATTCTGTTGATGCTATGGCATACATTTTTAGTTTAACTTATCAATAACTGATGATATAAACCGTATGAATTTAAATATATTAATATGTTAAAACAATGTGAAGAAATTACTAAGATCCAATAGAAGTACTGTAGTTTTTAAAAAACCTCTTATATTCATATTTTTTCTTCTTCACTGCATTACATATTATAAACAAAAGGAAATACGGTATACTTAGTTATTTTACTACATATTTTATGTACAGTTTCACGTACATTTTTAGTTTTGCTCACTTTGCGTGATAGCTTTTCGAATTTCGAGGCGATGCGTCGCTACAATTTTTACGAATGCAAAACTCAAAATTATACTGTAACTTCAGTCTTCAGTCTTCAGTAATTAATTAAAGTACTTTAAACTTATAAATATTTGTGCACTACAAGCTTTAACAACTATATTGTACTGTTCTGAGAGGGTACATTTTATTATATAGAACTTTATAATTAACTTTACTAATAAATTAGTTAAAATTAAACAAGAAACAAATTAAACAAACTTGTATTTATATTTTATATTACTTCGAAATTTTGAACATATTTATGTATTATACTCTATGTTTTGGACGTTGAAACCCTAGTATATACCAATGTACTCTGTGGTTGAAACTTAGGTAATACTATTTAGTATTTACTAATAGTAAGGTACCCTACCCCAGCCTGCAAATTTATGATATTCGCAATGAAAAAAATACTAATCGATAGATTTTTAATAGCTCAATTCAACTACGTAGCCCTTCCAAATTGCTCACCATTAATTATAAAATTAAAAATCAATAAAGTCCTTGAAAAAAAATTCATTTATCCGTATATTCAAATTTCTATATCTTTTGATATATACAATATTTTAAATTGCTCAAAGTTCTAAAATACTGCTCAAGTTGCATTTGTAATTGCTCAAGTAGAGTTCTCACCAGCTCCACTTTCCTTAATTATTAAATAAATATAAATAGTTTGAATAAATTTAACGTATAGATAGGTGAGTGCTGCGCATGCGCGCAAACAGTAACGCGAGTCGCAAGGCAAAAAAATCAAGTGTTTCATAACCTCATCATAGTGAAATGAAACTGTAATACTCCAAGCACAACATCATCTATTATCAGGTATTTTTATTATTTATTGATATTATTTTAGTATTTTTATTATTTATTGATAATAGATGATGTTGAGTACTTGCGTGTCCAAGACGTAGACGACATATAGTAGTTAATACCCAACGTTCCACCTGTTTGCAACGAGAAAACCAGGGACGTCTTGGAATCTCTGACTGAATTGCAGCGTAATTTTTACCTTTATAAGATTTTGATGAGTTCCAGTTATCTTTCCATGATTTATCTAAGCGGGATTTTGCAATAGATAAAAGGTCTTGTGATGAATTTGAAAAATGCTCTAATGAGCCACACTGTACCGCAGCTTTGGCACAGGAGTCAGCCGTTTCATTTCCAGGAATACCAGAGTGTCCTGGAATCCAAACTAGAGATACTGCCAATCCCTTTTGATTGCATGAGTACAAGGCTTCACGAATCCTCAAAGTTATGGAACATCTTAATCTACTACGAAAGGGGTTCTCCTTAATAGCCATTAAGCAGCTTAGAGAGTCAGTAAAAATAACTGTCTGTTTAAAATTATGGGACAGAGTAAACAGGTTTGCTTCTAACAAAGCAACAGCCTCGCCTGTAAACACCGATGATTGGGGAGGGCACTTAAATTGTAAAATAATTTTGAATTTTGGAATCCAGCAAGCTGCACCAACATAACCATCCTGGGATAGCTTTGAAGCATCAGTAAATATAAGAAGGTGATCCAACCAATTTTGACGAACCAGAGCTTCAAATGATGTGTTGGTGTCAGGTGCTCCCTTAGTCAAACCAATATCTGTAATTATGGAAGGGGACATAGCTAGAGCATTGAAAGGAGTGCAGAAGATAGGGTTAGAAGGGAAACAAGAGATGGGATGTGGTAAGTTAGTAAATTTAAGGAAACTGTCTAGTAAAAAGGAAAATGGCTTATTCGCAGGGCTAATCTCAGCCAACTATCGAAGCCTTGGCCACAAGGGATGGGAAGATAATTGTAATGCCTTACCAACAAAGCGATCGGATAGATACTGGCGACGAATAGGTAAAGGAGGATCAACACATTCAACCTGCAGGGCATTGGTAGGAGAAGATCTCATTGCCCCTAATATTAGTCTTAGGCATTTATATTGAACTTTATTCAGCTTCTCAGAAGCTGCTTTGTTAAAGGGGTCCAAAACAAACAGGCCGTAGTCTATATGACTACGTATAATAGAATTGTACAGTAGTTTAAGAGTATATGGGTGTGCACCCCACCACACTCCAGACACCGCTCGAAGAGCATTGATGCCTTTTTCGCACTTTCTGCTGATAAACTCCGCATGGGCAATTCCGTTCAATCGTTTATCGAGTATTACGCCTAAAAATTTTGTATGTTCAGCCAGATTAATACTTTGACCCTCATAACGAAGATCAAAATTTGGAATAGATCTTTTTTTGTAAACACCACAGCCTGACATTTAGACACCGATAAAGACAGGCCATGCTCAGAGAGCCACTGGCCTAAATAATGCAAAGCAGAGTTCAAACGAAAACTAATGTTCTCCACAGATTTTGAACTACAGTAGAGAACGATATCATCAGCATATTGAAGGATGTTACAGAAACTATTAACAGACAATTCGAGGTCATGTGTATAAATGCTATAAAGCATAGGACTGAGGACCGAACCTTGAGGCAATCCTTTCCAGACAAGTCTGGGAGGTAGCGTAAGTAGCCGGTGTTTCACAGATATGGTTCTACCGGTCAGCAGATTACATATGAAATGCACCAACCTCGGCGGTATACTCAGCTGTTGCATTTTCTGCCTGAGCAACGGAAGAAGAACATTGTCATATGCAGAAGCTACATCCAGAAAGACGCCAACTAAGTACTCTCCTTTTGCATAGGCCAGTCGAATGTCTGTCGTTAAGATGCTGAGACTATCTATAGAACTGACCCTTTCTAAAGCCAAACTGAGAGGGTGCTAAGATATTTCTGCTTTCCACTATCCATTCCAGTCGGTTTTTTAAAATCCGTTCAGTTATTTTCGCTAATGTTGATGATAATGAAATGGAGTTCGGATCAGAAGGATTTTTACCGGGTTTTAGAATTGGGATGATTATCTGGGATTTCCAAGCTTCCGGTATAATGCCAGATTTAAATATTACATTAATAAGAATGAGAAAATACCTTTTAGCTTTCTCATTCAATTTACCAATGAAAGAGTATGGTATACCGTCCTCACCTGGACTGGTGTCCTTCAAATCCGTTAAGGAGTTTTCAAGTTCTACCAAAGTGAAAGGAGCATCCATATCATCTGATGAGCAGGGCGGAACTGGACTAGGAAATAAGTTTGTGCGAGGGGACAAATGGAGGAGATAATTTGTCAGCAAAATCATTAAGCCATTCTGATGGATTGTTGGAACCTTGATGAGGAACAACATCAAGAGCCCGGCGAAACCTTTTAACCTGTCTCCAAACAATAGAAGACGGGGATCGAGGTTCAAGGGACTCACAGAAATTGATCCAACCAAGTTTTTTCTTTTTATAAGCCAATCTTCGAAACTTTGCATCACTGCGTTGATACTCTAAAAAGTTCTCCATTGTCATACAGGCTGCGTATGTTAATTCGGCAAGTGTTCGCCGGTTAACAAAATCACTGCATTCTGATCCCACCAGGGATTGAAAGGCAACTGATTCTGTGTGGAGAATTTCTTAGGAATAAAGAGGTCAGCGCTTGAAAACATAGCGAAAAGGAATCGATCATAGCAATCAATGATATTCTCATCACTTACAGACTCAGGAAGGGAGTCCAACATGTTATCAACAGAGCAAGCATAATCTAACCAATTAGCTTTTTTTAAATTATATGAAAGCAAGGGTTTGGAAGGAGGGGGAGGAGGATTTCCATTATTAAAAGAGAGTAGAATAGGAAAGTGGTCACTACCATGGGAAGAAGATAGAATATTCCACGATAGTAATGAAGAAATAGATGGAGAAGATAGTGATAGATCTACTGCAGTCTTAGGATTTTGGTTAGGATATACTCTACGGGTTGGTGAACCATCATTCAGAATACAAAGATTGAGATCATCAATCATGTCCACCAACAAAGGAGAGAATCCATCACAGAAATAACACCCCCACAAAGTGTGGTGAGTATTAAAATCACCCATGACTAGAACAGGACTGGGAAGTGAAGAGATGATAGACTGTAGCTCAAGAAAAAGAGAAGAAGAAGGATAAGGGATATAGAGGGACAGAAAGGAAATATCAAAAGCTCTTACAGCCACAGCGTTAATCTGTGGACTAAAAGAAGGGAGAGCGATTAAAGAATAAGGAGTGGAGTGCCGAATAAGAATGGCACTGCCCCCATACCCGTCACTTCTGTCATCTCTCAAACAGGCAAAACCCGAGATACTGAAACGGGAACCAGGAATCAACCATGTTTCAGAGAGGGCAATAATGACAGGCTCATAAAGGGCAATAATAGAAAGTAGTTCATGTTTTTTAGAGCGAATACTTTTACTATTCCACTGAAGGAAGTTAAGTGGGGCCATTTTTAAGAATGTTAAATATACGAAGTAGGTTTTGGGCAACGTTGGACGGTAAGGGAATTTCATCATCAGCGGATATAATTGAAACAAGAGTTTCAGTCAAACTGAATAAAAGGTTTGATTTAGAAAAATCATAGGCGGCCTCGCCTTTATTGCTGAGAGCACAGCCATTTGGTAAGGTAGAAGGACAATTGCTAGTGATGGCTTGATGAGCTTGTCTATCAAACCCTTTGGAAAGAGGAGCACGGGGACGAGGGGAACGGAAAACGGTTTTTGAATAAGATTTCCTGACAGGAGTCAGGGGATTATTAGAGCTGGAAGGTGAGACAGATAAAGCAGGGGAGGAAAACATTTCCTTGGCCATATCTGCATATGACCGCCTTACAGGGGGGAATCGAGAGGAAGCTTCCATATATGATATATTGTCTTGCGACATTAAACTTTTAATATTTTGTTGCCTAACAAACTCAGGACATTCCTTATCAACCGCAAAATGCTTTGCAGAACAATATAAGCATGTGGAGTTTTCTTTAGAAGTATCACACGCATCCCCAGTATGTGGTTGGGAACACCTGTAACATCTCGGCTTAGACCTACACTGTGCTTTGATGTGGCCAAAACGACAACAATTCATACACTGAATAGTAGGGAGATTATAGGTTTCGACAGGTAAAGAGGTATGGTAAGAGTATACTTTTGGAGGCAATACTTGACCACGGAAAGTTAAAACAACCGATTGTGTTGGAATCCAAGTAACAATACCATCATTCATTGTCTTACGGTTCAATCTTCTGGCTTTCAGAACTTGCCCGCAACCAGAAGGGAATTCCAAAGAGGACACAAATTCCTCCATTGCCCAGTCTACGGGAACTCCTTTGACCAAACCCATTCTAGTTACATTGAATGTTGGAATTACAGCAACGTATTTGGATAAATTTAAAATAGGATTGGCTATAAAACTATTTGCTGCTAATGCTGAAGAGAACTGAATTTCAATTTTATTACGGCCTAAATTTTTAACGCCATCATTTACAATATTTTTTACTTTATTGTGATATAAAAACTGGCCGAATTTAATTGCACGCATAGTAGTACCAGCTGCAGGGTCTGGAGTCTCTCGAGAAACATAAACAATAAAGGGACCCTTGTCGTCTTCAGAATAGGATTTAGGACCTGATAGGGAAGGGTGCACATACACATGTTGGATAGATGGAGTAGCTGTCTCTAGATCAACTATAGTTTTTTTAGATGAGTCGATTGTGACTTCATCACTTTGACGTTTACGGGACTGGGGAACGACAGGCACTAATAAGCCACCAGGATCCGGAGGATCCGGCGGGGGATCAGGTTCCATTTTTATCAATAATTATATACAAAAACACAGCACACAAAACTTCCCAATACCCAACACCGAGTTAGTAAAAACCTAATTTACAGATATTACAACTATAATCACAAAGCACTTTAACAATCACGAACGAATGTAACAAACACGTGTGTTAACCAAAGCTAACGCAGGCGAAGTCCTAAAGTTACAACATTTCCATACATTATTTTGACATTACTACCATTTAGACACTTGGAAATGTCAAAACGTCACTTTCAATTGTCAAAATGATCTCCAGATGATTGTCTTTATTTGTACTTTGGGTGAAATTCGAATTTTCTAGTTTTCTAGTCATTTATGGCACTCGCCGGCCGCTACCGCGGCACGCTCGCTTCGCTCGCTCGGCTCGTGCGTTGTGATAACTGTTCTAACCTAACCAAGATATGACGAATAATAAATAAATAATCTTAACTGTTCTAACCTAACCTAACCAAGATATGACGAATAATAAATAAATATTTCCTAACCTCACTTTTTTTTCCTGTCCGCTTCATATGAAATGCCCCATGTTACATATCATAATATGCGACTACTGTAAGGCTCGCTCGTTTTTTTAATATTATTTAGATGAATTAAAATTTGTAATTACGAATGTGACTAATTCGTTCATGGTATATTGTATAAGTCATAAAAATTAAGATATTACGTATCTACATACATATACATAGTCTGGCCATAAATACTATTAAACAAAATTTTACATTTGAATTTGGAGTCTGTCATTTTTAATTTTTATATGATTGTTCATTGTGTTTTCTCATTTTCGCGCCAATACATTCACAGATCACGCGTTCGCGCCATTTCCCAAAATCGAGAAGATTCGCGCTATTTTTATCTCGTTCATTTTTTACGACCAATCATAATATTATAATAAAAACGAACATTTTTATTTGTCATTCTAATTTTAAGACTAAATATTTTTATGTAGGTAAATAGTCGTAAGGTTTGTCAATTTTTATGCTGTTTTGCATAGAAGGAGACATATTTTTGAAATAAAATACATATTTTTAGACTCCCAACTTGTAAAGGTGCAATGCCTCGGGCGCGATATCACAGTGCGAAATTATACCTACTGGTCAAATTTGAAATAAAACAATTTTACCAAGGTTAAAGATTTATTTGTACTGAAAATATTTAAAAATACGTAGGTAATACATCCGAAAAGGGGAGTTTAAGTCGAAGACTTCTCATAATAAAAATATTCGTCGACACACTCGTATATGAAGTCTACGGACTATGTTAATTTAATAATACTCACTACGCAATCACAACGATACTTACATCGATCAAAAAAGTACTAGATACAGAATCAGCGACAAAAAATTTCCTCACCGAATGGACGCTCCTTCGAATATTTGAGCGCGTTTCTATTTATTTTTTGTGAAAACAACTTTAAGCATTGCTTTTAAGGTTCAATTTACATTGTTGTATATTTATTTCAACTAGAAGAATTACCTAAACACGATTGGTGACAGCTATATGAGAACTTTTGCGTGGAATTTTGTCTACTGTCTAGTATTTTTTTGATCTATAGATTCTTATAATAATATTATCTACAAAGGAAACGTAACACTAATCGAGTATTTGTAAGGCTCGATTATGAAAATTATTGTCGGGGAAAGGGTTGTGGAAGATTAAAACTGCATTTTCACAGTAACTACCGATTAGACACATCTTGCATTGACGTGTTGCGTCTCGTACGGTAGCGAGGCATCGCAGCGCGCGCGGGCGGCGCCCTGAGCGCCAGCGGCTCGCCGGCCAGCGCTGCCGGAGGCGCCCCCGTGGCCGGCAACTCGGCCGCCGCCGCCGCCAGGTCGTCGCCGCGCTCCAGCGACCACTGGCGCCGCAACGTGCGCCCTCCCGTTGTACTCCATCTTTACAAAATTAATCAAAATAAAACTAATCCGGAATAGTATTGTAAATGTCGTTTATTCATAAATTTATATTACCGATCGGAAAGCCGTGGCGTATCGAGTAGACTAGCGACGGTAGATACAGAGGAACGCAAATATCGACAACGTGGCAAGCTAGGTGGCGGAGGACTGCTTTCGGCAGATGCTGCGCCCGAACGTTGCCAAGCTACAATATGACATGAATTAAATAATTGGATAATGTAGATACAAATAGATATAAATAACATAAAATTGTTAGGATGATAATAAAATTTATATTTACCATATTTATCAACCGCCGGGGAGGGATCGGAACGTTGTCTTTCAACAGACTGAACGGCAGACGCAGAATGCATATCATTCACTGTAACTGACTCGGCAGCCTCTATGTCGTTTTCAGCTTCTGTCTCGAATAAAACCTCTTCAGATCTATTGAAATGTTTTATTTTGTTTAATAATAAATTAAGTATTGCTTATAATATAGTAGGTATTTATTTTATAATTGAAGCAAAATAGAAGAATATTGTTTACTCGAGAGGTGGTGGTGTTGGTAGACTTTTATCGAATCCATCTTTGCCAAGTAGCCAGTAGGTATGCATGGCGCCCTTGCCTTTGATTTGAGTGAGACCCCGGGAGCGTAGGCGATAGCCGCCGGCTGCTACCAGGCGCTCCGCCGTCGCTGCCGACACTTGGATGCGCCACGCTGCTCCTGTGTCCATTATACTCCTGATCAAAATTAATGATGCATTTCCAATAATGTAAGAAACTCAAACAAAATTAAGAAACACGTGCAAACAACTTAAAGCAATTAAAACCTGACACAGATTCTATATACTTGTAACAATATATTTCAAGCAAATAAATTGTGCAGGTAAAAAGTCATACCAGTAGACTCCATTCGTGAAGCAGTGTTTACGGTGTCACCGAAGAGACAGTAGCGTGGCATAGTGAGACCTACAACTCCGGCGCAACAGGCGCCTGTATGCAACCCTATACGTAAGTGCAGCGGAGTCGCGGGTAAGTGTCGAATTCGAAATCGGCCTGCGAGATGTAAAAGATGCAAGGCCATTGTGGCGATGTTTTCCGCATGGTCACTACACCGAATTGGTAGCCCGCCTACAACCATGTAAGCGTCGCCAATTGTCTCCACCTATCAAGTATAAAACGTAAGGACATAATATATGCATATTCAATAAGTACAAGTAATTGTATAATTTATTTAATTTAATAAATTTGTAGTGATGGGCCGAATGTCGCTTGAACCGAATACGAACTTTGGCCGAACATTCGGTAAGAACAAAATGTTCGCCCAAAATTTGGCCGAACTTCGGTTCAGTTTCATCGCGATTTCTCGAAAGACACGTCGAGACCCTTTAATATATAATTAAAAAAATAATTTGTAATATAATAAAATATATATGTATTAGTTATAATATACGAAGTCACCTTGTAAACACGATATTGTTCTATAGCTGCATCAAAGGTCGTGTACAAGTCGTTTAGCAAGTCGACGACCTGCACCGGTGTGGAGCGGGCGGCGAGTGAGGTAAATCCGACAATATCGCTGAAGTAGATGGAAACCTCTTCGAACTCCTCAGGTTCCACGCGCAAGCCCAACATTAGGCGTTCTGCAACTGACCTGCGAATTTTGATTATTATTATTAAATATCTTAAGTGCATACACTGTACATACTCGTACGTAATATATATTACACATACTCGTAGACAGTTACCTCGGTAACATACGGTTAAGTAACTGTTCAGTTTTCTTCTTCTCCATGTCGAGCTGTTCAGTCCTTTCTTTAATTAATTCCTCTAAGTTATTGCTATATTTCTCTAACATTTCAAACATAGAGTCAACAATATTGACTTTTCTGTAAAAAAGTGTACATAAAAATAAAAAGAAATATAAAATAAAATAACAGTATATCAGCTTATATTATTAACGAAATTGTACTATTACCGTCCTCGATGCATGTGACGGAAAACTTCGTAGAGTCGATTAAAATCAGGGCGCAAATCAGGCTGTTCACTCCAACACTGTCGCATGACGCTTACAGCCTCCGGTGGCGCCGCACCCATCGACACTGATGGTCTGATTAATGGAGGCGGGTGCGATAATTTGTCTAAGATTTCTGTTAAACATTGTCTGTATTAGTTAGTGACTTAGAAAAGTAAATGCACAGTATAATATTAGAATCTTGCCGTACCTTCAGGTGTGAGTGATAGCATGCAATAAGGTTCACCACGTACAATAACCTCCTGCATAATTATAGCAAACGAAAACACATCACCCGGCTGGGTACCGCCAGGCACTGTGGATGAACTAGTCTCGCGAAGAATTTCTGGTGCCGTCCATAATAAGTCTAGAATTAAAGGATATGTTATGCTACGTAGTACATACATATGTAGACAATTTAGTAAAATGGGACAGACGCAGAGAATGTGATTGTATCATATTTCAAAACATTTAATATAAAATAGCATGAATTTAAATCAAGCGCGAATCGGACTCGCGCACGAAGGTTTTCGTATCATTATCTATAAAAACAGCAAAAAATCATGTCTGTTGAATGGGAGAGCCCCCCTTATATTTGTTTTATTTTAATTTAATTATTTATTTTTAAAGTGAATATGTGACTAAATATTCTGTGAATATTTTAATCGTCTACCTGTTGCCGTTATCAATATCGAGCAAAAACGAGTAAAACAATCACGTTTTATTGTATGGGAGCCCCCTTAAATATTATTTATTTTATTCTGTCCCTTAAATATTGTTTATTTTATTGTGTAACCTTTTACTTTTACTTGTTTTAGCGGCAAAGAAACACATTATCTGTGAAAATTTCAACTATCTAACTATCACGGTTCATGATATACAGCCTAGTGACAGACGGTCAGACAGACAGACAGACGGAGTCTTAGTAATAGGGTAGGGGAGTTTTACCCTTTGGGTGCGGAACCCAAAAAAAAGCAAAGTCAAGACTAATGTAGGTATATAAACCATACACATATTTACACAGTGAGGGGATCGTACCTGTAGCCTCTAGCTTAGTAACACATAAACAGACTATTTGCCAAGTCGTAATATCAATAAATAAAAAAAGTATAAATATTTTATTGATGTAACTATTTACCACGAGCAGCTCGAGGTGGATAAGGCAGCGCTTGAGCCGAAGCAAACGCAGGAAGGCCATAATCAGTAATGCGCAATACCCATCGGGAGTCAACGACGCAATTTCGTGAAGACAATCGGGCGTGCACGCGCACAGGTGACGAGTGCAAGTAGCGCATGCCGCGGACTAAGTCAGTGAGCAGGGAAAGCCGAAACGTCCAGTCCAGCCGAATGTCATCAGCTACTAGTACATCTTCCAAAGAGCCACGACCACATGCTTCAAACACCAATGCGGGCCGAATTTCCGTTAAGCAGCCTATGTAAAGCATTTAGTTATATTGTCATCAAAAGCCATTCATGGGGAAAATGTAAGTATGTTTCATATTTTGATTATATAATTAACAATAATTAATATTAACAAACTGTAAGTACATAACTTCTTTATTAAAGATTAGAATAATAATACTAATTACCTATGAAAGGATTTAAGTTTTCATGTCGGAGACTTTGCATTACTAACAGTATATCGATCGTTTTACGACGCAATTCAAGTGTAGCGGCGGGTAAATATTTCATGTGAACAGGATCACCCTAAACAAAGTATATAACGTTAATATTATATTATTGTTATTATTCAAACATCATTGTAAAATAATACCTTTTATTGACTATACCTTGTATCTTGTACGGTTGTCGGGCGTCAGTCGGGTTACACTGCATGTGGACGATGGTGCAGATTGTCCGAGAGGTTCCGGTTGCTTTAGTAAATCTGGACGTTCTGGTTCTGGGCCGGCAAATTCATGTAACTGTTGAAGTAATGACAGCATTGTCTCCATTCCCTCACCTACTCGACGACGCTCATCCGCTGGAAATTGGAAATCAGCAGAGGCAAGTATAGGGAGAGCGCGCGGTCTTCTTGGTGTATGTCGATTCACTGCGCGCTTTGCAAATGCAGAACCTACTGCCAAAGCCACACATAATACGCATGCCACGCATAACAATACAATAGCTAATTGCACCATTTCCATGCTAAACACCGCCTTAAAATCATCCACATCTTCAGAGAAATGGGTTGCACCCCAAACTTTTAATTCTAACTCACCAGATGTATCGAGTGATACCGTCGTTGCCCATTCCTCAGATTTGTCTAACGATCGAGTCGAAGTAGTTTTGAAGATCGCGATACGTTTCCACTTTAAAGTTTCATTCTTAGTTTCACTTTTAAACAAGAAAAATATGTTACGAGAAAGCTCAATTCTTGTGTGTTCAGCTTTTAGGTACAAGAACGTTGCCTCAAGGAGTTCGTCATATACAACTTGCGCAGTTGGTTTGGTATCGAGTATATTGTCACTGAGAATAATTATACGATTCATAAATGCTGTTTTAATCATGGTCATGCCAATATTTTGTTCATTATGATCATCTGCCATGTTATGTTCTGAGTCACGTCTGCGGCGAAAATTAGCTTTGTTTTTATAAGTTTTCATTTTTCTTCTGGTATTATCATTAATTTTATCCTTATTTGTAACTTCCTCTGAAACTATTATTGCGTGTCGTTTTAACTTTTTTTGGGGGTTTTTGTTTAATGAATGCAATTTTATCCATTCATCATCTTCCAATGTTGTCATTTTTAAGAAATTATTTCGGATATCAAAGTAATCTGAAATAAAGTCTGACAACACTACTTTAGCTGTCGACTCTAAGTTTTCTTGCAAATTTGGTCGTCGTGTGCTTAAGTTAGATATATCTTCGGCATGAACCATATTGAATCTCTTATTGCCTGTTATTTGCAATAGTAAGATTGGTGCACTGCTAATATTTATAGCAATTTTAGTCGCAGCAATTGACAAATCGCAAAGTACAATAACTGAAAGAAGAAAACACATGCTTATTATATTGTTTTTCTCAAAATCATATAAAAAAACCTAATAAGATTTACAATGCGATAAATAAAAAAAAAGCTAAATATGATTATATAATAAACGTTTTTTTCCGGAAGTCTTAGTTAAGTTACTTAATGTATATAAAATATATTAAGTAATTTTCGTAAGCCATTTTACTACCTATATAGTATACATATATAATATGTATACTATATAGGTAGTAAAATGGCAGTGGTAGCTCAGTGGCAACGTAAATCCGAGTAAAGCGGGTTCAAATCCCGGGTGTCGCATCTCTGATAATTTCGTGTGCGAATCATTTCCAACATGATTACTACTTGTCCTACTCGTGAAGGAAACATCGTGAGAAAACCTACATGTCTAAGAGAATCTAGCAGGCTTTCGAAATACATGTCAAGTTCAGCATACCGCACTTGGCTAGCGTGTTGTGCTCGCATTGAAGTGAGGCCCGTGCCCGGCTGTGGCGCATTAAAAAGATTTGAATACTGCTATATAATACTACATAGGTACTAGGTAGTAATATGGTAAAACATCATTTTTCTATTTTCAGTATAAGGTATGTATCTCTATATTTTCTTCGTGATAACGTCCAGCCGAAATATGTTTTTAACGTTTTGCGTCTTGATCTTTATTTGAAAAATGATTAGAGAAACATCAGATAATATTTTTTGAAATAGTAATTTGAGGTTCGATGGATCGAAAGAATACAGCATTTGGTTAACATATCTATCGGTTATTTTTTTTCAACATACATTTATAATATTCGTATTTATTTATATATTCAGCACTCACCATGTGGACGAAAATTAGTAATAGCAGAAGGTATCATGGACCTCACAAGAATACCGGCTGCAGTTAGCGCATGCTCTGCTTGCAGCAGCGCCGCGGTGCACTCACTTTCATTATTTGTATATAACAACAACACACTGCGCCACTTAAGACTTTTAACCAACTGTACAACTACAATGCTACGTGCGTGCGGCTCGTTACACATCAAAGGCTGTGGACGGTGTAGAGCTTTCGCAGCTGCGGTGACGCTATTGCAAACTGTAGATCCCGGTCTGCCAGTGGACACTACCCCGCCACCAGCTCCTAGTGCGCTCAAAGCATTACGGGTAATGCTGGTTTCCCAATTAATTCCACAGGTGTCTACAAATGTAAAAATAAACAATAATTTTTTTCCGGGTCATCAAAAACGAAACTGTAAGTATTTTGGTCAAATATTAATCTACCTTCGTAACTAAGTAGAAGATATGGTCGAGATAATTTCGAAAGTTGCTTTGTAGCCGTAGCGTACTGCTCCAGGCGGCTTTTAGAATATAGTGAAGGATCTTGCGTGGGACAGCCAGAGTGCACTACGAGCAAGAGAGGTGCTGTGGTGGGATCGGAGAGGAGCAGGGGCGCGGCGGTTGTGACGATTGCTAGCGTGGCCAACAGCAGAGGCGGCGGTGGTCGGGCCCGCATGGCGCCATGGGTCACGTGACGGCCGCCATGCCCCGCCGAGCGCTCGCGCTCCGATGCACCGATTACTCGTTCGCCTGATCGCGTCAGATCAAACAGCTGCCTCCTGTTCCGTGAATAAGCCGATCGATAGCTCACTGGTTCTCTACGGCTATACCCAAACTTCTGTAACTACTTTACACCAGCGAAACGAGACCGGGTTAGCAACTGAAGTAATTAATTGGATAGTAAATCTATTTAATTAGTTTTGATATGATAGATATAATATGTACTTTATATTTTATTGTAAGAAGCTAAACTGTGGACACAAAATAGTAAAATATTGCTTACTTATTAGGAAGCAATATTTTACTATCACATAGGTACGAGACCTACGAGAGGCATTACATAGGTAGGTTAGATATAGATCTACATATAATAAAACTGTAACTTAACAAAGTCTGTATATGAAATATTTTTTAAAAACAATGACTGTAACGTATTGTGTGTTCTCCACATATATAGATCCCAAAACAATAGTTATTAAATTTTTAGTCCGTTTGTCTGTTTGAGCGTTTGCCTTTCACGCAAAACTACTGAACTGATTTTATATGTGACTAACATTGCCCGCGGCTCCGCCCGCGTTCAGATGACCAAAAATCAAATTCTTAGGTTTTACACATTAGTATACTCTTACATTACAGTTTTTGTATTTTTCTCAGAAATGAGACATTTTCCCGCGGTAAAAAGTATCCAATATGTTGACCCAGATAACCAGCTATCATCGTACCAAATTTCATCAAAATCTATCCAGTGGTTTTCCCGTGATGCGGTAACAGACAGACAGACAAAAATTCTAAAAACTAGATTCGGCCTCTGTATCGATAATAATGTTTATTTCAATAAGATCTTCCAAAAAATATTTAATGTACAGATTTGGCTTGGTTACAATTTTATTATATGTATAGATAACTTAATATTCGGATCAACACTTAAGATACCTTTCACTAAATCTCGGGAAAAGCACCATAACTGATTCTGTTGAATCGTCCTTATAAATTTACGTCTAACGCCAGCTAAACCTTAAAAGATACATCAAATCAGTGTACTAGAAAATTGTAGGTCTTAAAAAGGCCTACAGAAAAGTCTTCAACGTTGGTTGGTTTAATCATTTAAATAATACAAGTAGGTAGTTAATAATATAAAATGTATGTATAATGTATATAATTGTATTATTATCATAATTAAGACGACCAGTTTATTCTGTGTAAAAAAATATTATAGGTACAAGATTTTGAAGTGGTTGTGTTGTTTTACACATCACTTGGCTTATTTAAAATTAATAACCGTCCATTAATTTATTGATGCAAGGTATTATTACTTTACTATTTTTGAAAGTTTTCCAGCTAGCTCTACTCGTACTTAAAAATAGAGTTATTTACCAGTCAATAAGTTCGAATGAAAAAGTAGGTCGTGCAACACGTTGTATATAAGCTCACATATCTAATCTCAAAATAGTACCAGAACCGTACTTTCACTTAGTATTCATAGAGATTTAAAAGTCAATGTGTGGTCGAGGGTTGAAGGGCGGCAAAGCGAACTCTATGTGTAGGTTGTAAGGGCACAAGCGAGGTTTCCGCGCGGTTTTCGCGGCGTCAGTGGTCCGGAGACGCGCGGAAGAAGCGCCAGGGAGCGTCGCGCGGCCGTCACCTACTGCCGGCGGCGCAGGGCGCGGGTCGCGGCCCGCGGCTGCGCGCCGGCACCATCGACGACCCCGAGCTGCCTCAAATCTAGACTTTATTATTTCACCGCCGCCCTGCCTCGATACTAGACTATATTACTTGCGATAAATAACTTTGTCTCGTAATAATATATAGACACGAACTGTGCGTAATATGCCTGAAGAATTTATGAGAAGGAAAATTGTTGACTAAAGCCTGTTTCCTTAGATTATATAGAGGTATAATTTGTAATCTGTCAAGAGTTACACATACTAAGTGCAATCTAAATTTGTATAAGCACGTTTGAATCGGTCATTTAAAATATATCCATACTAGCAACTCACCCTCGCTTCGCTCAGGTATAATAATGATAAGCCCGCAGGGCAATTTGTGGCGAGCTGTTGATGAGTGGAGATACCACGAAACTGAGGTCTCTCCGCGGAAACAACATTTGGACCTCGTCTAGTGTGTATGCGAGTCACCGTCTGCCTAAGGATCAATGTTGAGACTGTTGAGTAGGCGTTTAGGAGATGTCCGCTAGTCTCATTCAATAGCCCAGTTTTTTTGTCTATCCAACCTCCATTCCATAGACTCTTTTAGTTTTCCATATTTTCCATAGTCCCCACGCATTATCCGGAAACCATCTATGAGCAATGCCCTATGGGTTACTCAGAGATGATTTCCGGCTGGTTCGTCACATTAAATAAACTTAGATCTTTTAAGGGGTCTCTACGTGTTGGACCTGTATCCCGACGTAAGCCTTCCAAAAGACCGGGCTCCTTCGAGCCCGGTCCCGATAATTTATAATAATAAGCCTTTTATTCAGATCTTAACATGCAGTACCTTATGAATAGTTCTAATAGTAACAATAATATTAATTATCTATTTGAAACCAGCGATCGATAGCCTATTGGTTGTGGTCTGTGTGCCCTTCGGCATAGGTCTCCTCCAACTCCTTCTACAATACTCTATCCTTAGCAGTCCTTATCCATATCTTTCTGTCTATTTTTTTAATGTCATCACTCAATTTTTTTTTTGCCGTTTTCGATTCCTTTTACCATTTCTTGGATACCAGGTTATTACCCTTTTACTCTATTTATACATTTCTCTTATGGTATAACCAGCCCATCTCAATTTTAACCTCCTGTTTTTTATCGAGGCATCTGCCACCTCTGTTGGTTTCCTTATCTCTGTGTTTCTTTTCCTGTCCTTTCTTTTAATTTCTAGCATGCTTCTCTCCATCGAGCGTTGACAGACTGAAAATCTTTCACATAGATTTTTCGTAAGAGCTCAGGATTGGCAGCCGTAAGTGAACACAGTCAGAATACATGCATCGAACAGTTTTATTTTTAGCTTTATGTTCATTTTTTTGTTTTTCGTAATTTCTCTGCGAGATCAGTATCGTTTCCGTGCGTTGGCTAACCGACGGTGTATCATCTCCTTCCCATGAAAACTTTTCATGCCAAAATAATAATCTGACCTATGTACCTACATACATATATGTACTGATCCTGATATTCAATTATTCTGTTGTTTTCTTTTATTTTCAAAAAGATGTGAGCCAATTTTAAAGGATAAAGAAATGATGATTGCATATTTTATATAATATATTTATTTAATTATATTTTGTTATAAAATGAAAAAGGTCAAAATATAGTACTATTTAATCTTCATTTTAGACAAAATACGGAGTTAAAGTCACAATAATTTTCATTCCTTAGTACCAATACATTGTATAGGTACATTTATAATAATGCCCAACAATACTGGTATAAATAAAAAATCTCTTTGAGTATGTATTTGTAGATACAGTCATAGGTACATGAGGTATATTATATATAATAATATAACTATTCTGTTGGTTGCGTCGCGGGCAGCAGGTGTCCTTCGGCTACTGCTTCTATGCGCGGTCGGTCGAGCCGCAGGGCGGCGCGGCTCTCGCTGGCGCGAAGGTCGCGCGCGCCCAGCCGCGAGTAGAAGCTAAGCGCGACCACGTTGTTCAGTAGCACGTGCCAGTCAATTCTGTGCACGTCCGCTTTTACCGCCATCTAAAACGAAAGTCATTTCATGTGAATAGGTTGACTGCAATAACCAAACTTTAGATTACTTTTAGTCCCGGAAAAAAGTTTTTCTACACAATAGAAAATAGAAAAGATATTACTAAATTGTGAAGCTCTAAAAAATGATGAACTAAAAAGACATCTCTACCTTACAAAGCTTCTGTAGTAATTTGCGAGCAATGCCATGACGCCGCGCCGAAGGCTGCACATAAAGATCTTCGATGTAAAAAGAGCGGCGAGTCCAGCTGGAGTACGCTCGGTTGCACAGTGCATAACCGACCAGCTCTCCCCCCAACTCGGCAACCAGCCCAAAGAACCACTCTGGAGAGCTTTCGAAGCCATCTTCTATTAAATCTGCAAAGCATTTACGAAGAACTATTATTTTTAATATTTTTCTTGTTATATATTATATAAACACATAAGCACTAGAATAAAAAAAAAAGAATACTATCATTCTATAATTTACTCAAATCCCAAGATTTTCAATTTTATCACGTTGACATACGAGTATATACGTCATCTCTGCATGTATTATTTAGAGTCCGTCCAGTGTAGAGCTGTAGTATGACGACGTAGGTAGAAGATACATAATATGTACATACTACATACATAGGATATATGTATTTGTTTTATTTCATATTTACTGGAATTCTATGAAAAACTTGCTCTTGCCTTGAACACTGAGTTGTGGCCCGTCTGGCACCTCTTCAAATGTAGCTAGTTCCTGAAATGATGGAATATGATTAATTGTGGAATAAAAAAAATAAATTATGCCTAACATTGTCATAAGAAACAAATATTGGTATTTAATCTAATATTTTTTTTGTAAATTCGTAAACGATCCGAATAGAGAGAATTCTGCCAGTTAAATTTCTTACTAAAAAGTCTTCATTATTTAACAAAATACTTCATCAAATTGTATTTATATTAAAAAGGTTATCTCGTGTATTATAATTTGTTACAAGAAGCTAATAATATGGAGTATTCATTATGTAGAGTAAGAATGGGACGTACTGTGAGTTATTACCATACCAAACATATGTATCTGCTGTTAGTACCGGAGTCGAGAATATTAAGTTTGTGGTACACTCTACAGTGCTCGACGCTCGTGCACGTCAATGTGACACTAGACTCACGTGTATCATGCGATGCACAACAGACGCGTCTTCACGGCGCATGGCTCTTATTTGAATTGTTCCTGTATCAAATTTCGTCTCTGTGTCACATGCTTTACGAGACGTCATTTTATTAATAAATTATAATTCTAATAAAAAAATCTAATAAGACCTAACAACACGACATGTAACCTTAAACTAAGTACTAAGTAGGTAAATCAGTGAGCATCGGCTAAATGTAGAGCAATAGGTTACTCCGTGCTTTGAGCACAGATGTCGCTATATGTTGTCATTTATTATTATTTAAAGTTTAAACTTCATCATTCAGAGGTATGTCTATTTAAATAAAGTACTTACCGAATCCTTATCAGTGATTTGGCGTTTTTGTCTTTATTTGGAACTTTAACAACAAAAACGTGTCGTGTTATGGTTTTAGTTGTCGTCGTCGTCGTTTTGGTCGTCTGTTAAAGACGACTAGAGATAGGAATACTCACCATTCATTTTTTTCAATTTCTATAATTATTATGAATAAGCAAAGTATATTAAAGAAATCAGAAAGAAGTCATATATAATTAGGCTCCACCTATTATAATTTGTCATAACTACTTGATTTCAAATGCTACCTCAAGTTACCACAAGGGGCCAAGAGATGGCGCTACAAGTTAAAAAGTCAACTCTTTCCTCATCGTAATGAAGGGCTATGGAAGAGTATTAATATTATAATTTATATCAAAAGATATTTATGAAGTATAGTTTAGTCTCCTACATATTAACTTACGTTAGAAATTAATGGATTGTATATTATTTTATTCTACTATAATATAGTATAATTTTAGTAAAAAGGAACAAGATAGAGAAAGTAACCCAAAATAATTATTTCAGCATATGGCGTTAAATTTTCAAGTCGCTCAAGCTTATTTAATTGCTCTTTTTTAATATCAAGGTAACTGATATCAGCATCAATCGAAACAGTCAAGAACTGGTAATTGAACGAGCGATTGAACCAACGCCATTTTGGTGGAAATTGGAAGAAAGTTATGTAAGCGAGGTAGGAATGGTACTAAAGCAAACATCTTCCTGCTCACCTCACTTACCTGTGGAACCCGTGATGACTTCTCATCCACAACAACACCAAGATTTTTAACGGTTTTGCTGTATGGTATGCTCACGCCGTTTAACACTATAGATGGAAGAGTATGAACGTTAATTCTGGGTATGAGTTTGGGACTGCCAATAATTATAACTTAAGTTTTCGCAGGATTTAATTGTAGCCCAAACAACTCACTCCAAGTGGTAATTTTTAAAAGATTGTAATTAATATTGTCAATAGCATTAGGTAAGTCAACAATTTTCGATTGACTATAAAGCAAATCATTGGTATAAAGGTGATAGAGAGAAAGAAATTTGTTGACAAATATTGCTTATAAAAATAGAAAATAAAAGAGAAGGCAACGCACCATCATATGGAACGCCTGCCTAGACTGGAAGCCCGTCCGAGTACGAATCTTGTATTCGTATACGTTGAAGACGTCCATGCAGAAAACTACGAAACCAGTCAATTGCATTAGAAAAACTAAGCAGGCAAGCATAATGTCAATATCTACATTGCCACAGGCATTGCTCAAGTCCAGCAATGCAAGCAATATGGCTTGCTGCGTATCCATGTCCATCCTAATATCATCAGTAATTTTAGCCAAGAACGCCAAGTTTAGTCGCCAGAACAAAAGCCCGATTGCAGAGGATCGTGAAGATTATTGCTAGAAAGGAATTGATATGCTGGTGTACGAGGCGCTCAAGTATTTTGGATAGGAAGAATTGAGATCGGACGATAGTCGTTATAACCTGCAGGATCGGTTTTTTAGGCAAAGGCAAAATTTGTGCGTTTCCGTGATGAAGGAAACTTATTGTGTTCGATAGAGTAATTTAAGATGAAAGTCATAACAGGAGATTATCAAGGATGGGAATAATCATTTTACGACAAATGCAATCAGCACCGACCGTATTAGAATGGATGACTAGGATATTCTTCTTAATATCACTTTCTATAATTTGACTAAAGACTAAATGTGGAAGAATGAAATGAAGCTGAAATTTGATTAATGTTTTTTAGCTTTGTTGCCTCATTAATGGCGCTAGATGAAGAGAAATGCTTATTAAGCTGGTTTCGATTGACATTTTGAGGAAATTTTTTACTGAAAAAAATATACATACAGGGTCATTTGTAATTTACTGAAAACCTTTTGGGAATATACTATTTATATCATAACAACAGCATCTGTAACAAGAAAAAAAAATATTTCTTAATTATTTTTTTTGAAGGTTTTTAGTAAATTAAAAATGACCCTGTAGGTATATTTATTAAGTACGCACATGAATTTCTTCCACCCCTCAACTTTGCTCACGAGTACTAGGGGACCATAAACCTCAATTAGTGTTTATTATATATGCTGGCTGTTGGCTCCGTCAAAAAGTGCATACGACTTCCTTAACACTTTGCTTGCCTGGTACTTGTGATGACGTCACGTGGGATGCTCTTAGTAAATAATAATTTTTTAACAATGTTCATTTGATATGATTACGATCACTCATTTAAAAATAAATGAAAAATAAAAATAAAAAATAAATGTTTTTATATAAATATCTATTGTTAATTAATTTATTTTTTGAAATATTAATTTAATAGTTTAAATAATTTTTAATTGGCTATTTATTCACTTCCAAAACAACCGTTTCTGTTACAAAAAGCGTAATTAATCGTAAAAAAACTTTTTAACAAAAAAATAAAAACCGACTTCAAACAAAAGCACTAAAAAGTTAAAAATAACTGATTGGTAGTTTTAATTTACTATACATACCTAATCAAATATTTTCGAAGTCGGTGTGCTTCGCTTTGTATGGGCTGGCACCGATTTCGAAGGTATGTATTTAATAGGTAGGCTTTAATTACTTAGCCAAAGCACACCGACTTCGAAAATATTTGATTAGGTATGTATAGTAAATGAAAACTACCAATCAGTTATTTTTAACTTTTTAGTGCTTTTGTTTGAAGTCGGTTTTTATTTTTTTGTTAAAAAGTTTTTATTTTTCCCTTTTTAGTGTAGACAGTAGTAGCAAAGTACGAATTCTAAAGTGTTAGGCTTGTCGAATCAAACAAAATAAGCCCAAACTCAAAGTATCTACTATTAGCCGTTGAAGAGTTCCACCTATCCACCTTCTGGCCTTACCATCAAATCAGGTCAACAATACCGAACCATTGTAATATCAACGGAAATAGAAACACTTGCAAAGTTTCAAGTCAATACGACAATTAGAAGTAGGTTAAATTCATTATTAGCTATTTTTCCACCCTTAGGGGTGGTATTTTTTTTTGAAATTTAAATGGGACCAATCTGGAAGTATACTCTTTCAAACAAAACAAAAATTGTCCAAATCGGTTAATAAATGACGAAGTTCTGAGGTAACAAACATAAAAAAAAAATACAGTCGAATTGAGAACCTCCTCCTTTTTGAAGTCGGTTGAAAAAGGGGTGCTAGGCACCTCTTGAGAGGGAACAAAAAAGTTTTACTTCAATATTAAAATTGATATAAAAAGAAAAAGACATTATTTAAAATATCTACATACTTTACACAAACATATGTATATCCGAGTCCAGCACCTGCTTATTTTAATTGATTAATGATGAATTAATTGATTATTTTGTATATTCAACGGAACCCTTTTCTAAGGGCTCGTGAAGCAAAGTCCAATTTATATAAATGCTCTCTCAGAATTTACAATTACTTTAATGTGATTAACCAGGATTAGTTTCTGAGTAAAGAAGTATGGATAACATGAGAACTAAATAAATATGGAATATGGTCTCGATACGCTCAAAAATTGAACTGAATAATCTAGGTTCCGTTTTTTCGGATATTAGCGAGTACAAAAAGACAGATTCAAATATCAGTATATTTTTATCGATATCTTCAGTTTTAATATTATGCACAAATCCTTAAATTAATGCGAGATCTGCCTTAAATACGAAACTTTAATATGTTGAGGTTCCTTTCGAATGCGCTTAATTATCCACTATTTTTTACTTATTTAGTAAACTATAATACTTGTAGAGTTATTATTATATCAGTAATTATTCTTATTATCCATGAAGATGACATGTCGGATTTTCTAACTATATTTAAATATCATTTCACTTCTAAACTCTAATAAAGGAAGGTTTGTAATATTATAGTATAATCATGTTTAGGTACTTGAAGCTTAGAGCTGAACTGAGCCGAGTGGGTAGAAGCTTTTGCTAAGTTTGAGAAGAACCCTTAGTTTTTGTTTAAAATATTTTCATTAAAATCTTATTAGGAATCATTGACATCAAGTTTATAAGTCAAAAAAATGGCTACGTCAAGTGGGGAAAATTGCATAAAATGGAGTCAGTCATCTTCCTGTCTGCATCACAATGACCGACTGATAGCGCTACAGCCGAGCGTGTCCCTGCAGTCGTACCTTACATGAGAGGTGTCACCGACAAGGTTATCTACATTCTAAAGCTTTCTTCAATTAAAAATTATTATAAGCCACCAAACAAAATCAGTTTTTACCAGTAGTTTTTTGATATGTAAGTATCAAGACACGTTTAAAGACCTATTATTCACTTTTAAGACGTCAATAAACTTAGTCTTGCCTTGTAGTGTATGTATTTTTGTAGTGATGAGAAATCATTACTAATTACACTTAACAATCTGAATCTGTCCGTGAAGTCTAAATTTGGCAAATATTCACAAAAGATGACTTAAAATGTTTCAATGATAGTAGTTCGACTTGACTAATCTGAATTTATAATTTATTGTAATCACTTGGGAGTTCCTACTTATTTACCTACTTAGTGTTTATTGTTACGTGTAGATAATCTTTGTTTACTTTTAAAATAATTACAATTAAGATTATTTATTGAATTGTCATTATTATTCTTATGACATAATCCAATACTAAAAAAAAACATTTTTTTCTTATTTTCAAAAATTAATAATATTTAGTGCGTGTTAAAATTAGGCTTAGGTTTTGTAATGAAATGTGCTTCTTTAGAGAAATTGTATAAAAATCGAGGTCATACAGCAATGTGCGCGAGGTGAGGGTGGCGCTGAGCGAAGGCGGCGCGGCGCGCTGCGTCGGCGCGGGGCTGGCGGCGCGGACTCGCGCGCCGTCCTCCGACGCGTGCGCACTGCCCAGCACCCGTGCTCTCGCCGCACTCGCCGCGCTATGCGCCCCACGACCGCGCCTGCGCAAGACCCACACGCTCCACGACCCGACCACAACCCTTCTCCGCGATGGCGGCCACCAAAACCGAGTACCACTTCGGTGAGTATCACTCCATTCGGCAATCGCTGCTGCGGGCGCTGAATGATTTGTTACATTTCATGTTCCCGAATCTATGAAAGTTTTCGATCTAGTTGAGATTTTTCATCACATTATGCCGTAATTATATCGTAATAAAATGTTTTGTGCCATTAATTGCTAAGCAATACGAGTAAAAACCTTCAATTTTCAATTCGATTTTCGTCACGTAAACTTTCTAGAAATAAAACTGTACGGTTATTATTTACATACTGGTATGTGATCGTGTGGTAGTTGTTAAGTCACGCCAAACACGCATTAATGTATTTACTTTATTCATTATACTTTATTTATTATATTCGATTGGGTGCCTTAAGTGTACATAGAGAGCTTATCATGAACAGAGCCCGTATCATGACTGTAACAGTCTGTAATAGATAACTGACATAATGGGGATAATTCCTACGTCACGAACCATTGACACTGTCGCGTTGGTGTGGTCGCAAACGGTGTATGTTCGAGATAGTGCCTCATGAGCGTCCTCGCGACAGACGACGCGCGGGCGGGATGTTTCAGCCAGACGTGGAGGCTTCAGAGGCAGGTGTGGTGGCGCGAGGCTCGGAGGGCGGGCGGTGCGCAGGCGCATACGGTACGGGCTGCGGTGCGTCGCAGACACGCGGGAGTCGCAACGCTTTATCATCCGGCGATTAGATAAAGCGAAATCGCTCAAACTCAGCGAGTGGCAGTAGGCAGCCGCGCGCGCTGCCCGCGGGCCGCGCGCCGTTACGAGCTTCCTTGTTATTGTTAGCGAGTGTTGACCGCGCCACCGCGCCACCGCGCCACCGCTGACCCGCTTTGCGCTGCACCTGCGCTCACTTCGCGTTATCGCACTAATGCCATTTTAATTGCCTTACTTTTCAATGTGAAATCTACAACATGAGGAAAATCGACGGGATTATTGTCATGTTAGGTTTAAATTTAATAAAACCGGTGAGTGAGGTTTCATCCATCCATACCTATGTGAGACGGAACACAGCACGATGCGATGTCGATGGCACGATGGCAGTGTTGCGCGGAGCGAAGCGCGGGTCCGCCACGAGGCGCTTCCGCCCGCCGCTGATAGCGCCATACATACCTACTTGTACATAATATGTTTGTCATAGCGCTATTATTTCTTATTCGGTATTTTTGACGTTCTTTCACAGTATATACTTTATTTTTATGTCTTTTTTTGCATTTTGTTAAACATTATTTTTATACTCTGTCTTTAGGAATATTCAACTTACATAACACAATAATAGGACCTGCATATCTATACTAGTAGTATCAGGTAAACCTAATGTAAACTATTTAACACCTTTTTTAGTTATTATTAACATCTTATCATAATGAAAGTTAGAAGTTTTTGCTTATGCTATGAATGAATGAGTCACCTTCAAGTTACAAACCAAAATAATTGTCGAGCAAATTAGCAAAAATATTGAAGAGTAATGAAGTAGCGTACACGTAAAAAACTTTAGCTAAAGACACTAGCTAGCTAAAGACTCTACATGCCGTTGTTTATTTTAACCAGGTCTTTATAACGAGATGTGCTTAGATAGATCTGTAGAGCTTAATATTCAGTAAAAAAATTACTTTATTTTGTGTTCATTCGTGACTTACTACCATTACCCTACTTTGTTTGGGCGCATCGCACCCATCCCTGGTAGCGTCATCTTTTGGCAAATTTTATTGCTAATAGTAATGTATTACTCCAAGTTATAGTCCATGTGTAATGTGTATTCTTATCCTAATTCTAGCCATTTCAGCTTGAATATAACAAACGTACACAAACATAAATACTAACTTCTGCATTTATAATAATATTGTGATTGAGTTTACGCAGAAAGTGTGATTTTTCTAAAGGGATAGTAATAAACTGGAGAGTAACATGCTTTACGTTCTATCGCGTTGTTCGAGAGCAAAGAGCGAGATATTCTAAAATGTAGCTGAGGGTTGCATCATGTATTGAGGCCATGAACGATGCGAGAGCTTAGGTTCGTTACCCATACATACACTTGACAATAAAGGTTAAGACTTTTGAGGCCTTAATATTTATTTACAACTAGAAAAGTGACATATATAATCTACTAACATTGCCCGCAATAGTATACAAATATGTAAAACCTAAGAATTTGGTTTTCGGTCATCTGAACGCGGGCGGAGCCGCGGGCAATGCTAGTGTGAATATATATGTAGCTATTATAAAATTCTAACTGAGTCAAATCTGTCTGTACATGAAATGTTTTTTTGGAAAATCTTATTGAAATAGTCATTATTATCGATCGATACAGAGACCGAATCTGTAGTTTTTTGTCTATCTATCTGTCTGTCTGTCTAGAAACACATCACGAGAAAACAAGTGTACAGATTTTGATGAAATTTGGTATAATGGTAGCTGGTTATTCGGATCAACATTTAGGATATTTTTTATTGCGGGAAAATATTTCATCTTTGAGAATTCTATACTAAACATTAAAACGTAAGCGAGGATAAGTCGCTAGTATTGTTATAATTCATTTCTATGAAATATGATTTTATTTATTGAAATTCAACAACTCAATAATCCCGTTTTAGTTGGTATCAAAACTAGTTCCGTGATTCTTTTGGTTTTCTTCGGATTTTCACATCCTAGCTCCCTTGAAAAAATCTGTCATCTACAAGAATCCACATGAAAAAAGTAAAAGTGTCGTAAGTATTTATTACATCAACATACTGAATATCGTAATAATTATTTATCCAATGATGTATTAACTACATATTTTAATACATCATTTCATAAATAAGACATATGCTATATCGTAGGGATCTCCTTATTTGAAGTAAACTTAACGACTCTACGTAACTCTATAAAAACTGCGAATATTGTGCTGTATGCGAATATTACTGTAATATGTAAATTTTAAAGACACATTCGATTTACATTATTACACATTTTTGACGAATTCTGATTTAAAATACATAAACTATCATAGTAGTAATCCAGCACAGAGCTTAGGGTTAGGGTTACACTGTTCATTATAGTTCTCTAACTTCAGCGACACGTAGACAATAGGTGTAATCTTTATTTCTTAACAATCGTTCTAACAGAAATCTGATATGATCAATAAACGCTCAAGCGCAGCATCCACGGCTATGCTGGCCTAGAATCTGTAACTACAGTAAGTAATAAGCTCTATACTTTCGAGTCAATAAGGCTGTTAGACACTTAGGTAATGTTGTTAAATTTTACCTGCTGTTATTCTTTTATACTTGTATGTATGTTTGCATATTTTGTTTGGTTTAAGCGAAATTCTCATAGGGTATAGGTAATGTACCTATATAGAGGTGTAAGTATCTGAGTATGCGTCGCAGTGACGGCTCTCGCGCCGCGGTGCGGGCTCCGGTTTCATTTCATTCATGAGTAACTTGCTTTAGGTTTCGTGTTTAGATTTCAGTTCATTCTTTCAAAACTAATTCATACCAGCATTGTAAACATTGCCGAGTACATCGCTTTATACAAAACAGTTAAGTGTATTAGTTAATACTTACGCGAATATTTCACATTTTAAATTAAACTATCTTTTTAGACTTTTTCGATTTATTTTAATTTGTGATTCCCGACATTTCGAACGCTTTACAGCAATAATGGTCACGGGAGAGACTAGGGTTTTAGATGTGTCATTTTTTTTTGTATTTTTATAATATTTTTATGATCCAATAATAATAATCATTGTATAATTTTGTAGCCATTCTATCTATACTTTTATATTGAAACCGAAAAACAAAATTAATCTGCGAAAAAATAATTTATATAAAATGTATTCATTTATTTAAATTGACCTTTTGAACTTAAAACCTTTAAAAGCAAATAAAATAATTCTTTAGTTTGGTATTATAAACATTTTTTTTATAATACCTTTTTCTCCTACTGTAATTAATTTTTAGCCTCGGTGGTGTAGTGGCTAGCATGTACGGCTGCGCACTCGGAGGTCCTGGGTTCGAGTCCCGGGTCGGGCCAAGTTTAGTTATTGAGTCTTTCTGTATAGTAAGTCTCAGTAACAGCCCGGAGTTGGGAAGTTGGCGGTGTTTCACCCCCGTGCCTCGGAGAGCACGTAAAGCCGTCGGTCCTGCGCCTTAACTCTCACTGGTCGTATCGAGTGGTCGTCCCACCAGAGTATGAGAGTGACAGGAATAGAGAGTGCACCTGTGTCTGCGCGTACACTTGTGCACTATAATATCTCCTGCGCAGTTGGCTAGTCTCAATGAGATTGGCCGCCGTAGCCGGAATCGGCCAGGAGAACATCATCATCATCATTCAACAATAGTAAATATAACTTACGTAATTGTTGTATTGAATTGTTTGTACGAAGAGATCCTCAGATTATTTTAGTAGGTTTGTGGTTAAAAACCACATTAATTAATTATTTAATACTTAAATAGATAGTTCTACAGTAAATTTATAAGACATATTTTCATTAGTATGACATATTTTCATTAGTATTTTTCTACAATAATATTGTCATTTATTATAAAGTCATAAAAATGTCACAAGTACTAAAGATGTAGAGCCGTCGACCTGATTCACATTTGCTCGCTGCTATAGAGCGGCCGGGGGCGGGGGCGGGGAGGGGAGCGACGAGCGATAAGAGCGCCCTGTGCGCCCGCGCTGACCTGGCGCGCGTCTCCCTCCCGCGCCCCCGCCTCCGCTCCGCGCTCCAGCAATGCCTCTACCACGCGCATAGTACTTCACGTAACTATAACTAGCACCAACACTACATATTAATTTAAAAATATTTACCAACTGTTATTCTTACATGTAATAAAGATATTATTTACATTTTTATAATACTTTCACGCATGTATGGTCATGATGTTGGAGTTAGAGAGAGTTAATGGGCCCTAGGTTTGAACAGAGGCTACTTTTTATGCGATATGTCAAATAGCGTCTGTGTGAAGGCTGTTACAAAAAGTTACTTTAGTTCAATTTTTTCAAGCCAAACAGCCTCTCCTCAACTTATGATTTTGAAATGTCACATGCTCTAATATTTGAAATAACCTGATGCAGCACCCAGGATTCCTCAAAACGGCATTTCTGAACGCTTAGTTGATTACACGTTTAACTTAGTAGCTAAACATGATCACCAAAAGCAGCTTATTTAATCTTTTTAATTCAAATTAATCTTTGTAGTACCTAGTACATAAAATGAAATAAGTAAAAAAAATAAGTTAAACGGTTTTATGGAAAAGAAAGATAATAAAGATGTAGATAATGTACTAAAACTGTCACAAAAATAAAATCGTGGGCGTAGCATAACCTGAGTAAATAATGATGTAAATAGCATTTATAATGATATTAGTGATGTCGCTAGTCGCGTCCGTCCGTCCATCCATGCATCGATCAAACTCTATGTTCTACTTGTAAAGCCCTTTAATTTCATACCCATATTTAGGGGGTGTGAAAATATATGTAATCGGCCAGTTTGTTCGTGGCCATATTGGATTTGGATTTTTTTCATAGTGTACTTTATTCTACTAGTCAAGCTATGTCATTTGATACTCATATTCAGAGGGCTGTGAAAAAATATGCAATCCACTACTTTGTTGCTGCGGCCATCTTGGATTTATAGTGATACTGAATATATTCAATTTTATTGTAATTAGAACAAAAGGTGTGAACCAAATATCAGATCAATGATCAATCTGACAACAGGGACGGGGTAAAATTTCAATTACTCATATTTAGTTCAATTACCCAAACAAACAGGACAAGCCAAATAAAACCGTTTAATAAAGTGCCTTTTTAGTTTGTAGATTTTATGTTGATTTTCGCAACAAAGAACTTCAGCATAATACGTCGAAACTATAAGATCATACTTTTCAATGTGGCTCTTAATAAATAATAAAATTTGCATATTTCAACATAATTTAGGACTATTGCAATATACTGCGCGTCTTGAACCGGATGTAGAGTAGGTACTGTGAAGTTACAAAATGTCTTGTCACTGACTATCGGCGTTGATCCGGAGGGTCTGTGTTCCCCGAGGCTTTGACCTTCCTATTGTGGCAGAACACTACTATACAGATATCACTTTGGTTTATTTTATTCATTATATTTCACAATATTTTTATTCTATGTTATGTACTGTTATTATCAGTGTATGTGTAAATAAAATATCATTATACATATATATTCCATTACATGTCTTATTTACGTGGATTAAATTATTACATTTGACGTTGTATTAGGTTTGAGGTTTTTTTAGAGATGCGTACTTGGGCGAGTGTTTGTTTTTATTATTTTTCGGAAAAGATGTGATAATTGCGTTTTTTCAGAAAATACACCGATATAGATAAATTTAAAAAGCAAAACCATATCTAAATAAAGATCCAAATCGTTAGAGCCGTTTCCGAGACAACAACGAGATGACATACAAGAATTGCTCATTTAATATTATAAGATTAGGTCTATAAAGAATTTAATCACAGTATGATGGAACTATCAATTGGAAAATGAATATATATATGTATATTACAAATAAACACGTGTATCAGGCACGAAGACGGAGGCTAATTTCACAACACATTGCCACAGCACGTACGTGCCGCGCGCTGGTCGGAGAGCCGCGATACGCCGCAAGGCGTCTACACACCCGTCGTACACGTAACACGGTGATCATGTCAATTCGTATGAAAAACGTGCACAATATAATGTTCCGGCTGCGCGCGCGCATCTTCCACAGCCGCTGTCGCTCGCGATGATAACGTGCCTCATTTTGGCCACACAATTGACACCCAAATGTATTAGACTGTAATAGTCAATTACTTGGTGTTTGCGACAAAACGAGTTACCTAGTTACAAATCTTACAATTAAAATACTAGCAGTTAAAAGATGAACTAATATTGATACAGCGTAGAGCATATGTAGTATGTACCAAATAGTTCACTAACATTGCTATTTTTATAAAAAACTGAGGACTGTTTTAAAATTTTAAAAATCATTACTTTAATAAAGAAGACTTACATATGTAATATATAATAATAAGACAAATTCAAATGTGTTTATCACGTTCATGTCACGTTCGATTTTTATTCATGAACATTACAGAGAGAGAATAAGTTAATTTTATTTTAATAATAAACATGACGACCAGCGAAGCGGTGCTTTTGCAACTCTGATAATAAACAGGTTGAATGTCGTCGAATTTTTAACGTAAGGTTAAAAAAATACTTTTTATTGGTATTTAAATAGGTACTTACTATTTTTCTTTTTGTAAGCTGTCAAAAAATTAAATTGAAAACTATTAAGCTTCTAGCCAGCTTAAGATTTTTTTAAAGCTACGTAGGAGACCAATCAAGCAAACGATATTTCTACCTGAGACAGAACTCCTTATTATAGATGTTCTATGTATCAGTTGTAGTAAATTATTTCATAGTATTCAGTCAAAAGATATATTTGTTATGACTAGGTAGTAGGTACTCTGTACTCGTAGAATACATACTTAGTATCAGATCGAGGTCCGCCGCAAGCCCTCACAGTTATCGCGGCGGCTGCAGCGTGCACTTTATGCAACAGTTATCGATATCTCGATTATACAGATTAGTATTTATGAATGGTAATAATGAGCCATCTCTAATAGCATTATCTGAAGCGAGTTTCGTCGCAGCGACGTTAAAATGTAGCAGCCAGATAAAGCGTGTTTACGTCGGGCTCGGGAGGTCATGAGATACGCGCTTACGTAATGACATACTCGATCTTTCAGAACTTAGATCATTTGGAGCGAGTAGAGCTAAACTAATCTAGAAAAAAACAACTGAAAGTGGATTAATGTATCTAAATGTGCTAAACTTCTCTTATGCTGAAGTAATATAAGCTGAAAAAAGTTATAGAAATCTTAATTTACGTTACGCCGTACGGCGAATGTTACAATGGCGATAACGAGACCATAACTATCAAATTGAGTAGCGACCGCGGCTACGTAGTTTATGCTGCGAGAGAAAGCGCGTTCAAGTCAATCAAATCGAATAAACCCTTTATGGATTGGACAACGTCCAGGTCGCCAACAACTATCCAAAACAAGCTCAACTAACTATATAGAGCTTGATTGATCTCTAACATATGTATATCGTTAAAATATAAAGTTTTGAATTCCGGCCAATTCTACTTAAAAAGAAAACGTGGTAGGCGATAAGTCATGTCGTTGGAACATTTCATTTATGAATCAGTTTTCTATTAGCGATATCGAAAATAGATCAATTTCGCCAAGTGTGTAGAAGCTACACTCGTTACTATTGTCATTTTTACCAAAATTATTTGATTATGCTAAAAAACGTTATTTTTTCATCGTGTCATATTAACTTCAATATTTTATAAATGTGTGAGTACATGTTTATATTTATTATATAACGTAAAAGTAGTTAAAAATTACTTAAATGTATATATTTCAACAAAAATTCTCAAACCAACTTGCATATGTAGAGCATATGGCTCACATTGTACCGAAGCCTTGTCCTTCGTATCATGGTTTTTAGTAAAACATAATAGAACGATATTATTTGAAATCGTTGAATATTGGTAATTGCGAGTGCCGTAGCGCGACGGGCGGCGGGCGGCGGGGAGTGCGAAGCGCGGGTGTGCGGAGGGGGGGGGGGGAGGGGCACTGATAACAGCCGAGTGCGACCTCCGGCCCTCGCTTCAAAATATTAATATCTTATTTATTTAAACTGTCGCCCCCGGGCCCCTCCCCGCGCGCCCCCGCGCACCCCGCGGGCCCCGCCTCGGCAACAACAAGCCTTCATTAAAATTGTTTTTGTCATAAAAAGCAGCACCGAACGTATTATATACCTACTGAGTGCAATGTGGCATCGATCCACGCTAATTCACAACTCGATTATAAATTAATTATATTATAGGTAGGTACTTGAGTCATTACTAGCTCAGGTTTGTTAAAAAAAAATCTTTGTCCATATTATATGCTTAGTTCGAAGGTATCTACTGGAGATACCTTCGAACTAAGCATATAAATTATAAAACTATAATACCAGTCGAAATAATAGTGATAAATATATTAGGAGAATCTTAATCATTAAAGAAATATTTAACTTATAAAAATAGTACACAGTAACCAACTTTGGTAAACATGGATGTACTCAGTAGAGCCCAAAGTATCTAATTTGCGGTTGTAATCGGATAAATTATTAAATTAACAAAAGAACCAGCGCTAATGGCATTTGCTCTGACGATTAATGTTAAATAGTAAGGAGTACCTATTAATTTTACCGTTATTTCGTTTGGAGTTCAGTTAATGTCAGGCAATTATTAAAAAATAAACAAGCCCGCTCGCGCGTCACCGAACATAATCGCGATGATAACGGGGAAAATAAAATCGCGTGACATTTGATACTGATCTGGATCCGCATTCGTTATTACTCCTTGCTGCCTTTGAATTTGTACACGGAGCAGGTGTTCGTATGTACATTGTATAACCAACAACAGCCTACCGATTTCTTGAATTATGTATTTCTCTCCAATTGCAATTTTTAGACCGCCTTGCAATATTTGACAGAAAAAAAAACTATTTTTATGTATAATTTATGTAAAAAATAATATGTATATAGGTAATTTATAAATAAACTTGACAGTATTCATACTTAGCAAATTATTTATCAGACAACTTGGTGGATTGGATTACAACTCAGTTTAAATAGCTTGTCTTTAAATGGACCTCATTAAATTAAGACAATATTGTGCAATTCGTATTGGAATTTACAGAAATATATAGAACATTATCAATTTGAGAGGGTTTTGAGATTTGGGACGGATGTGAGACGCCGGAAGGAGCTCAGCCGCTTTTATATAGTACATACCTAGTCAGTTAGATACATAAGCCGGGGTGAATAATAGAACAACAATTCGCAGAGGGTTGTGCCCTTTGTCCTATTGTTTTTGAAGTCTCGTTCCAAAGCAATTAGTCACCACTGGTAATGTCCGTCTGTCCGTCCACCAGGCGCTATTATAAATTAATTACATATAATATATACTGTAAACATGCAACGTCTAGTATGTTTGGCCATATGCCGAATACAGAATATTCTGTGGGCCTTCTGGCCGAATAGCAGAATATTAGCCAAAAGTTTTTGATTAGTTTTTTTTTGTTTGACGCCAGAAAGTAGTATTTATTCAGAGCGTCTTTTCTCTGAAGCTGGGGTTGTCTACGGGAAGAAAAGGCGTAAATTACTGCCAGAAAATGCAAAGAACTTAGACTTTGAACATCATAATTTCCACTTCTAAATTTTAATTACGATTATACAAGTGCATAGACATTTATTTGATAATTTTTTGTCATTTTTGTGATACAGAAGTTGATAATGTACCTACGGCTGTTTTAATGAAAATATATTTTTATAACATAGATCAATATCTATATTTTACCAATTATCTGATTAAAACAAAATATACACTCATTATTATTATTTATTTGTATGATACGTATATGTATATATATTTACTCTTTCTACTGTCTCTTTATTTGTTATTCACGCCCCTTCTATCTTAGTACTATTTCCTAAAGGTTGCCTGGAAGAAATCGCTCTTTTAGCGATAAGGTCTACGCCTCTTCTACCTTCTTCTATATTTTATATACCTATTTATTTTTCTCTTTTTGGGTGTACAATAAAGAGTTATTCATTCATTCATTCACCCTGTTAAGTTTGCATTAAGTATAACTTAGTATAGTTTTTGTTTTCAATCGAGTGGGTGATTAGGTACTTAGGAAAAAAAATAACATTAACAATTAAACTCTAGAGTTGATTTTCAAAGTGTTGCAGTAGCCTTTAAGCCGTAACAATTACCTAGTTCTTATAACTTAAGTATATCACGCATACATTACCGAGTTACATTTCTTAAGACAATAAGGAACAATTTTCTAGTAACTAGCGACTCTATAATTTATAATATTAATTATTTATTAAGTGTACATACGAGTACTCGTATGTAGGTGTTGGACGTTGGTATATCAGAATTTCAGAAGCCCACTAAATATTTCTAAATACTCAACTGCCGTAAGAATTAAAGTTATCAATGTATATATACATATATATAAACTAATATCTTGGGACATTAACACACAGCACCATCTTGTTCAATATATATATATATATATATATATATATATATATATATATATATATAACTTTAAATACGTACATTCGCGCTCATCACACAAATGAATACCCCCAGCGGGACTCAATCCCGCGAGCAAGTAGGGCCACTACAAACCGAGCCAAACGTGTCGTAATAATATATATGCTGATAGATTTGATACAATAAACAAATTGTAGTTAAGCTATGAAACAGTAGGTAGATATAACACAGCTACGAGTCCGTCCGGGCCGTTATCTCGGCTCGTAAACAAAATGTTGCTGAATTAATCTATTTATCACTATGTATTAAATAATTAATTATTGTAATTAAAGTTACTGTGATAAAATATTATTTAAATGTTCTGTAATTAAATATTTTAGATGTTATTATTTAACAAGTGATTTCGCTTTTTATTCTCGTGTTAATCTCCCGAAATATCCATTAGTAATCAATAATCATGTCTACGACTAGGGAGGTACCTACCACACCTACAGAATAATAAAGTTAATGTGAAAATGTTTAGAAATATTTCTTGAAAGAACCCGTAGTTACTACAGTGATAAATAAATGGAATTCTTTTAGCTAATATACAAATGAAAAGAAATATTTCAATTAATTTATTTATTTAAAATATACCTACTTACTAAATTATTACTCTAATTTTAATCTATACATACGTATAATAAAATAGTTCTGAGTCGAATCTATACATTAAATATTTTTTGGAAAATCTTATTGAAATAGTCATTATAACCTATCAATACACAGGGCGAATTTACCTATAGTTTTTAGAATTTTTGTCTGTCTGCCTGCATCACGAAAAAACTACTGGACAGATTTTGATGAAATTTGTATGATGTCATGGTGGTTTGGAGAGCTGGTTATCTGGGTCAATATATAGGATAATTTTATTATTGCGGGAAATTATCTTATATCTGTGAAATCTATACTAACATTAAAACGCAGGGACGATCCCGAGCGGAGCGAGCGTGAGTCGCTAGTGTGCATAATAATATAAATATTATAAATGTGAAAGTTTGTGAGTATGAATGAATATTTGTTACTCTTTCACACCAGAACGGATAAACAGATCTGGATGAAATTTGGCACGGAGATAGATTATAGTTTGGAATAACACATAGGCTTTAGCTTTAGACTTTTTATCCCGGAAAAGTATGCGGATCCCGAGGAATAGATTTGTTTTTGTTTTTCTAATATACCTAAACATATTTTATAACCTTGGGTACGGCGCAACAAATAGTCATACAATACAATATATAATTAATATAAAGTACTAATGATCTCCAAATTTCATATGTTAATTAACTCAAATCCAAACAAACATTATATTGTGAAGTAAAACAACAAACTAATATCTATTGTAATGTGTTTCTACTTTAACGACTCTACTTCACCTTACGCTTCCATAAAAACTAAAGGCACATTATAAGATAAACAAATATTAGGAACAAATTAAGTAGGGAAGTTTTTTGTTCATAAACTTTAATCAATAGCTTTTACCGATTACTACTGTATATAAGTACCTTCCTAGTAGATATTGAAGCCTAAAAGTTGAGTAAAAGGTTGTCAAAGCACTATTTTAATGCAAAATATTGGTACCCATTTGTATTCGCGCAGAAGTCGCAATTCAATTATAATCATTTTTTTTATTGATAGCACTAAAGCTCGTCAACAGCTACGAAAAAAAAATAGATTGACAGAGGAGGAAAAGGTACAGAACTGTCCTTTTACATATACCTATGTAGGTAAGAAGTGACCAGTTCCTACGACTCATATTAATTATAATAAGTAGACAAAATCACTTTCAGGCCCATAAATTATCTCTATTGCAAAAAATTACAACGATCCGTTACTATGTAAAAAAGGCGGACAAACTAACCAACATATTTTCGCATTTATATTTTAAGGAATGATTACTTAAAATTTTTGTTATAATAATCTCACGATAGTTATAAGATAAGGAATAATATACTGTCTGTATGTTTTCATTGTTGGTATCTATACCTATTGTTTGTAAATATGTGATATATCACTGATACAAATCAAATTTAAGTTTACTATTAGCGATATTGATGTGGACTTCCTATGAACTAGAAGTGTAATAAGTAAGTACCTACATCATTTACCTACAGAGTACAGGCTACAGTTAAGTACTCCTGTTAATGTTCAGGTGTGAGCATTGAATGGAAAACATGCGGGCATAACCAAATTATGTAATGTGCTCGTACTAGCGACTCACGCTCGTTACGTTTCAAAGTTTGATATAGATTTCTCAGAGACGAGATATTTTCCCGCAGTAAAAAGTATCCTATATGATAACCAGCTATATACCCTGACCAGCTATCATCATACCTAATTTCATCAAAATTTGTCCAGTGGTTTTCTTATGATGCGTTCCCAAACAGACAGACAAACAGACAAAAATTCTAAAAAATATAGATTCGGCCTCTGTATCGATAATAATGCATTTTGCAATAAGATTTTTAAAAAAATATTTAACATACAGATTCGACTCAGTTAGAATTTTATATATAATAAAATTAACTAATTATAGATTAACTAACTAATGTTTTAAATATAAAAAGGGACACGAAAAATGTCTGTCTGTTAAATGACCTTTCACTAGGTATATTTTTAGGTGAATAATAAATCGCAATTTTATAGATGAACAGATAGATGCCAAGAATAAAGTTAGTACTGGCACTACATATGTAGATGTTAAATATATACCTATGTATATGAGTTGTATTAGCTTATTTATGCGTAAAATTACAGCTGACTTTATATGTTGGCTGCATTGTATACATATAAGTTAGCACATAAAAAAGTTAATGTTAGAACAAAGCAGTTCTAAGAGGAGGGACTAAGATGTCACTAGTAGGTAACTCAAGTTAAAAAAAGAAAAGTTGAAAGTAGCAGATTCGAAAAACAGAGGTGGACGTAAAATAGAATAAAAATACCTAATGATTTTCAGTAAAATTTGTACTTTTACTCAGTGGTAGCCCACAGGTAACACGCTGGCTTGGGAAACCGAGTGAAGCGGGTTGAAATCCCGGGTCTCGCACCTCTGATATTTTCATGTGCGAATCATTTCCAACATGATTACCACTTGTCTTAACAGTGAAGGAAAACATCGTGAGGAAACCTACATGTCTGAGAGAACCTAGTAAGTTTTCGAAAGACATGTGAAGTCCACCAACCCGCCCTTGGCAGCGTGGTGGACTATGGCCTGATCCCCCTCGTATTGAAGGGAGGCCCGTGCCCTGCAGTGGGACGTTAAAAAGGGCTGAATACTGTGCTTTGAAGACACTGAAAGTGTTTACAATAAGTATTTACTGCGGGCAATAAAAATAAAGCACTGTGGCCACTAGCAACTTTATTAAGTAGTGTCATAAAACTCAGTCTTTTTCCCAAATTTGCATAACTTATATAGTACTTGTACATATAATAACAAGAAAGAAGTCTTGTTGGTCATTTTTTTAGAGGTACCTAATTAGTTACCTAAGTATAATAAAAATCTGCCTTTATAAATCTCATGCATGTAACTTGTTATGTTATATGTAATGGGGACTAATACATATATGTGGGTACATATTACGTAAAAAATATAATTAACATATACACTACCACATTTAATAGCTCTGTTAAGAAATTAGTAAGTTTAGTTCACTTGACTTATGTGTTATGGATTTACTTTGTAATTAGTCATACACACACCACCAAGTGACCGGTGTGGTGCAGACTGCAGCAGGTACGCAGCTGAACAATAGGTATAGGTATGACGTGAGTGCGCCCGCACTGCGCAGGTACCAGGTAGGGCCGGTCGCGGTTCCCACAGCCTTCCGCGTATCTACTAATTAGTGCATTCTATTTATAGAACAAAACAAAATCCTTGCTTTACTTAAGTAAAGCTGTACTTATTGTACTTTGCATTACAATTGCATGTTCTAGTAAACGTTAATCCAATAGGTGGGTCACCGGCTTTAGACGTGAGAAATTACCGACAAATATGTCGTTTTGTTTAATCGTTTGATATTTTAAATACGTTCAAAAATGAAACAAAAAACGCACAAACTTCTTTAGTTGCTAATCAACTAACCTATTTATTTATTTTAAATGACCTTAAAATTATTTAGATAGGTAGGTACCAGTCTCGAAAACTTAACAAAGAATAAAGTAGAACTATAATATAAAAGTACCTACCTATATTAAAAGTTATAATTATAATTTTAAGCGCTAAAGGTAGAGGTAGTAGATACCTAGTTAACGTACCTGATAGGTATGTATTATTTTCACTTACATTAGCTCATGAGCTGTGTTTAAGTAGGTATCTCACTTAAAATGTTTTAAATTGCTTAAAGAATGACCAATGACCATGACAATATAAACATTTTTAATAATAAAAATGCTGAGCTCGTGATACGAGCAGGATTGCCAAGTTCATTGTTGTACCTAATGATAGACGCGCGATATCAGCTGCGCCCGCGCAGCCTATCTTATCGCGGCAAGGACGAACACACTCTTAGTGTAGGCTAAGTTGAGACTTAGTTCCTAATTGAGAAAAACTAAAGAAGAAAGAAAGAAAGCACGAGGAGTTTTCCATTCAAGACTCTTTCTACACATAACATAAACATTTGTTGTTGCGTCTATTTATCCAGTGAAATAGATTTGTACTTTTATGTACCTTTAGGGGGAAAAAATTAAAGTTTCACTTAATATTAGTCGTGGGAGCGCGAAAAAATTGTTGTCTACTTCTGGTGCAAGTTCTGCTCCATGTTGCCAAAACATAGATAACATGAATAGTAAGTATTGTTGGATCAATAACATGTGCTAACTCTTTCCTCGCTTTTGGGTTTCGATATGTTCTATAACACCCATTGTATGTGTGATGGACCCATCAGTGCCATTCGTTTGGTTATTGTTTTTGACCATCGACAATTTTTTTGACTTGTTGTTGTGGCATAAATCATAATTAGTTTGAGGCAGGCCTGCGTAATCCGTATCTCAAAACAAAGGCTGACGTTAGGGATGTTTGTTGTAGGCGGCGCAGTGGGGCGCCGCGTACTGGGAATTGAGCGGACCTGCTCCCGCGCAGATTTACAGCGCCCTTACCGCTAATGCGATAAAATTTATTGGTTCCCGGGAGATAACTCACGAGCTGGTGATATGTGGAGAAACGCGACCTGTGGCGGACATGTTTATAGACCGCGCTGTCTCGCTTCACGGAAACATACTTAATTTTCTGATAGCCGATGACAGATGTTATGATTGTCCCCCGTAGTTTTATTGCCTTCTCGTCATCTCGCATCATTTTTTCTTGCTCGAGTGCGAACTCAGCTCGTTTTGAAGTCAGTCTATTAAATTCCATAATTTAGTAGATAGTTAACACCAATCATGCTATCTTATTTTAATTACTTCAGGGTGTGAATGAGATGTAAATCTTATTTATTAATTTATTTACTAATTTTTGGAAAACAAACAGTGAAATAATTCTTAAAAATAATTACAAACTAAAACATCCACACACCAGAAAAGTTTCCACCTATAAATATGTCACAGGTAGAGTAAACATGATTAGTTTAACTTTAAACATTAAAACAATAAAATAAAAATTTTAACAAAAATTACTGCAAAATAAAAACACTATATAAGGACAACAAAAAAATGATAAAAAAAATAAAAAACAAATTATAAAATAAAAAAAAACACAAAAAACCAAAACTTAATAAAAAAAATACATAATATGAATAGGCAATTTAAAAAATGAATTATGGTTATAATAAAGATTTTAAAAACACTTTCTTAATAATGTATACATCTTTATAATTAAATAAGTCTATATTACTAAATTTTTTATTATAATTATTACATGCTCGATTAATGAACGAATTTTGAGCAGATATAGTCCGTGTGAATTGTGGATCAAAAAACAACTTATTTCGAAAAGGTAATCTAGGACATCTAGAATTAATTTGACTCAATAGGTAAGGGGAATTAATAATATTATTGTTATTCTAAAGCGAGTTTCAATTAAAACTTACTTCAAGCCGCCAAAGAAAATTACTCAGTTCTTTCCACCTGTTAAGTGCCACATCCCTCTACAAGATGCAGGAGTTTACAAGCTTGATTGTGTTTGTGGGTTCTCTTACATCGGACAAACAAAGCGATCCATTAGAACGCGGGTCAAAGAACACATAGCTGATGTGAAGCATTGTCGCAATACAACGTCTGCTGTCTGCAAACATAGCCATGACCGCCCAAGCCATTATATTCGCTTCGATAGACCTCAAATCCTCGCGAAAGAAAACCGATATCGCCCTAGAATGATGCGAGAAGCCATAGAAAATAAAAGCCTCCAAATTTCAATAGAGAAGATGGCTGGGTACTACTATCGTCATGGGATCCTGTTATTAATATAATAAAATCAGATAATAAATCTAAACATAATAGACAGGTAGATGTAGTAAGTTCTTACTGTGTGGATCAAAATGACAGGATTTCAGATTAATATTTTTCATTTTTTATCTGTAAAAGTATATGGTAATACTTAGAGTTGCATAGTAATTTGTCTTTTTGAAATAATAGCAAACTAAATTAAATTATTATTCTTAATTAATTTTAACTATTTTAAATTACACATAATAGAACAATTATGTGGCTTAAATAATTAATATTATATTTTATATTTTTTCTTTATGGTTATAAATATAATAATGGCAACACTAAATATAGATTACTAATTAATATTTTTCAAATGGTAATAATTATAATGATAACAGCAAAAATTAAATAAATAATATGCCATATTCAATTATAAAACTAATTAAAATTATAAAAATGTTTAAAGTTAAAAAATATTGTAAGGTAGCTACTTGGTGCAATTTTTTCATTTTGCTAATTGTGGGTAGGCTGTCTGTAACAATTATACCTTCGAGACATCTAACACCTCAGTCTCTCCCGTGACCATGATTGCTGTAAAGCATTCGAAACGTCGGGAACGAAAAATCAAAATAAATCCGCGAAATAATCTGAAAACATAGTACCTATTATTTAAAATATTATTGACTAATTTATTTATTGAATGAGTGAATTATGTTAAATTTGAACTGTTGAACCACTTGTCTGTACTGTGCTTATTGCGTGTAATATATTTTTTTTAAAACATCATTATGCTGATAACGTACCACAGTGATAGACTAACACAAAATTTACCGTGTGTTCTTATGACAGTTAATTCATATTGAGATGTCACTAGGGTTACTAAGACAGGCTACAAAGAAAGTGTTGATAATACGGGTGGTGAGTTTGAGGGTGGTGTGGCTGTAGGCAGGTCGGCGCGGCGTCGCGATAAGGCGAGCACGTGCTCGTATAGCTTATCTATCTCTAAGCAATCAGCTGAGCACTCCCCATCTACGTATAGCTCAGTATTGTGACTGATATATAACATTGTGACTTTTAGATAATTCTTGTACATCTCTAGTTTTTATTTAAGTTTTTTAATCAAAATTTTAAACTCGTTGTATAAAAGAACCTATTCAAAAATTGAAAATTTTTATAGAGAATTTTTGTCTATATGATGATTCCATTGCCTTGTTATCTAATTTTTATCAAGTTTTAAATTTATGAACCTAAACTATTCATTCATCGCAATACATACGTGTTAATTCCGACCGAGATAGCTGTAAAGCATTTAAAACGTCGGGAACCAAAACTCAAAACATTTCAGCGAAAAATCCGAAAAGATAGTTTCTTTTAAAATGTCAAATATTCGCGTAAGTCTAAGAAAGTATTATCGGACGAAGAAGCCAAAATGCTTTATTCAGTAGGTATCTAATCCTAAATTAAAGAAAATTAAATATGCAAATTAAGCACGGATCAACATCCACTGGTGAAGCACTTAATCAATTTAAGAAATTCTATTGCTTTTATCCTAAAACTGATTAGCTTATAGGTAAAATAACTCAACGTTTAAAAGAATAAATAACATTTATTTCATGTAAGTATTATAAGAAATTTTAAAGTCATGGGCCCGAACTGCTCAGTAATTATAGTACTTCCTGATTAAATTTGTTTGGTGGCACACTAATAGAGTCACAGATTATATATTTAATGGATCAGTAAGTATTTGCTTGAAGGACTTTTTACTTTAACCTACCAAATCGAATTGAGCCACCAAAGCGGACACAGTAGAGGGAGTGAAGGCAGTTTCCTGCGCGCGAGTGGAAGGGTGCCAGGAGGCGGGTCGAACGCGGCCTGCCGGGCTGCCGCCGACCCAACCTCGCCATTCGTCAGTCTAAACGCGAGCGTCACTGTGAGTGCACGCGTCACAAGTCCGCTTGAGTGACTTGTCAACTGTAAGTTAGGCTAATAATCGTCAGTCGGTGCAGTGTAGTGATGTTGCACGATGCGTGGTCATCCGCCTGGCACCGCCCTGAGACCTTCGAGCTGGACGCCTTCATAGATGAAGTGAACAACAACTGCTTCAAAGGTTAGTCAATCTACCTGCGTTTTTGGCATTTATTATAATCATTTGTATGTTAGTAAATATACTTGTCCGCCAAATAAATTTTAGAACGTGTCAGGTAGGTATCCATAAATGTAGATAGGTAGGTATTTGTTTCTTTTAGTGGTGAAAAATAGAATCCGGTTTTCCTTAATGTAAGCTTCCACAGAAAATTGTGGCCATGTGCATGAATATAACATGACAATAGTTACATATGTATGAAGTTTGGTAAATAGCATTATGAAATAATTATGGCCTTCAACGGTGTTAGACCGCACTCGTACGCGAGTACTGGTGGCAATTGGAAAGATACTGTTGTTTTGTTTCCACACACGTGAGCACGGGACGCGGCCCCCGGCCCTATCTACTCGCATCACAAATAAACCGTGACAACGCAGGCCAATGGGCGACCCCGAGTAACGGACCGTTGTGTGCGCAGAGGGCGAGGCGGAGTGCGGCGCGGAGAGCCCGCCCCCCCTGCCGTTCGGCTACGCCCCCGGCGGCGGCGGTCTGTCGCCGTCCCACTCGCGCAGCTACCAGGAGCTGCGGCCTGCGCACGCGCACACTCCACACGCGCGCGACATGCAGACGTACGCGCACATCGAGGAGACGCTGTTCAAGACAAGCCCAGTGGTGTCGGCCGGCGGGGGCTCCACCGACGGTGCGTACCTGCGCGGGCGCAGCCCCGAGCTGAGCCCCTCGCCTGAGCGCCGCGATGACTACCGAACGCTGCACTACGAGCCCTACACGCCTGCGCCCCCGCCCCCGCCACCCTACACGCATGACCACCATCACCACGTCGATGGGTAAGTTTTTATAATCTCAATATGAGTATTGTATTTATTTTATTGTTAGCCATTACAGTTGACCTTTCGAACGTCATGGTAAATATGTACCTATGCGTTAAAATAAAAAACATAAGTTATCAGCTACGATATTAATTGCCAGTAGATTAAAATCGTAATAATCGAGGTATGCCCAAATAGATACACTTAAAAACTAGGATTCCTAGCATTTGTCAGCTCGGATAGCTCGCTATGAAGCGGAGTGTTCCAGCGCTAATAGGATTGCACATTAGGTGACGCGCACACCATCATTAGCTGCAGTATTGCTTGGTAGCTCTTATCTTAATTGTTCCTTAAAAGAAATATCTTAGATGTTCACTTTTTGACTTTCCCTGAATTCTCCAACTACTTCCTTCTCTTTTCTATCTTTTCATCTCTGTACTATGTTTATTATTTTTGTTGTTTAAATTACAACACCTATTCCTAGGGGCTTTTGCCCATACTCAATTTCATCGTTCTCCAAAAAATCTAGATACTATATACTTATATTTAAAATTATAAAATGATAATGGCCAAAACAAAAAAAAAATTGTTGCTATTTACCAACAATCTAAAAAGCCCATTAGTTCATGAAAACTAAATCTTATTTAAAACAAAACAGTCATAGATGTATTCAACTTAACGAATGTTTGTTATTTTCCTTCAAGTTTATTTTTATTACTGCATTTAACGAATTATCCTTATACCTAATGCGTGTTGGAACAGTGGCCGTCTCGTTTGTGGAGGCTATTAGTAAATGTCGACATGTTTACTTAGTATTGTTCTACATACCTACTACAATATCATTAAACACTTTGTTTTTGCTCCGATACAGGAACTTTATGTACCTAATATTCCTGTGGTTATTATATAGTCCAAAAATATTTAAATTAATTGTACATGATATTAGTAACGAAGATTTTGTATTAGCCAACTTTTTAAGTAACCTTATAGGATAGGTACGAGATTATAGATACGAGAGAGACAAAAGAGAAAAAAAATTCGAAAGTATCATAGACAATCCTCGTCTTGTTCTTTGTTCAAATGTCTACGTTTCAGAGCAACCTTATAATCTGTTATTATATTTAAAAAAAACAGAATCTCAAAAGGTAGTCCAGTTATAGTTAATATTTTAAGGCTGATCAGATATCATGTAGTAAAAAGAATCATAGGTTTAAGTATAGATGATCCAATATGTATTTGGCTATATAATTAGATTTAATGTTAAAATTATAACGTTTGATCCACTCCGCCTCGATGCTGATACGTACATTGCTTATATAATTACGCGGGATTACGCAATGCTGATAACATTACACAACTGTTACATCTGAAGACTTTCTTATCGCACTCATCTCATATCGTAGAATTCCAGTTATCAAATAAAGCACTAGATTTTATCAAGATTTGACCCATCAGTCTAGGATATCATATAAAATAATAATTAAAAGTAGGGAAACACTGAGAAATCATTATCGACACTTATTCTAAAAACAAAAAAAAGATGCAAAATATATATAAAAATTAAATTATATTTTAAATATATAAATATTAATAGCAAATAAAGTAATATATTTGTTGGTTTGTCAATTTATCCTCCATGCAGCCCTGGGTGGACTAGATTTTTGCATAAAGAGATTTGAACCTGCTTCACTTAGTTTTCCGAGCGAGGGCGTTATCACAGGGCTATCACTCCCTTAATCGCATGGTTTAGCAACATATTAGTACTGGAAACACTACTGCAAATCATGTCGTTTCGTTATTAGGTATATTCGTATCAATAACACATGTCTGCATGTAATAGTTGTTTTATTTCATAAATTAGATTGCAAAAAAATTACATAAGAGCGTACGGCGTATGTGTTTGGTCAATGTTTTGGAACATGATTAGAGATAGTAAATCATATAATATTTTTTTATATGATTTCATATTTTATTTTTTACAAAAACATTGTGTAGTGTAGGCTTAACTTAAGGTAAGGTAATTTAAGAGTAGGTTAAAAAATTGAAAATATACAAAGCTGTTCCAAGAAGCCTGTCTCACTTCGCGGAGAAGTCAATGTCTGCTTTGCTTGCTTGATCATATATTATTAAGTTCCTTTCGTAATATAATGAATCTATTATATAAAAATGAATCGCTGAATGTGTCGGTAAGCGTAAATCTCGCAAGCAGCTGAACCGATTTCGCTAATTCTTTTTTTAGAATATTCCTTAAATAATAAATACGAGGATGGTTCTTACGATGAGAAAAATTTAAAAAATTGCCTGAAAAAGTCTAAAAATAACACTTTTCTATACTCCTATACAAAAGATTCGTAATAATACTTAAAAGTCAATTTGAACTTTAAATACCACAACATAAAGTTTAAGTGTTAGTGGAGAGGTTCCGGGAAGGCAAAACATTGATGACAATTGAGTGACGTTAGAATCGTATAAATATTAATGTCAATATTTGTCAATATTATTAACGAAAAAAAAAATTATATGGCTAACGCTGGCTAATAACTATTTATATCTATTTAAAACGTACCTAGCGACGAACCCGAGCGAAGCGAGGGTGAGCCGCTAGTACAATAATAAAGATTTTATATCGGACCTCAATTTAAGAGAAGATTTTTAAAGTGCAATGAATTTGAAATAATTGTAATAAAACAAATTACTTTCAAGCGAACAAGTAGTTAATATTGAAATCATTGAATTTAATGCTTTGTTCAGAAGTGAGTAGAACCTTAAGTAAATAGAAGCAATTTGGAAACCCCATTCAAAGATACAACGGGACCGCTAACATCGTTTAAATTTTATATAGATATATCCTAACACATAAATTAGTCGGGCTTTATGTTCTGCTAGCGATCCTTGCAACTTGCTGTTCACTCGCATCTTACAATCAGAAAAATCTGTAAACCGCATCTCTCTACAAGTGAAACTGTAATAATATCTATTCCTCTGTCCCGGATGTAGTGGGTACTAACATAAATACTGATAATAATGTAAATTTTTAATTGTTATTTGGATCTTTTCCAATAAATAACTCTATATCCTTGTAGGACATCTATTTGAAAAACAGACGAACATAGGACTTATGAGATTTATGTTTCTACTAAGTATATTTTTTATGTTTTGAAGTCCATATTAGTCCGTTACATAAAACATGCTTTGTCTCAGTAGTTACATCGAAGTACGTTCCTAAAATCGTCTTATGTGAATATAAGCTACAGTCGCTATCAGCGCGCGCAGGTACAGGCGCAGGCGCTACGTGCCGCGGCTGCCGCTTGCGACATGCCGCATTCCGAGCCCTCACGTGCGGCGCGCTGCAATACGCAGTAGTTTTCCACTATCGAACATATTATTATTGTACTCATTATTTCATTATAAATATTTTTTATATTTTCGCCTTCTGACGCAAAGGAAACAGGATTTTCTTCGTGCTAGTATATTTCTTTTGCAATGATCTTCTTTATTTGAACAATTCATTATTTTCATGACAATAATATCTAAACATAAAATTAACCAAGAGCTACGCGCAATGTAGGGTTCTCTAGGGCACATCGCCATAATGCGGACTGAGAGTGCCCTTGGTAAGAACGTTGTGATTTTCTTTTTATCTATTTTTACATGTTTCATAAACTTATATTTACTACCTGTTTTACACAGCTACAACGGAATTCGTACGAGGTATAATGTGTTTGTAGGTACGTTATCTCTCCAAGTATATTTTATAAGTTGGTCGACTTTTACTCGTAAACTTGTAAAGGTTACTTAGCTGTGATAGTTTTCCTTTTAACTTCGATATGTAAATATACTACTAGCAATTCACTCGGGTTCGTCCCTAGCTTGCTTCCCAATACAAACTTTCATCCCCATTTTCACCCCCTTAAGCGAAGATTTCCGGGATAAAATGTAGGTATCCTATGTCCTTCCCAGGGTCTCATTCTATGTTCTTACCAAAAGTCATCTAAATCGGATCAGTAGACAAACAGAGATACAAAAAATTTGAAAAGAAAACTGAATTTGTTCTATTTCTCTTCTTACACCCCCCTGACTCGGTCTTTAGTATTTTCTTTCTATGTACAGACATTCGACCTCTACAGTTTTATTATATGTAAATAAAATATTAGGTGACCTGTAAATACAAAAGAAAAAACATTTAAAGCCTTTTTTTTTTATTGTCGCTCGACAAGATGACTCCATGACGCCTGATGGTAAGCGACAGTGGAATCCAGAATGATTCATGTGGGAAATATTATAAACTTAAGAAAAAACACTTGTATATGGGTTGGCTTTCTTTACATACAAATTATATTTTTTACGCCATCTACGAACTGATGCCCATCTTTATTGTATATACTTTATAGTTAGGTAGGCACCAAAGTTGCAATGCGGTCAGTAACGGGCTGCGGTCGCAAACGAGTTTTTTTACTAACAGCTCTAATAAGTAATTAAAAATAACGTTACTCTGCGGTCGCGATAAATCATATTTCGATTATTTACGTCACAATATTACTCACTTGTTTATAACGCACGAAGAAACACTCTATAAATAGGCGTACCTGAACGTGGAAGATGTTTTTGTTCCATGACATTTCAATTGTATCATATTAAAATGAACTGTTTGTCTGTATATAAATGTACATTTTTTATGTTCAAAGATAAGTTTTTATTTTATAGTTATAGTTGAACTATGTTAACTCTCTTGATATACGTTAAATATTACATAGCTTAGAAACATTTTTCGTTTTAATTATTTTTATATATCAATTAATTAGTCTATTTCCTGTTATATAGGTACATCCAGATAGATTAAATATTCATTCATAAATAACACTTTTGTGAAGTTCAGTAAGTTTTGGTAGAGTAGCGTTGTTATCGCGCAATTAGCGGCGCTACACACACGGGCGCGTGTGTGTGACGCCGGCACGCACACGACGACGGCACGCCGCCGCTCTATGTGCACTGTGCGGAGTAGTGTAGAGTATGAGTAGATACGTTTAATTGCTTCTCGCCTGTAATAATACGGCCATTGTTTACACAACCGACATTTATTTTTGTAATTTTATTGTCATTGGAACAGAATTATCTGCAACAGTTTCCGAACATTTTGTTCTTGTGTTGTCACATTATGTGATGGACAAAGCTAAATATACTTATAATAGCTAAAGCTCGTACGAGCATTAACAAACATTTATATTTTATATATTCCAGCGGAAGTTGGCATTGTACCAACTTGTTCACTACACTTTAGACTTATATTTTATATATTAGTAGTACTCTAATATGATGTGTATGTATTTGCAATTTTGAAATATTATTACCGGCTTTACAGATTTGTTTGAAATTAGACCGTACGAAAAGACTTATTGGTAATAGCCTTGATTCACAACTCATAGGCTACTCTTTATCGAAGTACTTAACACCGAAGCAGAGCCGCGGGCAATAATTACATTTATATATAACACTAGCATTGCCCGCGGCTCCGCCTGCGTTCAGATGACCAAAAACCAAATAAACTATCGCTATTATTAATTTTTTTCAAGATAGGCTATTTTTAATAGTTTTTGCCTTATTTACTAAGTTACCTTGCTAAAATATATATAGTATCATCGTGGTTGATTTCTACCCAGTTTTTGTATTTTTTCTCAGAAATGAGATATTTACCCGCGGTAAAAATATGTTAACCCAGATAACCAGCTATGACCATACCAAATTTCATTAAAATCCCTCCAGTAGTTTTTCTGTGATTCCGAAACAGACAGACAAAAATTCTAAAATTATAGATTCGGGCTCTATATCGATAATAATGTCTATTTCAATAAGATTTTCCAAAAAATATTTAATGTACAGATTTGACTAAGTTAGAATTTTATTATAGGTATGTATAGGTAACTCCAAGGAAAGATGATGAATAATGGTAAAAACAAAAACTTTCCACTGAGGTCTGGCTATATATACTCGTAGGACGTAGCGGTTTCGAACGCCCTACTTTTTTATCCACTCGAGGACAAACAAATAGGCAAAACAAATATTCACATAGGTATTATTACCTGGTGCGTTACGACTTGGTGGTGAAGATATATTAAACAAAAAAAATACAAAATTGACTTAATTATCAGTATATATAAGGTTTGATTGAAATTGGTTAAACTTTGAAGTATACTATTAATTATTATGCTTATGTGAATTTTATAATATACTAGAGGCTCACCCTCGCTTCGCTCGGGTTCATCGCTAGGTACGTTTTAAATAGATATAAATAGTTATTAGCCAACGTTAGCCATATTTTTTTTTTTGGTAATAATATTGACAAATATTGATATTAATATTTATACGATACTAACGTCACTCAATTTTTTTGCCTTCCCGGAACCTCTTCACTAACACTTAAACTTTATGGTATGGTATTACAGTTCAAATTGACTTTTAAGTATTATTTCGAATCTTTTGTATGGAAGTATAGAAAAGTGTTGTTTTTAGACTTTTTCAGGCAATTTTTTAAATTTTTCTCTTCGTAAGAACCATTCTCGTACTTCAAGGAATATTCTAAAAAAAGAATTAGCGAAATCGGTTCAGCTGCTCTCGAGATTTGCGCTTACCAACACATTTAGCGATTCATTTTAATATTATAGAATTTATTTGGATATTTCGAAAGCTTCACAAGCCATAAAGCTTATCTGTTTTAAATATGACGCAGTTTGTAATTCATATGGAAAGTAATATAAAAGATGTTTGAGTTAGTATTTTATTTACATAATATTCGATAGTTAATTTTGTTGCAATAAGTCTGACTTCCTAGAAAGATCGACCAATGAATCAGATTTGACTCACATTCGTTCCCATAAGCAAATTGATTAAATCTCATATGACGTTAGCGACCAAATTCATCTTTAATAAACAGATTTAAATTATAAGTATCGATTCCAATCAATCAATTATAACGAGTGTTATACCAATCGATAGTAATTTCGTGTAACATAATCTATAGGTACTAGCGTGATAGGGGGCGTCTGTGCGCGTGTCGCAGGCCGCAGCACGGAAACTCAATACTAAGTTTCTTTTATATCGTCAAACTCATATTGCTTAAAAACTTTATGAATAATAAAAACATATCAGATTTTTTTAATTAATTATCATATATTATGATACTTAACTTTTTATCTATTCTATAGAATAGAAAAAAAGATGTCTAGCTCATCAATAATAAAAAATTAAAGTTATTTTGTTGCTTAGCTAAAATGTATAATATATGAATGTGACAGCTATCATTTAATGTGAAGAGATTGATTAGTAGTTCATTAGCAACTAACACCGGAAATGTGCAGTCATTTTAAAAGGTTTATGTAGGTACCGTACCGCGTGAGAGTAGACAAAATAAAACTAATTATTTGTCAACTCATACATTTACATTAATACATGAGCATGGCATTACACATAGTCTAAATATAACTGAGTGTCTAATAAGTGTCTGATGTTGGAAGAACGCGAAGATTTTCACGTAGCTTTGCTAGAGCAAGGGAAATGCGAGCCGCAAGTTGTCGAGGCTCGCAGCTCTCGATACGGTCACAGACCCATTTAGTGCGTCCGTACTTGTGGTGGCAGTACTCGTAGTGACTGCTCGAAGGCGCCGGTGTGCGTGTTCTGCGAAACTGAAATGAGTCTCACTTCCGTCCGACAGTTAACCTACTAACGTACCCACGACACTTTACTACTTTATTTTATTGAAAATTGCTACGTACATATTGTTCCATAGCAAATGGAAAGTTCAAGTTTTTCTATGCGACCTAAACTATATATGCACATATAATTTACACCCATTTCTAGAGCTTGCGGTAAATACTAAATACCTTCTCTTTGTAAGTTGCACTTATGTTTATTTCATATCTTTAGTTATAAATAAAATATCAATTATTATCTAAAATAACTAAATTAACTTAATTCGTCCACATATTCCAAACAAGCATGGCTTCGTTTTATTTCAAGATTATAATAAAAAAGTTTATTTACGTTAGCGTTAGACGTATAACGACCCACTTTTTGTCGAAAGGTAAATATAAGGTATTTGAGAATCTGGGGATTAATTTATAGCAAATGCGCTAAGTAGTAGTGCAAACAAAAGGTAAGGCCGTGCACACTGCACATGCAGACACCTACGAGGGTCGCTCGACTATCGGTTTTTTCGTTTGAAAACAACGGAAGAATATAAAAACGTATTGTTTGTTCCATTCTTTGAACGCGCCTTATTGAATGTAAATTCTTGTTATGCTCTAATTATAAAGTAATCATTTCATCAAAATAAAAATGTATTATATTGCTTTGTTATTATTATTAAGTACAATGATACAACTGGAGCTAACAATGTCAATAGTATAATCAAAAATATTAATTGGCAATCAATAATCCATAGGTACATATAATAAAACGGTAACTGAGAGAAAGACACAGGTACATGAAATGTTTTTTTTAATATGATGACTGTAACGTATTATGTAGGTATAGAAATAATAGTTATTAAAACAATTATTATTATTGTAACCGAGTTATTAAATTTTTTGTCTGTTTGTCTGTGTGTGTGTGCTCGTTTAACGCAAAAAGTACTGAAGCGATTTTAACTAAATTTGTGTAGTGGTAACTTATTACTCGGATCAACATTTAGGATGCTTCTTAGTTCTTACCCCAGATTTTTTTTTCATTTCCTTTCAGGAAAACACAATAACTTGTACTATAGAGTCTTCTTAGACATGTCTAACGCTGTCTAAGGTTTACCTTATGACATACATCAAAGCAATGTACTAGTAAATTGTAGGTTAATAATGCCTACAGAAAAATCTGCAAAATTAATTAGCAATAAAGGGGTGGAACGGGGGTGGAACTTTGTATGGGGAATCTATCATTTCTTAAGTAAGGGATGTACGTCTCATCATACCTATGTAGGTATATACCTATGTAGTATATTATAGTATAGTTTATTCCATACTAAGCGTCAATAAATATAGTCAACACTTTTAGTTTTCCATATACCAGGTACATTTTCAATCCGAGGTAATAAAAGATAGAAATTATAAGTCTAACTACGTTTTTATCTTATCTCATACCTATCGCATTGAGTCAATGAACTTATGCAATGTATCATAATATCTTAAGAAACCATATTTTTGCATATCACCACATCAATAAATTCTGACTGCAAGTATCAGTATCTATATATTATTAATACGTGAAGCAAAAACTTTGTAAACCTTTTTACGAAAATTGCGCGGACGGAGGAGAATGAAATTTCTCACACTTATAGTTTAGAGAAAGAGTGCAGAATGCTAATATTGTTTTTTTAATTATGCTTAAAAAATACATTAAATCAATAAAAAAACATTACACACACTGTCATGTATTTGACACACACATGCATATATACTCTTTTCTTTATTATCTATGTTGATTCTGTGTTCAAATTGAGAATTATGTACCTATTATAATACGTGAAGTAAAAACTTTGTATCCTTTTTTAAGAAAATTACTGAATGAAGGAGGAATGTGAAATTTGACACGTCATTTAAAGTTTATATGGAGATTAAGTAGAAAGCTAGTATTTTTATGTAAAGTATACATTAGAGATACATTAAATTAAGTAAAATAAACATTTTTATTTGTGAACCGGTCTGTTTATTTTGTTTTAGTTTAATAGCTATTGACGAGCTTTAGTTTTATAAATAAAAAAAAATCAATAATAATATGATTGAAATTCGTCAACTCGGCGAACTCTAATAACTTTTTAAATTATCCTGTTTCATGATTATACATAATAATCACACTACAGGACTTAAAGCGTGAATACGTAGTGGCAATATACCTTGTTGAAGTATCAGCACTGGTAACTTAAAATTATTAAATGCTAACTATTTGCCCCAGTTCCGTTCGGGTGCGACCCTAGGTGTCTAAGAGTAACGTTTTATTTACTCACACACAGGTCACAGTCTAACTATGTATGTATTAAATTTTATCCTAATCGATCTAAAACGAAGGGATAACAAACATACACACACATACATACCTACGAACTCTCACGAACTACATAGTTCGATTAAGATAGTTTTTGTAGTGCATAATTTGTGTCTCTATGAGAATCTACACACATATATCCTCCATTAAGTTTGTTGTCAAGACGTATGTACGTAACATAGTGAGTGCTCACGGCGACGCACACGCCCAGAGATGCGCCCACGCGCTCCCGCCGCGCCGCGCCGCCGCGCACCGCACGTGGGAACCAAGACTTGGCGCATTTTTATCACACGGCCTTGATCTGTTGTAGACAACTGAAATGTAATCCTGTACTCGCTCACATTAGTTAGAGATGACTCAAGAGTGCGATATTAGTTGATACAGCAAAATTTAATAAGTATTTAATTTGGTTCGTACCTAAAAGTTAATGTACTAACTACAATAAATGTTATCTATCATATCATGACTTTGATCAAAATACTTATTATAAATTATAAAATGTAGGTAGGTAGTAGGTACTTTTAATATTTTTATTAAGTAATTTTTAATCTATATATCTATACATATAATAAAATTGTAACTAAGCCGAATCATTACATTAAATATTTTTTGGAAAATCTTATTGAAATAAGCATTATTATCGATACAGAGGCTGAATCTATAGTTTTTAGAATTTTTGTCTGTCTGTTTGTCTGTTACCGCATCACACAAAAACCACTGGAGGGATTTTGATGAAATTTGGTATGGCTATAGCTGGTTATCCGGGTCAACATATAGGATACTTTTTAGTTTTTACCGCAGGAAAATATCTCATTTCTGAGAAAAAGTACAAAAACTGCATTGTAAGAGTATACTAATATGTAAAACCTAAGAATTTGGATTTTGGTAATCTGAATGCGGGCGCAGCCGCGGGCAATGCTCGTCCTTATATATTTTCCTTATCTCTAAAATAAATATTTGTTTATACAGTTATTCCTAAATAGTTTGTTTGTGTAGATATACCTATTTGGTATTTTATTAGAATTTTTTTTTGTCGTTTCTAAAAGACTAATTTGGGCTCCCAGTAGAACCAACTAATTTTATACCGCTGGGTCACTTAAATGATACTAAATTAAATCTTAGTATACAAATTAACAAAACTATTGAGAAATAGTCTGTGACGAATAAAAATTATTGTTTTTTTGTCACTTTAACGTCCGTAAACATCACCCTCCTTTGCGTCGCGCAGTCGGTTATCGCAGCGGGATAACCGACTGCGCGACGCAAATAATCCAAATACAAGGCAATCTCATATACAAACTGGATAAATAATATGACCATTTTATAAATTTTTCGTATCCGATTATACGATCTGGCAGCTATTTAGTCTAGCCGTGTATAACTTCAATCACTATGGCTCCCGTGCGCGTGCGCGGGCACACCGTAGGTATACTCATTAGACTTCGCGTCGCCGGTTATTTTCCTCTCACTAATAAAAACAATAGCAACAGCGTTGTGGAACAGGAAAACTTAAGTAGTAGGTATATAAACAACTTAATTACACCGCAACACAAACAGAATTAGGAATGAAGTAACACCAAACATTGAGCCGCAAACAAATTACTTCGACGCAGACATCGAACTGTAAACATCCAGCATTAGGTTGATAGCTCCTTAACATATTAAATATCTTATTGCAATGTACAAATAAAAATGCGCATTATTCTCATATTACTCGTAGATATAAATAGTTATGGAAGAGCATTATGATTTATTTATTTATATAAATATATTATTATAAAGTATCGGTCTTCACATGTATACTAATTACAGGTATTCACAACAATGTCAGAACAAAAATGAAAATGAAAATGATGTTCTTAGTTAGTCCTTAGTAGGTATCTATGTAGGTATGTCATGTTTGACACCAAGATTTTTGAACCAAAGTAATCATTTAATCGACCATAGCTACATAAGTAAATACAGTACTTACCTACTATATAAATAAGTATTAGACCAACAATAAAGAAAGTATAAAACTTAAAAAAAAATAACCGATTTCCAGACACTAAAAAGTAAAAAAAACTAAATGGGGGTTTCATTTAGAATAGATACTTACCTAATCAGATTTTTTCGAAGTCCTTGTGCTTTGCTTTGCATCGGCTCGTATCGACTTCGATAATATTTGATAAGGTATGTATTCTAAATGAAAACCTCCGTTTAGTTATTTTTTACTTTTAATGCCTGGAAGTCGGTTATTATTAAAAAAAAATAAGTTTTTATTTTCACGTTTTTAGTGTAGACGTAATAAGCATGTAATAATAGCAGGTAATTTGTAAGAAGAATGTTTTTTTAATAGCAATATATTCGATTAAGCCATTTATATAAAATAATCGGTTCAGGCATCTTCGAGTAATCGATGAACATAGGTAGACAAAAAATACATACAGACGAACATAGAACCTCCTCCTATTTGGAAGTTGGTTAAAAATACATGTAAAGTGTGAAAGTGGCATTCAATGAAGTCTGTAATTTCGTAAAGGAGAGCATGATTGCTCCTCTACCTAATGGTATACGGAGCGGAGCCGAGGCCCCGAGGCAGGTGAGGCGCTAGCTTATTTGCGTTTCTTGTCCTCACTAGGTTTTTATAAACTAACGCTCTATTTTACACGTTTTAAGAGCCCTTTGGATCGTTTCTAAATTTGTACCATTTTTTGTCAGCGTCGAGTGACGACTTAAGTGTCTCGAAATGAGTTATTTGTATAGGCTCTTAGCGTTCCGGTGCGGGACTGTGTCGATGATGCGCAAATACGGCACGGCGTGTTGACTGTGGTCTGTGGCGATGCCGGAGTATCGTCTCTTTGTTCCATTCGCGTGTACGAGAGCTGCGTCCAAGTGACGTTACGGATTTCCGGCTCGGCCGATAGGATAACGACTCCCTAATGAGTCGGTTCTGCTCCGTTGTGGGTGGCGATGGTTATTTAATGGTTTATGTTAACGTGGTATGCGGCCGGGATCCCACGGGGCAACACGAAATCAGAATATCAGGAAATGCAAGGGTTAATTAGCGGGCATGTTGAGGAAGTAGCGTGTGGGTCCTCGCAAGTGGGCGCGCACGTGCGAGCCAGGACACGAGCTTGTCCCCATATGTCACACTTCGTACCCACGCACTCGCACATGCATGCTATCGATGTAACGAACCGAGGATTCACTGTTTGCTGTATGATGCGGGCTTCTCATTTATTCTTAAATTACTTACACTTTTTAGAAATTTCTAGTAAAATGTCCACCATTAGGAATCATATTTATTTTAAATAACGAACGACGTAATATTGTTTAAAAATAACTCAAGATTCACTTGCTGTTATCATTTAGTATGTATTAAACATGCTACTTATCTTGAACTTAAACATTTACATAATATCATAAAGTCTTTACAGCATATTTCCCCATAAAAATATCTCAGTGAAAGCGTAACAATAACTTCCCCGGTATAGCTACGAGTATGTACTTACTAGCGAAGTGATTATTATTACTAGTATTTTGTTTATATTAGATAAAAGTTATTTGAAGGTTTATATATAAATTAAAAGTTATATTTGTATGATTAAGGCAATTTGAATACTTCGCCTTTGTATTTAGTCAGGTTATAGTTTAATTATATAGATAACTGTTATCTGGCGATTTAAAATCTTCTCTCAATTAAAATAATCACTTTTAACTAACATACATACATACATACATACATACATACATACATACATACATACATACATACATACATACATACATACATACATACATACATACATACATACATACATACATACATACATACATACATACATACATACATACATACATACATACATACATACATAGATTTGAAAGTTACTTCAAAATAAAAAATAATTCTGACCTAAGGAAAGATCTTTTACTTTTTTTATGGATTTAGATGGGAACGATGCTTGAGATATACTTACCATGCCACTCGTGAATCATGATACACACAATTGGCAAAGACGTCGTATGATGCAGACAAAAGTAACATATGAACGTAGATGCTCCCGAATTGAGTTAATATGTTTTTGTGGTAGCTTCCTAACGGACTGACTACACTGACATTTACTTTTAATTTAAAATGTTAAATTGATGATTCAAAAGAGCTTGCAAAAACCTATTTGAATAAAGTATATTTTGATTTGATTTGATATTTTTAAATCGACCACAGATGATTAGTATCAACTATTTGTTAGAAATAAGATTTAAGAATGAATCTAAACGTAAAGAATACATTGGCGATGGATATTTATAATATTTTTTACGACATCCGGGTTCATGTTGCCGCCTTATGCAGCTCTCGGGCGTCCTCCGACTGCTTTGGTTATCTTCCACTCAAATAGGGCTACCTACGACTGTTCCGTGTTATTTGTTTACATTTCATTCAGAAACGAACACCTATAAAGAAGATGACTATAAAAAACAACGTTAATTAGATTCCATTTAAGCCTTGCATTATCACAGTTATGATTTTCATACATAGGGATTAAATTCCTTACCAGGTACATATTTATTTATATAAATAAATATATATATGTAAAGTATATACTTAGTAATTACACATAGACTGCATTATCACAGTTATGATTTTCATACATAGGGATTAAATTCCTTACCAGGTACATATTTATTTATATAAATAAATATATATATGTAAAGTATATACTTAGTAATTACACATAGACCAATTATGTGGCTTAAATAATTAATATTATATTTTATATTTTTTCTTTATGGCTTAAATTTAATAATGGCAACACTAAATATAGATTACTAATTAATCATTTTAAAATTATAATAATTACAATGATAATAGCAAAAATTAAATAAATAATATTCCATATTCAATTATAAAACTAATTAAAATTATAAAAATGTTTAAAGTTATATATATTGGAAGGTACTTCTTACAATTTTTCATTTTGTTATTTGTGGGTAGGCTGTCTGTAACAACTATACCTTGGAGACATCTAACACCTCAGTCTCTCCCGTGACCATGATTGCTGTAAAGCATTCAAAACGTCGGGAACCAAAAATCAAAATAAATCCGCGAAATAATCCGAAAAGAATAAAGTATTACACATGTATAACTTTAAATACATATTATAAATATAAACATCCACATCCACCAGTACAAACGTTCGTGCTCACCACACAAATGAATGCCCCCAGCGGGACTCGAATCCGTGACCGCTGGCACAGCACGTAGAGTAACTACAAACTGAGTCAAACGTCTCAAATTTATGATATAGGTATGTTTACTATAACCAATGTTATCGTTTTTTCATGAATATTATTTTTATATCAACCATTTCTATTTTTAATAAATATATCTATGTATATTTATTAGGTGCTAAATTACTTAGATATAAGTATGAGCATGTTCGAAACAATACGTTCTCCTTTTTTTAAGTGCCTAAATAACTCTTTAACAATTTGTACCAGTTTATGTCGATCGCAGAACATGTAAACGGTAATGAGTAGTGTCGCCGAGTCGTTAGTGCATGTAAATGAATGCAAGCGGGCCGAGGGCGCGCCGGGAGGGCCGCGGGAGGGTGCGCGAGGGCCGAAGATGGCGGAGAGGGGGGCGGGGGAGGAGGTCTCGATAACGCATCTACTTCCGAGACTGTTACAAGCCATTAGACGCACTCCACTTGTGGACTATCCTAACTTTAATGGTCTGTCACGAGAATAAGTGTCGCGATCTTTTAATCACAAGCTGGACACGTTAAAGGCATACTTTACATCATAAAATGCTATGTTTCTATTTTTTATAGCCACAATTTTATATTGTTTCTTCAAGGGCATTCCCTGAATATATCTTTTAATGTACGTATTTGGGTATTTCTCCGAGATTGCGTTCTTCGTCTGATTAATCTGGCCAAACATTATTTTCATTTTTGGATCTATTCAACATACTCTTATGATTAAAGACATGCCAAATAATATTTTAATTTTGGCCAGATTAATCAGACGAAGAACGCAATCTCGGAGAAATACCCATTTACCTATTCGTCAATCCAAAATAAAGAGAAACCCCAAAACGATTTTGATCAAATTCCCGTTGTTCCCTGTTTGTGACATATAACTTTTCTTCGAAATATTACGACTCCTATGTAGGAAGTAGATCCTGATTTCTAGGCACCTAAGATGTGACACATCGTTCTATTGTTGTTTTTGTCACGAGACCCAACTAAACATGGTTTCCGTCAGTCAAATAAGCGATGCTGAACTTTGGTTCGTGTCGTTACAATGAGATCGATGTATTGGTATTGTTTATGCTACAAATTACCTATTTACTGGTGTCTTTGTATTTTTAACTATATTTTATACTCTTATCTAATAAAAACAAATATATTTTGACTAAATTAACTTATTTAATTTTCTAATACGAATGTATGTACGACCAGTGGTGGCGGAGGAGGCGGCAGCTCGGTGTACACCCGCTGCTCGTACCCGGCTGCAGGCTCGCCCTACTTCAGCAACGGGAATGATCTCACACAGCCACAGATTTGGACCACTAATGCTGGTATGAATATTTTTAAGAGTCACTATATAATAGAAAATATCTTTGTATACATATACATATAGGTACCTATACCTACATACATTTTTTCTAAAAGCATAATAAGTAGGGATATCTACTAGCAAAAAAGAAAAACAAAATCAAATCTATCCCACGGAAACCGTATATTTTTCCAGGATGAATAGTAGCTTATATATTATTCTGATGTATGAGCTACCTATACCTATTATTGTTAATCTTCATTAAAATCAATTCAGTGCTTTTTGCTTGAAAGAGTAACACACATCCATACAATATCAACAAATACAAACGTCCTAACAAACTTTCGCGTTTATAATATTAGTATTAGGATTATACCTAGTAAATCTAATTAGAATACCTATGGCCTGTTCAAAAATATATCAGATAAACAGACAGATTATAATACGTACTAATAAGATATATTAATATGAAATTGTTGTCATTAATCCGGCTTAAAATAAATATTTACAAAACTATCCTAAACTTAGATAATTGAGAATTAGTTAAAATAGCAGATGATCTAGGATCTCTAATATGAATAATCTAATATTTCGGTTGCGTTTGATTGTGTAAGCAGGAGGGTCGCCCACGTACGGCGCAGGCAACACCGGCGCGGTGCTCGGGGAGGAGTACGCGGAGAGCAACGAGACGGTCGAGGGCGCGGCCGGGGGCGGCACGCTGCCCGCCTTCAGCGCACGCTTCGGGGGCGCCTTCGCCACCACCTCCCGACCCTCGGCGGTCTACGGCTCGTCCGCCCTCACCGCTAACTACACACATCCGGTAACTGTTCATTTACTTGCTTTTTACAAGTTTTATGTAAACTTATCCGTTTCATCCGTTATAAGTTCGCAATTCATTTTCCAAACACTTACAGGTATTTGATTAAGCTGACATTGGGCGTGTAAAATAATTTCCATAGCCAAATTGAAGGCATCACGAATTTGGTTTCATCGTCTATATAAACAGGCCGAAAGTAATCGTAGGAACTTCGGAATTATATATTTAAATTGGGTTGTTTTAAAGAACATTACCGTTTATTGTTTCTTCTAGCTATTTTATAACTTTATTTATCGCGCCAGCTTATTATGATGTAAACAAAAGCTTCAATTATTTTAGTTCAATTGAATCACGCATAATGCACATACAAGATTAAACATAAAATTAACTATATGCCTTATAAATAAAATTCTATTATTCAACTCATGCGTCATCGTCTACTTAAATATTTTCTATTTTACATTTAAATGAATGTTATCATTATAATAGCTACAACGCTCCCATACATTTTATTGGTGAATTAGCCCATATTAGTTGTATTTACGTCACTGAAGTTACAATGAACCGGGGGCAGGTTCCGTGAAGGCAATAAGCCACAGATAACAGCGCCGTGCTCAGTGGCGCTTGACGAACACTTTCCAAATCGCATGAAATTCATATTAAAACGTATACCCCTACTTAATACTCTAATTGATATCATGTCTTCGTGCATCAACTTACTTTTTCCACGATAATAAATAAATATTAGGTAAATAATCGGATTATTAAAAAATAATAGATATTAAATATAGTTTAAAAAAAATCTAAACGAACCCTTCTGTGAAACAATTAATTTGAGTTTTTATTCTTATCCGGGATTCCATAGAAACTTCCATTATTTTCCTGTATTATGGATGCAAAGTAGATATTTTGAAAGTTTAGTAGCTTACCTAAGTTTATGACTAACGGTCACACAGACATTTTGTTGATTTCAGGTGTGTTAGCTTGTCATGGGTGAAATTAATAGGTGTATCGGAAAATGCGCCTCTATTATTTATATTATGTACAAAATACAAAATTTCTAAAAACTATACATTCGGCCTCTGTATCGATAATTAATAAATAATACCTAATTACGTATTTCAATAAGTTATTCCAAAAAATATTTGATGTACAAATTCGACCCAGTTAGAATTTTATTGTATGTATAAAAGGTAGGTATAGGTCTAAGGTGTCGATATCTTTCATTTGCCAACGTGCCAACGTAATAGTAAATTTTCAATTTGCAATTATTTTATGTAAATCATGATTAACACTTGCAAATTCACTTGTGTGTATTTTAGCAAATTTAGAGTAGTTACTTTAAATAAATATGTTATCTTATTATACCTGAATAGGTATGTATCGACTTACTCAATTCGTGGAAACATTGCACAAAAATCGCAATGGCTTAGAAGTTTAGAGAACAGATACAATAGGGCTGGGGTTGCCCCGCGATAAGCGATAAGCGATGAGCGATAATGACCGTAAACAATAGTAATCTGGGTCCAAGTATCTTCGAGGGTGAAAAGCGTTAGTCATACTGCATAGTTATCCTTGTGCTATACTGTTCAAATATTCAAACTATTTGTACTTACTTCGTCCTAATTTGTTTATTAAGTAATAATTTTGTTACGTTTTCAAACCTACGCAAGTATTTTTTTGTCCGACCAGTAGATACCTACAGGATACTCGAACCACAATCGCAATATTTAGTTTATAAAAATGTACACGCTGTTGAATATTATTGTACTTCTAAATAATTATTTAAATTTGGAAATAACCATACCTTTTCGTCTTGATTTTACTTTTGATTGTAAAGTTTAAGAATTTGATTACATTGATTTTAAAAACGCCTGGACTGATGGAAAGTTACATTATCCCTGTTTGAAAGGCGAATCTGTATATCAAATATTTTGGAGTACAAACATTCGTGCTCGTCACACAAATGAATACCTGAGCGGGACTCGAACCCGCGACCGCTGGCTCAGCAAGTAGGGTTAAAACGTAAATAGGGATGAACCCGAACGGAGCGAGGTTGAGTCGCTAGTAGTTCAAAAAGATTCTGATCGCTCACTATTCCCTTACAATCTATACTTATACTTAGTATGTTACTGTGATAAGAATGCATCAATGACTTATAAAGAATTATGTTTTATAAAGTATTTAAACAAACTAATTCTACGTAGTAATATTTAACATAATAATTATAATTCACTCCGGTTTCCAGGAAGTGTGGAGCTTGGACGGAAGCCGACGGCCGCAGCTCTCGGCCGCCGCCAGCCTCTCAGCCAGTGAGTGCTGTTATCAATTATATACAGAAATATTCAATTGTATTAGTCCTTTATTATTACTTTCTACATGCTTATGATTAAATAATGATAATAAGGACTATTAGACTAGATTAAAAATCACAAATAAAGCAAAATTTAACTTTTATACATTTAAATTCAGATTGTATTTTTGTCAATTATTTAGGTAAGTACCTACCTACTTAGAAAAGTATGTAACTACATGCTAAATGATATTATTTTGTTTTGGTAATAATGAGTACAAAAACTTTGAGCATATGCTAATGTCCGGCAAATATAATTAGAGTAAACAAGTAGGTATTGTACGGTGTTTGTCGGTGCGCCCGCGCAGGTCGCAGCACGCGCGGTGACGCCGCGCACCGCGTGATTCACCATTGTTGGCTTGCACCGTCTTTGTTCATTTCACAGCCTTTTGATACTTTTAAAACAACATTCAAACCACTTTCGATTGAGTTATATTAGAACTTTCAAAAGATTTATTTGATATACATGTGGGTTTACCGTTTACCCAACAATACTAACTAAAAATAAAAATACGTATATATAATTCTAAATCAATTGTTCTGTCTGGACTATGTACTGCCTTCTATTTATATTAGTTGTGTTAGTTCATGTTATGTACTTAATTAAGCATATATCTATACTAATATTATAAAGAGGTAAAGTTTGTGATCTTGTGAGTTTGTGAGTTTGTGAGTTTGTGACGTTGTAAGGGGTAATCTCTGGATCTACTGAACCGATTTACAAAATTCTTTTACCAATAGAAAGCCACGTTCTTTCTGAGTGTCATAGGCTATATATTGACCCGAAAAATGAAAAGGCTTTTTCGTGGTAGTCGGATTTGCAAAGTAAGTCGGAGTAAAAACGGTCGAACGAAAACGTTTCTTACGAACGCTGCCTTAACGATGAGAGATATATGATTATGTTCTAGAGAAAAGTTGTAGAGCTTAAAAATGCCTACAAAAAAGTCAGCGACAGCATATGTCTAACTTTTATATTTAAGTCACAAAAAGTAGTTTTTTATATTAAAAAAACAATTTAAATCGGTAGGTCATGTTTATTGGTCATATTATCAACAATTATGAATTCTTATCAAAATAAGTAAATTTATCATCTAAAATGCTTAAAATAAAAGACTTTTCCCTTTTACTGCATATAATTTGGACAAATGGTTAAAGAGATAATACAACATATTCGTATGTATGGACGAACCCGAGCGAGCTGTTTATCTGTTTTTCTCTTTGTACGGGCTAATCTCCGGATCTATTAAACCTATTTAAATGAAATTTTGCATGGTGGTACCTTATATCCCCGGGCAACATCTTAGATACTTTCCATCCTGGAAAATTAAAGGGTTCCCGTGGGATAGTTATAAAACTATAATAACTTATACATCTTAGTACACAAAAACTACTGATTGGATTTTAGTGAAACTTTACAATAATATAGTTCATACATAACAAAAACAAATCAGCTACTTTTCATCCCGGAAAATTAAGGAGTTTCCGTGGGATAGTCAAAAAACTATAGTAACTTATACAGCTTAGTACACAAAAACCACTGATTGGATTTTGCTGAAACTTTACAATAATATAGTTCATACATCAGAATAACAAATAGGTTACTTTTTATCCCGGAAAAACGTACTTTTCCCGTGGGATAGATGTTTTTGTTTATTTGTAACGTATTATGTACAAACATAGACCCCAAAACAATAGTTATTAAAAAATTGTATTATTGTCTGTTTGCCTGTATGTCTGTTTGTCTGTTTTTGTGTGCGCGTTTCACGCGAAAAGTAATGTACCAATTTCAACGAAATTTGGTGAAGTGATAACTTATTACTCAAGTCAACATTTAGGATACCTTTTGTATCTATGTATGTATGTATGTATGTTGTATTTAGCCCTTTTTAACACACGCACGGGCCTCCTTTCAGTACGAGGTGGATCAGGCCATAGTCCACCACGCTGGCCAATATCAGAGGTGCTAGACCCGGGATTAGAAATTGCTTCACTCGGTTTCCCAAGCGAGCGCGTTACCACTGGGATACCACTGCCTAGATACCTTTTACTTAAAGAAAATCTTTCTTTCCCACGGGAAAATATAATAACTGATAGTTAAAATATTATAGTAACTTATACAGCTCAGTACACAACAACTTATGCACCTAATTTAGTAAAATTTGGCATGACCTTATATTGCAGGTCAAACAACAGGTTACTTATTTTTATCCCGGAAAAATGAACGGTTCCCGTGGGATAGATCTGTTTGTGCTTTTCTAGAGGTGAACCCGAGCGAAGCGAGGGTGAGCCGCTAGTTTTTTATAAACCAAATTAAATATAAGTACAAGTTTTGTGTAAAAACTATAACGGGGCGTGAAGTGTGACAGATTCATCTATATTTATTGTTAGTAAAAGATACTCGATACACAAATAACGATTTCGATAACAAAAACGAGCGGTTACAGTGGTGTGAGTGGCGGCTGTAGTGGTACAGACAGTGCGAGTGCGCGCGTATGTGTATTGTTTTTGTAGGGGTCATGCGATAACTCGCTGTCAAAACTCATATTTTGAACAGTATAAAAACTACATAGTTATTGATAACTCATAAATGCCCGCCGATAAGCCTCGTCTATTGTCTAAAGTCACACTATGTGAGGATGCTTTTTTAACCACTTGAACCTTCGTCCGTCCTCAGAGTTTCGTTAATTTCAGTTTTGTGGCCCATTAAATAATTAATAGCTCTTCTTTGAAAGGTTACGGCACTTGAGTGCTTTAATAAACATTTTGTGTGTTTTGCGAGTCGAGTGTGAAAGTAATGCCGTAAAAGTTTCATAGGTTTAGGTACCTACTGTTTTTTCCTTTTTACTTTTAGAAACTCGCGCCTTGTAAAAACTGCAATCGAGTTCGAGTATAGTAAAAGATTAAAACGTATCAAACGTCTTTAGACAGTGCTAGCACGGACTGGGACATAATGTAGACGTAGTGCCATACATAGTCGAGGCGTCACAGAGTGTTTGCGTCGGTCCCGACAAAAAACGATGTCCTCTTTTTTAAAATAAACTCGTTCCCCTTTAAGCGCATTAAAATCGCATTCCATATACGGCCTCGGATAAGGCACGTGCCGCGCGCAAACACGACGTCCGGCGAGCCCGCGCCCCGACCCGCGCCGCCGCTGGCCCCTCAACTGTCACAAAAACTCAATGTTGTCAAACATAGGCTTGTGCCTGACCCAAACCTTTTTTTAGTCATTCAAAAAGAAATGTGCACATTACAATAAATTTAAATATATATTTAGTTAGCGATTGTTGACCGTAGTCACAAGCTACAACCATATATTATTTTCTCTGGATATCATCATCATGTGTTAGAGCTTTGTATAATCTTTCTAGTAAGTACCTACAAACAAAGTAATCGAAGTATAAAAGAAATCTTAATGATCAATAGGTGTACGAGCATTAATTTAAAAAATGAATCTCCTTTGGGATACGCCACAGTCGGATAATAACTGAAATTTACAATGTGTAGCGACAACTATTTGGTCAAATAAATAAATTTTATTTTTGGTGAAACCCCAAAAACAAAGCAGCCTAGAAGCACATGTCAGGTAATATAATATTACAACTATTGCTCTTTTATTACGTAATAGAATTGTATTTACATATTTACGTTAGCGCAGTAGCACAGTGGCAAGTGGTTTACTGAGTAGTTGACGCGACGGTCGGCGGTCGCTGCGTCAGCACCGAGGCTCGTGCTTATCTCAGCAGAAAGCTCCGTCAGTGCACAATTAACACCATTACGACGAGCTTGCTCAGTGACGTCACTTGCACTTTTAAATTACTTAAGACAATTACAAGATCCATTTGCCAGGTACTTTAGATATCTAAATGTCTACGGCTACTGTCATACTTTCTTAATAATTAAAATTGTTATCTCCCAAAATTAAAAGAAATAGGTCCCTTAGTAATCATACCACTAAAATGTCCAATAAGTTATTATATTAGTAAATATTTTCATCTTATCTGATCGATGTCAGCATATGGCCCTCTCGTGTAAGTTCGAATGATTCTAATAACGCAATGCAACATCATTCGTAACAGGATACCCCATACGTTATCTGAGCAAAACTGTCATAAATGGATTTTTTATGTGAAACACATTTGGCCATATTCTCATCTATACTCTACAAATAAATGTAATATTATTATCTTTTATTTTAATTCTACCATGTGTGTACACTGCATACTCGTAGAATGCGACAATTTCTCACTTGCTTTGTTTTGAAACGCACAAAGCAGTACTTAATAGGTTGCAAGTTATTGCCTAGTTGAGTGTAATAGTGAAACATGAAACTATGGCGCATTCTCGTATGTAGTGCATTTCTGAGTAGAACGGTGTGTGCGAGTGACCCAGCGGCACAATGGCGCGAGTTAAGTCACGAGCGAGGCGCGGAGCACGCGCGGCCTTGCTGCCGACTCAACGCGCGCCTGACTCACGGCCACGGCCAAGGTCGGGTGCGACGCTCGGTCCACCTCGGGGCGGCGCTGACTGCGACAAATACATTGTCCATCTTCAAATAAATCGAAATCGCTAATGTGGACAAATGTAAACTTACCATCCTCGTTTTTCTTGCGCTGCGGATTACGTTGCAGGAGGTACCTACGTGATACGTCTTGTTATAGCCTCTTGAACTATAGAAATGTTTAGTTATGCTCAAAGGTTTTGTGACTCTTTAGTAGAACAGGTATATATACTCGTAGCTAGCATTAAGTGTGGTATATAATATACGTAACTGTAGTGTATAAATGACGCTCGGGCGCTGTGGGATGCGCGACATGGGCGAGGCTGAGCTAATGGTGTGTTGTAGTCGAGATGGCGGAGTTTTTCACGGAGGGGCGCGAGTGCGTGAACTGCGGCGCGATACACACGCCGCTGTGGCGCCGCGACAACACCGGCCACTACCTGTGCAACGCGTGCGGGCTCTACAACAAGATGAACGGCATGAACCGGCCGCTCAAGCAGCCGCGGCGGCTGGTACGTCAGCGGCACGCGGCGCACGCGCTGGCGCCCGCCCCCGACGTACGCAGACACGCCCTCCGCTCGACTAACCCCCGCCTCCCCTCGCCTCGCCTCGCCCGCGAGGAATCCGCGCCCGAGCGTCCCCCGAGCGAGTGAGCATAGAGAATGACGCTTAACTGTTGGTTGCAGTGGCAGAGGGGGCCCCGCCGGGCGCGGATTTCTACAAGGGCTTCCTGTTTAACGGCGTCCCGACGCACGGCTTGCCCGCGTCCGCGCCGCTCTGTACGCCCGCGCTCGCCGTCTCCACTCCCCCCGACTACAAACAGAAGAAAGGGGTACGTCCACCCCGAAGCGTCCCGACCCTCCCCTTCTGTCCAGTCCGCTCCGCGTCCGCGATAATAATATCGCCATTCCCTTACTATTGATTTATATCAATTTTATTTATATTTACTACTAAGTCCCTTGGTTACCTACAAATAATAGTTTATTAAACTCAACTAAGCCCTTGCCTCTCCTCACCGATATATTTAGATCCTTGTCCTGTTAACCCTAAATCTATCCTACCATTAACTACACCACGCTTCCATGCTACTGTCATATTCATCTTTAACGAATGCTAACTAATCCTTTCTGTGTTTTTGGGAGATTCTTTTTGTAACAATATATAGCTAGCAGAATTAAAAAAAAACAATATTTGAACTTTATAAGCATGTAACTACATTATACCTATGTTACACTTACACAATCACGTTGTATTAATATTTAACATTAAATAAACTTGAAATAGATAGGATTTCAAAGCAAAGAAGCTCCCAGAATCCCAGCCTGCTTTCTTATTTGCATGACAACTCTAGCATGAGTTTAAATTTTATTTTGTTTTGATCCAATTGATTTAGTAAAGTAATATATCTTTCCAAAAAATCTTTAAAATAGTTATTGCCTAATATACCTGTTGTCGTGTCACGTCACTGTATCTGAACGAAAATAACCGTTTAGGATTATTTGAATTCATACGTACGGAAACAGACAAAAAAAGTTCTATAACAACTATTTTAGCTATTTTGTAAAAACTCGTTTAAAATTCGAAAACTACAGCATGGATTGTCTTAAGTAACCGTCCTCGTTACTAGAAAAAATAGACGGACAAGACAAAATTTTATACGAAATTTTTGTTTGTTTTCAGGTAGTATCTAAATACTTCATGATTTTATTGTTTAAAAATTTAAAAATCAATGACATAACTATAATTTCCGATCTTATAGTGACTATAAACTTTGATAGTTATATTAATCCAAATTGGATTGAAACCCTCTAGTGCGGGAGTCTCTCGAGTCTAACTCGCGTCGCTACCTTGCAGATGGGCACGAAGCGGCCGGGCATGTCGTGCAGCAACTGCCAGACCACGGCCACGTCGCTGTGGCGCCGCAACGCGCACGGCGAGACCGTCTGCAACGCGTGCGGCCTGTACTACAAACTGCATAATATTAACCGTCCCATGACCATGAAGAAGGATTCCATACAGGTAGCGTTAAATTACTTATTGATCACAGCTTATTTGGGATATGTGTGGAGGAATAAATGTGTTTTGTATAATTTAGGATTTTTTAACTTAAAAACAATTTTTTATTTAACAATTCAAATGATAGTGGTACTTTTTCTTTAGTTACAATTCATCGTATTCAAGTCTATAGTGTATGTATCTATACGGTATACGGTAAAAGATTTTGGTCAGTAAGATTTTCATTTTTGGTCTAATTATTTTCAGACGCGTAAGAGGAAACCTAAGAATAGTATAAAAGCTGAGAGGACCCTGAACAAGAACATCAGTCACGCCTTGCACGCCGCCAACACCGGCAGCGGCCCTTCCGTGAAACTTGAAAACCTATGTAAGTCATACATTTCATACCTTACATTTTTTGCTTTTACTTGAATAATTACCAAACATGAGGGCAATTAATTAATGAATATATATCATAAATTCGAATTTAATTGTTTTTTGTCGCGTTAAAATAAAAAAAACTGAAACAGGTTTAAGATTTCCAACATTGTTTTGTATGTAATTATACTCGTATAATAGATTTAATGATTTACATTTGAATTTCCAGTAGAAGGCGGTGGTGTGACGGCAGGCGGGCGCTCGCCGCTCACGCTGGGCTTCTACGTGCAGCAGCACGGCGTGAAGCTGGAGGAGCCGCCGCCGGCGCACGCGCACCACGCGCCGCACGCGCCGCACGCGCCGCACGCGCCCCACGCCCACCACGCGTACTGCGCCGACGCCGACTACCGGCGCGCCGAGCCGCAGGAGCGCCTCGACCGGCCCACAGTCGTGTCCCTCGGCAGCTGAGCTCTGGACCGCGATCATCTCAATAATAATAAGAATCTCAGTCGTGTAAGCTATGTTAGGTCTATCGCTAGTTGACCAAAGACGGCGGCGGTCCGCGTACAGACGCCCACGATACGCCTCTTCGACGTCGATTAGAATATATGAATAATTATTTTATAGAAAATTCTATGAGTACAAGCATTTATAGAAAATATTTAATTTACACTAAATTTTTATAGTACCAGTACTAATTTACATTAGTGAAAGCTCGAGTGCTAAGTTAGGAACAAATGAGCGGACGTCGCGTCCCCGCGTTCTGTTACCAAATATTATACCTATGTTTATGTACCATAAGACTGCGCGAAGCATTCCGACGCGTGACGAGTTGCATTCCTACATAGATATATCGCGTTAGTTACGTTAGTTTGTAGTCGCTCTGCAGAGGCTGTTCGCAACAAACGAAAAGTACACTTTGTATTTTGATATTATTATGTGTTGATTTTTATTGTATTTTAAAGCTCCATGACTTCAAGATGCATTCCGAATTTATAGATTAAATGTTTACATGTTAAGACTGTATCATAAGACATATGCAAATATTATATTATAAGATGTCACCAGAAGAGCCACAGTTCCGTTACGAGTGGGAAGTAAATTGGATTTATCAAATTATGGTTATATTTTAATTTTTATTAATTATTTCGATAGTCTATGAACAAATGTACGTACAGTTCCAACATAACCGAGTGGCCCCTCTCTATTAATTAAGCATTTGTCTCCATCTACGACTTGGCTAACGGAAATGTGAGCTGGTAACGGATCTGGTTTATTAAAGAAAACATAATATATTTTTCATTTACATTATTTTGGGTAAAAACTGTACGTATTTTAAATATGGTACAGTCGTTTATAACTACGTTTAGAGATAATTGATTACCGTTCAATATGTTATTTTGTCAGACGGTCGGCGACTTCGTTGCATCAGTTGCTCAATAAGTATTGTACTATCGGTTTCCGTGAGTCAAGGTAATGTAAGAGCTGTGTTAGAAAATCGTTCAACTGAGATGTGAAGACGCCGACAGCTGCGATCTCTCTGTAACCTACATAGATCTGACAGTACTATAATAATATTTAATTATCTCACTGCGAAATGTAGTAGTTTTAAAAGAAATTTATATAAATATATAATAATTGAAGTAAATATTTTGGTAGACGTTGCTCACACGGCGCGGCTCGCGTGCGCGCCGAAGTTATATTATTTATCTAGTTGCGCCGCGGCGCAGGCCACAGGCGGCGCGTCGCGGCGTGGCCCTTTTATGTAAATATAATATAAGCAAAGTACACTTTAATAAATCAAATTATTAATTCATTTGTATTTGTTTTATTTATAAATTACTAGCAAACAAACCTATCCCACGGGACCCGAACATTTTTCCGGGATAAAAAGTAACTTATGTGCTTTTAATAACTATTATAATCTATCTCTGTGCGTTTCATCCAGATCCGTTCCGCCGTTCTCGCGGGAAAGAGTAACAAACATTCATCCATCCATCCTCACAAACTTTCACATTTATAATATTAGTATGGAGTAGGTATGGATATCGTAATATTAGTATGGAGTATGGATACGATGTTAATTGCGTTGTTATTGCTACAAAGTAAATTATTACGAAAAGCTTTTCTTAAGACAATAAACAAGATCTTTGAGTAAGCATTATAAGTTCCCAAATATCATCGTAAAGAATATAAGTGTGTCGTTAGCGGAAAATAAATTTAGCTTATCACAGCTGGTGAGTGCAGGTGGAGCTTACAAGATATGTTCTTTATTCAATGATTATTTCAATTCGGTGTTTGAAACTCCTATTCCTATTCGGTCGCAGTTATTAAACCAACGCCTAGTTGCAATATTTCTATTAATTCAATTAATGTATTAATTATAAGAAAATTAAGTTCAGATCACTTCGGTCAAAAATTTTCGTTAACTAACAATATTATCGATAAAAAACAAAAAATTAAACGTACACAATAAGTAGAATTAATTCCTTTAAAGAGAAAGTGACATAGCACTTGCATAAAATGGAAATGATTTTAGATAGATTGCGACTGGCAAACTGTTCGCATATACCGAAGTAGAGATAAATTATATGAATTGTACAATGTGAAGCAGTGGAATCTTGACCCAATGTTCCATAGTCGGTTCAAAATTTAAAATAAATGTTTGTATCAAGCTAAGTCTATATTTATTAGAAATAAAATTCTTAATTCAGAAAATAAAATTAAAGCCACTTGGGATATAATTACTCGTACGGCTGGGAGATCAAAGGTGTCTAGTGAACGAGTGACGCTAACAATAAATAACGTAACACTGAGCTTAGACGAAGATATTGCAAATACTTTTGAGAATTATTTTTCGAAAATCCCAATAGAGGTCACATCTTCTTTAAAATCACTATTTTTTAGTATTTTGAAAAATGCTAAAACACGTATTTATTTAATTGTATTGATGAGCATTAATGCCAAGTTTCAAGTAATTCTGAACATAAATATTTTTTGGATTGTATTATATATAACGTGTAACGTGAGTGAATGAGATTATTTCCCATGGTAAAAAGTAGCCTATCACTCTCCTGTCCTTCAATTATATTCGCCAAAATTACGCCAATCGCCGCAATTTTGGTGAATATAATTGGTGGACAAAAAAATCTTTGTTTGTGTTGTCTTCGTATACCTAAAGATCTCTATCACTAACCATTTAAGTTTCTTAAATTCTAAAAAAGTTTTCAGCATTAAACTATTACATTTTTTTAATGATCCCACTAATTTAAAGATGCTAAAAACTGAGGGAAGAAACTCAACGGGACTAAAATAAATGTTTTTTTCTTTCATTAAGTAACATTTGATTGGAAATTGGATTATAATTTGGCGGTGACATTAAAAAAGCTTTCACGAGCTCTTATTGTCCTACACTCTAGAAAAAAAATCATTTTCTTCAGTTTAATAAATAAAAATAAATAAATATATTGGGAAATTATCTCATAATTCACCTTGAACCTATATTTTTTTAAGTTTGTTTGGTTGTTTGAATGCACTAATCTCAGGAACACTTTTTGCATTAGATAGCCCGTTTATTGAGGAAGGCTATAGGCTATATATCATGATGCTACTAAGCAAGGGAGCGGAGAAGTAATTATAAATGTCAACAAATCGAGTAGACTTCCATACATTATTGTAAAACCGATGTTTATATGTTTAAGTGCTTTAAGCTCAAAAACTACTGCGCCCATTTAAAAAATGCCTTTTTTGGCTTTATAGCCAAAGAGTTCTTTTTGTAGTTTTAGCGCGAGCGAAGCCGCGGGTTCTGCTAGTTATCTATAATTGGGTTGCTACTGAGACTAGTATATGAGAATTAGTAGATTTTTTCAGAAGAATTTTAAATAGAAAGAAAAACTAACATTACCTCGCCGCCGTCGGCAATTCTTACCGACGCGACGCTACTATATATGAGTCGATAAAAATTGCGGCATTTCTTCTTAAATTATGCCTACTCGTATGTTTCACTATTTGTAAGATTATTTTCTTTTTCTAGTACAACTAATAAGAAATGTTTCAAACAAGACACTCGCTAGAAGACCATTAACATTTAAATACAGTTGCAATTTTAATCACTATAACATACCTATTTTGGTTTTGATATTGTAACATTAAAACATAGAGAAAAACAATTAAAATCGTAATGAACGTTTGAAATTTAAAAACTAATCACTTTCAATATTAACCCCTTAACAGAATTGCTTCACCTATGGAGGGTGCTCCATAGCTTTACCGTAATACCGTAAAGTGCTCCATAGGCCATAGCTTTACCGTAATACCGTAAATGATTCTGACATATCTTAATACTTTAATAATTTTCATTTGCATTTCATAAATTTTGTCATGGTTATGTTCAATTTTGAATTTGGACGCTCTCTTTTAAAGAAATACTACTCGCTTCCGATTACAATGTATCGTTCTAATTATAGAAAATTTGGAAAAATCGTACTCATACTTAACAAAATTATAAGTTTGATTTGAGAGCCTTCTCCCGAGATTAATGAGTTGGTAAAAAGGTGTGTATTGTAATAATGGTTTAAGCTTATAAAGTATATATGTATTGGGAAATATGCTGAGTGTATACCTGTGAGTAATCGAGCACGGCGAATATACGTGATTCAGGCAGACTCGTGGGGGAGTGCCGGGTGGCAGGGGGGGGGGAGGCCCTGAAACAATATGGCGCCTTATCGCATCACGTGCCGCCCCGCACCGCACCTCGTATATTAGCTTTTCACGGAAAATATTGGAAAAAAACAACTGATAAGATCGTGATGAGGTCGATCGGCCATCAATAATCCGCGGACGTACATATCAGATCGGCGTCGGGATTACGATCGGCCCCGCGCGCCACGTGACCACTCCGCACCACACTCCCTACCCACACTAGCACTGCTCTCACTGCTCCACTGCATCAGTTAGCCGACCAGCAGACCGACTGCGAACACGTCCACTCCCGACAGACTATCTCGGCGTGTTGCTTGTAATGAGCGGGGTGAAGATACGCGCTCTCGTAATCAAATCTGTGAGCATATCTGATAATTACTCCATATCGAGGATGGTATCGTGATATCTCAGCTACTGTAGATAGCTCGCAGGATGGCAGCTAGGACAAGAGAGCGCGGGCGCAGGGAGGGCGCGTGTTTGCTTGACCTCGTCACTGTTTGCTCACGTTATCACCTCACGCGCGAACACACCCAGCGCGTCCCTCGTACTTTAGTCAAGCACGTCCTACACTCGAGGGACAGTCACGTATCTACAAATTATTTAGTTTGAGCGTGTAGTCCTATTGAGCGCCTCAGGACATGTCGCCAGCATACTGCAGAGAGCGACGTCGGCGTGCACTCATCAGCTGTTTGGCTAGATACTGTATCTGTTAGATACGATTATCAAAACTCTAAGATAGGCAATCTCACATTAACGCCTAGTTAAGATAAATGAGATAACGTTTTGCATATCTAAGGAGCGATAGGAGCCGCGCGTCGGGGTCGATGCACCCCGGCCCGCTTATCACAGGGTTCCCGGCGGGGCGCAGGTTGTTCATCCAGGCTGTCTAATTCATCATTATTATGGATGATTATTTTATATGACTATTACCCAAGATATAAGTTTTGAGTCATGTTCATGTAAAATATATTTAAGTATTGAACGTAAAAGAACGGTGTAATAGAGGTTATATCATAGAAGATATGTTTTATAAGGAAACGATGAATGATTAATGTAGATCTAAAATAGGTATATTATTCGAATGTTATTTTCTCTTTGACATCATAATTATGATAACTACCTACCTACTTATAATGACATTGCCGATAAGACGATTAGTAATAAATCCTTATAAATTAAACCAAGGTTTTATGAACGAACGTAAACCTATAATGGTGCAATTTTGCAAAGTACCTACACGTCATACAAATGTTATTTATTAAATACAAAAAATACAAATAATAAATGTATGTATATCTCGCGGAAATCATAAGCTAGTGCTGGGGTAAAAAGTTACATATACTTATGGGTATTTAGGTACGTCACTAAATCAATATATTATCTCTATATAAATCATGTAGTAATTTAAACAAACAACATATGATTTAAGCTTAGAATTTAACGTAGCAAATAGTGGGTCTAGAGTTTCCACAATCTTGTAAGTATATAAATATTGCACTGTAAATAAATATATTGAGCATAAATAAAAACATCGAAGCCACTTATTTCATGATAGCAACCGCTATATGTACGGCAATACTTACGTTGTGGACAGTAGGGTTTCGACCACTAATAAAAAAAATATGTATTTAGATAGAATGTTCATAATATTAAACCATTATTTAGCTCTTTTTTTCTGATTTATATAGGTACTTAACTTTGTAATAGAATTGTAAGTAATCGCTATCTGTACATGAAACATATTTGAAAAAACTTTTATTGGAGGTTTTTTATAACGCAATAGAACCCAAAACAATGATTTATAGAATTTTTTACTGATATATATATAAATAATCTCCAAAACGGCTAAACCGATTTGGTTGCGGTTTTCACTAATGTATTGTGGTAAACTTCACTTAATATTTAGTGTTTATTTTATTTCAATCGGTTCATAAATAAAAAAGTCAATTTTAAGAATCACCCAGGGACAAACCCGAGCGAAGCGAGGAAGAAGCGCTAGCATATAATATTTTTATTCTATTCCTCACCTCAGACGAAACCGTACGTGACGTCACGTCACTTGTGGGTAACTTCAATGCAAACAAACCATGCGTGATACTTTAAAGTTAAAACCCAAGATAGAAGGAACTGTCAAATTTATTAACTGTGCCAGTGCATAAGATTTTTTATTGGAATCCGTGATAGTTAATTTAACACTTTCTAAAACATTGACATCCCCTGTCAAAGTACCTATTATATGAATATACTAGCGGCTCACTCTTACTTCGCTCGGGTTCGCCTCTTAGAATACCAAAACAAACCTATCTCACGGGAACCGTACATATTTCCGGGATAAAAGTCTGTGTTATTCCAGACTATAATCTGTCTCTGTTCCAAATTTCGTCCAAATCCGCTCAGCCGTTCTGGCGTGAAAGAGTAACAAACAACACAAACTTTCACATTTATGATATTAATACGGATTTTTAAATTACTGGTATTATTGTTTATCTCTTCCATAAAATATCCTAAGTAGGTAGATTATAGTGATAGATACAAAATAAACCAAAATTATTAAAAGGAGGCAGCGTGTGCGTCATTTCTGGGATTTTTTGAATAAAATATGTATTTTAAAAAAGAACTTACTGTGAATAAGGTTTTAAATACACAAAATAGATTTAGCTTTTAAAAATTCAGAAAGAGCAACTAAAAGACTTTTCTCTGTATCCGGTCTGTTTTAGGTCATTCAGTACATTAGTAATAGTTTGCTCAGATACAATAAACTTATTTTGTACTAATTCTCCACGTAAACTGTCAAGGTATTATAATACTTTGCAAATATTAGTATCTCCAGTGAATTCATAGGCGTAGCTTGGTCAATACCCACCCTTGAAATTTAAGTATGGAATGTTAGACTTACCACGCGAGAACGAGAGGAGACGAATGCATTAATATAGATTAGCTATTAGACTGTCAACTACTAAGGAGTTAAGAATGACGCCAATTTGGTAAATAAGGGAGTGAAATCAACTGCCCACCCCCTCAAACAAAATCTCTAGCTACGCCAATGCCCGTGATTATGATTGCTGTAAAGCATTAGAAACGTCAGGAACCAAAATTCAAAATAAATCCACGCAAAAAACCAAAATAAAAAAAAAACCATTTAAATTGAGTAATATATTGTATTCAGAACGTTTTATATTCAAGCTACGCAGCAGTGCGGCTAAAGGGAGTACGGGGCTGTGTTTGAGTATCTGATAATAACATGACGCGCTTACTTGTCAACGACGCCATTAGTAAAGTCCTTTAACTCGAAACGTAGAGCGTGGTTTCTAGAAGTAGAACTCATTTTATTCCCGCTATAACTTCTTATAATAGTTGCAGTAAATTCAAAATATAATTGGAATTTACTCCAGATTTACTTATTGTATTCGAGGACATAACTTTTATTATAACATCTAATAGATATAGGTTGGTACATCAAAACACAGTACCATCTAGCTCCATGGTATAAGCTACAAGGCTTGTAGCTTACCATGGAGCTAGGATACCAGATAGTTGATACACTACATATATATATATATACATATATATATATATATATATATATATATATATATATATATATATATATATATATATATATAACTTTAAATACATACATATTGTAAATATAATTACCCATGACTGGAATACAAACATTCGCACTCATCACATAAATGAATGGCCCACAGCGGGACTCGAACCCGCGACCGCTGACACAACTACTCTGGCTTTATTTATTTTAATAACTAGCGACTCACCCTCGCATCGCTTGGGTTTGCACTTCGTTTCTAGGTACGTTTTAACGGCTAGTATATATAGTATATAGTAGTAGAATAGATAAACTGTGACTGAGTCGCTAGTTATTAAAAATAAATAAAGCCTTTAAATGAATAAAAGAAGCCTAAAATATCTAATCTGTAGTACAAGAGGAGGTTGCACGAAGCATAGTTCTCATGAAAAGTTATGGACTCTCCTCCTTGTTGATATTAGTGATGCCTTTACTGTCTAATAGTAAAACTGTTCTTTCACTTATGATGTTTTAGCTGTCGGAAAGAGCCAGAGTAGTTATTCTAGGATATTATATTATATTACTGCTCCGTTCTCTTGGGTGGTAGCATGATTATATATAGCCTATAGCCTTCCTCAATAAACGGGCTATCTAGTGCAAAAAGAATTTTTCAAATCGGATTAGTAGTTTCTGAGATTAGCGCGTTCAAACTAACAAACAAAAGTATAGATTTTTTAATATGGGCTTGTCTTGTGTCGTAAGTAGAAAGGCAAAGGCTCTCAAATCCTAAAACACCCATAATCAAAATAATACAGCGATGGGCTCCTGAAGGTTCGCCGCTGATTGTCATAACATAAGAGGACTTCGTACCAATTTAAATGCCATCCATGATCCACGAATACCTTAAGTTGACAAAGTCCTGCTGTTTTTATCGAAACTACAAATTACTAGATACAGTTTGGAATATACTACTCGCATATCAGTTCTCGCTGTTCATTATAGTGTTTCCGTTAGCTTCATATGACGCCGCGGGCAACTTAGCTTTGAGAGACGTCGGCTGTCTGTCATATTTATATTGGTAAGTGTTCGAACCAACTTTTCTATTTGGTTCTATCATCTAGATTAAATCACCGCAACTTTTACTAAATTTGCATTTTGGTATTTCTTCTGTATACATATACTATGCGAGATGTGGCATAATTTGCATCCTAAAGGTTTTACCGTAGCGCTTATAGATGAGCAACGCATCAGTAACTCATGGATTGCTGTAACTACTTATTCATCTTTATTATTATTATATTATTATATTTATTCATCTCAGTTCTTATTTGTCCAAATGACCAATTTATCGAAAGAGTTTTTAATATAGAATTTTTGACTTTTAAATGTCAATTCTATTGGTAGGTATAAACACACATTTTACTTAAAAAAACCGAACAAATGTACTTTATCTATATATGTTTATAAATTTTAGAAATATGGCTTTGTTTTTAAAACAGAAGAAACCTCTTTACTGCAAAGTATAATAATTTTGAAAAAATAAGCACTAAGGCGTCATAACATTATAGTACAGGCTCTAGTCTCATAGATCTGCTGTGTTTCTGTTCTTGTGTATAAAAATGCATGTATGTAATTTTACCTTTACAAGTTGTCCGTAAGTATTATTTTGATTATTAAAGCGTTATAAATCTTGTCTGATAAGCAATCGAAACTTGAAAGATATTAAATAATTAGCGTATCTACATCTCGTTAACTTTCTTCGAATAGTGCACTCAGCAGTTCAATAATGCTCTTCTACGAACATGGAAATATTCCATATTTAATATTCCAGTATTTGATCTGTCGTGTTATTTCACTCATAAATACGTGAGCCGCAAAGTGACATGTTTCGAAATATTAAAGTGGAGTATTGACGGCTGTCAGTCCGACAGATAAGGGAGCCGCCCACCTGCCTCGTCTCAAGACTTATTCTGATCTATAATGTGAATATATCACATGAAAACTTTTCATAAAATATATAGGTATTACTTATTACATTGTACACGGGCTATTGGCAGTAGGTAAATGTAATTTAGCTGGTTATCAAAAGCCTAATATCTCAAGATTAATCAAACTAAAATACCTACTTTATACCTTCAATGTGTTGTATGAAACAGGATGCGTGATTTGCATATTTTATTAGCATGAGAATGAAAACATAACATAATTTGTTTCATATTTTAGTACTCTTATAATTGAAATGCCTGTGTGTAATTTCAATATATTTTATCTAGTGCCACATATTAAGGTGATTATTTACATGAAACTAAAACCCAAACGACTGTAAGTAAAATGTTACTTCAACCTTGAAGCTATGTTTATTTCGCGGAGTAGTCGTAATGGACATAGGTTTCTTTCAATCCATGAAAAGCAGGTTCTTCTACACGAAAAAGACTAAGGAATATAACCTAATAGGTTACAATTTAACTTCGGAAAAGGAAAATATTCTTCAGCCATCGGAAACAAGTTTTATGATACGTGATGGCGAGGCCGAAGCTAAACGAAGGCGGATCACTAGTCATAAATCTTTCGGTATTTGCTAACGTGACACTTCACTGAGAGCTACGTTACTGAGTCGAGGCCTTAGGCTTTGTAGGATCTGTCTAAACATTTTAGAAATATTAGACTTCGACTATATATGATTTGTGATCTTATAATAACAAAGATGACATGATAAGTTGATCTCGGTGAATCATGGTCGTACAAACCATGTCGCTATCGAACGACTTATCAAGTGGAGTACCTATGTACCTAGATAACGGTCACGCAATAACATAAAAGGTGAGACAGGGAATATTATGCATTGTTTCTGAAAAAAATCCTAAACGCATTGTTTCTGAAAAAAATCCTTTCTTAGCGCAGCGACTAAACGGATTGCTGTGCACTTCTGCACAGAGGTAGATTAAAAGTATTAAGACATTAATAATATTGCAAAAATGGATTTTATTTATTTTACTATTCAAGTAGTCTGATAGTGACACAAAATATTTCAAACATTTTAGTTTATTGGGATTTGTTCCGAAGAAGTCTTGATAGTCTTAATTCTTTTATCCTTAGTAATTAATCTTAAGCTTATTCATGAAAATGTGAACGTACTGACAAATAAAATTCGTTAAATATAGATGATAGATATAATCAACTTTATTATTTAATTTAATATTGAAATTGCATTTTCTATTATAATTAAAATTCGCACACGCTTACATTACACGCACATGTTGATGATTTGATGATTGTTGATGATGACTATGCGTAGTATTTTATTCGAAAATTGGTAAAATACCTTTAGATCATTAATGACAATAACGATAATGACATTTAATTAACTGATAATCCTTAAGATAATATACAATTTGCCATCATTATGTATTTAAAATTGTACAAAATTTTTCACCTCCTCAGACCTCAATTATGGCTAACCATTAAATTATTTATAAATCGTGGCTGTTAATATTTCTCTTTTCTAAAAAATGTCTAAAAAGTATTTTAACAAAAATTATTATTTTTTAATTATTTAAAATATCCATTTTAAAACTAAATATTTCTTATATTAAGCATACTAGCATTGCCCGCGGCTCCGCTCGCGTTTAGATGATCAAAAACCAAATTCTTAGGTTTTACATATTAGTATACTCTTACAATGCAATTTTTGTATTTTTTCTCAGAAATGAGATATTTTCCTGTGGTAAAACGTATCATATACGCTGGCCCGGATAACCAGCTATCACTATACTAAATTTCTTGAAAATACCCCCAGTAGTTTTTCTGTGATGCGGTAACAGACAGACAGACAGACAGACAAACAGACAGATAAAAAATCTAAAAACTATAGATTCAGTCTCTGTATCAATAATAATGTCTATTTCAATAAGATTCTCCAAAAAATATTCAAAGATTCGGCTTAGTTACAATTTTATTATATGTATAGGTAACTCTGCTCGAGGATTTCTAGTAAATGAAGGTAAGTGAAATAAGTACTCGTAGGTCCTTAAAATGTCTTGCAAGTTTTAGGTTTTCAAAAATTCCTCCCATGAAAAATGTTGCTGGACCTATAGTGCCTTAAAGTTTGATAAAGACTGACTCATTTGTGGGATAAATAGATTTTTATTATATATTATTCTGTATTAAAAATATTGTAACTCGAAATTTAGTACAACAAAACTTTTTAGTTCCTTCGCCGGCTCTCAGCAGATCTACACTAAACATACTAGCCGGTGGTAGCTTTGTCGGAGACTTAATACCAACTTTGAAATAAACATTCAAGTGGTCTTATAATTCTAATTGAAAAAATAGAACTTAAATTTGACTTTGCTTTATAATTCAATAACTGTCAATTAGAAATAAAGTAGACAATCGGGCAATGTATCCTACGTCGAATTATATGATGCTTACAATTTGCAGAGATGGTTTTTAAATAAAACTATTTTTTCGGATTTTTTCGCGGATTTATTTTGATTTTTGGTTTCAAATGCTTTACAGCGCACATGGTCACGTCAGAGACTAAGGTTTTAGGCCTCGCAAATGTTATTATATAGTAGTTACAGACAGCACAGATAGATGGTGTCTAGAATCTAAATCACGTATTTCTAGGATTTGAATATAAAGTTCGCCACCCAATGAGCGGTACCTCGACAAGAATGTATTGTTTTATTATCCAGTGGCTAACTTATTTTTTATTTATTTATTTATTTATTATTAACACCAACAAAATACTCAATATCACATTCTTTTACATACATAGATAAGCTTAGACTAGGTGAACTAAATGGTATTTCAATTACAGGTGAAAACGGCATGCAAAAATTTAGACAACAATGATATTAGATAAAAAACAAGCTATTATAAACTAAAAGAAATAATAATAAACAAAGTTATATGCATCTACTGCTAACAAAGATAGGATAACAAAACCAAAAATATATTATATACATATTTGTTAAGTATTTAATTAGATATGAAGTTAATAGTTGATAGGTTCTTTTTAAATTTGTTAAGACTGTTGTTAAATATATCAATTTCGCTGTTCTGGCTGAGTATACTGTTGTAAGAATTTATAAGCCGATTGACTGAGGAGTTAATACCCAAATTAGTTTTTGACGGGTAACTTATAAAGATCTTTCTAGTTTTTAGTCTTTTTGATCTGCATGGAACACAAAAAATAATACGTGATAAGAGTTCAGGACAATCTACCATACAATTAATCAACTTAAAAAAAACACGTTATCCAGTATGCATCTTCGCTCGGAGAGTGATTTCATATTGAAGTGCGTTAGTCTGTCATTGTATTTGGTGATTTTTTTTGCTAAGCCGTACTTATACGTAAGGTGCCACATGAAACGTTTCTGGACGCTTTCTAATCTTTTAATGTACATTTTATAGAATGGATTCCATACTACGCTGCAATATTCCAAACCACTACAAACGAAAGTATTGTATAACATTATGACCGTCGAAGGGTTGTTAAAGTCTCTAGAGTTACGTAGAATAAAACCTAAGTTTTTAAATGCAGTTTTACAGATTTTATCGATATGACAATGAAAACGTAATTTATTATCAAGATAAACGCCTAAGTCCCTAATTTCAGATGCTCGTTTAAGATAGCTATCCTTTACTTTATAGGTGCTCGGTGTGAGTTGTTTTTTCCTAGTGAATCCTACAGAATAACATTTGCCAATATTGAGATTCATACCGTTTGTATCACACCAAGAGATAAGTCGATCTAAATCGTTTTGAAGCAGAGCAACGTAATTATTTGTGTCAATACAGCGAAAGAATTTTAGGTCGTCTGCAAATAAGTAGAAGTTGGAGTTAGTGAAACAGTTTTTTATGTCATTAATAAAAATGTTGAAGAGGATAGATCCTAAATGAGAACCTTGTGGAACTCCTGACAAGACTTTGAATGGTTGAGATTGGTAACCATTTACGACTACTACCGAATTCCTGTTTTTCAAATATGACGAAAACCACTCTAAAAGGGGTCCTACGATTCCATACTGAGACAATTTTTTGTTAAAATTCTGTGGGAAACTTTGTTGAAAGCCTTGCTAAAGTCTGTATGCTAAAGTCTCTAAACTTATATCGTGAAATCCTGTTCGATTCTCAATTTAGCGCCATTCTATCAAACAACGAATGTGAAGGAATAAATAGTAACTTTCTAATCTTGTTAAAGGACGACCGGTCAAGAAAAAATCATATCACTATTGACGGAGACCCATGATCATTTCCAACTCTAAAAAGTGTGATAGCGTGTAAACCTTATCAAATTTTAAATTCTAGGCCCAGTGCTTCTGTTGCGTACCTATTGATACGTTGACAGAATATTTTATCGGCGTAAATATTAAAAACAATGGGATTAAAAGTAAAATAGTTTGTTAGATGACTCGATTAAAGTTTTGGAGCAAGGTTGTCCGCCTCCGCCGGTGCCCGGTGGTGACGGTAGCGTCTCTAGCAGCGACCAGCGCGACCAACAGCCGACAGTATCGCAGTGTCGACAATATCGACAGTAATTAGAGCGATGATCGATGTCTCAAGTAAGCCGCGATAAGATACCATTAGCGGCTTATCGCCCGTTTTTATTGTAACATTATTGTTAAAATTATTGTTATATGCTAAAATAATGCCACATAAATTCATATAAGGTGGATTAGTATATCTATAACATTTTACTATACTTTTAAAATGTTTATTTTTGCTGAGTCAGGGATAAGTAGATAGAGAAATTTGGCATAACTATTGATGAATTTGTCAGAAAGTTCTTTACATATAATGTATTTTTGATTTAAAATAAAACAATACGATTATACTTGTAAGTATAATATTATTATCTAAACACATTATAAAATAGTAACAAATAAATTTTCAAACTAAAAATTTTAATATTGTTACGTACTTAGGTAATATTAGGGAGAAACAGACCTCAGTTATAATATTTTCCTTTCTTTTTAATTGTAATCATCTTCAAAATGCCGAATGTCTGTAGTTATAGAATTTTAATTCAAATTTTATGAACTACAATTTATTATTTGAAATATTTTCCTTTAGTTTATTACATTAACATTTAATTTGCGGGCTCTCTCCGGGGGTTGTGATCAGTTTTGCTTTTAGAATTCGCCATACAGCAAACTTAAATCAAAATCAAACTACAAGTAGTGTTTTATTTTATTTACAAATTGTATAAAAAGACAAAAATTAGACCAATGGCCGAATGAATTTCTCTTGCCAATTTTTTTATTTTATTCAGTTCTCCTCTGACACTGTTTAGAGACTTTGGTATTCCACAATTTACTTATTACGATAGTACATTTTGTCTTTCTACACTTATAGTGTTGACAATTATTAGATAACTATTCTTAAGCCGCGGGAAAAAACTTCTAAACTCATACGTTTTTAATATAAATAATATGAAATATAGCTTGCAAATAGGTGAGTTTTGTAAAATCTGCTGCAGTCGGCTGAGTGTACTGTTTTGGTTGTTTGATGTTTGGAGCGCAAACATTAGTCAACTGATAACGTTGGCTCCAAATTCTATGTTACTATTTGTTTGATAAGAATAAGTATAGCTATAGATTAGTTAATGTATTAACGTAAAAAAATTAACATTGTTTTCGACATTTATCGAAACTTCAAGAAACTTAAAACTATAAATAATAAATAGCTTGTGTGACAAAATCCTTTCTATTTACAAAGAAGGCCAATATATGTATATATAAAATAATAATTTGTAAGTCCTTTCGAGTGTACTATGGATCTCTGAAAGAGCGCGGACTGTAACGCTGTACCGAGGGCAGAAAATTATGAAAAACAGCTCTACCAATGGGGAGCCGCGCGCGCACGCACACTCGCGCGCCGGCCCTCCCCCACCTCCCCCACCCCATGCCCCCTCCGCGACACCCTCCATAGATAACATTCGATTTGACGATTCTGTGAGTGATAGTGAGCCGCAGCGATGCTCTCCTCGCACCTGACCAAATTTACTTTAATATCGTAATACCAAAAATTATAGAGGTGAGTCACTTTGTTCTTACCTATTATTGTGTTTTTTTTTCTAACAAAGTTTAGTTTTTTATAATAATATTTACCTACTTAATTCGACTTAATTCGTATTCGCATTATATTTTTGTTGCAAATCACTTTATAAAGCTCTCGCGTATATCGCATCTTCAGAATAATTTGTAATTTTCTAGCTAATTATAATATTTATATCTGTGTATTATTATCGATGTAAATCCCTATATCTCTAAATTTTTCGCATTTACTTAGCCTAGGATAAGAAATTGCATGGCATGATATAATTTTGTCGAAGGATCAGTAAAGAAAGCATGTTACGATTCCTCACTAGTTTTTCGTCAATACTTATCAAGTATTTCAAAATTTATGTAAATAATAAAAAAATCAAATGTATTTACGATTTAAGCTTTTCAGTCAGTCAGTAAGTCAGGTGTAAAAATATTTTTCACTCTTTTTAAATAAAATTATCTTTTCGGATTATTTCGCGGATTTATTTGGATTTTTGGTTCCCGACGTTTCGAATGCTTTGCAGCAATCATGGTCACGGGAGAGACTGAGGTGTTAGATGTCTCGAAATTATAGTTTTTACAGACAGCCTACCCACAAATAAAAAAATGAAAAATTGTACCAAGTACCTTACAATATTTTATAACTTTAAACATTTTTATTATTTTAATTAGTTTTATAATTGAATATGGAATATTATTTATTTAATTTTTGCTGTTATTATTATAATTATTACAATTTAAAAAATATTAATTAGTAATCTATATTTAGTGTTGCTATTATTATATTTATAACCATAAAGGAAAATTATAAAATATAATATTAATTATTTAAGAAATATAATTGTTCTACTTATGTGTATTGTAAAAACAACTAATTCATGCGTCATTCGTCCAATCGATCAACATTTTTTCCGAAGTCAAATATAATAAATCAAATACATAGCAGAATATATATAAAAAAATACAATTTATCTTTTCAGAAATTTAAAACTTCTTTTCAATAATTATCCATACTAATATTATAAATGTGAAAGTTTGTGAGGATAGATGGATGGATATTTGTTACTCAATCACGTCAGAACGGCTGAACGGATCTGGTTGAAATATGACACAGAGATAGATTATAGTTTGGAATAGTACATAGTTTATTTTTTATCCCGGGAAATGTATGTTTCCTGTGGAAAAGATTTATTTTTGTCTAGGGACGAACCCGAAGCGAAGCAATGGTGCGCCGCCAGTCGTATATAAAATTAAATATTCCAATGCCCACGCTTCGTTCAGATCCTGTCCTTAAGTAACTCTTTGCAATATGCCATAGGAACTTCATATGTACTCGTAAAGGTAAAACTAGCCTAGCCTTCTACTAGCTAGTATATTTGTGCAATAATTACTATGTTACTAAAAAGTAACTAATAATCGTCTCAAAAGAGATTTTTTTCGTTTAGGGATAGAATAGCTTGAAGTTAATGTGGATCCAGCCTTGACAAATAACTTTACCATTAAAACAAGAGCAATTTAAGTTGAATAAGAAATGACGGTGACGACTCGTAGCATATGCACACAATGCAGCCCTTTTTAACGTCCCACTGCTGGGCACGGGCCTCCCTTTAATACAAGGTATATATCATGCCAAAGTCCACTACGCTGGCCAAGTGCGGGTTGGCAGAGTACACATATCGTTCCGAAACTTGCCAGGATTCCTCATGATGTTTTCTTTCACTGTAAGACAGGTGGTAATCATGTTGGAAATAATTCGCTTACTACAATCAGAGGTGCAAGACTAAGATTGAACCCGTTTCATTCGGTGTCCTAAGCGAGTGCGTCACCACTGGGCTCCTGACATCTTTTAAAATTTGCTTTGCAACATAGAAAAGATGGCAACTGGCAACATCAAATTTCAATTTAATTAAGTTACTTCATAATATAACGATGAGCTTTTATGACAAAAAAAATATTAACATTTTTATAAGCATATTTTAATACTGAAATAAGATAAGTTAAGCTTACAAAAATGAAACTTGCTCCCAGAAATCCATTTCACTTCGACTCTTGCAGCTGTATATATTCAATTGATTCACAGTTGTTTGAAATAATAACCATACATGGGGTTACAGTTAAACGAAATATGTATGTAACAAAATAATATTCATTTCTAACATCACCACCTAGAGTCCCTAAAGCTGTAAGTCGGTTCAATGACATTATGGCGGTGCAGGCTCTGAGCTACAATAAATATTTTATTAATATGCCCGTTATCAAAAGATGTAGGGCCCGGTGTGGTTATCGCGGGATCAGTGTGTCGAGCAAACATGCTCGCCATAAAGTTCCACGAGCTCTGCAGCGCCGGAAACTTCCCTCGGAGTAACGTGAAATGTGCGCTACTACGTCACTTTTAAGTTCAAATTTCGTTATTCTATCCTTGATCCTCTCTAGGGAAATAAAAGTTGTCGTATTGCGAGCAGAAAAGGTACAAATTGCCATGAAAGCGCCAATATTTGTTCATGATGAGCACACAGCGCCCGGACGCGCTATGTGTTCAGTGTAACGCTGTTCAGATCCAAATACAGAATTATATAAACTATAATATAATATGCTAAAGCCATGATTAAGCTCGTAATAGGTGAAAATATATAAATCTTGGTTACTCGTTAATAAAAGAATAATAAAAAATATATTTTTTATGTTAATGTTCGAAAACAAGATGTTCAAATAGTCAAACATTAATCGGTGAAGCGGGCGGCCGAGTACTCCGCCGGCGCCGGCGCCGCGTGGACTTGTTCCCTATTTGTATTTCCGAGCCGACGTGAGTTTTCCGGTTCAAAGCCTTTAGTTTATTTACTCGATGTCTGACTAAGGAAGTTCGTCTTATTGACTTAAAAATAAAATTCAAAGTAAGCCAAAAATGCCTTTTTGATCTAATTCTAAAGGCATAATAACTGGAAATATTGGTTTTTACATTTTAAAATATTATTTTAGAGTCAACATGGAGAATGTGTCTTCTATGTCACAAAGAAATGAAGAGCAACGAGAAGGAGATAATAATGAAGCACTACAATTAGTTAAAAACGAAGAACGACATGAAATGGCAGTAAATGAGGCAAACTCAAATGCAAACAATGACAGCGCGTCATCCGTAGTCACCGTCTCTGAACACAACGCCGAACAACACTCAGTCATTACTTCACGTCGGGCTCTCAGAACTATAACAACCGCTGGGCATATAACGGATGCGACTGATTTGAATGATGAAGGCGTGAAAGATGAGCCACCTGAACCCCCACCGATAGAGCACGATCAGTTGCAGTATGCGCCCAAACTCGAGGATGTGGATGGTCGAGCCGCTGCAAGTCATTACGACGAAGAAAGAATGCGTATGGCAGAAGCAGAAACTGCACGATATTTGGCGTTTAAGCAAGAGCCGTATCGATCGTTACAGTCACCGACGCTGGCGCCACAAGACAAGCGACCGCAGCCACAGTACGCACGAGCCCCCCCGCCGAGACCAGCTTACGGTCGAGGTCTAGCTCTGCGTTACGGAACCCCCCATCATGTCATAGTGGCACAAGATGGAGAAAACGAAGAACATGCTCACGAAGCATTTCTACAAAAAGAAAAAGCCGAACAATTGCAACAAGCTTACGTAGCGTCTGAAGCCAACGCACAAGACGGGCGACAGTACGCCGCAGTGCTGGGCGAACAAGTAGCCGTCTCCTCCGCATTAGAAATGATACAAACAACTTCCTTAAGTAATCAGCAAGCTGTCGGAGTTGCTTACCAACAGGTGAAGTATTTTTTAATAACCATTTTTCATATATACGAGTGTTACCATAGTACATATGTATTTTACTAAAATTCATACATTACATTCATTCATTAAATTTTTTTTTCATATTATTTACTAAAATATATGCAGTACTTTCTGTATTAAAACAAAATTCGGGTTGTATAGTACAAGTAACCATAATAATAAGCTCAGCTTATGACTATTTTGTACAGATGATAAAATAAAATATTTATATAGCTACATACATAATACTTTCTTACATTTATTTAAAATGTAACTATATACATATTAATACTTAAAATAACGCATAGGTTAAATATGAGTCACGCGGCGAGGGCGAGCCGCGACCGACAACGTACGCAAGCCTGCAGCCGGTCACGTCTGTGCACAGCGCGAGCGGGTACACCTATGCCGGCCAGAGCCCTCAGTACGCGGCCGCAGGCTACAGTACATACGGCGGCGGCAAAGAACTCTTAACCTTGTATGGCACCGGAGCTGGTGCTCCTCGAGGAGACGATTCTCCTCCTGGTCAACTGCTCTACCGAAGTGATCCTACCCTTTCGTCATCATCGCTCAATACTCGAAGCGGCCACGTCGTGTACGGCTCTGTTGTGCCACAGTCACAGGCAGTTTACGAGAATCCACCTAGTCCCAACTCTCAACAGGTACGTGCAGATAATGAAAATTTATTTTCCGACTGTATTACTTCACTATATGCATAAAGTATTTTGTTTTCATAATCTAATTATATCGGAAATAACTGAAAGAATTTATCGTAACAGGTGAATGTGTTGTACACCCACGGCAATACAGTACAATATAAGGTCGGCGGGGAACACTACCTCGGTCAGGGCGGGGGCGTGGAGTTTGTTCCCGTATCAGGGTACGAGGGAGGCTTACTAGTGGAGAGCTACGCGGCGCCCGCACAGGCCTGGCCGGCACATAATCTGCTGCCTATTGACGACGGATTTGATCCGAGTAAGTTCTAAGAACAAAATATATTTACTATAGAAATATGAGTAATTTATGTTTCATATTACTTTATAATGCAATTTTTAATGTTTTTGCTATTTTTTAGGTATGGCAGGAATGGGTGAAATGAAGGAGTGCGTCAATTGTGCGGCGGCGACTACGCCTCTGTGGCGACGCGATGGTACAGGGCACTACTTGTGTAACGCATGCGGACTTTACACACGCATCAATGGCGTAAATCGACCACCACTCAAAGGTCAAAAAGCAAAACCCCAACAGGCTCTCGTAAGTTTCCTAATATATGTATTTAAAAACTCATTTATAATTATTTAACTTTTGTCATTTCCATGCACTTTACATTGCGTGTAAAGAGAATATGGTGCTTACTCTCCTTTACTGCTTCATATCTAACTCTGTTTGATTTTGATGGAACATAATATAGACAAACCTTAATTTAATTCCATCAAATGTTAACTTTAATAACGTAGAGTGCTTTATTACTAAACTCTACAATGACAATTGCCAGTTATTTATAGTTTCAATTTCACCTCTTAGCCCACAAATGGCAACAGGCGAGTAGGAGTAACTTGTGCAAATTGTCGCACTTCCAACACGACACTGTGGCGACGCAACAACAACGGCGAGCCGGTCTGCAACGCCTGCGGACTCTACTTCAAGCTACACAACGTATGTGTCATATCTTTTGTGTAATATTACAGGGCTAATAATGTCTAGTTTTCCTGATGATTGTTTGTTTATAACTTTATCTACTCACTTAATGAATGAACGCAGATGATATAACATAGGAGCTAATATCTACACTTGGTACAAATTGTAATAGATATCGCACTGAATGAGTGTGAGCGCGATTGTGCATCGATTACAGCAGGTTACGTTGATTAGATGCCACCAGAGCACCGCAGGTATCTAATCGCAGCTCTGCAACTCAGTTATCAGGGAACTCCTCGGCAAATATTGAGCCTGTATAAAAAATCAAAACACAGGGTCTCATCTAATCTCTCGAGATAAAACGGCCGGGGCTACCGACTGATAGAGAATTATCATCGCGTCCACGAATATTCATAATGAGATAAATAATCTTTTATCAATTATCTCCTCGCGAGTAGATACGCTTGTTTAAAGGATGATAGGACCGCGTGCCGGTAGATTACGAGGAGTTTCCCCGTCTGTCGGGTGCAGGAGTGACTCGCGGTCGGTCGACTGCCGCACTTTGCTGGCATCCGTCACCAAGCAAGTGAAGTTGGACCAGTGAGTAACAACAGTAACCATGTTTGTTCAGGTGAACCGTCCGTTAAGTATGAAGAAAGATGGCATTCAAACTCGGAAGCGGAAGCCAAAAAGCATGGGTGGAGGTGCAGGAGGCGCGGGGGTCTCTAGAGGCGGTACTCTATCTGGTACGTTTTGATCATGTTAAGAAACGCTTATGTGCCGATATCTGGGTTGATCGTCCATTCAATACATATCACCATGCAACCATAAACAACCGATTTCTTTCTCACGAACTTGCTTTACTGATTAGGATAGAATGATGATAGAATAAGCTACATGGTTGTAACGTTGCGTGGTGTGATGTGCACCGGTGTGAGGCTAACGGTGTGTGGTTGTGCGCAGTGGAGGCACACTCGCACAAGGTACTGCCTCCGCTGTACGCGGCGGTGGAGGGCGGGCCGGCGCCACTGCTCCTGCTGCCCGCGCGGCACCACGACCTCTCGTGAGTACCACCTCTACTCTACTACCACCTTCGTTGCCAAGCTTGCTCACTAACCTATGCTTAAAATACAACTATTTGAAATAACAGTAAGTAATATTTCTCATATTTCTTATTTTTATGTATAAACTTTTAATCTATTTATGTAGTATGTCTGTGGAGAATATTATACATTTTAATTATGCACTGGTGTTTATTTCCACACAATTCCACTTGGAATTTTCTTTTGTACACAAAATGTTATTTCCAACTTATGCTTGCTTGCTCTACCTCAATTTGTAGTAATCGCACATCGTCTATTTGCACGTGTCTTACGTTATCTTTACTTTATAACACACACACTCTCAGCGATAGTGTGTAATATTACATGACGCAAGGATAGAATATAATATGTTGATTTATGTTTCAGGGTACCAACGCTAGAGAGATCGGGCGCGACCTCCACGCAGCACTATCGACCACCTTAATTTTATATTTATTACAATCTTAAATAAATAAAACTAAAACGTGTCAAAAGTATGCTAGGCATAAGTGTAGCCCTGTGAAACTCGCCTATACTTGGCTTATCTGTTCCTTTTTACCAAAACGCCACCAAAATAGCATTTATGATTGCGATACTTGTATTATCTAGCGATCGGCGCTGATAGCGTTATCGGTGATCTTGTAATATATTGCTATCAAATCGACAAAAAAATACCTATAGGTATATAAGTCGATTTTATTTGAAGTAATAACAGCTAAAATATTACTATGCCAAAGAAAGGATTAACTTGACAGTAAGTAGAGTTTAAAAAGACGAATGTACAAACTATTTCTATTGAAATTCATACATGCTAGCCAAATTTTATCTATATATTGTGCAATATTATTATAAAAATTGTAAAGGATTTATGATATTTACATTTAAAGTTGTATATATTATAAATACTAATGTATTATGTACGCGTGCTGTACTGCATGTCCCACTTGTACCAAAAACAATGATGACATGAAATCAGATGACCAAAAGTGGCTAAAATGAGTAAAATATTTCTACTTACATAATAAAATGGTATTTTCGCGGTACTATTTAGAGTTTCTTCGAGTAAATAAAAATCTGCTGTCGTCGTGAGAGATAACGCTCTTTGTAAATTGTAAGATATTGTTAGTTGTTAGCTCAGAGCATATTGAGTTAGAGCTTAAATTAAAATTATGACGAATTTATTAATATATTTTATATGGATTTATATAAGGAGATATGAATGCGTGCGTGCGATGCTGTGTACCTTGTCTGTGTACATTGTACAGGTCTTTAATTTATACTCGACAAATGACGAATAATTTTAAATATAAATGTATGTAATATATTGTGTATGTAATAAATTGTATAAATCTGGTGTACTTTTGGGAGTAATTTTAATAAATGTCTTGCCAAAATTTATATGATTTTATCGTTTTGTTTCATATCTTTGTTACCACTTCTTTTCACCACATACTATATAACACTTATAAATAAATATCACTTACTGTTCCATGGTAAACTACGAGGCTTGTGTTATGGATACCAGATAGTACACTAAACTACACAAATTATATAACTTTAAATATATAGATGTAAAAATCCATGACTGGAGTACAAACATTAGTACTCATCACACAAATGAATGCCCCCAGCGGGACCCAAACCCGCGACCGCTGGTACAGCAAGTAGAATCACTAAAAACTTGGCCAAAGGTTTCGTCAAATATTATTTTCCAGATATCTCTATATCTCAGGAAGTTTTGCCTTGCCTTTACCTGAAATAGTAATCACTCTCGAAAATCCTTCAGCTGCCAGTGAAACTCCAAAGTTAGCGGGCACACATTGTTTCATAATGTTTCATTGATCCATCTATATAGACCAAAAACTTCAAAATGTTTTTGAAATAACAAGCTTATTTACATTCAGATTTATTTATGAGTATAGATAATTTTATTATTAAAAATACAGTTTATATACAATTTTACATTAAGCATATTTAGATAACGTTAATATCGCGGATTTTTAAAAAAAAATCCATCTTTTATATTTAAATGACATGGCAATATAAAGACAAAGCAATAGAAAGGTAATAAAATATACTTTACAACTAAATACTAAACTTATATCATTAGAAAATATATAATTTACTACTTTAAAAAACCTTTATTATTCCTTTATATATGTATTTTAATTCAAACATTTGGTAATAATACACTTTTATAATAGAGTTTAACTGATGATTTAAATTTGATAAAATTTAATATTTATGTATTTGAAAAATACATTAATACCGTGGCGCCATCTAAGCAATGAAGACGACTCACTGTTTAGTACACTCTTGTGTAGATGGCGACTTACTGTTAAGTTAAAAGCTCACTGAGGAGCTTAAAGTTTTAATCACAGATTATATTTTGTTTGATATGCGTTGTAATTAATTACTCCTAAAGTAAGCTTCGAAAACAACGCTCCTACTAATTATAACAATTAATCAATTAGTAAGAATAACAGTCGTATTGTAATATTTAATGTAAGTATGTTCTTTTGTTACTTATTAAATTATGATTTAATATAATAATGTTTAATAAAATAAAATATAGTTAAGTATTTATAGATAGAAAACGAAATTACTTTTGTTAAGCATTTCTTAACATCTAACTAACTCTATCGTGATTCGCCCGCTGATGTAGAGATGTCGCTAGTAGTATTGTAAATGTAGAGTAAAGCACTTTGTATAATATATTCTTACCAAAGCTGGTTTCCAGATCGGATTTGGCAATCGCTGTGTATATTATTTTTAACAAGTGGAGACCGTAGCTCGGCATGAATCTGATATATTTTTTAATTTAAATTTCAGAATATGTACGATATAATTTATAATTTTTACTTAAAAAAACTTTTATTTAATTTGTTTTATTTTCTCAGTCGATTCTTCAGTTTCAAATTCGATTTTTTTAAGTACTCGTTGCCATGCATTGCGCTGACATTTGATATATCTTAATAATTTATTGACAATAAAGTATAAATAACATGGAATAGTCCATTGCAGGAGCCGGAAAGTACTTCAGGAACTCATCAATAATCCTATCCTCCTAAAAAATAAATGAGAACTTGTTTAATAAAATACTTTTTTCATTTAAGCTTTAAAGGTTTTATTTTATTAAACATCGCACAAAGTGTAAGTCATAAACTTTGTTTTGTTTTTTTACAGTAAAGTTGCCACTAAGCAAAAATGGTTTGTGTAAAAACAAAAAAACAACTCTGTGGATCTGCTTTAATTTTAGGAAAATTTACTTTAGTTTTTATAAACGGACTATTTGTATTCTATATTATTGAGCAAATTTTAATTTATGCTGACAAAAGATATAACTTTATTGGTGTCAATTCATTAGACTTTTAATGAATAAAAACTTAAAAATAACATATATTTTTATGAGGCTATTGGCCGATTTCACCAACATCACTTAAGTTTATGATCCCCTAAGCATGGTTAGGGGGCTGTTAGGGAACAGTTTCTGTTTCACCGACAGTTAGGGGTCACCTAAATGTTAAAATGCCACCTAAATATAGGTCCTAGAAATACGGGCTCTGACGATGGTAAGACGAAATTTAATTTAGGGGCTAGTTTAGGGCAACTTTTAAGCTAGGGATCCCATACATAGGTGGTAGCTTATGGGTTGTTGGTGAAATCAGGCATAAATCTAATATTTGATTGTAGCTTTTTGAAATAAATTTTTAAAACAACAATGTAAGTACTATGTTTTTTGTTTTATAAATATAATTAGTATATTTCTCTATATTAAGTAATGTCCATTTAACTTATTTTATGATTTTGTAACTTACATAATATATTAATGTTATAATTTTGTCAACTTTTATAAAGTCGGTACAAATTTCATGCCCATTTCCCGCGTCAGTTAAATGGCAATTACCCACCATAGTGACAAGACTGACGTTTTCAACCGACTTCAAAAAGGAGGAGGTTCTCAATTCGACTGTATGTTTTTTTTTAATGTTTGTTACCTCAGAACTCCGTCATTTATTAACCGATTTGGACAATTTTTGTTTTGTTTGAAAGGGTATACTTCCAGATTGGTCCCATTTAAATTTCAAAAAAAAATACCACCCCTAAGGGTAGAAAAACAACTAATAATGAATTTAACCTACTTCTAATTGTCATATTGACTTGAAACTTTGCAAGTATTTCTATTTTTGTTGATAGTACAGTGGTTCGGTGTTGTTGACCTGATCTGATGGCAAGGCCAGAAGGTGGATAGGTGGAACTATTCAACGGCTAATAGTAGATACTTTGAGTTTGGGCTTATTTTGTTTGATTTGACAAGCCTAACACGTTAGAATCCTTACTTTGCTACTACTGTCTACACTAAAAAGGGAAAAATAAAAACTTTTTAACAAAAAAATAAAAACCGACTTCTAACAAAAGCACTAAAAAGTGAAAAATAACTGATTGGTAGTTTTCATTTACTATACATACCTAATCAAATATTTTCGAAGTCGGTGTGCTTTGGCTAAGTAATTAAAGCCTACCTATTAAATACATACCTAATCAAATATTTTCGAAATCGGTGCCAGCCCATACAAAGCAAATCATCATAAACTTTATAGTCGATTTTTGCCTCTTCGGCTTGTGCAAATCGGCAGATTATTGAATTGGACACTTTTCAGGATGTGACTAGCCTACCACACCTTAATCTGACGGTTTCAAGTATTTCTACCTTATCAAAACATTTTTTAAATATTTTAATCGGCTTCCCTAGACGCGCCCCTTTATATAGAAGACTTATATTATGGTGAAAGTACTCAATAGAGTGCAAGGTAACCTCTTTTATGTTAATCTGCCGCGCTCGAGTAACTACAGAAAATCCCCTCTTGGGCTCACCTACTATTAGGTAAATTGCTCGTCGCGCCGTGCACTGCTTGCGATTAGGTACTTTGTTTCTATCAAAATTAAAAATTCTAAGTATTGACTGAAATTAGATTATGCTAAACATAAAAATTGAGTAGTTTTTTGTACAAATTATATGGCCTGCTGTTAAATTAAATGTGTTTCGTGACACATTTTTCTTTTTCGATATAGAATCATATATCTAAATATGAATGTCACTATGTCTGTGCCAAAACTAATTAGGTATATTAAATAATTCAGTGACTGTCGTAGTTTATATATTATAAATAGCAAAACCTGAGACTTCTCTCGCGCTAAAACTATAAACAAACTCTAAAAAGGTAGGTTTCATACAAACTTTCATTCCCTATTTTACCCTCTTATGGGATGAATTTCGAAAAATTCTGAAACGCGTATTTATTTAATTGTATTGAAGAGAAATTATACCATTTTTTTTTTGGGTTGTATTATCTAATATATAAAATTTCCATGTCACAATGTTAGTTACCGTACTCCTCCAAAACGGCTTTACCGATTTTTACCAAATTTTATATGCGTATTCAGTAGGTCTGAATCGGCTACTATCTATTTTCCATACCCCTAAGTGATAAGGGTGGCCCACGTTAGGGACGAACCCGAGCGAAGCGAGGGTGAGTCGCTAGTAATATTATAAAAATTACGCCAATCCGTTTAGACGTGAAAGAAAGATAAACCAACACACTTTCACATTTATAATATTAAGTGTGGATATGGATATTAGAAAAGTTATGGAAAAACAAAGACAAATATGTTCCTCATCAGTTAGTGTAATATGTAAGATTATCAACTCTACGTAGCATCTACAGCAGAGGTAAATAAAACTATGATCTTACAGCCTAACTGATATAATATATTAAATACATTAAAAATAGTAATTGCATGTACATAATTTCATTCATGGTACATTTAATAAGATTTTATAGAAATATTTGATAGAGAATACGATCTCAATCACAAAGTAGATAGTTTAAAATCGGCACTAAACTCTTACAACACAAATTTCGCACTAAATACAAATAACATACAAAAATCCTGTTAAAAGTTATTAAATAACAATACATTTTAGGTAACATTCACATATTCTCGACTGCCTTAATTAAAATTAACGACGAATATTAACAGATGGGTCGCAGCCACGGGAGCTCTATACTCGTATGTTAGACAGTGATGTGCTGGCAATGAGCCGGTGCTCCGACGGCCGCTGACAGCTTATCATCCACGGCGGATATCAATATAAGGGAGCGTTAAATGATTCTCTCTTATCTCTCTAAATATGAAAAAAACTTAAGGAGTCTGACTAATGACAGGTAAAAAAACCTTTTACATATCATGTAATAAAGTAGTATTCTAAAAAGAAACCGTTTTTGTGACTTTGTTGCTTTATTTTAATAATTATTGTAAATCCTTCATTGGTTTCAAAAATTAATTTATATAATAGTTATATAATGCCTTTAAGGCATCTAAAACCTCAGTCTCTCCCGTGACCATGATCGCTGTAAAGCATTCGAAACGTCGGGAACCAAAAATCAAAATAAATCCGCGAAGAAATCTGAAAAAATAGTTTTATTTTATTTAAAATGTCAAATATTTTATTCTAAGAAAGTATTATGGTTTCGAAAATTTCTATTAGAATAATAAACATTATAGCTAATTATTATAAGTGGAAGTGAATCTATTGTTCCTTATTTTTGTATTTCAAATAATATGAGGTTAATAATATGAGGTAAGATTTTTCGTTTTTATAATCGGTTTAGAAAAAATATTGTTCAATTTTTTTTCCTCTGTATGTACACCTGACATATATACACAGTTCATTCTCTATTGTAAGAGATTACTTATAAAGCACTCAATATACAAATTTATAAAACCTACATTACTTTTGACTACAAAAAATAGATATAGAAGATTTTATTTAATAAATAAAATAATGAATATGAATAAAATTAATAAAGGCTTTTCATATTAATAAGTAATATAAAAAGACATATTATAAATATATGTATTTAAAGAATACTCTAAATACAAAAGATTTTTATTCTCAGCTCGAGAATACTCTGCCAATGTTCTTCTTTGTCAACTTTTGCAAACTTAGGAGTACCTACCGCTCGTAACTATTGTAACTGTCAAAATACGATTATTCTCTTATATATCGGCATTTAAGTCTAGAAACTTCAAATTTTGCATAATGAGTACTTGTTAAATCAGCATATTTTAATATAATTTAACCAATATCGTGCTAAATGCTCTACATTTACATAGAGTTGAAATATTTGTAGGTGATGATAGCAACCATTTGTTTTTAAAGTAGAAGAAGTGTTATTCGAATTCTAGACAGGTAAAGACACGGGCGAAGGTTAGTATCGGCTATAAAGATTGCTGCGGATACAATGTTCGAGCATTCTTCGCCCTACTGTCGTCATCAGCCATCAGTGTTTAGGAGATAAGCAGATGTTGTGTCGCCGACGGGCCGTGGCCCGGCCGGCGCTGAGCGGGCCCCAGCGCCGCGGACAGTTCATTAGCGCGGAGGCGCGGGCCGCTTGATATATTATACGTACACACGTATCGACTAAATTGTCCCGTCGATAAGTGGGCGTGAGACCGACGCCAAGATACCAGTGTATAACACGCCACTTGTGCAAGCTAAAATCTGTCTTATGCTAATGCAGTAAAGCTCCTTTTAATGTGAAGCAAAATGTAGAGACGACGTTTTATACTAAGCTACTTTGTTAGCGATTAATGATGTCTCGATTTAAGTAAACATGTTTGGTAGGAAGTTTTATACTATAATACGTATGTGGTAGAGTGCTTTATAGCCTATCAAGGTAGAGTCGGTTACGCCGTTTCGAGGTCGTCGAGTCAAACGCGAAGGGCTAATGTGTAACCGTTGTCGAGCGAGCGCCACTAATGCGGCCGGCGCCGGCGCCCGCCTAAAACAAAAATCTACAACATTCCTGCGTTTAGGCGAGCCTTTATTCCTTTTTTATCATGAAATAATAGAATAGGCACAAAGCGACCGCCGCTTATCGAACGCTATTCAATTTATTAAAGCATGCCATTACTGCGGGCATTAGACGGACTATTAGGTATTACGTAATACACTATACTTGTAGAAAACACTCGGCACGTACAGACAGACACTCGTACAGCACTCTACTGTGACAGCTTGCACTGTCACAGTCCGCGAGCTCAGACGAGACAGGTTCAACGACACTGATAAACACAGTTATTTAAATGAAGAAATTATTTTATTAAAATCAAAAATAAAATATTTTGTAATCCTTTAACTAAATCGTTATGCTAATCTTAATTATTACAATTATATTTGTGTTACAAATTCTGTGAATTTGTTTATGTTTGAAATTTTCCAATATAATTCTTAGCATATAGAGCACACCGTTGTTATGTCATTCATATTATTTACTGGCGAGTCGTCGTCGCTCCGCTTGGGTTTGTCCCTGGTCAATCTAGTATAGATTTCTCAGAGATGAGATATTTTTCCGTAGTAAAAAGTATCCTATATGTAGACCCGGATACCCAGCTATCGTCATACCAAATTTCATCAAAATCTATTCAGTGATTTTCTCGTGATGCGTTCCCAGACAGACATACAGATTAATTATCGATCTATTTGTAAACTTTTTTAATATTAATTATATCTTATGATTTCTTTTTTAAAATGATAAACTAAATAAAAAACTAAATGATAAACTTAGTAACACACTTTAAAATACAAATACGGTATTTATTTACATTCACGTACAAGTTGATAAATTACTTTTTGTTTGTTTACTGTTTTTATATATTTTATAAATATATACTTGTTTAATAAATTTACATTAAAGTATAAGATTATGAAACTCTACATAAAAATAAAATGTATAACGACCAGTTAAAATAACGAGTTTTTTTTTTGCTTCGCTGATGTAAATTCTGTACAGTAAGATTAATTCATAATTCAGATGTTTTCATGACGAATTGCATCTTTTACGTTTTATTTTCAATAGTTGAGGTTATCTCTCAATGATTATTATTATTAAAATCTCAAAAACGATACAGGCCTTTTTCCAAACATTAGCTCTACAATGCGTTTGTGTCAGCTTATAACAAGTCTATAATTTCTAATTTAAAAGCTTTATGAAGTTTTCTAGTAAGCGCTTAATAGAGGCATGGTCTAATTTATATCTCGGTTAATTAAGACATATAATTGAATGAAAGAGAACTTAATCTGAATGGTACATCAAGAGTCCTGAATTTAAAAAAATGAAATTATCGAAATATAATTGATTAGGCATGAATTCACAACAATCGAAAATTCTTTTTTAGAAATAATAAGCAAAATTAATACTTGGTACCTAAATACATCTATGTACTTCTTAACTTTACATTCTTACTAAGAATTGTTGCACTGAATATGAAATTTATTATAATTTAAAACTAGTCATTACGTCGTGTACGTACCTTCTATATATATTTTTATATATTCTAGGTATCATTTGAATAAAACTAACTTTTCGATCTTTTCACGGATTTATTTAGATTCCCGACGTTTCGAATACTTTACAGCAATCGTGGTCACGGGAGAGTCTCTCCCGAAAAGATAGTTTTATTTAAACTATCAAGCATTCACGTAAATCTAAAAAGTATTATACTCAGGTACAATTGGTTTGTGATTTGTTTAGTTACTAATTTCCAGGTCACAAACCGAAATTCATATAGTAAGTACACTACTATGTAACCTACATTACCTGTGTTCAGATATTAAATTGACTTATTATATTTTAATACTAGTGCATTTTATTTTTTTTGAGCGGAATCCTAATTCTTTTACTGAAATAAAAGTAGCCTAAGTTACCTTATAACATCAACTACCTGCCAGTGAAATTCTCGTCAAAATCGGCCCAGCTGTTTCGGAGATTAGCCGGAACAAACAGACAGACAAAAATTAAAAAAAAGTGTTTTTCGTATATACCTTCTTACCGTATATAATTCCATATGCATTAATAATACATACATTACAGTAAAAAACTGTTATTTTGACATTACAAACAGACACTTCAATTTTATTTATCTGTATAGATCTAACATTTTATTATCAAATACAAATTTTGATAACTGATAACAAGCTTCATGGAAGAATAATTAACTATTTAAAATAAATTTCGATATTTGCACGATCGTCATAACATATGGTGTTAGAGAAGTACAATATTACTAAAAAATAGAATAATGCTTTATTGTCAATTATTTTCAGCCTTCGTTAGTTCCTTTTTCTATTATTAGTTCTTTAATAGATATTTATCACGAAACACATAATATACGGGTACAATTTAGATTCGAGATATTTTTGATCATGGCATTTATTTATTCGTTTTCGTTGACACATAAATTCTACCTATTAAGTTAATTAATTTATAATAAATTTGCAAAAATTACGATAATAGCGACAAAAATAAAAATATAATCTTTAATATTCAAATATAACTTAATAAAATTATCAAAATGTTTAAAATTAAAATAATCAAATATTGTAAAGTATTTTATATTTATAATATTGTTATTTATGTTACCATGGAACTAGATGGCGCTGTGTGTTAATGTAAATCTATAATTATAAATAAAATTAACGTGCGTATTATAATTTCAATTTATTTTAATTGCCCTGACCCTTGAAAATATAATTTGGATGCCTCACTTTTCGACAATATTCCCTAACCCTGAGCGATAGAAATAATTGTAATGGGACTGTCACAAGTAGATAGAGAAAATAATAAAATTCATAAAATTTGGTTTTTGACTAAAAAGCTGCATCGACATCAATATCTATTTAAGTAGTAATGTTTTTTCTTTATTTCTACGGAAAAATCAAAGGGGAAGAACCTAAATTCAATAGAAAACAATCACAAACAACATTATTACCGACCCACCTTTGGCGATGATATTGCATAAAACACAACAAAAATATAATACTTTCTTAGATTAACGCGAATGTTTGGCATTTTTAAATAAAATAAAAACAACAAAAATATTTATTTAATAACAACAAAAATATGTCTAAACATTACTATTATTAGAGAATATTTCCTTTCAATCTCAAATTCCGCAGTTGAGACTTGAGAGAGAGAGTATATAAACATCATAAATGATTATATTATGTATGTAACTTGACAAAATAATATAATCCCGTGGAGGCAGGCTTTATCATTTCAACTCGAAACTCTAACTTTTATACTCTTGAATTAATTTATTTAAGGTCTCGTAATGGACTTGAGGATCGCGTTAAAAAATATATTAAAAGTATCCAGTCGCAGCGACTCCACCGATTTGTCTTACTAAAAAGCATGGGTCGTGTAAAAATAGAATTTTCAAGGCTAAATTTATTTCGAAAAGTAAAATCTTATAATAAATCTGTAAATAATAATTTCTTTAAACTTTATATAATACTCTTTTAAGGTTCCGTAGGTAAATGGCTAAAACAGATTCCTTATAATTCCACCATGACCGTCTATTTGTATGTCAGACATTTTACTTAAAAACCATTGGAGCTACGTAGTTAAAATCTAGTAATTAGGTGTCTCAGCGCTAGATAATTCTGTAATCAAATAAAAATAAAAACTAAAAAAGACGACTTTAAGGCACTTAAATGTAAAAAATAACTAAACGGGGGTTTTCATTTAGAATAGATTTAGAATAGGGTGGCGAAGGTCTATGAAATTCAAATAGAAGTTTTCAAATAAATAAATAAATTGCTCTTAAAGTCGTAAACACTCCGTCCCTCTTAACATTTTAAGTATGGATCAGAAAAGAGATACCAAAATACTTTCTATGAAAATTATATTAAATACGATACGTTGAATAGTTTTTGAGATATGCGATATTTTCCGTTTCACGCGTTTGTCCACAAAGTTGTTTCTCACAGTAATATGAAAGAGAATCTTATTTATGACGTCAACGAAATGAATATTGTAGATGTGTAAATATTTAATTTAAAAAAAAAATAATTTGTTCCAACAAAATATTTATTTAATTTTTCATACTACGGAACCCTTAACGTGCAAGTTATATCTCACACTTCGACTTTTATTATTGTTTCTCAAGAAATAACTATATTTTGCTTAGTACTTTCTTAAATTTACGCGAATATTTGACATTTTAAATAAAAATATCTTTTCGGATTAATCCGCGAAATAATCCGATAAGATAGTTTTATTTAAGATATACTTTGCTTCTCTTTGAAGTCACTACTCTCACGATCGCAAGCAATTTTGTTAAAAACATAAAATCTCCACTCGAGACAAACATAAATATTGGCCATATAGTTAAGTAGATATTTATGGCGGTGTGCTTGTCTGTGTGTTTGTGAAGGTACCCTCCACACTGAGAATACTAGTGCTGTAGTTTAGAGTTTTTTTATACATAATTATTTAGATTTCTATTCATAATTTTATTTAAAATAAGCTTTTATATAATTAACAGAGAAAATGAAGCTATGGGAAGAACCACTGTAATGTCATTAACTACATGAACAGCATTAAAATTTCCTTTTTATTCCGTTATTAATTAATGATCCTAAATAATATTAATATAGGTAAATACTAAAGCTTTACATGTTTGTTATTTTGTATATTTTTCACAATGTAGTAACCGATAGGCATAATTTTTGCATGGAGACATTTTGAAGCTGGCCCACGATAGTATTTTTTTACCTAAGTACATAATATAATATATTATGTACAATATGTATGGGTATACGCCACTTGTGAATGATAAAAACAATAATATTATAAGCACTACAAAACAAGTCATAAGTAAAAGTATAAATAACAAAAATACAAAACCCGACGGCGCAAAAAGCAAACTATAAGAAAACAATAGATTTGGTAAAAAGTATTTTTTTCAAGGCGTGCAAATTTTTGGCGAAAAACCACTATTTTGTCTTTTTATAATTTTAATGTACACACACGCCTTATTGTTAAAGCGCATAGTGATACACTAGCATTATTGAAACTAATCTAACGACTAGTAATTCATCAAAAAATTTTAACCCGTTTAGTAATTAGAAGAGGACATAATATCGGAGATACATACATACATACATATATACATACATACATACATACATACATACATACATACATACATACATACACATACATACACACACACGCACACGCACACGCACACGCACACGCACACGCACACATACATACATAAATATGTGGCAAACACATAATCGTCCTTTGGGCTTCACCGCAGTTGGGTAAAAATATTAAATTCCTCATTTACTTAGTCAATTTTACCTTCAAATACGTCATTACTTAATTATAGTATATACGTCATTATTAATTACTTTTATGATCAGAGTAAGCCAGGTACGCCAGGTACGCCAGGCATGCCAGGTATGCCAGTGGGCGACTAACAACAATCGAATGAACGCGAATGAAAAATAAAGGCTCAAATCGATATTTTTAATATGCAACATTAAAGGTTTTTCTGTCTTTAATTAAATTTAAAATGAGCGTAGTTGCATATTTCGCTAGTACCGATGTATTTATATCGTACACAATATATTAATATTTTCCAGTTGGAAAGCATCTGGCGCAGTTGAGCTCCAATAGCGAAGTATAAACAACGAGCTACATAAATAAAAATAAAGTAATTAAACTCACAGAAAATGCTCGTCGAATTTCTAATTCTATCTAATGCTAGTTGTGGTTAGGACATCGGCGAGCTTTGAGATGACTTTACTTTAACAGTCTTCTCATTGACTGGTCTGCTTTATATGAAGTGGAAAGATAATAAGGAAAAATTTATATCTCTATGCATAGTTATACATTTATTTATTTTACCATTCTTCTATAGTTTTATAAACAGAAACAAAATATTTAATTTTTCATATCTAAGGTTTGATATGTGTAATGATAACCCTAAATATAAGATTTCGTAAAACAGATTTGTTGTCTACAACAGTATTGTTATTGATACGATATTGCATTTTGTATTTTTTGATCTATATGCTGCTAATATAACTGCTAATGTATGAAGTAAAAACTGTTTATGAATTTAAATATACATATTATATCAGTGATAGTGTCAGTGTACACTGACTGCACCTATAATGTAGCACAATTTTTTGTATTAGTGATCGCCCTGTGGTTGAAAATAAAACATAATTACTTAAATTTGATCGACATTGAGATTTATCAAAGTTATATACATAGCCTATAAAATCCAAAAGAAATTAGAAACGGTCTATACAGACAAATAAACTTTTCATCTTAATATTATGTAAGGACTCGTATAATATTAATGAAAGTTATCTAACATCATGCTATACCATTTAGCAGCTAAGTAATTATCTATACTATAATAAAACTATAGAGGTCGAATGTCTGTACATAGAAAAAAATGCTAAAAACCGAGTCAAGGGGATGTAAGAAGACAAATAGAACAAATCCAGATTTTTTCAATTTTTTCTCTGTCTGTTTGTATGTTTGTACGGGCTAATCTCCGAATCTATTAGACCGATTGAAATAAATTTTTGCATGGTGGTACCTTATATCCCCGGGCAACATCTTAGATACTTTTCATCCCAGAAAATTAAAGAGTTCCCGTGGGATAGTTAAATAACTACACAGCTTAGTACACAACAACTTATGCACCTAAATTAGTAAAGTTTGGCATGCTGATACCTTATATTTGCGGTCAAACAATAGGTTACTTTTTATCCCGGAAAAATGGATGGTTCCCGTGGGATAGATCTGTTTGTGCTTTCCTAGAGGCGAACCCGAGCGAAGCGAGGGTAAGCCGCTAGTGTATATATAAAATGCGCGAGCGGATTCGCGTGTAAAAGGAAGTCAATGGCTTTCTGCAGCCTTTCCGTATATAAACTTTAACTATGCCAAAACTCATCCTCCTCCGTACATGCAATATACTTAAATAGGGGTTCAAAGTTTTCTCTTCGTATATTAATATATAGAATAATCCATAGAAGTGATATCTTTTTCTTTGGAATTCCCTCAGGAGGAGCTTAGTTGGAATCTAATAGTTCTGAGAAGGGGATAGAAAATTTATTAGTAGTCTGCACTGTAACGTACTGGTTACTAGGATGGGTCTGTTTGATAAAATATCTGCTCAATCTATATTTCGGTCAGTAGTTCTCAAAAAATAAGTAGTAGGTAATATTAAATAATACAAATACAGATGTAAAGTAAGAGACAAAGAACAAAGCCGCGAGAAACAGCTAGTTTAATATTCTTAGTCATACGAATAAAATCGGACTGACTGATGTAGCACACGTTATTATAAAGAGACGTTATTATAATATATACTCGCATCGCTCGGGTTCGCTCCTCGGAAAACAAAAACAAACCTATCCCACGGGAACCGTACATTTATACAACCGTACATTAAAAAGTACCCTGTGTTATTCCAGACTATAACCTATCTCAGTGCAGAATTTCATCCAAATCCGTTCAGCCGTTCTGGCGTGAAGGAGTAACAAACATCCATACATTCTCACAAACTTTCTTTCACATTTATAATATTTATTGTACAGATTGCTTTGGCTAGAAATCGACGCAACAGAAAAACTATTTAATATATAAATTGTACTATTTTCAATACGTTATCAATATCATTGAAGCCACCTGCTTCTTTAAGCCGACACATTGATAAAAACTTAAAAAAAAATGTGAAACCTACAGCAAAGGGCTAAAAAGTAAGAAATAACTTACCTGAGTGCTTTATTTGCCATAGATATTTTATGGGATATTTTCGGAATTTCAAAAAAGAGGACGTACTCCTATTTTTGGAAGTCGGTCAAAAAAATGTTTACTGTTAAATTACAATATATTAAATAAGTAAATATTCCCAATTATTTTTCGCAATAAGCCTTTCACAGGAATATAATATAATGTAAACTTTTTCTTTCTTGTACATATAGTGGCAGGTGCAGGTACAGCAGCTTACATTTTACAAAGAATAGCAGAAAATAATTAGATTAAAATAGTTCTTTTGTTGTCAGATATTTACATAATTACATGGTCGCGAATTTGAGTCCAGTTTGGGGCAAATATTTTATTATTAGGCGTAGTCCTGAATATATGATATTTTCTATCTATATTTCGTAGCGACATTTAGGCTGGATGAGATAGATTGTCGGCGGTATTGCGCTATCTATATGTTTTTTTGTATGGGTCATGGAAGATCGCAATACATCGTAAATAACGAATCAGACGAACAGGAGCTAGCATAAATAAATAAGAGTTGATTATGTACGTTCCTTCAGCATTTGAATATTGATGTCACGAATGAGGATGGACGAACCACTTAAGCGATACCGAAACAGCCGTCCAAGTTTATTGGTGTGCCGCGAAATATTCAATTTATATTAGCTGTGGAGACCTCGGCCCGGCCCTGGCTTTGATTTAATCGCAAGTAATAATTCCTATTTTCTTTTTGGCGCTTTTAAAGAAAGATAGCTATATTTTTAAATTAATACAAAATTAACACGACAGTTTCTACTTATGTATGGTGCTAGTTAATGTGGCAAAAAAGTGTGACGCTGCAAAATATTCTATTCTAGTTCTAGGTCAAAATTCAACTCAAAAATTATTTTTTTAAAGAAACGATTAATAAGATTAATATAATACATGATTAGTTGGAACGTTATTGTATCATATCATAAAAATTGTGAATGAATGGCGACATAGACAATACCGCAATACATTTACAATTGTTCAGCCACAATCATAGAGGTTTGGTCTAGATAGTGGTTTGGCTTAGATAGCTGCTTAAAAGTTTTCACATTTAACCTATACAGAACTAGCAAGCAATGTTTGTAAGGTAAACAATATTTCTCGGATTCTATATTAAAAAAGCGGTTAAAGCTGAAGCGAGCTACTAGTATTGTCCAAAGTTCATACTCCAGCAAATGGCACAACTTGTAAAAATGCAAAAACGTAAACAACTTAAATTAAATTTATCAGTTTACCTCATGTATGTCAACAAGTTAGTTTTCACCCGCCGCTTTGCTTGCGCGGTATTCAGCCCCTATTATATATAGCTATACATTCCTTTCAATACGAGAGGGATCAGGCCATAGTCTGCCACGCTGGCCAAGTATCTTTCAAAAACTTGCTCTTTCTCTTAAACTTGCAAGTTTCCTCACGTTGATTTTCTTTACCGTATTAGCAAGTGGCAATATCAAAAATCATTCACAAATACCAAAGGTGCTAGACCTGGGTTTTGAACCCGATCACTTGGTTTTCTAATCGAGCACGTTACCACTATGCTACAATTGCTTATAAAAAAGCTTTTACTATTCAGGGATAGCGTAGCTTCATAAAAGTAAAAAAAAAACATTTAGATTCGATTGTCAAATAGTAAAAGATACTCAAACGAGGTACGATAACTTTCGATGTTATCGTATTAAAAAGATTATTATATTTCCAAATATATTTTAAAACAATCACATTTGAATACGTATCTTGAATCAATAAGAAGAAGTCCCATTAAAAAGTTCATTTTTTTCATGTTTGTAGACCTATGAAAATATTATCCACTATCCGTTATTACGTTATTGAAGTTTTCTCGCGACTCCACTCTCGTAGTTTTGAAGAAGTATTACCTTTATAAAACCCTCTTAAGGATTTTTATCGTTCGCTATTCCACTATTTTCTTATTATTTTTTTATTTCTATTTTTAGTGACACTATTATGCCCGATTTCACCAACGTCACCTAAGTTTAAGGGATCCCCTAAGCATGGTTAGGGGGCTGTTAGGGGACAGTTTCTGTTTCACCGACAGTTAAGGGTCACCTAAATATTAAAAGGCCCCCTAAATTTAGGTGCTCGAAATATGGGCTTAAAGACGATCGTAACACGAAATTTAATTTAGAGACTAGTTTAGGGGACTTTTAAGCTAGGGATCCCATACGTAGGTGGTAGCTTATGGGTTGTTGGTGAAATCGGGCATTAGACTTTCCTACTACTAGTTGGACGTTTAGCTTTTCCGAAGCGAGGTGATGGAAGAAACCATTTATTTAAGGCTTAGGTATGTCGTTGGTTCAAAGTCTCACACGACAGCCTTACAATGTGTACCCCTTTTCTTCCATACAGACATTTTTAACGTCCTACAATGCACTACTAAATAAATCTATACATATAATAAAATTGTAACTAAGTCGAATCTGTACATTAAATATTTTTTTGGAGAATCTTATTGAAATAGACATTATTATCGATACAGAGGCCGAATCTATAGTTTTTAGAACTTTTGTCTATCTGTCTGTCTGTCTGTCGGTCTGTTTGTCTGTCTGTTACCGCATCACGAGAAAACCACTGGACAGATTTTGATGAAATCTGGTATGATGATAGCTGGTTATCCGGGTCAACATATAGCACTTTTTATCGCTGGAAAATATCTCATTTCTTAGAAAAAGTACAAAAACTGCAATGTAAGAGTATACTAATATGTAAAACCAAGAAAACCAAATTTTGATCACCTAGACGCGGGCGGAGCCGCGGGCAGTGCTAGCAAATAATATATCTCTTTCGCCATTAACTCACAAGTTACAAGTTAAGTTAAGTAAGTTGTACACATGTACAAGCTTTCTAACATTTCTTATTTAATTTTTTAATTCTTTTAAAAACACTTGTAGTGCCTAATCCGATTAGTGATTCCTACTTAAAATGAACAAAACAAAATTTAAAGAATTCAGTCCCAAACCGCCGCGACATCGCTCACATCTGAGGAGTCCTTATCAATGTTATCGGTTGTGCGGAGAGTGAGGGACAAAGGGTCGCATGTCTCTACATAAGATACCATTGTATGTATTACCTCGAACACAATAATGGGCTTAAAGTAGTTTAACCTCTTTGGCTATAGAACCTTTTGTTTCTACTAACTACTTACACTTATTCCCACGGTTCGAGTATTTTGGATACTTCAATATTTATACTTTTGGTAATAAAGAAGGAAAATCTGCAAAATGTTAACGTTTTAAAAAATTAGGATTTTATTAGATTTTAAACAAGTTTTGTCGAATACATTACTAATACCAGTTAGTGTACTATGTGATCTGCCTTATTTCTAATCCCGGGTCGGATCCAGAATAGTTATTAGGTTTATCTATCAAAAATATCTCAGCAGCACTGAAATGTGTTCTAGAGTTTTTTGTATGTTTTTGCCATATATTTATTCAATTTAAATATGTACAGGCGTAAAATATAGTGTTTGTGGAATAAAAGATTAAATTATATACTGTGTACTAGCATTGCCCGCGGCTCCGCCCGCGTTTAGATGACAAAAACCCAAATTCTTAGGTTTTACAGATTAGTATACTCTTACATTGCAGGTTTACATTTTTTCTCAGAAATTAGACATTTTCCCACAGTAAAAAGCATCCCATATGTTGACCCGGATAACCAGCTATCAAAATCCCTCCAGTGGTTTTTCTGTGATGCGGTAACAGACAGACAAAATTTGTAAAAACTGTAGATTCGGTCTCTGTATCTATAATAATGTTTATTTCAATAAGAATTTCCAAAAAATATTTAATGTACAGATTCGGCTTAGTTGCAATTTTATTATATGTATAGATTATATAGAGCATTATGTACTGAAGACAAAGGCCGCGCCGTGGAGTATAAAAGAAAATAAATCTAGCAAAGTAAAATTTCTTTGGATGAAGTCATTTTCTTTATCATTATTATATACATAACACACACGTGTAAATTACTTAAATCTTTTTTTATTATCATTTTAAAGACACTCTGTGATGAATGAGAAACCAAGTACCTAAGTTCGATGAAAAATAAAGCAGTAGCATGCAAAAAAGACCGATTTCAAAAAAAAGTAACTATTACTTAGTTGTATTGGACGATTATTTATCTTTTTATGTATACGAGTATATTTCCCATCATAATTTTTCCAGATGTCAATTTTGAAGCGCGTGAACTCCCCGACGTCACGTGAAGCGAATGCAAATGATATTGATAGAAGCATCGCTTACTCATGGCATTATCACAGCGAGATACCGACTCCCATCACCGTTCTGGCCGCTATCTCCTTTTAATTAAGTGATTATATTTACGTATCAAAAATTACCTCATTATGTTTTAACTAACTCAAATCACCGTTAATCGACATACCGATACAACCTGAACCTATGTTATATGAATGTGAAATATATTTAGTGGAAAAAGGCTATAGCTTCATCAGCAATCTATATAAGAAAAAATTACGTCTGTTTGTTTGTAACGCCGCAAATATTTCTTACATCGAGTCAGGGTGAATTGTTAGTAGCACATATAAAAGTACTTTTCGACACTACTCTGCAGTAGATATAACGGTTTTTATTCCTGTACAGGTTATGATAGAAAAATAGTCATTACTTTATTTAATTTATAGATAAATCGATTAAAAATGGAGTTTTACTAAATGCCTTCATGGGTCGGTATGTTAGAGCCGCGCCAAGCCTCGCCCCCAATGCGATATTTAATGAACCCTTTACCTAAACTTCGTCCCCTACACTACGAATTATAATTAGCGAGGTTGAATTAATAGGTGTAGGTAAAAATATATATACGTACCTAATAATATTAATCTAATCTGATGTGCAACTACGAAATAGTGCTACGTACGTACTACTTACTGCGTAATACAATACTGCCTGTATTGTATCAACTATCGACACATATTAGGTACGATCCTTTGTTAAAAATTGAGCCTCGATGATAACCCGCTTACCTTAAAATTTTGTGTTGGTCCTTAAAATTATAGTCATTATTTGCATACTTTTGATCATAATCGTTATCGAAAATTTAAGAAAAATATAAAGGAGACAGAAATTATTATTTATGTATGTACTTATAGAAAAGTGCGTGTGCAATTCACACACGGAAGAAGTAAAACTTCAGAAAAATAACCTACGAGAGAATGAGATGAGTATGTATAGAGTTTCAGGAGTAGGATAACTTTCAGGTTTATTTTTTTTTTAGTAATTTTACGTTTTATTTAACATATATTACATTAATATAGGTATTACATTACATTCACTTCCTGTGTAAGTTTTCTATCTCACTCGCCGGCATAATCCTATATATTTATGTATTTGTCTTTTTATCGTGACGCATTTTCTTTTCATCGAGTTTCAAATCACAACGATTCTAAAGAAGTTTCACTTCAAAACTAATTAAACAAAACTGCTTCCTAAACCTCTTTATTGATCTAAAGGTGGTCAACAGTTATGAAAAAAAAGAAAATAGGTTGACAGAGGAGGAAAGGTAGGTTAGGTATATACCTGTAGAATTTCGTAACAGTATTTAGCATCAGATGTACGGAAATCTTAAAAAACTCAAATAAAGCCGGGACGAGTCGTTAGTTTAACAAAAGAAGTTCAATAATAAAAAAAAACATACAGTCGAATTGAGAACCTCCTCCTTTTTGAAGTCGGTTGAAAAATACATGACTTTTTCATTTTTATAGACGAGGCATTACACGCTGTACACGCTGTACACGCTGTACACGCTGTACACGCTGTAGCGGGGCCGTGACACGCTCGTTATGTTTTATATACAGTCTTCATCTACGGCTAAGGCATTGTAACTGATACCTTTTGTAAAATGAGTCTTAATACCCTAAATTAAATATACGAATTGCTTATCGTATTATTTCAAATTAATGTAAATGTATAATGGCAGATCCCAGGCGCCTATTTGTAAATAGGCGCCTGGGATCTGCCATTTTGATTTTTAATGATATCTGTATACTCTATAACACTCGCGTTATCAACACGAATCTAACGAAGTACGTAACGTATAAATCACGAACGCATCACGAGAAATCCGCTGGACATATTTTAATGAATTTTTTTATAATGATAGCTAGTTATCCGGGTCAACATATAACTAGGATAGATATTTTTTACTGCGGGAAAATATCTCATCTCTGAGTAATCTATACTAATACTAATACTAATAATATTATAAAGAGGTAAAGTTTGTGATCTTGTGAGTTTGTGAGTTTGTGAGTTTGTGACGTTGTAGGGGGTAATCTCTGGATCTACTGAACCGATTTTCAAAATTCTTTTACCAACAGAAAGCCACGTTCTTTCTGAGTGTCATAGGCTATATATTAACTCGAAAAACGAAAAGGCTTTTTCGTGGTAGTCCGATTTGCAAAGTAAGTCGGAGAAAAAACGGTCGAACGAAAAAGTTTCTTACGAACGCTGCCTTATCGATGAGAGATATATGATTATGTTCTAGAGAAAAGTTGTAGAGTTTAATAATGCCTACAAAAAAATCAGCGACAGCATATGTCTAACTTTTATATTTAAGTCACAAAAAGTAGTTTTTTATATTAAAAAAATAATTTAAATCGGTAGGTCATGTTTATTGGTCATATTATCAACAATTATGAATTCTTATCAAAATAAGTAAATTTATCGTCTAAAATGATTAAAACAAAAGACTTTTCCCTTTTACTGCATATAATTTGGACAAATGGTTAAAGAGATAATACAACATATTCGTAGGTATGGACGAACCCGAGCGAGCTGTTTGTCTGTTTTTCTGTTTGTACGGGCTAATCTCCGAATCTATTGGACCGATTTAAATGAAATTTTGCATGGTGGTACCTTATATACCCGGGCAACATCTTAGATACTTTTCATCACGGAAAATTAAAGAGTTCCCGTGGGATAGTTAAAAAACTATAGCAACTTATACAGCTTAGTACACAAAAACTACTGATTGGATTTTAATGAAACTTTACAATAATATAGCTCATACATAACAAAAACAAATCAGCTACTTTTTATCCCGGAAAACTAAAGAGTTTCCGTGGGATAGTTAAATAACTATAGTAACTTATACAGCTTATTACACAACAACTTATCCTCCTAATTTAGTAAAATTCGGCATGCTGATACCTTATATTGCCGATCAAACAACAGATTACTTTTCATCCGGAAAATTCATCATTCCGGAAAAATAAATGGTTCCCGTGGGATAGATCTGTTTGTGCTTTTCTAGAGGTGAACCCGAGCGAAGCGAGGGTGAGCCGCTAGTCTATACTAAACGTCAAAACGTAACTAGGGACAAACGCGAGCGGAGCAAGGGTGAGTCGCTAATCTAATTAAAATAATACAACTTTTTCAATATCACTGACATTAAAGCATTTGAACGTATATGCCTCTTTAGCTCAGTGGCAGAGCACTGGTCTTGTAAACCAGGGGTCGTGAGTTCAATCCTTACAGGAGGCAAGTCTTTACTTTAGATTCGATTACCATAGTAGGTTATAATTTTATTTTGTTCTTTTTTAAGATATAAAAAACTTAAAAAAAACCGACTTCCAGGCACTAAAATGTAAAAAATAACTAAACGAGGGTTTTCATTTAGAATAGATACCTAATTAGATACGCATAGGAAATCTGATATATTTTGATACGTAAAATACATATTTACCTACCTATTAGATATTCATATCTTAAAATATTTTTCGCTGGCACCGACTTCGAAAATATCTGATTAGGTATCTATTCTAAATGAAAACCCCCGTTTAGTTATTTTTTATATTTCAGTCGCTGGAAGTCGGTTTTTTTTATGTTTTTATTTTTATATTTTTAGTGTAGACGTAATAAGCAGGTAATTTGTAGGAAGAAAGTTTTTAATAACATATTCGATTAAACAATTTGTTTAAAAAAAATATTTATTGTTGATTTTTTTAAAACCGCTCGACTGATTTTGATAAAAATTTATATGGGACCACCTGGGAAGTATACCCTTTCAAACAAAACAAAAAAATCCAAATCGATTTAGGCGTCTTCGATTAATCGGTGAACATACTAAAAAAAAGATTCCGACGAATTGAGAACCTCCTCGTTTTTGGAAGTCGGTTAAAAATATAATTATTAATTATTTTTTGTATAGAAATAAGTTATTATAGCAAAAGTTTATTTGGTACCCAATACCCATTCATCACCATATATTTATTCAAGTTTTATCATAAGCTGAATAAGATTAGATAAAATCTATTAAATAAAATAAAGTGTAAATATTCTGTCTACAGATATGAGTATATAAAAATGTACAGCTTTATTTTAAGAGTATTTTTCTTGTGAATAAATAACTTAATTATACTTACCCAGCACAGAATTTAAGCTAGGTACAAATTGTTATTATTGGGATGGTAATAAAATCTAAATAACCTTTCAAACATATTTGAATGGCCATCGGTAGCTGAGCTGATTTTAATAGAATTTAAGCTTACTGATAGAAAATTTGGGTGAGAGTATATGGCATTTTGTATTATCGTACCTAACACGCAAGAGAAGCTGGAGACATTCAGTTATATAAAATACTAGCGACTCACCCTTGCTTCGTTCGGGTTCGTCCCTGGGTACGGTTTAACGGTTATAACGTAACTCTTACTTGAGAAATTATTGATTCCCCATATAAACTTTCATTCCCCTTTTCACCCCCTCAAGGGATGATTTCTGGGATCTCAAACTATCTTCTTACCAAATTTCATCTAAATCGGTTCAGTAGTTCCAGAGAATACTTCCTACAAACAAACTCACAAACTTACAGACTTTACCTCCTTATAATATTAGTGTAGGAAAATTAATAACTAAGTTGAGTTAGTACATTTAATTATTATTTTTTTATTTGCATTACCGGAATGAAGTAGAACAAAAATAAAAATAATATATTAAATATTTAATTGGTCTGTTTTTTTTTCGCGCGATTCACTCGAAAATGGTTGAATGAATTTGGATGAAACTTTTTTGTTTTTAATGGCGAAATTTAGCATCTGTGTATGCACAGAAGTTATTATGAATAATAAATACTATATAAATCCGAAAGTTAGTATGTGTATATTTGTTACTCTCTCACGCCAAAACGGTTGAACGGATTTGGATGAAATTTATTTTATTCACAGATAGACATTATGTGGAGTAACACATAGGATGTCAGGCACATTTGGGTTTTGTGTTTGTATATATGTACATTTTATGATGCATGAGTCAAGCTGACAGTAAAAACTAATTTATATAAATAAAAAGAATTTTGCTAAGCGCCAAACTCTAAAACGGCTCGACCAATTCATTTAATTTTTTTTTCGTATGTTCCTTAAGGTACACGTAAAGTTTTAATAAAGAGAAAAAATATAAAAATTTCATGAACAATAGTAAAAACAAAACTTTTCTTTTCATATAATATTATAAAGAGGTAAAGTTTGTCAGTTTGTGAGGTTGTAGGGGGTAATCTCTGGATCTACGGAACTGATTTAGATGAAATTTGGTAAGAAGATAGTATGAGGCCCTTTTCTTACCGTTGGGAAATGCATTTACGCACGAAGTGTGGGACTCACCGGCGAAGCCAGTACTACCCACTAAAATCCAACAAAACCTTCCCCCGTCTTAATGGGGCGTCGCAGGATCGCTTACGCATTCAACTACGACGCCCCGACGGCAGGTCTGCCGAAGCAGACCACAACAACCACAGGGTTGCTCCAAGGTCCACTCTGCTATCAGAGAAGTACCAGGAGCAACCCGCATGAAACACTGCCCTCCGAAGAGGGCCGCCTCCCACCGCCCACCGAAGCGGGCCACCTCCCTGTGCGTTTCTTGCCTTCGCGCCCGGCTGTATTGCCGGACACTACTGAGCCCCCCCACCACGACAAGAAGAACGCACGTTGGGGGGATAGTATGAGACCGTGGAAAGGTTAGTGGTAACATATATAATGTATAGTGTATAAATAGGATAAGTCTAATAATAAGAGCATATATAAATAAGCCTAAACTGTAAATAAAAAGTACCGATTACCCCCATTTATTATCCCCGTGTTACATAGTATAAGAATAAAGAAACAAAATAAAACAGATAGATAGATAGTTAGGAACGAATGCGGATGAATGATAGAAAGACATAGTATGCGGAATGAAAGTGCGAGAAGCATAAAAGCGAGAACTGGTATGAAAGAAGTAGAAAATACAGACTCCTTCCCCCATGTTGGAGGTTTAGTAAAAAAAAACCCTGGAAAGGACATAGGATACTTTTTATCCGAAAATCATCCCTTAAGGGGTAAAAATGGGGATGAAAGTTTGTGTTGGGAAACAAGCTCGAGACGAACCCGAGCGAAGCGGGGGTGAGTCGCTAGTTTATGTATATGAATAAATTTTAAAAAAACAATTACTCCGTACATAGGTAGGTACATACTAACATAGTATTCTTTCATGAAGGTTTGATTTAGATTATGAAGTCGGTATACCTTTCAGCTGAATAGTAATTATTGTTAGACTTACGTGTATCAGTTATTTAGCATACAAACAACATATCAAATATCTGTAGGAAATAATATTTGAATCGTCTTTTCTTTGCGCCGAAGGATCACTTAGTAAAATAATGGGTAATAATTTCAATATTAGGTTAAATTTATTTTAGCACTCTTATAACTTACGATATATAAACAACAAGCGACTAACCCTTGATTCGCTTCGGGTTAGTCTTCAGACAAAAAAAATCTATTCCATGGGAACCATACATTTTTCCGATATAAAAAGTAACTTATGTGCTATTCTATCTCTTACTATTTATCTATGTGTCTCTAGTATTCTTACTATCTATCTCTGTGCCAAATTTCATCCAGATCCGTTCAGCCGTTCTCGCGTGAAAGAGTAACAAACAAACATCCATCCATCCATCCTCACAAACTTTTACATTTATAATATTAGTATGAATATGAATTGGTATGGGTAATTATTAAATAAAACTATCTTTTTGGATTATTTCGAGGATTTATTTTGATTTTTGGTTCCCGACGTTTCGAATGCTTTACAGCATCCATGGTCACTAAATATAGATTACTAATTAATGTTTTTAAAATTGTAATAATTATAAAAATAATAGCAAAAATTAAATAAATAATTTTCCATATTCAATTATAATTAAAATTATAAAATTATAAAAATGTTTAAAGTTAAAAAATATTGTAATGTAATTGGTGCAATTTTCATTGTGTTAATTGTGGGTAGGCTGTCTGTAACTACTATACCTTCAAGACATGTAACACCTCAGTCGCTCCCGTGACCATGGATGCTGTAAAGCATTCGAAACGTCGGGAACCAAAAATCAAAATAAATCCGCGAAATAATCCAAAAAGATAGTTTTATTTAATAATGTCAAACATTCGCGTAAATCTAAGAAAATATTATGGTATGGGTCATTTTTATGTAATAAATCCAATTGCGCTACTATTTGGTGTATAATGAGGTGCACACGCAGAAAGGTTTCTGAAGTACTTTGTAGTAGGTAATGACAATGTGCCTCATCGTATATGATGATGATGTGATGATGATGATGTTCTCCTAGCCGATTCCGGCCACGGCGGCCAATCTCATTGAGACTAGCCAACTGCGCAGGAGATATTATAGTGCACAAGTGTGCGCGCAGACACAATGTGCACTCTCTATTCCTGTCACTCTCATACTCCTGTGGGACGACTGCACGACACGACCAGTGAGAGTTAAGGCGCAGGACCGACGGCTTTACGTGCTCTCCGAGGCACGGGGATGAAACACCGCCAACTTCCCAACTCTGGGGTGTTACTGAGACTTACGGTACAGAAAAACTCAATAACTATACTTAGCCCGACCCGGAACTCGAACCCAGGACCTCCGAGTGTGCAGCCGTACATGCTAGCCACTACACCATCGTAAATACTTATATCATAATTCATAACATACAAGAAATAACAGATAATTTGATTTTTTTGTCTGAACACAATTGGTAGAGACGGTAAAAATTTAGACCTATGTATGTATCTAAGCTATACCTAGGTGTATGACATTTCACCGAAGGGAAAAAAGGAAGCGTGTTTTAAATAATACAATTTTATTTACGCTATAAGTTGGATTGTCTTTTTCGATACGAATATTGTATGTACACTACTTTAAGTAGTCCTCCGGCACAGTATGAGAAAAAAAATATATCAGAGATATATAATAAAAATTAAATTGTCTGGTGTAGACTTGCGGGTTCAGGCTTTCATGAAAACAGATAGACCAACACTCTAAATATATATAAACAAACTAAATGTAATATACTGTTATTGACACATTTTTACATTCGCTAGTTGGTATTTTCCAACAAGTAACACGCAAACCCTCGAGTGCTCGCTAGTGTGATAGCAATATGGAAATGCTGTACCTAATAAATACATTCTGGTTATTAAGCAAAAGGAGTAGAGATAAAATACAACATTATCTCCTCGATTATATGAGATTTAAAACGTTTCGATCAATTATGTTTGTTATATGTAGGTATACATATTAATTTTTTTTGACAAATAAGTAAATATAGTTAAATATTTATTGAAATATTTGTTTTTGCCACTAACAAATTATAAAACATTCATCTATAATCTACACTAATACTATTAAAATGTAAAGTTTGTAAGTTTGTGAGTTTGTTTGTAGAAAGTAATCTCTGAAACTACCGAACCGATGCAGATGAAATTTGCTATGAAGAGAGTTTGAGTTCCTGGGAAGGATATAGGATAGTTTTATCCCAGGAACCATCCCTTAAGGGGGTGAAAAGGGGATGAAACTGTGTATGCGGTTATGAAACTGAATCATATCTATGTATTATATTATATACATTTAGTCTATCTATTCCCTACTAACCGAAAATTATTTTTGAAAATATTATTGAGACCACCTCGGCATCTACCTTATTGCAATACAATTCAAACTAGTCACATCGGATCAATCATTTTCCGCTAGAAATCACATACATATGTTTGGAACATGGCACCATCTCTTTTTTAAATATCCGCTAAACACATTAGAAATATATAAGTGAGTCTGAATACTGTACCTATAGCGTAATTTGCTCGTGGAGTTTCTGCCATCATTCAAAAACTATAAATTACTATTACATAGTAAGCAGTAATTATCGATACAAATACAATGTAAAAACAAGCTACACGTGGCGGCAGAGGTGAAGCAAAAAATTTAAACATTAAACAAACTACTGACAATCCCATGTTCATTATGTCTAGTTTTTGTATTATATATTAAACTAGCATTGCCCGCGGCTCCGCTCGCGTTCAGATAACCAAAAAAACTAAATTCTTAGGTTTTACAATTAGTATACGCTTACATTGCAGTTTTTGTATTTTTTCTCAGAAATGAGATATTTTCCCGCGGTAAAAACTATCTTATATGTTGACCCATCTCAGCTATCACCATACCAAATTTAATCAAAATCCCGCCAGTGGCTTTTCTGTGATGTGGTTACAGACAGACAGACAAAAAATCTAAAAACCATAGATTCGGCCTCTGTATCGATAATAATGTTTATTTCAATAAGATTTTCCAATAAATATCGAATGTACAGATTCGGCTTAGTTACAATTTTATTATATGTACTTATAGATGTAAGAAATGAAGCAATCTTCATTTCTTATATTTAATACGGAATTACAGTGTTTTAAAAATAACTTCACTATATAAAACTAATATTGTAAACGCTAAAGTGTTAGTGAGTACTGAGTTACTGGGCTTGTACATTCTGGCTCGTTCAATTTACGGAACAACGGATTTTACTTCTTGATAAAATGCTTCATTCTTGAATTTTAGTGAAATTCAGACTCAGATCTTACTCAGATGCGGGCGAAGCCGAACACAAAATCTAGTATCAGATTAATGATTGAAACTTACAGCATAAACTTTAAAAATCGGCTCAAACTCTGCTTGTTACATACCTAATCAAATTAAATAAAAAATAAATATTTCAATTCTTTGCTATGTTTTTGGGTTTATTCAACATTCTGTAATACGCTTTTATTGGCGTCACTTGTAAGTAATTTTAATTTATTTTTTAACTAGAATATTGATTTCAAGACTGTGATATTAGGAGATTCCGATCTGTATGTCTGTCTCCTTATTCTTTTTCCAGACGAAATATATTTTTGAAACAATAAAACATATTAATAAACACGACCCATGGAAGCAATCACAAAAAAATTGCTCCAGGCTATTTTGTTGTGAAAACCTCTAGTCTGGAGATGTTTTGGTAAAACAACCCTATATCATTAAATTTGTTATAAAATTCTCTACATTTGGATACTTAGTTAGTTTTGAAAAACGATACGAGCAATCAACTACTTCAATTTACCTGTCTATTGATGTAAGCCTGGATGCCATGCAATGTGAATTCGAAAAAGGCCGCTAACTGTATGATGGCATTTTCCACAAGTTTTTAACATTCGATTGATACTAAGTTGTCAAAAGAAGTGTTCTTGTACTTTAAAAATAAAAACGATTAAAAATAGCCTAGAGCAAATTTTTTGAGACAACCCCTGTAGTGTTAGTTAATATGAATGAGGCGTTCACCACATTGTTTAGGATCTTAGACTATTAGTTAATACAAATGAAAAAAAAGTTAAAAATACAGATGACATATAAGATCACATATTTAGGTACATTTTACGCCATCGAGTAAATCTAACGAGTTCAAGTTACAGTTTGTTTAGAGCCTGTTATTTTTATTTAGATTGTTTTCTTGCAAGAAAATGCGAATAGTGACATAAGAAAACGATTATTCTTTTTTCGCTTCCCGAAATATTATATGTTGCTACTAGCGGACCCGACAGACGTTGTCCTGTCTACACGTCTTTAATTTGAAAATTTCAAACTTTTTTTAATATATTATTTTCTATAAAAAAAATTGTGAATCTAAACCATTCCCAGATCCCCTTGAACACACACAAAAAATTTCATCAAAATCGGTCCAGTCGTTTGAGAGAAATTCAGTGACATACACACTCACAGAAGAATTATATATATAAAGATTAGTGATCTAATCATAAATTATTAAATGCACAAATTAACCAATTATTTTTACGTACGAGTAGTTTAAGAACTTTGTACCAACAAATCTTCGTTCTCTATCAGGGAATACGATACTTTGTTTTTTTATGACATAAAGTAGCTATTATAAGTTTTTTTTATTGACTTACAAAAATAGGTTATCAATTACAAACACTTAATTCAAATTCAATTCAAATTCAAAATATTTTATTCAGCATTAAATTATTACAATTTTTTTCTGAACGTCATGAGTCTACTACCAGTTCGGAAAGAAGATGCCTCAGACCTGAGAAGAACTGGCGAAAGAAACTCAGCGGGACTAATATTACTTCATTATCTTTTTTTTCTTATGTAGATATGTTATTATTACTGGATTATTATTGTAATTTTTGGAAATACAAAATATACACATATGATAATCTTTTACGGCATCCAAACAAATATACAAACTTTTAAAGGTGTGTGTATGTTTGTATGTAAGTATGTATATGTAGATTGTAGGCAAGTTTTCTTATGTTGTTTTTATACATGTATATATTTCCTCTCTATCTATAAAGGAATGAAATCTAGCAAAAACTATCTTGATGTATGCCAGTAGTTTAGATTTAAATACATAAGATTCACACACACATTAGTGTCGACTTTGATTATATATAAATAATACTTGCCAATACGATGAAGGAAAACACGTGTAAAAAAAATAATTTTCAAAGGACATTCCGAGTCCCCCGCTCGCATTAAGCCAGCGTAGACCTATGGCATGATCCACCTGCATTTAAGGGAAGCACGCACCCTACAGTGGGGCGGTAATAATAACTGAATCAGTAATATTATTAAAGCTCTTATACACATTTTTAGCATTAGGTATGCTATTAATTAAATTTAATTAAGTAATTTTGAAACAAAAACTCACTAATATACCTAATACTCGTTTTAAATAAATTAGATTGACATTTACAATAAAAATAAGCTTAGACCATTCTAGAATAACATATACCTAAGATTCTCCTCTTGGAAGTAAGTACCTGCCATGCGAGCGAAGCTGTGGGTAAATGTAGTTAAATAGAAATTACTCTTACAAAATATACGTTATCCTTTTAATCATGTACCGAGAACACAAGCAAGCCGCTTTACTGATATATTTATCTACCTTTTGTCTGGCCGAGGATCATGCAAAAAGCTATCGTTAAAAGAGTGACGTCACGATTACGGATTTGTTGTGCTAATGACTTCTAAGAAGTGAGCGAATGTATTAAACATATTTAAAAGTAAACGTATGGGAAAATTTATAAAGATATCTCTTAGTTATTTAACTTAATTTTTAAAATTGAACATATAGTACTTAATATTATCTAAAATTCTATAATTAAGCACGTGAGTTTGTTTCTAGAAATATACTCAATGCTTATATGATAAAGAAAGATACAAAAATTGCACTTAGCAAAAATTTACTTTTTATTTCGGAAATCACATTATTACAGGGCTTTTATTTATTACAGAAAATAAAATAAGTCCATTGGATAGAAAATACAAATTAAATAAAATTTTACGATAATTCTGCAAATCGAAAACTACTCAATGCCTTCGAGGGGGACGCTAGAAAGGGAGAGCAGAGTGAACTAAATAGCATGAGATCTTTATATAATTAAGTGATGCTATAAAAGAATAACGATTTAATGTACCTACATATTGTATGTAAAAATTTCTTTTAATGTTGAGTCTCACAATATATAGGCTACATGCAAAGTGAGGCCCTAGGTTCGAATTCCTGTAAGCCCATACCTCAAAAGGCTGGTTCTCTTCATTCTATCAGAAAATGAGCGTGTCTACTGAAATCAGTGATTCAGTGAATTTGAAATACGACTAAAATTTCTTTTGGTAGACACTTTTAGTAAGTATTATTTGAAATAAAATTTAAACTTATCTACATGAGGTGAAAAGAAGTATGAATCGCCTTATGAAGAAATAAGAACAATAAGTGAATCATGACACTAACAAATGTTTTGAAAATATATGTAATTGTGTAATGAAATGTTGGATAATTAAATTATAATTAAGGTAAGATAAGCTAGGATACAACATATTCCCCCCAACGTGCGTTCACCTTGTCGTGGTGGGGGGGCTCAGTAGTGCCCGGCAATCCAACCGCGCTCGAAGCCAAGAAACGCACAGGGAGGTGGCCCACTTCGGTGGGCGGTGGGAGGTGGCCCTCGTCGGAGGGCGGTGTACCATGCGGGTTGCTCCTGGTACTTCTCTGATAGCAGAGTGGACTTTGGAGCAACCTCATGGTCGTTGTGGTCTGCTTCGGCAGACCTGCCGTCGGGGCGTCGTAGTTGAATGCGTAAGCGATCCTGCGACGCCCCATTAAGACGGGGGAAGGTTTTGTTGGGTTTTAGTGGGTAGTACTGGCTTTGCCGGTGAGTCCCACACCTTGTGCGTAAATGTATTTCCCAACGTTAAAAAAAAAAGGATACAACATATTAATGATTCGGTAGAGAAAAGCTAGCAGAAAAGTAACAATATTTACTACAAAAATTCACAAACAAAATTAAATAATTAATTTTCAAAATTACACATTTGTTAAGTGTTTATTACTATCATACATTTGTTTGTACGATTGTAATAATTTAATATCACAAGGGTCCTCGTACAAATACTTTTTAATTTAACGCATAGTGTTGATTAATTTATCTAACTTTGATAAGAGAGAGGTTAACCAAGTACCTATATCATAAATAACATCAAGTTACATATTATTAAAATTCTCACTATTTCCAAAACAATAGTTCGGCATTTGTCGGTCGGTCCTTACATAATATGAAATTGGCGTTATATCGAACTGGCCACTTAACAACACAAATATCTGGGGTTTGGAATTCAAAATTCAAATTTATTTATTTACAGATGACCAAAAACCAAATTTTTAGATTTTACATACTAGTATACTCTTACATTGCAATTTCTGTATTTTTTCTCAAAAATGAGATATTTTCCCGCGGTAAAAAGTAGCCTATATGTTGACCCGGATAACCAGCTATCACCAAACCAAATTTCATCAAAATCCCTCCAGTGGTTTTTCTGTGATACGGTAACAGACAGACAGACAGACAAAAATTCTAAAAACTATAGATACGGCCTCTATATCGATAATAACGATAATTTCAATAAGATTTTCCAAAAAATATTTAATGTACAGATTCGGCTTAGTTACAATTTTATTATATGTATAGATTTTTAGGCTTGTGTATTTGTGTTTTGAATTTAGTGATTCATTTGTTTTCGCGCCATTTGATTTTTCTTTAACATCGTTCTGTTCACAATATGGAAAACTTAAAATATCGCGTTATTTACGAATACGAGTTCCACCGTGGCACCAGCTCTGCATAAACAGCTCGAAAGATTAATGATGTGTATGGGGAGGCTACTGTATAAGAAAACACGTTAAGTTTTTGGTTCCAACGTTGTATTTTAACTGCCGAAGACCCCAGTTGACAATGAAGAATTAAAAGTGATCGTGGAAGCGGATGCATCGCAAGCTACGTCGGAATTAGCGGCAAGCTTCGGTGTAAGTGATAAAACAATTTTAATTCACTTGAAACAAATTGGAAAATCGGAAAAGCTCGAAAAATGTACCGCATAAACTGAGTGAACCACACCAACAAACAGGCGTCGAGTGTCGAGTGCTGCGTTACATTACTCAACCGTCACAATATCGAAGAGATTGTAAATCGTTACTTGTGGTGAAAAATGGATCCTGTAGGATAATCGGAAACGCTAATCACAACTGTTAAACCCAAGAGAACTGACAAAATCTAGCCCAAAGCGAAAGTTGACTCAGAAAAGCAGTGCTGATGGGACCACTACAGCTTCCTAAGATCTGATCAGACGATTACGGCAGATCTGCAATGTCAACTATTTCAAACCATAATCGAAAAGCTAGCCGATAGACCGCCGCCGAGAATGAATTACCTATAAAATGGCGAAAGTGCATAGATAACAATGGCACATATTTTGATTGATTAAATATATAATTTCGTATATTTTTTTCGTTTTGCTTTTTCTATATAAATGCCAATTTCATAAGACCTACTATTATCTCCTCTTTGGGTTCATTGTTAGCTTGTGTAGATGTAAACCTTAAAGCTTTGGATAACACTAGGCACTATGTCGCGCAAAAAAATTATCGGGTAGTCGTTCATAATAAATTTTCCCTTAGGAAAGTTATTGAGTTTTTGTTATAGTACATGTACTGTTTTAAATGAATAAATAAATTTAAAATTCATTTAAAAATTCAAGATCTATGTTATGTATGTAGTCCTTGTGCTTCGAAGTTTGAGGAGTAGGTACGTGCTGTTATATTTTGTTTATTCTATAAAGGAATGCTTAGTTCAGATTGCTGACTGAGCCCCTTTGGATTTAGTGTAATATCTCTTTAGCATAGTTTATTCAGTTCCAATCCAACATTCAACTCGTTCTCATCTACTAAATCCTATTTCAAGTGTATTTCTATTTAAAATATTTTAAATTCTATTTCAAATGTTTTAATTTAAAATAAACAATTTCAGTGCAACAAGTTTTTCTTTTTTAAAAACTGAATTTTGAAGTACCGTATAACAGTACGTACAGCCGTCGGTTCCGAACACGGATCTCTCCCCTCGTGTCGGCTTGCTGTCCCGCCCTGTCGAAGTAAGGGAATGAGTATGGGAAAGAGTCTGATTTTTGCACATACACTGATGTTCTATATTAGGTCAAGATGGCTTCTTATTGGACTTGGAATTAATATTTATTAATTTATAAAATGTATGTGGTTTCGTTGCGTTTGTTTTCATTAATTAGAATGTGCGCAGTAATAATTTGAGTGCATATCAGAGAAAAAATTTAACATGGATTTCTAAAGACCCGCTATGTTTAGTAATTGCTTGAGAGAATGAATGCGGGTTGCTACCAAATGTATAATGTCATGAGCTGTGCCACCATATATACAGTTATAATTTTTGTATCGGTTAAAGTAATATACCTAAAGATAGTGTGAATATTGATTATCGACATTAAACTGTGTTTATATAAATTGCGACAACTTCCCTCTAATGTTTTATAGGTAGGTATATTGTTCGGGACGTATATACATAGAATTCGCAGTTATTTCCTTTTTCATAACAAAACGTATGCCTTACTTTATTTATTTAAACATATCTTAATCAGAAATTGAATCCTCAAGTACAGCACAAACAAACCTACTTGTTCATATTATGTATGTATATATGCAACGTAATCTATGGAACACGAGTAATGAGGCTGAAAAAGGCTTTAGCTAAGGGTTTCCTTGTTTCAGTTATCTGCCGCGAGAGCGCGCGCTACGGCCGCGCCGCCACCATGCCTACGCACTGATACTACGCCGTAGCAATTAACGAGCCCATTGATTTAGAGCGGACCGCACCAATTAATTAGAGAGCGGGACGCGGCTATAAACAACCCGCCGATACTTGGCTACGGTCGCCAAGCGGCGGCTTTATGGGGGACATTCGGCCAGTGATCTTACAACTAATGCTCTAACAAAACATACATAAATCCTTAAGTAAACTATAAATAATTCTAATTTATAAAGCTGAAATAAGTAAGTAATATTAAAAAGATAAAATTAGGGATATATTTTTGATAAATCTATGTTCTAAGTATACCTACATATACCTACAGGCTTAGTTGCTGTGATATTGAGATTGATTTGCCAATTTCAGTCTTAACTGCAACAATAGATAAATTACTGCCTCAGTAGTGTAATAGTCCCTGGATGTGTAACCAAATGTTTTTATATTGAGTCTTTCTGTAACAATCTGGAGTTGTGAAGTCGGTGGTGTTACACCCTGTGCCTTGGAGAGCATGAAATTCGATCGTAGGTCTGGTCTCTCCCCCCCCTCCCCCCCCCTCTCTGATGAACACTCGTGTCGAAGTATCATCCCATCAGAAGTTGAGAGTGCACTTGTGTCTGCGCGCACGTTTGTGCATTAGATATTAATACCTATAGCCTACTATGTAGCCTACTATGTAGTCTCAGTGAGATTGGCTGACATGGCCGAAGTCGATCGGGAAGACGTCATCGTCATATAAATAACTATTTAAATTTTCTTTCCCATTCTATCTTTAATAAGACCAATATCCAAAATATAATATCCAAACCATACTCGTGCATTAATTAAAAAAAGACCTAGACAGTTTACTAATTGTAAAAGGATCACCTATCTCATATTTACTTAGTTATGATAAATCCCCGATACCTTTTAATGGAATTTATATCTTACTAATATAACTTAAAAAATATTTAATCTTCGCTATGTCTGGGTAATTTCATAGGTATAGGTAGGCAGTTTTCATATCCAGGAATTGTTATTTCTTATTTTTCTTATTTAACTTACATAATACATATACTTACACATATTATATATTATTTTATTATAATATTATAAATGTGACAGTGTGTTTGTTTGTTTGTCCTTCTTTCACGTCGAAACAGAGTTACAGATTGGCATCATTTTTTGGTGTAGATATAGTTGGATTGCTGGAGACATAGGCTACATTTACCACGCGAGATTATCTCATTTCCATGGGAAAACACGTTATCTATAATACAACCCGCAACTACTCATCAAACCTATGAATATATAATATATAGTCTATATATTCCATACGAACCGCTAAAACGTACCAACGTAGGGACGTATCCAAGCGAAGCGAGGGTGAGTCACTAGTGTCGTAGTAGGTATAGGTACCTATATGAGTAGAAGTTAGTTTATTTAATTTTTATTTTAAAAACATACCTACAATAAAATTATCTCTAAAAAGAATTTCATTTAAATTTAGCTATTAGGTAGGTATATAAAAAGATTTAACATAATTTTACAAATAGTTACTTTTGAATTTAAATTATTATTGAAAATAAGTTTGTAAGGAAGCTAGTGATAACATGCTCTTTATGTTTAAAGAGTCAACACGAGAGAAAGCAGCTGCTGGTTTTTAAAAAACATGTATGTTTTAATATTCGTTTTATTTTTAAATACCTACTTAGGTATGTATCATGTTATATAAGTATCAACAAAAATTATTTTATTCTGTTATATTCGCAAAACAGAAATCGAAACTCCAACTACTCGTATTAACACTGAACACAGTATAATATATGCAAAGACAACAAAACATGAACAAAAACGAAAGAAATATCCTTGTAGAGTCGAAATACCTGGTGACATTAGCTCTACCCGCGCTCCGTAATTCCATTAGGGCCCGTCTGACCCCTCGTAAATCTCCGCCCATCGCCCCGCCCTAATTTATGGAAAAGCGGGAAATGGCCCCGCCCCCTCGGCCAATGGCGGCGGTGGCGGGCCGGCCCGCCAGTCGCGGCGCGCGCCTCGCACCGGACATACGTGCAGTGAGTGTAGTGCTAGTACTGACGGCAGTGACTGACAGTGACGTTGTTATAGCGGTGGTTAATTGACACAAAGGATTTTATTTGTAAGTGATAAGTTGTTGATATATTTTACTGTGAGTATTTTGCATGGTTTTATTTATGATTTGAACTTTTTAATTATTTGTTGGGCATAATAATGTCTCTGCCTATAAAAACTGCTGAAACTTTATATCCTACTGATTTTAAAAGACAAAAGTCTTTTATAAATTGTTTTCCACTTGTGTATAACCTAAATCTAAGTTAAATTATCCCATTCTTAAAATATATTTAAGATACAATCTTAAAATTACATTTATAAATGTATAACACCATATTTTATATGAAAATAGAGCTAATCATTATTTATCTTTTTTTTAAATTAAGTTTATTTATTAAGCTATTCTATCTAATATCTAACCCATATACATTGTCCAACTAATATATTATATTAATGATACTAAATCATAAAGATGTAGTAAGAAATGAGAGACAGATGACAGAACAGTCTAAGAGCATATGGAAAAATATTTGTATATGTATATAGATATGATTTGTTTGTATTACTTATGGCTAAATCCACGGGATTCACAAAATTTATATGTAAATAGAGCTAGTCTATAAGAACTTTCCATTGTTTATACCTCCATATACCTACGTAAGGTATTAGATATATCAACATATTTTGATAAATAATATAAATAATCATGTTTTAATAAATAAAGTAACTTTCCTACCTCTACTATATTATAGTTTTTTCGAAAAAACTTTATATTTAAAATATTTCATAAGAATTCAAGTTTTTATTTGAACTAATCACCAAACTAAATTAATTCCATACATCATTACACAGTAGGTAATAATAATCGATTTAAATGAATTTATTTTATATTTAAAATTATACCTATATAAGTAATATGTAGGAAACAGGATCCGAAACGAGTCTTGATATGGATTTTTTATATGACATATTCTAGTACATACATTGCAAAAGTTGCTACAACTTACGTAATAGCAATTATTTCATATCGCCCTTGTAGAACGCTGTAAAACAGCACCTACAAAGCTAATATTACTTGATATTTGTTTGGTATTAAAATTATAATGAGATTGTCCAGAATGTGTCACTTCTCAATTCTCAGCTTCAACAAACGCCATGTCTGATTATATTTTGGTGAACATCGATCGTGCAGCGCGGCGACGGCAAGCGGCGACGGCGGGCGCGTCAGAGCGACAAAACTACTTCATTAGTTAAACGAGCCAGAACATAACCAGTCGGCTTTACACCTACTTTGCTATGATTTTTCATAGTTTTGCTTTCTATCTAATTAATAATTTGAATGCGTTAAATCTGTGATTAATATACGTTAACTGCCCTCCCAAGCCGTAAGCCGCAGCTATATTATTATTTCATCAAATGTAACTGAAAGCTCTGCACACATTTTGCACCAGACCTTGTAACGTTTATTAGATCAGATGTCCTTACTTAATATTCTAAATACTAAACCGGATCGGTATTTACTTGTAATGACGCTTCAATTAGGCACGATGAAGCTTGGAGAAAAATTATTGTCCATATAGAAATTATTTTTGAACTGGTTTTCTTATTAACATATCCGATAGAATAAATAAAAAAACGATAATATTCAAAATAGATAATCTATAACTTTATTAATATTTAACACTAATTGTTATGCCCAACTCCACTCGCGTGGTATGTTGTAAGAGAAACAATCAAAATATAATCTTTTGCATTTATTAAGTTAGTGCAATTATATACGTTAAAATAAATACCTATATAAAATAATCCACTTGTAGGCACAAATATATACATACACACACACACATCCATTTAATACTTTTACATTTTTGATTAAAATCTTTTTCAATAGTCTTTTTTATAAATTACGTATTTGAACAGATTTTTAATAAAACGTAAAAAGAGGACAAAAAAGGCGTACAATTAGTACGATTTTTATTTGTATTTTAATAAAATAGATTGAATTAATGTAATATTTCTGCAACGGCCATACACTTATAAGCTTTTATTGATTATTAATTAGAATACACGTTCAAGGTTGTGGAAAGTTCTGGAACGCCGCGGCGACTACGCTTGCACTACCTGACGTCAATTTAAACAAAATTTGGTTTTGAACACCGAAAACCATGTTGAGTTTGCTCGTGAGTTAATGTGAGTTTTTAACACCGTACGTGTTAGCTAGAAGATAGGACTTTTTTACACGCTTTCATTAGCTTTATTTAAAATAACAAAATATCTGTGTACAATAAGTAGAGTTAATATTATTACCGTTACCTTTCTAAGTTAAGTTAATTAAACTTCTAACTTACTGCATTTCAAATCTCATAATATTAAAATTTGGCTAAAATATGTTTTTATTATTTTGGAACTATTATAACAATCATCATAACAGTTTAAAGGAGCTGCCGCGACTTCACTTGCCTACAACAAGTCAGACACAAATGCACTCTCTATACCTGTCACTCTCATACTCCGGTAAGACGACACGAGACACGACCGGTGAGAGTTAAGGCGCAGGACCGACGGCTTTACGTGCTCTCCGAGGCACGGGGGTGAAATACTGCCAACTTCCCAACTCCGGGCTGTTACTGAGGCTTACTATACAAAAAGACTCAATAACTAAACTTGGCCCGATCCGGGACTCGAACCCAGGACCTCCGGATGTGCAGACGTACATGCTAGCCAGTACAGCACCAAGGCAGTTGTAAATTAAAATATTTTAGAGCTTAAGGGATATAAGGAACATATTGGTAACTGCAAAGTACAACTGTAGTACTTTCCAGTTAGCAATATGTTTCTTACTTATCCATATTTTCCACTAGCATCTAAGATCAATAAGATTCTTCACTTTCAATTCAATTCAAATTCAATGCAATCGTCATTTTCAAAGAATCTTATAGATAAACATAAAGAATCTGTTATACCGCCATAGTATATTTTGTGATTAATAAAAAAACATTAGCTTGGATTTCACACCGTCAAGACTTAAACTAGTCGGTAACGGCATTCATTCATACGAGTATACGAGTATGCACTCTAGAAAAACCCACGCTGCGATATTTCTCTCAATATAACTTAAATTGTCATACCTTTTACAAATTTATTCTAAAATCTGACCAGATAGCGAATTCCCATCTTACAAAAAAAAATGATGTAAATTAGACCACAGATTCTTGAAATACAAGCGCAGAATGGAAATAGATTGTGTTGTGTAAAATATGCGACAAAAATAATGCTATATTGTATTAAAAGTTAATAGATTTTGTATTAATTTTACAAACGATTTTATTGAACTCTACATTCTTAACTCTTGAATGGTAGAGTAGTGAGCTAAGCAAGAAGAGGTGCAAGTACCTACTATCATTTGATTTAACACTGTGTTGAGAGAACATTAATTATAATAATTACATTATTTGTGGAATATATCATTTATATTATGCAATGTATCATAAACACTGCACTCATTACTGCTACTTATAGCTGTAATAAAATAAAATGATTCTGAACAAAACTACCGGTGAAGTAAAAAAGGGCACGAGAGGCGGCCGCGCGGAACCGCTCTGCACGAAAAAACATACGAGTATTTGGAAACGGCTCTATAAATCCCGATCATCCTCAATCGATTATAGATCTTAACATGTGGTATTACGGAATAGATTTATGCGTTGATTGAATTGGTTTTATGACGTTTTAGAGGTGAATGGCAATTATTTATTAAAAGTTCTCACCTCATAATTACGAGGGGTCTGTTTGTCTGTCAAGCCGCAGTACGTGCCGACCTACTTTCGTGTGGGGAGGCTAGGCCGTTATAGAAAAGGAAAGTGGTCGGCGAGCTCCTGATCATTTACTTGTATGAAAAATAGATTAACTCTACTTGTCCTGTCTCTTAGTCCGTAATCGTATTACATTCGCGCTATATCACTTAACAACGTTATTTCTGGACTTTTCCCATCACGTTTGATTATTACTATTAGTTTGAATATTTTTTAACCAAAACATCGTCTCACTCTAAATCACTCAAAGTAATTCGATACAACGATAAGAAATTAACGCTTTGTGAATAAGTCCAATATATAGAAATATAATTATGATTCATCACATTTAAATTAAAATAATATATTACGTTGCAAATTTGATGACAGGTAGCATTCTCACCGCGACTTTATGGTTATTAGTAGCTTAGAAACAATTTACGCGAAAATCGTCAAAAATGAAACACCAACAAACACGTCTTCTAAAGTGGACTCGTCAAGTTTTTATGGTAATCGCACGACAAATATTCTATTTTAGAAACTATACGTTTTAGAGAAGTTAATGGAGCTTTTTATATTCAAAGATAACAGATTTAACGATAATGTGACTTTGCATTGATTAAACCTGCATACAACGTTACGCGTAGACTGGCCCTGCTGTGACGTACCTACTGGGTGCTGGCCAAACGTGGACAGCTCGGAAACACTCGATTAATTGTAAACTTTTGTATGAAATTAATTTATCTTATATAGGTACATATACTATGTTGGTACATTAACATACAGCACCATCTAGTTCCATGGTGAGCTATGAATAAACCAGAGGCTTGTATTATATACGGCTTGTGTTGGATACCAGGTAGTTGATACACTACACATATATAACTTTAAATATATACATATTATAAAAATAAAAACCCATAACTTGAATACAAATATTCGTGCTCATCATACAAAATGCAACCCGCGACCGCTGGTACAGCAAGTAGGGTCACTACAAACTGAGCCAAACGAGTCGTCTATCTCTACTATTAAAATTAAGAAGTAAAGTTTGTGAGTTTGTGGGTTTGTGATGTTGTAGTGGGTAATCTCTAGATCTACTGAACCGATAGTCATTATTATCGATACACAAGCCGAATCTATAATTTTTAGAATTTTTGTCTGTCTGTCTGTCTAGGAACTTATCACGAGAAAACCACAGGACAGATTTTGATGAAATTTGGTACGATGGTAGCTAGCTGGTTATCCGGGTCGACACATAGGATACTTTTTACTTCGGAAAAATATCAAATCTTTTAGAAATTTGTACTAAACATTATAACGTAACTAGGGACGAACCCGAGCGAAGCGAAGACGAGTCGCTAGTTACGTAATAGAAATGACAAACGAAAACGGATCTAATGGAAACATTTTTAATATTTATTGTTTATTTAAATTTATGTTTACATATCTTACATTTTTGTTTTTAATATGAAAAATCAAATTAATGTGAAATTTTATGATAAAAAAAAATGTGAAAAATACTTCAAAGATTATATCAGAGTAACGTCTTCATAGGTATTCTGCGTATCTCAGGGCGTTCCTACAGAATTTGAACCTATAAAACAATTTAAATGAGTGAATTAATTTAAACAGTGCCTACCCACAAATTTACAAAATGATTTCAAAAGTACCAAAATGGCACCAAAGTAGGTACCTTACAATATTCGTTAATTTAAATTCTAAATATTTCAAAAAACATTCTTTTTAATAAGTTTTATAACGTTGAATATGGCAATACTATTTGTACTGTCTGTAACAAGTTTAAAATCATATATAAACCTTTGAGATGTCTAAAACCTAAGTCTTTCCCGTAACTTTGATTACAAAGTATGTAAAGCATTCAACACGTCTGGAACAAAAAATCTAAATAAATCCGCGAAAAAATCCGAAAAGATCAAAATTTCAATAATCGCGTAAATCTAAGAAAGCAATATGTGAATCATTTAGCTTTAGAAAAAACAAATTAAAGGTAATAATCACGTAGCTATTAGAATGTATGAATATATACTGATCTGTTCATAAAATCATGAACGTTCGCTAGACAGGAGCATTTAATAGCAGAACATTTGGCTGAGAATAACAACCATATTTCAATATATTATAGGAAAAAACGTCCCAAATGTATTTCGACTATCACGCTTCATAGTTACGGTCTTTGTATAATTAAGAGTTAAAAATAATTAATATAATATACTGTAATTCCTCGAATTTTCCGGTTTCTGAGGCCATATTCAAATTACCTACTCTAGATCTTATCTTTTCCTAGTTGCAGGCTAAGTGCTAGGAACCGAACGTTTGAAAAAATACGATTCGGAAAATAAAAAAAGAACTATTTTACCACACAACGGATATAACTGCCATTATTTAGTAAGAGGCAATTTTAACATATTATAAATATTGATTAAGATATTATCTGAGCCTGTTGTTCATTCGATAATTATGTCGATAAAGATCTCGACGTCTCTGCTTATTGCTCAATCAGACGTGATATTTAAGTAAATGATTCGTTTAATCACTTGCTAAGATTTCGCTTTTGCCGAACTTATACATACAAATGAATACAAACCTTGAAAAATACAATTTAATAAAAATACTTGAAAAATCTGATCACTTTCTATGGCGACTACGCTGCTCAACTCTACTTTATCAATTTTTTAAGCAAAAAACATTTTTAAACATGTTTTTTGATAAAAAAAAATCCGAAATATAAATACCACTAGTACAAAAAAATTTTAAAATAAAACGAAAAATAACGTGATATTTATCTATACATATATCCACACGACACAGCACGTTTATTTTAAAATGATTTTGCTGAATGAAGTGTTACAATAAAATAACTCCATGTTCGAAATGATCGGGTCTTGGGAAGATAAGATCTATCTGGTCATTATCTCGCATTCTTAGTCCTAAATATCGTTCATATTATTTTCATTCACACAACACCTGTTATTCCCAATTAATTTACAGTAACAATTTGAATAATCGCTTTAAACTGGCTTAATAAAGACTAATAATACTGATTTGTGTATATACTAGCGACTCGGTTTCGCTTTGCCTCGTGTATTGCAATATAGCTTATAATTATATGCATCAGTACAGCGTTTTTTAAGCCATGACCAAAGTTCACTGATAATAAGATATAGAGTAGATAGAGTAGTTTGACGTTCTCCTAGCCGATTCCGGCCACGGCGGCCAATCTCATTGAGACTGGCCAACTGCGCAGGAGATATTATAGTGCAGCGCGTGTACGCGCAGATACAAGTGCACTCACTATTCCTGTCACTCTCATACTCCGGTGGGACGACACGATACCAGTGAGAGTTAAGGCACAGGACCGACGGCTTAACGTGCTCTCCGAGGCACGGGGGTGAAACACCGCCAAGTTTCCAACTCCGGGTTGTTACTGAGACTTACCAAGTATACAGAAAGACTCAATAACTAAACTTGGCCCGACCCGGGACTCGAACCCAGGACCTCCGAGTGTGCAGGAGTACATGCTAGCCACTACACCACCAAGGCAGTTATAGAGTAGTTTACATGGTATATGGGACAATCCAATGGGACTTAGATGAAACATATTAGCAAAATCACGACTAATTAGTATTATATTCGACGTAATAATATGCACGTATAGAAGTTAGAGAAGAGAAGATAAAGAACAAATTTTCTATAAGCGGATAGCTTAGTCGGTTATTAGCAGAACGAAGCTATCGATAATCAAAATGATTATAACGTATGCACTTGCATCTATCTTCATACTATTTGTGAACCCCACTAAATCTTCTGCGGATAGAAAGTTACAGTGTGGGACAGAGTGTCGGTGTGACAAACTGTCACGTCAGCGTACCTGAGGTGGCGCCGCGCCGCGTGCATTCCGCACATAGCCCACTTCTTACTCATTTGTTGCCAAAAATTATGACTCTGCCAGTAACTTACTCACGGCTATCTATTTAAATGGATTCTTATCTCTTCTTCAAAAGTTTGAACTAATTGTTCAAATATTAAGTATAATAGCTTTGTGCTACTTTTTCAATTAAAACTAGAATACTACATAGCTATTAGATAGATATAATACTATATTGTACACTACAATATAAATATACAAAAGAAGCAATAAACAAATAGATGATGCACGTGAGGCGGCCTTATATTATAAGCAATATAAGCGATATCTTCCAGGCAACCTTAAGGCGTAATAGTAATTATTTATATGAAATGTTAGCTGAATAGATAAGTGCAGAAAAATAGCATATTTTTGTATCATTTGTATCATACACACACACACCCGACATATATAAATTTATCTTATATAAGGTATATGTATTTTTAATTTATAAATACTAGCTTTTTATTAGTATTTATTTTTAGTAATCTAATACATTAAAATATCCTTCGAAATGGTAAAAAACCTCACTTTGTATCAAATAGCTCATATGTAATTGATAAGAACAGACACTTGGGTGTCAGGCGCTGTATGCTGTAATACAGGTCTCCTAGTACGTATGTATGTATATCTTTTATGTCGAAACAGCTTAAAATAAGTTAAAATGAGTTTAGAAACTGTGATTGTCCTGTATCATAATGTATACTTTGTTTTTGTTTGTAATATTGTTTACTGTATATGTGTTTTATTGCTCAATTATTATTAAACTAATGACTCACCCTCACTCCGCTCTTGTTCGTCCCTAGTTACCTTTTAACGTTTAGTATAGATTTCTCAGGGATGAGATATTTTCCCGCAGTGAAAAGTATCCTATATGTTAACCCGGATAACCAGCTATCATCCATACCAAATTTCATCAAAATCTGTTCAGTGGTTTCTCGTGATGCGTTCCCAAACAGACAAATATCTAAAAACTATATATTCGGCCTCTGTATCGATAATAATGACTATTTCAATAAGATTTTCCAAAAAATATTTAATGTACTTACTACAGATTCGGCTTAGTTTGAATTTTATTATATGTATACATATTAATCCTGGCATGAATATAATTTACATCATTAATTTCGATCAAAATGTTTAGTCTCTTGATTAACAAATAAATCACTATCGCTTAGTTTATTTCACAAAAAATCCAAAGTTCAAATCCATTTATTATTTTACTTCTGCACGTCAATATTTTTTGTTTTATCAAAAAACGGTTATAAGTTTATCTAATTATATTTCTGTTATATATTTTAGTCCTTAATACAAAGTATTCCTTAGTAGTTGAAATTCCTAACACAGTAGGTATAGGTACTTTGAGTTTATGCTATAAGCGCATAAAGTTCAGTAACAACGAGGCAAAAACATGCAACTATTAAATACTTTTCTTGTTTCCCGATTCCCTTTATTTCTTTTTAATTTTTAGTTTTGCATTTTTCGGCTACCTTCTACGGTTCAAAGTCAGCCCTTTAAAGTTAAGTCAGATGGAGCAACAGCGTAGGCTTTGCTATTGTATAGGGTCCAGTCTCGCACCTTCAGATACGAAACTTTAAAAGAATATTAAGGTATTTATTAGTAGAAATCCCCGTTATATTTTGCTTTTGTATAAAACAACCATTTTAGGCTATAAAATAATAATTTAAATATAAAACACAACCGCCTGTATTCGATTATGTTTAATAATCACCTGCTAATCATATGGTATTTGTTTACATTTCTCTTGTAAAGATCTAGATATCTTCAATCACCGCCGTCACCTTTAATTCGACTTCATTAATGTCAAATTTATAATAATACATGCAATATCCCCCCCCCTCCCCCTCTCCCACGTCCCCGTACTCCCCGCGCCCCCCGCACACTCCACTGTCCCGAATGTGAAAGTGTCACAAGTACCGTTCTTATGAATACACGTGTAGAATTTTCAAGGACACAAAAAAATTAATATACCTATTAAAAGAGTTAATATAAAATCAATTAGGAATTTTAGTTTAACAATCTTTTTCTTTAAGCATTTATAGCTCCAGAACAATGGAAGCGTTTTGTTTATTTTTTTTTGTATTAAAATACGTTTCCTGGCACGTTTTAAATATATATTAAAAATGTATATTTTGTTGCAATAGTGTGCCTAGTGTATTAAAAGTAACAGTTTCAATTCATGTGGAAAGACAAATCGTAGAACGACGCGGGCGCAGTACTCACAGCTGTCTTATAACTATTAAGCTGTATCTGCACGTAAAGATTTTCGTCTCAATGATACTGATATCGATAAAATATAAAGAAGTTGAGCAATGTAAATCGTATCATAACACGTGATAAATACGGTACAGTTTACATTGTTTGACTATATAATATTTCTTCGATAATCGCGCGAGAAACGCTATTCGTGTAAAAACGGCTTTTAAGACAAAAAATACTGGGTAATTGCTATGTAGAAAAATACAAATCTAACTAATTTGTATATAATTTTTATAATAATTTTTCCCTGTTTGAATTTATTAGATTTTTTACAATTTCAATTTTACGTATTAACTAATATTATGCAACGTATAATTTAGACATTTTTACTAGTTGTGATTATTGTGTCTTGTGGTAGAACATAAATGATTTTATTACTAAAAAAGTCCTGGTAGAGCCCAAACACAAGGATTTAGATCAATTTTTTTTTATTTACATATAAATTACCTAAAAACTTAAGGTAGTGCAGTCTAATATTATGTCGAAGATCATAAATTCTATCAACTTTAGCATAACAAGTATTATAAGTTTGTTTGAAGAAAATGTAATGAGAAAAGAAATATTAAAAAATCACTTGCAACCTGACTAAATATGTATAACTCTTATATTAATTATATACAGGTGTGAAAGTACGCGCAATACAGGAAAAGCAAAGTGGGCAAGTTCCCATATCATTCAAATGAATGCGTTACTCCTAGATAAGATCGGTGTGATCTGACGCTACTTATTATGAATATATTTGAATACTCGCTCGTCTCAATCACAAACTTAATAGTTATCTTATGAGAAGCTCAGATTATTTGCATTTCCAAAATTTCTACATTTTCAAGGCAAATTCTTATGTTTTAATAAGTTTAAGTAGTCAATAGTATATTGCAATAAAAACTCTAGCCCACTCTTCTTAGTTTAATATGTCAACTCTACATTGCTCAAAAATACTTACATTTCTCTTGTATAAAGTTGCCAAAAAATATTTTATATTTGAGTGTCTACAAAGCACAGATAAAGACAAGAGCTGGCGCCCGACATGACTTCTTTACGACTGTGCACGTCAGTGTGTACGGTGTACGGTGCACGTCGCCGGCGCCTGCTACCTGCCGCCATCGCCACCTAACAAGCGTTAATAACGAACCCATTTCCTGTGCCTTTTAACGGCGAACTGCCCTATAAATCCGCTTTTACTCGACTGTGTCAAAAGGATGATAATATTTTCTTTGGCATGTATGTATGTTTGTCTACTTCTTCGCATGCTCTATAGCTTAAATGCTCGATAGAACTTACCTTATAAAATGTTATTAGATATTAGACTAAAAGCTATTTAGATATATTAGTACATTATTAGAAGTAATTAAGAAAATAATATGAGTATTTTTTACTAAGCAGCTGTCTACGAATGAATATTAAAAAGATTTTCAATTAGGACATACGTATGTACATATACATATGTATGTTCGATATTGGCTATTGCTATTACATTCTATTTGAATAATTCTTATCCCACATAAAGATCTGATCTATTCGATCAATGATAGCGAAGATACGCGTCGAACTGTAATGAACAGAAAGTATAATATCGTATATGGCCTGTACTTTTAATTTCTGTTGCTTGAACAAAATTAATTAAAATTTAAACGAAAAGTAGCTAAAAGAAGTGACGCAAGAGAATAATGGTATCTATCATACATATCTATGCTAATGATAGATACTTAATATATTATTCATTGACTACAACGTCGCCAGTATACTTTTTGACCGACTTACAAAAAAAGAAATTATACAATTCGGTTGTATGTAATTTTATGTGTTCATTAATGTAATAATTTCGCTAATTGTAAATTTATTTTGGCAATTATTTTTTTGACGAATTAGTTATATCTCAGGGGTGATTTTATATAAATTTAAGTTTCATATACATACTTTAAAATTCGTTGACTACAAATCCTCGCGACAGACAGACATGCGTTTTTATAATCCCTTAGTGTATTTTGGTTAGTCATTAACGGAACGTCGCAAAATCGTAAAGTGTGTAATATATGGGGCGCTAGTTCCGGTTGGACCTCTCTCGCTTATCTCCCGATCATCGCTGAGATAACGACGGCTGACCGTCACATCTGGGCCGCATTCCCGGACACCTACACCGCTGTCTCCATCAAAATATTATTATGATTTATCAATACTTTTTTAATATTATAATTGTGAAGGTGTGTTTGTTTGTTTGTCCTCCTTTCACATCGAAACAGAGTAACGGATTGGTGTGATTTTCTGTATGGAGATAATAGGAGGGTTAGAAAGTGACATAGGCTACTTTTTACCACAAGAAACTACCTCATTTTCACGGAAAAACACGTTATAATACTATCCACAACAACTCTAACATACCTATGTATATACAATATTATATAATATATACAATATTTGACAGCTCGTTTGGCTCAGTTTGTAGTAACCCTGCTTGCTGTGCCAGCGGTCGCGGGTTCGAGTCCCGCTGGGGGCATTCATTTGTGTGATGAGCACGAATGTTTGTACTCCAGTCATGGGTGTTTATATTTATAATATGTATGTATTTAAAATTATATATATGTAGTGTATCAACTATCTGCTATCCATAACACAGGCCTCGTAGCTTACCATGGAACTAGATGGTGCTGTGTGCTAATGTCCTAATATATTTATTTATTTATATAAATATAATATATATAGAGTATCTATTCCATACTAACCGTTAAAGTCTGGTACCTAGGGACGTACCCGAACGAAACGATGCCGAGTCGCTAGTTCTTAATAATGTACTCGTAACAAATCTCATATAGATTTCTTATTGCGATTTAGTTATTATGCAAAGTTCAAGGTAGGCATACTTAATATTTATGCGATGATTTATGAAATCAACTACCTACTATGGCTGATAGTATCATGTTTCTTCTCAATTTATTTTAATGTTCTCTTGTAAAATTCAAACAAGCCCGACCGGTATCATGTCGGTATATGACTGGACCTACACTTGGTAGGTCGCAGGTTCAATTTCATATTTATATGTACTAGTGTTCACCAAATGGTCGAAATTTGGCGATATATTCATATGAATAGCATTTACCTACCTATATAAAGAAAACTAACTGTTCCAAGTTATTTTTTAATGGATAATACTAAAGCTTGTCAATAGCTACTAAACAAAAATAAAAATGGTTGAAAAACAGAGGAGTAGAAGGTACTGAACTGTTTTTTTGTACATACTAGGTATATGTCGAAGACAGTCTCATTATGAAGGTGAATTAGTGATTAGAATATATGTCACGAACAGCATTCGTGTCAAAGTAGTTTGTAGTACTTGCTGTGCCAGCGGTCGCGAGTTCGAGTCCCGCGGGGTGCATTCATTTGAGTGCTGAGCACGAATGTTTGTACTCGAGTTATGGGTGTGTATATTTATAATATGTATATATATAAAATTATATAATATGTGTAGTGTATCAACTATCTGGTATCCATAACACGTGCCTCGTAGCTTATCTTGGAACTAGATGGTGCTGTGCGTTAATATCCCAACATATTTATTTATAATATTAAAAAAAATATTGATATATGTACATATATTTTGGAAGGGGAAGTTGCACCGTCCTGTATCGTCAACAATTTTACTGTAAAATAAAAAAAAATATTGCATTATACTTTCCGAACCTTTATAGCTTTAAATGTATTTTTAATAAAAAATCATATAATACTTTATTCAAAAATTATAATTAAAATATGATATTTTTATATTATAATATTATTTTTTTACAAATTTTGTTACAAAACGATTGAGAGTTCAAACTACAAATAATGTGTCAGTAATTCTATATATTTAGTAGGTATACACTATACACATATAAATGTATGTTACTTGCAAATTAAGCTACTAATAAGATCTTTTTATACTTTTTAAATTAATCTGTACTAAGAAATAAAAATATATGTAAAGCAAAAATTGAACTCAAAATGAAATAATTTCAACTCACATATCGGCCAATATGTTAGTGTTGACGCCCGACGCAAGCCACGGCCGGGCCGTTTCTAATATAAATATCATAACTATTATAACTCATCAACATGTCGACGATTATAATTTTATGTAAAATATGACAGATAAAAATAATATTATACAGCGTGTATGCTAAATAGGCGGGGCGTCGTCTTTATGCAAAATATGATATAGTAGGTATATATAACTATCAAAAAGCAGATCTAACAAAAATTATATACGTAGATACTACTGCTAGGTACATGTATGCATGTACAGTAATGTAAAAAAGTACACCGTTAAGTAGTGTCGAGAACGACTGCTTGTCCCACACACTGTCTCTCTTTCCATATCAACGTTATTTACAACAATAAGCGAGTACAAAATATGTAGTCAAACCCACCATGAAGAGGCTCGAGCCAAATAAACAAACAAAGGCAAACAATAAAAATAGCTGCGTAACGACGGTGTCGAGCGCCAGTCCGCCCCCGCCTCCTCCCGCTCCGCCGCTCCGCCGCCCCGCCGCGCCGCCCCGAGGCATTGATACATCAGGAATTAGTATTTTTTACCAGATCCTCGACTAAGCCGCACAAAAAGTAAGGGGCCATTTCGCACTCGGGCCGTGTAGTGTGACCCACCAGTCTCGATGCTATTAAATTAACATTTGTGACGTCACTACATAAATAGTCTATGTTATTGCGCGCCGATTACGACTTTTCAGTGGTTCGACGATATAAAAACCAGGAGATAATGAGGCATGTAAAATTTACACAGCGTTTTCTCCGTGCTCGCAATTTGCAATGTGCTTATCAGTTATATACGTGAGTTTGACTTAATTTGAGATCTCTTTACATCGGTGCTAGTGCTTTCACAGATATTTATTTCTATTAATATAACTGAGACCAATTTGCCGTGTGCAATGACAACCGGTTAGACATGTCGCACTTTTGTGTAGGAATGGTTTTTAGTAATATTATTATGCAAAAGTAATTAAATTAAGTCCATTTATTTTTATTAACACCTACGATATATTTTATAATGCAGGCATTTTGCTTTTGCAGAATAAAGATGTAATATGAAAACTAGCAGTTCCTAATTTATCCCTTTAAGATGCTCATAAACGATTCTTATGCTCATGTAACGACGTAAAATTATTAAAATATAAAAATAATATATTGTCATTTCTTATAATACTTCAGATAAATATAAAACTTACCTTGTTAATTAAGATATATTAATATATTTTTTTTATTTAAAAAGCGATCGTTTACTACTAAATATTTTTTAAGGAAATACAAAAAAAATTAAAGTATTAAAACAATTATTTCCTCTTTCTATAAATCAACAATGATTAAGTAGGGGCGGTTGCGCTCCACGACATGGCGCCTGTAATATAACCGTGATAATTTATTGTTTAAAATGTGCCTTCTCATTTCTTCGCATAAGAACTATTCGTATCCATCCCTTTCACTCAAACAATTAGTCGACAGCTCAATAACTCTAAGGGACAAAGTGTCAGTTTTTGCCGTGTTGTGACGTATCTTACGCAAGCGTGGCTCGTGCCTTGTAGCATTCCTCTGGACCCTTTTATCATTTAAAACCACCCCCATTATTTGCGAGATAAATGTACTGATAGGCTTCGCGTCGCATTACATAGCTGATACTATCGATGGATTTGTCAAATAAATAAAATGTTTTTTTTTGGTTTGCACAATAAAAAGCTCTTTAAAATTTTAACCGACATCACGAAAAACTATTTGTTATTTTATTGTAAATAATTAATGCGAAATGCACATTACTGAAGACAATTAGGAAACATTATATGTATCTATATCTATACATATAATAAAACTGTAGAGGTCAAATGTCTGTACATAAAAAAAACTAAAAACCGAGTCAAGGGGAGGTAAAAAGGGGTTTTTCAATTTTTTTATTTTTCTGTCTGTTTGTACGAGCTAATGTCCGAAACTGTTGGACCGATTTAAATGAAATTTAGCATGATGGTACCTACCTTATATCTCGGGTCAACGTTTAAAAATTAAAGATTTTTTTAAATTAAAGAGTTCCCGTGGGATAGTTAAAAAATTATAGTAACTTATACAGCTTAGTACACTACACACAAAAGCTACTGATTGGATTTTAATGAAACCATATACCATAACCAACAATAATATAGTTCATACATCAGAATAACTAATAGGCTACTTTTTATCCAAGAAAAATGTACGGTTCCCGTGGGATAGATTTGTTTTTGTTGGTCTAGAGGCGAATCTCAGAGAAGGGAGGGTGAGCCGCTAGCTGTGTATATATAAATGTATTATTAGTTATTACTTTTATATTTCCGAAAAAGTTTGAACAAATTTTATCGATTATATAAACTAAGAAAATAAAATCCCGGGCTTTATTCTAAATTACGGGTTGTAGAACAAATAAAATTTGATTTTTATGAAACGAATATTCGAACCCAGCTCCAGCTACTAAGACAGGCATCCTCACCGCCGCAATCTTACACCACTCAGAACCCAAAAATGGACGGCCCGTTGTATGTCGGAAGAAAGGCAAAAACTGTCAGCGTGCTTAATGATATAGCCTTAATTAGTTGAAAAAGAAATATTTATCCATTTGCAGAACCTTACTTCATTATAACATTAATTACGCTCGACCCGTATCTGTCGCAATAAAATATTATACGTAAATTTTATTTAAACATCTTTATTTGCTAATTAAAAGACCTACTTGGCAATTACAAGTTATTTCCGATTCCCGTTACAGAATCCATAGCATAAAGACCATGGGATTCTGGGTTCGTTCTGTGCTTATTCTAAGATTTTCGTACAAAAAACTCTCAGAAGAATATATAAATATTATCTAGAAATTGAACTACTTCTTTCTTATATTCTACGCTTAGGTAGTCGCTATTTTAAATAAAATCATCTTTTCAGATTTATCCACGGATTTATTTAGATTTTTGGTTCCCAATGTTACGAATTCTTTACAGTAATTATGGTCACGGGAGAGACTAAGTTTTAGATGTTTCAATAGGCATCGATGTATTTGACTATTATTATATATTTTTCCCTACACTAATATTAATCTCTTTAGGTAGAGTTTGTTTGTTTAAACGCGCTAATCTCAGGAACTACCAATTCGATTTGTAAAATTCTTTTTGTATTAGATAACACGTTTATTGAGGAAGGCTATATAGGCTATATATAATCCCGGAAAAGTGTACAGTTCCCGTGAGATAGATTTGTTTTTGTCTATGGATGATCCCGAAGCGAAGCAAGGGTGAGTCGCTAGTATAATATATTAACAGAAACTTTCTTTGATCTATTGGAGGCCCTGGGCATATAAGGATCACGGGAACCCTGTGAAGATATGAGTAGATAAGCAAAATTCTAAAATTATATAATATTTTATTTATTTCTTTACAATTACAATAAATAAATAGATAATTGTTATATGATTCGCAAAAGTAACTCTTAGCATTCACAGGTTAGTGCTTTGCTAATAAAGGTACCCTTCTAGTTTTCACATAAGCAAAATCGTCAATCAGTTGTTCAAATGTTCTTTGTCTTTGAGCGCATCACATTCAATTGACATTAGCGACAAACTGGTCAATCTTTCTTGAAGCATCGTACTACTTAATTAGTTTACCCCAGATAAGTTTTTCGACTTAATTAATATGCTAATTAGATAATATTATTCAATGTCATTTCCGCATTTCGTCCCATTTTACGTATTTTGATAGCTGACAAATTGAATTTCTTTCACTGTTCAATTGAACACTATTAAATTATATAAAACCAATAAAAGAAACATAACACTAATATTTTATATGTTTGGGGCTAGAAATATTGTAAATCGCACTGCAAATATTAATAATGCGTAGAATGGAACGGTGGCTACAAAGAAGGATTTTTTTGAGGGCAAGCCCGTCGATTGTGGGGCCCTGGGCACTTGCCTAGAGGGCCCAATGGAAAAAAGGGGCCTGAATAAAAATACATATTCCTTTTGAAACTACTCAGCAAATTAATTGGCAATATTTCGAAATGGCCGCCTATCACAAAATTAGCTTTATCCCGTAAACCCTTTACGGCTTTACGCTACATTGAAGCCAACAACAAATTTCAATGTTAATCTGCTCTGCCATCCTGGTACTACTTACAGTTTAAATTAGTTTTTAATTTTTAAAGAGTTTTTGCTATTTGTAAATGAATTTAACTTTTTACCCGACTGCGGCGAAGCCCTAAGGAGGGTTTTGTTTTTGACCTGTATATTGTACATATGTCCGAACTTATGTTCCCTCGTAATTACTGGCGTGGATTTGTGCATTGAAAAAAAAATTATAATCTTAAATGTTTTGTAGGACCAATTTTCATATCATAATATTATAGTTGATGTTTATTATTAAGTTAATACTATGTACATTAAGTACATCAAGGTGTACATAAAGGAGCCAAGGCCATTAGATATACAGACATATATGTAGATTAAAACCTGTTAGAACACATGCGAATAACAACTAAAACCTGCACTTTAATGAAATATTACCCGTCCGCCGCCACTGTACCAGGCTTCGATGAATATTAACATTCACTGACTACTTGTCATTTTCTTAGTCTTCTCACACCGTGTCTGCTCGAAAAGACTGAATAATTTTGCTGTTATACTTACGTAATGGCCGGGAGTTTTAACACAAACTGTTCGGTTCATCAGAAAAAAGAAAAATATTGTTTACCAATAATATTGCCATCTCCTTGTCTCATGACAAAATTCCAGCTATCCAGATTTTGTGTTTGGACTATGAGGAATCCTTCAAAACAAAAATCATTTTATACTATACTAGCGACTCACCCTCGCTTCGCTCTGGTTCCTCCCTAGGTACGTTTTAACGGTTAGTATGAAATAGAAATCTTTGAATTTCTCGGTTATTCTGTACTATAATATACATATAAACCTTCCTCTTGAATCACTATCTATAAAAAAACCGCATCAAAATCCGTTGTGTAGTTTTACAGATCTAAGCATACATATGGATAGACAGACAGCGGGAAGCGACTTTGTTTTATACTATGTAGTGATAGAAAATGATAGTAAATGTTGCAGTTGTTGAACTTTTTATTATGCTTTTAATACAAAAAAAAACAGAAAGATTCTTGTTTTGTACAAACTGAGTTCCTTTAGAACTCCTACTACTTTGTATGGTTACAAAGTAGTTCAAAATTCTTATTGCAATACAGTAATGGAAACAAATAATATAGTGAACTACTCAATAATGTGCTCGATATTGTAAGTAAAAATGAACATTAAAATAGATTTCACAGCGCCCTGCATAGTCGTTAAATAACGGGGTAAAGAATTTTATGTTATGCCTTCTAAAATATACTTGGAAATTTCTTCGTTTTAAAAGATGTTTTATCGAAACTCAGTACATACACAAAAATAAATATATAAAAGTTAATAATAGCAGAAGTTTTAAAACTGTATCATATTTTTGTTACTCGTAGGCTATTCCCTCTCTCCTATGTGTTCCTTATAATAATGAATATATTTTATACTAATACTAGCGACTCCCCTCGCTCCGCTCGGATTCGTCCGTAGGAACATTTTAACGGTTAGTATTATATTTATTCAGAGATAAGATATTGTCCCGCTGCAAAAATATTCTATATGTTGTTGACCCGGGTAACGAGCTATCATCATACTAAATTTCATCGAAATTTGTCCAGTGGATTTCTCGTAATGCGTTTCCAGAGAGACAGACCAAAATTCTAAAAACTATAGATTCGGTCTCTGTATCGATAATAATATCTATTTCAATAAGATTTTCCAAAAAATCTATTTTAATGTACAGATTCGACTCGGTTAAAATTTTATTATATGTATAGATTAGAAACACATCTCAGTGGTATAAAAATTTAAAAAATACCAACTTCCAGGCACTAAAATGTAAAAAATAACTAAACGGTGGTTTTCATTTAGAATAGATACCTAATCGGATATTTTTGAAGTCGGTGCCAGCCGACAATATTTACCGGTCTATAATGGCCGGTATTTACCGGCATTTAATATTGTTTATTTTAGTGATGCTGGTCTATCATCATCAGCTTGGGCTGAACGTTTATAAGTCGGTGTGTCGCGATATCTTTAATATAATAATATATAATATAAATAGTTAGAGCAATTGTACCTTAGGAGATAGACATATACTATTCATGACTTATCTGTAGACCTTTTTGAGACTTATAATTTTGTAGTACATTGTTTTGATGTATCTCTTAAGGTTTAGCCAACGAAAGGTTTCTAAGGAGGACTAGATAAAACCAGTTATTGTGTATTCCCGTGGGAAAGAAAGATTTTCCTGAAGTAAAAGCTATCCTAAATGTTGATCCGAGTAATAAGTTCTGACTTCCTCAAATTTCGTTCAAATCAGTTCATTACTCTTTGCGTGAAACGCGCACACACAAAAAGACAAACCGCCAAAATTTTTAATAACTATTGTTTTGGGATCTATATTGTGTACATAATACGTTGCAGCCATTGTTTTTTAAAAAATATTTCATGTACAGATTTTGGTAAGTTACTGCTTTATTATAGTATAGATTAAGGGAATAAATAACAGATCTGCGATTTTGAATAAACGAACATAATTTTTTTATAGGTATCCTTTTATTTTTATGAATACAGATAATATAATCTATTTTAAGATATGTTAAATAATTATAAATAATATATGTATATTACACATAAATCAACTTGACAAAGTGACACTTCGTATCTGTAATCTGTAGTTATAAATATTTTGCATATTTGAAAACAAATTAGTAATAAAAACTTTTTAACAAAAAAATAAAAACCGACTTCAAACAAAAGCACTAAAAAGTAAAAAATAACTGATTGGTAGTTTTCATTTACTATACATACCTAATCAAATATTTTCGAAGTCGGTGTGCTTTGCTTTGTATGGGCTGGCACCAATTTCGAAAATATTTGATTAGGTATGTATTTAATAGGTAGGCTTTAATTACTTAGCCAAAGCACACCGACTTCGAAAATATTTGATTAGGTATGTATAGTAAATGAAAACTATCAATCAGTTATTTTTTACTTTTTAGTGCTTTTGTTTGAAGTCGGTTTTTATTTTTTTGTTAAAAAGTTTTTATTTTTCCCCTTTTTAGTGTAGACAGTAATAGCAAAGTAAGGATTCTAACGTGTTAGGCTTGTCAAATCAAACAAAATAAGCCCAAACTCAAAGTATCTACTATTAGCCGTTGAAGAGTTCCACCTATCCACCTTCTGGCCTTGCCATCAGATCAGGTCAACAACACCGAACCACTGTACTATCAACGGAAATAGAAATACTTGCAAAGTTTCAAGTCAATATGACAATTAGAAGTAGGTTAAATTCATCATTAGTTGTTTTTCCACCCTTAGGGGTGGTATTTTTTTTTTGAAATTTAAATGGGACCAATCTGGAAGTATACCCTTTCAAACAAAACCAAAATTGTCCAAATCGGTTTATAAATGACGGAGTTCTGAGGTAACAAACATAAAAAAAAAAAAAAAAAAAAAAAAAAAAACATACAGTCGAATTGAGAACCTCCTCCTTTTTGAAGTCGGTTGAAAATAGTAACCTTTGAAGATAGCGACGTAAATAATATCATAATTGAAACAATTTGTCAGACGACGGTTGCTATGGCAACCTAACTATAACAAAATATGAGTAAATTTAAACTATAAAATATTTCTTCTTCTATATATATAGAACTTCGGGGTACAAAGTATGTATAAACTATACTCTTAGGTAAGAACGCAACGACAAGTCGAAATTTTATGTCAATCCATCGACTACTTTTTGAGATTTGTGTTTTTGAACAAACGAACATTATTTTTTTATATATATAGAATATACCTAGATATTTCGATTTTTTAAGAAACTTAAGTCCATTAAGAAGTTAGCTTATTAAACTATCAAATACTTCTGAGAATGGTCTACATATGTATATTTTTGGCAAATATAAGTGTCGTTATTATTTCATTTTATGAAATTATTTAAAAAAAATATTTTTTGCATTAAACAGTATAAATTTATTATTTCTTGATGAATTTATAATTTTTTTAAAAACACTCGCCCATATTGATAGCATTGAATGACGTTAATCGAAATCACGAAATGTTCAATAACTATAAGTAATGCAAAAGGCCACCTGCCCGATGCCTCTCTCCAAAGATAGTAGCTCACTAGTGTGCGACACGTCGGTACTTACACAATGACTTAACCCCGCATTATGACAGGTTAATTATAAATAAAAGGTTTTTCTGTATGTAACTACATATGTATTCGGATGCAACCGCGATTACACGAACTTTTATAGAATGCTCCAGCTTTTTAATAAAAAACTTTTATCAATTTAGTGTTACAGTTAATTATACACTTTCTCTATAATAAATTTAAATATTTTTAAAATTTTCTTAATATACAATTTTTAAATAATAAGATATAGCTTGTATGAACAATCTATGTTAAATATTCACGTGCTTTAAGTCTATGTATAATTTTTTTGACATAATCTTTTTTATACATTTCATAATACCAAATTTCATCAAAATCTGTCCAGTAGTTTTCTCATGATGCGTTTTCAGACAGATTAAAATTCTAAAAAGTATAGATTTAGCGTCTGTGGTGATAATAATGACGGTTTCAATATTTTTTTCCAAAACGACTCAAAATTTTACTATACACATATATAGAAAACTATTATATGTAGGATTGTATGTAAATAAATAGGGAATCTTACTTTAAACTTAGAACTGTAATCAGTGTATATGATGACAAAAAGGCGGTTACTTGAACACTGTGCAGTAGGCGGTAAGATTGACTGAGGATAATAACAAACGACTCTACATTTGAGCAGAGCTCGGGTGAGCCATCAATAACCACAGCTAGATTACGTTTTAGTTGCTTTTAGCAATTTGTGATGCGTGGGTCGAACGGACAGTTTATGTTTGGAGTCTCTTATAGTGCGACCTCTCACCTCTACACTTATCTGCTTGGAGTACAATATTTTGTATGAACAAAATTAACACCCAGAGTTGTATCACATATTTACATGTTGTATATATTTTTTAAATGTTGAAGAAGTTTTTCCTTCTATTTATTTAAATATAGAAGCATTAGTAACTTTAAGTTAGTTTGAAAATACCTACTTAAATTTAATATGTACTTTATTAAAAATAAATTACATTCAGCTTTATCTTTTATAGGTAGCTATATCCTATTAATATTATAAATATGAAAGTAGAAGAAAACGTCTGGCTGTATAAATGTATGAATATTTGTTATTATTTCACGCAAAAACTACTGAATAGATTTTAATGAAAGTTTATATAATATAGCTCTTACATCAGAATAACACAGGCTACTTTTATCCTGGAAAAATGTACGTTTCGCCTGGGATAGATATGTTATTAGTTTTATAGAGGCGAACCCGAGCCAAGCGAGGGTGAGCCACTAGTATAATATAATAACATCTCGAGTACCCAATGAATAATATTATTAATGATAATTATAATTGTAAATAAAAAATATTTCCACCGTCAAATAAACTAAATAAATTAGTAAACAAACACCCAAGTGTAAACAGAGAAACATTGTCTTATGTAGTCCATGTTAAGCTCGAATCTTTTACAATTTTATACGTTTGTTGTTTATCAAAAATATGCATAAATACATATAAATGTGTATCAACGCATGTGAAGCAAAGTCAAATCGCGAGGCTTTCTAATTATAATTTATAACGTAACCTCGTTATTTAACTTTATTAAATAAACTTACGAATTAAATTACTAAATAAGGCTCGTTGACTGATCGTCTTATTATTACCCACACGGTGCGCTCCACTCGGGGCGTCTCCTCTTACCACTTGATGCCTTTGTATTAGGTACCTACTCCAGATACACAGTCTATCTGTGTACCAAATTTCATCCAAATCCATTCAGCCATTTTAACGTGACGGAGAAATCTACATACAAAAATATAAAAACTTGCGCATTTATAATAAGTAGTCTGAATAGTCTGGACTAACGAATCTGCATATTCGTAAAAGTATAATATTGCAATAAAAAACTAACCGTTCGCCGGAAGTTCATTAAACACATTACAAACACATCTTATACAACATTAGTAAATTCTTAGAAACCTGCAATTCGGGCTTGCATATTATTTTCCTTGAATTACATTTAAGTGCCCAAAATCAGTGGAGCAAGTCGCACAGTACGTTAAATTAGTCACACAGCGCTCTTCGAATAGCTGGAGTCTCCAGCAAATAGTCCGGGAGTACAACATTAGTACGCGAGTGACTTCATCAGTCTCAATTATCACAATCGACTCTACTTCAAAGGGACATTACGCATGAAAGATCGAAGCCCTTTAGATATCTCAGCTCGTTACTTTATAAAATCAATTCGATCAGATGATTCATGGCGTTTAAAAAAGAGAACTTCGGTCCGGTACATCGGAATACAATATAAGCGGTAGTGTCCATAAAGCCGCCGCCGCCCGCGAACACGAGGGACATCGATTAAGTGCGCGGCGAGGGCTTAGGATGGGGTATCTACTATTCCCGTATTTGTGGGAATATCCTGATACTTAATTTGCATTTGAACTAAAAACATTATAAAAAAGGTTTTATCCAACTATCTGAAATATTCTTTAGAGCTAGCTTTGAAGTTTAAGCAATACACATACATATTTTAAAACTCAATAAAAAATAATTATCAAAAAAATCTTTACCACAAGAACCAGTGAGATACTTATATTAGCTCCCATTTCTTTTCATTTTTAAAGCTTAAATAAATAAAAATATGTTATACAATAAATATATTAGAATATGTGATTATTTCTAAAAAAACTATCTAATTTTTATTTCATTTTGTGTAAAGCTTTTACCGAGTGTGTGTGTTAACTTTAAAATCCTTAATCACTATAGAGTCCTGTAATTTACGAAATTCTGGTAAATATATTTATGAGGCAAGGCGACACGCCGCATTAGCGGACGTCGGGCGTAATGCGGTGCGGGCGCGGGCGCCGGCGCTGGCGCCTTAGGACGGGTCACACTGATGGCTGCACCCAAACGTGCCATCAAATGTATGTGTAGCACTTAAAAAGTAGATACAATACTTAACGCAGGACTAAATTTGGAAACATCCAGATAACGTTGATAAATCTATGCTGAGGCCAGTCTTAGTTTTTTCATAGTTTTTTCTCTACAGTACGAATAGAAAAAGCCTTAGAGATATGTAAAAACTAACAATAAGGCCTTAATTATTGAAGGTTTTGAAGCTATAATTTTTACAATATATAAGAAAGGATTTGCACATTTGTAATTACAACTTAATTCTAAAAGCAATCACAAAGTGCACCATCAATTCTCTACATTCCAGTAGCCAGTGTGCCCCGAGACTAACTCTACGTAGAGCCTCTGAAACGCCGCCTCAAAAGCCTTTCCGTGTTCCGCGGCCTCGCCCCCCTCACGCCCCCACCCCGCATCGTCCTACCCCCCTCCCTCTCCCCTGGTCCTCAGCACAATTAAAGCACCGATGAATTACAATCCTTCCTACTTATTGACGTTTTAGTCGGGAAAGTATGTAAATTGTGTGACGGTAGAGTTGAGTACCGCAACAACATAACACTGGCTAAAGCTGGGTTGAGCAGTAAGTGTTGCATGCTATATATTATAAGAGTGTTTTTGTTGTTCGTTTCCTTAATTATTAATGAGCCATTAAATATTTAAATGTTTGTAAATTCTGAGTAATCCTAACAGCTGTTTAAGTACCGAAAAAAATCCAAAAATTACCAGTTTTTAATGTATTATAAATGAAGCTCTACATAGAGGTACAGTCCATAATATTAATGCAAGAATATAAAATAGGTGAATGAAATGTGGTGGCCGACTATAATTCGCGTCGCTAATTAAACGTGTAACGTCAATAAAACTAATATAAAATCCATGTCTAGGGGAGTAGTAGTGTATCGTTTAATGAACTCTAATGGAGAGCGCCGGCTCTTACAAGTCCTACTAATTGCGTCCGAGGAGCGTTGTCACCAAATTTTTTTGACCCCAACCCGACACTCACCGGGAATGCTTTTATACCGGCGACAGCGGACCTGTTAATGTGTTAATCCACTTCGTTTGCCTTGTTTTTCTGTTATTAATAGCTAAACAACAGCGGCGGCCGTCTCGCTCGCTCGCGGGCCGCACGCCGCCGGTGCGAGAGGGACCGGCGAAAGATTTCACGTAATGCAGATATAATATTTAAATGATGAATTCTCAGCGAACCGGCGCAGGCGAGGCGGGGCCGAGGAGTAGATCAGCCGAGCACAGTAATTACCCGCTCGGTCATCGTTATCGCGACATCTCCAGGAGTCATTTGTAGCCTTATCTACTAAACTGATGAAATCTTGACGTGACAATACGACTGATGTTTCAAACACAACGTGATTATTTTCTACATTTTAAAATATTTTCATGGGTATCACAGAACAGCTATACAGTTTCACGTCTAAGGTTGTTACTACAAAGTATCATACCGCTAATTAGTCTGATACATACAATTTGACTAGTACATAAGTTGGTTGAACAAAATTCGATTTCATTAATGCATATTAATAATGCTATTATGGCGAGATGTACAAGAGTTATTTTCTTTTGATTAATTTGATGTAAAATTACATATTTATATACGTACATACATACATTACGTGTAAAGTTAGAATACAATAAAAAATTAAATGTGTTGTATTCAATCCATAATAATGCAATACAAAGCCTTGTACTCGATTATCAAAAATCAACAATTAGACGCGTACGACACGGAAGGACGCGAATCCATCTATCTGTTCCCAAAGGGCCCGCCCTAATTAATTACCTTCCACACATCGACTGACAAAAAAACGCGAGCCTTGTTGCGGCTAAGAGCGGCGGCGCCACTCGAGGGGCCTGGGGGCAGGGGACGGGGTAGGGGGGCGCGAGGGGAGGGGGCCCACTAATGCAGGCACCGATAAGCAGACGCATGGGAAAGTGTCCCGGCCAATATCGTAGTCGATAGTATAATTCCTGTGCTGCAACATTTTCATGTGTGTTGATCAGCTTATGAGTCGCTTTTAGACACGTTTTTTGAATATGTGATAGCATTTTATGAGGACGGAAGTTAGGTTATCTCCGCCACCTAATCAAAGGGGTATTTAATTAATTTTATATTGTAGTTACTCTTATGTTGCTATTACGTAAAGGACTCGTGAAACACTCTTTCAAATGTTCCGTAGCGTTCTTGATAGATAAATATGAGATTCGATAAGAAATTATAAGAAAAATTTAATCTGTATGTTTTTCATACAATAGATGCATATGAATAATGCTAAAGCAGTATATTTACAATGTAATTATTTTACTATAATTTAACTCTAAGATACTATAACGTTTTTTTATAATTGAAGACTGCTCAGTGCTTACCTTGCCGTGACTATTTTGGGTACAAATAAAGTATAGGTACGATAAATAAAAATATTTATTAAATTTTCAACCGACTTCAAAAAGGAGGAGGTTCTCAATTCGACTGTATTTTTTTTATGTTTGTTACCTCAGAACTTCGTCGTTTATTAACCGATTTGGACAATTTTTGTTTTGTTTGAAAGGGTATACTTCCAGATTGGTCCCATTTAAATTTCAAAAAAAATACCACTCCTAAGGGTGGAAAAATAGCTAATAATGAATTTAACCTACTTCTAATTGTCATATTGACTTGAAACTTTGCAAGTGTTTCTATTCCCGTTGATAGTACAGTGGTTCGGTATTGTTGACCTGATCTGATGGTAAGGCCAGAAGGTGGATAGGTGGAACTCTTCAACGGCTAATAGTAGATACTTTGAGTTTGGGCTTATTTTCAACCGACTTCAAAAAGGAGGAGGTTCTCAATTCGACTGTATGTTTTTTTTTTTTTTATGTTTGTTACCTCAGAACTCCATCATTTATTAACCGATTTGGACAATTTTTGTTTTGTTTGAAAGGGTATACTTCCAGATTGGTCCCATTTAAATTTCAAAAAAAATACCACCCCTAAGGGTGGAAAAACAACTACTGATGAATTTAACCTACTTCTAATTGTCATATTGACTTGAAACTTTGCAAGTATTTCTATTTTCGTTGATAGTACAGTGGTTCGGTGTTGTTGACCTGATCTGATGGCAAGGCCAGAAGGTGGATAGGTGGAACTCTTCAACGGCCAATAGTAGATACTTTGAGTTTGGGCTTATTTTGTTTGATTTGACAAGCCTAACACGTTAGAATCCTTACTTTGCTACTACTGTCTACACTAAAAAGGGAAAAATAAAAACTTTTTAACAAAAAAATAAAAACCGACTTCAAACAAAAGCACTAAAAAGTAAAAAATAACTGATTGGTAGTTTTCATTTACTATACATACCTAATCAAATATTTTCGAAGTCGGTGTGCTTTGGCTAAGTAATTAAAGCCTACCTATTAAATGTTCTCTCCCGACCGATTCCGGCCACGGCGGCCAATCTCATTGAGACTAGCCAACTGCGCAGGAGATATTATAGTGCACAAGTGTACGCGCAGACACAAGTGCACTCTCTATTCCTATCAATACATACCTATTAAATACATACCTAATCAAATATTTTCGAAATCGGTGCCAGCCCATACAAAGCAAAGCACACCGACTTCGAAAATATTTGATTAGGTATGTATAGTAAATGAAAACTACCAATCAGTTATTTTTTACTTTTTAGTGCTTTTGTTTGAAGTCGGTTTTTATTTTTTTGTTAAAAAGTTTTTTGTTTGATTTGACAAGCCTAACACGTTAGAATTCTTTCTTTGCTACTACTGTCTACACTAAAAAGGGAAAAATAAAAACTTTTTAACAAAAAAATAAAAACCGACTTCAAACAAAAGCACTAAAAAGTAAAAAATAACTGATTGGTAGTTTTCATTTACTATACATACCTAATGAAATATTTTCGAAGTCGGTGTGCTTTGCTTTGTATGGGCTGACACCGATTTCAAAAATATTTGATTAGGTATATATGTATTTAATAGGTAGGCTTTAATTACTTAGCCAAAGCACACCGACTTCGAAAATATTTCATAAGGTATGTATAGTAAATGAAAACTACCAATCAGTTATTTTTTACTTTTTAGTGCTTTTGTTTGAAGTCGGTTTTTATTTTTTTGTTAAAAAGTTTTTATTGAATTTATCTAATAAGTAATAACATATTAGCGGTTCCCCGCGGATTTTCCTGCGAAATTTACTTATATAAATTGTTTCGCTACTACGGATCATAGCATAATATTTGATAAACTTTTTTAATAAATCTATACCTACATATAATAAAATTCTACATTAGTCGAATATGTACATTAAATATTTTTTTGGTAAATTTTATTGAAATAGTAATTACGAGTATTATCGATACAGAAGGCGAATCTATATATTTTTTTTAAATGTCTGTCTGTCTATCTGTCTATTTGTCTGTCTGTCTGTCGGTCTGTCTGTCTGTCTGTCCGGGAAAGCATTACAAGAAAACCACTAAACAGATTTTTATGATATTTGGTATGACGATAGCTGGTTATCCGAATCAACATATAGGATGATTTTTACTGCAGGAAAATATCTTATCTCATAGAAATCTATACTAAACGTTAAAAAGTAGGCTATAAATGCAAAAGGCACGTATAACAAACGTCCGCATAAACTTTTTTATATATTACATTGTTTTCATTCCCATTTAATTTTTCACTGCACTATCTAAAACAATGTTGCACAGCTTTCAGCTTTACCCATATTTATTGTTTATTTATGTAAATAATATAATTTCTTAATAATATGGGAAGTTTATTTTATATGATTCCAAGTTGCAGATTAAATTAAGCATTACACGAATAAAGTATATGATTTGATCACCTCCGCGGCCAGCAAATGCTTTTAGACTGTTAGTTGTTCAGTAAATACGTTCATTAAAGTATGTATTCAATAATAAAGATGCTTATGGCACTACGTTACATACATACAATGTAATGTTAGTAAGAATTTTGTCACTGACTTCTTAAATTATAAATGCAATTGTATTAAGTAAATCATGGGTATACTCTTTCTACGTACTATAAACCTGCAGTGTTGGCTGCAATAGGTTGATTTTTAGAAATTATATTGTGCTATAAAACTTTCTTAGATTTACACGAATATTTGACATTTAAATTTCAAATAAAACTATATCTTTTCGAATTTACTTTGATTTTTGGTTACCGACGTCATGATTGCTGCAAAGCATTCGAAACGTCGGGAACTAAAAATCAAAAAAAATCCGAAATGATAGTTTTATTTAAAATATTGTATTATTTTGACACAAATGTTCAATATAGCAACAAAAACTAGACCTGGGTCAGATTCACGATATTGAATATTAGGGTGGTTCGCCTCGAGATCAATTAGTTTGTGTGGTTGTACGGAACCCTCGATGCGCAAATGCGACTAAGATTTGACCATTTTTATTTTTAATTTAAAATAATAAATTAGAATATATCCAGCACGTACCTAATACAGTATTGCAATAGAGCCGTGAGCTCAAGGTGCCTTACAAGGTGCTTTAAGTTAATTATATTGCATATTTGATACGTCGTCTGCAATTTGCAAATACCTTGGTGCATAACGAGCTACTTTTAACAGAACTTTTAAATAAAATTGATATGTAATAGTGTATTAAAGTTTTTGCGATATCATTTTTTAAATTCTCTTTCTCTCTAGAATAATTACACTACGGGGCTCGACTTGAATTCGTAAGGTAAGGCGATATACCTTGTTCCAGACGTTTCGACTGGATTGCACCAGCCGCGACTCTCTCTCTGTTCTCTCGCTCTACCTTTGTTGACGTACAAAATATGAGTATCTTTACTACATGATTGCTTTTAGATAAAAGTCTTATTGCTATGGAAAGAAGAAGATACTTAATCTATTTAGATAACCTTATTATTTATTTATTAAAATATCTTATTTGTTGTATACAATTCTTCGATGGCTTATAATTATTTAAAGTTACTTCTTAAAATAATCGCTTGCTAATAATATGAAACAATAATATCTTCGTATTATGATTTCGATGACACGTTTGGATTAGTTTGTGGTGACCCTACTTGACAGCGGTCGCGGGTTCGATTCGATGTCGATGAGCACGAATTTTTGTACTCCAGTCTTGGGTGTTTATATTTATAATATGTATGTATTTAAAGTTATATATATGTATTGTATCAACTATCTGGTATCCATAACACAAGCCTCGTAGCTTACCATGGAATTAGATGGCGCTGGTATACTAACATATTTATATTTATAATAATCTTGTCTAATATTTCATACAATAATATAAATTATGCAACAGATTAATTAAATATGCTTGTTTTATTCTAGAATAATCCCTTTTAAAGTTCTTGATCTCATTCGTCTACTCACATGTTATTCCTATTACCTTCTTTTCTTACAATCTATAGATATAGCTAAAAATAGGTAAACTTTAAATATATATAAGTATATTTTAAATAAGACCTTTTTATAAGGCTATCAACGTACCAACATAATGACATAATTACATACCTACATTTGATGTGACATGACCAACATAATTGTATTATAATTTCAGCGTATCAGACCACGAGTAAAAAGCTTACACTTATTATTTACACATAGGTATTATCATTTAACATATTTCATAGATTATATACACTTAAAGAAGTTAGCGTATAGCATACAGTTTCCTCTTAAAAGATGACGAAGAATATAGATATTTATTGATCCATTTTTTATTGTGCAAAGATTGTGTATTTTTTTTTATTTTTTATCAAACTAATGCAAATAGTTCCATATTGTCAATACTAGTTTAGAACTGATCGCCTCGCAAGTACATCGCGCCCTACACTCAGTAGCTACGAGTAAGTCAGGCACCTCACTCCGTCGGATGATCAATGACATATTAATTAGATTATACTATAAGCTCCTTTATCATAAGATCTTTCGATAAGTTAGTTTTCTACAATACATAACGCTTAAAATCGTAATATCGACGAAAACGTTAGATCTTCACAATTTACTTAAAAGTATTTCCTGTAGGAGTATATTTTTTTCCTATAGTTCTCGCGATATTTTATAACATAAAATGAGCAATTCTTGTATTTATATAAAGAATTATTAAATATATTTAGTGTATTTACTTCGTGTATCTCGAAAAAGACTAACGATTTGCATCTTTTATTAAATAATTTTTATGATATTTATATAGTTTCGCTTTTTAACTTAATCTATTATTCTAATATAAGCGATTTTTGATATTTTACAAAAAAACGCCGGTCGAAGCATTAGCATACAACACAAGATTAGCCTATTCAGAAAAAAAAACATTAAAATTGGTTAAAATCTAACATACATACTTAGATTTACATACAATTTTAAATTTTCTTTCAATAACATCAATTGTTGAACATCATTTTGTATCCATAATATTGTTAAGATAAATAATTAATACATTTCTGATTTCTGTTATAATCCATAGTGGTTTTTGGAGTTAGGTATACTTCGTTGGAGACGTTTGGAAATAAATATGAGAGTAAAATTTTTGCGATGCGCGCGCACACCGACAGCCAAAAAGCGGCATGATGAAGTTAGCTGCATTTCTTTTACAAACAGAGAGTTGTGACATACGGGATGAAATCTTTAGCTATTTTTGTTCTGTTACGCCAAAGAAGTATAACTTCTTACGTGCGTACATAAGTACACACACACTTTTTTTTAGTAAGTAACGATATTGGTATGCTCTACTGTGTCTCTATATATGTATATCAGATACAGGTCTCAGTACGCCGCACGCGTGTCGCGGCCGCCGGAACACCGTGTAGAGATGTCCGACAAGCCCCGAACATGTCCGTGCGCATTTACATTTCATTCCATCGTATTTTCCAACTCACTCGATATTATTATGCACCGCGACAACTCAAGCCACGTACACTTATTACACATTCATATAAATTCCCTCTCAAGATAAAGCAGTGCATTTCCATACTCTAGTATCAGGCTTGCTCAGTTAGAGCTACTAATTACTTTAAAGTACCTTTATGACACAGCGTTCGAGTCTCTTTAGTGCTAATACTCAATCTCCGGTATCCTTTTTTTAATTATATGGAAAGAGAATTTTTTTGCTGGAAATTTTATATGCAGGTTACGGCTTACGTAACGATCACTCAATATTTTTAAGTTTTAGAACGAAACAACGGCTAGAAACGTGCCTCTTTATTTTATCATACTAAATTAGTATGAATATAATAGATACTTTAGTTTTAGTCTCTAATACAATATTAGTAAAAATAAAAATATGTATATACCTATCTATAAAAAACTGATGACACAGAATTAGGTTTACGTAGATTTTTTTAAACATATTCTAATAGAAATTAAATTACTCTCAAAAAAAATTGTAATCTTTGTGCCTGGATGTACACACTTACAGTGTACACCAATGAAAAGATATATTATTACCTGATCATTTGTATCTATAGAAATAGAGACTAAAATGACTAAAATCTTCATATATAATATACACACAAAATTTCATCCAAATCGATCTAGCCCTTTAGGAGCAGTAGGTTTAACAAACAGAAGAATTATATATATTAAGATATGAATATTTAAAGTATTTACACTGAGATCTTTTAGAATTGAAGGAGGGACCTCATAGTCCATTTGCACATTGCATGCCCTCTACAGTATACAGTAACAACTAGAAGAGACCAGAGTTTCCAAGCCGATACAATTTGCGTGCGTCGCTTCTCGCTATCGGTCAGTCTACGACGCGTTCGTGGCCCCTACACGCCACTTTATTGTTATTTCTTTATTGTTTCACATACACAGGATTTGAATTCATTACGCGGCTAATCTTCTGTTTGTAGGTTTATAAATGAGCTGTTGAATAATGTGGATGAAATACGAGGAAAGAAATGTACAATGTGCGATTAGATTTGTTTGTGACTCGTATGTGGTCGAAGCACCTACACTAATGAACTTACTGCTACAGTAGAAGGGCGACGAATTACTCACAATGTAGAAAAAAACCCCTTCTGTGAACGGTAAATAAATTGATATTTTTATCTTTATTTTGCCTGCTTTTCGAGTATATTATTCCAATTGATTTTCATTTATTTTTAAGATTTTTTTAAACTTAAATATTTTTCATTTAGGATGTGAAAAAATAAATTAAGCGTTAGATTTAGATATTAAATTAATATAATTATGCGTTTTAAATACAAAATATGAATCTATATATATGCACCTATCCGACTGTTGTTATAATATATAACTGTTGTTATAGTATATGTTCGTTTCTCCTTCAGGCCGGAATTGCTGGATGGATTTAGATGAAATTTTATAATAATTATATATAAAAATATGAAATAATATAATAAAATAATATTATAAATATATGAAATTTTATAATACTAAAAAATAATAATTTCACTAATAGAGATAATAGACTTAACGGTACATGGAGTAGCAAATAGTTTGATTTATAGCATTTAAAGCACCCAATCGAGAATACGTCACCAGCATACCTAATATAACGGCAAACGTGATTATAAGAAAAATTATCATCCTAGCAAATAAAGTACTTTAGCTTTTAGAATATACACAATTAAATAATATTTTGACTCAAAAATTAAAACATAATTAGCAATAGTTTTATGTAACAAAAATTATAAATTATAAAACTGCTTAAATTTTGATAGCATGACATTAAAACTCATTCGTCTGCTAAGATAATGAGATATTAAGATTATTTTTAAGTAATAATAAAAAGCACTTCGCATATAATACTACTTCGTGATTAATTTGTAAACTTTTTTTATATAGTGTAGTACATTTATATATATAATAAAAGTCAGAACACCGGTACCAATGTTCGCTGTAGCGGCAGCACTCGTAAAAGCGCCGACGTACGATGTAGTCTCATTATCTAAACAATCGTACGATATATATTTAATTGAGTGCCTTTCCTCAGACTCAATTAATTTTAAATTTGAATGATAACTCAGAGTATGATTTGTTAGAAGTATTAGTATTACACTAGCACCGGCGCAGCTTTGTAATGTTTATTTTGAGCTAAACAAAGGATAATTATACCAATTTGTGGCAAATTAAAAAAATATTTCTAATAAGTTGTTTGTATGTATCTGTATGTACATAATACAGAATGTATCTTTCAGTAAATGTTTTAACTGAGCGTAAATTGCTCCACGCTTACTTATAGATAAAAATGATTAACTGACATTTATATTTGAAAAATATTTATAATTTACTTATAGCTGTAAAGATAAATGTATCTTTTATAAAAATATTACTTTGGATTTCTTCATCACTTTTTAAATAAATTCTTCATCACTATTATGTATTTGCATAAAAGCAAAAATTAACAAGTGTCGTGGTCAATTGGACCCAGTTATGCAAAAAACAGCCATGTGCGTAAAAGTACCAACAGAGTTATAAGCATTTTTCTGTCGATAATTGCACTTGGGTCATGTTTTGTTTTTCTGGTTATTTCAAAATTGAACAATATTTATATAAGTATTGTTTATTTTTTATAATATTATTATTTTTTATAATAAAATGCTTATAACTCTGTTGGTACTTTTACGCACATGCCTGTTTTTTGCATAACTGGGTCCAATTTAAAGAGACCTTTAAAAGAATTAGTTAAGTAACTGAAACCAAAAAAAATGTAGAAAGCCACTAGACATGTCTGTATGAAATGGTCGGAGAGTGAATCAAAATACCGGTTACACGCACCACGACACAACTGCAGTCTGTATCGCGAGCACACACGCGTAAATACATCGCTCATTTAAATACCAGGGTAACTATGATCATATACGTAAACTAAATTTACTAGGAAAATATATATGTTGAGATTTTAGATGCAGATGTTCAGAGATGCATGTATCCTAAAAATGTCTAAGTAAAATTATGTTTATCCGGAGAAAAAACAGTAAAAGGGTATAGGAACATAGCATAAAGTTATAGAAAAATCAAATAAGATAGTATTTATTTAAATTAGCGTAATTAATCCGTATTATTCGTATTTTTATTATTATAAATGTGAAAGTTTGTGAGTATGTATGGATGTTTGTTACTCTTTCACGCCAGAACGGCTGAATGGATCTGGATGAAATTTGGCACAGAGAGAATAACACATAGGCTATACTTACACATAGTCGCATACTTTTTATCCCGGAAAAATGTACGGATCCCGTGGGAAAGGTTTATTTTTGTTTCCCTAGAGGCGAACCCGATCGAAGGGAGGGTGAGCTACTAGTACCTATTATATAATCGATTACTTACAAATACGTCCTTAACCACCTATGTATGCCCAAACAGCTACATGGATTGTGATGTAAATACACATCATTAATTATATATAATATAGATATTTCATTTGACGGTAAAAATTTCTCATAAGAAATAATCGTTCTGGCTCTGAAAATTTCTTCACTAATAGAAAGCATCATTTCAAAGTCACAGAGTAAAACTTTTTATCGCTTTATATTGAATATTAATTATTATAATGCTAATAATTTCTGAAGGAATTGTGAGAGTGGCAGCCGAAAGGCCTACATGCAGAGCTGATTGTTTGTAAAAATTAAAAATCTTAAATAAATGACATGTAACATTTCCAGCCAACAATGCTTCAAATATTAAAAAATATTAATAGAGTTCATTGAGCTCGCTTTAGTAACATTTGTAATGTCGCGTGTAAGCTTTATAAGTTTGTTCTTCTTGGAAAGATTAAATGAGATTGACGGGTAGGTAATAAGAAACTATCAAAGATACAGATATACTGTACTATTTTTAATAATTACAAAAAAATAGATATTTGATCTGCTTCAAGGAAAACCATGAGAATGCTTGATACTAGCAAGCAAAACGTCGACTTCCTGACGTGACATGTGACAATTAAAAATAAATCACACTCGCCTCTTATTATTAATTAGCAATTATGATGTATTAATTAATCACGTCCATTTTATATAAGTGACACAGTGCCTCAAGAACGAGATAAAGTTTTCTTCTTTAGTGGCCACTATCGGTTAGAATAATATTTAATTTTGTATACTTATGTCATTTTTATTTGATTATATATACATATTTCGCGAATAGGGTGTGCTAGCTACTACTAGTTACTCCAACCCTTATCCATAAATAAAAATAATAATTATTCAAATGATTGTATATAAAAGTAGGGTCGCGTGGTCACCCTCGTCTTACAATAACTTATGACAATAGCGGGCCTTCCATTAATCGTGAAGGCTGTAGGGGCGGGGCGAGCGGTGGGCGGGTCTAGAAGAGGCGGGGCCACCTCCGACTCTAAGTCTACCGGGACTCTGCCACGAAGTTTAATACTTATTTTACACTAAGGCTCTATTTTTATTGCATCTTTACATTATATTTTAGTTGTTCAAATGTACAAATGGCAGATGTTTGTAATTTGTTATTGTAATAATCTATCTGATAAAGAGAGCTTTTTAAAAAAATGAAAAATTGTAATTTCCATGGAATAAATGGTTTCATTACGAGCAAAAATGAAAGTTTAGTAGCATTTGCAGACACGTCGCGTGCTTTAAGCTGTAAACAATGATAAGTTAGATAGTTTCATAGGGCAAGGCGTTATTTTATTATTTTAAATAATCATGTTTGTGTTGCATATTTTAATCAGGATATTTGTTTTCTTTTTAGGAACGAACACTTTGAAAACCAGCAACCTTCATAAGTAAGTTGTCCAAAACATTTTGTTTGTACAGTTTTAAACAAACATTTTTACACGTAGCAAATAAAACCTACTTAGTAGTGAGTATTAGATATAGAAACCTACTTAAAAGTTAGGTAATAAACTCGAGATTAAAAATTAATATAGACAGATAGTCATAGAAATAAACATGAAGCCAAACAATGTTTTAAAAGAGTGTACAAATAATACTTTCTTAGATTTACGCGAATATTTGACATTTTAAATAAAATTATCTTTTCGGATTTTTTCGCGGATTTATTTGAATTTTTGGTTCCCGGCGTTTCGAATGCTTTACAGCAATCATGGTCACGGGAGAGACTGAGGTGTTAGATGTCTCGAAGGTATAGTTGTTACAGACAGCCTACCCACAAATAACAATATGAAAATTGCCCAATTACCTTACAATATTTTTTAACTTTAAACATTTTTATAATTTTAATTACTTTTATAATTTAATATGGAATATTATTTATTTAATTTTTGCTGTTATTATTATAATTATTACAATTTTAAAAATATTAATTAGTAATCTATATTTAGTGTTGCCATTATTATATTTATAACCATAAAGAAAAATTATAAAATATAATATTAATTATTTAAGCCATATAATTGTTCTATGCGTAATTTTAAAAAGTTAAAATTAATTAAGGATAATAATTTTAATTTAGTTTGCTATTATTTAAAAAGACCATGATTGCTGCAAAGCATTCGAAACGTCGAGAACCAAAAATCTAAATAAATCCGCGAAAAAATTCAATAAGATAGTTTTATTTAAAAATAGTGTACAAATATTAATAGACTATCATCACCGTGTAAGTAAATAAATGTTTAAAACTGAAAATAGTTAACGGATTTTATTATAATAAAGAAATAAGTTTTTTAAACGCAATTCCAATATTACGCTATATCTTTTTCAAAGGGAAGAGAACTAGTGTTTAAAACTTAAAAAAAAACCAACTTCAAAAAAAGCATATACCTATGTAATAACTGATTGGCAGGTAGTTTTCATTTACTATAGATAGCTAATCAGATAATTTCGAAGTCGGTGTGCTTTGATTTGTATCGGCTGGCACCGACTTCGAAAATATTTGATTAGGAAAGAAAAACTACCAATCAGTTATTTTTTTACTTTTTAGTGTCTTTTTTGAAGTCGGTTTTTAAGGAATATAAAATATTTTTCCCATTTTAACGTAGACATAGTAATAGCAAAGTAAGATTTTTTTTTAAATGAGACCAAATTGGAAGTATATAAAATTATATATAAAATATCCCCTATTCTTTATAAAAAGTAAACGATCTGTACCTATGGCAAAATCGAGAATAGTACCATAAATAGCAAAATCACGCTATAATTTTTGACTTTGATATTTTTTGGCAGACTCCATCTTCATTCTTTAGTCTGAGGTAATAAATGAGGAAGTAAAAAGTGGCTAAAACGTTTGATTAAAAACCCAACTTTTTGTTACTAAAACTTAATTTTATATTATTACAAATATGAATATTCTTTTTAAATTATAAAATTAACTTTAACACTTCTATACTAATCATTTGGAATTCATTACAAACACAATATAATATATAATTAACTATAAAATATATCATCTAAACTTACAAATAAAATAATTATTTCGCCTAAATTTTTTAAATAGTCAGTGACTGACATTAAAAATGCCGACCGTTTAGACACCTAATTATATACACTATAACAACGTTAATATTGTTTAAAACCATCGAATAGAACAATACGTAACGTGGAAGCCGCCCGCAGCGTAGTCTGCGCGGGCGCATCTCTACGAGACTACTAGATAAGCTCACAAATAAAATATACAAATAAAATTTTTAAACGATTGACTGACTTTTATGAACAGCCGCTATTTGCATACTAATTCTATTCTTATCACGCATACTTTCTCTATCTGTGTCATAAAGATTATTTGTTAATTATTAATAATTTGATAGTAATGGGTCGGGAGTGTCCGCCGTAAATCAAAGCGGTGTCATAAAGCAACCACGATTAATGGCCGCGGTTAACGATAGGTTCAAATTAACAGACTGAAAAATTAACTTCACTTAATCTTTAATGTTAAGTTTTTTCGTTTATACTAAATCATACTCGAGGTTGTGGCGCAACAATGTGAGTTCTAAGTAATTCGTTGTTAAAATAGCAAGGTAACTATGCTTTAATCGTCAGAATATTCAAATATAAACGAACATAATTTTTACATTCTTTTGCAATTTATTTATTTTATCATCTAATTATAAATTGTACAATTCTTTAATATTTTCAAACTGTTTTATAAAAAGATATCGCTAGTTGTATTCGAATAACACTAAAATGTAATTATATTTAAAACTGCTTGAATAATTTGATATTTCCATCACTTATTCATGCCTTTGACTTGCTTACAACAAAGCAAACTAAAGGTTTATAAATTGTCATTTCATTTATATTTATTTTTTATTCTGACTGACTTAGATAATATTTTTCATTAACTGTGGTATAATTTGGTAATTTTAATTAGACAGTAGCAGTCGTAAACCTTTCATCATATGGAGTTATCTCAAATTGTAAAATTTTAAGACCAGTAGTCGGCAGCGAGGAGACCGCTCGTAGCGTTACAGCTGTTGCTGTAAATAAATTAGCTAATACGCAGTAAAATAATAAAGATTTTAAGCTAACTTTAATTAGTTTATTAGGGATATTATATTCGTAATGAAATCATAGAAGAGTCTGTCCATATATTTTTTTTTTTTCAAAAAAAAACTAAGACAAGCTGTATGACAATATTTATCTAAATCTTAAGCGGTTAAATTTGCTACTATAAAATTTTCCTGGACAGCATTTTCTAAAAAATAAATAAATTTATTTTTGTAACTTTACAGCTTTCAATCTTTAAATCATATAATAAGCAAGCATTTTTATATGTATAAACATTAGCAGCCCTCTGACTGCATTCAAAAAGTCCTATTATATTCATTTTGCCTTCAAGCAACAAACAACAAAATATTATATACCTATACCTACATATCTTCTTGAGACACAAATTATCCAATGTGCAGTAAAAATGGTGGTTTTTTTAACTAATTGTAACGAACCGAACGAGTTAACCATTTTATAGTTGGCCAATTGATCAATCGTTTTATGATTTGATTGCCGTCCGTGTAGGAGCCGCGGCCGCCGCCGTCCGCAGCGCGCTGTACGTCGTCATGTCTCTAATTTGTTTTATGAGCATATATAAATAGATAAGGTGATGTGTACTGATGGTACAAATGTTTTGGGAAATAGAACTCTTGTTGTTTTTACATTTGTTTGAAGACGAGCTTCGGCTTCGGCCAGTTTTAAAGTACTTATTATACATATTAAATACCAAATACTAAATTCTTAGGTTTTACATATTAATATACTCTTACAATACAATTTTTGAGTTTTTGTATTTTTTCTCAGAAATGAGATATTTTCCGGCAGTAAAAAGTATCCTATATGTTGACCCGGATAACCAGCTATCATCATACCAAAATTCATCAAAATCTGTCCAGTGGTTTTCTCGTGATGCGGTAACATACAGACAGACCGACAGACAGACAGACAGACAGACAAAAATTCTAAAAACTATAGATTCGGACTCTGTATCGATAATAATGTCTATTTCAATTAGATTTTCCAAAAAATATTTAATGTACAGATTCGACTTAGTTAGAATTTTATTATAGGTATGTATAGATAACGTCTTATACTTAATTATACATTTTTGAAGGAGTACGAGATTTTATGTACATAATCAATAGTGGTCTCGGTGTGAAAACATTTTAATACAAGCATTCCACATATATATATGAATATACATAATATAATTAAGTATAATTTATGGATTTCTACAATTTTTCCTTGTTTCGGCAGGAAGCAGTTCCTCTTAACCCTAATTTTTAAATATGAAATATTGTTGACAGTTAGTTATCGCTAGGTTTCATACCTCGGTATCAACTTACAGACACACGGACATATGTCGAAATTTGTTACCATTAATATACACCGTGTCGCCTGCTACGAGCCTGCATGCAAAAACAAGCACACGTGTACAACTTAGAGGCATTGACGTCAAACGTCGCTAGTTCTGTGATTTTATCAAATTAATTCACGACATTTTATTTCATAATGGTTTCATGTAATTCTATCCAATATCATGATCGAGATTAGGTTTAATATTATAATTATAAAAATTTTTTGTTCTACATGAGTATTAGATGATGTTGGAATTGTAATAATTCAGAATTTTTAAGTCACACTACTGGGCACAAGCGTCCTTCGTTGCAAGGAGGATCAGACCACAGTCCGCCTTGTTGACCAAACTCGTGTGAACGTCTTACAAAAACTGTTTAGATTCTTTCAAACATACAGTTTTTTTTATCTTCATATTGTTAGTAAATGATCGTATTGCAAACGAAATTAATGCATGAAAATCTCTAGATTGCGAGACCTAGGATGTGAAACCGCTTCTCTTAATGGTTCAAATGAGCGCAATCCCCATAGGCTACTAAGTATTAAATACCTGCGATACTACGATTGCCGAATTCATAACATTTCGACTTTTTAAATTTCGGTTTCAGTAAAGAACGTCACCGTTTGGGAAGAACTACTTTCATAACTGACTCCAAATTGTAATATCGAAATAGCTTAAGATATAAATCACACAAAGACCGAAATAGAATCATATTAGTTGAAAACTTGTGTAAGCGGGGTGTTAACAAATATTTATGGGCAGTAAATCTCGTATCCAACACCATGGAATCCGCGCCACCCCCACCCTACCCCTTGCTTTAATGGCATTCCTTTCCCATCCCGGCAACTCACCTAGCTTACGAACTCATTAAACTTAGATTTACGCGAATATTTGACATTTTAAATAAAACTATCTTTTCGGATATATATAATATTTCACGGAATTATTTTGATTTTTGGTTTATTTAAAGCTCATTAAGAGTGTAAATTTACCGTAAATCACATTACCTTTACACTAAAATAAATAAAACAACAAAAGTTTGTGGGTGCGTTTGTTACTATTACATCTTGACGCTGATCAGCTTAACAATTTTTAGTGAAACTTAGAAAATATTTTGATCTGAGTTTTTTATCAAGTAACGCACGAGCGGAGATGTGGGCAAGAACTAGTTAAACGTCAATTCTAAATTTAAATAACCTTTTTTTAAAATTAGGTTTAATTTTATTGCTAAATTAATGCATATTATACTTTCATTTGACATTCAATATATAAACGATATTTTTTATAACATAAAATTAAAATATGTAATTGATACATATTTTATATGCATATTAGGTATAAAAAAATATTATTCTTAAGTATATTAATTTAGATTAGAATGTTTAATAGTACGTAGGTATAACGAATTTTTTGTTCGTAGAGAAAATAAAAGTTATAATTTCATATAGGTATATTCTATTTGCGAAGGAGAAAATTACTTTAAATTTGCCAACTGCTGATGGTCTTTATAAGTAGGTATAGTAAATACTTATATACCTATTTCTTTTAATATAGACATAGGTTATATAACCCGGAGGTCCTGGTTTCGAGTCCCGGGTCGAATCAAGTTTAGTTATTGAGTTTTTTTTGTTAAGAAAGTCTCAGTAATACTCCGGAATTGGGGAGTTAATAGTGTTTAACCCCCCGTACCTCAGAGGGCACGTAAAACCTCTCACTGGTCATGACGAGCTGTCGTTCCACTGGAGTATGAGGATGACAGGAATGTGAGTTATGTCTGCGCGTAATAGTTAAACTTAGTGAGAATTGACTAAGTTTAACTACGAGTATATACATATATTGTTAATTATTTTATTTTAGCCATATTCACGTAGGTAATACGTATACGCTTACACAAACAAACTTTGGACCAAGAATACTAAGAACACAGTATAGATGGTAATAGCACAGTACAAATATATTCATACACTCTTTATTACAACACTCTCATTGGATGACAAATCGGCACAACCAGAAGTTATCAGGCACGAAAGCGATGTACCTATATATGTGTTTCGCATCAGTACAAGGATTCCTTCCCCTGCTACTTAAAATTGTTGACAAAAACCTCAAAAATTCTTTTAGTATAATATTGTATAAACAAGCTATCTAAGAAGACATATGTATGTATGTATGTACATACATACATAACACGTATACAACTGCCCACTGTCCCTCGGCCCGGCCCGCTCCAGAGCACACAAATCCGTCGCACTACAATTGTAGCTGTAACAATAATCTCGTGTGTAGATAACAACGTGCCTATGAATATGTTAGGACACTTTATTACCAATCTTGGGTGGATTGAAGTGTAACGCGATAAACAAAACTGCTGCTTTCCGCACTACAATATTGTATAGGAATTTGAAATAAATTTTGTTAAAGCCAGTTACATTGTATGATATACACGATGTACCTGTGCGGTACTTTATAGTGGGCTAGAGTGTTTTATGATTCATAGCATCCCAGTAAAATAGCTTGCCAAAGTCACTGCTGCCATTCTCTTTAGTCTATAGTCTATACCGATAGTGCCCTCATTTAAGCACAAAAGCACTTAAATCAGGGCATTGCCAGCATGATAGCAGAATGGATTGTTGGACAAAACCGATGGCTATTGTGCTTTGGCAGATCTGCTGCTGTGTTTGAGTGCGTAAGCATCCTGCGACATCCCATTAAGACCGGAGGTTCCGTTGGGTGTTAGTGGTTAGTACTGACTTTACCGGAGAGTCCCACATAACCACCTGAATGTATGCAGGTGGTTATGTCGCCCAAATGCATTTTCTAATTTAAAAAAAAGCATTGTCAGCCACACATGCACTTCAGTAATACTTATGAATGAAACAGTACTAATATGATCGATGGTTTCCCAAACAACCCAACAGAGTCTACAAAGATCTCCGTCTGTTTCCTCTGCATACTCAGCCGTGAGAGCCGCACAACGTCATCTTCTGTTGCTCACTGCACTTAACATTTTAGTACAATTAAAAAATCGTTAAACCTTAACTATAAAATAGCTAATATTAGTTATATGGCATATATAATAAAATATTAGATAGTAATTTCTTTATTCACAATAACCTTGTTGACAATAACGATATTCTGACAGACTCTATATTCCAGTTACTATTTAAAATAGATAGAGAATTAATACGTAACTACTGTTGATAAAAACAACTACACAACAATGTAGAGACGAACAAAAAGTGCGTAAGTTCATGGTAACAATATACCTATCGTTATTTAACAAACACAAAAGAAAAATACACTATTAAATAAACAAATGACTTTATCAATAAGTTAATTTCTATTACAACTTAATGTCCGTCTGCAGATGTTTTTTTATTACTACTCATTTAATATACATCTATACACATAATAAAATTGTAACCAAGCCGAATCTGTACATTAAATATTTTTTGGAAAATCTTATTGAAATAGACATTATTATCGATACAGAGGCCGAATCTATAGTTTTTAGAATTTTTGTGTCTGTCTGTCTCTCTGTCTGTCTTTCTGTCTGTTAGCGCATCACAGAAAAACCACTGGACGGATTTTTATGAAATGTGGTATGATTATAGCTGGTTATTCAGATCAATATATAGGATACTTTTTACCTCGAGAAAATATCTCATTTCTGAGAAAAAATATAAAAACTGCAGTGTAAGAGTGTACTAATATGTAAAACCTAAGAATGTGGTTTTTCGTTATCTGAACGCGGGCAGACCGGTGGGTAATGCTAGTATGTATATAATACTTGAAATCACTTTATATGTTAAAAGTAGAGTACGTAAACACAAACTTTGGAGACATACATATGTATGTATGTACATGTTTTATACTAGCTCTAAGTCTTGTTTCGTGTATTGTATATTTCCGACGGCATAATACTATACTCCTTCGTCAATTTGTTTTCATCTTTTTAGTTTGCTTAATTTTCGATACATAAAATTAAAAAAATTATATACCTACTCCATGATCTAACATCGTTTATATAAATAAATTTTTGTTTCGAACACTAAGATTTAATTGTTTTTGAGAATCAATCGTTTTACTTTGTACTATACATCAGTGTTTTTATTTAGCGCCTAACATCAGCGCGGGTCCGACTCCGGGCCGAGGCCGCACTCAGCTCTAGGCGGGATTTATGCGGTGCATTAGCGCCCGCCCGCGATTTATACGATCCGAAATTATTATGCATTCTACTATATAATATAACCAAACACACCACAAGGAATGGACAGTCCCACTTCTAGATACATCGCTCTCGTTGTTGTGATTTGTTTGCTACAAAAACGTTTTGTCTTTTATTATTTTGAACTTAAATTTCTAAATTATCCATTAACAAAGTTTTACGCTGGTATATTGAAACATATATAATAATAGATTAAGATAGTTGATTAATTTTAAAGTAAAATTGGTGTATAATTTTGTTACTGCTGGGCCGAATGTACCTATTACAGTTTGATCTCCAAATCTTCATCGTGGCAAGCTAATATTTGCATTATCCATAAACCGAATCTATCTACTTTGAAATCGATAGAAGCAGAATAATTCATGTAATGCATATGTTACATACAGATATATGTAACATGTCCATGCTTTCATAAATTATATTTTATAAAAGCTAGTACTTGCAACTCGCCTTCGCTCGAGTTTATCATTGGGTCCGTTTTAACGGTTAATATGGAATAGATAGACAATATATTATATGGTATATGGCCTTCCTTAATAAACGGATTATCAAAGGGAAAAAGTATTTTTTAATCGGACTAGGTAGTAGATCCTGAGATTAGCACGTTAAAACATACAAACAAACAAACTCTGGCATTTTATAAAATAAGTATAGATGGAAATATTAGCAAAATGAACCAAGAACAGTGTCCCCTGAAGTACTGTGAGTTGGTCACATGAGCAGCGGGGCGGGCGGGGAGGGCGGCGAGCTGAACGTCATTTTGTATTCCTACATAACGGATCATCGGCCGATATTTAGAGCTTCGTTTACATTTTTATTACCCGTGCTATACACTGTAGTAAAATATACGTAATATACCTGTTTCATGCGTTTCCCGCCTGCATCTTGTGAAATAACTGACTTTATAATAATAAAGGAAATTACTTACTTCAGCTTGTTGCTTGTTTATATAAAACTCCAATCCAAACACAAAATATTTTGTCAAATTAGTCTTAGAATAAACACTTTATACCTTAAACACAACCATAAGCACCACTCTATATAGGACGATAAAGTGCGGAAAGTGTAAGCTATACGAGTAGGTAGATCACACGACAATCTGAGTTACCTGTTTTAACACAGGCATTAAGCTGTAAAATGAAAAATATTATTAAAGTGTACGAAGTCATTAACAGACAACCATTTTCAAAATCTATACATATAATAAAATTGTAACTAAGTCGAACCTGTACATTAAATATTTTTTGGAAAATCTAATTGAAATAGACATTATTATCGATACAGAGTCCGAATCTATAGTTTTTAGAATTTTTGTCTGTCTGTCTGTCTTTCTGTCTGTCTGTCTGTTACCGCATCACGAGAAAACCACTGGACAAATTTTGATGAAATTTGGTATGATGATAGCTGGTTATCCGGGTCAACATATAGGATAATTTTTACCGCAGGAAAATATCTTATTTCTGAGAAAAAATACAAAAACTGCATTGTAAGAGTATACTAATATGTAAAACCTAAGAATTTGGATTTTGGTTATCTGAAAGCGGGCAAAGCCGCGGGCAATGCTAGTGTTTAAATAAACGTCTTCTACACCCCCAATATATGCAATTAAATAAAAAAGTTCAATAAAATATTTAAATTTGACGTATATACTTTATTATTTAGAGATTATTCTTGGTGTAGTGCAATTTTTATGGGTAGGACATAACAATACGATTTTATCTAAATAACTTTATTAATACAGTCAGATATTTAACTTTTTATGGTCCATATGTTAACGTAAGAAAAATTGAAATATACTTTATCCAGTTAAACTAGTACAAGCACGCATGATAGCAACACGCTACACTGTCGTATAGAGCACAAAACAATCACGTACGTATTGTAGAGCAGCTAAAACCAATAATATTCATCATATTAACTCGTAGTGTAGAGTATATTAATAGAGCTAGATCAGTAGTTCCCTTTGATGAGAACCAAACGCAGGCAAGTGTCCAAGGTGTAATTGAGTCGATAAGTGGTGTATTGCTTTCGGTTACTAATAGTGTAGTCTGACCTAGGGCAAGGCACCGCTTTTAAAGCACTTGAGTCGTCTGGCGGCGGCGCCGGCGCAGCACTCAGCCGCGCGCCCCGCGCAGGGATGGCGACCCGGCGCTCGCTGCATTAACTTACATGGTAAAATTTATGAAGCTATAAAATGTATCAAGATTAGGGCCAAGATTATTCGAAACTTTAAAACATTTTAATTTACTATCTGTGTGTGTGATTCTTATCAAAAGTAACTGAATATTTGAGTAATAAAGTTATCGAAAGCGAAAAAGCACTGTCTATCAGTAAATTTTGTCAAACAATACTTTTCTTACAAAATGCAATCGCAGAAATTACAAAAGAAAAAATATCATAACAAAATATAGACAAATGTGGGGATCTCACACACTGCGCTTATATCTGCCGATACCATTCATCGTTATATAAATAATACGTAATTCGATTTTATTTTAATGTCACTAAAACCTCTGTTATAAAAATACTTAGGTATACAAATTATTCTAATGCTAATGTTGTAACGTAATGTATTATTAGATTTGATCTTTTATGGCTTAGCTTTCACAACAGACATAGCAAAAACCTAAGCATTTTTTATGTTGAGCTTTAAGCCTCTTGAAGCAGGAAGCATTATTATAGAATTTTTAAGAATTTATTTAAAAAAAAAAAATTTAAAGCGTGTACTTTATAATTAGACATTAGATTTGAACTACTAATCAGTTTCTCATATTAGTTTAGCATAAAAGCTAAGATAATAACAATAATTATTCATGTCTCGTGTAGAGTAAGTGACTACTGTGGCGTAGGTTTTGTGTGGTGGCCAGCCCTGGCGCGGGGTGACGTGATGTGGTATCTGCGTATCGGCGCGATGATCAATCACTGCTCACTCGCAGCATCTCTGGTCTATTTGAGATCATACACCATACTGAACTACTTGCATGTGTTCTTCGCGAAAGATATTTTAAACGTATCGATCAGATATACACGTAATATTATTCGTAAATGATTATAATTTAATCTAAGCAACTTTAGATATAAAGATTAATGATAAATTATAGATTAAATTATAAATGAAGTAATAATTTTATATTTTTAACGAACTAAACCCGATCACGCTTGGCTGTAGCTTTGTCTTATATTGTTATTAGGGGACTCAATAACACATTTTTGCGATATTGAACAAATGAGTATTAAATTTTTATATCCCTTGATTTTTTGAAAACAGATAATATAATCAATTTTACGATATTTCAAATAATAATAAATAATATATATTACACATAAATTAACTTGACACAGTGAAAATTTTTATCAGTAATCTGTAATCTAAACATATAATAAAATTCTGAGTCGAATCTGTTCATTAAATATTTTTTGGAAAACCTTATCGAAATAGTCATTATTATCGATATAGAAGCCAAATCTATAGTTTTTAGGTTTTTTTTTCTGTCTGTCTATCTGTGACTGCATCATGAGAAAACCACTAGACATATTTTGATGAAATTTGGTATGATGATAGCTGGTTATCCGGGTCAACATATAGGATACTTTTTACCGCGGGAAAATATCTCATTTCTGAGAAAAAATACAAAAACTGCAATGTAAGAGTATACTAATATGTAAAACCTAAGGATTTGGTTTTGGTCATCTGAAAGCGGGCGGAGCCGCAGGCAATGCTAGTTTATAAATAAATTAAATTTTGAATTAATTGAACTTCGTGAAACAAAGTATGTATGTGTAAACACTCTTGAGTAAAAATGCAACGACCTGCAAAGAATTCAAGTCAATCCATCGACTACTTTTCAAGATTTATGATTTTAAACAAACGAACATTAAATTTTAATTTATATGGATGATACTAATACGTAAACTTGAAGCCGAATAATGAAAAATGAATCATGTTTTCTGTAGTTTTTGGTGATATTTAATATTATACATATTTAAATGACACTACCTATGTAAGTACTTATATAAAATTAATAATGTCTTTATACTAACAGTAAAAGCAATGACCATATACCATGCATACTAAAACCTGAAATTGCGAATATTTAATAATAATAATATACTAAGCAATCCATTTCACTTGAGTCCTCACCACACTCATAACTCAAAAGTGACTTAAAATGTCACTAACAATCCTTCGAAACCAAAATTGGCTGAAGTAATAGGTAGAACCTATGTCACTCTTCAGCCGATAAAGTACCTTAAAAAAATATTCCTTAGGCCATAACTCTATTCAATGACAAAACTAACTATTGAAAGGTTTTTTTTAATATAAGTACAGACTATACATAGATTATGTTATGTAACAAAAATCGGTCAAGTGCGAGTCGAATTCGCACACGAAGGATTCCATCCCATCGTACATATACTTTTTATTAATATGAGTTTTACTCTATGAATGTAGTATATTAACTTCAATGATCGAATACGAATGTTGAAAAAATGTTTCTAATAATTTTATTTTATTTATTTATTATTATTAATTGTTGTTATAACGGCAATAGAAATACATTCTCTGTGAAAATTTCAAGTTTCTACCTATTACGGTTGATGAGTTACAGTCTTCTGACACACGGACGGACGGACATCGGAGGCTTAGTAATAGAGTTTCGTTGGCACCCTTCGTATACGGAACCCTAATAAAAAACTAACATTTTTACATTTTGTACAAGCCATAGTAGTAACCGAATTATTATAATCGTGAGTTAATCTACGACGCGTTATTTGTCACAGCGAGGTTATTTTCTGAATGGGTTCTATCTATATCGCAATGCCACGCTTCGTTTTTTCAATGTCCATTAGCATATAGGTAATTGTATGGGTCACACAATTCATTACCTACCGAAGCTATATTGAAGCATTTAACTAAATTAAACTAAAAGTAATTTCAACGTAATTCATAAGTACATAGTCAAAGTCTTATATGTAAATGAATAAATATGTTGGGGCATTAACATTTAGTTCCATGGTAAGCTACAAGAGTTGTGTTATGGATACCAGATAGTTGATACACTACATATATATAACATTAAATACATACATATATATAACATTAAATACATACATATTATAAATATAAATACCCATGACTGGAGTACAAACATTCGTGTTCATCACACGAATGCACCCAGCGGGGTTTGAACCCGCGACCGTTGGCGCAGCATTACAAACTGAACCAAGCATGTCGTCAATAATCCTATATATAAATAAAAATATGTATAAATTAATGATTAAAAGTAAAAACGTATGTCATTATAGTGAATATCGAGCACTCTATCTACCTAGAGTAGGTATCGTGATAATATTCACTTTCATCGTTGTATCGCGGCGAGAGACTAATAAAGCATACTTTTACTTTTTGATACATATAAGATAAATTTGCAACTTTAATTAATGAGCACATTTCAAATCGCAATTTTACGAGATTAGATTAACTTAATCAAAGAAGCACTGGGCTCTACTATACATCTGTTTATAATTTGTTTTCTGTTCACATATAGAGAAAGAATGCCATATATTTTTTTAATTACTTATTTGCGGTGGGTGAATATTTCAGAAAATTCTTTGTTTTGCTAGACTACACTACTCGATGTAATACTTAGCTGATGTCAGCTGTTCGTGTGTCTCTGTAAATACAAGTAAATCCAGCTAATATAACTGTAACTAAAAAAAACATATAATGGATAAGCTAATTTTAATTGTTAAAGAACCTTTATGTGCTAAAGGCTATTATACAATAAATGATTTTATAGAAGATGGTACACCTTGGGAATGAAATGATCGCCTCCAGGCTACTTCAACTTGATAGAAATATTGTAAATTATAATTTTACTTTAAAAAAAAGATAACAAGTTAATATTAGTCCCGCTGAGTTTCTTTCACCAGTTCTTCTCAGGTCTGAGGCTTCTTCTTTCCGAAATGGTAGTAGACTCATGACGTTCAGTAAAAAATTGTAATAATTTAATGCACATGGTAACACGAGTGGAGCCGCGGGTGAAAAGTAGTTTATAGTTAAAGTTTTTTTTTACAACTATCATATGAAATACCTGTAAAAAAATATATAAATTTTTTTCTACTTGTGAATCTTTCCGAAACAACGATTATCTCTCTCTTTGTGCACTTGCAACTCGATAATCATTTGTCTTTATTTGATTCCTTTTTAGGGTGAACTAATGTTATACGCATGGCAAGTGTGTGTATTTTTGTCTACGATATATTTTAACAAATAATTTCATTTCTTAGGAAGCAAAGTACAAAAAGAGAGCGAACGCTAGTACCTACTTATACAAATATATTACGATTAAAAAATCGCACAAATATGGTTTAACGGTACATTCTAGTTTCTCACGACAAAAAACTGTTTTTTTTTCTTTTTTGTTTCATACTATTCGTTTTATTTATGATTTTGAATGACTCCTCACATGTGGTATCAAGTGGCCGCTCGCAGCAGCGCTGGGACACAGGTGCACACTCTTCACCCACGCACTCCAGTTTTTGCTCGAACTAACCTTTACACGATTGCATTTCGAATACGAACAAGCTTTTTACATCCATACAAAATGCATTAGCATATTGACATCGTCGTAAAACCATCGAAGTGACGATGTTTTATGACACCAGCGATCAGAATGCACAGCGCTCTAAAGTTTAGTGCTTTAATCAGTCACTATTAAAGATATATTGAAGCTACTATACATATATTTTACTTAAGTTCTATCAGAGGTTTTAAGTAAATTAAATACAACTCCCCTTTAGGCTTCGCCACAGTCGAATATTTTTTGGTAAACGAGCTCGTAGAACAACAGCTTTCCAACTGTTGTTCGTCGAGTCGAGCTAAAAACAGAACAGAACACGCTGTGAATTTCCTCCATATAACAAACTAAATATGTACAAGAATTTAATTAAATTTTAATAGACCGTTACTTTATCAAACAGTTACCTAGTCACCTACATAGTGAGTATTGACACATCCATTTCCAGTGAGGAGTCGGAGCTGAGTCCTGATGGCAAATTGACGCTAAGTGAGGAGTGATAAGGCGATCTTATCTATATCTGGACGTAATGGCATCATTAGTAGATAGAGCAAAGAGGCGCGTGCAGCTGCTGATTAGATACAAGCCCGCCTCCCGGACCCGCTCGCCTTCCACGCCGTTAGAGGAAAACGTATTGATTCCGGGAATGGTTATATAGGGGAGTTATTTATTATATCTTTACGTGTAGTTGTGAATGCGGATGGCAATGGATTTTGTTGTAGTTATAAAGTATTGGAGAATCCGCTACAGCTTAGTGTCCTTTAAGAAATATTTTATATTACAGCTAAGAACTGAAGTGACGCTTCGACCTTTATTCTTTAAGAATATTATACTTGTCATTGAATTATTATGAATTAAAAATTGTGTTTCTATTATTAATTTATATTTAAAAATATATTTTAAAATGAATACATAAAATCTTAATATTTCGCAAATATTTCCTTATATTTTTTTGTTTTACGATATTTTACTGCGTTTTAGTTTACAAGGTTCTATCTTACTTACTATACTATACTATGCTTATATATACTATACTATACTTGCTTAAATAAAACATTATATTTAAACTTCTACTTATTTCAATTTTGACGAAATATTTAAGAATTTAAGTCTAAAATTTAAAATATTTTTTTTATTGAATAAAGCTTATTACTATCACGGAATACTAGTTTATAGATATCAATGTGTGAGACAAATGTCTGGTTGGGTCTCACGTAGGATAAGTAGATAATAATTATTGTATTATTGTACTGCAATATTGCAAACAAATATTTTTTTGAATGAGCAACTGTTGAGTTTCTCGCCTGCTCTTCTCAGCAGAACTGCCTTCCGAGCCGGTGGTAGAATTCCTCACGGGCTTACATACTCTAACGGACTAACGGACGGGCTCACGGACTAACATTTAATTTAAATTTTGAAAATAAAAAAGTGACGATTCAAAAGTGCTTGTAAAAGTCTATTTAAATAAAGTATAAATATACTTTATTCAGAAATCTAAATTGATTGATTGATTGACGATCTACCTGAAGAAATAACAAAATCTAAGCTCTACATTTCTTTCATTATTCACTTACCTACTTGTGTTAAAAATGACTATTTTAATTATATTTATTTTAAGTTTACCTTTTGTTGCACTCCGTATCAATTTTATCTTCATAGTGCTGATGGCAGTCTTCGAGAAAAATGGATGTAAGATATTAATGAACACACGGATAAATAGAAGTAAATTCAGGATTGGTTTTTGCCATTTGTTTACGGAACTCTGAAAAACATCTACGTAATATAAATGTTTTGTAACGGTCTGCGCAGCGATGGGAGACTAATTACAATTTATAGCTAAATAACTTCACTATACATCCTACTAATATTATAAATGCGAAAGTTTGTGAGGATGTCTGGATGTATACATGTATGGATGTTTGTTACTTTTGCACGGAAAAAACTAGGTACTGAATGGATTTTAATGAAACTTTACAATAATATAGGTCATCCATCAGAATAAAACATAGGAAACATTTATCCCGGAAAATGTACGGTTTCCGTGGGATAGATTTATAGAATGAATATTATATATTTGTATATATATCCAATATATATTTCTTGTAAAGTTTATAAAGTTAGTTAACGTCAAATGCAGAAAGTTACTAGTTTTTGTAAATCGTACAAGATAATAATGTTATTTTACAATGAAACCTCCTAAGTCTAGATTCAGAATATACATAAACACATTAACATACAAATATAAGTATTGTATACACACTTACAAGGTACACGTAAGGACACATTACATGTACCTACTACGTGTTACATGAATTATGTATTACATATATAATTACTACATAATATACACGTGTACATAACGTAAGTAACTAAATCTTGATGACATTTCGTGTTTTGTGTAAATAATTAATCTAAACGACGGCGGCATCGAGCACGTATCGTACGTAGGCAATACTTATAATAAGCTACAAGATAATAATTAGAACAATTGGTTAATTATTAAATATGCAAGGCACTTGTCGCAACGATACGATTTCAGTGAGGCGATATGAGGTAACTGAGTCACTGTGGCAAGACAGTCAAACAAACATACAAGTACACGCACAAAATTATGAACTTAAGCAATATGGCTCTTAATTCAACAACATAAGGTGTTTATTGACATGGTATTGGTTATTGCATGTCTACATTCGGTGGTAGAGTCACGCGTGCTCTATCTCGGGCTGCGCATGCGCAACTATCGGTAACGTGTGATAGTTTGCATTATCTATGGTTCGTTATAGTGAACTAAACACCTAACGGAAAATAATAATAAACGTTTTATCATTCAGTATAATTCATAACAAACATATGTATGCAGTATGTAAATGTGTTCTGTTTATTAAACGGCACTAACAAGGTAAACAATATAATCAATAACTAAATGCTAAAAAAGCTTTTGCTCACGCATGCCTCACTGACGCTCTATTTTGAACTTAAGTCAGTTGGTACAATTGTAGCTCACATTAGTCTCAGTACCTGGGCTACCGAGCTTCGCTCGTCGTTTTTGGCCTACGGTACAATTTTCTTTTTTTTTTAATAAAAACTAAAAACTTACGAATAAATATTAAAAAAAAAACAAAAGTAAAAACTTTGTATCCGACCGGGATACGAACCCAGACACCTGTGGTTGTCAAACTTACGCCTTGGCCGCTTGACCACGATGCTTATGTCCTAGCGTGCGAATTAGCGACCATATTTTGCGTGGAATAATGTGAAACAAAACCGCATGAAAACTCGAAAAAACGCGTTTTTCCAGACATAAAACTAATCTAGATCGATTTATCGCCCCCGAAACCCCCTGTATCCTAAATTTCATGAAAATCGTTGGGAGCCTTTTCCGAAATCCATGTATATATATAATTACGACACGTTTTGTTCAGTTTGTAATGAGCCTACTTGCTGTGTCAATGATAGCGGGTTCGAGTCTTGCTTGATTTGTGTGATGAGGACGAATGTTTTTACTCCAGTCATAGGTGTCTACATTTATAATATGTATGTTTTCAACTGACTTCAAAAAGGAGGAGGTTCTCAATTCGACTGTATGTTTTTTTTTTTTTTTTTTTTTTTTTTTTTTTTTTTTTTTTTTTTTTTTTTTTTTTTTTTTATGTTTGTTACCTCAGAACTCCCGTCATTTATTAACCGATTTTGGACAATTTTTGTTTGTTTGAAAGGGTATACTTCCAGATTGGTCCCATTTAAATTTCAAAAAAAAAATACCACCCCTAAGGGTGGAAAAACAACGAATGATGAATTTAACCTACTTCTAATTGTCATATTGACTTGAAACTTTGCAAGTATTTCTATTTCCGTTGATAGTACAGTGGTTCAGTGTTGTTGACCTGATCTGATGGCAAGGCCAGAAGGTGGTTAGGTGGAACTCTTCAACGGCTAATAGTAGATACTTTGAGTTTGGGCTTATTTTGTTTGATTTGACAAGCCTAACACGTTAGAATCCTTACTTTGCTACTACTGTCTACACTAAAAAGGGAAAAATAAAAACTTTTTAACAAAAAAATAAAAACCGACTTCAAACAAAAGCACTAAAAAGTAAAAAATAACTGATTGGTAGTTTTCATTTCCTATACTACCTAATCAAATATTTTCGAAGTCGGTGTGCTTTGGCTAAGTAATTAAAGCCTACCTATTAAATACATACCTAATCAAATATTTTCGAAATCGGTGCCAGCCCATACAAAGCAAAGCACACCGACTTCGAAAATATTTGATTAGGTATGTATAGGAAATGAAAACTACCAATCAGTTATTTTTTACTTTTTAGTGCTTTTGTTTGAAGTCGGTTTTTATTTTTTTGTTAAAAAGTTTTTATTAATATGTATATTTAGTTCATAAATTCGTGTATGTATGTGTAGTGTAGCAATTATCTGCTATACATAACACAAGCCTCGTAACTTATCATGGATTTAGATGGTGCTATGTGTTAATGTCCCAACATAAAAAAGAAACATCATACCAGAGCTACTAAACCGCTATAAGCTCGTGTAGTTATTAATTATTGTAGATACTGTGTCTGTGGCATACTTCGATTATTTTATTTTACTTAAAAAAATTATTTTAATTTAAACGTTATTGATAAAATAATTAGTACATATTTAGTACACAGCTAAATTAAATAAAATGGAAACAATTTTTTTACATGTTTTTACTGCGTCTGCCATTATGAGATGTACTCGTATAATTAAAATTATTGATAGTAAAAGTGTTCTAAGAGTACGTTTTCCTTTTTTCCCAGTGGGTACATGCTTTTAAATCGAGTAAAAACCAAATTGATGTTAATATTTAATCATCTACATTTATTCTATATCAGATTTCATCTTGGGTTCTTATCTATCATACCTTCTCTTCGCCGACTTTTATCATGTTATGTTTTTAAAACTATTTTTATATGCACATATTAGTATTATTAGCGACTTGCCAATTGATACCTTAGTTGTCTAGCAGTACACTGGAGTACGATATGGTATAGATAGTCTATCTGTGTCTTTTCATTGAAAATTTGCATCGAAATCCATCAAAATCATCCATTTAAGCGCGAAGGAGTAACAAACATACAAACATACACAGTTTCGCATTAATATATAATACTCGTAGCAGTGTGATTAAAAACCATTATTTCTTTACAGGTATTTGTATTTAGACGGATAATGATCGCTTGAAGCGTATTAGAGCCGACGTATCTCAAGCAAGCATGTTCGGGGGCAACGGCGGGTCGTACGGCGGCGAGTGCGGCGAGGGCTACGGGCTGGGCTACGTGGCGGGCGGCGGCCGCCTGCAGCAGTACGCGCACTTCGCGCCGCACCAGACCTGGCACCATCACGCACACCACGACACTTACGGTAACCACTACTGTTGATAATAACTTGGGACTTAACTCGCTTTCCCTAAGTGTCTTTTTGTCATATTTGATTGCTTAATCAAACTTAGCTAAAACAGCGCACACTAAAACAAATCAACTGCTAGATTTACTCCGATTTCTGTTAAAGGTTCTGACAGTAAACACATTTTTATTAATAAAACATAGCCATTAGCACTTGGCGGTAATGTAGCTTCCTACTAGTCAAGGAATTTTTAGAATCGCGTCTGTAGTTTCAGAGATTACTTCCTGCGTACAAACTTAGATACTCTACCTTTTTATAATATTAACTAGCGACTCACTCTTACTCCGCTTGAATTCATCCCCAGTTACGATTTAACGTTTTGCATAGATTTCTCAGAGATGAAATATTTTCCCGTAGTAAAAAGTATCCTATATGTTGACCCGGATAAGCAACTATCATCATACCATAATTTCATCAAAATCTGTCCAGTGGTTTTCTCGTGATGTGGTCACAGACAGACAAAAATTCTAAAAACTATAGATTCGGCCTCTGTAGCGATAAAAATTATTCTCTCATTAAATATAATACATATATATATATATATATATATATATATATATATATATATATATATATAGATGTAGATAAGTAGGGAAACATTTATATGAGTTTATTTAAAATACTTTGATTAATTTAATTTAGGAAATGAGGATATAATATGTTAATATAATAATATGCTGGGACATTTGCATTCGCGAATTCAGTTACGTAAAATATCTTACAGAATAGTAGGTAGGTGCAGGACGATCGCTTCAAATAAAGTGGCATGTGTCATCTGTATCTATATTGAGGGCACATTGACGATATATCGCAAGCAAACGTCAAAATTGTACATATTTAATTTTATTTAGTTTATGAAACGCTCTAGGCTACATATCTATACGTACCTACAATAAACTTCTGAGTCGAATCTATACATTTAATATTTTTTAGAAAATATTATTGAAATAGTCATTATTATCGATACAGAGGCCGAATCTATAGTTTTATACTTTTTGTCTGTCTGTCTGTGACCACATCACAAGAAAACTACTGGACAGATTGTGATGAAATTTGGTATAATTAGAGCTGGTTACCCGGGTCAACATATAGGATTGTACTGCTGGAAAATATCTCATCTCTGAGAAATATATACGAAGCGTTAAAACGTATTTAGGGAAGAACCTGAGCGGAGCGAGGTTGAGTCGCTAATAACATTATAAGTGCGATATTTTGAGAATGAAGGTGAATTTGTATGTCTGTTACTCTAACACGGTATGGGCTTAATGCGTTGAGGATTTCATACGAAATTCGGAAAAGCTTTTATTTTAGATAAATATTTTTTATAGACATTTCTACAACCAAGCTGAGGTTAAAAACTAGTATACCTATCTATATAGACTAACTAAAGTCTCATAGAACATAAATAATTAGCTCAACCAACCGTCTGTCTGAACAATTGGTATCGAGTGATACTTTAAATTATATTGAGCGCGCGTCACATCCACATGTCGACGAAAACTTATTGAAAACAGGAAAACCCATCAAAACTATGATTCAAATTTTAATTTACGATTAATAATAACATAATTGTACTGAGGAAGTGAGAAATAGTGCAGCGGACGTATAGTAAATTCCATCACCGATATTCGCTATTTCATTAACTTTGGGAGCTTTCGTTTTAAATCCATGCGTAAGCAGAGAAAACATATTGATTATATTTCCGGTACATTTGAGTGGTGGTGTCAAAAATAACTAATCATATTATACACCTACTGGGTTTTTTTAATCAAATTTTGTCAGAACTGACAAAGTGACGGTCTTTGACCTTGTGGTTTGAAGAGGATCTTGACATGATCAAAAATGCATTACTGCTTTGCAGCTGAATAAAGATATATTTAATGTTTCATTTGAATGATCAGTAAGACAGAATCAAAAGTACACTCAATTATAAAAAACGACTAAAATGTATGTATATATGTGTAATAATTTATTAAATTTTCTTGAAAAAAGTATAAGCTATGCAATGGCGTAGCGTGCCTTGTCGGGGCCCCGTATAAAAATTTTTTTGGAGGCCCTTATATGGAAGTAAAGATTTTTCACAAAAGAAAAAAAATATTGTGAGAAGTAATATTTATTTATCACATAATTTACCCATTTTACAAATAAAAATCGAATTTTAAATATTCACTCTCCTTGCCTTTTATCGGCCAAAACTGATTTATTAAATCATGTATGGCTGATGATGATTTTAGTTTTTCTAAAGTTTCTGCCTCTATGGACAATAGTGAGTTGAGATGTCTGACAGCCGTTCTTGTCCCATCGAAGTTCTTAAGTAATTTTTATTAGTTTTTAATTTTGAAAAACTTCTTTCTTGCCGTTCGCGGTTGTAACTGGAAGGGTCAAGAATAAAAAACAGCATGCTGTGATTACCTCGGGAAAAACTGGAGCAAGACTATGAATTTTACTAGCAATAATTCACATGAGTTCTTTAATGGAATAATTTTTTTGAATTCTAATTTCAGAATTTAAGCATGTTTTTAGAGCCTTTTAATGGTCACAAAGATTAAGTGAGATGTCTTTACTGTATTTAGCAGACAGTTTTCGGAAGCGTTATAATATCTCTTCGCTGAAGAAGAAGATAGGAGTTTCTCCGGTTGTAATATGGTCGAATATACTACTCAGTTGCAAAGGCTCTGAAATCTTTCTTTAGTTTGAGAAATTAATATATCTAAAACAGCAAATAGATACATTGGACTTTGAAATAGGATTCCGGGTCGGAAATTCTCTCATCTTGTGATAACTCATCAAAAAAACGCTTTCGTTATCTTTCGCCTACTGTTTTTAAAAACACAGTTGTTACCCCCCACTTTTTGCTAAATCTTTGGATCATTTAGCAAACTATTAATGAATTCTCTGATTTCTTAATTGGCACAGTCTATTTAAAAGATTACTTAATAAAATACTAGATTTTCTGTAAGTCATTATTATCATGTGTAGAGCTTTAGAAAAAACAGGATTATAATAATTTCAAATAGTGAAGAAAAAAAAATGTAACGAGCACTAAAAATCAAAACTCTCTAAAATATTAATTATACTTTTACATTCTTCACGTTCAATCTTTTTATTGAAAAATAGCGGCTCACCCTCGCTTCGCTCGGGTTCGTCGCTAGGTACGTTTTAAATAGATATAAAAGAAAAAATCTTTCTTTCTCACATTTTAATTATATGTTTTAATACTTACCTATTCCGGGAATAAGAGAAAAAATCCAAAAATTAAAATATCATAAAACTTGAACGCGGTCGAACGGGATAAAAAGTATCCTATGTCCCTTCTCCTGGCTCTAAACTACCTCCCTGCCAATTTTCAGCTCTAAATCGGTTCAGCCGTTCTTGAGTTATAAGCGAAGTCGTAACTAACACGACTTTCTTTTATATATAATAGACTAGCGGCTCACCCTCGCTTCGCTCGGGTTCGTCGTAGGTACGTTTTAAATAGATAGTATTAAAAAGAAAAAAAATCTTTCTGTTCTCACATTTTAATTATATGTTTTAATACTACCTATTTCCGGACTAAGGAGAAATCCAAAAATTAAAATATCATAAAAATTGGAACGCGGTCGAACGGGATATTTTATAAAAAGTATCCTATGTCCTTTCTCCTGGATCTAAACTACTCCCTGCCAATTTTCAGCTAAATCGGTTCAGCCGTTCTTGAGTTATAAGCGAAGTAACTAACACGACTTTCTTTTATATATATAGATTAAATTTAGTTGGTACAAAGTTTTCATGATTAGTAAAAAATTTTTCTTTACTGCTAATAAAGCGTCGTCGTTCCTAGAGGAAGCCATCTGGTAGGACATACCTTTTTTAAGGGTAATCAATATTTTTTTCAGAATGAATCGTCATTAGCATAGCCCAGCGTTTTATACTATTGCCAAAAAAAAAAACAAAAAAAAAAAAAAACAAAAAAAAAAAAAAAAAAAAAGTATATATTTTTTCTAAAATTATCGAAAAAAAGTCCGATACTTCACAAACATGTCTCGCAGCATCGTTCAAAAAAACCAAGTTTCTTTTTTTTAAAGCGTGCGCAGGCACAATGAACATAATCGGCATTGGAGCATGCTCTTTTATTAGGGTTTGTAAATCCTCCATACACACCCGACATAAACATTTGCTCCATCGTATCCCTGTCCTCTACATTTAGTCAAATCAAATCCATATTCTTTAGTCAAATTTAAAAATGACAGTTTTTCAGACCTGCCAAGCACTGCAATCGGTTACTGCTATGAATCCCTAAAAAAGGACTCACAGATTTTTATTTTCTTTAGGCACATTATCATCATTTTCTGTAACCGAAGATATATCGAAAACAACTACAGATAGTTTGTCAAAAAAAATTTTTTGACAAGTCTTGTGTTGTATCCAGAATTATTGTCAGAAATGAAAGCTTTTTTTTTAATTCTGAGATAATACTGTTCATAACGTTAGTCACCAAGCAAACTAATAATTTTCGTTTTTTGGGGAATCGTACGGGCTTAAATAATTTATTTCACCTTTCGGTTATTTAGAAAAAGTTCTTTTAAAGTTGCATCATAGTTAGATAGCAGACGTGAAATTGCCATAAAAATTGCCAAAATCAGAATCATGCCCCCTCAAAGGTAGATTACAAGATACTAAAGTAATTATAACCATTAATTATACGATGCAGTACATCTCTCCAGAATGTAATTTTACTAATCGATTTCACTTTTCAATAGAGTATCGATGGTATTTCCTTGCAAACCAATTATTATAAGAGAGTGAGGCACGAATATGCTGCTGTGACTTGTCATGGTCAAGAACCAACATTAGTTTGTGTGAAATTTGCTTCTAACCGAAAACACCGTTTACCCCAAGCAGAGGAGTACGATTTGTTTTGACGATCTGCTAATAACCAAACAGAAGTGACAGTACGGTTTGTTTTAAAACGTTAGAATAACATAACCATGGTCTTATAATTTTTATGCCTGCCTGATTGAAATATGAATAATAATAAGCTGAACAAAGGTCGGGTTATTTTTCTGGAAACTGTTGGCAATCTGCATTATCTGCAGAATATATCAGAATCGTTGACTTGGGGTTCCTCGATTTTCTGGTATGGACATCCGATAAAGTATGTGCTTGGCTTTTCTTCTATTTCCGCTGATGGATGGATATGTGACGAAGAAACATGCTTCAGAAGAATCTAAAAATAAAAACGAGTAAATTGTTTAAAAAATAAATACGAATGCTTTGATACTAAACTAAAAAGAGTTATATATAAAATAAAATAACGTTACTAAGGGTCACAGTTAGAGAGTGTTCAGTTCAGACGCACACAGATGCTTCTACGCGGATTGTGCTCGTACCTACTTAGTAGATACAAAATCACTGCAGCCCGTTCCGTGCATTACTATACACCTGCGTGTGCTATTTAAAACGCAGCGCGTAAGTGTTAGTGGCCATACAAAAACGAGAACCCGAAAGCGAGTCTGCACATCTGAAGTTCTCAATACGCAATTAACGATTACGATACGGACTGATAAACAAACAACAAAACAAATCGATCCTATAGATTAAGTTAGAATTTTGTTTTTTTGAATCAAGGCACGGAACCCTTAAAAACAGTATAATTGTGAAAAAAAGAAATCGAGGGGGGAGACAACTTTTTGTGACGGGACAGATGGACAGACGAAATTTAAAAGATTTCCGTGTTTATCACTACGGGCCCTAAAATCAATATTTATAAAATGGGTTGGGTAGTAGTGTAGTGTAGGAGTTACTTACCTTTCCAATCTAAATCACTCACAGTATCTTGTCTATGAAAAAATGAAGAAATTTTTTGGGCACTTTTTTTATAACCTCGTCCCTTTTCTGTTTAATTTTTCTTTTCTCAGCGCCGCTGGGGATAATCTCTTTTTCTCTTTCACTCATTTCTTTTACAAATCGTTACTAATACTGCTAAACCAGAAAGAACAATATTGTTTGTACTGAATTACAATGTAATGCACATTTATATAAAGCGCGTAGAATAAAACAGCAGTGCACTGCACTCCGTGGATTTTTTTTTAACATCCAATGCAAAAGGTACAACAACGGACACCAGTACATCGCGATATCGATGAAGGCATTCTCGGGGGAAGGATGATCCCCGCTGAGTTGAGTGTTGAGGTTTGTTGAGTCGGATTTGTGAAGAGATGAAGAGTGTTAAGTTTTTGGTTTTGTGTATTTGGTTGTGAAAACGGGGGGAAGTTATCCCGCAGCCCCACCGCCACATTTAAACGATGTAGTGGGTTGCCAACTTTTGAACGCACGCTTAAGGCGGGGAAAAAAAGAATTGCTTTATAGAATTTGTCATTTGTAAAATATAAATAAATTAGAAAGTTTTTTTGTGTCTTTTTCCTTACACACTTGGGGGCCCCCCGTGGCCCGGGGGCCCCGTATAATTTTGGATACGGCAAAATACGGCGGTAGCTACGCCCCTGAAGCTATGATACTGAAGCTATGTTATTGCTGAGACTAGCCTCTTGTATTTATAGCTTGTTTTATCGACGCTTTTCCTTTGTTAATTTATAGTATCGACCGCTCGCTTTTTAAGCTTTCTGCATTAGTCAATGAAATCAACATAGTGTTCAGTTATATGATGTTATAGTTTCAGTAGTTCCAAAGATTTTTTTTAAATAAAACTATCTTTTCGGATTTTTTCGCGAATTTATTTGGATTTTTGGTTCCCGACGTTTCGAATGCTTTACAGCATCCATGGTCACGGGAGAGACTGAAGTGTTACATGTCTTGAAGGTATAGTTGTTACAGACAGCCTACCCACAATTAACTAAGTGAAAATTGCATCAATTAATTACCTTACAATATTTTTTAACTTTAAACATTTTTATACTTTTAATTAGTTTTATAATTGAATATGGAATATTATTTATTTAATTTTTTCTGTTATTATAATAATTATTACAATTTTAATAATAATAATTAGTAATTTTCATTTTGTTATTTGTGGGTAGACTGTCTGTAACAACTGTACCTTCGAGACATGTAACACCTCAGTCTCTCCCGTGACCATGATTGCTGTAAAGCATTCGAAACGTCGGAACCAAAAATCCAAATAAATCCGCGAAAAAGCCGAAAAGATAGTTTTATTTAAAATGTCAAATATTCGCGTAAATCTAAAAAAGTATTATGTGAGTTCCAAAGATTATCGTTAACCATATAATACGAATATGACATGAATACATAACTGCAAACATTTAATCAATTTGACTCTAGTTTGGATATCAGGATAGGCCGTGTATTCGTTGTTCCCCGAAACGTTTTAGCCAATTTTGAATATCTATACTAATAAATAATAATAATATGAAGAGACAGATTTTTTTTGTTTGTTTGCACGCGCTAATCTCAGGCACTACTAATCCGATTTGAAAAAATCTTCTTGCATTAGAAAGCGAGTTTATATAATCTTACAATGTAGTTTTTGTATTTTTTCTCAGAAATAAGACATTTTCCCGCGGTAAAATGTATCCTATATGTTGACCCGGATAACCAGCTATCACCATACCAAATTTCATCAAAATCCCTGCAGTGCTTTTTCTGTGATGCGGTAACAGACAGACAGACAAAAAATCAAAAACTATAGATTCGGCCTCTATATCGATAATAATGTCTATTGCAATAAGATTTTCCAAAAAATATTTAATCTACAGATTCGGCTTAGTTACAATTTTATTATATGTATAGATTTATACCATATTAACCGTTAAAACGCACTCAGGAGCGAACCCGAGCAAAGCGAAGGTGAGCCGCTAGATTTGTATAATTATGAAGTCCCTCATCTGGATTGTTGTCAGCTATAATTAGGTATAAGGTAGGATAGGTAAGATTGTTGTCGACATGATTTTTTTTTTTATTTCTTACAAAACGAGGTTTGTGGCAGAACGTCTGCCTGCCGAGCTCTCTAGTTAACATTTAAAAACAATTTCATATTTTTGACTTTTCAGTATCTTTTGTTCTTAATGATATAACCCAAGGTTAAATATTGACTTCGACCTAAACTGCAAGTGATTCATCATAATTAACTTGTTTGTACCTAAATGTTTCTTAAATGAAAATTATATGAACTATTATTGCTTTTTCAAAATTACTCATATTATGTTGTTGTTTATTTGTTTTATTTAAAATAAAAACATTAACAGAGTAATTCTCACACAAACACGTGCTCGTCACAATACATCCTCACTGTTAATAATATAAGCGAATATTTGTCTTTTGATCCATCTTCAACATAGTCTGGTTTCCTGCGTAAATAAAGCAAAAGCTCATTAAGCCAAAGCTATGGCTTAAGCCAATGGTCACATACGCTATGTGTATACCGTAACATCTACATAAAAAAACCAAAGGATCTACTCTTTGGAGTAATAATAAATATACTGGCACATTAACACACAGCACCATCTACTTCCATGGTAAGCTACGAGGCTTATGTTATGGATACCAGATAGTTAATACATTATACCTATATGTATAACTTTAAATATGTATATATTATGAATGTAAACACCCATAACTGTAGTACAGACATTCGTGTTCATCACACAAATAAAAACTTTTTAACAAAAAAATAAAAACCGACTTCAAACAAAAGCACTAAAACTTTTTAACAAAAAAATAAAAACCGACTTCAAACAAAAGCACTAAAAAGTAAAAAAACTAATCTGATTTTTGGTAGTTTTCATTTACTATACAATATACCTAATCAAATATTTTCGACGTCGGTCGTGCTTTGCTTGAATGGGCTGGCAGCGATTTCGAAAATATTTGATTAGGTATGTATTTAATAGGTAGGGCTTTAATTACTTAGCCAAAGCACACCGACTTCGAAAAATATTTGATTAGGTATCTGCTATAGTAAATGAAAACTACCAATCAGTTATTTTTTACTTTTTAGTGCTTTTGTTGAAGTCGGTTTTTATTTTTTGTTTTTAAAAAGTTTTTTATTTTTACCTTTTTAGTGTAGACAGTAGTAGCAAAGTCAGGATTCTAACGTTGTTAGCTTGGTCAAATCAAACAAAATAAGCCCCAAAACTCAAAGTATTATACTATTAGTCGTTGAAGAGTTCCACCCTATCCACCTTTTGGGTGTTGCCATCAGGTCAGGGTCAACAACAACCGAACCACTGTACTATACAACGGAAATAGAAATACTTGCAAAGTTCAAGGTCAATATGACAATTAGAAAGTAGGTTTTTTTTTAATTTAAAATGCATATCATAGTTGTTTTTTTCCACCCTTAGGGGTGGTCGGTATTTTTTTGTGTTTTAAAATTTAAATGGGACAATCTGGAAAGTATACCCTTTCAAACAAAACAAAAATTGTCCAAATCGGTTAATAAATGACGGAGGCTTAGCGGAAGTTCTGAGGTAACAAACATAAAAAAAAAAAAAAAAAAAAAAAAAAAAAAACATACAGTCGAATTGAGAACCTCCTCCTTTTTGAAGTCGGTTGATGAATGTCCCCAGCGGGACTCGAATCCGTAACCGCTGATATCTAATCTTAGCTTATTGATATGTAATCTAAGACTATAATATCTCCTACGCAAATGGCTAGTCTCAGTGAGACTCATCGTGAAGTACCTTTTTATCCGGACAAAGTTTACAAGTGTGTGGACAAGTTTTGAAAAACTTTCTACCATGTACAATGTACTTAGATAGTAGGACAATTATTTGGTTTAATTTTACACTAGCAAATAGAGAGAGAATCTGTTTCTTACTTTAAAAGTTGACTCTACTAATTACATAATATAATTACACACAAAGCAATATGTAAGTAATTATGATTACGCAAATATAACTCTATTTATTGACGATGGCACAATTTAATTTTATACAATACTTCGAAATGAAAAATACTTAGAGCTCTAATTATACTTGACGTTTTCAGCACCTTTTTCAACCGACTTCAAAAAGGAGGAGGTTCTCAATTCGACTGTATGTTTTTTTTTTTTTTATGTTTGTTACCTCAGAACTCCGTCATTTATTAACCGATTTGGACAATTTTTGTGTCGTTTGAAAGGGTATGCTTCCAGATTGGTCCATTTAAATTGCAAAAAAAAAAATACCACCCCTAAGGGTGGAAAAGAAGAAAAAAAACAAACTAATGATGAATGCTAACCATACTTCTAAATGTCATCATTTGACTTGAAACTTTGCAAGTATTTCTATTTCCGTTGATTCCGTTGATTAGTACAGTGGTTCGGTCCCCCGTGTGTTGTGGACCTGATCTGATGACAACAAGGCAGACAGAAGGTGGATGGATAGGTGGAACTCTTCAACGGCTAATAGTAGATACTTTGAGTTTGGGCCTGATTTTGTTTGATTTGACAAGCCTAACACGTTAGAATCCTTACTGTGGTTTCCACTTTTCTACTACTGTCTACACCTAAAAAGGGAAAGAAATAAAAACTTTTTAACAAAAAAATAAAAACCGACTTCAAACAAAAAGCACCTAAAAAGTAAAAAATAACTGATTGGTAGTTTTCATTAACTATACATACCTAATCAAATATTTTCGAAGTCGGTGTGCTTTGGCTAAGTAAGTAAAGCCTACCTATTAAATACATACCTAATCAAATATTTTCGAAATCGGTGCCAGCCCATACAAAGCAAAGCACACCGACTTCGAAAATATTTGATTAAGTATGTATAGTTAATGAAAACTACCAATCAGTTATTTTTTACTTTTTAGTGCTTTTGTTTGAAGTCGGTTTTTATTTTTTTGTTAAAAAGTTTTTATATATAAAACGCAATATAATGCAAAGCTATACTTATGTACAATAAGAAAAATGAACTCTTCAAAAGTGACAAAATAAGTCGATCACATGGAAATCTCTATTCAAATTTATTAAAAATTATTAGTATTGATATATGGCTATAATTATTCCTTGAAAATCCTAACATGATTTTACAAAAAACCAGATAGCCCTCAAAAAAATGGACATTTATTTGTTCTAAACTTGAGGAAACTTTCTTTCATATAACGAACCACATTGAAATCGGTCCATCTGTTTATGATCTACGATGTCACAAACAGGTAGACAAATATACAGTAATAGAGGTCAAACTTATAAAACCTAATCTAGATGCACTTAAGTCGAGTCTTAAGAAGTAGGCTACTTTGTTCTCCGGTCCAAATTATGTCTATACCAAATACCACTTCAAAATACCAAACTAACAAACTGTTATTATTATACTTACTTATAATATTATAGTGAGGATAATGATGAACATATATAAACTGCTCTCATTTTCCACTAACATCGCAGACGGAAACTAATAGTTCGCTACTAAACTCTAACCGATGGGCTTTCAAGTATTACCTATATGTAACTAGGAATCTTTCCGTTGCATGATTTGACGATAGGTTTGGCTCAGTTTATGGTGACCCTACTTGCACATTTGTGTGATGAGCACGCATTTTTGTACTCCAGTCATGGGTGTTTATATATGTATGTTTTTAAATCAAAGTTATATATGTGTAGTGTGTCAAGTATCTGGTATCCATAACACAAGCCTCGTAGTTTACCATGGAATTAGATAGTGATGTGTGTCCCAATGTCCCAACATATTTATTTATTTATAATGAAGATGTATGTACATTGTATGGGTACTGAGCTTTCTGCCTCATTCATCATGAGGCGAAAACAATTTTAAAATATTCGTACACTAACGTACATATTACTAATTGTAATATTAAAAGGATAACAAAACTGTGCTAATCACAAAGTAGAGCAAGTCCTGTAACGAGCGAGAAGCCAACACTATCGTCGACGTACACAGACGACCGCAACGACGCCATGAATCAAATCTATCGAGCGTCATTCCCAGAACGATATGATTTCCCCTAACACAGGATAATGCTTTGTTTTCGACATATCTGTTTTAATATACGCTTTATAATTACCTGTTTACACGTAAAGAAGATGCGCGATTCTTATTTAGATCGGATATCATTTAAAGTAAATATGAGAAAACTCTTTTATGTTATTATTACCATTTTTAAGTTTTCTATTTGAATGTAGGAAGAAATAAGTACATATATATTAAGCAGAAAATATGTAGGTAAATAAACATAATATGTAAAAGACACAAATGGTGCCACGAGCAGAGCCGGGGGAGCCACTAGTCATGTAACTAGCAAAAGCTCTACAGCTACACCGAAGACATAACAGATTAGTTCCAAGCACGTCACGTAGAACGGCAGAGCGCCGAGCGTAACAATAGTTAGTGAATCAGGCGATAAGCGAGCGAGCCGCCGTCAGTTCGCGCGCTGACCTCTGACCGCGGAGTCGTACCTTTTGTCACACTTCATATCTTTACTTGTACTTTGCAAAAATATTTACTTTTTTGTACTCCTTGTCCTTTACCCCGATATGGACAACCCTCTCGCGTCGGCGCACTGGCTGAAGAACTTCGCGCTGCTGGGTGAGCACTGAGCAGTCTTCACTTATATTGATATCACCGCGTCGGATTGTTCGCTATCTGCCAACGTTAAACTGTTATTAGTTGCTTATCTCTTATGTACATATTAACAATATAACTTAGTTTATTTTGTATTTGATACTTTGTTATGTTCTGTTAATTAATTTTATAATAAGTAAAGCTTGTGTGCAAATTTTTTTTATGTTTTAATACGTTTTATGCCTCTAACTTGTTTTTACTATTTGAGTAAATTATCATTAAAACTGAGTCTTTCAAAACCACCCATTTTTTAAAGCTACAATCTAAACTGACAGTAAATGATCCTAAACCGCAAATTCAATACTAGAATCCACCATCCAACTGTAAATCCCTTATTAGTTATTACCAATCACATTAGTCACATCATGTATAGCTAATCTTCTGTAACGATTATTTTTAACAATAGAATAACATTTTCATGTTGTGTGCAACAGCAAGTGGCAGCGGCGTGGGCGCGGTGGGCGGCGTGGGCTCGGTGGCGGGCGGGCTGTATGGGCAGAACATGGTGATGGGCTCGTGGTGCGCGCCCTACGATGCGCTGCAGCGTCCGCCTGCGTACGGTAAATATTACTCTACCTATGTTACCTAGATGTGTATATAGAAAAATCTATGTATGTATATTCGTCGTCTGTTTTTAATTTATGCATTTCTATAGCATATACTTATCTGATTATGATGAAACTTTGGTGTACAGTTATGACAATCCCATGTCTTTAAAGTTCCTCATCAAGATTCTACAGGTGGCACGCAAGTTGTATCAGTTACTTTGAGATTTCAATGTAAATACAAAAATAAAACCAGTAATTACCGTAAATATGTAGGTATATACTCGTATCTATAAGTATATTTACATATCACTTTATACCTAAGGGGCTTACTGGTTAAATACAGAAAATGTTATTGTTAATAAAACAATCGAAATTATTAATTGTAGGTAGGTACTTGAGGGTTTACCTTACACACTGAAAAAAAAACGGGTTCGATGCCCGGGTGAAACATGAGTGTTGTAGAGTAATCACTAAGGTTGAACAAAACTATGATTGAATTTGACTAACGTACTATCTTTTGGATCTAGCATGCGTTTAATTGCGTGAAACTGTACAAAATTCTGCTATATTTACATCACCAATGTTCTAACATATGTATATTTTACACCAACAACGATATGTATAGTATGTATAATTTGTAAAGTAGTTAGTGGTTTTAAAATTGCAGATATAAATTACGACGAAAACAGGTATAATATTTGAAACAGGATAATGTAGATACAAACGTCGAATACTCTATAAAATTATGGTTAGGAGATTCTCAACTAGCCACGTGCAAAACTAAACTTTGACCGACAATCTACTACTGAAGTGTACATCAAGATATCTATACTACCATAGACATCAAAACTAGTTAGTATCTATCTAGTTTTACTGGCAGTAGACTGGTACTTACTGGCAGTAGACTGGTACTTCATGGTAGTAGACCGGTATTTACTGGTATTAGACTGGTATTATAAACTTTTATTGTCAATAACTAACAAAACATTATAAATCATATAAATTCACTTGAAAATGGTTAAAAATTGCCTATTCTTGATCATGCATGCGCAAACAATGAAAATACATATATTTGTATATAAAGATTTAATCAAAGTATACTTGTACAAATAACGCATTATTTCTAAATAAAATCAATGAATCAGCTGCTATCTCGCGGTTTGGTTGACGTCAAATTTGTATGGATTCTATATTCATCACACATACCTACTCGTAAGTACAGATACAACTACATGAATAATATAATTGATTTTATGAAGACTTGCAATTACCTACCTATGAATATATCTACATACATATTTTATATAGGTTCTTACATATTTTATATAGGCTCTTACATATTTTATATATGTTAAAACAAAAAAATATTCTGATAGCTGCTCTACATTATGGTAATTATTAAAACTTATCGTAATTCAAAATATATGTATATAAGGCAAAATGTTATAGATATTGTACATATACAACATATTAATAAATATTCGTAATTATAATCGTTCATGACACGTTGTATGGCAAGTGAAAATTAACTTTATCTATACATAATAAAATTCTAACTGAGTCGAATGTGTACATCAAATATTTTTTGGAAAATCTTATTGAAATAGTCAATATAATATTATCGATACAAAGCTGAGGCCGAATCTATAGTTTTTAGAATTTTTGTCTGTCTGTATGGCAACGCATCACGAGAAAACCACTGGACAGAATTCCATGAAATTTGGTAGCTGGTGGTTGGTAGCTGGTTATCCGAGTCAACATATAGGATACTTTTTACTGCGAGGACAGAGAAATCTTAAATCTTCTTTGAAAAACCGTTAAAACGTACGTACGGACGAACCCGAGCAGAGTGGGTGATATATAAAAAAATATTATATTTTTATAGGTATGTCCATAGATTATTCTGTAGACAGTCCAGCCTGTATCAAAAATATTGGAATTGAATCTGCGTCCAACCTTGCTATTTTATCAATAATGCTTTAATCATAAGAAATTTATTTTGACATTTCATATAGTTCATGTCGCAACGAATTATTGATTTGTACATATGAATTCAAATTACAAGTTATCCAATGCCAAGCAATTATGCATATATTTTATTATTTAGGTACCTATATGTAATAATTTAATATCTGTAGACAAATCAATCTGCCAAACATCAACGTGTTTTTGATACATTTAATGGTTTGTTTAGACTTTCTCATTATACGAGTAGGTACAAGTAATAGTTCAATTAAAAACATAGCAAGGTTTCATATCAATCAGTTAAGCATATCGAAAGACAGCCACTTGAACGTTCTAGCCACATAGAGCGAGCGTCGCCTTTAGCAGCATTTAGGTACACCTAGTAAAGCTAACAATAGTTTGCAAACCTGCTAATCTCACTCATATTATAAATGTAAAATTTTGTGAGTGCGTGTGTTTGTTACATCTTAACGCTCTAATGACTTAACGGATTTCATTGTTTGTATTTGAGATAGCTTATATCTTGGATCAACACATAGGCCTTTGTCGATGTATGTATGTACTACGTGAAAACCAGTAGAATCTTAACTAATAAACTAAACGGTGTTTTAAAGCAGACAAAGCGATCGAGCACTTCTGAATATTATTTACGATAGTGCCGCCGCTTGTCTCGCGAGTCGCATACCCTTTATTATTTCAACCAACAGATAAGATTTTAAATTAAAATGAATCATTGTCCAAATAAGCGATGCACGGTCGTACCTACAATGTTATCTGGATACCTACTTGGTATAATTATTGATACAATAGGCATAATCGCACCGTTTGATAGCTCCAGCTATACCTTAGTTTCTGTTTATCTATCTATTGTAGTTTGTTGTACATGCTTTATTATTATTATTATTAATCTTACCACTCGTGCACATACTACTTACTGTGTATTTTAAAAATTAAACTTTAAGTAAAAATATTATTGTAAATTAATATTAATAATTAAACTTATATTTTGTAAAGTGCCTGCAATCAAATATGCAATCAGTAAATCCTTCAAAATAGAATATAAAAATCTCCTTAACAAACCTCTTAACCAAGTGTTTAGAATTGAACTAACAAATTTTGCGTGAACAAACACCTGATACAGCACTTATATTTTCAAATTCTTGTGTAACAAAATATATGTTATTTAAAATATTGATAGAGTTGATGTAAAACATAATTAGTTCTTCCAGTAGCAATAATATCAGTCCCTATTGATTTGTCAGCGTAAATCCCCGACCGCACGACGCGCGATAACGCGCTGATCGTGGATGGTTATCCCGCGCACTCTATCCTTAATTTTGTTTGTCTCACTTCGCAATATACATATCTATGTACGTATTAATGTTTAATATAGATTAAAGGCAGTGGTAGCCCAGTGGTAGCGCGCTCGCATGGGAAACCGAGTGAAGCGGGTTCAAATCCCGGGTCTCGCACCTCTGATATTTTCATGTGCGAATCATTTCCAACATGATTACCACTTGTCTTAACGGTGAAGGAAAACATCCTGAGGAAACCTGCATGTCTGAGAGAACCTAGCAAGTTTTCAAAAGACATGTGAAGTCCGCCAACTCGCACTTAGCCAGGCAGCGTGGTGGACTATGGCCTGATCCCCCTCGTACTGAAGGGAGGCCCGTGCCCAGCAGTGGGACGATAAAAAGGGCTGAATACATACATACATAGATTAAATAAATTAAATAAGATTTTTTTAATATAATAATAATTTAAAATAGAGCTCTTGTTACAGAGTAGTTATGTAAAACAATATATCGCGTGACACGAAACTATTTTAAAACAAGTCTAGACAGCATTAAAGCCCCTATAATAATAAAAAAAACAACGTTTTAAATATATGTATTTAGTATTGTGATACGAAACACCTATTTTGTATATATCAAGTGCAATATATTAGATACGATAAAGAGTTTTAATTCCGGTGTCGGAACAATATTACACAGTATTTAGTAGAGACGCTAAATACTAGCTACCTACTTAGTTACAATTAATGATAATAACACAAATTAATGGATTTGGGTTAGGTTGTTTGAACAGATGCCTGTTATCGATGGCGATAGCGAGTACCGTTTTGTTATTGTTTCAAAACTTCTAGGAAGTGATAAGAGTAAAGAGATCATAACATTGTAGTCTCTGCGTGTAAGCAAAATTGAATTAAGATTATACTTATGTAGGTATATGTATATTGATACATACTAATTTTATCATTATATTAAGTATTCATTTAAATCAATATTTAAAATGGAGAAAATACGTTGTACTCCTTGGTAGTAATCTTATCCTATTACTATAATTATATATAAATGCGAAAATTTGGATGAATGGATATTCATTACTCAAGCACGCCAAAACGGCTGAACGAATTTGTTTAAAATTTAGCACAGAGATAGATTATAGTCTGAAATAGTACATAGGCTACTTTTTATTCCGGAAAAATGCACGATTCCCGTGGGATAGGTTTATTTTGTTTTTCACTGGGGACGAACACGAGCGAAGCGAGGGTGAGCCGCTAGTAGACTGATAAAAATTAAAAATAGCTATACCTACTATTTTATCAAATTGTTTGGTACATATCAATTCTTTGTTTAATCCCAGTTAAGGAGTTTATGGTAAAATTAATGAAAGTCAGTAGTTATATTAGAAGTTGCTAAACATGGTAAAGGGTAGTATTTTAAGAGGCAAGACGACGTGATGATGACAGATGGCGTGCTGGAGGCGTACGAGGAGGGGCGCGAGTGCGTGAACTGCGGCGCCAACAACACGCCGCTGTGGCGCCGCGACGCCACCGGCCACTACCTGTGCAACGCGTGCGGGCTCTACCACAAGATCAACGGCGTCAACCGCCCGCTCGTCAAGCCGAGCAAACGGCTGGTCAGTCTCTCCGTCTATATCCTAAAGCTCTACCTTTGCGACAGGTGCCGACGCGGAACTGCTCACGCGCTTCTATAAGGACGGCTCCGTGCAGAGGTGGATGAGTGTCGAGGGCATGGCCAGGGGCATGAAGAAGGTGAGTCGGTGGCGTGTAGACTAGTGCATGCTTAACCCTTACACTTAGCACGACTTTTTCTATAACCCCTCCGTCCCCGCGTTCGCTTCCGACTAGGGAACTACACGCTACCGCTCCCCACTTTGATCGGTTTTCGAGCACTTCGTCTTCTGACCGATCTCTTGGCTATGTTCCTAGTACCGAATTAAAATACCGAGATAGCTCATTGGGCGACGCGGCTCAAAGGAGCCGCTCACCGGCGCTACTTAGCAAAGTGGTCTCGGGCGCTTACAGCCGCTCTGTAAACAGTTAGACGTCGCGCGCGGTGCGCGGCGGCCGCCGGGCCGAGGCAATCTGAGTCTAGCGCCGGTGGCAATAAGACGCGATGCGCTATCTCGAGGACACCGAGCATGCATTATGTATCGCGGGCAGGTAGCATCGTCCAATGGTGGCGCGGCCCCGCCCGCCGCACCCTGCGCGCGCCCCCCCACCCCCTCACCTCCCCCCGCGCGACCATTATTATTGGACAATGATACCGCACAGTAGAGCTCAATATATATCTTTTATCGCTCGATTGATAATAGTTAACATGGTGAAGGGAAGCTAGACCGCATACTAGTACGATTCTCAGATTTTATAGTAATTCATAGTGATAGCTTATGCTGTTTTATGGCCTCATTTGCATATTTACTAAGAGATAATGCTTTCTATAAATTTTAAAATGTAAATAAACCTTATGGATTTTCTTCTGAACTCCCTTTTTATTAACTGCCATTTCACTTAATCTAATATTTTATACACGATGCATGCTTTTATTATTGTTAATGTAATATTAATGTAAGATTCATTTTATTTGTTGTATACCAAAACTAAATGAGGCTTGTAGTTTTAGTTATTTGAAGGCAGACTTCCAATTATTGTATGGCATTGTCACAGTATAAAAATCCATACAGGGCCGAGCGCCTGAACAAAACCCCGCTAAATGCAAGCGTTCAGTAAATTTCCCGATTTTCATGGTGAACGTCTTCGATCTCGTGGCAAGTTACATTTCTACCCGTCAACCCTATGTGCTCCCGAGTGTCATATAAAAGAACGTATGACAGCCGGGAATGCCCCACTTGCTCTATTTAGATGCCTTCGTTAAACTACTGTATGGATTAGTAGACTGTGGCATTGGTAACGATCCAATTGCACGGTGGAGGCACGGTCTAGGCGGAGTAGTGTCCACAATGACAGCACGTCCGGTTTCAGTCGGCGGCGCGGCGCCACGGCCAGTGCTGCACCAACTGCGGGTCGCGCAACACCACGCTGTGGCGACGCAACAACGACGGCGAGCCCGTCTGCAACGCCTGCGGACTCTACTACAAGCTGCACGGCATTAACAGGTACCTACAACTTCAGTCTATTAACTCGTTTGTACTCCTGTGCTCTATCATCTCGCTCAGAGGACTGGAACAGATAAAAAATATTTTTTTAATCATTATTATTAATCGTTATAATTGGTTAAAAATTTATACCGAATAGAAAAGAAGACATTAATATCGAATTAGTGAAAATTCCAAACACAAAGCTTATTGGTGAAATATTATCCTAACATTTTAAATCTTACAATCCGTCGAATCCTGTAGACTGCAATTTTTTCTGTAACTATTCATTTTTTCATACAAAGGTGGTAGGTATCTTTATTATTGTTTGATATTTATTGTAAATATTTAACTTTTTTAAATTTATAGACCGTTGGCGATGCGAAAAGATGGAATACAGACGAGAAAACGAAAACCGAAGAAGTCTTCGAATGGGGTGAAGCCTCCACAAGAAACTCCCAAGAAAGATGGCCAAAACTCTCCTGGCATAGACGGTATGAAGTATTTATAATATTAATATACCAACCATACGTACCTATAACTTTTCAAGAGAAGTAGTTATATATTGTTATATTTTCAAAGGTTATAATTAAAAATAAGCTTTTTTATTAATCTTAACGCACCTTCTTTTCTAAATACCGTAATTAACTATATTCTTTGCATGCGCTACATATTATAGATTAAGTACATATACATAATCCTTTGAGACCTCCTTGACGACTTAAATTGATAAATAAAAAACCTAAGGTTACGTTTTAGTAACCAAATGTATGAATTTTACATTTCAGAAACCAAGCCTAGTATAGCCGAAGTGCCTCTACCATTGACTGCGTCCATGTCGGGCCACTCGAACAAGCCGGTGCGCGAGGGTCCCACGCCTTCCCCACACACGCACGCCCACGCGCACGCCCACGCCCACGCTCACGCGCACGCGCAGAACTCGCAGTACCCCGCGCTGGGCATCCCCTCCACCCCCGCCTTCCTCTCCAACCCCTCGTTATTCAACATCAAGAGCGAACCGAACTCGGCCGCGGGCTACGAGGGCTACGGGACGCATTCCAGCTCGAACGGCCCCTACCACTCGCAGCAACATTACTTACACGCCTTGCAACATGTAAGTTTTCATACAATTCCAATTATTTTAATTATAGTTTTATTCAATAATTAGAAAATAAAAATAAACACAACATCACTTTACAATGTTTATAGCATTAACCAATAAGTTATAACTAACTTATTTATATGGTTTAAAAAAGTTACATATCTTAAATAAAACTATCTTTTCGGATTATTTCGGAAGAGACTGACTGTCTCTCCCGTGACCATGATTGCTGTAAAGCATTCAAAACGTCGGGAACCAAAAATCAAAATAAATCCGCCAAATAATCCGAAAAGATACTGTTAAGTCTAAAACGCTTTAAAACAAACATACGTTATATTTAATATGTACCTATAAACATTTTGGTACGCGCCGTCCGCTCTCAATTCTCAATGTAATAAGTTATACGAACAGTTGCAAAATTAAAGTCATACAGAGCACACGCATTTTTATTTCATTATCTATCGAAAGGAAAAATCAACCTTAACGCACACAACAGATACTTTTATTTAAAATGTCAAATATTCGCGTAAATCTAAGAAAGTATTAAGTTACATATCGTATGTAAAATTGTATTTTTTTTTTCTCTTAAACTTTTTTTCTTATTTTCTTCTAAGTAGATAACTAATTAATATTATGTACCTTTTTCTCAGTATGGACTGAGCAATGGCGAAGAAGAAGAGGGTAGCGGGTTCCTCCACCAGCGCAACGTGACCGCGCACGCAAAGCTCATGGCCTCTACGTAGCACTACCCATAACACATCGTACACACGTGCGGACAATCAAACTCCAGTATCCTAAGCAAATGAATATATACTACGAAAATTTCATATAAAACTGGGAATGAAATTTTATGATTTTTCTCAAAACTAACACTCTGCGTGTGCGAGTTGATAGAGTCCTTGGTTGTATATTTTACTTAGATAATTTAGTGTAAAAAGACTCGATGAAGACTAGTCGTTTCTCCAGTCCACTGTCAAGTCCGTGAGTCTATTGTAAATTATAGGGTAGGCGAAGTAATTAACGAGAGTAGTTGTGTTTAGCATGTAAATATCGTTAAGGTTTTTCGACTGAGTAGTCACATGTATTTATACGGCATTACGTTATTGCCTCGTTGCGCTCTTGCCATCCGATTCGAATAAAGCGAGACGTTAATTATACATTAAGCGATCTAAAGTAGAGCCTTTAGAGTTCCTTCGCCTCATCGATACACGCTGACGCTAGTCTTGCTGTATTTTTAAATTATAGAAATATTTTTAATTATGAATAATAATTAAAACCTTCAAGACGCCTGTATCGATTAAGATAAAACTTGTTGATAAATGCTTTACATTTATGTTTAAACAGACTAAGCCAACGTACATAACTTATTGTAAAACCAACCTGAAGACTTCACGTCGGTTTCACATTATCGCAGTCCCTATCTATATTGGTATTTACATATCATAAGTATAATGTGCCTAATAAAATTTAATAAATATCAGTGATATCTAATTGAATGGGCATTTGTTTTAAATAAAGGCTTACAATATTAAAAAAATGATGCGTTATATATTCGCCTATGATATGTCCGATGTCCTTAACAATATTATATATTCAATGTATGTATATAGGCAAAACTGCAGGTATACACTAGTATTAAATATAGACAGTATTCTAATTATACATATGCCCATGTTCCCGCACCTCACCAACCGTCTTGAGCCTCCTCACAGTAGCAAAACGACAGAGTAGATCTAAGTTAAATGGCATTTATTGTTAGCTGTAAATAGTAAATAAAATCTTAGTGCATTTCGCAAGTCTATTTAAACGATCTTCTAAATTTATAATGGATCTCTGTAGGTGTAAAGTCCATTCAATGTACAATATACATATACATAATAAATAATGATGCACTTGAAGTTTGGTTTTATTTCACTTATTTTTTATATTTTATTAATCCCCCTTGAAGTGGGCCTGTGCCCAGCAGGGGCTTTGAAAGAGTTGAGCTTTATGTGAACTTGATGTATCCGTCTGCCATTTAATACTAATCTCAGTCACCTGGATGAACTTTCATAAGCAGATAAGGAGGCATAGCAAGGGGACAATCCTCCGGCTTGTAAACAACATCTGTTCATTAGTTTTTAACACGAAAATAGATTACCCTGGATGGAACACAATACGGCTGCAGTTTAGTATATGGGACGCGGCCTCTGGAGGAGTCGGTGGTATTTATGAATAGCGAAGGCGATAGGGAGTAGAAATATATAAATTTTGTTTTGAGGAAACAAGAGTCAAATCGTTGGCTCATTATTACAAGGTTCTATGTTAATTTTAATGAAGTTTAGTAATTTGACTTTAAAGTTTTTGACTTTTCAAAAATGTATCCCATCAAAAACATACTGTAAAAAAATTGCAAGTCTCGCAACGCATTTCTGCTACCGCAAAAAGCTATGAGATATAATGTAATACCAAGTCGGTTAATTTATTCATTACCTATATATAGAAGCATCTATCCGACAACTTTGTCATAAATCGTTACCGAATTAGTTAAGTTACAACATTTTAAAGTGACCATATTAATATTAGATATATTTATTTCTTTAATTAATAGAATGACTTGGCCTCTGTATCGATAATAATGTCTATTTCAATAAGATTTTCCAAAAAATATTTAATGTACAGATTCAGCTTAGTTAGAATGTATAGATATCATAAATCTACACTATTACAAAGAGGAAAGATTTGTATTTTTGCATGTTTGTAATGAATAAACTTAATAACTACTGGACTGATTTAGATGAAATATGGTAAGAAGATAGTTTGAGACCCTGGGAATAAGATATTACATTATTAATAGAAATAAAATTCTATTAATAACGAAGAAAGTAACTGAAAATGGTCATTTCACTGCTATTCATATTTATAAATAATTTCAATCTACAAATCCACTTTTTAAAAAAAAATATATATTAACATCTCTCACTTCTTTAAAGGCTTGAATAGAAAACAATAATCATTAAACAAAAATGTATTAAAACAAAAAAGTAGATAACAAAACATTTTAAAAATAAAATTATTGTTCACTTGCGTAGGGTATCACAAGTTAAAACAAAATCAAGAGAGCTAAGAAATAATTTTAACTCTACTTCAAATCTCCTGCCTGATCTGCTGTGACTGCCAAAGCCTCCCCGGTAAGACGATAATAACACCATTCCTCAGATTTAGTCAAGTTAAGAGCACCCTTGCCTTCATAAAATGACCTGGCATCATTCCACTCTAACACATGAAAATCTAATCTGGAACTACCTGACAACTTGGCTTCCTAAAACAATTTTGTATATTAGTTATACATAAGTATAATTAAATAAGTATCACTTCATAAGTACTTTTGTTAATGGTTTAACATTATGATTTACACCTAATATATAATAGTTTGAAGGATAGTGAAACTAATTCTATTTAAATTACTGGATTTTTTATGACTAGGGTAATAAAAGCCTTAGCAAAGTTAAGACAGATCGATAGATTTTTAAATATAATATATAACAGGCTCTTAGTGTATTAGGCCACCTGCATGTTCTCCATATTTACTTACTTTTGCTACAGCATTAAATAATTTATGCCCAACTCCATGTCTTCTCTCACTGATCCGTACATACAAATCTTCTAACATCATAGACCGGCCTTGCCAAGTAGAATATGTTGGAAAATATAGAGCATAACCCACTATGCTCTTATCCTTTGTAAGCTCTGCAACTAAGCAGTTGAATGCTGCGGGCTGAGACTCAAAGCCATCACGTTGCAAATCTGTTTCATATTGTTATATTAAATTAAAAGTTTGTTTCCTTATAAGATTTTTTAGGAGTAAAGTTATTTTGAATATGAGGTTATAATCCATCAAAACTAGACGTTAAAAATATCGATACTTACAAACCTTTTACAGATAGTTGCGGCCCAGCAGGCATTTTTTCGAAATCGGCAAGTTCCTGAAATGTATTTTATGTTATTTAATTTATTATTACAGTCCATTTTATGCCGGGCAATGTGGTGTTGAAGTCTCACTTGGATCATTTCTGCGACCGCGACCATGTCTTCCTTTTTAGCACGACGAATAATTACCTCGCTATCGTTATATTTATTACCCATTTTAATCATACACTAATTATTACGAATATATTAAAAATAGTATGTACAATCAAACAGAAATGAAATTCTTTTCAACAATATTATCTTATCAGTAGGTAACGTCATTCTTAATTCTTATTTTGAAATTTGACTGGCACGTGGCGAAGTTGCCATATCACAATTATTGCGAAATCTCCAATCTCCATTTTTATAAAATTATTTCAACGTGAAAATAATTATATATTGTTAATTATTTTAGTAACAATTTAAATTATTTATGAATATTTTAGATATCAATAAAATATTATTTTGTGTTGCATAAGTCGTAACAGATATTTTAATCTAAGGGTACAGTAGAATTAAAGAAATGTTATGGATATGCACTTCAAATAAATAAATATGTTGGGACATTAACATTATTTAACACACAGCACCATCTAGTTAAATGGTAAGCTACGAGGCCTGCGTTATGACTTATGGATACCAGATAATTGATACACTACACACATATAACTTTAAATACATGTATGTATGTATACCTACATATTATTATAAATATAAATACCCATGACTGGAGTACAAATATTCGTGCTTAACACACAAATGAATGCCCCCAGCGGGACTCGAACCCGCGACCGCTGGCACAGCAAGTAGGGTTTGTCACTACGAACTGAGCCAAACGAAATTCAAATAAAATTTATTAGGTAGGTACACAAACTATATAGAAATGCTACGCCTTTTAGGTATAACCAATTTTTTATTCATGTTTAAAAAAAATAACACTATATGAGTACATCTCAAAAGTACTCAATAAAAAAAACTCGGTCGAAGGAAAATGATATGACATCCTACATCAAGTTTTGATAATTTTAAAACTATACAAACTAGAAAAACCAGCATGGTTTCGTACGGCGATTTTTTAGATAGTGCTGTATACTATTTCTAAGTTATTAATATATGTACATATAATGATCATGATTACAAAAATGTTTTATTTTTTACCTTTAGCTCTATGTTTCTTATTTTTTTTCTTAATTTATCTTCCATCTATTTACGCTTTTATGTAATGCAAGGCGATCCAGTTTCATTATATCGCCATCATCATAGAAAACTACAATGTACAATTTACAATAATATTTTTTAATAATTCTAATTACATATTTCTTTATATTTTGAAAAGTCTTTGTCTGCCGATTATTCTCATAGCCTACAAGCCCAAATTTTTATGAATGTGTTAAATAACGAACTGAGGTTTATTGCGATATTTTTATTTAGTACATTATATTTGTATGTATGTTACATGCTTAGAGATATTGTCTTACAATTTACAGATCCAGTCGTTCAGCGCGTTGTTAACATTTCATGCTCAAAACATTTTGTTCTTTATTATTAGTATTATGTAACTTCTCAAAAACGATAAAAGTTGGAAGACTCGAAGAGTTTCAAAATAGATTTGAAATCTGTGCAGTGTACAAAACTAAAAACATAATAAGGAAAATGTAGATTCAAAGTAAAAATAAGTTTTCTAAATAATTTTATATGACCTTTAAAACAAGTCTATATGGCTAACGATTTATAAATGAAAATAAAAATAGACTCTTTACATTACTACGGAAATGATAATCAATATGAATTGACATGCAGAATGTTAACACAACGCTACATTTACTACTCAGACTAAAGAAACATAATAGAGATAGAGCCCGCCAAAATAAATGTCAAAGTCATATAAAGTAGCTCGATTTGCTGTATATGATTTTGCCATATAGATCATTTACTTTCTTTAAAAAATATATCTTTAAAGAATTCTTTAAACGTATTAACAAAATTAATATACCATTTTTGGGAATAACAAATAAACAATAAAAATAATAATGCATTCTTTTGTATTTTTTCATGTTTAGTCCTATTCCCACTGAGAGAGAGAGATGGCATAATAGCTTATTATTTTTTTTTTAATAATAAAATACATTAACTAGTTTTACTTATTAACGTTTACCAACATATCACTCAGTATGTTAATTGTAACTTGTTATACTATTTTTAAACAATATGTATTATTTTAAAATATTATTGTTTGGCTTTGTGGTTAGTTCTATGACACTCTATCTATATTATTCCTTAGTCTGAGGACTACAAATAGATGTTCTTATATATACAGGACATGGTAGAAAAATATTCCTAGCCTTCTTTAAAATTAGACCTTACTTCTGATATAAGGTAGTCAATTTACTTATACATACTATGTACATTGAATATGTGTTAAATAAAATAATATAGCTTGCTCATTTCGGGCACTTTCTTATTAAAAAAAAAAGAAAAAAATATACAAGTTAAATATTTTTTATATAATAAAGAATATTTTTCTTAATGTATAGCACTATGAATCAGGCCGTCAGTTAAAAAGGGGCCTAACAAAAAAAAATATATTTTTTTATAACATAATCATAACTTATATTATGTAATCTTTAACATGAAAATACCATTTTTGTTTGATCCATATACTCATGTAATATTTGTAGAAACATTACATGAATATATGTGCAATTTTTTATAAGAAATCGTGAATTTAGTCCACTTTAACTCTGGTAGCCTCGATGAGAAATAGTTCAACACAGTGCAGAATCACGTTACATTTGGTATATACTGCATCGAATTACTATTAAACATTAATAAACAATATATTTAAGAAATAAATATTTGTTCTAAATTTTGGACTAATACCATGATCTGTTAAGGTTTTAGTCTGTCTATGTCTATAGTTTTAACATGTCCTATAAATGACATGTGAATTAATCACTAAAATGCTTATGCATGCATGGCTGTATGTATTTGATTCTTTGCCTCACTTATGTGGAGGAAATGAAATTAAAAACAAAGTATTGCACTGAAAATGCTAATGCACCACATTCAGTGGGTGGCGACACACTAACAACACTAATGTAAACTGCATATTGTAATAATTATAAAATAATATAAATTATTCATTATGTAATTATCGCTGCTGTATCTTGTCATTTCCATCGAGAAGCAAGTAATGTTTTATAAAATGTTAGCATTGTAGCGCATTTTTATTTTTGCTTATAATTTGTTAATTTCAAATAATATCAAATAATATTGCAGAAATAGTAAGCAGTTCCACTTTAAAAAACACACAGCAGTGCTTATCAGCGCGTACAAATTGATGTTTCAGTACAGAGATTTAAATGGATGTTCTAAACCGAATCTAAATATTATAATCGCGTTTTTATTTATGCGTTACCATGGTAACTTTAGTAGAAACATAAAACAATAATTCTCTCTAGCGTATGTGACATTACAGTTTAAGAACATGTGTTACGGTATGAGTGAGCTCTCATGTCAATATAGCTTTATACAACCCTACAACGTAAAGTAGGCTACTACATCCATATTATTATTATTAATGCGATAATAATTCTGTTTGTCTGTCTGTTAGCTTTTCACACTTAATTCGCTGAATCGATTTAGACAATGGAGATAGTTTGAGGAAGGCCATATGATAGTTTTTGTACCGGAAATCGTCCCTCAAGGGGCTGAAAGGGGTCTTGTTAAAGAGCTGCTTGTACGTGAGCTCTATAGTGAGGTTGTGTCACGCACACACCGCCATGACGTGTAGCAGTTTCCTCTTTGTTGCGCGTTCACATACAGCTTGTCTCTGTGTGGACATTTACTCATATATTGTTTCCGTTAATGAGGTAGGTGTTGTCATCGCACATGTCTCTCGATAGGTGAGTGAGTGAGTCAATGTGTATCGGAGTGAGTGAGTGGGCGCGGTCGCGGGGGCTCAGTGCGGGTAGTCGGCGCGCAGGCCGAACTCGGCGGCGTACACGCCGGCCCACGAGCCCGCCGCGATCAGCTCGCTCGTCGCCGCTGCAACAGGTTATATAACATATACAGTGCTATACACTCATCTCATTTTAAATACACCTATATTTTCGGTTTTTTTGCGGATTTATTTTGATTTTTGGTTCCCGACCTTACAAATACTTTACAGCAATCATGATCATGGGAAAGAATGACCCGACTAACTGTGATCATGATTGCTGTAAAGCATTCCAAACGTGAAGAAATAAAAATCAAAATAAACGCAAAAAAGTCCGAAAAGATCGTTTTATTTAAAATATCAAATATTCGCGTAAATCTAAAAGAATATTAAGAAAGTATGTACATGCAACTCATTTTATTTCAAGGTAAAATCATTTTTAAATGTACTCTTTTTTATTTCCAATCAAAAACTACTCTTAGATAAAATGTCTATATAAAATATTAGAGGGATTACTGCTACAATTTTACTTAAAATAAGTATTTGCTAGACATTTAAAAAAAATATAGTTCAGTTAATATCTTACTCAGCTGTGAAAGGTGTTTGTGCGAATGTGACGTCTGGGAAGATACTGAGGAGGTCCTGGTCTCTGGGCTGCGGTTGATCTTCACATCTCCATCTGTAAATCAATTTTACATTTTTAAGACTTATTTTATTTTGTCATAGTTATCTATGTTTTTTTTAATGGCATTATCAAATGGGGTACACATCATGTGTTTTTTTATTGGGTTTAATTTCTGACTTAGGCAATTAATTTTAAAAAGTCTAATAATTCTGTTTTATTTTTTATTAAAATCTGACTCCCTAATTTTTTTTAATATTTTTCACTACTCTTTGTAGTTAGAAATTTTACATCCAAACCTATTTGAAAATTCACTTCATTAAATATACATACATATATGTATCAATTTTTATTTTATCAGTTTAGTATATATGCTTGAAGCAGTAGGTTACGAACGACTGACCGGGCGCGGGCGCGTGGGCGGGCGCGAGGGCGGGCGGCGGCGCGTCGCGGCGCTGCGCCTGCGCCTTGAGCAGCTTGCTCATGGTGTTGCGCGGCGTGGGCGGCGGGCGCTCCAGCGCGCGGCCGTGCGCCGCGCCCGCGTGGCGCTCCAGCAGCGCGCGCCGCTCGAAGCGCTCGGGGCAGAAGGAGCAGCGGAAGAGCTTGCGGCGCACGCCCGCGCCGGCGCCTGCGGCCGCGCCGTCGCCCGCGGCGTGTGCGCGCGCGTGCGCCGCCAGGTTGTAGCGCTCGGAGAAGCGCTTGCCGCAGACGGCGCACTCGTGGCGCTTCTCGCCGGAGTGCACGCGCTTGTGGCGCTTGAGGTGCGAGCGCGTCATGAGCGCCAGCCCGCACACGTCGCACGCGTGCGGCTTCACGCCCGAGTGCGACAGCTTGTGCATCTTGAACGACGACGTGTGGATGAACGACTTGCCGCACAGGTCGCACTGCACACACACACACACAACAACAACTACAGTATCACCATTGAAAAAATATATATTATCAATAAAATAACTTTAGTACATAAATTTATTTTTATACTTTTTTTACCTGACTTACATTCAAAGCGTTATGTTAAATATATTATGCATATCTAATAACAATCATTTTATTTTCAAGAAAGAATCACTAATCGCCATATTGCATAATATATACTAAAACCTTAAAACTTTATTACCTGATAATTAAGTTTTCCCGTGTGTATATTATTGTGCCTCTGTAAGGCACCTTTGGACGGGAACAGCTTATTGCACTCTTCGCACTTCCAATCACTTATACCTGCAAATAAAAAAAAATACAAATTTATATATAGCAAAATCAATTAATAAACAAATAAAACTAGTGATCTTAATAAACTCTTCCTATTACTTTAAAAATTAAGAACATATGACTAATAATTAAGATTCATTGTCATATATAATATAAATATTTACATTACTCACACTCGCATTACTGTATTTAAAACAATCTTATGTATGCAGACCATAAGTGATCTAAGAAACAGAACATTACAAAGAGTGAAAGACACAGAGAGTGAGAAAATGTTACAGTGAGAGAGTAAGAATGAGAAACACAGCGTGAGATTGAAAGAGAGAGAGTATAGTGGTAGTACCCTTGTGCATGGCGACGTGTATGTCGCAGGCGCGCTTGTGCTTGTAGTGCGCGCCGCACACCTCGCAGATGTACGGCGGCTTCGAGTCCTCGTGCTTCTGCTTGTGGTGCTCTAGCCTCACTGTCCAACACAACACAATACAACCTCATTCATTTAGTTTTACTTTTCACCATCATACACTTTATTTTTAAGAAACACAGATGACAGAAACAATTTAGAAAATGTTTTGCCCAGAATATATGTATTTTCAACAGTTTTGTAAATATTACAAACTGAGTAGTAACATGAACAAACGAAAATATGAACAATTGATTGAATGAAAAAGATTATTTTTATTAATTAATAATTAGTGAGTTGTCTTTGTTGCACTATACCATATCCATACCAATAAAATTAATTCAATAATTTCTCTTATCTCTGCAGGTAATGTAAAAACAGATGTAAGCTGATTGACTAGAAAAAATATTTTAGAATTTGTTTAGGGTTTAAAATCACTTCAAAGCCATATGAGCTGTATATGGGAAAACCTTTGGTATTGACAGACAAATATTATAAATACAAATGACACTTAGGGGCTTACTATATTTATTTGTGTAGCCAGTTATACAAATAATTGTACTGATTAAGAATTATACTTAGAACTTAACATAGCGCAGAAACATTTAGCCTACCTTAACATTAACTTTAATTAATCCACTTACCAAGTGAAGTATATTTGGCATTACACTGATCACACTGATGAATAACTTTTGGGTCTTTTTTTTTCTTCACTGTGCTTGACTTACGAGATTTTCTTTCACTGCGAACCAAAAGCTTACTTCGTTTATGTTTACCATTGTTAAATTCTTCAGGCATGTAGCTAGAACTTTCATCATCATCATCATCAAAACCTTCTGCTTCAACTTTAAATGCATCATCATAACCATTTAAATCAGGACTTTGGGCTCTGGAAACATGAAAACACAAATTAAGTTACTATGCATTAGTAATATAAGATAAATATGGAAATATAAACATAGATACACATTTTCTAACAAATATCTATTCAAAAAGTGGTGTTGGTATGTGACATTAAGTTAAACCAAAGAATAAAATTCAAACTGGCGAGTTCTAATTGTCTAAGCACAAATTCAAACTTATGCACATCACTTAAAGTACTACTAAACAAAACAACAAGTGTTTTAATTTTGTCATATGAAAAGCAATAAAAAGAAGAAATCAATTTTGAATTATGCCCTTTTTTTGAGGACACTTAAAACACTAACTATGTGTCTCAAGTTTTTGTATAATAATGCTAAAGCCATAGTTATTAAAATATAGAAATACCTGTCTGGTGATTCTTCTTTCTTTATATGTTCAATTTGTAAAGTTGTGGATAAAGTATGTGATAGCAGCATATGATTTGTGAGTGCCTCAACCCCTCCATTCTCCCCTGTAGCATTACATTCGGCGCACTCCCATCTGAATATGTTATGATTAAATTTAACTATAATATTAATATTAACAAGAATAATATTTCGTTGTTAAATTATTTATTATATTACTATCAAATATGTTATTAAAGTTAGGAACATATAGTTAAAAGAAATATACTTTAAAATGGCTTCTTTTTTTAAATATACAAAAATATACAAAAACAAAAGCTAAATCAGAGAAAACATGGAAAATTCATCAAGGAATTTTTAATCTACAAAATATACCCATCATTTATTTCTATTTTATGTACATAATTGCAAAATACTAAAGCAAAATGTTCTGTATTAATAATTCTTAATAATCTAATGCTACTAATTTTTACACCTTTATTATTAAAGGACTGTACAGTAAATCAATGAATTCTTAGCTTACTTATCATTAGAAACATTGGGATGCTCTTTGCGTTTAATTTCTGTTACAGATTTCTTTTTCCTTTTATCTACTTTTCTATAACGCTTCTTTTTAGTTAGTGAAAGTGGTTCATCTTCAGAATCATCATTTAATTTATTATCAGCATATAATTCTGATTTTTCATTTTTAACAGATTCAAGAGTAACAGAGTTTTGTACATTTTGTGATTCAAATAATGGATTCTTGTTGACCACAGATTGAAATTCCTCCTTTATTTTAAAATATTCTATTTCTGCGTGTTCTAAAATATTAACTAGGTTTAGGCACGTTTTACATATAAATCTGTTACTATTTGTTGATTTAGTTAGATCAGTCTGAGTAAATTTGCAGAGATAATCATGCAATGCTGTGCCTGCGGCGGTTGTTGTAGTGTTTAGGTCACAGTGCTCGGTGGTCCGACCTAGACAAACTAAGCACTCCACGAATTCCTGCTTAACAATTACATCTTCCTCTTCTTTAACACCCAACACACTATTATCAACTGGCAAACATTTATTCTCATCTGTATTGCAATTCGCTTGGCATGCTTCGGTCATTTTGCTGATACTTAAACAACTTCAATAAAAACATTACATACAACAACTACAAAGTATATTATTATTATGACAAATCTATTGGTACAATAATTGGTTTCGCAGAAAGAAGAAAAACAAAAATTGGCGACTTGATAACTTTGTATGACATTACAATTAAATGACATTTCTAGTCAAATGTTACCATTATCACAGCGCTACAAACAGACTATATAAACATAGGTGACATTTTTCGAACATGTATTATGTTTTGAAGATTAACTTCGCATTAACTTATGAATGAATACTTTTTGTTAGTTTGTAAATAGCACCAATTTATGATTTAAGATTTTAAGTAGGTTACAACTGAATAAACATCTCATTAAGTGTACTTTTAAAGCTAAGTTTAATTAGCTTTAACTAGATCCAAACATACACACTTCTAACATATTTGATATTTAAATCAAATCAAACATTTAGATGCAAATGGGCCGTAATAATTCTCATATATTTAGATAATTAACGTCAATCAGTACAATTTTTAAATTTCAATTCAAATTTCAATTAAGATTATGATGCAAGTAGCTTTTAATTATTATCTATAATTAAAATACACGCAACTATTTTTTTTTAAAGATATAATACATAATAAAGGTTTAAAAAATTCGTCAACATTAGTTGTGAAGTTTTTATTTTTTTTGCGAACCATGTACCAGCCAGTTATATTATTTCATATTTGTACTTCATAGGCTATGCCGTTGCCGTTAGTACTTTACTACTTACTACGTACTTAGTGTTCGAACCGCATGGTTAGTGTAGAGTAGGGTCGTCGGTTGCTCGTAAATTTGTTTTGCCGCGACAATCGTAACTAAGAAATAATTTACAATCGAAATTTAAAAGTGATATTCGAATAATATAGAGGATATTTGATCTTTTGTGTTCTGTTTTTTACTGATTACAGTTATCTATAAAAAATTTACGAGTTAAGTGCTTTCATTTATACAGGAAAATCGAAATATTGGATTCACTTTTTACAATAATTTCCTACATGTAAGTGGTTTCATCTCTAATTATTTATTTATTATTAATATGTGTAGTAATTCAAATTATATTTTATTACTAGCTAACCAATGACCCCCACAAATATAATAAATATCCAAATATGAAATAAGTACATATATACGTATTTTTTGTGATGATCGAAATTCGATATGAAACTCGAAATCCCAAGCCCAACAAATAAAAAAAAGCGTCAAACCAATAGGTATCATTTTTAAAATTTTATATATAGAGTCGCGAAGATGCTGATCAACAGCACTTGTTCGCGTAACTATATTTCATTTTGTTACTTTTTATATTATTACATATTAGCAATAGTGTTATAAGCTACGAATGTATTTCTTAACCGGTATTTCCTATATTATATTTAATAAATATAATTAACGTAATCACGATGTTAAATAATTTATTCAGTTGAGTTTATTAACAGAAATTTCCCGGTAATCTCGATATGTTTACAGGATAAAAAATATCTTTAAACCATCTCAGGGATTTAATGCATAATAGTACCAAGTTTCATCAAATTGGTCACTCAGTGTCAATGACTACAGTGACCGTCACTGTAGTTTTTGAGATTATCGCACACATAGGGACCGACAGATATTTTTGTAGATACTTTTGAAACCTGTATCGATCACTTATCTATCCCTCAGCTTTTTTTAAAGATTTTTTTAATATATTCTGTAGTTTTTTAGAACTCTTAAGTCTAATAAACAATGAAATGAAGTATCTACATAATCTAACCTCTACCAAATGGATAATAATAATATTTTCATTCAAAATTTTGATTAGAATTCAGTAGGTATATGCAAAGTCGCAAAGGCAAAGATCTTTGTTTACGCTCGAGTGCATTCGGCAGCGACCGCCACCATTGCAAAAGTTGTATTTCACACTATGACTGCACACGTTACGTTGTAAGCAAAAAACAAAATTGTTATTCTTATAAACTTACGGTTTTTCATAGGATGTCATCTCAATAATCTACAACAATTTATTCTAATTTCCATTTTTTGTAATATTTTATAAACAATCTGTAATATCTATATATTTTTACCCAAATTCAAAAAAGGAGAGCGTAATCAATTTGCCAATTTATTTAGCTAAAAAATAGATTCAAAATCGCTTTTAAAGAAATTAAGGGTGGACCGGACGTATTCACTAGTCATAAAAAAAATAATCATCCCAATTAGAGTAGGATCGTTTAGCATCCTCAATTTTTAAATTAGGTCAAATATTACGAGAACTCAATATTAAACAACTATAATATCCAAATATCATATCTTTATAATACTATAGACACAGAGATTTCATCTCCATCAGATTTGCAATAGCTAACTAAATAAAAAAAAATATTCCATTATGTTTATGATATTCTTAAACAAATTCGTCACATACTTATCCATACATATAATAAAATTGTAACTAGGCCGAATCTGTACATCAAATATTTTTTGGAAAATTTTATTGAAGTAAATATTATTATCGATACAGAGGCCAAATCTATAGTTTTTAAAATTTTCGTCTGTCTGTCTGTATGTCTGTTATCGCATCACAGAAAAACTACTGGAGGGATTTTGATGAAATTTGGTATTTTGATAGCTGATTATCCGGGTCAACATATAGGGTACTTTTTACCGCAGGAAAATACATCATTGCCGAGAAAAGATACAAAAATTGCATTGTAAGAGTATACTAATATGTAAAACCTAATAATTTGGTTTTTGGTCATCTGAACGCGGGCGGAGCCGCGGGAATTGATACTAATGTATATAAACCTTTTTTTTAATTAGTTTTAATTAGTTAAAAACTTTTAATTAGTAAAATATATCATCATACAATACAAATAGAAACCATTTTAATTTAAGCTTTAAAGAAAGTAAATAAAAACAATGAATTCCAATTCCTTGGGGGCGGCTACAAAGATGCCATAGAGAAGTAAATCTGTGCCTTTGTCACGTCTTTGTACTGATGATATAAAGATAAGTGAACGAACATACAACCTTCTTTTTTCGTCCGAGGTAAAAAAAATCTTTTGATATTTTTTTTACGTTTACTTATTATTACAAATAAATCATATGTATCTATTTGTGTAATTAACGCATAAATTACTTAAGTAGAGTAAAAAAGTTTCACCATGGCGTGTGTAGTGTGTAACCGCGTCCATTATTTTCTCCGAGCATGGTGCGGCTGAGTAATGTAGTGCATGGTGTTGAGCCGCCACGCGTGACGACAACGGACAGACCTAGTTACGCTAACATGACATATGGGACCAAGGAAAATATTTTTTTAAATTCTAATAAGAATACTCTTCGGCACTGCTTTCCTTAGTCACATTGTTAGTAACTTATTAATTCTTCTTACTATCCTACTAATATTATAAATGTGAAAGTTTAGATGTTTGGATAATCACGCCAGTACGGCTGAACAGTTTTGGATGAAATTTGGCACAAAGATAGATTATAGTCTGGAGTAGCACATAGGATATTTTTATTCCAGAAAAATGTACAGATCCTGTGGGATATATGGAATAAACTTGCAAATTAAATTATCATGCGAAGTGCGAACGTTTCGTAGCAAAAATATTCGCTTTAGAGTTTTATCGAGCTAAAAGGTAATGATTTATTTTCTAACTGTCGTTTTGCAATAGGTAAATTATATAAACAAGCTCGTAATATTTTAACGATTTCACTTTAAATTATTAAGTGCCGAATTGTCGAAGCATAAGAAAAACCGCATAATTTCCCTCTAAAGCGAAACAAGAAGACAATATTTCAATATTTATTTTTTGAATTGCCTATTATACTAATTTATATTATAATAAATTATAAAAATGCGAGGAAAAGAGGGTTCTTACTTAGAATTTAAACTTTTGTAACAAAAGATTTAAAATCGATACGTGTCATGCAAGCTTTAATGACATACGAGTAAGTACATATTTTATATTGTATAAGTAGTTGTTTTGTATAAGTGTTGCATGATACAGCATAATAACCATTTCATTTACTAATATTATAAAAATCCATGCATCGGTTTCCATATACATACATATAGATGCATACTATATTGATTCACGAAGTTTTAAAAATTCTAAATTTTATTGTTCCAAATCGAACCCATCTCAATGAAACATGCGGGGGAAAACCTCTTTCATTCCTTTGTCTACATTCATATGAATCAATTATAGTTTTTTTTTTAAATTATACATGACAGAGAAACAGAAAAATATCATTAGAATTTTGTGACTTGCGAATAATTATAATCTATAGTCTATACTAATATTATAAAGAGGTAAAGTTTGTGAGTTTGTGACGTTATAGGGGACAATCTCTGAATTTAGTAGGTATCTACTGAACCGATTTAGATGAAAGGTTAGAAAGTAGTTTGAGACTGGGAAAGACATAGGATACTTTTTATCCCCGAAACCATCCCTTATGGGCGTGAAAATGAGGATGAAAGTTTGTATGGGGAATCAAGCTAGGGACGAACCCGAGCAAAGCAAGGGTGACTCGTTAGTAATTATATAAGATTATTGCTAAGAAATGATAGTAAATCTTCAGACGGTCAATTTAATTTTGTATAAAATAATTAATTATTTTTGTAAGATATACGTACAACGAAGTCCGTTAAGAGGTTACTCTCCCCAAGTCTAAAGGAAGTAGAACCTGTCGCACTCCACACATGAGTGGGCCGCGCCAGGTTTCGAGGGTCGTCACGGATGCGTGTCAGTGTTTTCACAAAAATATGTAGCTGTTACTATAAAAAGCAATTTCTTTGTAAAAGTTGACATTTTCTAAATTATCTTTAAGGATTGCCAATGTTCAATTACATTAGTCAATAAAATGGTTTATAAATGACAAACATATGTAATGCCTTTTTTTCATGTAATTTTCGGATTCTAATATGAGTAAAATTTTAAAGACATAAATCTATTAATTTTATACTAAATCACTATTCAAATTTTCTTATTTGCTAAATTCATTGAACTACAAAGATAGATTTTTTTAATTTCATTTAAAAGCGACGCCCCAGGACCGGGAACTGCAGCCCGTTTGTCCGCGGAAATCCGACTCTGCAATTATCTATATTATAACGAGGTAAAGTTGTTGTTTTGTAGTTGTTGTGTTGTTGTTGTAAGTTTGTGAGTTTATTTGTAGAAAGCAATCTCTGCAACTACTGAACCGATTTAGATAAAGTTTTTATCCCGGAAATCATTCTTTAAGGGAGTGAAAATGGAGATGAAAGTTTGTATGGGGAATCAACGCTAGTAGGTACATTGTAATTACAGACATTAGTATCTTTTGTAATAATTTAATGCCACATATGTGTATTATTATATACTATGTATATGTACATATATAATATGAACGTGTGATGTGATGAAATCGGCATCTGCTGAGGTAAGCGCGAGCGGTGACCGCGTTGCGCGCTCCGCCGCTACCTCAACTGGCTTGGAACCGCTTCACTGTTATTTGTGCAGCCATCTTCCTGGCTGCCTCATGCCAATCACATATACTTTTATATTTATAGAGTTAAATGACAAATCTTATTATATATCTACATAGAGGCAAATAATAAAAAAGCAGACTCTTGATCTTTTTAAATAAATGAAACGTTTAAATAACGATATCTTAAAACATAAATCAATGTTAGACTGTAGTTAAATATTCATAGTTAAACATGAGCCTCTATAGTGGTGTAAAAGCTCGAGTCGCGTGCAGGCGCTGTACTGTCAAAACAGTAGCGTACAGACAAGGTCGACTCTTCACTCGAGTTACGGTGCTCAAACAATGCTACATGTAAATGTTGGAAAGAAAGCGAAATTAGCAGCGCTGTGATTTTGATATTCTTTCCGCTTTCTAAATATGCGAATATTCCTCGAGCTTAGGAAGGTTTGATTCTATACCTATTATATATTTGTACAGTGTCGCGAAATCTCGAAAATAAACTTTTAATTATAATGACAAGTTAATATAATGAGAATCCCTTTTTTGTATGTTATACTACTTTTTTGTATATATATATGTTTTGTACATATTGTTACTTTGCAATAAATAAAAGTATCTTTTCAGATTTTTTTCGCGGCTTCATTTTAATTTTTGGTTCACGAAGTTTCATGGGTAGACGTCTAAAACCTTAGTCTCTCCCGTGACCATGTGCGCTGTAATTTGTAAAGCATTCGAAACGTCGGAAACCAAAAATGAAAATAAATCCGCGAAAAAAAGTTTTAATTAAAGTGTCAAATATTCGCGTAAATCTAAGCAAGTATTACTTTTCAATGAGTTAAAAAATCTTCCATGCGTATGCAAAGATAGATAACAATTAATTTATATCAGTTATACCATCATCCTCAATTTATTATCAGAATGAACATCTCCAATAAGCTGGACACTTTTGATTCATAACCATAATTTCAAAAAATAATATAACCATAATATTTATAACAAAAAAATAAAAACCGACTTCAAACAAAAGCACTAAAAAGTAAAAAATAACTGATTGGTAGTTTTCATTTACTATACATACCTAATCAAATATTTTCGAAGTCGGTGTGCTTTGGTTAAGTAATTAAAGCCTACCTATTAAATACATACCTAATCAAATATTTTCGAAATCGGTGCCAGCCCATACAAAGCAAAGCACACCGACTTCGAAAATATTTGATTAGGTATGTATAGTAAATGAAAACTACCAATCAGTTATTTTTTACTTTTTAGTGCTTTTGTTTGAAGTCGGTTTTTATTTTTTTGTTAAAAAGTTTTTATTTTTCCTTATTTAGTGTAGACAATAGTAGCAAAGTAAGAATTCTAAAGTGTTAGGCTTGTCAAACCAAACAAAATAAGCCCAAACTCAAAGTATCTACTATTAGTCGTTGAAGAGTTCCACCTATCCACTTTCTGGCCGTACCATCTGATCAGGTGAACAACACCGAACCACTGTACTATCAACGGAAATAGAAACCCTTGCAAAGTTTCAAGTCAATATGACAATTAGAAGTAGGTTAAATTCATTATTAGCTATTTTTCCACCCTTAGGGGTGGTATTTTTTTTTTTGAAATTTAAATGGGACCAATCTGGAAGTATACACTTTCAAACAAAACAAAAATTGTCCAAATCGGTTAATAAATGACGAAGTTCTGAGGTAACAAACATAAAAAAAAAAACAAAAAAAAATACAGTCGAATTGAGAACCTCCTCCTTTTTGAAGTCGGTTGATAAAATAATAAAACCATAATATTATAAAGAGGCAGTGTTTGTTTGTTTGATTGATTGAACACGCTAATCTCAGGAACTACTAATCCGATTTGAAAAAATCTTTTTGAATTAGATAGCCCGTTTATTGAGGAAGGTTATAGGTTATAATAGTATCATGCTACTATACAAGGGAGCGGAGCAGTAATCATAAATATCAACAAATCCGGCAGACTTCCATACATTATTATTGTAACGGGAAGGAAAAGAAGAATTTGTTTTTTACCTATTACATACTTTGAACGCGGGCGAAGCCGCAGGTTCTGCTAGTTTTATATATTTGTAATTGTGTTAATTTTTGTAATTTAATGATAGTAACAATAAATTAGCTATATATTATTTTATATTTAGAAATGGGACATACGTAGTACGTACATATATTTACAAGTTATGAGAGTCGACATGGAAACTGCAATTAAATTAATATCTCGTAAGTTATCGGTTTTAATCTCGTGTATGCACTTTATTGCGGAAAAGTAGCGAACTCTACTAAGATTACACTTGAGATAACTAAACACCCAACAATGCATCTAAGAACATTTATTATGCAAACATTTCGCAAAATACCGTTGTAAGAGTTGACGCACGGTAATATTACATACAGTATTCCATCTTCATACAAACCACGGTAATATTACATATTTTATTACCGTGGTTGACGCTTCTTTATTAACAACTAGCGGTTCACCCTCGCTTCGCTCGGGTTCACCTCTAGAAAAGCACAAACAGATCTATCCCACGGGAACCGTTCATTTTTCCGGAATGATGAATTTTCCGGACGAAAAGTAACCTATTGTTTGATCGGCAATATAAGGTATCAGCATGCCAATCTTAATCTTAAGGTTGAGCCAACGTTAACCATATAAATTTCTAAGGACGATTCGATAGAACCAGTTATTATGTTTTCCCGTGGGAATGAATAATTTGCCTGTCGTAAAAGGTTTCCTAAATATTGACCCGAGTACTAAGTCTTATTACTATACAAAATTTAGTTAAAATCGGTTAAGTACTTTTTGTTTGAAACACGCACATCGATTTGCCTAAGTTAGTTTTATTATACGTATAAATAAGAATAAATATTGCGAGTGTAAATTAGGAGATAGACATATACAATTCGGCACTTTTCTGTAGGACTTTTCAAGACCAACAATTTTTTAGTATATTGTTTCAATGTATGTATGTCTTAAGACTCAGCCAGCGGAAGGTTTCTAGGGATAAAACCAGTTATATAGGATCGATAAAACCAGTTTTTGCATTTTCCCGTGGGAAAGAAAGATTTTCTTTAACTAAAAGGTATCTAGGCAGTGGTATCCCAGTGCTAACGCACTCGCTTGGGAAACCGAGTGAAGCAAGTTCAAATCCCGGGTCTCGCACCTCTGATATTTTCATGTGCGAATCATTTCTAACACAGTTACCACTTGTCTTAACGGTGAAGGAAAACCTGCATATCTGACAGAACATAGCAAGTTTTCGAAAGACATGTGAAGTCCACCAACCCGCACTTGGCCAGCGTGGTGGACTATGGCCTGATCTACCTCGTACTGAAGGGAGGCCCGCGCATGTGTTAAGAAGGGCTGAATACAACATACATACATACATACATACATACATACATACATACAAACAAAAGGTACCCTAAATGTTGACTCGAGTAATAAGTTATCACTTCACCAAATTTCGTTGAAATTGGTACATTACTTTTCGCGTGAAACGCACACACAAAAACAGACAAACAGGCAAACAGATAAACAGGCATTTTTTTTAATAACTATTGTTTTGGGGTCTATGTTGTGTACATAATACGTTACAAATAAACAAAAACATCTATCCCACGGGAAAAGTACATTATTCCGGGATACACAGTTACCTATTTGTTATTGTGATGTATGAACTATATTATTGTAAAGTTTCATCAAAATCCAATCAGTGGTTTTTGTGTACTAAGCTGTATAAGTTACTATAGTTTTTTGACTATCCCACGGAAACTCTTTAATTTTCCGGGATCAAAAGTAGCTGATTTGTTTTGTCATGTATGAACTATATTATTGTAAAGTTTCATTAAAATCCAATCAGTAGTTTTTGTGTACTAAGCTGTATAAGTTGTTATAGTTTTTTAACTGTCCCACGGGAACTCTTTAATTTTCCGGGATGAAAAGTTTCTAAGATATTGGCCGGGGATATAAGGTACCACCATCCAAAATTTCATTTAAATAGGTCCAATAGATCCGGAGATTAGCCCGTACAAAGAGAAAAACAGATAAACAGCTCGCTCGGGTTCGTCCATACCTACGAATATGTTGTATTATCTCTTTAACCATTTGTCCAAATTATATGCAGTAAAAGGGAAAAGTCTTTTATTTTAAACATTTTAGACGATAAATTTACTTATTTTGATAAGAATTCATAATTGTTGATAATATGACCAATAAACATGACCTACCGATTTAAATTATTTTTTTATTATAAAAAGCTACTTTTTGTGACTTAAATATAAAAGTTAGACATATGCTGTCGCTGACTTTTTTGTAGGCATTATTAAGCTCTACAACTTTTCTCTAGAACATAATCATATATCTCTCATCGTTAAGGCAGCGTTCGTAAGAAACGTTTTCGTTCGACCGTTTTTTCTCCGACTTACTTTGCAAATCCGACTACCACGAAAAAGCCTTTTCATTTTTCGGGTTAATATATAGCCTATGACACTCAGAAAGAACGTGGCTTTCTATTGGTAAAAGAATTTTGAAAATCGGTTCAGTAGATCCAGAGATTACCCCCTACAACGTCACAAACTCACAAACTCACAAACTCACAAGATCACAAACTTTACCTCTTTATAATATTAGTATAGATAACACGCTAACAGTATTTTGTATTTGGTAGTTATTAAAAAGTTATCAACTAAGCTAAATGTTTTGATATATAGCTTATTTGATGGTGGTTATAATTACGTATTATATAACCTGCCTAAGGATAAAAATGTCTTCTAAGATTTGATTACCTACCTCGTTAGCAAAATATATAATAAAAATTACTTAGCTGTCATGCCACTGTCATGATCGTGATAGAGTGACAAATCGACAAACACACACATTTCCTCATTTATTAACCCCCGACTCAAAAAGAGAGGAGTTATAAGTTTAACATGTGTATCTTTGAATTTGTGTATCTGTGGCATCGTATCGTCCAAACTGATGAACCGATTTTAATTTAGGTTTTTTTTGTTTGACGTTACTTGATCGAGTTTGTTCTTAGCTTATAAGTCTAGAAAATCCTTTCAAACGTTTGCAGGCTATCAGCCCTTTTGTAAACGGTAAAAGGATATGAACAACTTTCACAGATCTAATAGATTCCAAACTTAATATCTCGTTACATTAATAACATAACAATGATATGGCAACCTAGATCTGATGTTATAGCGTCATGTGGAATCTTCAAGGTACTCAACTCTCTCTAAAATACTGCTGGGATATCGTGTTTAGGCCCTTTGAAATAGCTTCAATGGTTATTGTGTTAGGGTTTTTCTATTTAATTAAATTAGTTAATGCTATCTACAATATCTCAACATGATGAAAAGTAGGTTTTTTCAATTTCCATTATCCAATTTTTCTCATAAAATAGTATTTTTTCAGCGCGTGCGGTCGTCACGAGAGTGCAGCACCTACCACCCACACCGGCGAGCCCCGGCGGCCGGCGCAGACGGCATGCGCGCGCGGTAGGCAGCATGGCCGCGCCGCTGCTGTGGCTGGCGGCGCTCGCGCTCTCTGCGACGCCGGCGTTCCTGCAAGGTAACCTCTAACAACAACTAACAACAACAACGGAAATTGTCTAAACACTATAATGCTATACAAGTCATACCGAGATTTTACCTACACCAATATCGCGGAAAATACTTTTATGTATGATCACTTATGATGTAAATTATCTAAATACAACAACGCTACACACATTACACCGGAATATATCTCCAGACTGCTTAAAATTAATTTTATGAATAATATAAATTAAATATTTGTTGCGAGCAGGACTAGAAGCTGTGGCTTTCGGCGTATATAATCAGACCGTCTTAGAACTTCGATACAGTATTGTATTATGTTACGTATGGTAGAGGTATAATATAAAAATGATGATTAACTCTCATTCGAAAACAATTGAAAACAAAACAAAAGCAGCAGAGTTTAGGGAAGATCGATATATAAACGGCCCGTTAACAGACAGCCGGACGATGTAATGGACTATTTGTTAGCGATCCATTGTTCTCAGGGCTCCGTGCTGGTGCTAGCAAGGTAGCTGAATGATAGAAGTTTGTGTCTTACAAAGGCATCATAATTAAAATTTACCTTAATATTTATATGTACCTTAAAAAGAAAATGTGAATATTTTTTTAGTATTTCCTATTCAAAAGAATTTGAACTTCATAATCTACTTTGACAGATTTTATATTTCTTTATCATTCACTAGCAGTACCCGCGGCTTCACCCGCGTTCAAACTGCCGATATAAACATCAGTTTTACAATAATGTATGGAAGTTTATCCGATTTGTTGACATTTATGGTTAGTAGTTATTACTTACTACTGCTTCGCTCCGATGCTCCCTATATATAATCATGCTACCCATAGGTAATAAAGCCTTCCTCAATAAACGGGCTATCTAATGCAAAAAAAAGTAAAATTGCAAAAATATATTTTTAAATCGGATTACAGTTTCTGAGATTAACGCGTTTAACGAACAAACACACAAACTCTGCCTCTTTATAATATTTGTATAGATATGTCTACGAATTATGAATAATAAACATGGGGTTAATTTTAATGCAAAAACGATTTTAATGTAGAGCTTTTATCCATTTTCTCTATGAATTCCACAAATAAATGATAATAAATGATATTAGTAATAAAAAATAGTAGACTATTATCATTCATTATCGTGCAAGACACTGTACCTAATATAGCTTCGTACCCTCTATATTCATTATCACACTTTACCTGGTTATAATCGGAAAAAACTAAAATCCGACCATTAGCATGTAGGTCGCAATCACGGCTATCGCCCTCACCCCCGGGGTGTCGGCCGTTCACTCCATGCAACGAGGTCAACTCGGCATTTCAATGCCGGTACTTCTTATTGAGTTACGTTTACTTAAGGACTTGAAGAAATGCATTTTTTATGGTTTTACAAGTATTTTCATTGTGTTCCGTATTATATGTAACTAGCATTGCCCGCGGCCCCGCCCGCGTTCAGATGACCAAAAACCAAATTCTTAGGTTTTACATATTAAGTATAGTCTTACATTGCAGTTTTGTATATTTTCTCAGAAATGAGATATTTTTCCGCGATAAAAAGTATCCTATATGTGATATGACCCGGATAACCAGCTATCACCATACCAAGTTTCATCTAAATCCCTCCAGTGGTTTTTCTGTGATGCGGTAACAGACAGACAGACAAAAATTCGTAAAACTATAGATTCGGCCTCTGTATCGATAATAATGTCTATTTCAATAAGATTTTCCAAAAAATATTTAATGTACAGATTCGGCTTAGTTTTAATTTTATTATATGTATAGATATCGGAGGGTATATACTAATTACTATATGAAGGTAAAACTCCTATGTTTGTTTGTCTTTGTATAAAAACCACCCTATCACTAGTCTAGACTAGTCATTGTGTATAATGTATATAATATAATTAATTAGTGAAGTATTTACCAATCAACAACATTTTGTTTCATCAACGACAACAACACTGTAAAAAATGTCGAATTTCATTACGGGAAGTTTATAATTAAATTTGGCCTTTACATGCCAATTTTCTTGAATATGAGTTTAATTCCGTATGAAAACGTCTTGGAAAATGTTATTTAAACATTATAAAAAGCACAAGGACTAAAAACGTAAACTCAAGCCATAATGTACGCCACTGCATTACGGTGTTTGCAGTACAATGTAATGAACAACCACTTAACGCGAATGTTGTACATATTTCATTTTCTTGATAAAAATGCCTGTGTTTCTTTATGAAATTTTGAGAATTTTTATGAGGAAGCTCTAGTTTTGGGCATAAATAAATAAGTCTATAGCAATATCGCACATAACCTAGATAAATAAACACCCAAGACTGGAGCCACCACATGAATGCCAGCGGGACTCGAACCCGTGACCACTGGCACAGCAAGGGTCACTACAAACTGAGCCCCACGTGTCGTCAAACTTTCAAGGGTATTCCTCAAGCGTTTGTTTATTGTGTAAAATAATATTACTATCCAACGTGTAATAGCGATTGGCGGAAATATTAAAATAGAAAACGTAACTACACACGTATCCGCTAATCATTGTACTATAAATCAATTATACTTACGTCTTGTACTGGAGGGGCTTGACTTGCTAATTGAACTGCTTTTAAAAGGTTAACAATTATGTTACAAACGATGTACATAATGAGATTGTCTTAACGGTGTCATGAAGGCGACAACACCCTTGTACTTAATGTTTCTTAACAATAAACCAATTAACATCAAAATTATTTATCTAATAGGGAATATGCATATAATTTAAATAAAGGTGGTTTTTTTTATAACCTGAAGAGTTAAGAGTTAAGAAGAAGCTGAGAAGTTAAGGCTTTATCAATATTTTTAATGAATTTCGTTTTGATTAAGAAAATAATTATTAAAAAGTGTAAATATAGGCGAGAAATTCAAAGTAGTTGAAACGCACGCCATTGGTCAGACCGAATATGACGTCAGAGTATATCAACAGAGCGATTAGCGATTTTGTCGCTACAAAGTCGTAATTTTTCTGTGTACGATACTTTGACGTCACGTCAAATGCGTGAAATGGCGGGCGTTTAAATACGTATCGATATAATATTTAAAAATATACTTACGATAAACTGGTACTTATTGTAGTTCCCATTGAATATTGGTAAGCATATTGTAAAAAGGAAGTATTGGCTGTAGTTAGAGCCTATAAGGATAGCGCTTACAGCGAAGCAGGTAATGTAATGTAAAGTGGACTCGTTTTCCGCACTTAGACTCTCTTCTGGTCCGTTGTGCGTGCGAATCCTGGCTATATTAGCCAGCCTAGCTCCGCCCAGAAGCGCAGAAGTTTCCTGGGAACTTCACAGGCTTCGCGGAGCGACCTCACTGGTCCGAGGATTTCTTCACGTTGAGAGCTTACCGCTACGCATTCCAGGATTACGTGGGCAACTGATTCTTCAGCGCCGAGGCACCCTCTGCACAGAGGGGTGTCCGTTGCGCCGATGTTATATAGGTGTTTGTTCAAGGGACAGTGGCCCGTTATCGTCCCTATCATTATTTTGAGATTTGTTCTACTGAGGTTTAGTAAGCGTTTTGTAAGTCGTGGGTTTACTGCAGGCAGCGCTGATCTAGATTGTCTGCAGTCTGCAGTTTGTGACCATCTGTTGTTTTGTAATGTCGTGGATCAGCGAAGCAGGTATAAATCGTTGTTTTTTTTGAGTGCGAGAAGACTTGTGTGCGTTATGCAAAATTTATCGATCTCTCTAGTTATCAATAAGGCCATAGTACCATATAAAGGTACAATATAAGGAAATGACTATTATGCTGATTAATATTTTCGATGATTTCATATTAGGCATTATTACATAGCGGTCGAAACTAGCACAATTAATTGCAGTAACATAGGACGTTGCGCCAGAACCGATAATGATTGTCACCGGTCGGCAGCGCCTGGGCTGCGCGTGATCTGCTCCGCTACCCATTGTTGCAACTTCCTTCGTCGAACACTGCCTTCTGTTAATGTGTATATAATTAACAAAGTTAAATTATTGTAGTTTCGCGATACATCCCTAGCCGGGTGGAACCATCACGTCTTTGTGAGTGTCTTAGATTCTTCAGGAGTAGATACTTGAAAAGTAAAATTAATGATGTATCTTTCATAACAAATGTAACATTTTTTTGCAGAAAATCTCTATCGTGGCAGTCACTAATAATAATTTACAATACTAATATTATAAATGTGAAAGTTTTTGAGTATGGGTGTTTGTTACTCTTTCACGGCAGAACGGCTGAGCGGATCTGGAAGAAATTTGGCACAGAGATAGATTATAGTCTGGAATAACACATAGGCTACTTTTTATCCCGGAAAAATATACGGTTCCCGTAAGATAGGTTTGTTTTTGTCTCCCTAGAGGCGAACCCTACCGATGCGAAGGTTAGCCGCTAGTTTAATATAAATGTTTAAAACTAGCTTCTTACCCTCACATTGCTCGTGTTCGCTTCGGTTTATTACTTTATTTTTTCAAAACGTTGAGGGACGCCGATAGAGCCTAACAGCGAGTTTTCCCCGACTTCAATTAAAGTTATTATTATGATAAAAAATAGCCTATAATAGTTGGCGGTAATGTAGCTTTCTATTAATAAAATATTTTTTAGAATCGCATCAGTAGTTTTAGAGATTACCCCTACATACTAACGCAAAAACTTTACCTCTTTACAATTATTATGTATTATTGTAGACTAGCGGAATCACCCTCGCTCCGCTCGGGTTCATCCCTAGTTACGTTTTAACGTTTAGTATAGATTTCTCAGAGATGAGATATTTTCCCGCAGTAAAAAGTACCCTATATGTTGACCCGGATAACCAGCTATTATCATACCAAATTTCATCAAAATTTGTCAAGTAGATTTCTCATGACCCGTCCCAGACAGACAGACAGAAATTCTTTCAATAAGATTACCCAAAAAATATTTAATGTACAGATTCGACTCAATTAGAATTTTATTATATGTACCTATAGATTAGTGAGATATTTTTAATTCTGTTCTAAAAGTAAATTAGTATAACAATTTTCCAATGAACACTTAGCATATTGATATCGAATATGAATAAAATATCACCAAAATATACATTTTTTAAGATTTCCTCGACTAGCATTAATTACGCTAGCGATTAAACGCCGGAAATGCATTGTTCGAAGGATGTGAGCCATTAAGCATAGCTAGCATACGGCTGTGTACTGTGTAGCTTACACTGTACTCTGTAGTACGCGAAGTTTCCTCTTAGAAATATAAATAAGTATCTCCAAGGTTTATAGTATGTAACAAATATCACTTAATTTATTTAATGCCATAATAATGCTATGGTTAAAGTGTTTTATAAAGTTTTCAGACAATAGACACTTTTTAGGCTATAGATAATTTTTAATTTAATCTTTTTTGTTGCTTCACGGGGTAGTGTTATTGAAAAAGTATAGGTTACAGTGTCCTAAGGCGAAAATAAAACATTTTGTCGTTAAAATATCTATACATAGTCATAATAAAATAGTAAGAAAGCGAAGTCCATATCGTTGTCTATGTTATAGACTAAATGCTACCATGAAAAAAAAATCATATTGACAGAAAGTATGAAGTATGAATATTTATTTTAATGAAATTATCCAACAAAAACGTTTGACCATAGTGTATATTGCAATTTGGATTTAATAAATAATACAAAACTAATTTATTCATTTGGATTCGCTCTGATATATAAATTGGTTCCATTATGATTAAATTTTAATTTATGATTGCATCAAGCCCTGATTATTCCGCAACTAAATCGCGAGAAAACAATTTCGGATTGTTTAAATTGGCCTTTTGCTTTCGTAATTTTGTTCCAACGCAATAAAACACTTTCTAATGACATAATAAAATATTTAGAAAAATACATCACAGTATATGAATTATTAATTATGTTGTTTATATTATATATTTTTATTTCATTTGCACTTACCTTTCTAGTTAGTGAAATCTTACTCATAAATGTGTAGGTACTTGTGAGACCCTTTTTTTTTAATGTTGGGAAATACATTTACGCATACCTACCACAGGTGGTTATGTGGGACTCACTGTCTAGAAAAGCCAGTACTACCCACTAAAACCCAACAAAACCTTCGCCGTATTAATGGGGCGTCGCAGGATCACTTACGCATTCAACCACGACGCCCCGATGGCAGGTCTGATGAATCAGACCACGACAGTGATGGAGTTGCTCCAACGGTCCATTCTGCTATCAGAGAAGTACCAGGAGCAACCCAAAAGTATTAAGACATATTTCACATAGTGCAAAGATGGGTCCTTATCTTGATTCAGCTTTACAAATAAAAAGAGTGTAGCGTCCCTGTACTTTGAAATGATTGCAAAGTACTTAATAGCAATTTTGTTTATATGTACACTATTAAGATGGATTGTAAAACAAACGCATAATACTTTCTTCTATTTATGTGAGCATTTGTCATTTTAAATAAATATATCTTTTTGGACGGATTTCAAATCTTCCATTATATACTTGTTACAGCGCCTTTGAGACGTCTAAAACCTTAATCTCTACCGTGACCATGATTGCTGTAAAGCATTCGAAACGTCGAGAACCAAAAATCAAAATAAATCCGTGAAAAAGATACATATTAAAAATAAGCTACTAAAGCTTGTTTTAACGGAAGATAATACAATATCAAGGTAGAATAAAGAGCCCGGATCAGTGCGGCGGTGACGGCGGCGGAAGCACGCTCCGTGGCTCGCGACCCCGCAGCGCTTTCCATGTCCTTTGGTCATCGCTGCAAACCCAACTTGTTGTCTTTAAATTAAAACAATAAAAACAAAACATTATGCTTAACTCTTAACTCACGTTACATGATACCAAAAATCATATACCTAATACTGATACAATAATATATTTCTATTGGCATTCACATCTAAATGAACGAAGAAAGTATGATGATATCTTATTGAGCGATCGTAATACTTGATCGATCAATGTGCCTGTATCAATTTATACGTATACTAATTACATACTCACTAGTCTACGATTTTAACACGGATGTCCATCGACGTACAAAATTATAGCATTTGTTCCACGATCAAGCGATAACTACTTAAAGTTCGGAAGTTACGTCCGCCAGTAATTGGATAATAAAATGAGACAAAGTGTAAAAAATAAAAAAAATTGTCTAGAATGGCTGCCTTTATAGACAGCTCTACAATTACTAATAGATTACTAGTCAAAAAATCGAGTAATTAGATCTCGTTAGACGTGAATGATTCGTCAAAGTTGTCCATTATGTATTACATAAAAGACTAAGATTGTGCCCGCGGTTCCTCCCGCGTATCTAATGTACATATTTATATTACCAAAAATCCTTTTATCGCCAATATTTAATGCAAGTAATAGTAATATAAATAATATAAAGAGAGTTCATTTCAATGTCTATGTTTCTTATTTATTAAAAAGAAGGAATTTTACATCGTCTCCAATATTTCATCCTCAGAGAATGTACTCTCTAAAACTTTGAACTTAATTAACAAGACTATTGCCGGTTTCACCAACAACCCATAAGCTACCACCTACGTATGGGATCCCTAGCTTAAAAGTCCCCTAAACTAGCCTCTAAATTAAATTTCGTTTTACCATCGTCTTTAAGCCCATATTTCGAGCACCTAAATTTAGAGGGCCATTTAATATTTAGGTGATCCCTAACTGTCGGTGAAACAGAAACTGTCCCCTAACAGCCCCCTAACCATTCTTAGGAGATCCCTTAAACTTACGTGACGTTGGTGAAATCGGGCATACGTATTTCGAATTCTGGTCATTGTAACTTTAAAAGCAACGGATTTTCATACAAACTTCGAACCAATTTTTAGGCATTTCAATTTCGAAAATCCTTTCTTAGCATTTAGACTTTCTGAGATCGTACTTAATCAGTAAGTATTTCGTTTTTATACCTATAAAGGTGATGTAAGTTTTAGCTTACTCAATACTACGCGAACTTTTTTAGGTCGTTAGGGTGGTATCAATTGATACATCTCAATAAATGTTACTTCTTTAATATGCCTACAATATTGCTGCTTCTTATATATTTTACAGCGTCAGCGTTAAGAGATTGCTAAAAAGTATAACATGACTAAATTAATGGGTTCAGTTCCGCTAGCATAGTTCCATAGTTCACCGTCAAGTCGTGTTTTTCCATAATTAATTCCACTTACACCGTAGCTTTTATTACAGTACTTTGATTTACGTTTCAATATCTATTAAGCTTGCTATTACATTAAACATTTAACTATTATATGAATGTTAACTGAAAATAAAATTTTCCTATAAAAATATTTAACAATTTTTAAAATGGATAATGGTCATTTTTTATTGACAAGTCTTATTTGTCGACAAATTGTAGTTGGAACAAGCTTCTACAAAAGTTAATATGCATATCTAGTTACCGTAAACAAATTCACTAAAAAGATCTCATTCATCTACGTACCTACTTCTATTTAACAGTAACAGTAACAGCTTTGAAGAAGAAAATAATAGTGATATTGTGTATTCGTTATGAGATATTTTTACATGAAAGCCGAGGGTGGCACTCATTTCCATGTAGCGCATCTATTGACGGTTATATCCCATAAATTTAAACACGCCATTTTGAATTTGAAATCGGTCGGAAGTTGCGAGGGGAGTTTATGGCGATACCATCGTCCGCCGTCCGGTGCCCCACTTGTCCAATGTCCACGCACCTGCCGTTAGATAGGTGCATTTGAATAAAGTTTTTACCTCGTTCTCAAAAAAGTTATATTATACTAATTAAAAATACTTAATAGCAACCTAAAGTGATTTCGTTATAACAGTAACTATGTATATACTCCATGAGCTTTTAACTTGTTATTTAGATTTCTAACTGCTTTGGTGGTCTAGTGGCTGGCATGTACGCCTTTAGATACGGAGGTCCCGGGTTCGAGTCCCGGATTGAGTCAAGTTTAGTTATTGAGTCTTTCTGTGAAGAAAGTCTTAGTAACAGCTCCGAGTTGCTTGGACTTGTCGGTCCTAAGCCTGATCTCTCACTAGTCGTATCAAGTTATCGTCCCACCGGAGTATGAGAGTGACAGGAAGAGAGAGTGCACTTGTGTCTGAGCGTACACGCACTGCACTATAATATCTCCTGCATATCTAGCTAGTCTCGTTGTGACTACTGACCATGTCCAAATCGGCGAAAACATCATGATCATCAATTCGATTTAATTTGATCACTGAAATATTTCTAATATTTAATATGCATCATGGGCTTATATTAGGGAATCACATCAACTGAGGTAGAAATTATGTACGAGCATATGTCTCGACCGCATCCGTTACGTACGTATCTTTGATTGACGTTAAAGCGTCAAGAGGTAACAAACACATAGATTAACTTTTAAAATCATACTAATAATATTACGTAATGAAACTAAACATAAAATACACTTGCAGCATCTTATTTTTTTACGTAATTATAATACCATTAGCTTATTAGATGTCCGTTTGTTTTTATGTTCATCATAATCTAATAATTTCACTTATAATGTACATTTGATATCAGTTACTTATTTTGAGTTGGATAGTAATAATAATGATATACAGGATCGACCCCGCCACCAGCGCTCGCTGCAATAGCGCTCTCCATACGTTCTCGGGGTGAGTAGCGTCAGCGTCAGTAAGATCACAGTACGGTAATATCGTAGTAATGATGATGCATGATCACTATCACGAATGTTTTGCTCACTCATAATGTTGATAAGTTTATTTCATTAGTAGTGTTCTTTCAGTTGTAATTTATAAAATTAATAAAAAAAATATACAAAAATTAGCATAAAATAACATTACATTAACTTCCTGCATTTCTTGAAAATTTGCCTAATTTAAATTTAGATTTTTCGCGAATGATATTCATAATGTTAGATTATTCTTAGCGTGTGAACAAAGCTAAAGATCACCAAATTGGCCGACGCCTCCATAGGTCACGGGAAAGTATCTAAATTACATCTATTACGCTAATAATAGTGGGTTAACCGCGATTTACTTTCTTGTTTCGATCATTTACCACGTAATAAGTAAATTATTTCCGAATTATCCCCTGGATAACTGATACTTAATATTAAGTCAGCTATTTTATAACATAGTATGTGAAACAATACACATTACATGACTTTTAAATATACGGAATAGCTTTACTCTACATACAAACATAGAGTTGTTTTTAAGAGAAAATATAAGTTTATGTAACGTAAATATTTAATTTTATAAAGAAAACCTTGCAGAATAAATATAAGGAAATGTTATTAAACTACAATAGAATCACGCACGTGTGCCATTTTTTTTTAATTAACGCTGCGGCGCCAATTTTTCAATTAAACGCACCAGTTTTTGCCCAATTATAATTTTTTATGCTCTGAAAGCGACACGCGGGCTCATTCAATATGTCACACGAGATTGTGCTATTGATTGCGTACGAATGATATGTTAGTTTTGCTGCGATTGGCAGATTTTGAGCAAATGATTGTCGTTTTATTACTAAATACAAAGTTTTTTTTACTTTCATATCAAGTTAATTTTCGTATTGTTTTTCGGAACTTAACGTAATTGTAAAATTTTCCTTAAGATCGTAGGTTCATAGCGCGATCCATCATTTGTTTGTTAATCAAAAATCTTAACCAAACGTCTTGCATTGCACAGTTGCTATTGTATTCGCCAGATCAAGATCTCGTCATTTATACCTTATTAGCGTCTTAAGTGTCTAACTGTCCATTATTTGAGAATTCCCATAATTATTATATAGTTAATTCTAATATAACTATAGCTTAAATTTATTATATTATAAACTGTGTACAGATGGATACTTATGACAGTACCTACATAACATTAGTATGATCCAGCCTGAGGCTTTAGAAAAATAAAAAAAAAGAGTGATTTTTTTTAAATCAAATATAACCTTATTTGCCTTTTTTTATGTGATATACTACATCGCATACATACATACATACATACACATACGTTGGGACATTAACACACAGCGCCATGTAGTTCCATGGTACGCTACAAGGCTTGTGTTATGGATACCAGGTAGTTGATACACTACACATATATAACTTTAAATACATACATATTATAAATACATATACCTTAAATAACCTTAATTATCTATTGTTCGTATATGGGACATCAATGTAGCATTTTTCTTTCATTTCAGTACAGAATTATATTCATTATTTTAACCCATTAGGCATTAGATATTGGCCTGCTTTCGAAATCATTGATTTATTTACGGCTTTTTCTGCTGTTCACATTACAATTATTATAATATAATTGATATCGTGACTCGCACATATATCAGTTCCAATATTAATTTCTTTTTTTCTTCTTGCCCCAAATTTTTAGTTTTTATTTTATTATAGTTGCTTATTGACACGAACAAGTTGCCATGTAAGATGTAGTTCGCCATTTCACTTAATAATAGTTCCCCGTCCAGCATTCTGCACAAAATGCGGTGTCATACATTGTTGCCATCACGATATTGTATTATATGCTATTGCCCATATTGTGCTTTTACTTAGTAGACATTTATATTATTTCCAGCTATCCAAGATAGTCGATGCTATTTGATGAACGGTGGAGCAGTGGAGAGCTTCTTCATAAGTGAAGATACACCAGTCGGCAGTATTATAGGTATAATTAATTTTGGTTTTCGTATAAAAGTAAAAATATTTTGTAGGCGAAGTTCACATCATGTAACGAATAATCACATATGGATTTCGCGTAGTGACCGTCAATATTTTTGCTATAACGCGTTGTGGCTAGCAGGAAATGCCATAACGCCTATATACGAGTATTTATCAAAATATTAATTTCCTTCTGGTACCTACTATTCTCATTTTTATAATACATATATAACATAGAGTTTAATCCTACTCAACGAGGACTTCTGTTAGCCATCAAGGTCTTCATCCATTTTTACCAAGGAAAACAGTTGCATATTTAAAAAATAATTAGCAAATAATCGGCGGCTAAACTTATTCTGGCTTTAAAAAAAATGTTTTATATTATTTAAATTTTGGTATATTTAAACAAAGGTACACTTAGCGTAAATGGAGACCCAAATGAACTCAGCGGCGATATATTGTTGAGTATTCAAGAGAAGAACCCAGCCGTGGCGTTGGTGGCGGGCTCTAAGAACATGACGTTGACGCGCGCCCTGGACAGGGAGGAGCAAATAGGGCCCTCCAGTGTATACGTCAACGTGCGATGTGATAGAAGGCATACTTCTGATCCGGTAAGAATGATTAAATCTTACATTGAAATGAAGTAAAAAAATTAGAGTAATAACTTTCTTTTAGCCGAACATTTTGTTTAATCGCTTCAATTAATCATAATAAAATTTGGCTACACGTAGTTTATGGCATATTTTATTCCACTGAGTATTCATCATTGTTAAATTATGTATGTATATGTCTTATGTTTATCTGCATGAGAAAATAAAAGCGGCCTTAGTAAAGCTAGCAAAACCAGTCTTTAATTAATTATTTATTACATACCTTTGAACTGCCTCCGTGGTGTAGTGGCTAGCATGTACGGCTGCACACCCGGAGGTCCTGGGTTCGAGTCCCGGGTCGGGCCAAGTTCAGTTATTGTCTTTCTGTATAAGTAAGCCTCAGTAACAGCCCGGAGTTGGGAAGTTGGCGGTGTTTCACCCCCGTGCCTCGGAGAGCACGTAAAGCCGTCGGTCCTGCGCCTTTACTCTCACTGGTCGTGTCGAGCAGTCGTCCCACCGGAATATGAGAGTGATAGGAATAGAGAGTGCACTTGTGTCTGCGCGTACACTTGTGCACTATAATATCTCCTGCGCAGTTGGCTAGTCTCAATGAGATTGGCCGCCGTGGCCGGAATCGGTCGGGAGAACATCATTACATACCTACTTTTAATTAATCCACACAGTCGTCTCATGTTGTGCTTTGATTTGTATCGGCTGGCATCGACTTCGAAAATATCTGATTAGGTACCTATCTATAGTAAATGAAAACTACTAATCACCTATTTTTTACTTTTTAGTATTTTTTTTGAAGTCGGTTTTTGAAGTCGATTAGTGTAGATATAGTAATAGCAAAATAATAAGAAGGAATTGCAAAAATTCAGTAGGTGAAAAATTAATTATCCCCTATTATAAAAAAAGTTTTGTAAATCCGTCTGTATATGATGGAGTTATGCCCGAAAATACATTAAAAAAATGAACATTCGAATTGAGAACCTCCTTCTTTTTTGAAGTCAGTTAAAAATGAAGGTATATAGATTTATGTTTATTACTCTTCCAATCAAAAACTACATGGTTGTATAACCGGAAATAACGGTAGTAAGATATAAAAGCGTGACAATAGGTGTTGTGTATGTATGTATGTACGTAGAGCTTCGTGATCCCGGTGTCGGTGCGCGTGTGGGACGTGAACGACAATGCGCCGGTGTGGCGCGGCGCGCCGTACCGCGCGCGCGTGTCGGAGCTGGCGGCGGTGGGCGCGCGCGTGGTGTCCGCGCCCGCCGCCGACCCCGACCAGGCGGGCCCGCACGCCACCGTGCACTACGCCGTGCTGCCCGGCCCCGACAGCGTACGTACACGCGCACACACACACACACTGCACTACACGCTTTGCCCGCTACAATATATTTATGCTATAGTTTATTTGGTAACCCATATTGGACATAAAGGATTTGTTGTTCTTAGGGTTTCGTACCTCAAAAGATAAAAAAGGAACCCTTATGAGATCACTCTCTTGTCTGTCTGTCGGTGTGTCACCATCGATTTTCTCAGGAATGGGTGGACCTAGTAACTTAAAATTTATACCAGATATGTACTGAGGCCTATCAAAATTAAGGTCCTGAGTCAACACGATAAAAAATATGGGCAAATTTAGATTATTGTGAAAACTTGTAAGTACCATAATTTACCTTAATTTTCATTTTATTTTATTTTTCGGAATTTTTCCTTTACTTGTTTTAGGTCAACCGGAAGTACACTATAGGTTTTGGGTCAAAAATCTATATACGGTATTTCCCGTAGACTTAGATTCACGAACTTTGGCAAAAAGCAAGATCTTACAGTAGAAATAAAGGAAAAAATAAAATAAGTTGAAAATTAAAATTAAACAGATTTTTTTACAAATTACTCACAACTGCAAGACAGATAACTCAAGTCAACCCACTGTTAATTAACAAATTAACGTAGAAGAACACGCATATTCCTTGCATGAGTATGAGTGTTTCTCAATAAGTGAACAATGTGTGCATGGTGTACTGTATAGGTACTTCAATCTCGTTCGTCTAATGGCTACCACGTACGACTGCACATCCAGAGGTCGCGGGTTCGAGTCCCGGATCGGGTCAAGTTTGTCTATGAAGTGTTTTTATTTAGTAAAAGTCAGTAACAGCGCGGAGTATGTGCGGTCGGTGCAGGAGTACGTGCGGTTCGCGAGCGCGCTGGACAGCACGGTGGTGGTGGCGCGGCCGCTGGACTACGAGGCGCGCCGCAATTTCACGGTGCGCCTGCGCGCGCGAGACGCCGGCCGCCCGCCGCGCCACAGCGACGCCACGCTCACCGTCGAGGTGCTCGACGCCGACGACCAGAACCCCAAGTTCGAACACGACCACTACACCGCGCTGGTGCCCGACGACGTCCACGATGTTAGTCGCACACACACATTTATATCTATCTTTCCAGGGTTACCCTGTCAAATCGTTGTAGACACCCTCGCTTCTTTCCAAATTTCATTCAAATTTATCAAGCAGTTTCATTATATATTTTTTTAATTTATAATAGTGTTTGATTTTACTTATTTAGATTTTTGATGTATGTATTTACAATATTCATTAGCTGACATTAAATCAAGTAACAGATAAAAAATAAAAAAATCACCATCGCTTAATACATATTAGCATTGATTATTATTACCATACACGTAGGTTTTATCACTTACATTTGTTAGAAGAACGGGAGGCGTATTATCAAGAGGGCAACATTAAAATGACCACGATCAGTCAGCCAAGACTGAAAAGAGTAGAAAAATGATACGCATAGGTAGAGTGTATACGACCTCCTTATCACTTATGCCCCCCTGGTACTAGTGCTGAGTTCAAATAGGACACTCATAATAAATAACAAAAAGTATCGTGACGGTCGCAATAATACTGCTTGTTTCTGTCTAGCTCTTTAATGCCCGATTACACCAACGTCACCTAAGTTTAAGGCATTCATTAAGCATGGTTAGGGGGCTGTTAGGGGACAGTTTCTGTTTCACCGACAGTTAGGGGTCACCTAAACATTAAAAGACCCCCTTAGGTGCTCGAAATATGGGTTTAAAGACGATCGTAAAATGAAATTAAATTTAGGGGCTAGTTTAGGGGACTTTTAAGCTAGGGATCCCATACGTAGGTGGTAGCTTATGGGTTGTTGGTGAAATCGGGCATAAGTGTGCCGAATATAACGTGCGGTAAGGAACTTCATCCCAGTAAAATCAGTGTCACCATTGCTCAGTATCAGCTTGAGGCCCTTCTCCCATTACGAAACACGTAAGATACAATACTCAAGTCGCATACTAGCTGAATACTTGTACTGAAACTCGACGTTCGCACATTACGCAACTGAAAAATAACAAAATGCATCATTTGTTTTGTGCTTTTTTTAATGAACGGACGATTTTTTTCGAGTTGCGTACGAAACACGGCGACCTGTCGCGGACGCGTATGACACCATACCGGTAGCGTAATGTGCGAACGAGCGATATAAATGTATGTGCGAATTGCGATACACCGCGGCGATTAGTCTCCGGGACTCGCAAGACACTAGAGTCGCTTGAGCGTATCGTGATGGGATAAGAGCTTAAGTCTTATATAGTTTGTATACGGTGCGTGCGCAGGGCACGCCGCTGGAGACGCGGCCGGCGCCGGTGCGCGCGCGCGACCAGGACGCCGGCATCGACGCGCCCGTGACGTACGCGGCCAGCGGCGCCGGCGCCGCGCTGCTGCGCGTGGCGCCCGCGACCGCCGCGCTCGCCGCCGCCGCCGCGCTGCGCGCCGCCGACCTGCCGCTCACCCTCGTGCTGAAGGTGCGCTCGCACGCTCATACTGACACACTATATAGTATAGTATATAGCTTATTGTAGTCGTAACAATAATATATAGAATGAATATTCAAAGGGCGGGTCTCGCGATATGTGCGATCCGCCAACGTGGTGGTCTTTAGGCCTGATCATAAATGAATAAACTGTAAATAGAAACATACTAATTTCAAGAAAAAAATCTACGCTTAATAATAAAAAAACTTATATTTATTTATAGAAATTAAAAAAAGTTGTTTTATAATGAAATATCTTTTATAGTACCGGCGAATACTTTTACACAGTTTAGTAATCTAAACAGTCGTTTATGAAAATGTCTAATCGTGACAGTAAATCATACTCGTACATGCGAAGTGAAATGCACTCCCGACTGTCGCACTCACTTTTATACAACGGTCGGGACACAGCTTTAAGATTGACGGGTATACTGTAATTTACTAAGAAATTAATTGCTATGAAAATTGGCATTATTGAGACAACCCTCGCTTTCGACAGCATTTCAATTAAAATCTATATGTATTTTTTAATATTATAATATACTAGCATTGCCCGCGGCTCCGCCCGCGTTCAGGTGACCAAAAACCAAATTCTTAGGTTTTACACAATGTTAGTATACTCTTACATTGCAGTTTTTGTATTTTTCCTCAGAAATGAGATATTTTCCCGTGGTAAAAAGTATTGTTGATCCGGATAACCAGCTATCACCATACCAAATTTCTTCAAAATCCCTCCAGTGGTTTTCTGTGATGCGGTAACAGACAGACAGACAAAAATTATAAAAATCTATAGATTCGGCCTCTGTATCGATAATAATGTTTATTTCAATAAGATTTTCCAAAAAATATTTAATGTACAGATTATATATAGAAGTAATACATGGTTACTCCACACGCAGGCTACACAAGTTGACAACCCGGACCGCTACGCGCTGGCCACGCTGACGCTGCAGCGCGCGGGCGCGGGGGCGGGCGGCGCCGGCGCGGGGGCGGGGGCGGGCGGGGCGGTAGCGGGCGGCGCAGGGGCGGTGCGGTTCGCGCGGCGCGCCTACAGCGCCGCCGTGGCGGAGACGGCGCCGCCCGGCACCGTGCTGCTCGCGCTCTCCGCCACCGCGCCCTCCGGACAGGTACCACCAAACTCGACCCTTTTTTCTTTTTTTTATGTTGGGAAATGCATTAACATATGCCACCTGTAAACAAACAGGCGGTTACGTGGGGGTCATCGGCTGGACAAGCCAGTATTAATAAAGAACCACACTCGACCCTGCACTCACTTTTGTTAATTGGAGTTGTGTTTATATACCCAAAAATAAATTATTACAATGTCTCTAGCTTCAGACCGGTCAAGTTGAACTGCTCAATTATGTATATGTATAATGTATTTATGTTTAAACACACAATATAACCTGTCCGTGGCGTGCGTGCGCCAGCCGCTGCAGTACTACGTGTCGGAGCGCGGGTTCCTGGAGCAGTTCGCCATCAGCGGCGCCGGCGACGTGGTGCTGCGCCGCGCGCTGCCGCGGGATGCCGCCGCCGCCTACCGCTACCAGGTCATGGCCACCGATGGGATCACGGTATGCGTTATGCCTGCCGCTGTTTGAGAAAAGAATAGTCCAAGTTAAAGCTGCCTCGTGCGAGATAGGGCGTCTGCTAGTATAGTATTATATTATACTGTGGTATTGATATTAATAATGCGATATTGGTATCAGTACCGCAGACAATATAATACTATACATTTTAGCCCGTATGACATGGGACATTTAACGTTTCCCCATTTCACACAGAGCTTAATTCGGTATATTCTTTTCTCAAATAGGCGATAGATGGCGTTAGTCTGTACACTGTCAAATTTTTTAACATAATTTTTGTTTTGTATTTAATAAAATAAATTAAAGTGATTAAATGCTATTATCTATAGTGAGAACTAAAAAAATTTTATAAAATCATCATAAAAATCACCAGTGATAAAAAAATATATTTTAAGCCTTATTTCATTTTCCTTCACCTAAAGTAGTTTCCAGAATAAAGTTTTTGTGTTCTAAAAACGTCTTTCTTTTATTAATTTTACTCTTTCAATAACAACTCGAAAAATATAACGTCATCTATTTTTATTTAATTATACCATTTTTTTGTTCTTATCGAGATCATGTCATCGGAATATACTCATAATGGAGTTCGAGCAAATTCCATATTAAACTGATACGTCCCCATCGGCGTCGTTGTCCGCAGAACGACACGGCGTCCATCAACATCACGGTGCAGCGCGTCAACGAGTGGGAGCCGCGCTTCCGCCACGCGCACTACGAGTTCCTGCTGGCGCCGGGCGCGGCGGGCGCGGGCGAGGCCGTGCGCGTGGGCCGCCTGCACGTGTTCGACGGCGACCCCGAGGACAACGTCACGCTGCACCTCTCCGGCCCCGACGCCAGGTGCGCTCTCTCTCTCTCTCTCTCTCCTCTCTCTGTGTTACTCTAGGTATTTAAAAGATACTAAAGATCGAGACGTTCGGTTCCATCTTGCGTAGTTTGGATTTTTTTTGTGAATCAAAGCTAGGTGAATAAAAATGTAACATTTTTACCGTCACGACACTTTGTTATTTACTTAGAGCACCTATGTGACGTCAGCACAAGTATTACTGTTTGACGAGGCCCTACATATATAACGAGCACTCCTTGAGATCCGTGGTCCCCTAGTATTCATGATAAAAGTACCAGGCGAGCATAAGTGTCAAGGAGTGTTGAACCAAAGCAAAAAGCGAAAAAATTTAGTATAGATTATTGTGTAAGGTAAAAGTGTGTAGTAAATGATGTGATGTACTCGAGCAGGCTGCTGTCGGTAAACGCGGCGGGCGAGGTGTTCGTGCGGCGCGCGGCGCTGGCGGCGGCCGCGGCCGAGCTGCACGTGGTGGCCACCGCCGTGGACTCGGGCGACCCGCCGCGGCAGGTGATCACCTAAACTTGCTTTTATATATAAAGACTAGCATTGCCCGCGGCTCCGTCCGCGTTCAGATGACCAAAAACCTAATTTTTAGGTTTTACATATTAGTATACTCTTACAATGCAATTTTTGTATTTTTTTCTCAGAAATGAGATATTTTCTCGCGGTAAAATGTAACCTATATGTTGACACGGATAATCAGCTATCACCGTATCAAATTTCATCAAAATCCCTTCAGTGGTTTTTCTGTGATGCGGTAACAGACAGACAGACAAAAATTCTAAAAATTATAGATTCGGCCTTTGTATCGATAATAATGTTTATTTCAATAAGATTTTCTAAAAAATATTTAATGTACAGATTGGGCTTCGTTACAATTTTATTATATGTATAGATCATTCGTTACAAACTGTTTTTAATTTTATTCTTATTGATATTTAAATGCGTGTTAAGTTAATATTTATAATTATTTGTATTTAAAATATTTTTTAAGTATAAGGTTTATTAAGGAGTCTTATATAACCCTGTTTTGCATATTTTTAAAAATACACTCATATAAATAACTCGTACGGTGACAGACGTCGGTGCCGGTGGTGGTGCGCGTGGCGTCCGCAGCCGCGCGGCGCGGGGCGGGCGCGCCGCTGCTGGCCGCCTTCACGGCCGCGCTGGCGCTGCTGGCGCTGCTGGTGGCCGCGCTGCTGCTCTACCTCTGCCGCCTCAAGTGAGGGCGCCTATACTATATACTCACACCACACTCCGATCCAAACGGAGAATACTAACGAAAGCGTCTAATATTTATTTATATCACACTCTACTAACCTGTACACTAGTCTAAGTAACATGTCTAGTGCGGGAGGAAAGTAGAGTCACTCCCGTCTGTCATACGCACTTTTATGTGATAACCGAAAACAACTTTAAGATTGACAGACAGATTGAAAACATAGTCTACCACACTGGCTAAGTGCGGATTTGCGGACTTCATATATTTTTCGAAAACTTACTAGACCCTTTGAATCGTGCATTATCTCTCACGATATTCTTCTTCATCTTATTAATAGGTGATAACCATATGGGAAATGATTCGCACATGAAAATATCACAGATTACCAAATACCCAAAATTTGAATATACTTTAATTGGTTTTCCAAGGATACATCATACCTCAGTTTCATAATTAAGATAATTCTGTTATTTACAAATAGAATATACTAGTGAAAAATATTCCTGAATACCATTCGCATCTATAACATTACGAAAATGCCCAAATCGACGATTCGTTTTTGACACCATTGTAATACCAGAAACAAATTAAGCGGGTAATCCGTCTATCTATTGGTGAAAACCGTATAGGTAACCGTACTTTCCGAGTCTAGGCCGAACAAATACAATATTACATTTTGTCTCGTAATCACTATTACGGGATGAGATAAGAAATAATAAAAAAAATAATGACTTATAAGTTATAAATACTCCATTATAATTTTTTGATTCGTAATTTACTATGTCGCGTTCTCGAACGTCACTATTAAATTTAGACAGGCGCTTACTGTATACTATGCTTGCAGACGCAAGCGGCAGGTGAAGGACGGCAGCGGCGGGGGCGGGGGCGGGGGCGGGGGCGGTGGCGACGGGGCGGCGGCGGGTGAGAAGCCAGCCGCGCTCAGCAGCGCGCTGTCCACGGCCACCAGCGCCTCGCTGCAGAGCGTGTCGGCCGGCGCCAGCAGCATCCTCGCCGCCTCCACCACCAGTCTCGACCGCGCCCCTCACGCCCAGCACCCCCCAGCGCCCCAACACAGCGCCGCCGCCAACACCGCCGTCAGCGTTAACGGCAACGTCAGTGAGTACCACTCTTATACTGTATGTTGCTTCAATTTTTAAACATTTCGATGCAAAAATATACAAATAAATGTGTCCAGAGAAAAGTGTATGATGCCTAATTAAAGTTCGAATTAAATTACGTATTAAATTTAATAAGGTATTTCATAATTAACTTAAGTATTGCTTGAAAATCTCTATGAACAAAACGCTTTATCACGTTATTATCTACTTAGCGTTGTATACAAGCGTGCATATCTCGCCTCTGTACATAGCCGCACTGTGTGCCGACAGGGAGCGCGGGCGCGAGTGTGACGGGTGCGACGGGTGCGACGGGTGCGGCGGGTGCGGGCGCGCTGAGCGACCACCTGCAGGCTGGCGCGGGGCGTTCGGGCGTGGCGTGGCCGAGCGCCACCATCCCGGCGCGCGTCAAGCGCCTCAGCTGGGACGACGCGCAGGTATTGCGCTTATGCATTTTAAAAAAAATCAAATTTAGAACTTCATTTTAATTTATTTATATTATTTTGATGCTAAGGGAGTAAGATCATTTTAATAATTTGATACTTTCGAGCTGATCTAGTGATGGAATGACGATATGGATCGTGGAATTTTTCTATTCGAACTCAAGGGAGGTGAAAATGGGAACTAAATTTTGTATGGGGAAGCAACCTAGAGACGAACCCGAGCGGAATGAGTACGAGTCGCTAGTAAATAATAAAGTGTCGTGACGGTCGCAATATTCCACTTGTGTCCATCTATCTCTCATTTACGATAAGGAACTTCGTACCAAATGTAATGCTAGAAGAAAATGATTGTATTTAGTATTTTTATCTCTATAAGATAACATAATATAACGTGTAACACTGTGCGCGCCGCAGCCGGGGCCGGGGCCGGAGCGCCGCGCGCCGGCGGAGGCCACCAACGCGAGCGTGGCCGACCACATGAACCTCACCGTGTACTTCTGAGCGAGCCCCTGTACGTCGTGCTGCAGCCTTTACGTCTACACTCCAAAGGCCACTAATACCAAATTATTTACTTCATTTAAACATTCAAATATGTTACTAACATCAGTTTTATTTAATACCTTTAAAACATACACAATGCCATCGCTCAAAAAAGTACTAGATACACAATCGGCTACAATAAATGTAATCACTCAAGTAGCGCTCATTTGAGTGTGCTTTTAATTTTTTTTTAATGAAAACTTTTAATATTGCATTTAAGGTTCAATTTACATTGTTGTATATTTATTTCAACTACAATTACCTAAACACAATTGGTGACAGTTTTAAGAGAACTTTTGCATGGGATTGTGTATCTAGTACTTTTTTGATCGATCTTCAATATACACAAATATGTATATTATAATAAGAATTTTGGTGTAAGTCCCAAGTTAAAATACTGTTTATGTGACGAGTAAATTGTAGATTAGGCATAGTTACCTTATCCCAAAAGTGATTTTTAGTCTATTTTAATTTTTAAAAATGTGTATAAATAAATTATTTAAAAATGTTCATATTCATAAAATTATCACAACTTTCATTTTTATATTTAAATGATTAAATAAATATTTTACTTTCTCTTCGTAATTTAACGAGTATCATTTCCATAAAGTAAGTTAATGTACATAATGTTAATTTAATTTTATAACTTAGATCGTAAGTTTTATACGTTAGTATTAAGAAACTATTTATAACTTAAGTGATGTAAATTATAAATAAATATTTGAAAACTCAAGTTCAAATCAATAACGGACCACACTTACTTTATTGTAATAATTTGAGTGTAATTTATTTTGTAAAAAAATTGTTTTTTTTTTATGTAAAATTCATAAAACAAGTTTAATATTTATTTTTTAAAACAATATAGACTTTAATTAATATTTAATATAAATATAAAATTTTAATTAGTTATATAACCCAACTAAAATATTATTTTTCTTAGTTTATTGATTTAAAACACGTTTGGCTCAGTTTATAGTGACTTTTGACTTTGCTGTGCCAGCGGTCGCGGGTTCGAGTCCCGCTGGGGGCATTCATTTGTGCGATGAGCACGAGTGCTTGTACTCCAGTCATACGTCTTTATATTTATAATATGTATGTATTAATACTTTAACATGAGTAGTGTATCCAGGGCACAGGCCTCGTAGCTTATCGTGGAACTAGATGGCGCTGTGTATTCTCAACATATTTATTTATATATCATTTATGTTAAAACAAATGTTAATAAAATTATTGTGAACATTTCATTTATTTTAATTAAGTGTCCCTGTGAATACTAAGGATAAAGTAAATTAGTATAAAAGCTGTAAATGTTTGATTGTTACGAATTATTTAATATTTGTTATGTCGGAGTTCCGGCGGCGCCACTTGCCAGAGACTATGTCAGTGATTGTTATTAAACCTTTGATATTATACTGTATTTTATTTTTAACCCACGACATGGATTTGATGGAGTCTCATAAGGAATAAAGAAAAAGTATTATTGTAATGTAAAACAAGATATTTACCATGTTCAGCACTTAGTTCTAATAATAATAATAATAATAATATTATAACATGTAAGTTAAAATGAAATAAATGAAATGAAATAAACTTTATTCAATTAGACTTATTACAAGTACGTTTGAATCGTCAATTTAGTTTAAGTGTCAGTGTACTCAGTCCGTGAGGAAGCAGTTCTGCTGAGAAGGGCCCAAGAGAAGCTCAACAGTTGCTCTTTTAAATATCGAAGTTATATTTGTTTATTTTATTAACATAACAATATAGATAGCCCGCATATGATTTAATATTTCTAAATTCCACATATTTCCATGAAGAAGAAACTCTTGATGGAAAGTTACTTTTGAGTTCCCATAAATAATATACCCCTCGACCATGGTGCTTGTAACAGTGCCAAAATATGGGGGACTTTTAAAAGTAAGTGCTAAACATTCTTAATAGTAAATGCCCCGTTTTACATCACAATAATATTGTCCGTGACCATGAATAGACTTACATAAAGGATTAGTTCCACAAAATGTCAATAGATGGCGTTATATATATATATATATATATATATATATATATATATATATATATATCTTGTAGTTATGAAAGAAAAAAATGTGTATGTGTACTTATGTACGCACGTAAGAAGTTATACTTCTTTGGCGTAACAGAACAAAAATAGCTACAGATTTCATCCCGTATGTCACAACTCTGTTCGTAAAAGGAATGCGGCTAACTTCATCATGTCGCTTTTTGGGTGTCGGTTTGCGCGCGCATCGTAAAAAATTACTCTCATTTTTTTCCAAGCGTACCAAAAGAAATATAACTTCAAAAATAGATTTCAATAAGGTATATTATGGTTTTAAAAAACTCTTAAGTAAGAATGCTTCTCAAATCAAACTCCATTATTTTACTAAATTTTTATTGAAGAATCAAATCAAAATCATAGATGGCGCTGTTTACATTTTCTGACTTTCTACTATCATCTATTTAAGTAAATAAAAAGCCGGAATAATTATTAGTTATAACTTATAGCGACCGACCGATCTTTGTATTGTCGATGCCACGATAAAGATAGCATAATATTTTTAGTTAAAACATTTCACGATTGTACATACTATGCCCCCTAAGTAATTGGTAATAATAAAGTAGGATTATAGATAATTATAAAATTTTAGTAGTTGGTAGGTAGATATCGATATTTTATATTACAAATACCTATGTTAAAACAACATTTTAATGTTTCATGCTACGGAACCAGCTCTGTGTGCGTCAAGCTCGCGCTAGCTCGATTTTATACTTTCTTATTTTTATTAATTATATTATATTTATCTTATTTTTATTTACGACGCACGATGAAACATATAACAAAGTTTCACGTTTCCGAGAATTTAAAACTTTGATTTGTGGTAAATATCGCTAAATGAGAGCATTTTGATATACATACTTATATTAAATAATTTGTATGTTACTTATATTATATCTTTATACTTTGACTTAATTGTTAAAAAGTTTCAAAACCGCGAGCTTTCTCCGCACGCCGCGCCGCCACGGGCCTCTCGCGAAAGCGACATCTTGTTACACACACTCACTTATTCAAATTATATTCACTTATTATAATCTAATACCAACTCAATTCATTAAACGAAGGAAACGCATTTATTGAAAAGAAGAGTAATAAGTAAGTAATTTATTTGGATAAATAAAGTAGGTAATTCGTTATGTCGCAGTAAAAATATCGCCGTCATGTAAGTAATTATTGTCTGCATTAACTGCCTCGGTGGTGTAGTGGCTAGCATCTACGGCTGAAGATCTGGAGGTCCTGAGTTCGAGTCCCAGGTCGGGCCAAGTTTAGTAATTGAGTCTTTCTGTATAGCAAGCCTCAGTAATAGCCCGGATTTGGAAAGTTGGCGGTGCTTCACCCCCGTGCCTCGGAGAGCACGTAGAGCCGTCAATCCTGCGACTTAACTCTTACTGGTCGTGTCGAGCACTCGTCTCACCAGAGTATAAGAGTGACAGGAATACAGAGTGCAAGTTGTGTCTGCGCGTACACTTGTGCACTATAATATCTCCTGTGCAGTTGGCTAGTCTCAATGAGATTGGCCACCGTGGCCGAAATCGGTCAGGAGAACATTATCATTATTTATTATTATCTGCACTAGTCCCGCCAAAAGTATAAGTTATGTTTTTTTTAAATAATTAAGGTACCAGGGAGGAGCTGTATGCGGCCAAGTCCAGCACGCTGGCTAAGGTTAGTGGACCCTAGATATGTGTCGAAAACATGCTAGGTTCTCTCTAGGTTGCAGGTTTGTTAACGATGATTTCCTTTACCGTATTAGCGAATGGAATCTACATACAAAAACTAACCAGATATTTTAGTAAATGGGCATAATCTATTGTAGAAGAAATATTTATAAAATACAAAAATATTTCGTGCGAGAACCTAATCCGCTATTTCTGTCCAAGAGGCCAGAGTCGCTACCACAGACCACATCTAAGTCTCTTTGAGTCAAGTGTGAACTATTTAACTATTATTGCTATATACTTAGTGGTAGGGAAGATAATTTGTTTATATAATTAGGTGAGTGGAGGATCCATGGATCGCGGCAGTGGGTGTCAGTGAGTGTTGGTCACGCGAACTTGTCGAGCGTGTTGAGACTGAGTGCGCTTACGCAGTAAAAGTGCACATTATACGAGAGAGTTACGTGCGACGCGACGCCTTGGCTTTGGTTGATACGAGGTAAGCAATTACGTTTTAATCTTCGTGTTAAATATTTTATATTAAAGAAAAAATAAGAAAGTTATCGGTTTGGCAATTAAAATTAAAAAAAATATTTTTAGTTTCACTTAACTCTATGTAATGTGTTGTTTCGCGCTTCTTTTACTTTGATATACATATTTACATACTTCCGTTCAGTGAGGCGTCATATTTTAATTTATATTTATGTATTCGTAATTTTAACTTTAAATTATTCTGAATAAAATGTAAAAAATTTAATTCGCTTTAAGATAAAAATATTTACTTCTTTTAAAAGTCCATTGGTGTAAAGTAAATTTTGAGTTGGACCCTAAGAAGTTAAGAGCTTAAACTAAAAGCTAATAAATTGACTAAAAAGTTGTAATGTGTGCTAAAAATATAAAAAGTCATCTTCTCAAAGCTTATAATTGAACTTTTAGAATTTTCGTTTTCTTATTTATTAGGTGTACCTACAATATCATATATGTAAAATAAACAACTAATGCAAACGAGAAATAAAATCCCTTAAAAATATGCATTAGCCTTCGAAAAATTGCTTGGGAAAGTAATTCCTATACTGCAATAAATATTCACCAAGCTATCGATTATTCTGATCATTTTAACTATACGAGTAAATTTCTCGATCTATCTAAAACCTAGAAGTTCTAGAAACCTTTATTCTGAAAAAGAATAATTATAAATTATTAAAATTGGCGTCATCGCGAAAGCAGCATCCTGTAGGCGGCGGTCCCCGGAGCTCCTGTCAGTAGGCGGATGTGAGAAATCGCGTTCTTGTTTACGTCCGACCACTTTCTCCGTTACGTAAGACGAGCCGTGACCGCGCGACCTCTCGGGGGGCGGGCCACGCGGCCTCGCGTAAACATTACGGTGGACCGGGTCCTCTGTGAACAACACGACCTGTTGACGGCGCTGTTGTCTGTTTATTTAATTTATCCTAATTAAAAAAGGTTCTTTGCTTAGCAATTACATGTAAATATCTAACACGAAGATGCTTCGCATCTTACTACCTTACTCTTTACTCCTCACTTCATACCTTTTCAAAAATTTAAAGATAAAATTAAAAAAATATTCTATTGAGCAAAGCGTATTAATATACTGTTCAAGAGTTTCTTGTTGATGAAAATGTGTGGAATTGAGTGATATTGACTCATACGCGGGCTATCTATAATGTTATGTTAATAAAATAAATGTAACCTCGATATTTAAAAGAGCAACTGTTGAGTTTCTCGCCGGTTCTTCTCAGCAGAACTGCTTTCCGAGCCGTTGGTAGCTTTCTCACGGACTGATTACACTGACGCTTATTGACGATTCAAAAGCACTTGTAATAAGACTAATTGAATAAAGTTTATTTCATTCATTCATTCATTCACTACAGTTTGGTGAGTTAGATGACGTTTACAGCAGGGCCGGATTTAAAAATGTGGAAGCCCTGAGCAATCAAACCGGGAAAGATCCTGATAATATTGCAAAGAAATAAAACAAATATCTTCTGGTTTTCCGTCAGTTTGCAAAATTTAAGGAATCACAAAAATTGTTGATTCTTTCACTTAGAAAAAGAACACCTAAAAATTTATATTGTGGGCGAACTACTCACGGGGCCAGGTTACCTTCTCGTAATACTCTCACCTCTCGTAATCCTGCGACGTCCCATTACGACGAGGGAGGTCCTGTTGTGTTTAAGTGGATAGTACTGGCTAGCTAGTGAGTCGCACCACCTGTAGGTATGTATGTATGCAGGTGGTATGCGTAAATGCATTTCTTCTCGTGTTAAATTAAAAAGTAGGTAGCATCTTATTATCTATAAGGTATCATAACACCAAAATACTTTCTAAAATCCCTTTTTTAAAATAATGAGACATTATTTATGCATAGACCAAGTCTATTGCAATTGTTTATTACAGCACAGACCTTACATAACATATAGATCCGTAAGCCGTAAGTACAGTCAGAGCGACGTGCCGCGAATGATTCATTATTATGAAACCGCCGGTTGAATGACTGTAGTAAAACGTAAAGTAGTCCAAGAACAAAATATTGTTTTTGGCACGTTTCTATGAGTACCTCTTCCTTTTAAAAGTAGGTCAATAATTAAGCATACAGTTAGCCCGTATCAGGTATACATTATATAGATAACGTAGTATTTATGCGATTTAAACAAAACTAAGCTAACGAGTTACATAATTATGTAAATACCCGCTTATAAATGTAACCCAGGAAAAAAATCTATAAATATACCTACTTGTACAAGGAAAATATTTTAGATACTATAACTCTTTACTGTTGCCAGGCCCTAACCTACCCGCCAATTTCATAGCTTAGGTACATAGACTGTTAGACATTTATAGTAATAACTAGCGACTCAACCTCTCTCTGTTCAGGTTCTGTCCCTAGTTACGTTTTCACATTTAGTATAGATTAAAAAAACGTATCCTACATGTTAACCCGGATAACCAGCTATCATTATACCAAATTTCATCAAAATCTGTCCAGTGGTTTTTTCGTGATGCATTCAGATTTCCAGACAGACAGACAGACAAAAATTCTAAAAACTATAGATTCGGGCTCTGTATCGATAATAATGTCTATTTCAATAAGATTTTCCAAAAAATATTTAATGTACAGATTCCACTTAGTTACAATTTTATTATATGTATAGATATAGATAAACAGCGGACAACTCTATAGTTTACAATAGAATTAAATTGGGTATTCCCTGTACAGTTTAAGCACAGATGTCACAATATATGTAGTGCCATAGTATAATACTATATCTCAATTATAAAACTATCTTTCGCAATTTCACCAATATTTTTAATATGGATCAAAATGAAATAGTTAAAACCAGGATTTAACTAAAATACATACGTAACAAACTTAAACTTTATTTAAAAAAAAAATTTAAGTATTTCTTGACTATTGTCTCAATTAAAATATAATTATTTGATTACTATGAATAACGTGATTCTTTACTCTAGATGGCGCTGTGGTGTATTGGAATAATTTTGCTATTGGGTAGTGTGAATTCAGAAAATTCCACGATATCCGAAATAGACACATGTGACGCGCCAGGTGTTGGCCCCTGGAGCCTCGCGCTGGAGAATTGGGCGGTGTCCACGCCGTCTGGTAGACATGGTGAGTATACTACTTTTCAAACTATTCAAACAAATGTAATATTACGTACATAGATACAAGGTTTACGAACCCTGTCTAACAAAATTGGTTTAATAATTCAATTCAGTGCTTTGTTATGTGGATTTTTGATGTGTCAGTTGGGCACAGATTGCAATTAATTGTATGATCTGGACCTACAACAACCAAGACATTGCAGTACAGTAGGTATAATATAAAAGATAAATATACACATAAAAACAATTGTTAGTATTTATTAATTAAATATTTTACAGTAATTTATATTTTTCTTAATTTGTACATTTGATATATTTACATACAAAATACAAATCTACAAAATGAACAGATCACCAACATTAACAAACAATTAACATTAATGGGACGAGGGACTTTAAAGAGGCAGAATAGCTGAAAAGGATGTGGGATAAATTACCTATGTCAAGACCACATTTTGGTTAAACAAATCAAATTAAACACTTTATTAAACAATAAAATATTGGAAATTGTCATGCTGCAACAATTTCTAAAAAACAAATGCAATTTTCACTATATTTAATTACAGGTCGAATCATGGTGTTGCCACCGTCAAAAGGCTACTACGTAACAGAACGCATAGATACTCCCTACCTAACTCCTCCCCCACCACCCCCATCACCACATTTCACACCTTCATTGTTCCATAGCGCTAATGACCAAATCTCTAATCAGATCCACAACACAACTAAAGTAGATCAAAAGCTCTCCAGGTTAGGACTTGCACCAAGTCAAGAGCAAAAACCTACAAGTATAGAACAAAACGAGAAATTAACATTAAATTTACAAGAAGTTAACTCTGTAAGCCATGGTCGTATTTCGCAATATCCGGGGTACAGTCCGTATGGAGGCCCGCCGTCGCACGCGTCGCAGGGCTACAAAGAGTGGGAGGCACACTCTCCCCCCGGCGTGAGCAAGATTGTGAATCGCCCCCCGAGCCCTTATAAGGACAAGTACAAGCCCAACTACGTGAGTATTTATACTTATTGTTTCTTATATAACTCGTCTGCAATAGATTTACTTAGATATGTTGTTAAACTAATCATAATTTCATGATAAAAAAAAGTGTAGGTGTACTTATGTGGGCACGTAAGAAGTTATACTTCTTTGGTGTAACAGAACCAAAATAGCTAAAGATTTCATCCCGTATATATCCCGTATCCCGATAAATTAATAAAATAACTATATAAGGCATGTCTCTCCCGTGACCATGGATGCTGTAAAGCATTCGTAACGTCGGGAAACAAAAATGCAAATAAATCCGCGACAAAATCCGAAAAGATAGTTTTATTTAAAATGTCAAATATTCGCGTAAATCTAAGAAAGTATTATAATATTTATAGAATATCATTTAAGGAATATAATATCATTTGTCAGACAATCACAACGGGTACCATGAGTGCAACCAGTTATCAGATAGCTTCATCATGTCGCTTTTTGGCTGTCGGTGTGCGCGCGCATCGTAAAAATTTTAATCTTATACTTTTTTCCAAACGTCCCAAAAGTATTTTTATTACTTTTGATATAACAAACCACGGTCATGTTTTATTGTAGGTACCTATGTATGTATTTACGTAAAATAAATAAGAAGTAATTTGTTCTACAGCCGGCCAACCAGTCCCCCGGGCGGCCCGCCGACATTGACCGCGTGGACGAGCCGCCGCGCAAGCAGGTGTCGGAGACCGACCTGCACCTGCTGAGCGCCATCGAGAAGCTGGTGTACCGCGCCGACCTCATGGAGAAGCGCCTGCGCAAGGTGGAGGAGGGCCTGCACCGCCTCGTCGTCGGCATCGAGACCAAGCCTGGTGAGAACTACACTTACACGGTTGCTGAACGGCTTACTTACCTTAATTTTCATTGTTATTTGCTAGCCGTTAAATTCTTTTTTAATTTACAAAAAGTATCTATATTGATTTCTTAATTCTTCCATACTTTGGGGCGTAAACTGGTATTCCAAACCTTCGTAATATCAAATAACAAAGTAAACTTTGTGGAATAGCACGAGAGTCGTTCTGGATAGTTAACAGTTTCTTAGCAGCGAGATAGCCGTGAGTACCTAAATAATGAGTATGTCGTTCAGATCCGTGCCCCGCCAACTACACGCGCGTGGGCGCCGCGTGCTACTGGTACGCGGCGGAGGCGCGCGACTGGAAGGGCGCGGCCACGCAGTGCCGCCAGCGCGGCGCCGCGCTGCTCGAGCTGCTGGACGCGGCGCAGGCGCGCGTGCTCGCGGCGGCGCTGCTCGCCGACGGTGACCTGCGGGGTGACTGTCTTTTTATTATAATTTATTCGAGCTTTTATTTGTTATGATTAATATTTAAAAATATGATATCTATGTAGTCTAAATTGTTGTAGGAGGTTTTTAAGAAACTAGAACAAAAGGCAACTAGTGTGGCTTACACATATTCGATAGTTTTTTAAGATTTGACTCTTTAAAATGAAAGTATGCAGGCATACCTTTTTTTTTTGTTTTTTTTTTAACGTTGGGAAATGCATTTACGCACGAGGTGTGGGACTCACCGGCAAAGCCAGTACTACCCACTAAACCCCAACAAAGCCTTCCCCCGTCTTAATGGGGCGTCGCAGGATCGCTGACGCATTCAACTACGACGCCCCGACGGCAGGTCTGCCGAAGCAGACCACAACAACCACGGGGTTGCTCCAAGGTCCACTCATGCAGGCATACCTATCCTAGACCTAGCGACTAGCGTACAAATGATTTATAATAAATAAAAAAATGTGTAGATTATTTCTTTGGCGTTTATCACGTTGTACAATAGTAATAAAGATAGACATTATAACAAAATATGTAGTTCACAAGTCAAGCCGAATCCATTAAAAAAAATCTTTTTTAAAATATATATGACCACTCCGACCAGGTCACGACTTCTGGACGGGCGGTCTGAACCCGGGCCTGCTGTGGATCTGGTCGCACTCGGCGAAACCTGTGGAGGCCAACACCACCAGCGGCGCCAGCGGCACCAGCGGCACCAGCGACATCCCCGGCGAGGGCCGCTGCCTGGCGCTGGCGGCGGACGCGGCGCGCGGCGCGCACGGCTACCGCGGCCGCGACTGCGCGCAGCCGCTGCGCTACATCTGCCAGAAGGAGGAGGACAAGCTGGCGCTCAGCAACGAGATCGAGCGCGCGTCGCGGATGCTGACCGAGAGGCGCAAGGCGAAGCTGCTCTGGGATGATATCGTATGATTTGTATTTATAAGTAAAATGTGTATAGATATGCTATTTAAAAATATTTAAAGTATTGCGACTCTTCAGAAACGATGAAAAATTATTTCTTATAAATGTTAATAGACGGCGCTGCATTTATCAATTTGTAATGTTTGTGTAAAATAAAAAAATACATATCTCATAAAGCTACGTACATTTAAAAGACATTAAGTAAAGGAAAATATCTGTAATTTTAATTTAATTAAATATCCGTAATTTTTTTGTTCATTGAAAAATCAGACGTTAGCTAATGGGTTTGTACTCAGAGACCCGCGTTCACAGATGGCGCTGTTTAAATTGAATGAATCGTGTACTAACTACGAATAGTCACTGGTTTTTTTATTTAATGTAAATTTTTATAATGCTATTCTTTTGTATGTACAGTACATATTATACATAATATATTAATTATTATGAAATAAAATATTTTAAGTTTGCGGATTAACGCCATCTATCGTCTATTCAAGCAAATAAAATGAAATCCAATTTCTTAGTATGGGATAGGATATCCGTATTCCGTACTAGTATGATATTTTAATACTTGAGAATTGAGATAGTGTCATAGATGAAATAAATAATTGTAGATCCTCAATAAATATCCTGTAAGCCCTGACGACCATATTCTTAGCATAATTTCTAAATATAAGACTGTAGTATGTGTAATGAAGACTGATTGCTAAATAAATGACAAAATAAAAGACAAAATATCGTAAATTCTTATAATTCTATAATATTTACAATGTTGGTTTAAATCACAACAAAATAACTTAAAATAAATATGTATAAACAAACAGACCGCGCCATATCCATACTATGACACGGTCCTGGCAATTTCTCACTTTATAAAAAGGCCAACACTCGGCCCACCGTCCGCGCCGAGCACAGAGGTTCATACAAATATATCTACAATGATATAAAGTGAAAATTGTGTACAAAATTCCAAAAACATGATCGCGTCGCATCTAACCTACGAGAGCAGTCTATCAACTCGATGCAAAGATGTTGTTTGGAAATCGAGAAAATCATTAAAAACGGTGCCTTCGAAACAAAACTATGTACAACACATACATTTTGGCACAAAAATAATAGTTTTATTATGACATATTTGAATGAATTTAAGAACGGAAAAACTGGCCAACAGTTTCTGGCCAATATCCAATATCTTGAAAGGCTTCAGAAATTTTAATGGTTATTAAAGTATGGGATAAAAATACATTTATATATATGTATGTATATTCAATTAAAATCTGTATAAACGATTATTAACAAACCGAAGGACAAAAATTATTATTCTATTAAAAATGTATTTATTATTTATTGTATCAAATAAATATCTGTTATTTAATCTGTATAATTTAAGACTAGTTGTGAGTGAGGCTGGCAACAATTGTAAGGCAAATAAATATTACTAGCTATATATAATCTGTAATTTCATACCTGTTCCACTCATACACAGAGAATGGACTGAGTGTATCTTTGCCAGCTGTCAGCTATAAATGGCGGAAAGGCGCGACAGAGACAAAACGTATGTGCGGCCACAAGTCAATAATAAACAACCACTAGTAATACAAAAGCATTAATTGAAGTACAATTAATAAAGATAGATATTTAAAACCATTTTGTATTCCATTATAATTTGTTTACATTCCATTTAACATTCAAATCGGAATAAAATTGTATTGGCCGCACAATCGCTTTCTCTCTTTCTAGAGAGTGGTCGATTTCATGAGAGTATCGCTCAGAACATTCTCTACATATATATATGGGTTTACTGCAATATAATATGTAATTATATATATAATTTGTGATCAAGTAGTGAATATAAATAAAACCTTCTTTAAGGAATTACAAGTTATTGATAAATTATTTCTTTGTACTTAGAGAAAACAGTTATTATGATTAGTAAAAACAACTTTCCAATAAAATTTATTATTATGGCAATTTGGTTTAAAGCAATACACGAGGAGTTTGTAGCGCCGTGTTGTTAGAGGAGCTTCAGTTATTTATGTAATTCATCAAACATATATATTTTTAACGCGAGAAGTATAGCAAGGATTTTTTTTAATTTGACAAAAGTAATAAAATAATAGTAATATATTATTAGAATTTATCAAAAACTTTGATTTTCGATTAAGAAAGGTATAACAAATACAACTTTTGAAACTTCGATAAAATATCGCAAATTTTTATGTTTATTAAGTACGGGTTGACAAAAAATATTGATTGACTTTGGGACCAAGATATTGACAAAAATATCGTATAAAACGAAATAATAAAACCCCTAGTGATATCGTTTATCATAACAATGGAGACAACGTCCATATAACAACACAATAACGGCTCGAGTGGCAACATGTTATCTGTTCTTATAATACATTATATAGGTATACTATGTGTACCGATTACATAAAAGAAGGCATTCGAAATGTATTGCATTAGTTCCATTTGTATTACAAAATGTATTTACTTAATATAAACCTAACTGGAGCTTCGTGCGTTTCCATCGGTCGCCTGTCCGAGTCGGGGGCGCGCTAGTTGAAGTGGAACTTGAACTGGAAGGGCGAGCCGTGCTGGAAGTGGTGGAAGGGCGAGCCGTGGAAGGGCTGAGCGCGGCCCGCCTCGGGGTCCAGCGGGTCGTTGCCGGCGTCGAACTGCGCGCGCTTCTCGGGGTCCGTCAGCACCTGAGTGCACACAGACACAAATATTACGTATGAGTTAGTATAAATTATTATAAACACAGTAGAGTGCGTGGAGTATATATGTGTGTATAAAAATAATTCAGTAGTATATGAATATAGGCATTTACATATTTTCTCAATACAATTTTAATAGATATGGAGGAAATATGGATTATTTTTTATTTACATTTTCATTTTTATATAAAATATGTATTTTAAGAAAATAATTACTTGTTTTAATAGAAAAGGCAATTCACTTTAGGATAATTTGAAATAATTATTATACCTTTACATCAGTAGATGAATTTCAATAAAAAATAAAAAAAAAATTAATTTGAAACAAAAAAAACAATCATCGAACAGCATACACTCACAAAAAGAAACAATCGAATTAAATACTTCCTTTTCGAAGCTGATCTAAAATAGGGAACAACTGCATGATATGCACATTATGTAGCTAGCTTCCCATATATTATACATCTGTCTGTGTGTGTCTGTCTGTGTATGTGCGTGTACCTCCTTGGCGGCGGCGACGTCGATGAACTTCTTCTCCGCGAGCTTCTTCTCGTCGCCGTGGAAGTTGTCGGGGTGCCAGCGCTGCGCCGCGCGCCGGTACGCCTTCACGATCTCCTGCTTGCTCGCCGTCCTGCAACACGACATTCTCAATCAATCAATTATTCATATTATTCCTAACTAGCTCGACAGACGACGAACTAACTTGTCGAAATTTCAATGAATATTATTATAACTTTTGAAGTCATATAATTTGTACATAAAAAAATATACCCAAATCAGTCCACCCGTTTTCAAGCTATACATTTAACAAAGAACATTTCACTACATGCATATATCAATCAAAAAAGGATTACATACACAATTAGCTGCGAAAATGTCCACTTTCAATTAACAATGGCGACTTTAGCAATTAAATAATCCATATTCATACTCATATTATAACTGTGAACGTATGTTTGTTTATCCTTCTTTCACATCAAAACAAAGTGACGGATTGGTGTGATTTTTCCCACGGGAAAACACGTCATAATACAACCCACAACAACTCTTCATACCTATGTTTATATATATATATATATATACGAAAAAAGCAGAAAAATGTCGCTAGTACTTAAATATAAACAATGACTAACCTCTTAACCCCTAATATCTTGTAGTAGTCCCTCTGCTCGGACTGCTTCTGCAGTTTCTGCGCGCGGTTGAGCCCGTCCTGCGCGCGCTGCAGCCCCTCCTCCAGCTCCAGCGCCTGCTTGTATGACTGGATGGCTGTAGAGGACAATATCATAATCATATCATCATCAATATCATACACATTAACAGAAAGTACAATAATATATTAATATACATATGTATACGAGGCAGTGGTAGCCCAGTGGTAACGCGCTCGCTTGGGAAACAGAGTGAAGAGGCTTCAAATCCGGGGTCTTGCACCTCTGATATTTTCATATGTGGATAAAAAATTGATTAAACTATTAAATATTAATTTAAATTTGAGTTTTATGAAATTGCATATGAATTTTTTTTTATAAATTATTTACATAAGGTGATAGTTGTTAAACAAAGAGAGAAAGAGAGAGAAGTAGAGTGAGAGAGGAGTAGAGTACCGTCGTCGAACATGTCGAGCGCGAGCAGCGCGTCGGCGCGGTCGCACAGCACGCGCGCGTCGCGCCGCAGCGCCAGCGCCGCGCCGCACGCCGCCAGCGCCTCCGTGTGCAGCTCCTCCTGCAAGCACACAGACACACACACACTTTAATAAAAACTAACTATACACCATCACATTGAAAAGAGAAATGAATACATGGTCCTTATTGGAACGAAGTTCCTTATGGGACAATTCACAAAACACAAAAAACCTCCGTAACGAAAATACGTGGAGTAAGATTTTTATATATAGTTGATGGGTGTTCGCTACACCGTGTCTAATGTATAGTCTACGTGATGACTGTTATTATTACATATTTTTATGAACCATTGTGAAAAAAATAAGTGTTAAGATAATTCTGTTAAGCCGTTTTTAATTTTTATCAATAAACAATCATAACAAAAAAATTATACCCGAATAATTATTTTCCTTTTATCTCGATTATTATAACTTGTAATAATTAATATTTATGTAATAAAGAACTTTCATTCCTATCTGGTGTTCCACGACACCATTTAATTTTTTTTCTGTTACAAATTTTACTATTAAATAAGTCCATTTATATGAATTAATAGTTATTATCAAATAAAAACCGGTTTGTGTCGTGGAACGCCCGGTATATCGTTTGTCAGACAATAACAACGGTTACCATGGTAACAAATAGTTAACCAGCGCGCTAACTCTCTTTCACTTTAATCTATCTTTGTAGTGCGCAACGGCAGCTATCCCTTTCCAAGATCTCTACGTATATTTCTGTGAAGTGGAGTATAATTCATTTTAATAACGAATGCATCGTTTTTGTTCCAAAAAGTCAATTATTATTTATTTAATGAAACATACCAGCGCGCACATTTGGATAGGCACCCCGGTCAAAACATATTGTCCCTTTTATAATTGTATATAAAAAATTGATTTTGATTAAATACACTATGAACGTAGCAACCTTGCAGCCGGATCTCGTTCCATAAAGAACTTTGATCTATCACGTACATGAAGACAAATAAATCTTAAACCATTTTTTTTTCAAATATTTAGCAAACCAACTCCCCCCGGGCACCGACCTTCGCGTAGCAGCTGCACAGCCAGCGCCGCGCCTCGAACACCACCAGCGTGACCTCCTGCTCGGCCGCCAGCGCGCGCTCGGCGCTCGCGATGCAGCCTGCGAAGTCCCGCGCTTCGCTCTTCTCCTCACAGGTCAGGAGCAATTTGTCGATCTTCTTCAGCTTCTTATAGAACGGGAAGCACTTCTTGTGCTCCGGATCTAATTTCAGACATTCTCTGATTTCCTGGTAATTGAGAATATATAACATTTATTACTAAATATGTTGGTGATGTCAATTTACTCATGCCCCAAAAGATAGGTACGTGCTTTTTCAACTAATTATAATCTGATTTAAATTATTATTTTTTGTACGTAAACCATCCTTGTAAAATGCCTTGTACCTCTTTACCTGCCAATTTTCCTCTACTAAAGAAAACAATTTAAAAAGATTTTATGTGAGAATAGAATTTGCCCCATAAATAACTGTATCATACTTTACATAAACAATATTTGGCAATTTACCAATTATTACTATGAAGGATATGAATACTATGCTTAAAGGGACAAATAAATGTCTTCGAAATGAAGAATAAAATAATCAAATTCTAGAAATATTTCTGTACTAAGAATGGAATAAAAGTAAAATAACAATGTGTCATCTGTGCTTATTTACCCAAACGACCAATTTACCGAAGAATTTTTAAATACAAAATTATTGATTTTTAAATATCAACTCGATTGGTATTAAATGTACATGCTACCTTAATAAAGTCGTTTTTTTTTATCTATATATGTTTACAAACCATAGAAATACAACTTAGTTTTTAAAATAGAGGAAATCTATTGTAAAGTACTACAAATATAGGTCGTTTAAACAAATAAAAATTAAGCCGACAAATGGTTATCACCTAATATTTGAAAAGTATCCAAATCCTGACATAATGGGAAAAGTCATCAGTTTTCAATAAGACACAACACATCTAGCTATATATAGAGAAAATTAAATGTGTGTTTGTATATAATGCCAGCACCGACCTTGAGTGCGTCGCTGACGTGGCCGAGCTGGTACAGCAGCTCGGCGAGGCGGTAGTAGCCGTCCGTGGAGTCCTGCTGCAGCCGGTTCACCGACCGGATGTCCGACACCGCTGAGAACAGGTCGTTCTGCGAATTGTTACACACATATGTAAAACACTAGCTCATGCCCACGGTTCCGCTCGCATCACAAATCAGGGTTCGGAAACCGGATCAATTTTTGAACCGGTTTTGGTCATTAACCCCAAACCGAAAGGGTTTTCGGTTTAAGGTTACGGTTACGTTCTTTAAGCGATTAAAACTCGGAATATGGTTTGTGACAAATTTAGGTTACATGATCGCAATTATTAGGTAAAAATGAATTTTTGTGCGTTTCCATTTGGCGAGTCTTTGCTAAGGGTGAATTGCTTAGTAGAAGGACACATGTAGGTATGTATGTAAAGTTTTCAGGTATGTAATGAAAATAATCTAAATATAATTTTTTACCATGTTTTCAAGCTCTATAATCTAGATCGATTTAAATGAGAATTCTTACACCTTAGGCAATAGTAAAAGCAAACTTATTACAATTTTAATTGACTGAGATACAGTTCAAGCTTTCCGCTCTACATACTTCCATATAAAGTATTTCAATAAGCATAAATCGATCGCCATCGTGGGTCTAACCACTGGTGGCTAGCATATGTATGGCATAAATGGCAAGCTTGAGCTATCTTGAGATGTGCCGCTGTGACCAAAAACGTCTTGACAACAAATTAAATATAAAAAGTCGACTTTTTGTAAAGGTTTTGCGTAATGGTTGTTGAAAAAAAAACATTAGAGGCCAGGCGAAGTAGCAGGCTATAACTAGTTTACATATTTGTTTATAGAAAGAATCAAACTTGCGTCTTATTAGCAGAACCACTGCGCCATATAAATATGTTTTTTTAGTATGAATAACTAATTAAGAAATTGTATTAATTTATTTCAACAATTACTTTTCTCAATTAGAGCGAGACGAATAACTGTTCATGATAATTACAATATATGTAGGATAATGTTATATAGCTGAAGAGTTCATTTGTTTGTTTCATATTGCTAATTAGAAAAAAAAACTATTATCGCATTTTACAACCTCTTATTGAGGAAGGCTACGACCCTCAATACGCGAACTGCACCACGGGAAATCTAGTAACTAACCAAACATAAACAAAATACAAAAAAAAAAAAACAATATTAATATTTATTCTCATAATATACCTTTGAAAACATTAGTTAGATTGTCCTTCGTTATGGTGCAACGAGTTCAGACGACATATTTTGTCATAGAATCCCATCGATAAAAAAAAATACTAGATACACAATCAGCGACAAAAAATGTCCTCACCGAATGGGCACTCATTTGAACATTTGAGCGTGCTTTTAATTATTTTTTTTTGTAAAAAACAACTTTAAACATTGCAATTAAGGTTCAATTTGCATTGTTGTAAATTTATTTCAACTACAATAATTACCTAAACACAATTGGTGATAGTTTTAAGAGAACTTTTGCATGGGATTGTGTGTCCAGTACTCTTTTGATCAATGTAGAATCCTAAATATCTGTCGTCTTGTGTCCTTCTATGCTAAACAGCATCGTATAAAATAATGGGAATAACGGTAGTAAAACCCATTGAAATGTTTATATTAACATAGCCGCCACGCTTTCTAATTTGCCGTGTATTTTTAAGGACTCTTGCTTCCAAGAAATCAACCCATATCATATGTAGAAACCATACCAATGTGTCTTAGAATTGTATTTCTTTGAATCTAATCGACTGTGTTTAGTATTAAAGTTTTTAAGTTTATTGTATACTAGCTATTTTTTCGGTTTGATCGCTATCACAATTCTATCTAGTCTACTCTCATAAAACGTCACCCTTGCTTTGTATAAAAGTGCATAGATTAAATGGTTCATGTTATCATTTTTAACTTTAAATTATGTAGTTAAATACTTCTGTAGAGATCTAGTTGGTAATTTTTCAATATTTTAAAATATATATACAAAATAAAAACAATCTTTCTGTTAAGAAGGTCCCAGTAACATTCCAGAGTGGTGGGGAAGTTGGTGATGTTCAACTCCGTGCCTCGGCGAGCACGTGGCGCGTCGGTTCTGCATTTTAACTCTCACCGGTTGTGTCGAATAGTCGTTCCACCGGAGTATGAGAGGAACAGAAATAGAGAGTGTACTTGTGTTTTTGCAAGTACATGCGCTACTATCTCCTGAGCGGTTCAGTGAGATCTAAACTTACCCTCGCGATGTAGCCAGCACACATCTTACCGGTAAAGACAGATGTCGAGGCATATGTAAAGGTGTACACAGAGGCGTATGTAGAGGTATGTAGTGACATATGATGTAGAGACATATGTATGCAGAGTGCAGCGTACAGGGGTGTACAGGGGTACACTCACCATCTCGATGTAGCAGTCGGCGCGCAGCTGGCGCAGCGGCGCGGCCCAGGGCGAGGCCTCCAGCAGGCGCGAGGCCAGCTCGGCGGCGGCGCGCGGCTCGCCGGCGCGCGCGTAGGCCTGCGCCCGCCGCAGCTGCTCCGCCAGCTCGTCCACGCGCATGTACATGTTGGCCGCCTCCTCGTTGTACGGCTCGCTGTACGCCTGCAAGTGTAGCGTATTCCAAAAGAAATAATCACCAATTCTAATACCAACAACAAGATGACTCTTTCGTATTATCTTAACTCTTGAGACCATCTAAAAAATGAAGTTATAAGTTTGTTTGTTGGTTTGTTGAAATGTATTGTTTATACATACCGTACGGTCAGTAAAGATTATTTTAATATCAATAAAATGAATATTGGTTGACAAGGAGTACAGATGAATAATAATTACACAAAACAAGGTATTCAGTATCGGCACCTAACCTGCCCAGTGTAATGCGCTCGCATGGAAAACCGAGTGAAGCAGGTTCAAATCCTAGATCTGTATGTGCCAATCATTTCTATAATCATTGGCAACTGTCTTACGGTGAAGGAAAACATTGTTTGTCATGTGAAACCCGTCAACACGCACTTGGCCAGCGTGTTAACTATAACTTAATTCCTCTCATATTGAAGGGAGGCTGTACCCAACAGTGAGACGTTAAAAAAGCTGAATACAGTGTCTGAATGATGACTTACTCTCGCTTGTGTGCATCTTTAGATATATTTTTTTTATAGCAAACACGAAAATGGCTATATATGATAAGCGGGCTCAGCTTTAGTATACCGGTTCACCAGTACTCTTGTTTTTTTTGTGCAACTTATTATCTTGAGCAATCCCACAAAGTTTCAAGTGGAGGAAATAAATACTTTCGGAAATAAAAAATATCAAAGTTTGATAAATATAACCTCAATTCTGCAGTGCACTATTTTATTGTTTTGACGTCATTTTTTCAGAAGTGTTGCTATTTTAGGTAGTTTTAATTATGCGTTATAATTCTGCGAAAGGTAAGTTGACTTGCATTTTAATATTTATTTGAAAATTATAATTATTTTATTTGGTTTTAACAATTTCAGTTTTTTTTTGTGTGAATATATATCATCTCGCAAATATATATTATCTCGCAAAATCGAAGTAAACACTCAACAAAACATAACCTTAAAATGAGATTTTTAAAAATTCATATATAAAAAACAAATCATTTCCTCCACTTTTCCTTTGCGGGGGCGGGGGGGCTTGTGGGGGGGGGGTTGATCTACACCCTCCACCCTACATGCTCTCACCCCCAAATATATACACATGCTGCCACCCTTATTCTAAAGTCCTTCCGAATTTTAATTAATTTCTTAGTTTATCTGGAGGTGTTAATATAGCTTCTTATTAGTGAAAGAAATTTCAGAATCTTATCAGTAGTTACAGAGCTTACCCACTATATACAAACACTATCTCTTTATAATATAAAAAAATATATATATTCGTAAATTCCTACATTTATAGTGTCCTTCACATTTGTTATTTTAAGTATGTATATAATGACATTGAGAATAAGCACTTTCACATACACAATTTAACCATATCTTAATCAATTCAGAAGCATGAAATTTATTTCAAGTTTAAATAGAAATATAATTTTAATACTTTTTTATAATACGTCTGCTGATGAATTTTTAACTCATGATGTTAATCAAGAGTTTTCTAAAATCATTATAAACATACCTAACCTACGGGAACCACATATTTTTCCAAGATAAAAAGTAGCCTATGTGTTATTCCAGACTATAAGCTGTTTCTGTGCCAAATTTCATTCAGATCCGTTCACCGTTCACATTTATAATATATAGATTTTACTAAAAACTCTTAAAAGTTATATTAATGACAAAACCACAACCTATTTAATTATTATTATTTATAATTATTAGTAAACTGTAAAAAATTAACATAGTACTTGATAATTTATTTAAAATAAAAGATAATTGAAAAGAGAATTACAGCATCATACTTTTAAAGTATACAATTAAATCACTCAATATGTCAGACTCTTATCTGCCTTCAAACAATAACATCAAGCCACAGTTGCTGATGATATCTACATTATTACATCATTGTTCATTTACTTTCAATATCTACAGAGAGGCTATTATTCATTTTATGAAAGAGTGGTAAAAGATAAAAATGTATCAATTGGATCTTTTAGTTTGTTAATAATAAAGTTTTACTATGGTTGCTACAATGTATAATATACATATCAAGAACAGAATAAAATAAATTGGTAATATTCATAGCTTTAGTACATATTTTATTTTGATAGATTTAAACTGTTTTTATTGTTTATAAAATAAATGGTATTTAAGTTTATCCTCATTGATATAAGTGTAAGCATACATTAGTTAAGGAGTTTATTTATCTATACACATAAATAAAATTAAAGTGTCTGTTTGTAATGTCAAAATAACACCTTTGTACTAAATGCATAATTATGAAAGTACATATTATGGTACATAATTAAGGTTCCACTCAAAAAATTAAAACATACCTAGGGACACACCTGAGCAAAGTGAGGTAAGTCACTAGTTGTGAATAAAAAAGTTTATTTTATTTTTTTCTTGTTTGGTCTTTAGCTTAATATATAGAAAATGGAAATATACTTACAACTTGTAAATAATCTTCTTTGGCCTCAGGGTACTGAGCTAGTTTGAGGTAGACATTGGCCCTGTGCATCCTTGCGGCAGTGAAGTCTGCCTTCAACTCTAGAACCTAAAAAAACAAGTTTATTAGGTGTATTTCTGTTTGAAGGTAATAAAGGGAATTTAGAGATAAATAATGTATTGACTTATTATTACTAATTTTTGAAGTTTCAATAATAAAATATAAAATACTCCTTTTTAATAACTAAAGTATGCATATTAAGCTTTATTACGATTAACTGAAATATACAAGAATGTAATAAATAAAAACTACAACTTATTTCGTTAAAAAAAAATTGTAAAAATGAATACCTTCGTAAAGTCCTGTAAAGCAAATTTTGCTTTACCCAATGCATAGTACACAGTGCCTCTTTTAAAATAGGTGAGGTAGTTGTGTGGATCACCCTCTACAATACAAATAAAAAGAAATAGTTAGAATCCAATGTACCTAGTTATTATTATTATTCACAAAACCAAAATGTCACATGTTGAATCTATAATATACATAATAAACAAACATATGCTAATAGTTATTGTCATTGACAAATAGATCCAATACAGTTGCCAATTATAATTTTATAATGACAGTGAATATAAATATCTAAAGTTTGAATCACAATAATATTTTAAATTTAAATTTTAGTAAATTTATTATTTGAAAACTATAACGTTTGAAATGTTTAACAAACAACTTTCAACCAAGGGTATGTTTAACTTACCAACAGCCGCATGATAGTGTGTCAACGCGTCGGACAGCTGACCACGAGCGAGGAAATCACGGCCCAGTTCCAAGTGCTTATTCACCTCCGCCTGCGATGTACAATCTGAAACTGTTCCACAAGCCCTTAGCATCTACACTTCACTGACAAAACATTATATTAACAACAAATGTTTAGAAAGAAACCAAGAAGACCCAATGCTCCACTTACAATCTAATAAAACTTCTAAAACTAACAACACTAAACATGGTGTGACTTTGTTCCAGTTTACATTCGTTAGATAATCCATTGTTGTAAATTCATTTGTAATAGAAGACCTAATTACGATTAAAGCAGTACAGTTTCGATATAAACTAAATACTAATTATTTGACAGAGCCCACAATCCATCTTTCCTTCGTCTCTTTTCGTGGTCTGTTCTGATTGGTCCAAATCAGAACTCAGACAATTTTGAATGACGCCCCAGATATGACAAAATAATTGTAAATTAGCTGTCATATTGATAAGCTAAATTCAAAAACTACTCCATACTTATATAAAATTCAAAACTATTAAAATTATTGATGAATTAAATTTCAAAATATGAATTACTATCATATAGTTTGTGAAGTATAATACTCTGATTACTTTACTTTAACGAACTTAGACATTTCTGAACTGTGATTTGGTATTGCCATTATTAGTATTTATTTGATAAAAAAAAACAAATTATTATAATAAATAATAGTTTTTAACGTATTTTTATTAAATATAATGGGCATTTAAAATTAAATAATGTACATTAAATCTCTAATAGCTCGCGTAAAATACTATTTAACAGAAAAAATTCTTGCTATTTAAGTCTGGCATACCTTTTAGACTAGTATGGCAATACTGTCTTTCTTTCACTTCAACTAATAAAATAGTGTCCGGTTAGTTTTTTAAAATTGTTATTTTTGAGTTAAAATATGATATGAAGTCTAAAATAAACAATAATTTATACATTAAATTCTTTCTAGATTAGTTAATTTTATTTTAAAGTGTCGGATTGGTGATTTTGATTGAGATATTTTGAGATTACTTCTACTGTACTTGTAGAGATGTCAACATAACCTCAACAACTTATATCGCAAGTGTTGGTTTTAAGGAATGGCAGACGCTGCGCCATCGACAGCGCCTAAGGCGAAGGCGCCAAAAACCAAGGCTCCTAAAGAGAAGGCTGCCAAGGCGGCTCCAGTGGCTCCTGCTGAGCCCCCGAAGGCAGTGCGCAAAGTTTCCTCCAAGGCTCGTCATGGAAGACTGTACGCCAAGGCAGTATTCACAGGATACAGACGTGGTCTCCGTAACCAACACGAGAACACTGCCCTTTTGAAGGTTAACAAGAACTATGTTTATACATTAGGTTATATATAAATGTGCTGTGTTGTTATCTTTACTGTTAAAATGCTAAATAATGGCGTAAATGTATTGATACATTACTATCTTCAACAATCATATGTAGAATCAAAAAAACATTAAAAAGCTGTCGTATGACTATGTTGCTATTGGAGAAACTATTAATTGCTGTAAAGCTTAAAAATACCCTCTAAATGATGCTTATGACATTTGAAACCTGAATTACCATGTGGTCAAAATTTTAACTGATTTTTTGAGAGTTGTTGCTAATATTTTTCCATAGATATAAGTATATAACAAAGAAATTAAACATTTCAGATCGAAGGTGCCAAAGGCCGTGAAGACGCGATATTCTATGCTGGCAAGAAATGCGTGTATGTATACAGAGCCAAGAAAAGGACCCCAATTCCCGGAGGTCCCCGTGGAAAGAAGACCAAGTTGAGGGCGATCTGGGGCAAAGTAACCCGTCCCCATGGTAACAATGGTAGTGTGCGTGCCAGGTTCAAGTCTAACCTGCCAGCACAAGCTATGGGACACAGGATACGAGTGGTGAGTTTATTTTTTGTTTGTTTTAAATTACAATAATCATATCTATATAAATATAGATCTTTTAAATACCGACATATAATAGGCATTCACAAAAGTCAATAGCCTAAATATCTGATCTATTAAGACAATATCGTAAGATTTTTAAATGAAATTTTTCACTATTTCTTTCTTGAATTTTCAATATCTTTTATTATAAAACTAATTAATATTCATAACTGTAATTTATGTAGCCTTATGTTTGATAAAAATTCTGCCTATAATAATCATTATCGGTTGGCAAAAGACCCACTACTCAGATGATTATATTTATTTTAATAATTAATACATAGTGCTGAATATAAATATGACCAGATAATCTGCTTTTATGATTAATTGGTCACTACTTGGTACCTCTAATGATTATTCATAATAACTTTTATTTAACTAAAACTTACCCATAATGTTTTTGTTTATGTTTTTGTTTGTCTCCTGTGTATAGTTTATTTTTCCTTTCGTGCCCTAAATGGTAAACAAACACTACATTGAACGAAAATCACTTGTTTTCGGACAATCACACATTTTAGATTTGATTTTATCGTTTATAACTATTTTAGAAACACACACGCTATAAATTACACTAATAAACGCTGTTAATTAATGATTTAAACACATTATTTTTGCTAAAATCGAAAAATTAACAGAACCAATTTCCACAGATAATACGTGAATACAACATTTTGACGTTTCGATATGCTACTTTGTCTTTGAATCATAGAGATGTAACATTTAGAATGAATTATTGAGAATGGAAACTGAACTTTTAAAAAAATAGCAACATCTTTAAATTACAAAGTACAACATTTTATTCAATTTTTTATTAGGTTTTAAAATAGTAGTGTATTTTGTAGAATACAAAAGATTTTTAATTGCTTTTGATCAACTTATACTTATTATTTATTTGTTATTGTAATTATTATTATTTCGTCATTGATTCATAAAAACCATTAAGTTCAGTCATTCATTCGTCATTCCTATTTCCCATCTCTATGAATTATCTCTGATTACCTGTATGCCATATTTGTTTACTATTTAAGACACGTAAGAAAAAATACACTTTATAATGTACATGCTCACATTTGTTTGCTTTTGTTTCAGATGTTGTATCCATCAAGGATCTAAGAACCTTTGTAATATAAGACTAAAATAAAACAAAACCCAAAATATTGTAGTTTTATTTTTGATATAATTAAATTATATTTGAATTGAATAATTCGGAAGTAGTGGTAGCTCAGTGGTAACACACTTGCTTGGGAACCAAATAAAGTGGGTTCAAATCCCAGGTCTCATTGCTGATATTTCCATGTACAAATCATTTCCAAGTTTTCGAAAGACATGCTCAGTCCACCTGCATTTGGCATGATCCCCCTCGTATTGAAGGGAGGCCTATGCCTAGACAGTGGGACGTTAAAAAGGGCTGAATGTACAAATTATATTCGAACTAAAATAACAATAGATTTGAATAGTTTAATGTTTATGTATATTATGCTAATAATGTGTCTGTGTTATTGCTAATGTTAGTAATATAATATTCAAATCTTGTAATTTTTCACATTTAGCTTGTTTATCATCACTTCTAATAAATACTATTTTAACCGACTTCCAAAAAGTATTAGGTTCTATGTTCATCTGTATGTATTTTATATAACTGACTAGCGGACCCGACAGACGTTGTCCTGTCTACAATGATAACAAAACTTTTTTTTAATTTGATCGCAGCGCTAACTGTCGGGACAGACTAAAATTAAAATTCGAATATTATTTAAAATTTGACACTGCGATGGTAGCGCCGTCTGTCGGATCCAATGTAAAACATTCCAAAATCAACAACTACTAATAAATTAAAAATTAATTAAAAAAACATTGTCCAGCGGACAAAATTGTGAATCTAAACCATTCCCAGATCCCCTTGAACACACAAAAAATTTCATCAAAATCGGTCCAGTCGTTTGAGAGAAGTTCAGTGACATACACACTCACAGAAGAATTATATATATAAAGATAGGGCAACATGTATATTCCATTGTAAGGTTAATATGAATACTCATCCAGAGATAATACCTACACACTTTATCCCTTGCAGGGTAATCAAAGGAAAAGAATGTCGAGTACAAGCATATAGTGCAGTAGCGATTCACCTTCGCTCCGCTCGGGTTCGTCTCTAGTTACGTTTTAACGTTTAGTATAGATTTCTCAGAGATAACATTTTCCCACGGTAAAAAGTATGCAATATGTTGATTCGTATCATCATACCGAATTTCACCAAAATCCGTGAAGTGGTTTAGGCAACAAGTCTTAAAAACTATAGGTTCGGCCTCTGTATAGATAATAATGACTTTTTTCAATAAGATTTTCCAAAAAATATTTAATGTAGAGATTCGACTCGGAATTTTATTATAAATGTATAGAATATAAGATTATCCATGATCAAGCTGCAATGTCATTTTTTCCCTATATGAACAGTTAGGAGTGTGTCTTCAGACAATCATCCATTACATAATTTCAGAAGGCTTAGCCTTAATCTCTTCATATTATGCACTAGCGACTCGCCCTGGCTTCGCTCGGGTTCGTCCCTAGGTGATTCTTTAAATTGATAATATGTCTTTTTTATTTCTGAACTGATTGAAACAAAAAAACTTCAATGTTAAATGTAGCCACACAATACCGCCGCCGTTTCTGAAATTAGCATGCACAAACGCACAAACACATTCTAAAAAATATTATTTTGGGTTCTATTGCGTTAATAAAGGCCCCCAATAATCGTTTTTCTCAAATATCTTCCATGTACAGCGATCAGTTACAATTTGTAAGTTTGTAACTTTGATTAAAGTGGGTGTATTTTTTCCATATTAATGATTTAAATTTTAATGTTTGAAAGCCGTATAGGCACGTATACAGCCGTACCTATACATACACCAAATAAATGTAATAAATACAACGAATGAATACGAGTAAAGCAAGTTTTAGAAGAGTGAGATATGTTGACCTTACCTACAATATAAAAATTGTAACTTGCATAAATAAGTTACTTGCATAAATAACTTATAGCATAAATAAGTTTAGCTAATAAGTGATTAGCCGAATATAAAATAACTTGTATGTAAAAACTAGCCAAGTCACATCTTGAATTTCAATTTATCCTAAGTCATCTACTCTGTGTAAATAATTAGACTGTTCAAATTTAAGAAGTTCTATTTTTAAATAGCAAATTCGACTCAGAATTTTATTATATGTATAGATAATAGTTATTTATAATTTAATATTATACTATAAATAAATTTGTAATGTATAGAATAGTGATTTTAATCGATTACTTCGGCAGACACTTCAAAAATATTTGATTGTAGTACCATGAAGTTTGTTTTTGAAAAAGGTTTTTGGTACATGTTTGTAAAAACAATGGTCTTATCAAATATTTAGAGCTAAATCTGTGGGTTCTTCAGTCACATGATGAGAACTTGATCCATCGCGACAGTGTGCAGATTTGTTTCACCTATTGCAATTTTAATAATATTTTCGTCCACACTATTTGGGTTCCGCTTAGCCTTGACCTTATATAATTCACGCACCGAAGGTATATGCAAGGTTGTGCGTGACATGATTTACAAGTTAGTTCCTTGAGGATATTCGGCTGCTTTTCCGCCGAAGACCTATACCATAGTTCATGTATAAATAGAGAAAAAATTGATTGATGTTATCATTGCCCTGTGGTTCCTACGCCGCCTATCAAGTACCTCCTCGCGAAAATGTTTAAATGCGTAAGTACCTACATACCTATATTTTTGAATAAATAAATTCTATATAATTTAATGTGGTTATCCATTTGTTTTATTATAGTTTTATCATATTCATTTGGTTTTCATTTGCTTTTTAAGGTAGTGAAATTAAAATTGTAAAAGAATCTCAAATTATATATATATATATATATATATATATATATATATATATATATATATATACAAGTATATACAAGTTTTTAAATTCACCGAAGACTTTCCAGGTCAAATGGTAACTTCATATTAAAAGTAGAAAGAGTAAACATATTATATACCTCAATTATAACAAATATTCTAATTAACAAATTAGCCACAAATAATCCCATATACTAAATATTTTACTTTGCAGGTGTTTTTCGCCGCTCTATTAGCTTTCGCCGCAGCTAAGCCTCTAGTAGTGGAATACCCAGTTACCTCCATAACCTACTCTGCCCCAGTAGCTGTGGACTACACTGCCCCATACTACTACTCTGGTTACGCGACTGCGTATGACTACGCTGCTTATTCCTACCCTTACAGCTATGAATACTTCGTACGTTGAATTGTTATAAATACATGATAAATATATTTATTCCCACCTACATCTGTTTTTTTATAACCTAAATATTATTAATAAATAAGTAAAAATGAAATATAAACATATGAAGAAGGCATACAGTTGATGGATAACGTTACACTCGGTTTTCATGATTTGCTATGATGATAAAGTTCGCATTTTGAAATTTAAAATTCCAAGAATAGCATAAATTAAAACACATAGGTTTTACTGATCAATCTCCCTGGTGTCTTCTTCATTTGACGATATATTGGCGAAGTAATCTATGATGACGTTCTCCTGATTCCGGCCACGCGGAACTCGAACCCAGGACCTCCGGGTGTGCAGCCGTACATGCTAGCCACTACACCACCGAGGAACTTAAGAAAAAAGTAGTTTAGAAGTAATCTATAGTGGTCTACTGGCACGCTTTGAAGCTTTTACAAGAGAATTGAATTTACATACATACATAATATTTAGTTACTAATTACAAACTACCCCCCATCTTGCAGCCTTCTCATATGCATTTGAGGGCTATAATATAGATCTATTTTTAATTTTTCATGAATCATTTTTTCGTCAGCGATTTTTTTTTCGTAAGTAAATAGTCCAATGAGGTTATCATCTAAATTTCAATTTGCTCACTATAAATATGACATTAATTTTATGACTACGAGATAACTATGTGGTGGTCATATCTTTTATCTTTTAATAAAACAGCCCGCCGGCTCCGGAACTGCCTCGCGTTACGTTTTTCATTATCTTTCCAACGTAAATCAGTGGGAAGTCTTTCATTTTGAAGTTAATGATGATTGTTGTTTTTAATTAAAAAGCTATGTGAGTCTGACATACGCAGTGGAGGCCCAATTAACCACGAAAGTCGAGATTTTATTAACCACAGTATTGGAGTAATTTAATTTTTGCTTTTCGTGCATAACAATGTTTATTTAAAATATTTTAAGTTTTCACTTTCTACATCATAGAGGTATTGCAGGTTAGGTATTCAGCCCTTTTTAACGTCCCACCGCTGGGTACGGGCCTTCCTTCTGTAGGATCAGGCCATAGCCCATCATGCTGAACAAATGCGGGTTGATGGGTACATGTCCTTCTAAAACTTGCTAGGTTCGCTCTGACTTGTAGGTCTTGCTTCTCTCGGTCTTCCACGCGAGCGCGTTACCACTGGACAGGCTAAGGCCGATACTAAATACCTTGTTTTGTCTAACAAAGCCTAGCCATTCATCCGTATTCGTTGACAACCAATAATCGTTGTATTGATATTATAATATTTTTTACCGGCCGTACGATATATGTACATAATTATATACATTGTACATTCAATACATTTCAATAAATTCTAAAACCTGTAACTTCATATTTTAGAATTTAGATGGTCACTACATTTATCTGATACGAAAGTGCCATATTGTTGTTGCTATTAGAATTGGTGATTATTTCTTTTGAAATATGCCACAGCCACAAAGAACAATCAATTATCGTCTGTATAAAAAATCTAAGAATGTGAAAGCCGATATTCAGAGTGTCAGCGTTAAAACAGCCATCGTCGTGTGAATGGCAGGTGCTAAAATATTTTTTTATTTACATTAATATATCTTTTTAAGTCTTAAGAATGAGGCGTAAAAACTTTTTAAGAAAAAAATAAAATAAACACCGACTTCCAAATTTTTTATTAAAAAGTAAAATATAACTGACTAGTATATCATACATATACATACAACATATACATACATACATACTGAGTAGTATCCGCGGCTTCGCTCGCGCCCAAACTTCCGTTGGGCTAATCTGAAGATTACCTGAAAATTTCATCAAAATCGCTCCAGCTGTTTTGGAGTCCACAGGAAACATACATACGCACATCGTATTTTATTTTATTTAATCAACAATTTAAATTTATTTATTGCTCGGAAAATGGAGTTTGTTTATAAAAAATTTAGTGACTCACCGACTTCAGCGCCATCTACCGGATCCATAGGTGGATTCAAACATTGCCGGGACCTACTTGAATATATAAAAAAATATTATTAAAATCGTCCCTGCCGTTTAGGAGATGATCAGTGGCACATCGACTGCAGCGCCACCTACTGAGTTCATTTGTGTTTTCAAAACATTCAGGAGCCCATTGAAATATACACACAAAATTTCATCCAAATCGGTCCAGTCCTTTAGGAGGAGTAGGTTAACAAACACACGTACAGAAGAAATATATATATTAAGATTGGTAGTTTTTATTTACTATAGATACCTAATTAGATATTTTCGAAGTCGGTGTGCTTTGAATATCAACTGGCTGTCCAAATCGATTAATAAATGACGGTGTTCTGAGGTAACAAACATAAAAAAAATACAGCCAAATTGACAACCTCCTGCTTTTTGAACAAGTCGGTTGAAAAAGATGACCAGCTTATGCAATTTCCTAACATGATACATACCTAACTAGAGAAAAAATATATTTAAAAACACATAGGTATTATTATTTTCAACTTAAATATTCGTGTAAACGATATTATAATAATCGTGCATTATAATATGCCCATTAATGCTACAAAGTATCACATTACCGGGCAAATCGTTGAAACGAAGCTTCTAGAACATATTGTCTTTGTAATTAGGCAATTTAGGTAAATTGTTCCGCCGCCCAGCGATTACTTGACCGGACACAAGATTACACAGTACACTGAACATAAATTATTAAGTTCAAAGAATTTTTTACTAAGCAATACTTAGATTTATTGCTTCTTTACACTGTGTTACTAAAGACTTATTATTAAGCTAGACCACCAAAATAAATATCAAAGTCAAAAATAGTAGCGTGATTTTGCTATTTATGCTACTGTTCTCGATCTTGCCATATAATATTGTTTACTTTAATTAAAGCTTGCTTCCTCATACAAACTTTCATCCCCATTTTCACTCCCTTAAGGGGTGATTATCAGGATAAAAAGTATTATATGTCCTTCTCAGAGTCTCAAACTATCTTCTTACCAAATTTCATCTGAATCGGTTCAGTAGATCCTGACACCCCTACAGTCACAAACTAACTAACATTACCTTTTTAACCCCCGACGCAAAAAGAGGGGTGTTATAAGTTTGACGTCGATGTCTGTCTGTGTGTGTGTGTGTGTGTCTCTGTGGCATCGTAACTCTCAAAGGAAAGGTCCGATTTCGATGCGGTTTTTTTCATTTGAAAGCCAGTTTCCTTACGGTGATTACTCGATTAAGTGCTTCATGCGTGCCAGTGTAATCATTAAATGACAATTTTCGTAGGAGGACTTTTAAATTTTTAATTATAATATTATAGTATAGATAATGGCAATTATTATATAGTTATTTTTATTTATTAACATTTATTTATTTATCACTCAGTGTACAAATTAAAATCATTTGTATATTATTTTAAAACATTATTCTTTGGCTTCATGTTTATTTAATATTATAATGAGTAGGTACTACGAGTATGCAAAATCAATCGATGCCCTGATAAATAGCTCGTAGCTCTAGCCGCTATCCGCAGCGGGACAGCGGCCGGCGCGGACAGCCGACAGCCGTGACACGGATACCTACTTACTGTATCGATTGAATACACGTCCGGTGCATCCCCGCTGTAGCTAGCTGCTGTTGATGTAAAGTTTTCAAATATATTTTAAATGAAGCGTGTAATTGTAGTTTTTAGTGATCGACTTCAAAATGGAAGGTATTCGATCGTCAGTAATTTTTCGGGATCTTACGCCAATTGTAGGCGGTTAGCCGGGTCTCATTATTTAATTTGTAATGCATTGGTTATAATTTAAGGGAATATATATTGTAAAAACACGGTACTGGTGTTTTAAATGATTACATTATAAGTTTTTCTTTGGCGTAGGTACCCAGCTTCCGCTCGCAAAATATGGGATGAAAGTTTGTATGAAACCTACCTTTTTTATAGTTTTTTTATACTTTTAGCGCGAACGAAGCCGCGGGTTCTGCTAGTTAATAATAATTCGCAACACTACTTACGTGGTCCATACTTACATATTATATTAGTTGGTACGCTGCAACGCGCCGCTCTATTTACTCGCTTTCGCAGTGAGGCATGTACATATGTACATACATACATATTATATATGCATCTATACATTTTATATTCAATAGATTGTGTGTGACCATTTACATGGTGTTTTATATTTAGAGGGCGCCATGAAACCGCTACAATTCGGAAGGGCGACATGACAAGATAATGTTCTATCGTGAGAAGTATAGAGCAATAAATGCTCAACGTATTTAAGCGCTAAAACAGTTTTTAATATTTTTAATATGTTACTATAAATTAATTAAACAACTGACCGAAAAAAGAAATTACTTCCGGACAAAACAAGAACCCTACAAAAATAGTGATGTGTTTCTGAGATAAATAGCAATATGTATGTATGCAAAACATGTATTTTATAAAAAAAATATATTATCGAGATAATTTTCACCAATCTTGTTTTCAAATTTGGCAATTAAAGATAAAAGTCCGAAGTATCATTTCCCTAAATATCGAAGTGGTAACTTTTACAGATTCTGAGATAAATAACGATGTCTAGGTACAAAATTGCCATATTATGTACACTCTTAATTGAGCCTAGAAGTTGTTTTTTGTCGTTGAGCGAATTTTCTACAGAAACTAATTTTTAAGAAACAAAAATATGCAAAAAGTAGAAGCCATTACTATAAATGTTACTTTTTATCGCGATGCAAATTCAAAACTAATGATTTTAGTTTTAGTGAGTACAAAAACGTACATTATCTAGATTGTAAAAAGTGCTACTTTAATGTGAAATGAATTAAACATATATTATAGCTCAAAAAAATTAAGCACGCAACGAGACACGATCTAATGTATCGAAATCGGCAAAAAAATATAAGTGCTTAAATTCGAAATCTTTACAAGCTTACTTTACTTAAGACTTTCATTCCAGTAGACTATGAATCTTTTTGTTTTATCATAAGATTTCTCATCTCTCTGCACTCTTCTGATGCAGCATCCGTAACTTATAAGATCAATTTCATTTAAACACAAGTGAAGCACATAAAAGAGTGTAAATAACGATAACAGCTATTTAATTTTACAGACTTCCCTTTAGAACCATTTTCGATTTGCTAACGAATGATTGATGTTTATTTATTTATTTATTTATGTTTTTTTTAATTATAATATTTTTATCATATAAAACATATCTATTGTATGTATAATATTATTACGAAATATAATACGATTATAATTTCCAAGAGCATAGAAATATTGGTTTATATATAGCATCTATACATATAATAAAAAGTAACTTAGCGATCTCTATGTGCGCGTTTCAGCAAAAAGTACTGAACAGATTTTAACTAAATTTTGTGTAGTGATAACTAATTACTCGGGTCAACATTTAGGATACCTTTTAATACAGAAAAAACTTTCATTCCTACGGGAAAACACAATAACTGGTTCTATCAAAACGTTCTTAAAAATTTACTTGTCTAATGCTGGCTAAACCTTAAGAGATACATCAAAACAATGTACTAGAAAATTGTAGGTAAATAAAGCCTGCAGAAAAACCTGCAATAGTATAAGTCTTTCTCCTAAAATAATACACTCGCAATAACTATTCATATCAATTTAAAACGTGCCTAGGGAGGCACCCGAGCGAAGCGAGGTACATCACTAGTTTCAAATAAAACAAAGCTAACCGCAAAGCCGCTACGATAAATCCCAGCAATCACACTAAAGTATGTATGTATGTATGTATGTATGTATGTATGTATGTATGTATGTATGTGTATGTATATTGTATATACTCCTTTTATGTTACTATTTTATGTACATATAAATGTATATTTTTATAATTTATGTATATTTTATGTATATTTAATTTATGTATATTTATGTAATTTGCAGTAAATCATTCAGTTAACCTTTGAGTGACCTGTGATGGAACGCTGTGTTAGAACGCGCAGTTTGTTGTACAAATGCTATTAATAAATATAAAATAAAACCATCTTTTCAGATTTTCGCGTAGATTTATTTTCATTTTTGGTTCTCGACGTTTTGAATGCTTTATAGCAATCATGGTCATAGATATCCGAAAAGATTTTTTATTTATTCTTTATCTAAGTCTCGAGTTTAGATTTAGAGTTCTCCAAAACCAACGAACTAAAATAGAGTTTCACGTAATGTCATCTATACATGTATAATAAAATTCTAACTAAATCGAATCTGTACATTAAATATTTTTTGGAAAATCTTATTGAAATAGTTATTATTATCGATACCGATAGTTTTTATTGGACAGATTTTGATGAAATTTGGTATGATGATAGCTAGTGGTTATCCGAGTCAAGTTATAGGATACTTTTTATTGTGGGATAAATATCTCATCTCTAAGAGATCCATACTAAACATTAAAAAGTTACTAGGGACGAACCCGAGCGGAGCGAGGTTGATTTGCTAGTCTCTATATAAGCCGCACAGGAAGACTGATAATAATAAGCTGAGAAAGGGATGTTGATTTTGTAAAAAATAAATGTACCAGCGACGGCCACGAGACGGTATATGTGTTTGAGGTAAAAGGTGTTACTATTAAAATTTAAAAAAGCCACAAATAAAAACATAAATTAAAAATACCCACGACGAAAAATTGTGACATGAAAAAAATTTCAAAAACCCACGACATTTCGCCGTCCATTCTTCCGTCTTATGTAACCTATACCTGTGTTGTACATAGAATACACATTAGGCAAGTTCACATGTAACCATCTTTCTCGCATCTATGGCTACGTATAAGATTTTTTTGTAGTACTCATTTATAAACTTTATTTACGTATGGGAATTGTTTATAACCGTTAAATTCGTCTGGAGATTTGCAACTATTATTGAAAATTACTCAATAAATACGTGATAAAAATTTCAGATTGCCAAAACTATATTTTTGAGAATTTTAATAAAGTATCTTTGGAGAGGTCTGGCAATACTTTATAACCTACAAAAACGTCTCGGGTTCTTTTTTTTTAATTATGAAAACTAAATTAAAAGATTAAACAAAAATCAAGTTGCCTAAAATATGTTTTTTTGGATATTTTTTTGCAAATGTTATATACTGCGCAGTACCGAAATAACCGCTAAAGCTATACCAGACTCGCGGGATTGGACTCGCCAATTGACAAAATTATATTTTTTCACAATTTCAACTTGCCAAAAGGACGTTCGTAAGAATATTCGTATAAATGACAGATTTAACGTGCTTTTCGAGATGTTATTAATCACCAATCTCCTGGCTCGATGATAATATATTCTTGCTAGAAAAACCCAATTTGTAGGGATTTTCTACTAAGAACTTTTTATTTTCTATGGCCAGACCGGGGACTCTAATCGAGGACCTTATCTGGTATTTTCTTTTATAAAATCTATATAACAATCAAGGCAGAAGTCACTGTCACAAGTTGACATTGAATATGTTTACTGATGCTGTTATAAGTGGTTCGTGTATGAAACGTGACTTGCCACGAGGGGAGCTCCGCCTTACGCCCCGCCGCCTGCCGGTGCATAAGCAATGAGGACAATTTAACCAATTATCCAAACAGACTAAAATAGAGGATATGGAAGATTAATAACAGCTCCAATAATCTACTAGATCCTCTAACATAGTATCTACTAAACCAATACCATTTATTTATGAATAAAGTGTTCTAAATGCCGTTTCAAAATAGTTACCTCATAAATAACTTATATGGTTGCATGACACTAAAGCACTAATAAAAAAATGTGTTTGTATATTGGTTAATATTAAAATTAAATTGTGTGAGTATGAAAAGTTCTGAAAGAAAATGCTTCAGTTTACATGATGTAGAAGATGTGTGGAAATAGCTGGGGAAAGGAATATACATATGTATAACTTGAATATTTAGTAAGATCAGAGTATCAAAGAGCATAAAACACCAATATTTTTATAATTTAAAGTTCGTACTCTATTTCAGAGTTATGGATAAATCATATTGTACATATATTGCTTTTTTTAAAGAACAACATAATATCTTCTTGTTCCTAGTATTGATAATTTATTTTTTGAATAGCATCATGCATGCATATATGCATGATAGATGGTAGTATTTCTTTCTTATTTTGAGAGAAACTTTCGTAATCTTTAGGTGTTATTCTCATCTCGTGAAAGTTTCGTTAAAATCGGTTCGGCCGTTTCAAAGATAAGCCAGAATAAATGGATATAAATCTGCTTTTGTGCAAACAATCATATGGCATACGATGATTATTTTGAATTTACAGACAAATATTTAATTTGAAGTGGAAATATTTCCGAAGAAACATGATTTGCTGTATTATTGTCTTACAACACTATGGGAAGTGAAGACGTCCAAAGGAAGGACTGATTACATAACAATGTCGCAGAAAATGTCCTTATTGCGTCAAGCTCAATGTAGACTGACAAGAAATATATTATGTAGAGGGCATTTGTACGTACAATGTAATGCATCAAGATGTATTAACTTGGGGTAGGTAGTGATAACACCCCCCCCCACCCCCCCCCTCCAACGTGCGTTCACCTTGTCGTGGTGGGGGGGCTCAGTAGTGCCCGGCAATACAGCTGGGCATGAAGCCAAGAAACGCACAGGGAGGTACTTCTCTGATAGCAGAGTGGACCTTGGAGCAACCCCGTGGTTGTTGTGGTCTGCTTTGGCTGACCTGCCGTCGGGGCGTCGTAGTTGAATGCGTAAGCGATCCGGCGACGCCCCATTAAGACGGGGGAAGGCTTTGTTGGGTTTTAGTGGGTAGTACTGGATTTGCCTGTGAGTCCCACACCTCGTGCGTAAATGCATTTCCCAACGTTAAAAAAAAAGGTAGTGATAAAAACAGTGATGCTTTATAAAATACTTTTTATTGAAGACAATAACATAAGAACCTATTCACAGCAAAAGTTTTACCGCCAACAAGTTTCTTGACGCCATTTTGACGTGTTACCTTTTTTTGATTCGTGTTTTGGGCTTACAGTATCAGAGTAAGTTTTTTTCGTTGATTTTGGTCACAACGTACACGTACCTACATACATGAAATAGGAGAGCTATACTGTTTATAGTTTTTCTTCCTAACTTCGGGTTGCTATTGCTCAATTATTTAACAAAAATTAAATGACTCTTTTAGAACTATCCGATACGGGATGTGAACCCAGACGACACGTTTGGCTCATTTTAAATAAAACTATCTTATCGGATTTTTTCGCGGATTTATTTGGATTTTTGGTTCCCGACGTTTCGAATGCTTTACGGTATGCTATAATTTATGGTAGTCACAAAATACGGCGAAATTCGATAGTGTATGTGAATAAGATCTGTACTCATTAAACACGTTTAGGTTTTCATATTTTTTGCCCTTTTTCATAGTTATTTCTCTCAAATTATTTTCAGTAGTTATTAGTTTGTGTTAATTTTAGTTTCTAGTTTTTGTTTTAATAGTATTACTATAGTTTTAAGTATTCTTAGTGTTTAAGTCTACTCGTGCAGTTTATAAACGTACCTAAGTAGATTTTTTTTTAATCTAAGTGTATTATGTATTTATTTTCGATTAAGTGGCAGACCGACTTGGGTAACGTAGGTTGAGGTCGTTAAGTCTTTTTTTTTATTTCAAACCCAGAACCCCTTTAAAATTCGGTGATAGATCTGACTCATTATTTGAAGATCATTTTGGCACTTTGAAGTGACATTTTGACATTTCCTAATGGCAGTTATGTCATAATAATGTATGGAAATGTTGTAACTTCAAGTCTCAATAACTTTTGACTCTTTCGTTTTCTCAAAATAAAATTTATATATTTGGACTCCCTATTGCCTCCCTTATTAAAAAATATTAATTACTAACCATTCCTCCAGGAGCCGCGTTCGATATACTAAACTGCAGCAGCTATGTGTTATATCCCAATATATTAATAAAAAAACCTAGAATCAAGCTGGTATAGAGAAATATTAGATCTGCTATATCAGTACCTGGCAGTTAATAATGCGAACGCGCCATAACTATATTTTTTATTCATTGATACATATTATAATTATTGTTATTCGAAGGTTATCTTGAAGTTGTACCAAAACGTAAAACAGCTGTTGCATTTTTTGTGCATCTGCCATTATTTATTGTAGTATAAATAACTTTAAAAGCAGACTAAATACACAAAGTCTAAATATTGTGATAGTTGGTGAGTGTGTTAACGTACTATGTATTAGAGCGTTTATTTTTAGACATATAATTTTATATAGCAGTTAATCTGTAGCTTGCAATTTCTGCGTCAGAGCTTGTGGAATTAATCGTGGAAAACTCCGAAAAGATAGTTCTATTTAAAAGTAGTGGCTCACTTTGGCTTCTCTCGGGTTCACCTCTAGAAAAGCACAAACAAATCTATCCCACGGGAACCATTCATTTTTCCAGTATAAAAGTAACCTGTTGTTTGACTGGCATAATAAGGTATGCCAAATTTTACTAAATTAGGTACATAAGTTATTGTGTACCAAGCTGTATAAGTTACTATAGTTTTTTAACTATTCCACGAGAACTCTTTCATTTTCCGGGATGAAAAGTATCTAAAATGTAGACCGGGGATATAAGGTACCACAATGCAATATTTAATTTAAATTGGTCCAACAGTTTCGGAGATTAACCCGTACAAACAGACAGACAGAGAAATGAAAAATTTGAAAAAATCTAGACTCGGTTTATAGTATTTTTTTCTATATACAGACATTCGACCTCTACAGTTTTATTATATGTATATGTCAAATATTCGCGTAAATCAAAGAAAGTATATGTGAACCAGCGAGTTGCTCTGATGGTCCACCCTGCTGTCAGAGATTAAGAGCAATCTTCATGATGCACCTCCCGAGGCCTACCGAGATAGGCCAACTCCCAAGTGCGAAGATGCTAATGAACCAACCACAACAAAATGAGCAACACACATCGGGGGAGCTCTGTTAATTCCCTGGACTAAGTCAAAAATAAGTTTTACTAGAATAGTTTAAAAGTATTTAGTACTCACACATATAAATCTAATATATAAATATCTTGTGTCACGGTGTTTGTGGTTGCATTCCTCCGAAACGGTTCGACTGATTTTAATGATTTTTTCGTATATTTGCCGTATGAGAATAGGGCGTAAAATATTTTTCACCCTCCTACCCTCACCCCCCATTTTTTAATCTTAATTTTAGTATTTTTGCATAGAGCAAGAGTCTTTTTTTTTGTTAATTGAACGCGGGCAAAGCCGCGCGTTCTGTTAGTTATTTTATAATAATATGACTAGATAATAATAAGTAATTATCACGTGACGTGCTACATGAACTGACACTAATATCAATTGTCATGTACAATATGGGTGTTTATTATCACAGTGTAGTCGGAGAGCAATTTGCGCATATTATTATGTTATATCAGTTGCACGATCACAATTAATTTAACGGCGCGTACGCACTAAATGATTCGCTTACTTACTGTGTATTCTAAGCGTGTTATATTATATTCTTAACCGACTTGAAAAATGTAATTTTTAGTAAGTTCTTCGTCATACAAAGGTCTTATTATCCAAATGTTGGTGCAGTGCCGGATTTAACCTTAGTGCCGCCCCTGGGCATAGTAAAAAATGCCGCCCTATTATTGAAATTTGTCAAATGAAAAATGCGAAAAATTAATTTATAAATGATATTAATTTCTCTAAAAATTTGCCTACTAGTTAACCTTTTTTTTTGTAAAATAAAAAAAGCATTTTGATAACGCGAAGAAAATTTTTCTCCCGCCCTCCGAATTTTGCCGCTCCTAAAAATTTGCCGCCCTGGGCACTAGCCCCGAGTGCCCCTTGTGTAGATCCAGCGCTGAGTTGGTGGACTTTACACTTCAAAAACTAGTGAGGACTTTTCAAATATTTACAAACACGAAAACGAGATCCACGTATAAGAATATTATAAATGCGAGATTCAGAGTTTGAAACCGCTTCACTTGAATTTTCAAGAAAGTACGTTACCACTGGACTATAACATCATAGGCATACCTATTAGGTACACTGTACTTTTTTTTATATGTCAGGACATTAACACACAACGCCATCTAGTTCCATGGTAAGCTACGAGGCTTGTGTTATGAATACCAGATAGTTGATACATTATACATATATAACTTTAAATACATACATATTATAAATATAAACACCCATGACTGGAGTACAAACATTCGTGCTCATCACACAAACGGAAGCTCCCCGCGGGACTCGAACCCGCGACCGCTGGCGCAGCAAGTAGGGTCACTACAAACTGAGCCAAAAGTGTCGTCAAAATTGTATTGATGAAAACCAGTGACCTAGGTCGGTTCACTAGTTGTAGTATAAATAGATCGATTAAGCTTTATAAATCCTATGCAGACGTAACTACGACAATTGGTTTCGTGTCTGTAGTTACTTACTTAGTGTCGCTTCACTTACAGATATCAGCTTGGGATATATTGCTAGCACCTTTACTTAGTTTCTTATTACTAGGTATAGTTCTTAGTGTATGAGATGCTACTTTCTCGTAATGAAATTCTACTGGCGGCTGAAATCGGCTAATATTGTAAGATTTATGCTAATACAGTTATGTAATACGAAGGTATAATGATTGTGCTGTATTTTGACTTTTGTTCTTCTATTTTATCTTTACATATAATAAAATTGTAACTAAGCCGAATCAGTACATTAAATATTTTTTGGAAAATCTTATTGAAAGAAACATTATTATCGATACAGAGGCCGAATATATATATATTAAGAAATTAGAGTGATTTGATTAGATTGAGAAGTTAATTTGCGTGTAGACGATTTACGCAAGCCACTCTCACCGGGACACACGCATTAGGTACGCTGCGATGTCTGAGTTTGGCATGCAAGGTCAATTGTAAATTATAGTAATATGAAAGTAGCTTTCTTCATGTCTATATTAAAGTAGATAAGTTAGATAAAAAACTTATCAGTAGGTTCAATGTATTAGTAAAATAGTTACTTAATGTCACTTCACACGGGTGCATTCTTTGGTGTAGTACTATATATATTGTGTATACTATATACATATTCCTTTTTTTTAACGTTGGGAAATGCGAGGTGTGGGACTCAACGGCAAAGCCAGTATTACCCACTAAAACTATACTATATACATTCCTTGTACAAGCACACACAAACAAATACACTCGCGCGCACATGCACACACACATGCACGCACGTACTCACGAACATACGCACACACGCACGCACACTTTTAACATAAATATTAGGTACATGAATAGCTCCTAAACATAAATAATAACAAATGGCAAAATAAACGCGACCATAAAATATATGAATAAAACAATGTGAAAAATAACTAGTAAAGGACATTTCTTAACAAATATACAATAAGTCATAAAAACATTTTATCTTCCCCATGCTGCATATAAATATAGTAATGTCGAATGGTCTAGATCCTGAATGAGAGTTGTGGCTATTTCTGTCCGCGTGGGCGGCTGAGTCCCCGTTTGTAGGGAGAGGTCAATCTTATTACTCGTTAAACGGTGAGTCGGAAACTTTTAATTTTACCTAACCTCGGAATTGGGTAATTAGGTACTGAATATGAAAAAAAACGTGTTTGTACTTACGTACGCACGTAAGAAGTTATACTTCTTTGGCGTAACAGAACAAAAATAGCTAAAGATTTCATCTCATAAGTCACAACTTTCTGCTTGTAATTATGGAATGATAAATTCATAAAATAATTAAAGAAGGTATATTAGGCATATTACAATCATATATTTATAGAATATCATTTAAGGAAAGAATAACAAACAGACAGACAAAAATTTTAAAAATTGTGTTTTTTTTATAAATACCGTATATAATTCCATATGCATTTAGTAAAATTTTGACATTACAAACAGACACTTCAATTTTATTTATCTTTATAGATACTTCAATTTTATTTATCTGTATAGATAATACGCATTTATTAATCACAAAAATAAAAAAATAAAAAACCGGTAGCACTATACTTGTAACTGAAGGTTGAAAAATTTTCATATTTTTAAGCAGGTTTCAGTCTACTTATATGTTTGTATAATATATATGAACAGTTCAGTTGCAGAGTTATATGCTTCTAATGTCATAAACATATCGTCCACCCAACCTTAACTTTTGAAGTAGGTATGCATCGAAAATGTCTAAAAAAAATTGAAAAAATAGACATTCCAAAATACTTTCAACGAAAATTGTTGAGTAATTTTACTGGTATCTTATATGTACATATTTAGGCGCAAAAATAATTTTATTTTCCATATTAACAATATGAAGTACAAACTTATTTATACCGTCAACAAAATAATATCATCGATGGGTAATACATATATTTAATTTAGTTACATGTAACGAAATCCTCGATGTGTCCGATTTTAATCGATTCGAGAAGAGATCGATTATTTCGAGATCCTTGAACTGATAATGTATTCAGTCCTTTTTTAACGTCCCACTGCTGGGCACGGGCTTCCCTTCAATACGAGGGGGATCAGGCCATAGTCCACCACGCTGGCCAAGTGCGGATTGGCGGACTTCACATGTCTTTCGAAAACTTGCTAAGTTCTCTCAGACATGCAGGTTTCCTCACGATGTTTTTCCTTTACCGTAAGGCAAGTGGTAATCATGTTAGAAACCAGGCCAGAAATGATTTGCACATGAAAATATCAGAGGTGCGAGAACCGGGATTTGAACAAACTTCACTCGATTTCCCAAACAAGCGCGTTACCACTGGGCTACCACTGCCTTGAACTGATAATAATAACTGATAAAAATAAAGGTTATTTTTTTATTCACGTTTATACCTTGCGAAGAAGTTTGTTCTTTTAATAAGGATATACAAGAGTACGATGTTCATTACTTATTTGAAACACAAAGGTTTACCTGTCACTGGATGAGTAATTACTAAGTGCGGTTTTTGAACTTTTAAACACAGTTTTTTTTGGAGGAAAATGAATCCTTTGAACTTTACCTTGAAATAAACGAACATTGACTTCACTAACGGTAGGTATATTTTATAGTATGGAGAAGAAGAAAGTTACTACTTAGTCTAACCCATCAGATGGCGCACGTGGGAACACTAAATAACTTTATTGAATATTTGTATTATGAAATAGATAGGTACTTAAGAAAATTAAATAGGGCCGGTGGGATGTGAGGAATCGTTAGTCGGTCATAAGCAAAATTGAAATATTTGCCCCTGAATTTAAAAGCTCGCATTAACTTCATATTGTATTTAGCCCTTTTTAACGTCCCACTGCTGGGCACGGGCTTCCCTTCAATCGATTTTAAAGGAACTTCAAATGGCAAGTAGAGTACTTGGTTCAATGACACGGGTTTCATAATATGGTAATATAAAGTATATTAGAGGTCCTATAACCCATTAACATTATATACTGAGAGGATGACATTGACCTCAATAATAATAATAATAACGGGTGTAATGACTCTTGAACAAAGAAGTGCCAACAAATTACAAATTCACTTAGGAGATTCGATGGAAAAGTTTAGTTATCTTCATTATATATGGGGTTTGTTCCATGCTTCGCTAAGTTTTCCACTTTTTCCAAATAGTCTGTCTAATTTACTTTAAAGATGGTCTCATTGTTCACGACTACAGGGATTTTCCAGCCAATTTATTGACATAAACAGTATTATGTCGTTACGATGTTTTGCTGCGTTTTACTTCAATTTGAAACTATTTCGAGATATTATCTTATTTGTACGATAGATTTAAGTTCTACATTAGTGGTTAGGAATATTTCCATAGCATGGTAGTTTTCAACTGAAGATTATATATAAAACACTACAAGGAAAATCTAAAATACCACAGACAGAATCATTAGTCAATATTCACTATTATAATATGTATGTATTTAGAGTTATATATATACATATATACATACATATATATATATATATATATATATATATATATATATATATATTTAGTGTATCAACTATCTGGTATCCATAACACAAGCCTCGTAGCTTACCAAGATGGTGTTGTGTGTTAATGTCCCAACATATTAGGGTATTTATTATTCACAGCAATAATCGCAAAAATAAAAGAATTTTAAAATATAAAAGCAAGTCAAGCAAGTTGTAAAGCAAGTCCATTAGAAGAAAAATATTAATATTACTGAAACTAATACAAATTTTGACACTATAGTACTTACTTTACAGATGGTGGTTAGCACCATAATAACAATATCAGCTCAAGAGCAGTATTTCATATCGTTCTCTTACTATATCCAATATCCATACTTCAAAACTAATATTATAAATGTGAAAGTGCGTTTGTTTGTTTGTCCGTCTTTCGCGTCGAAACGGATTGACTGATTAGCGTGATTTTTGTGTGGAGACAGTTGGAGGGCTGGAGAGTGACATAGGCTACTTTTTACCGCGGGAAATTATCTCTTTCCTACGGGAAAACACGTTATAATACAATCCAAAAATTATTTATGATTTACTTGAAACTTGGTATTAATGCTCTTTTTGAAATCCATTCTATAAGGGGGTAAAATAGGGATGAGTTTTAGCTCGAGCGAAGCCTTGGGTTCTGCTAAGAATTCTAATGCGTAGTATTTGATACATTATTATTTTTACGAATATGATAATATAAAAGTGGTGAATCTAGATGATATTTTATATAATGAAATGGGCCACATTATGTTAAAGACATAATTTTTTTCGCATCAAGTGGATGTTATCTTTATTAATATTATAAGAAGACAGATTTTTTTGTTTGTTTGTTTGTACTGAATAGGGTCCGAAACTACTGAACCGATTTAGATGTAATTTGGTAAGAAGATAGTATGAAACTCTGGAAAGGACATAGGATAGTTTTTATCCCGGAAATCACCCCTTAAGGTGATGAAAATGGAGATGAAACTCTGTATGGGGAAACAACCTAGAGACGAAGCGAGGGTGAGTCACTAGTGAGTTATAATATGAAATAAAGTTATTAAAAGATGTGAGAGATAGATGTAGATAAAATTTCTCGAGGCGACGGCCACTAATCGGGTCACTACTCACTAATCAACAATTATAGGATAAAACTAATATTACAATATTACGAGTAGGTACGTACGTGTTTATTCGTAGTTATTATTAATATTATACGCAGTACAGGACAGGCGACAGATGGATCGATAACGATTTTTCCCATAAGCAACTATAAAAACTCATGCTGGCCGAGTGGTTGAAATTCAACATAATACTTTCTTAGATTTACGCGAATATTTGACATTTTAAATAAAACTATCTTTTGGGATTATTCGCGAATTTATTTTGATTTTTGGTTCACGACGTTTCGAATGCATTACAGCAATCATGGTCACGGGAGAAAATCAAAATAAATCCGCAAAAAAATCCAAAAAGATAGTTTTATTTAAAATGTCAAATATTCGAGTAAATCTAAGAAAGTAATTTACCTATGTAGGAGTATCTTTTAAGTCTAGCGATGAGTGTGACATTGCCAACGCGCTTTGTGGATAACTTCGCAGTAATGTCAAAACTACGGAGTACGGAAGCTGGCCATTTCGTGTCACCTTCACTTCCCGCCCTTTGATCACGAGAAGTTCCTTTAAGTACATGCACATTATAACTATTTTTAGCTACAGAATAAATATTGATACATACATATATTATACTGATATAGATAAAAATATTTGACCTTCTTTACGAGTTAATATTTCTAAACTATAAATGAGAGTTTTTGGATTTTTTGTTTTTCTGTCTTTTCTGATTATAAAACAATATTTTCAATTAAAAAAAATGGACGACTTAAAATTATGAAAAAAGTAATTTTACACATGTTATGATAGTTTTGCCTTACTTTTGGCCTTAATATAGGTATAATTTTTTGACGTTGACACTTTAGGACGAGTTTGTATTAGTATGTTTGTTTTAGTATCATGTGTAGGTATCTCTACGTAGATGGTTGCAGGTTCGAGCCCTTCCCGGCAAAAAAATTATTTATAATTTGCTTTAAACCTTTGTTTTAGTTGTGTTCAGGACGTATAACTATAGGCACCTATGTAATAATAATATATATATATATTTTGTGACATTTTTTTAAATATTCTTTTGCCCCTAATTATGGTATCCGTTATTGTTTGTTTTAAAAAATGTACATATTCATATAATATGAAATATACCTATATCTAATAATTAACCTTTAATTTAGGGTACAATTTGTATCATATTATCTTAGAAACATTTCATTATAAATAAATATGTTGGGGCACATCTAGTTCCATGGTAAGCTACGAGGCTTGTGTTATGGATACCAGATAGTTGATACACTACACATATATAACATTAAATACATACATATTATAAATATAAATACCCATGACTGGAGTACAATTAACATTCGTGCTTATCATACAAATGAATATCCCCAGCGGGTCACGAACCTGCGACCGCTGGCACACCGAAAAGGGTCACTACAAACTGAGCCAAACGTGTCGTCAATTATAATATTGCATATAAAGGCTCAAAGGTTCAAGACACGTACAAATATAATGTTTGACAAACTATACGTTTATTTTGATCGCTCATATGTATCAAATACGAATTCAAAAAACATATAAGTATAACTAGCATTGTACGCGGCTCCGCCCGCGCTCAGATGACCAAAAACCAAATTCTTAGGTTTTACATATTAGTATACTCTTACATTGCAGTTTATGTATTTTTTCTCAGAAATGAGACATTTTCCTGCGGTAAAAACTGATCTGGATAACCAGCTATCACCACACCAAATTTCAAAACCAAAATCCCTCCAGTGGTTTTTCTGTGATGCGGTAACAGACAGACAGACAAAAATTTTAAAAACTATAGATTCGGCCTCTGTATCGATATTAATGTTTATTTCAATAAGATTTTATATCTAATGTACAGATTCGGCTTAGTTACAATTTTATTATATGTATAGATATCAAATATATTAAACAAGTTCTTATTAGGCAAATAGCTGAACTTTAGGGTAATTAATAAGTACTTATGTATTATAATATGTATATAATAATTTATTTATCAAGTTTTTTTCACCAAATATTTTTCCAAATCACTACTAAGGCATCACCTAATCATTTTTTAAAGGTTTTATTTAACTGCCCTGTTTGTTTGGGTCATATAAATATGTATATTACTAAAGTAATGAAAATTTTACTCCTTTCCGGTTGACAAATTGATGTACCTAATATTTGGTATAACACCTTTATTGCTGATGACAATATAATTGAATATATTCAGTATCATTGTAAATTCAAGATGGCCGCCGCTACAAAATGTTGGATTACATATTTTTTCACTACCCTCTAAATATGGTATCAAATGTAAGAGTTTTACAAGTAGAACACAGAGCAGTTTCTTTCCAATAAAACCTTCTTCTTCTTCTTCTCCCTGCTCATTTCCCACTCACTTGGGGTCGGCGCAGTACATCTTCTGTACTGCTGAAAGGATTTAGCAAAAGTTTAACGACCAGCCGCCTGCCTGACGTCAAACCTCCTTGGGAATAAAACTATACTTACTCTTTCCAATAAAACCGTTAAATTTAAAAAAAAAACCTATTTTATATCTTCTTGTATTAAATTTGTTTTGTGTACCTCGGAAAGAGCTCTAACGATTTGAATCAAATTTTGTATTTAGATAAAGTTTTGATATATAAGTTTACCTGTAGGTGATTTTTCTCAATATAAAACCGCAATTTTTATATTTTTACCGAGAAACACGAAGCGACGCGCGGTCGTCCAGGTATTGTAATAATGATCCCGTGGCGTCCCACATGGCGGCAGGGGGGGAAAGTTGGGTTTTAGTGGGTATGCCGGTCTCATTAGCCGGAGAGTCTCCACATAACCACCCCGGGGGAAGTCGGGTGGTATCCGTAATAGGACTTCCCAACTATAAAAAAAAAATAAAAAAAAAACAACAAAAAAAAGGTATTGTAATAATGAAATAATGAAAAAATCTATTTGTTTTTTATCTTTCTCGAATCTCAGTATGGAGTAGATATATGAAAATTTAATCCATGATAAAAAACCATACATATATCAATTATCAGAATTACAATCTGCCTTTGAGATTTGATAGTGTAAGCTTCAACCGTAAAGAGCTAGGATGATATTCGCAGTCTACAAGTAACTAGAGCGGCGTAAGAGGCAGCGAACAAAAGCGAAGCCTTGTTGGGTTTTGTTATCGAAAACGGGTTAATTGCTTCGGCTCGTCCCTTCAGAGGCTTTGTAAGTGGCTCGAGACTTATCGCTTGCTGTAGGGTTGCACCTACTTCCCACTATTACTATAGCGTTGAAAAAATAATTCATAAAATATAGCTGCTACGCCCCTGAGATGTCAAATAGTAGCTTTTGTTTTACTCCAGGTCAGGTCTATCCGTTTGCTAAATTTCACCCAAATCTGTCTAGCCGTTTCTGCGTGAAGGAGTAACAAAGACACATAAAATTTCTTATTTACATACATATACTCGTAAGTAGAGTACAGTAGTCTGAATAAATGTTAAATAACGTTCCCGATGTTTCGATGTTAGACAATTTTAAAGATAAAAAATATATTATAAAAATAAAAAACCCGACGGTATAAAAGCTAATTAAAAAGATGAGAACAAGTTGACGATGGAATATAGTAAGAATTATGCAGTCGGAGACATACATACACGTTTCATAACCATATTTGATTTTATTTACTAATAATCACTTTCACAACAAAATTGTCTAAAGAAAAATTGACTCTAAAATTAAATTTTGACACTAGGTACATGTGTTTCAGATAAAACTACGTTTACGGTTTTTTTCTCTGATTTATTTAGATTTTTGGTTTCCGACTCTTCGAATGCTTTACAGCAGCCAAGGTCACGGGAGCGTAAGGTTGTAGACGTCTCAAAGGCTATTAATTTATTATATAATTATTACAGACAGTATCTACCCACAAAATTATACACACATTTGGAAGAAAAAGACATAAGTTAAAGAGAACATAGTTTCATTTAAAATATCAAATATTCGTGTAAATCTAAGAAAGTTATTTTAATGAATTAAATATTATTTAAATAGGGTTGCCGCTATTGTAAATCTGATACTATGTACTTAAAATTAATAGTTTAATTTTTTACCACCACTTTTACCAGCCCTGTTTTAATCAGACTGCCACACTACGTCCTTTAAAGCACTAGCAAAAGAGATAAGAAGCATATTATGTGAGTAAGTGATGTGGATTCTCACGCATTTTAACGAAAATGGTATTTTATTTTGTTATTTTCCACTTACTCTCGTTCTATTCGGATTCGTCCCTGAGCTTGAATGGTTTAGGAACATTAAAGGCATTTTCCAGTTTTTTTTTGTGCTAGGAGCTACCGCAGGCGTATACAGAATAACCCATCAGAGTTTCATCACAATCGGATCAATGGTTTAGAATCGCGTAGAGTAAGAACTCACGAACATTTATTTTCATTTATATGGAAGACTATTGTTACATTATATTAGACTAGCGACTCAACCTCGCTCCGCTCGCCTTTGTCACTAGTTACACTTAGTTCAGTGGTTTTTTCATGATGAGTTCCCAGACAGACAGACAAACAAAAATTCTAAAAATTATAAATTCGGCCTCTGTATCGATAATAATGACTATTTCATTACGATTTTCCAAAAAATATTTAATGTACAGATTCAATTCAGTAAGAATTTTAGTATATATGTGATAAGAAGAATGTGACAATATTAACATTTTTATGAGATATCTATATTATATATCAAAACTTTTACATTTTTTTTTAAAATGAAGCTTGGAAGGAGGTTAGTCTGTGTGTGTGCTAGTGTCGCAGTATCCACAAGTTTGTCTCGCATTTGTGGAAATCGTCGACTTTCGTTTACTTAAAATGCATTATCAAAGAAAGTGAAAAACAAGTAAAATAAAAATTTGCAAATATTAGTGTCATTTTTGTATAGTTTTGTGGGTACTATACTATATAATGACCTTTGAGACATCTAAGCCTTAGAATCTTCCGTAACAATCAAAATAAATCGCAAAAAATCTAAAAAGATAGTTTTATTTAAAACTAGCGACTCACCCTCGCTTCGTTCGGATTCTTTTTTGTTTTTTTTTATGAACCGATTGAAATCAAACAACGCCAAATATTAAGTTATTCTTACCACAATATATTAGTGAAAACCGCACCCATCGATACAGCCGTTTCTGAGATTAGCGCGTACAAACGTACAAACGTACGAACAAACAGATAAACAGACAAAAACTCTAAAAATCATTGTTTTGGGTTAATAAAGATCCATAATAATAGTTTTTCTCAAATGTCTTCCATGTACAGACAGCGATTAGTTACAATTTTAATATATATGTACGTATATATAGATCTCAAATATTCGCGTAATTCTAAAAAAGTATTATTATGTAGTATGCTCTTCACATATTATTTGTGTACTTTTTCATATACATATTTTACAATAATAACAATAGGTTATAATATTTTAAAGTAAAAATCTAATATATTCATTTCAGGCTATTTCAGAATTAAAATATAATCCCGCTGCGTTATCTCTTTTGTAAAATGTGCTTTTAACTTAATTATGTCCGTTAATTTTATCCACGGCTTTGTTGTGGAAAATTGCAGCGGCACTAAAAACTTCATGTAAAATATAAAGCAAAAGATCTAGAGCTCTTGAATAAAAAGAGGGGCTCAGTCGTGATCTTGCCGGTAGGTATGGGTTCGAATCCTCATAAGGCAAATATTTACATTGATAAATAAATATTGGTCAATGTAAAAAAAGAAGTACATGAGATTTCCAAAGATATTTGAAGAATAAAAAGATTGAAGAAGAATACCATAAGAAACGAAGAAGAATCTGGAGAGCTTCCTACGTGCGTGTTCGAAGAGAATGATGACAAGAAGATGTGAAAGAGTGTGTTTTATGTTCTCAAGAATATTTAGATATTATGTATCTAATACATAATCTGTTTAAGTTAAAGCACGACACTTATGTTGAAATAAAATAAATAAATATGTTGGGTTATTAATACACACCACCATCTAGTTCCATGGTTAGCTACGAGGCTTGTGTTATGGATACCAGATAGTTGATACATACATACATATAACTTTTAAATACATACATATTATAAATATAGACACCCATGACTGGAGTACAAACATTCGTTCTCATCATTAGAGATTAATGTATAATATTATTATAATATGTATGTATTTAAATGTATAGTGTATCAACTATCTAGTATCCTAAACACAAGCCCTCGTAGCTGCTGTGGAATTAGATGGTGCTGTGTGTTAATGTCCCAACATACTTATTTATTTATTATTTACTAGCGATTCATCTTCGTTTTGCTCAGGTTCGTACCTAGCTTGATTCCCCATACAAACTTCATCCCCATTTCACTCCCTTAAGAGATGATTTCCGGGATAAAAATTTCCTCTGAATCGATTCAGTAGATCCAGAGATTACCCCTACAACGTCACAAACTCACAAACATTACCTCTTTATATTATTAGTATAGATTATTATTATAACAAGTATTAATAGAATGTCATTCAACTTACCTTCAATCCCTAACATTAGTCAATCTTTATTAAAGATCTTAATCATCTGTATTCTGTATACAAAATTTCACCCAGATCTGTCTAGTCGTTTCAGCGTGAAAAAGTAATTAACATACAGACATATATGTATACATATACACATACGAAAATTCATTTATAAACAAAATGAATGTTGGTAGGCGCATAACTCAAGAATGGCTGGACCAATTCGGCTAAATTTTCGTATGTTCCTTAAGGTCCACGGAAGGTTTTAATAAAGAGAAAATATGAAAAATTAACGAAAAAAGATGTATATGGCTAACGCTGGCTAATAACTATTTATATCTATTTAAAACGTACCTAGAGACGAACACGAGCGAAGCGAGAGTGAACCGCTAGTATTTTATAAAAACCTCAATCTTTTTTTATAATAATTTGCATTCAGAAAAAACAAACACCGACAAAAAAATAACTTCCTCCTTTTTTGAAGTCGGATAAGTGACTTTCATCTGTATCCGTGGCTTGTAACTGATAAAATATAAATGCGATCTAATAATACAATCTTATATATTACTGATCGTATTTTATCACTTATTAAATTACGTAAAAATTATTTAACAATGTATAATGCCTATGGGTATCATATACGCGTAAGACCTACATACATACATGTATAGTAGGTATAACAATAGTTTTAGAATGCTGATGGGGCTCCGGCTGCCACCGCTACTGTAGGCGTCGCAGATGTTTGTCGATGGATGCAGGAGTGTTCTGCATCTGTATGAGTAGAGTGTGTGGGAGGTCTGACAGCATTCTGAAATCATTATGAGATAAATTGGAAAATCTTTTTAAGAAGTACTGCGCCAGCAGTCAGCGGGAATGCGTGCTCCCAAAGCCCGATGAAGTGTTTAAATTAAATATCAAATTTAAAATTAATCATCTTATGTTATAAAATAAATTAAATTATTTGCTTCCGTTAACATTATTAAATTAAATCATCTGCATTAAATTATCTGAATTATGAGAAAATAATTTTATTAAACTATGTAATTTTTTTTAATTTAATTTACAATAAGGTAATAAATATATATAAAAAAATATAATTAATAAACGTCTTCCTACTAATATAGTCATTAAAGCCAAAGTGTTTTACTAACAAATGTTGATATAATATCTTGAAAATTATTATAATTATTATTTTAATTTATATCTTCTTTAATATATAAACATAAATATATATATATATATATATATATATATATATATATATATATATAAATTAATGTTTACAAAATAAAAGTTTAAAAAATAAAATTCTTCGTGAAGAAACCCCACGATATTATCACCATCATATGAAGGAGATCGAAAAATGGTCGAAAAATTCTATTGTTGTAGGTTACTCGTGTAGACCTATCACACATTTATAGTTTTAATTCCACATTGAAGTTACCAAATTTCAAAATTACCGCTCAATCTCATTCGTGTCTTCCTCACAAAACGTGACACTGGCAGAATGGATTGCGTCTGTTAACGAAACTATAAGCCATTATATAAAAAAAAAACATAAGTTCATGTAAATTTCTGCAAAACAATTTGTGATAAGTAAAATAATATCACACTTGTAATTTGTAAATTGTCCGTGAGAACTTAGAGTCTCCTCACGTTAAATAACATGTGATTTCAGACGTTAGCTACGTGCAATTTAAATAATTTGGTACATTAACCAGCGTGACGTGCCGCGACGGTCCGTGTTGGAACACGTGGCCGGACTCGGCAACTTAGCTCGTATTATATGGATACATGATTATGCCATAACGTTAATGGATATGTATGTAAGTTGAATATTTTCATTTTGAAAAATCGAATATTTGATATTTTAAATACAACTATTTTTATTGATATTTTTACAGTTTTATTTTGATGTTTTGTTTTCGATGGAGGAATAGACAAATGGTACCAAACTACCTTATAATTAAAAAAAATTATTATTCTAATTAGGGTTGCTATTATTTAAAATTTTAATTGTGAGAAATTAAAAGAAATAAAAATTACTTTAATATTTAGGTATGTTCTTGAAATGTCGGTAAAATAAGGAAAACATAATTAAACACAAAAAATCCGTTAAAACCAGTTTTTATAAACAATTATAAATCAGATATTTGGTTAATTTCACTTTTAGACTATTCTATGATACCACTCGCATATTATGATCGTGGGCGAGAGATTAATGCTATCTTATAATTACAGGAATACTTTAATTTTATTGAGTTTAAACTTTCAAAGTAAAGTATAAGTGATATAATATGTGATTTAAGAAAGTATTATAAGTTATAGTTTGTATTTAGCCCATTTTAAACGTCCCACTGCTGGGCACGGCCTCCCTTCAATACGAGGGGGGTCAGGCCATAGTCCACCCACATTGTAGGGGAGCCCATGATGCTAAATGGGGATTTACCCATGCGCCGTGAGGACCTATTAGAGAATATTACTATTAGATTTTGAAGAGTATATGGTATAATTAAAAGAAGGTTATATGAAATAAATAATCGAGCGCATAAGATATTGATAGTGTTTATGCCTCACGATGATGGAGGTATGTTAATCTGCCGGATTGCAATGTTAGTGTGGCAATGGAAGGGAAAACACAGAAAAATAATTATAAGATCGCGTCTGATTTTCAGAGAAACCGAAAACCCGAAAGTAGCTCTTATTCAAAAGACTGTCGATTCGGACGTGACGCAGGGACGGAAGACGTCGCGTCGTGGTGGTTTTTTGAAAATGCAAAAAAAAAAAACGCTATTTTGAAATACTCGAGCGTGTCATATATTATACAGACGATTAAGCTTGATATTCTAGTGGTGCTGACTCATAATAAGGAATTTATTTGGCATAACTATAATTAGAGGGGTTAAAAAAATTTTTACGATTTTTTCCGTTTTGTCCTCATGATGACGAAAAGTAGTGTGGGAATACTGCAACAGAGTGAGAGATAGAGAAAGAGTGAAAAAAAGAGAAGTGCGGATTGGAGAATTACATGCTTGCAACTGCGTTTTTTTGTTTCTTCGGCTTGTGAAAATCGGTACATAATTGAAACACACACTTTTCAGCATGTAATTTTTTCACCACAATTTGATCTGACGCACTCAAGTATTTTTAACTTATCTTTTGATAAGTTATTTTTTAAATATTCTGATCGGCTGCCCTAGACATGCGACCTTATACAGCGGACTTATACATGGTGGAGGTACTCAATAGAGTGCAAGATATCCCCCCTTATGTTAATCTACCGTGCTTGAACTTCACATGTCATTCAACAAAATTTGTTAGATTCTCTTGGACTAAGATCCCGCTGCAAGATTGCTACGTTCATAGCGTATTTAATCGAAATCAATTTTTTATATACAATAATAAAAGGGACAATAAGTTTTGACCCGGGTGCCTATTCAAATGTGCCCGCTAGTATGTTTAATTAACTAAACAATAGTCGACTTTTTGAAACAAAAACGATGCATTTGTTATTACAATGAATTATACTCCACTTCACAGAACTATACGTAGAGATCTTGAAAAATGATAGCTGCCGTTGTGCATTGGCCGCAAGCTCTTCGCAGGCAGGTGTATCTTGCAGCGGGATCTCGATCCATCTCATACATGCAGGTTTCTTCATTGTTTTCTTTCCTCGTAAAACAAGTGGTAATCATGTTGAGAATGATTTGCACATGAAAACATCAAAGGTGCGAGACCTAGGATTCGCATCACTTGGTTTCCCAGATAAGCGCGTTATCACTGGGCTACCACCTACCTACAAAAAGAACTATAGTTTAATTAAAGTAAAACAAAATAAATAGACTTGGGACCATATGTAATTGAACAAACAAAAATATACGAGCGTGAAATAACAGGCTGGATCGTTTTTCACGCAGTCAGGTTATTTTTGTAAATAATACAGCATTTTATTAATTTTTGCATAAAAATATAAGAATGAAGAAGCTACTTATACCTATAAGCTTTTTTTGTTGTCCAATCAAGATGCTTACGTAACAAAAAACATAACACAGTATACAATAGAAATAAATTAATAAATTAAATTATTTCAACCATTTCATTATTTTACAGTAACTTTTAGATTACAATTGAATGTTATTTTTACCTACTAAATTAATTTACACACAAACGACTTAACGGGCTAAGTATAAAAAAATACTAAATTAAATTTGCCATAAAAATTTGCGTAAACATCATTGTATTTTTTCTATAATATACATACATACATGTTTTAATGTCTCATTCGTCTAAAACCACTGGTCCTGCGTCTGATTCGTCCCTGGTGTGTCGAAGACACACACTGTGCACTTGTATTAATTGTATTCAGCCCTTTTTAACGTCCCACTGCTGGGCACGGGCCTCCCTTCAATGCAAGGGGGATCAAGCCATAAAAGGCAGTGGTAGCCCAGTGGTATTATTATTTATTCTATTGGGTGTGGTGCCGAGGTCAGCCATAGCTACGTCGACCAGTTATGGTCCATTGTAGCTAATCATTGCTAAGCATTGTAGCCCAGTGGTAACGCGCGCTTGCTAAATTGAGTGAAACGGTTCTCGCACCTCTGATATTTTCATGCGCGAATCATTTCCAAGATGATTAACACTTGTCCTACGGTAAAGGAAAACATCGTGAGGAAACCTGCATGTCTGAGAGAACCTAGCAAGTTTTCGAAAGACTTTCACATTTATAATATTAAATATTATGTATGTATGTATGTACTCTAGTAAAAGTCATTGAACTGCCTGCGTAATGATAAGAATCGTATTACTATTGTGTCGATAGAAATCAAAGTCGAAGCTAACGTGATGATCTAAGTGAAGTGTGACGTCAGAAGCCATATTTGCACCAATATGCGTACACGTGGAGAAAATAAATACTAATAATATACTAAAGCTATAAAAACAACATGTCGGTCTGTATTTATGTATAGGTAAACTATAAAAGTTTAGAAAGTGATGAAATGAAATCTTATCAAATTTAATACAAAAAGTTTAATCGAACTCGCAGTAGTCGTTAAATATGAACACACGATTATATTATTACTGTATAACTCAAAAATAAATGAACAACCGTATTAATATCTCGATTAATAAAGAATTTATGAACTAAATTTCATATGGGCCTCGACTCACTTCTTTAGTTGTTTAGTTTTAGTGGAAGGTTATTAAGAATAATATGTTAACAGACGGTTCGATATTTTAACCGTTTTCAGAATAAACAAAGGTATTCTACGTTTACGTGAAATTAGCTTTATGTTATAGTTCATGACTCCTTGTTTATCTATACTAATATTATAAAGAGGTAAAGTTTGTGAGTTTGTGAGATTGTGAGTTTGTGACGTTGTAGGGGGTAATCTCTGGATCTAGTGATTATACTGATACTATTTAGATGAAATTTTGTAAGAAGACAGTTTGAGACGTAGGAAAGGACATAGGATACTTTTTGTCTCGGAAATCATCAATTAAGGGGGTGAAAATGGGGATGAAATTTATATGGGGAATCAGCGAAGGACGAACCCAAGCGAAGCGAGGGTGAGTTGCTAGTAATATAATAAATACGGCGATCCGTTTACACCTATATTTTTCTTTCATTCAGCAGCGAAGCAAGAAATTGAAGTATGTAATAATTTTAATAGAACTCTTATTCCGGAGTGAGACCGAATTTACTTTATATTTATTTTTATCAAGTAATTTCTGAAGGATACAAGCATCTTGCACAAAATATAACAGAAGGAAAAAACGGAAATACCTTAAGTTTGTATCGATACTTAAATCTACAACAGTTTCTCCATCGCGTGGTATTCAACCTTCCAACCAATGCACTGTAACACTACAAATACTTATAAAAAATGTATTATGAATATTAATGTTTATGTTAACAGCAGGTACGTCTAGACGACCTCAAATTGACCTAATTTTTAGAGCAACCTGTAATGTAATAAACGCGCTATCGCTCGTTGATTTTTTGTGAATATATTCATAATGTAAGCAATACTTTTATACAAATTGAGCTAATATGTTCTATTTCCTCACTTTCTCCGTTTGTGGAACAAGCACTATGTAGTGCCTGTTCCACAAACAGAGAGAATGGTCTCTCTTTAGATACTTTGCCTGCTGGATGAAGCCTTCTAGTAATTCTTATAATCTAGACTGGATCAGAGATAAACGCAAATATTGAGTTAAGGATCAAATTAGTGTATTGATCGTGGCTTAGGGCGTGATGATAACAAGTAAGATGTAAAAACATGATAGTGTGTAGTGAAGTATAAAACATGTATATCTTCGATTGAATAATAACAAATGAGCATTTTTAGATTAAATATTAGAAAATATATTACTCTTTTTATTTATGTAAATACTCCTACGCTCCACTCTCCGCTACACTATGTTCCGCTCGGGTTACGTTTTAACGTTTTGTATAGATTTCTCAGATATAAGGTATTTTCCTGCAGTGAAAAGTATCCTATATGTTGACCCGGATAGCCAACTCATCATACGAAATTTCATCAAAATATGTCCAGTGGTTTTCTCGTGATGCGTTCTTGAAACTATAAATTCGGATTCGGATTATATATTTCAATAAGATGTTCCAAAAAATATTTATTGTACAGATTCGACTCGAATTTTAATATATGTATGTATAGATAAGATTAGATGATACTCCAAAAGCTGTGAAAACGAAACGTTGACATTTAGTTGGGAAATTGAGGTGCAAGTCTTCTTGATACACTGTCGTAAAGTCTGAGCTGTTGTGTAAATATTGCTAGTGATTTAGAAGTCAGTGACCTGACGAGTAGTACGTTAAAAGGGCAACGTGTGGAGATACATTTATTTTTCTTATACCTTATTCAAATTCGCATCCATTCGACTTTAATCATAATAAATACTCCTTTATGCTAAGGACGAATATTTTTGGAATTGTTATTTATAAACTATACAAATTGTTATCAAATACATATTATACGATCATTACATTTATTATGTACAGGTTTAGTGTATATGTATAGGCTTAGTGGTAACCCAGTGGTAACGTGCTTGCCTGGGAAAACGAGTGAAGCAGGCTCAAATCCCGGGTCTCGCACCTGTGTGAATCATTTCAAAACCCCCCCCTCTGTTCGTCTGTTTCCCCCTTTATCCCCCTCTGTTTTTAGACGTAGGCTATTAGATTACTTTGAAAAACATAATAACAATTTAAATTTACATAGTAATTAATTTTTAACTTTTATTACTTTTAACTACTGTCTACAGTAAACAAACGTCTTTGTACACTTGTAATAGATATAGGTACATATCAGGTACTTACTTTATATTACTAATAAGATTATCGGACATGTTTTATATGTATATTGTTAGTGTGTTTTATAAATAAATAAAACATGATTACATCTTGCCTTACGGTGAAAGAAAACATCATGAGGAAACCTGCATTCTGAGAAAACCTAGCAAGTTTAAGAATGACATGTGAATGAAGTCCGCCAACGCACGCCCGCACTTGGTAATGTGGTGGACTATGGCCTGCAGTGAGACGGTAAAAAGGGCTGAATACAATAATATATTTATATAAGGAAATCCTTCTAAGAAAAAATATTCTTAATGTAGAGACGCTCCATTTTATTCTTTGTGGATGCTCTGCTTTTTCTCACATAACAGGTTTAAGATCAAACCACTTAGTTTTCTTTCCCTACAGTAAACGTAAGTGTGAAAAATATCAATCTAATTTTCATTTATAAGTAAATATAAATATATTGGAACATTAACACACAGCACCATCTAGTTCCACGGTAAGCTACGAGGCTTGTGTTATGGATACCAGATAGTTCATACACTACACATATATAACTTTAAATACACACATATTATGAATGTAAACAACCATGACTGGAGTACAAACATTTGTGTTCATCATACAAATGAATGCTTTCAGCGGGACTCGAACCCGCGACCGCTGGCACCGGAATTAGGCTTATTACAAACTGAGCCAAACGCGTCGTCTAAAACTTTTAGATTAAATGAAACTGACATTTAGTACCTTTTTAATACCATCAGCAAAGAAAATTAAAGCTTTGCTAGCGGCCAACAGTTTGTATGTGTTTTACATAATTTAAATGACGCTAAAATTTGTATTTTTTTTTAACTCCGCCCCAGTAAAACGAGATAAAAGTTACCTGTACATATAATAAAATTTTGAGTCGAATCTGTATATTAAATAGTATTTTGAATCTTTAGTTTTTAAAATTTTGTCTGCCTGTCTGTCTGTCTGGTAATGTATCACGAGAAAACTACTGGACAGATTTTGATGGAATTTGGTACGATGATAACTGGTCATGGGTTAACATATAGAATACTTTTTACTGAAGGAAAACATTTTATCACTGAGAAATGTAAACACTTTAAAACGTAACGGTCACTAGTCTATGCATCAAACACATAACTATAAATTAAATTGATGTATTTGATAATATTATGTAATTTCAAAATGCGATCATAAATAGAGCCCGTATTGTAGCTTGGGGCAATACCGAAGTTTGAAGTGAAGAAGATTTTGGAATGAAGGACGTAGATAACTTTAACTTAGAAAAGGAAGTTTCCAGGATATGGAATAAAGGGCAAAAGAGGTCGCTTGATTAAACTTAACTCGTTTAAAAGAGCAATGTGATATAGATTACTGTTTGTCTTGGAAAAAGTTAAGGGGTGGAGCAGCATAGGGAATAGAAGTTTGTAAAAAGTACTGTTTTGCTATACTTATAAGAATATACTATGAGATAGTAGAGATAGGATCACTCTAAATTGCTATCTAGAATTTTTCTAGTTCATTAAAAAATGAGTAAAATCAAATAACATCAAAGAAGTAATTGAATTCAACTACCAACTCTCTGAGTAAAGCAAATATTAGTAAAAGCTCGATTCTTTCAGCGCTGAAACAAAAGCTTACTTCCAGAAGCTTTCAGTTGTGTGAAAGCAGGCGAGGCGAGCGCACGCCGCCGAGTGGTTAGAATTCAAGTTTGAAGAGCTTTTTGGTGAGTGCATTGCAGAAGTACAGCTACTTGTTTATTTGAAAGTAGTAAAATGTTAAACGTTAAACATGATTTAAATTAAGCTTTAAATTATTATTTAATAGTTTTTTTAATGTAATAAAAATATGAAAACGATGATGTGTTTCTAACAATTCTATGCAATATCAATGCTCCTGTATACCATAAAATATTTTTTACTTTTGCCTCTTTCATGATTTTAATAACATAATGTTTTCGACAGCTTACAATATATTTTTACAGTAGATATTATGGGCACAGTTAGGTTTCAAAATGAAATTTTATAAATATGACGCTATAGTATATGTATTAAATTTTTACTCTAATTTTGGGATACCTTGCATCTATCAATAAAAATATATTTTGAACTATTTAAAAATATTTCATATCTTTTAAACTAAGTACCTTTTCGTATATTTTTCTTCTTTGAAAGATGATTTGATAGAGTTGCTAGTGGCATGCTTCCTTACTGCTATGATTTTTGAGACATCACACATGTTTGTTGTAAAGCATTCAAACAAATAATCAAAAATATAACATGACGAAACACAAAAAATCTTGTTCTATTAATTATTAATATATATTAGGAAGAGTTAAAAATTTTACTAGTTAGCGTGAAGTTAACACACGCACTGCTTAGTTGAACATGTTTGGTATTTAGACAGAAGTCGTATGTTTGATGATGGAATGAAGCAAATATTTGCAGTACTATCTAGTGGGAAGTATAGTTGAATCATAGCTTATAGATCTAGATGTATTTTTTTATATATTTAATGAAAAACTGATAGAATTATTTAATATTATACGTTCCAATTACATATTCCATTGTACATAATATATTTCGTTTAAAACGATTAAGTAGTTTTGTCATAATAATAAATTATTCATTTCCACTTAGATGCTGTTCTTAAATAAGCCATTTAAATAATGTACTATATAAATGGAATATTGGAAAAATATAAGAATATATTAAGTTGAATAGAAATTGTAAGGTTTTAGTTTATTTGTCATAAAATACATCAAAAAAGTTTTATTTTAGAAGCTTTTTCATAAAAGCTTCATAGTAAGCTTTCAGTGAGTGTAGAGCAGCGATAGTAAGTACCCACCATATACTGTATTGTACAATGTACAATGCGTATATGTTATGCCTACAGTTTCTTTCACGTGGATACAAAATAGCTTTTGTGTTAATCTATCATATAAGCTTTCTTAGTTGTTTCAAAGTTGACTTATACATATTTGATGATCCCTTGCAGCATAAAGACGTAGTGATCATTTGACTAGCTACTTTGGTCAAGTGTACCCCAGATATAGATGATTTTTTGTTTTAAGGATATTGCGTGACAAAAGGACAAATATATTTTTAGTACAAATTAATTAGTTTTGATTTGTCATCGCGACTAAATTCTATTGTTGATAGCATGTCCCTCTCGACGTGCGTTCACTTTATCGAAGTGGGCGTACCCCATTAAGACGGGGGTGGTTTTGTTGGTTTTAGTGTCTAGGACTCGCTTTTGCACCCGGTGAGTCTCCCATAACCTGGTAAATGCATTTTCCAACATAAAAAAAATGGTTAATAACATGTAATACTCTCATTTTATACCTCCTATTATTAAAGTATTTTGGTAAGTTACAAAAAAATCTGTAATAAAAAATGTACATTATATTCGTATACACGTTAGCAAATATTTTTATTTCTCTACAGATTTCTGTGTATTTTTTTTATTTTTTTTATTTCGACGACACGTTTGGCTTAGTTTGTAGTGACTTGTGTGCCAGCGGTCACGGGTTCGAGTCCCGCTGGGGGCATTCATTTGTGTGATGAGCATGAATGTTTGGACTCCAGTCACGGGTGTTTATATTTATAATATGTATGTATGTATTTAAAGTTATGTATTATGTGTAGTTTATCAACTACCTGGTATCCATAACACTAGCCTCGTAGCTTACCATTGAACTAGATGGTGATGTGTCCCAATATATTTATATTTATGTATTACTTAACTTTAATAAAGTTGAAATGTTCGTTGATGATTTAAACCAACCGTGATTTAAAGGAAAGACCTCTTATGGTTATTTACATGATACGAAAGCACAATCGGATAGCCTATAGGGGATAAAAGTTTTTGATTATTATCAATTTTTCGGTTTTTTCCAGGACTAAGGCTTTTTTTTCAAGCTTTGTATTCCAGACTATAATCTATCTCTGTGTCAAACTTCATCCAGATCCGTTCAGCCGTTCTGGCGTGATTGAGGAACATTTATCCAAACATTGATATTTATAATATTATATGTATACATATATTATATTATAATTAATAGAATTAGTAAAATATTTTAATTAGACATTTACAAGCACTCTTGCATCGTCAGTTTTTATATTTTATAAGTTAAATGTTAATTTTATATAATTTTTATATAAATTATAACTAGTACGTAGTACCTAGGGCGTAGTAAATTAAACGTAAATTACCCTCGTAAACTACTCTGCTCGTGCTAAAACTATAAAAAATACTCTAAAAAGGTAGATTTCATACAAACTTTCATCCCCTATTTTACCCCTTTATAGGATGAGTTTCGAAAAATGCTAAAACACGTATTTATTCAATTATATTAAAAAGCATTAATACTAAGTTTCAAGTAATTCTGATCATAAATATTTTTTGTATTATAACGTGTTTTCCCGTGTGAATTAAATGAACTCCCGCGGTAAAAAGTAACACTCCAACTACACAAAAAAACCACGCCAATCCGTCACTTTGTTTCGATGTGAAAGAAAGACAAACAAACAATCAAACAAACAAACACACTTTCATATTTATAATATTAGTATGGATAAATAATCTCCTATAAATTATATTTTTGTTATATATTTAAATTAAATTCTTACTTTTTTATCTCAACTAGCATACAATACTTAATTTATTTCCAGCAACTATATATAAATACATATTATATATGTATATATAATATATATGTACGGTTACATGTGGAAGTTTTTACATGGAACAGAAAACGGTTGAAAATCTGTTGCAACGTACTGAGAAAAAATAGTGACATCTCTTGCGCGAAATTGTATTTCTTGGCTATAATTTTTTTCTCAGACGGAGTACGGGTCGAAAAGTGACATAATAATTACATATACCGCTTTCTGTCACACAACTGAATCTCGTGGGAAATTAATCTGAAGACTGAAAATATATATATGTAGACTAGTGATTATTGTCGAAAACAATCGGTCAAGTGCGAGTTGAATTCGTACACGAAGGGTTCCATACCATCGTACATGTACTTTTTATTAATATGACTTTTACTGTATGTATCTAGTATATTAACTTCGATGATCGATTACGAACGTTAAAAAAATGTTTTTTTTTTATTATTTTTTTATTTTTTTTTATTATTTGATGTTATAGCGGCAATAGAAATACATATTCTGTGAAAATTTCAACTCTCTAATTATGGTTCATGAGTTACAGCCCTGTGACAGACGGACGGACAGCGGAGGAACCCTAAAACTGAAGAATGATATGATAAAAATAGTAAACAGTATATTTGTAAAAAAGCTTAAATTATATACGGATATGTTGCGATGGGTATTCATTAGTATTCCAACAATAATGTGACAATCTAGCAATCAGCCTTCGACGCGGACAATGTCAATGCATTCGCGTGAAAAGCGGCACAATAGGAGGCGTTGTGGCGGACACTTTGCGTCATTTCCTTCACTAACTATTATTGTGATGATCTAATTATATCACGAGTAACTTATTAACTATTTAGATATAAAATAAAATCATTATTTCCGGTTGTATGTTATCGCGGTTAGATATTTTAAAATTTAAAGCAATAAAACCATCTTAAAGGAAAAATATTTTTTCAAATTGTTATTATATATAGGTACTAATATTATAAAGAGGAAAGATTTTTTGTTTGTTTGATTGTTTATCATAATAAGCTTCGAAACTACTGAGACCGATTTAGATGTTTGGTAAGAAGATAGTTTGAGACCCTGGGAAGGACATAGGATAGTTTTTATTTGGAAAATCATCCGTTAAGAGGATGAAAATGGAGATGAAAGTTTTTATGAGGAATTAACCTAGAGACGAACCAGAGCTAAGCGAGGGTGAGTCGCTAGTTTTATATGAACTGATAGCCTCTGGTCGTTCCAGCAAAGAGATGGTCCTTCAAATAGAAGCGTAATTTTGATGGGCAGAGGTCACTTCCAGTTGCTTCTTCTTTGGCTTCTTTATTGTTTTAACACGTTTTGTTTAAACGGACCTGTGACTTTAATAGGGGCTTAAAGTTATAATAAGTGTGTAAGACAAAGTCGGGTGATAAGATAAAAGTAGTAAATGTACGACAAATTTTACTGTTTAATGAATTGTATATGATATTTGCATTGACGTTGTCGTTGGTAAATGCTGCTATATAATAATATTGATTTGCATTAAAATATAGTAAATATTAATTGAAATAACCACCATAAAAGAAAAAATCTAAGTTGTGAACTTTGGTTCTGCCAAATTATTGCGGTTTATTTAAATGTTGCGGTGTTGTTTATCATATTTGGTAAAATCTATTACATTTAAAGAAAAACTGCTTATCCGTTTTTGTTCTTCCGTTAAATGAGTTCTTCCGAACGTAGGCTCATAGACAATAGACGGTATAACGGTATATACCTATAATATAACTACTTCCATTTTTTGAATTTTGGTACAGACCTATAAATAGAAATCCAAAAGTCTATGGTCAAAGGATTATAAATTTTTTTACTTTACTTTTACTATGTACCAGTTTTTGCACCCGGTCTCGTTCGGTTAATTTGCTATGTTTTATTCTAAACTATAAGCCAAGTCATTAACTTAGTCTGATTTTTGCAAAAATACGTTGAGCTCGTTGAGCCGATACAGCGTGAAGAAGTAACACACACATACATAATATACACTCATAAACTTTTGCATTTACAATCATTATTGAAAATTTAAGGAAAACTGACATGAATAAAATTTACTTATCTATATAAAACCATATTTTTTTATTAACAACATTAAAGCTTGTCATATAAGGCACTTAATTGTTTTGTCTTTGCCTATTAATATATCAATAGACTGATTAAATTTATATCAATCAAAAAACCCCTAATACTTTTGACATAGTAAATTATTATCTTAGTTTTATATTTTTCCGCTTTTTTTATTATTTGATTTGGTCATGGTTTGTATAAATAAATATCAAGATTTAGTTATATTTTTGTTAAAACTTTTTTTTTTACACGGATATTGTGTTATTTAAATGTTAGAGTTATTTCATTTCTTATATTATTTTTTTGAACATAAGTGAGCAACAACAACAACCTTGTTCTTATTTCAACAATTATTATTTATATGTTAAGTTAGCCTGTAATTGTGATCCTACTTTGTAACACTTTCTTAGTATATAACGTAAGATTCCTAATACATAAAATAAAATAAACCGCTGTCAAATGAAACTAAAGAGGACATATTATGAAACGTCGCTTCCTTATTCAAGATAAATACTACTAGCAATAAATCTATTAATATATTTTTGTTCAAGTTTTCCGTCATAACGATGGTAGATTCCGTCTATTGCCACTTAATGGGATAGGTCCACCTCATTGGTCTGAAGGCTTGCTCACGGGGCTTCATATCTTTTTTTTTTTGTCAGGACATTAACACACAACACCATGTAGTTCCATGGTAAGCTACGAGGCTTGTGTAATGGATACTAGATAATTGATACATTATACATATATAACTTTAAATACATACATGTTATAAATATAAACACCCATGACTGGAGTGCAAACATGCTCATCACACAAATAAATACCCTCAGCGGGACTTGAACCCGCGACCGCTGGCGAAGCAAGTAGGGTCACTACAAACTGAGCCAAACGTGTCGTCAAATCATTAGGTCCTAGGTTCTAAACTCGGATAGGGAAAAAATGTTTTAGACAATAAATAGGCTATAAGCCTATCTCAATGAAATAACTCATTGATTTATTGCTGCGTTTCTTTTTAGAATACAACCATTAAACACACTTTCGTATTTATAATATTCAGTAAAAAATTTTTTTTATTGTATTCAGCCCTTTTTAATGTCCCACGGCTGGGCATGAACCTCCCTTCAATACAAGGAGGATCAGATTATAGTCCACCAAGCTGGTCAAGTGCGGGTTGGCGGACTTCACATGTCCTTTGAAAACTTGCTAGGTTCTCTCAGACATGTAGGTTTCCTCACGATGTGTACCTTCACCGCTAAGGCAAGTGGCAATCATGTTGGAAATGGTTCACACATGAAAATATCAGAAGCGCGAGACCCGGGATTTGAACCCGCTTCACTCGGTTTCCCAAGCGAGTACGTTACTGGGCTACCACTGCCTTTATTTTATTGACTGATCTCAAAAAGAAGAAGGTACTGGGATTATCTATATTTCTTCTGTTATTCGATATTTTTGCGGCTCTTGAATCGACTTTCATAATTTCTTTTAAAATGGTTAGGGTAAGCTTATGCGTGGTCGAATATTTTATAACTTTCACTACTCTTCCATCTCTTCAGATGGAAGAACTACTTAAACATTGTTTTGAAGTTGGCGTATCTTTACTGTTAGATTAGTATTCGTAATTCGCTGCTTCAATAATTCGTCATGGACACTTGGATTTTTTATTTTAAAAATATCTGATACAGTTAAGGTACATAGATTATATTTTCCTCAACCATCCTTACTCTTTTTCCCAAGGATTCCTATAAATAAACTCGATCTTTCCTTGTTACGCTCATACGCTAAATAAATTAAATAAATAAAGATGTTGGTACATTAATACACAGCACCAACTAGTTCCATGGTAAGCTACGAGGCTGTGTTATGGATACCATGTAGTTGATACACTACACATATATAACTTTAAATACATACGTATTATAAATATAGACACCCATGATTGGAGCTCAAACATTCGTGCTCATCACACAAATGAATGCTCCCAGCGGGACCCTGAACCCGCGACCGCTGACACAGCAAGTAGGTAGTAGTAGGTGTAGTGTCACTACATACATATTGAGGCAAACGAGTCGGCAAGATCAATTCCCAGGAACGAAGACTAAGGAAAAGAAGCAATTTATACGGTTCTAATTACATCTTGACTAATTAAAGTCGCTGAAACAGATTAGATAGATAGGTAAATAATATATAACGCAAACAGGAGTAGAGTTCAAAATATAGATGAGTTACAAAAATATACAAAAAGCATGCAAAGAGGGCCTTATTGCTACGAACAACTTCTGACAGACAATCTTTGGTGAAAGCATTTGTATGTAGGTGAATTCTAATAACACTATCTTATACTCGTATTTACGCTGATATTCAACATCTATACATATAATAAAATTGTAACTAAGCCAAATGTGTACATTAAATATTTTTTGGAAAATCTTATTGAAATAAACATTATTATCGATACAGAGGCTGAATGTATAGTTTTTAGAATTTATGTCTGTCAGACAGACCGTTACCGCATCACGGAAAAACTACTGGAGGGATTTTGATGAAATTTGGTATGATGATAGCTGGTTATCCGGGTCAACATATAGGATACTTTTAACCGCGGTAAAATATCTCATTTTTGAGAAAAAATACAAAAAATGCTATGTAAGAGTATACTAATATGTAAAACCTAAGAAATTGGTTTTTGGTCATCTGAACGCGGGCGGAGCCGCGGGCAATGCTAGTTTTAAATAAAGACAGTTTCTCCCGTGACCATGATTGCTGTAAAGCATTCAAAACGTCGGGAACCAAAAATTTAAATAAATCCGCGGAAAAATCCGTAGTTTTATTTAAAATTCTATTAATGTAGAGTATTTTTAATCTACCTATATAATAAATATATACATACATAAATATATACATATATTATATTAAATGAGGTTTGTTAATGAAACCATAGCGTAGCGTTTTGCAGTGTGTTTCAAAGTTCAGTAGTTTTTATAAGTATTATAGAACATCGTATATAGCTATGGAGATAAACTGACAGACAGCCAGACAACTGTAGTTCAAAGTATACAATAAAGGACATAACAAATTGCCAAGAGACAGGACAAGGCTAGCGGATGTAGTGACAGTGTGCACATCACATCTCGTCATGCACGATTTATAGGAAAAATAATTAATGAATTTCCTTAATTATGGCTCGTTTTAATTATTAATATTTCGAAAAACATGTTTATGGTATTGAAAAGTTTAAAAGTCATACCTAACTAACAATTTTGTATTCAGTTCTTTTTAACGTCCCACTGCTGGGCACGGGCCTCCCTTCAATATGAGGGGGGATCAGGCCATAATCCATCACGCTGGCCAAGTTGTCTTTATATTTATATATATGTCGTTATAACTAGCAGCTCACACTCGCTTCGCTTGGGTTTGCCTCTAGAATAGCACAAACAGATCTATCCCACGGGAACCGCTCAATTTTCGGGGATAAAAAGTAACTTGTTGTTTGACCGGCAATATAAGGTATCAGCATGCCAAATTTTACTAAATTAGGTGCATAAGTTGTTGTGTACTAAGCTGTATAAGTTACTATAGTTTTTTAACTATCCCACGGGAACTCTGTTGACCGGTGATATAAGGTAACACCATGTAAAATTTCATTTAAATCGGTCCAATAGTTTCGGAGATTAGACCGTACAAACAAATAAACAAACAGAGAAACAAAAAAATTGAATAATATCTGGATTTGTTCTATTTCTCTTCTTACAACCCCTTGAATCGCTTTTTAACATTTTTTTTCTATATAAAGACATTCGACCTCTACAGTTTTATTATATGTACAAACTAATATTTATAATTTGACGGCTGTAATGATTTTCAAAAGTGTGAGTATGATATTGGCTCGTAGATCAAGAGTTCCGTAACACACACTAAAATTTTAGATACATATATATTATAGACATGCCAAAAAATATTTAATGTACAGATTCAACTCAGAATTTTATTATATGTACAATGTAATATAATGAAATTGGTAAAATCATACAAAAATAATGGCATAGTATAAACGTCCAATATGTTATTACGCAAATTTCGCACGTTTTAATTGATCAAAGTAGTTCAGTTATGAAGGAGGATAAATTATGTAGATTAATCTACGAGGACTTCGTGTGACGAATATTTCAAACGATCATGCCAGGAATATAATAAATACTATCTAGATCGCTCTGTGAGTGCATCCATCCTTATGAACTTACATAACTGGTATATTTTCAACCGACTTCAAAAAGGAGGAGGTTCTCAATTCGACTGTATTTTTTTTTTATGTTTGTTACCTCAGAACTCCGTCATTTATTAACCGATTTGGACAATTTTTGTGTTGTTCGAAAGTGTATACTTCCAGATTGGTCCCATTTAAATTTCAAAAAAAAATACCACCCCTAAGGGTGGAAAAATAGCTAATGATGAATTTAACCTACTTCTAATTGTCATATTGACTTGAAACTTTACAAGTATTTCTATTTCCGTTGATAGTACAGTGGTTCGGTATTGTTGACCTGATCTGATGGTAAGGCCAGAAGGTGGATAGGTGGAACTCTTCAACGTCTAATAGTAGATACTTTGAGTTTGGGCTTGTTTTGTTTGATTTGACAAGCCTAATACGTTAGAATTCTTACTTTGCTACTACTGTCGACACTAAAAAGGGAAAAATAAAAACTTTTTAACAAAAAAATAACAACCGACTTCAAACAAAAGCACTAAAAAGTAAAAAATAACTGATTGGTAGTTTTCATTTACTATACATACCTAATCAAATATTTTCGAAGTCGGTGTGCTTTGGCTAAGTAATTAAAGCCTACCTATTAAATACATACCTAATCAAATATTTTCGAAATCGGTGCCAGCCCATACAAAGCAAAGCACACCGACTTCGAAAATATTTGATTATAATAGAAATATTCTTTGATTTGTCCTCATAATATCGATCTGTGTAATATAATATCGCTATATGAATATTAATTAGGATTTGATATTATTCACTTAAGCATTTAGCTATTAAATTTTGGATCTTCTTAAAACTTGACTATGATTCTTCAAACTTTTATATGAACAATTAAACAAAACAACATTAAAAAATCTAATAGAATTCCTCAAAGCTATTCTGCACTGGTGTGCGATTAATATGAGAAGATAATTCAGTACTTTTTAATTTACTACTGCTGGATAGAGGCTACCCACCCACAGTGCTAGGGGGGACGCTGGCTAAATCTGGTCGGACTTAACAAGTCTTTCGATGAAAATTTAGATTCTTTGAAACATGTAGGTTTTTTTATGATATTTTGCCACATTATTAAGTGTTAAACCATTTTTAAAATGATTTCCATTAAAAAATATCACAGATGCGAAGCCAGTATCACAGGTGTTTGGAAGTCATTTCAATATAAGAATATGTTTTCAAGATTTTTTGCGAATTTATTTTGATTTTTAGTTTCTGACGTTTCGAATGCTTTACACGTTACGGAGAGTCCGTATCAATTAACCCTCGTAGTGTGCGCGTAATCAATGATTTACTATATTTTATAATCAAAAGTGACTACTCTTCCAAACAGTGACTACAGTGCCACACGTTCAAAACACAATGGTTTATTTTATTATGGTGGTATTTTGTTTATTAGTTATAATTCGTTTTCTTGCGATTTATTCGAGCTGACCGGTTGCAGCTGCTGGCGACAGATTTACGACGTGCTATAATCTATTCGGTTGTCTCAAATTTTACCGGCCAAATAAATCTTCCTTGATATGTAGCATCTTTTAAGTGTAAAGTGTTTTTAATATCATATCTTACTATTAAAACCACATTTTAAAATATTACCAATATTGTAAATGTGAAAGTTTAGATGGATGTTTGGATGTTTGTTACTCAATCACGCCAGAACGGCTGAACGAATCTGGATGAAATTTGGCACAGAGACAGATTATAGTCTGGTATACCAGACTATAATCTGTCTCTGTGCACACATGCACATAGATTACTTTTTATTCCGGAAAAATGTACGGTACCCGTGGGATAAATTCGTTTTTCTAGAGACGAACCCGAGCGAAGCGAGAGTAAACCGCTAGTATTGTTATAAATAAAAGTAATCAGTCAAGACTGACTCTTACGTTGCACCTAACATTACATACTAGCATAATATATACGTAATATAACCAAAACAAGTATCCAACATGATTATGTTTTTTTTTGGGTATTATTAGGAATATTTTAATATAAGAACAAAACGTAAATATTACTTAGTTATTTTCTATAAGTATCTATACCTATTATTTTAAAGCGAAAAATAAAATAAGTAGATTTTCTAAAAAATATTAAATTTCAAAACAATTCAATACTACCTGCTGGCAGAAAGCAAGTACGGTGAGAATATGTTATAGCATTTCACATTTCTAGTTACAAGAAACACATTACGGCATCTCAGCCAATTAGTCTCATAAATACTCCGCTTTAATAAATCGTCGGTAGTTCGCTGGTCGTAAGTCCGCTATAGGGACGGCGCGCGGACAGATTTACGCACTGTCGATGTATTCATTGCTGATATACGCCAGAACAAGCGAGCTAATACTATCCTATAGAGTTACTTACAAGATGTTCGCTGGTGTTTTTTAATCCTTAATTATAAATAGCGCTCGTTTTACCTTAGGAAGATATAATAATAAATAAATATATAAATATGTTGGGACATTAACACACAGCACCATCTATTTCCATGGTAAGCTACGAGGGTTGTGCTATGAATACTAGATACTTGATACACTACACATATATAATTTAAAATAAATGCATATTATAAATATAAACACTCATGACTGGAGAACAAAGATTCGTGCTCATCACACAAATGAATGCCCCCAACGGGACTCGAACCTGCGACCGCTGGCACAGCAAGTAGGGTCACTACAAACTGAGCCAAACGTGTTGTAGAACATTACTATTACATTGTTCTCGCACACATTTGTTGCGCTAAAATTTTCACGTGTAAATAAATGGCTTGTCTCAGTTAGATTTGTTATCGTGACGTTCATTCGGTCAAAACTTGCCTTGAATAGTGAAAACCTTTGAGAAAGGTGGACAGAGAAGACACTTTGTTCTCTTTGAATACAGCAAAATGCAAAGAATGTACCTATATAATATAATAATATAACATATTTGTAACTTCAATTAATATTTTTAAAGTTGGCACCGCGTTAGGGGAAAAAATTATGACAGTAATTTTTTTACGATGCGATTTAGACTACAGCATGAAATCTATATTTAAGATATTTATTCCGGTATTTCTATATACAAAACACGTGCTTCATATCGATAAAAATAAAAAAAAAATATTAGTAATAAGTTTTTTTTTAGTTTCACCTGTCCCGCTGTCTGTCTGTAATCAAATCTTGCAAGTTAAATTTGACCCATTTTCTAGTGTCTGATTGAGTTGAAATTTGGCACACACGTTTGGTTCTCGTGACTACACGATTACCTAAATGCGGCCATTTTAAATCCAATATGGCAGACCTTACAAAATGGCGATTTATCATTATGATAATGACCCATATAATATTGGCATCAAATGAAAAGGCTTGATGAGCGAAGCACAATAAGCAAAGTGACGTTATTGTAAATTCATTATGGCGCACTACGTTTTTTTGCACCCCTATGATTAGGCTATCAAATGGAAGGGTTTGCTGAGAAGAATACGATTTTTTTTTACGAAGAGCAAAGCTTTTGCGTTTTGCACTTCCTTACATAATTTCGTTACGAAAATCAATTTTCGTAAATTATGACTTAAAGTAATGCAGAGAAACAATTATATATAATTAATACACAGTACCTACTTTATTAATGTAACCTATTATACTAGCGACTATATACTAGCCACTTACTCTCGCTTCGCTTCGGGTTCATCCTTAGACAAAAACAAATTTATCCCTCGGGAACCATACATTTTCCTGGGGTACTATATAGCCTATATCCTTCCTCAATAAACGGGCTATCTAATGCAAAAAGAATTTTTCAAATCGGATTAGTAGTTCTTGAGATTAGCGCGTTCAAACAAACAAACAAGTAAACTCTGTATCTTTATAATCTTTACATATAATAAAACTGTAGAGGTCAAACGTCTGTACAAAGAAAAAAAACCAAAAACCGCGTCAGGGGAATGTAAGAAGAGAAATAGAATAAATCCAGTTTTTTTTTCATTTTTTTTTGTTTTTCTGTTTGTCTGTTTGTACGGGTTAATCTCCGAAAATGTTGAACCGATTTAAATTCAATTTTTCATGGTGGTACCTTATATCCCCGTCAAGATTTTAGATACATTTCATCCTGGACAATTATAGAGTTCTCGTGGGATAGTTAAAAAACTATAGTAACTTATACAGCTTATTACACAAAAACTCCCGTTTAGGTTTAAATGAAACTTTACAATAGTATAGTTCATACATCGGAATAAAATTTAGGCTACTTTTTATCCCGGAAAAATGTACGGTTCCCGTGGGATAGATTTGTTTTTGTTTGTACCTATTAGTGTAGATTCTATTTTAGAAACCAATTATTTTGTTTTCCATTTTAGAAATATATTACGCTATATATTGATATTTATTTGAGGATTTATATTCATTTTTGTAAAATACCGTGTTTCAGCTTTTGTACTCGTACTATAATAACATTCGTTATAAGTAAATATTTACTTATTACAAATCTATTTATTTACACATTTCTAAAAAGTATACTTAACATATTTTTATACATGCTAATAATATGTTGTAATACAAGTGTACAGCATTCACTATAATTAAATAAATATGTTGTTGGCATATTAAAACACAGCGCCATCTAATTCCATGGTAAGCTACGAGGCCCGTGTTATGGATACTAGACAGTTGATACACTACACATATATAACTTTAAATCCATACGTATTATAAATATAAACACCCATGACTGGAGTACAAACTTTCGTACTCATCACATAAATTAAGGTACCTAGCGGGATTCGAACTCGCGACCGCTGACACAAGGTTCACAACAATTGAGCCAAACATGTCGTCGAATTTACACTTATAAGTAGCTAAAATTTAAATTGTTAAAAGTACATGAAACAATACTGTCAGAATATCGGCCTCTGGGCGGAGAGCCCTAAAAGCAGTACCTCTCAAATGTTTTAGAAAAATATTATTCTTAGATTATTGAATGATTTATAACGCTATTTATCAAAAACATAAGATATAAGCTATTATTAACATAGATAAAGGCAAAAACTTTATATACTCACGTACTGAGTACATACAGTTTTATGGGAATAAATAAAATTCCATACAGAATATTATTAAATTCACCATGGAATAGGGAAGCAGTTCACGGACTCGTTTGAGGTTGAACATGTTTTCGTACTTTTCCTTCACCAAAACGTACGTGGCTAGAATTTCTGAGTAAAAAATGCTTGATAATATAGCATGTGAGGTGATTGATAAATGTAACAGTAATAACAATATCACTTCTTTAGGGGTTGGAGGTGTTCTTATAATCATCTTTCATACATCTATCAAACTGTGGTACCTTTATGTAGGTATATTTATTTAATGAAAATAGCTATGGGCAAGCTGAAGGCTTGCGGACTTCAAAGTTACTTTAAAGGCTATTCTACCCTAGCTATTGCCACATAACTACCAATGGCCCAGTGATAGTTTTAACGGTCTCGCTTGGATGATGCGTGTTCAAACCTTAGGTCTCTCATGTTTTAATATGCGAATCAATTTTAACATGATTACCAAGTATTCTACGGTAAAGGAAAATATCAAGAGGAAATCTACCTACATGTTTGAAAGAACCTAATTAGTTTTCGAAAGACATGTGAAGTGCGTCTACACGTACTTAGCCAGCATGGTCCACGGCTTGATCTCCCAAGTATTGAAGAGAGGCCCATGCCCATCAAGATGACGTTAAAAAGAGTTAATATGTTAGTTTTATATTATGCTATGGGCCTTTGTTTACATATTTAAGATCCTTATGTAAATATTGCCTGAAATAAATGATTAAATAAAAAATAAAAAAATAAAATTATTGGGAGTGGGATTTACTTCAATTTAGCACGAAATTTTTGTCAACTTACAATAGTAACAAAAAAAATCCATGAAAATCGTTTCACAACTTTATAATGTATATGCAAACAAGTCTACATCTTACTTTTTTAAAGTTGGTAAATTGGAAATCTTTTAAAATCATTAACAATAATAATGATGCTATCCTGATCGATTTCAGCCACTGCGGCTAATCTTATTGAGATATTATAGTGCAGTGCGAGTACGTGAAGACACAAGTGTACTCTCTATTCCTGTCACTCTCATACTTCGGTGAGACGACTGCTCGACACGACCAGTGAGAGTTAAAACCAGGACTGACGGGTTAACGTGCGGAATAAAACACCGCTAACTTCCCAACTCCTGGTCGTTACTGAGAATTTCTTGACAGGAAAGCTCAATAAATGAATTTGACCCCACCCGGGACTTAAAACCAAATCCTCCGGATCTCGGATCATACTTGCGAGCCAGTAGACCACCGAGGCAGTTAAAATCACTAATAGCTCGATGAGTAATAAAATGAACTTTATTCAGCAGACCGTGACCAACTTAGCGACGTCGCGGCGTCAATGGGAATGGGAGTTTACTTGTTACCTTATTAGGCAAAACTAACATTAACCTCGTATTTAATAATTTTAATAACACTTATGAAATTCCTTGTAATATATTAGTAGTTCATGTAATCGTCCTGACCGAATTTTGGCCGCCTTTTATTTACGAGTATATGGATACGTCATTCCCATGGATACGTTTTCTTGGAAATTTGATAATAGCAAATTTTTTTTCTCATGTGTATCTATACATATAATAAAATTCTGAGTCGAATCTGTACCTTATATATTTTTTGGAAAATCTTATTGAAAATTCATTATTATGGATACAGAGGGCGAATCTATAGTTTTTATAATTTTTGTCTGTCTGTCTGTCTGTCTGTCTGTCTGGGCATCACGAGAAAACCACTGGATAGATTTTGATGAAATTTGATATGATGATAGCTGGTTATCCGCGTCAACATATAGGATACTTCTTAATGATGAAAATATATCATCTCATCGGAAAATATATCATCTCTGAGAAATCTATACTAAACGTTTACATAACTAAATAACATAATTAAGATCTAAACTTATATTTTTGTTAAGATAAAAGGAGTAGAGAACGAAACGATTTGCCTATCCAAATGCTTGTACAATACGAGTATGTAGGCATATCACAAACAGAAATATATGTTGTTTTTACTAATTACACCCATTTTTTAACTTTTTCGATTAGATTAAAAGAAAAGCTTGTAAAGAGAATAAACTAATAACTTCTTTGTAATATATATTGTATAAATAAACTGTAAGCATTACCTTGGATCTGGTCGACCATCATGAGGAAAATGATTTGTATGATATTGTCATCTTTACACCGCGTCCTCACCCACAGCTCAGTAGTCGACGTACGTAATTATCTAAAAATAACTCACGCTTCCTGTTTCCTTTTTTTTTATTTTTTTTTAATAAAAAAAGAAAATTATAATAAAATTCTTACTGAGTCGAATCTGTACATTAAATATTTTTTGGAAAATCTTATTGAAATAGTCATTATTATCGATACAGAGGCTGAATTTATAGTTTTTAGAATTTTTGTCTGTCTATCTGTCTGGGAACGCATCACGAGAAAACCACTGGACAGATTTTAATGAAATTTGATATGATGATAGCTGGTTATTCGGGTCAATATATTATAGGATTCTTTCTACTGCGGCAAAATATCTCATCTTTAACAAATCTATACTAAACGTTAAAACATAACTAGTATGTATATAAAATTTTTACCCGCATTCGTTACCTTTATCGTAAGTCAATTATATGGAAAAGAAAAAAAATTATAGACAATTTTTTAAGTACAGAAGTAACACATTTTTATCACAAGTAACACAGTAAGACATTTTTAGCTTTATTTATAATTTCTTTAATAGGTACTACTATATAAATTATATCGTCGTCTCAGTGCTTATTTTTCCAAACGACCAATTCACATTAAAGTTTTTGATACAGAATTATTGATTTTTAAAAGTCAAAAAACGTATTATATATATACTAGTATATATATATATATATATATGTTTATGTACCTATTATAAATTTTAGTAATAGAGTCTTGTTTATGAAATAGAGGGAAAAACCTCTATACTGTAAGGTACAACTAAGTAGAATTTGTCGTTTCAACATAAATATTAAGGCGACTATATGTTTAAAATTTTAATGTTACAAAATTTTTGTACAAAGTTAAGATCAAGTACATTTACCTGTTAATTAATATAAGAATAAAGTTTGGCTCTTTGGGAATGCCCCAAAAGCAATTACCTACAGCTTTAATATACATCTTTAAGTGTGACCTTCGTTTTCAAAACGACAGCAAATTACAATCTAATAAAATTTCTCGGCTACTCTTCTAAAATACTATTATGTAGAAGAAATTTAAAAAAATAATGAGGAATAGTAATACATATAAATTTAGATTTTTATTACACGTTTTTATTTATCCATTATCAACTCACCCTCGCTCCACTTGGGTTCGTCAGACAAAGAGACAGACAGACTGACAAATAAATAAAATATTTTAAATAACATAGTATAAAGTCATTACTTGGACCATATTTTAGATTTATTATTTCAATTAAAATTACACTAATCATGTCCAGACTATTAATTTTCTTTAATACTTAAACTGTGTAAAATTTTTATTAAGTGAAATTTATCACGTGATGTGATTTAGTTCACTAAGCGAGCTACGTGACGACGATTTGACTTTGATTTACCTGTTATAAGCTGTTTTATCAATTTGTTTTATTCACTTTTGTTTGATATTTTTGTTGTTAAATAATTTGTGAATACCAACATTAAAAAGATTCTATTTTTATAATATTTATTACAAAATATAATATATTCGCAAGCGCATTAAAGGCGTAAAATACGTCCGGATTACTTCGATAAGGTCGATGAAACGATCAAATACCATATTTTATTGTTTACATGTAATTGGTTGAAATCGCTATAGATAGCTATATCTAGGTATCTAATAGCTGTTTTTATAAGTAAGGCGTTTCTTAATTTAAGGAAAATAATCATTGTTAAATGAATAAAAATGCGAATCGTTTAATATTTTGTACAAAACAATGTAATTCAATTTAAATTCAATCTTGAGGGCTTAGACTGGATGTTTGTTGAACTATAAAAAAACATTGTAATGAAAATATGAAACTATGATATAAAGCTTCATTCAGTAGGTCATCCTATTAATATTATAAATGCGTAATTTTGGGTGTATGTTTGTTACTCAATCATGCCAGAACGGCTGAACAGATTTGGACGAAATTTGACACAGAGATAGAGTATAGTCTGAAATAGCACATAGGTTACTTTTTATAACGAACAAATTTACGGTTCCCGTGAGATAGATTTGTTTTTGTTTTACACTAGGGACGAACCCGAGCGAAGCGAGGCTGAGTTCCAAGTTTCAATATAATTTTGTGAAGTTATTATGGTAACGTTCATTTCAAAGATTGTAGAACAACATTTGTCTAAGCTCAGTGTTTAGAAATATGATTCTATCACATTCTTTTCTTTTTGAAAACTATAAGAATCTCATCAAAATCTTTATTATGAAGAGATCAACCAACCTCTTTTAAGATATTACTCAAACCTATCTTTTTAAGAAATTTTGCAAACCGATGACGCTGAATTTGTAAATTATGTTTTTTTTATATTATATATTTATTTTAAGAGATTGCTCTAAGATAACGCACTTCCTGCTCGTGGGTGAGCTATAAAACCAGTCGTTTAACAAGTTTTATGAGGATGGATTGTTAAAAAAACGATATTATGAATATCCATATATATATATATATATATATATATATATATATATATATATATATAAATATTATATAATACATTTTAACAAAAACGTTACGTCGATTACAAAATTGATTAATAGCAATTATTTTCCCAATGTCGACATCGATTTAAAGATTGTTTTTTTTTTAATTTATATAACAGCAGAATTATGTAAATCGTTTCATAATTGGCAATGAAAACCCCAAAAATATGGACGAAAAAACTCACTCTTCGAAATCGATCAAAAAACTTGTATGAGCTTGTTCAAACTAGTGACACTGGTTCCTAAGATACTTCTTGTTATTTCGCAAAGTTTTATATATATCTTGCAACTTTAACTACCTCGATGGTTTAGTGGCTAGCATATACGGCCATAAATTTTGAGGTTCTGGGTTCCAGTCCAGGGTCGAGCTAACTTTAATTATTGAGTCTTTATGTTAAGGAATACTCATTAACAACCTTCAGATGGGAAATTCACTGCGTCAAATCCTCGTACCTCGGAGAGCATATAAAGCCGGTTCTCCGGCTTCTCGTTAATTCTAACAGGTCGTATCGAAGTATCGGACTTTGAGAGTACACTTATACACTATAATACGTCCTGCACAGATGGTTAGTCTCAGTGAGTTTGGCCGCCGTCACCAAAACCGTTTAGGACATCATCTATCTTGATAAAAACTGCCACTCTCCATATTAATTTCTTTCTCATATTAGGCAGAATAGTTAATTTTAAATTAAAAAAAGGATACTTACATTAAAATTATTATGACTATTTTGGAGAATGAATTGTCGTGGATATTTATATAAGAGTTCTTTCAAGGTATATCCACTCAATAAAAAAATCATTCAAACTGGTCCACATTAGACACGCCATGTTATGTAAAATCCACACCTAAAAACGTATCCATCATGCCCCCTCCTTCTTTGAAATCGGTTAAAGCCATCTACAAAGTATAGCTCATTGTTCCAAAAGACGTTAATAGGAAGTCTGGATAAGAAAGTATCCATTATAAGATGTTACGAAGCCACGGGCGAAAGCATTGAAAGCGTATACTTCCTCATAGACCTTCAACTGCGATATTTATTACTGCGTAACAAAATCTCAATTCTCAGCGGGCTTAACCGCACCAGACAAATCTCACCGTCCAGTGAATATAGCGCTATACAGCGATATAAATTAATGTTAATTTAAATATATTTTTTAAAGTCATATTGTAAATATAATACATAATAAATATAATAATAATAATAATAATAAGGGGTGTAAGGGGATAATAATGTAAGTGTTTCAAATTATCCCAAATACCAACCCCACCTGCCCGTGGTGCACCCTGCCACTAACTAACGAGGCTCTGGCGACCGTCTGGTAGCGGGATATCTACCAACATAAGCTGTCTCTAGGCTCAAAAAAACACCGACATGGTGTTTAACAGAGGCGAAGGCAGAACTACACACCCTCGTGTCCTGGAAACGCACGTTGGGTTTTAGATTCCAAATAAAATTATGAAGATGCAACCAACAGCCCATCCCCAAGTACCCGGGGACTCCGACAGGGATGCCAATGATGGTAGGCAGGTACCTCGAGGGGTCAGGGGAGAGAAGAATCTCCGGGTGGCGGTCTCAAACCATCAAACGACTTTTGCTATGCCCATGGACGCTGATAAAGAAACTGATAGGAAGAACGACGAAGAGCAAATAATAAATAATCAGGTTACACGATACAATCTAAGAAGAAGAAAAATAATTTCCTGCAATGAAAAAAATAGTAATAAAGAACTCACAGAAAATAAGGAGGTATTATCTTCGCCTATATCACCCAGTCAAATTTCCATTCCTTCTCCTACATCATCAGTACGTCTGTCTGATTTATATGATAGGCCGAGCTCTTCATCAACTATTTCTGATGGTCCAGAGGATGTTGTACAGATGGTACCCGTTGTAAAAGCTGTACCCACCGCTGGCCAAAATCTTACGCGAAAAAAGTGGAGTTCAGATATGAATAAATTTATATGGCGTACATATCTTGAAGTTACAGAAATAGAGACGAAAATACGTGGACATTTAGATATACTACATAAAAAAATTTACTGACAAATATCCAAATTACGATGTTTCAAAGCAAAGGATAGGGGATCAACGTAGGGCTATTGTAAGAAATAAACTGCTACCGCAAAATGTTTTAGATGAAATAAAAGGAGATGTAGAAAAAACGCTTTATTCATCCAGTACCGTGACATCTTTATTAACTGAAAGTGCTATAACTACTACAAATTCATCATCTACAAGAATAAAGTGGACAGAAGACATCAATGAAGCTATAATACGGACATATTTTAAAATAACCAGTTTGGATTCCAATAGAACATCTTACCGAAAGCCTTTACATACTACAATAACAGAACTATACCCACAAATATCACATGTATCTGAGCAACGAATAGCAGATCAGAGACGTGTGATTGTAAATAATCGACTTTTATCGCCAGCAAGAATAGAAGAAATCCGAAAGGAAGTAGAACAAACATTAGTAACATCCGATGAGCATGGAAGATTAACGCTAACTGGAGAAAATAGCGGATACAATAATCAAAGTCCTCTAACACCGATGACATTGCCAAATGGTAATGCACAAAATTCAAATATAAATTACATTGAATCACATAATACTATTCATACATTTTTAAATTATCAGACTTCATCAGATTTTAATAACAAAATACAGGAAATATTTCAAACATCACTTAATAATTATAAAAATACTGATCCGACTAAAAGACCATTTATACCGAAACAGAAAACATCGAAAAGATTAACATATATTGTCCATTACCTAGATAAGAAAATCCTCCCTCAATACATTTCAACAAACGTTAACTACAATACACTACAAACAATAATCTACTGTGCAGCTTATTCCGCAGCAGTGTGCAATGGTTCTAAAATTAAAAATACACAATCCTCTCCATCAAATAGCAAAAATATAAAAATACCATCTTGGAAAATAAGATTACAGAAAAAAATAGAATCGCTTAGAGCCGACATTGGAAGAATGACCCAGTATATTAGAGAAAATAGAAATAACCGACTTATATCACAAGTAGCGGCTATTAAAGAAAAATTTAAAGTGCATTCACGGTATGAGGAACCGAATATCTCAAATGAACAGTATCTTGATAGCTTAAAACAAAGACTTTCAGCTAAGACTAGCAGACTTAGAAGATATGAAAATTGCACTTTAAGAAAGACACAAAATAGACAATTCGCTAATAACCAAAAAAATTTCTATAGGAACCTAAATAAAGACACTAACAATATACAACAAAATACATCGTCAAATCGACTACCTACAAAAGAGCAATTTCAAAATTATTGGTCAGGTATTTGGACAAACCCGGTACAACATAATAAGCAAGCTGACTGGATACAAACAATATCAGAAAAAGATAATATTCCTCAAATGATATTTAATGCAGTACCTTTAGAAATATTTGTGCAAGTTCTTAACAAAACACATAATTGGAAAACCCCTGGCTCAGATCACATACACAACTACTGGTATAAAAAATTTACGACTTTACATCCACTATTGCTAACACACATAAACAGATTCATCGAAAATCCAGATTCTATGCCAAATTATATAACACAAGGTTTGACATTCATGATTGAAAAGGACAGTTGTCAAACCCAGAACCCAGCTATGTACCGACCTATAACTTGTTTACAAACATTTTATAAACTTCTCACATCATGTATTGCAGCTCTTATCAATGAACACGTCACTAGCAACGATATCCTTGCTAATGAACAGAAAGGCTGCCGTAAGAACAGCCAAGGCTGCAAAGAACAACTTATAATAGACTCGGTTATAATGAAACAAGCATATGCAAATAAACAGGACATATTTACTATGTATGTAGATTATCAAAAAGCCTTTGATTCAGTACCTCATAGCTGGCTTCTGGAAGTTCTCCAACTTTACCATATACACCCAACACTAATTACTTTTTTATCGCATGCAATGAAGCAATGGCGAACAAAACTTACAGCAGGAAATGAAATTGAAACAGATGAAATTTTAATTAGACGCGGTATATTTCAAGGAGACGCCTTAAGCCCTCTTTGGTTTTGTCTCGCTTTAAACCCTCTTTCACATTTATTAAATAAACATAATTTTGGCATCACAATTGCAAAAGATCAATCACACCCTTCTGTTTTAATTTCACATTTACTTTACATGGATGACATAAAATTATATAGCCATAGCGTAAATACCTTACATCAACTCGCAAATATAACTAAACAATTTTCAAACGATATATGTATGGAATTCGGGATAGAAAAATGCAAAACCTATTCTTTTTGTCAAGGTAGACTTCAATTAAATGATTATATCTTAAATACGGGAGAAAAAATTGACCCATTAGATCAAAACAATTCATACAAATATTTAGGATTCCAACAAGACCGACAAATTCTTCAAAAACATACGAAAGCAGAACTTATCCGCAAATTTAGACATAGACTTTGTTCAGTATTAAAAACGAACTTGAACTCTGCTAACACTATAAAAGCTATTAATTCTTACGCTATCCCGATACTTACATATTCATTTGGAATCATTTCTTGGACTAAAACTGATTTAATAAAGTTACAGCGTCTAATTAGTACTTCAATGACAAAACAACGTAAGCATCATCCAAGATCTTGCATACAAAGACTGACGCTCCCTAGAGAAGAAGGAGGTAGAGGCTTAATAGACATTTCCAATTTACACAATAAACAAATAGCTACATTACGACACTTTTTTCACGAGCAGGCAGAGCAATCTACATTTCATAAAAATATAGTAGAAGCAGACAAGCATTTTACACCTCTTAATCTACAGGATAGAAGAAGTCAAACCTCTCATACCATTACTCAAAATAAAGATAAAATTGCAGCATGGAATGAAAAGTCCCTACATGGAAGACATCGCCACGACTTACAGCAGCCACATGTCGATTTAATAGCGTCGAACGCTTGGCTTAAGCGAGGCCATCTTTTCCCTGAGACTGAAGGTTTCATGCTTGCCATACAAGATCAAGTAATAGACACTAAAAATTATCAAAAATATATTATTCGAAGACCAAATATAATAGATATCTGTAGGCATTGTCATAGTAGGTCTGAAACAATACAGCATATAACAGGTGCCTGTAAGTCTATAGCACAAAGTGACTACAAACATCGTCATGACCAAGTAGCAGCTATAATACATCAAAACCTAGCTTTTCAGAATAATTTACTCCCGAAAAAATTACCCTATTATAAATATGAACCGCAGTCAGTATTAGAGAACAATAAATGTAAAATCTACTGGGACAGAACTATAGTCACCGACAAAACAATACATAACAACAGACCAGATATAACCATTTTTGATAAAGAATGTAATTCTGTCTACTTAATTGATATTTCGATCTGCAATACGCATTAGCTTCGACTTATACTGAAAAAATATCAAAGTACACAGATTTGGCGATCGAGATTAAAACCCAATGGAAAGTAAATTCCACTAAAATCGTACCTATTATTATATCTAGCACTGGAGTTATTCCAAAAACACTACATCAAAGTCTTAAAATTCTTAATATTCATCCTTCCACATACATACTTCTTCAGAAAGCAGTAATCTTAAACACATGCCGATTAGTACGAAAGTTTTTGTCACAATCCTAGTTACCCCTTTAAATTTCCCCCTTCCTTACTTTACACTTGGCTCAGGCCCGTGTATAGTAAAAATCACCTTCGTAATTGAAGAGATTTTAAAGCTTAAAAAATATAATAATAATAATAATAATAATAATAATGCCATTAATATAAATACGAAAGTTCGGATCGATGTTTGCTACTCATTCACGCCAGAAAGGCTGAACGGATTTTGATGAAATTTGGTACATAGGTAAATTATATTTAAAATGTCAAGTATTCGTGTAAATCTAAGAAAGTAATAGGTAAATTATAGTCTGAAATAGAACGTAGGTTACTTTTTATTTCGGAAATGTACATTACTCGCGGGATAGATTTATTATGGTTTTAAATTAAATAAATGATATTCAATTTTGGTAACACAAATAATAGATACACTCAGTTGGTATATTTTATTCAATTATTTTATATGTGCATTAGAAATAAAAAAATTTACACATTTTTTGTGCATTAGAGATAACTCTTTATATTTGATCTAAATAGGATAAAAAAAACCCTTGCGGAGTTGATGTTAAACTTTAACTCAAGAACTTGTACTGGTATTATAATGAATTTATTCTTGACTTCATCTTCTTTGGCTTGTATTAGACAATAAAAATAGGAGCTATAATATATATATATATATATATATATATATATATATTATATATATATATATATATATATATATATATATAAATTTTGACCTTAAAGAGATTATATATAACATTTTCTATTTAAGTTTCTTTTTTACCGTCAAGACATAGCTTCCGATGTTCATGTACATTGTACATTATATAAAAATGAATAAAAATTTATAAGTCCATATAACGTAATTACCGATGGTAGTACCAAGTACACAATAGGGAAGATGGCTGGGTACTACCATCGTCATGGGATCCTGTTATTAATATAATAAAATCAAATAATAAGTATAAACATAACAGACAGGCAGATGTAGTAAGTTCATACTGTGTAGATCAAAATGACAGCTTATCAGATTAATATTTTTCATTTTTCATTTGTAAAAGTATATATTAATAGTGTTGCTTAGTAAGTTGTTTTTAAATAATAGCAAACTAAATTAAAATTATTATCCTTAATTAATTTTAACTTTTTAAATTACACATAGAACAATTATATGGCTTAAATAATTAATACAATAATTTATATTTTTCTAAATGGTTATAAATATAATAATGGCAACACTAAATATAGATTACTAATTAATATTTTAAAATTGTAATAATTATAAAAATAATAGCAAAAATTAAATAAATAATTTTCCATATTCAATTATAATTAAAATTATAAAAATGTTTAAAGTTAAAAAATATTGCAATGTAATTGGTGCAATTTTCATTTTGTTAATTGTGGGTAGGCTGTCTGTAACAACTATACATTCAAGACATGTAACACCTCAGTCTCTCCCGTGACCATGGATGCTGTAAAGCATTCGAAACGTCGGGAAACAAAAATGCAAATAAATCCGCGACAAAATCCGAAAAGATAGTAATATATAAATATAAAACAAACTAATAATATAAAATATTAGGTATTAGCTATATACAAAATACCATAAGTAGCCATTAATAAGATTCTAATATGCTATTTATATAGTTATAGCGCATTACATCAGTGGGCGCAAGGCTAAATAAACGTAGATCACTTGATATGTGTGTCTCGTCTTCATGAGTTACGCACGTATTTTAGTCACATGCATACTTAATGTGTACTAGAACATATTAATTACGCATCATTGTTAAATTTAGAAGAATCGTTTGCTATACTAGACAAGTTGTCTAAGACGAGCCAGTTTTCTATACATATAATAAATTGTAACTAAGCCAAATCTGTACATTAAATATGTTTTAGAAAATCTTATTGAAATAGACATTATTATCGATACAAAGGCCGAAACTGTAATTTTTAGAATTTTTGTCTGTCTGTCTGTCCGTCCGTCCGTCCAAAGCGCCCGCGAGTTGCTAGTTTTAAAATATTTTTTTAATGTTTCAATAAGAAATACTTCCGCATTAAAAATTAAATATTAAAATACAATACTTTCATAGATTTACGCCAATATTTCACATCCTACTAATACCTATTATAAATGCGAAAGTTTGTGATAATTTATGGATGTCTGGATGTATCGATTTTTGTAACTTTTTCACGCAAAAATTACTGAATGGATTTTAATGAGACTTTACAATAATATAGCTCATACATCAAAATAACACATCTACTTCTTTTTATCTCAGAAAAATGTACGGTTCCCGTGGGATAGATTTGTTTCTGTTTTAAATAAAACTATCTCTTCAGATTTTTTCGCGAATTTATTTTGGATCATTTTAATTTCAGATTTATTAGTTTCCCCCGTGACCATAATTGTTATAAAGGATTCGAAACGTGGGGAACCAAAAATCTATATCTATACATATAATTATTGAAATAGTCATTATTATCGATACAGAGGCCGAATCTACAGTTATTAGAATTTTTGTCTGTCTGTCTCTCTGGGAACGCATCACGAAAAACCCACTAGACATAATTTTTATGAAATTTGGTATGATGATAGCTGCTCATCCGGGTCAATATATAAAATACTTTTTACTGCGAGAAAATATCTCATTTTTGAGAAACCTATACTAAACGTTAAAACGTAAGTCGAGACAAACCCGAACGGAGCGGGGGTGAGTCGCTAGTTTAAATTATTATAATTAATTATAACGATCCTACACGTGTACCCACGACGCGATGTCAGAATAAATAAATCAAAAATAAGAATCGCCCATGGGACATTTATTACATTTGTTTTCTTGACACAAAAGGTTCACACTTTATATAACTTAACATGAAATTAAAAAAGATAAAAATATGATTTATATTACAATACTTCATTAACTATCAGTGCACTAAAGTGTACTCCTATTCTGTGAACTTTGAGTGAGTTTAATCTAGATCTATAAACCGCTTCATATAGCAGTTAATCGTTTAAGCAACTACACTTTTCCGCGGTAAAAAGTATCCTATACGTTGATCCGGATAACCAGCTATCGTCATACCAAATTTCATCAATATCTGTCCAGTGGTTTTCTCGTAATGCGTTCCCAAACAGACAAATAAAAATTCTAAATACTATTAATTCCGCGTCTGTATCGAATTTTAATATATGCCCCCAGCAGGACTCGAACCCGCGACCGCTGGAAGAGCAAGTAGGGTCACTACAAAGTACAAACTGAGCCAAACGTATAGTCAAGTAATTTCAACGAAATCCAAATTTTTTGTCCGCAGTACCATTATTCAATAGTTTATTAGCATGCAAGCAGTGTACAAGTGTTGCCTCATGACTATGCAATCACGTAGTACTGTACGAGGATGTGTAAGAGTGCTATAGAAGTTGTTCTATGATTTATGTGGAATCGTTTGACGACACATTATTTCATAAATTACCTTTGAATTTGAGAAATTTCAAGTACCTTGTTTGTTATATGTTTATATACTAGCGGCTCGTTTTGGCTTTGCTTGGTTATTTTTTGCTTATTTTCAAACTATTAATACAACTATTTTAAAAAAATTATCAAAAGTTATATTTTGTGACTTTCTTCTCCCTATAAGGATGAATTTCGATAAACTCTTGTAGTAATGTGTTTTAGTTATCAATTAAATAAATGTGTTGGGGCATTAACACACAGCACCATCTAGTTCCATAGTAAGGTGCAAGGCTTGTGTTATGGACCATAGTTGATACACTATGATAAATATCATCACCCATGACTGAGGTACAAACGTTTGTACTCATCACACATATGGATGCCCCAGGGGACTCGAACCCGCAACCGCTGGCACAGCAAATAGTAGCAAACTAAGCCAAACGTGTCGTCAAAGTCCAGATTGAAAATATTTGATTAGGTATGTATAGTAAATGAAAACTACCAATCAGTTATTTTTTACTTTTTAGTGCTTTTACTTGAAGTCGGTTTTTATTTTTTTGTTAAAAAGTTTTTTTTAACCAGAATCCAGTAAGAATTTACAATTGGACTATTATTGTAATGCGAAAATCTGTAACCGAATGAAATTACACAGACAGACCAACCTGATGAGTGAAAAGCACACCTCAAATAGCCAATTTCAAAAAAATATCATAATATTTAGATGTTGACTTATAATGTTCTATTATACTTTAATCTATACATATAATAAAATTCTAAGTCGAATCTGTACATTAAATATTTTTCGGAAAATCTTATTGAAATAGACATTATTATCGATACAGAGACCGAATCTGTAGTTTTTAGAATTTTTGTCTGTCTGCCTGTCTGTCTGTTACCGCATCACAGAAAAACCACTGGAGGGATTTTGATGAAATTTGGTATGATGATATGAGCTGGTTATCCGGGTCAACATATAGGATACTTTTTATTGCGGGAAAATATCTTATATCTGAGAAAAAATACAAAAACTGCATTGTAAGAGTATACTAATATGTAAAACCTAAGAATTTAGTTTTTAATCATCTGAACGCGGGCGGAGCCGCGGGCAATGCTAGTTTGGTATAAACATTTAATAATCGCATAATAATGTTACATGCTGTTTGTTCCGTAGAAAATGACGTTCGCGTCTGTTGGAACAGATGCTATTTACATCAATTTAATATAAACCTTCTTGCTTACTTATACGATTTAAATTTATCTGACAACGAATACATTAGCGTTAAGATAAGGATTTAGATGGATTATCAATGGCTGTTTTACAGTTTATTCAGCGCTTGCATATTTGCAAGAATTTAATTTCATAATTTATGTTTGCTTCCACGAATAGAATGCAACTTAGCAAATCTCTTCCGCTTAATCGTTGATGGATATATGGAACAGATATGTGTTATTTTATTTAACTGTCTGTTAATCTGCTAAACATCTAAAATAATCAAAAGAGAATGGGAAAGTCTTCTCCCAGAGAGAATGAAAGAGTTCTTTTTATGGTGACCCTCCACACTATAACCTATCTCTGTGCCAAATTTCTTCCAGATCCGTTCAGTCGTTCTGGCGTGATTGAGTAACAAACATCCAAACATCTAAACTTTCACATTTATAATATTAGTAAGGTTACATATTTTTTATAAGAAATTAAATAAAGTAAAGTATAATTTATATTTTTTTTTCTTAATCTTTTAAAACTATTCGCAGTTGTTATATTTATCAATCTACATAGAAACAAAAGCACCACAGAATAATGATGTATACCATACATTCATCATCCCAGGCAAATCGAGTCGGTCAAATCGTTTTTGAGTGCTTTCGAAATATAAGAGAGTTTTGTTCTAGGAATAGACAAATGTTCCGTTGAATTTATTCGGTCCAATGTTCGAGTTAAAATTATTTTTGTAGATTTATGTTTGTTTTTGGTTTTTATTATTTATCTAAAAAGGGATGCTGATTAAAAAAAAATATTATTACATAATTGTGTGAAATTTTTCTAGGAATTTATAGACACACAACGGACCAGAAGAGAGTCTAAGTGCGGAAAACGAGTCCACTTTACATAACATTACATTATATGGGTTGCAAATAGCCCCGGCTTTTTGCTTCTACTAGTGACGTGGTTACGTGCTTTTTATAACATATTTCGCAAAGAACCAGGTCAAAAAACAAATCCCAAAAGCACTGTGTTTATATTTTTTTTTGTTTATCGTAATAAAATTATTCGGACATTTCGGCACCATGTGGCTGATATGACGTGGGGTGTGACGCTCGTAGAGACTAATGTCCAGGATCGTACGACTGGATCTCATGTGGGATTCCTTATAATAGACGAATTATTTATTTTTTCGTACATATAATAAAATTCTAACTTTAGAGTCGAATCTGTATGTTACATGGAAAATTTTATTAAAATAATCATTATTATCGATACAGAAGCCCAATCTAAAGTTTTTAGTTTTTTTGTCTGCCTGTCTGTTTGTCTGTCTGGAACGCATCAGGAGAAAACTACGGGACAGATTTTGATGAAATTGTTATGATGATAGCTGGTTATCCGGGTCAACATATAGGGTCATATATAAGGATACTTTTGACTGCGGGAAAATATCCCCTCTCTGTGAAATCTATACTAACAGTTAAAGCGTACCAAAGGACGAACCTGAAAAGAGCGAGAGTGAGTCGTTAGTGTTTTTGTAAATTTAAGCGTTTGTAAATTTAAAATAAAAAAAAAATTAACTGCACAATAAACATAAAATAAACAAAACATAAAATAAATAATAAATATGTTGGTACATTAACACATAGCGCCATCTAGTTCCATGGTAAGCTATAGGAGGCGTGTGTTACTCGATAGTTGATACACTATACTTATATAACTTTAAATACATATGAACATATTATAAATATAAACACGGACACCTATGACTGGAGTACAAACATTCGTGCTCATCACACAAATGAATGCCCCCAGCGGGACTTGAACTCGCGACCGTTGGCGCAGCAAGTAGGGTCACTACAAAATGAGCCAAACGTGTCGTCTACGTCTAGAATTCATGTACACAGACCACATTAATATTATGTTAATTGATTAATTTAATTAAATATGTCTTGAACTTATGTAATATTTGCTTACGTCATAACAAGTTCGAGTATTCAAAGAATTTATTACCGATTTTTTTTTTCAATATATTTTCTAGAAACAAAAGCGTGTTTTTCTACGTTTGTGCTTACAACTTACCTACCAGTTTGTGACCAAACATCCTGTTTTCTATGCGTCGTTAAATCTTCTCAAATATGCGTAAAATAGGTGAAGCAACAAAGCCATATAGTTATATAACTTACTAAAACATAAGCTGCTTCGATGATCTAGTGGCAAGCATGTATGTATTTTTGCACATCTGTAAGTTCTGGGTTCGAATCCGTCGGGCCAAATATACTTTTTGGGCTTTTCCGTTAAGAAATATTCATTTTACATATAAAAATTTATTGCTGTTCGTTAGTTTCGCTAGAACAGAAAAACGGCTGGACCGATTTGAACATTTTTTTTTGTTTTGTTGGGGAACTGTCAGGGGTGGTTTAAGTATAAAAAATAGGGAAAACGCAAAAAAAAAACATCTGGAAAATGTCGAATTGAATTGTCGATGCTCGAAATCAGTAAACAGGAAATTATTCTAGAATATATGTATATAGTCTACGTATCGATGTAGTAACGATCGTTTTAACCCAACTTTCTTATAAAAATTTATGTAGCTGGTTCGTTTCCCGGGTAGGACTTTTGTCTATATATATATATCTGCAAAAAATCGTCAAAGCATTAAAGCATTCAAAACGTGGAGAACAAAAAATGAAAATAAAATAAAACCCCGCAATAAATCGAGCAAATGGTATTTTTTTAAAAGTCAAATATTCGTATAATAAGAAAGAAGTGTTGCTACTTAAGGTAGTGAGTAGTCATGACTTAAAAATATGCCCCTGGAAAAATCGCTTAGATAAAGCTAGTTTATACATTCGCGACCTACATTTTTATCAGTTGAGGAATATTATTATGTATGAGGAAAATTATGGCATAAACAGGAGAACAATAACAGTGCTGTAAACAAAATTTAATAATGGACGATTTGGCAGTTGAAAATATATTTTCTGTTTATTGTTAGACTAGCATTGCCCGCGACTGCGCCCATGTTCAGATGACCAAAAACCAAATTCTTAGGTTTTACATATTTGTATACTCTTTTCAGTTTTTGTATTTTTTCTCAGAAATGAGACATTTTCCTGCGGTAAAAAGTATCCTATATAGACCCGCGTAGCCAGTTATCATCATACCTCATCAAAATCCCTTTAGTGGTTTTTCTGTGTTGCGGTAATAGACAGACAGACAAACAGACGAACAAAAATTCTAAAAACTATAGATTTGGCCTCTGTATCGATAATAATGTTTATTTCAATAAGATTTTCCAAAAAATATTTAATGTTAGTTAGAATTTTATTATATGTATAGATTACTAATAATTGACGACACGTTTGACTCAGATTGTAGTGACCCTTCTTGCTGTGCGAGCGGTCGCGGGTCCGAATCCCGCTGGGATTTTTTAATTGGGATGATTTAATTCATTTGTGTGATGAACAAGAATGTTTGTTCTCCACTCATGGGTGTTTATATTTATAATATGTATGTATTTAAAGTTATATATGTGTAGTGTATCAACTATCTGGTATCCATAACACAAGCCTCATAGCTGAGTGTTAATGTCCCAATATATATGTTTATTTAATTGTACAAAAATGAAACCTGACAGACATCGACTCCCTGACCATTTCCCAAATTACTTGGGATCGGCGCAGTAAGTCCTCTTCCACTCTCCCCTATTACACGTATTTTATTAACTCCTTTCCCTTGTATAATTATATATTTTTAATTTACCATTATATTTTAAAAATATACGTTTTCTATAATAATATGGTAAAATACAGAAAAAGAAAAATAACTTAGGAAATTAATATACCTACGTATGTATTGTCAACATGCAGTTGTAATTTATTAATTTTTCTTAAAAACTTTTTAAACAAATTGAAAACCTGTTAAAATACCATACATCCCATTAAACTACTAAATAATAATTTTAATAACAATACCTGTTATGGTGGTATGTGTGTCGATTAAAGGTTAAAGCGGAGTCTTGACAATGGCCAGCAGGTGTTTTTATTTGCGACGTTGATCGGATGTAAGTATGACGTATTGCGCACCTTTAGGCTTTGGTTGACTAAGAATAACAGATTTTTAATTATCACATAGAAATGGTATTAATCTATTCTCCATTTACTAAAATCCTTACTAATGTTAGCATAATATTAAGTTTGGCTGCAAATAAACATTATTTTTCAAAAAATATCTGCATTAAATTATTAAATCAATAAATTATATATGTTTTTTTTTAACGTTGGGAAATGCATTTATGCACGAGTTGTGGGACTCACCGGCAAAGCCAGTACTACCCACTAAAACCCAACAAAACCTTCCCCCGTCTTAATGGGGCGTCGCAGGATCGCTTACGCATTCAACTACGACGCCCCGACGGCAGGTCTGCCGAAGCAGACCACAACAACCACGGGATTGCTCCACAGTCCACTCTGCTATCAGAGAAGTACCAGGAGCAACCCGCATGGTACACTGCCCTCCGAAGAGGGCCACCTCCCACCGCCCACCGAAGTGGGCCACCTCCCTGTACATTTCTTGGCTTCGCGCCCGGTTGGGTTGCCGGGCTTTACTGAGCCCCCCCACCACGACAAGGTGAACGCACGTTGGGGGGGCATGTTTTATTCGGACTAACTACTGTTACAAAATATAATGACATATATTTGAATACCTGTACTTATAACACTTGAGCCACCTCTATTTGCTTGTTAGTATAGTTTGTGCACATTTCTTCTATTTATTAGTCTTCCAGTCGATATTCGGTGACTGACGCATTGTTAGGTTTAGGTCAGTTGGGCGGCTTTATTTGGTGAAGGTTTGGCTTAGAATGCGTGCATTTTTATCGACTTCAAAAAAAGATGTTGTTTGATTTCGCTGTAAATATAATATCATAATAATAATTCAGCCCTTTTAGATGACCCATTGCAGGACAAGGACACAAGACATAGTAGTCCACCACGCTGGCTGTTTTACTGGACTATATTCGTCTTTAAAAAGCTATAATAGCTAAGTTTAAATGTGAACGTAAGTTTCAAATAAAGCGTGGTTATTTAAGAATATACAAGCAGGCTAAACTCAGGTATAAACTGTTACCGTTGGAAAATGCATTTACGTATAGCACTAGCATACATACAAGTGGTTATAGAGGCTCATCGGTTAGACAAGCCAGTACTACCCACTAAAACTAAACGGAACCTAACCCGTTTAAACGGGGTGCCGCAGGATCTCTTATGCACACAAGCACGACGCCCCAACAGCAGGCCTGCCGAAGCAAAGCATAAAAATCAAGGGATTGTTCCCACGGTCCACTCTGCTATCAGAGTAGTAACAGGAGCAACCCGAATGGTATACCGCCCACGGAAGTGGGTCACTTCACAGTGTGTCTTTTATCTTCTACCCCGGCTGGATTGCCAGACGCTAATGAACCCCCCCCAACCCCCTTCACGACAAGTTAGATTAAGCAATAATATATAATACAATCTAAGTTAGATTATCCCATAATATTATTTCTCACAAAAACTTACGATTACTACTTACTTTTACTCGTACGTAACTTAAGCTTCCTCCTTTCATCACTTCCTTAATAAGAAAATTGAGCTTTCGTGTCGATTCTCGCTGCCTACAACTTTATTATGTAGGCGCTAATTTGTAAAATGTCGTTGCTTTAAATGAAGGAAGTAACATTTTGTTAATGAAGTTTTTATAGTGTAAATATTTACAAGTGTTTTGTGCGGTTTTGAGATTTCTGTTTTCTGTATTAATTTTATAATTAATTTATAATATTAGTATAGCCTAGTGTTTCCCGCGACGCTTCTCACGAAGCTGTACCGAAATAAATATGTTGGGACATTACCATTTAGTTCCATGGTAAGATACAAGGACTGTGCTATGGATACCAGATATGTACACTACACATATATGAGTTTAAAAATATACTTATTCTATATAAATATTCATGACTGGAGTACACACATTCGTGCTCATCACTCAAACGAGCGCCCTCCAGCGGGGCTCGAATCCGCGACTGCTGGCACAACAAGTAGGTTATTTACAAACTGAGACAAACGTGTCATCAAAGTGTGTCGTTGAAATGTTAGAAAGCAAAGAATTTTTATTTCATAACGCCAGTGTCAGTACCTTGACGTACTTGGGCCTTAACATGATTGGAAGATAATAAGCTGGACTATTCAAACCGTGTAGTTAGGAACCAGGGTATCTAATCTTAAACATAAATATTCATATTTATATCTTACGAAATAACGAATTCTACACAAATTTTCACCCCAATTTATTTTAGGGGATGAATTTTCTTATCCTTCACTAAGTGACTAATAACTTTTCTTGTAGGTATATAAAACTCTGTTGCATGCTTCTAAATCCAGTACAATTATGTTTTTAGAGATGTAAAAAAATATGAAGGCAGTGGTAGCCCAGTGGTAACGCGCTCGCTTGGGAAACCGAATGAAGTGAGTTCAAATCCCGGGTCTCGCACCTCTGATATTTTCATGTGCGAATCATTTCCAACATGATTACCACTTGTCTTAACGGTGAAGGAAAACATCGTGAGGAAACCTGCATGTCTGAGAGAATCTAGCAAGTTTTCAAAAGACATGTGAAGTCCGCCAACCCGCACTTGGCCAGCGTGGTGGACTATGGCCTGATTCCCCTCGTACTGAAGGGAGGCCCGTGCCCAGCAGTGGGACGTTAAAAAGGGCTGAATACAATAAAATATGATTTATTCTATGATAGAATTTTGAAGTGAAACTTCATTGCGCGCATGACAGTAAAACTTCAAGGTCGCGTCACAAAAAACCGTCATGGTTGCCACACCGCTTGCATTAAGTTGCCATAGTAACCGTTGTAATTGTCTGAAAAATGTATATATGATATTCTTTCCGTCGCTATATTCAAAGACTAGCGACTCTCCCTCGCTTCGCTTGGGTTCATCCCTAGCTTGCTTCCCAATACAAACTTTAATCCCCATTTTCACTGCCGTAAGGGATGATTTTCGGGATAAAAAGTATCCTATGTCCTTCCCAGGGTCTCAAACTATCTTTCATCTAAATCGGTTCAGTAGACCCAGAGATTTCCCCCTACAACGTCACAAACTCACAATTCACAAACTTTACAATATAGATTACAGAATAGATTTTATAATATTAGTATAAAATATGCAAAATATTTACTAATAAATATCTACTAATAAACTAGCGGTTCACCCTCGCTTCACTTGGGTTCGTCCCTTACAATTAGATATAGTATATGCGATAGATGTAAGAATCTAGCTAGATAGAAAGAGATAAAATATTATTCTTTCCTTTTTGTCTGAGTGTAATATTAAAAGTTTTTATTAATTAAATAATATTACAGATGAAGTATAAATAACCAATGAAGTTGCACTTCTTACACATGTCCATATAAATTTGATTTTTTTAAAGGAAACGAACGAAAAACAAGCTAATATTATTATACGACTGTAATTCTATTGTTAAAACTAACTCGCTTTTTTTCTGTCGCGAGTATTAAAAAACAACTCTACAGAATTATACATCGTCCCACATAAGACTCTATTTTCTTCATAAAACCAATTGCAAACAATATTGTGTGCTAGAGTTAATCAATTCTGACACTGACGGAGAACAATGGATAACTGTCATCTGAGATCTAGGCTGTGATTCTGTTCCTGCTATGTACTAGTGATGTTGGAATATTTTGTCTGAAGTAGAATGAGGAGTGTTCGTAATTATAAATAAAACTATCTTTTCGGATTATTTCGCGGATTTATTTTGATTTTTCGAATGCTTTACAGCAATCATGGTCACGGGAGAGACTGAGGTGTTAGATGTCTCGAAGGTATAGTTGTTGCAGACAACCTACCCACAAATGACAAAATGAAAAATTGTACCAAGTACCTTACAATATTTTATAACTTTAAACATTTTTATAATTTTAATTTATTTTATGAATTATAAATTAAACTTTTTAAATTACACATAGTACAATTATGTGACTTAAATAATTAATATTATATTTAATATTTTTTCTTTATGGTTATAAATATATCAGTCTCTTCCGTGACCATGATTGCTGTAAAGCATTCGAAACGTCGGGAACAAAAAATCAAAATAATCCGCGAAATAATCCGAAAAGATAGTTTTATTTATAATGATAAATATTCGCGTAAATCTAAGAAAGTATTATCGAGTATTCGTAATATTATAAGGTTTAATATGAGGAATGCCGATTATCCTTCGCTTGGCCTTCATTAGCTATCCCGTGGAAACCCTTTTTTCCCCGGAAAAGAATTTTCCGTAAGTTATTTTTCAGGATTTAAATCAGTTCAGCTGTTAGTTGAACAGATGGATTTTTTAAATTATTTTACATATGTATGCAAATATGTAAACCGAGTCATAAATTTTATTTATCATTGACTTGTAAATTAAGTTAAAACTACAAATATTTTGTCATTAAGGATGTAAAGGTCTATTTAGTTAATAATGAAATGTAGAGACCAGGCTATCTTAAACGTGCTTTAAAACAGATTATATAGTAATAAATAATAATTAATCGATAAGGCTGTAGTAGCCCAGTGGTAACAGGCTCGCTTGGAAAACCGAGTGAACCGAGTTCAAATCCAGGTCACACTTATGATATTTTCATGTGCGACTCATTTCTAACATGATTGCCACTTGCCTTAAGGTGAAGGAAAACATCGTGAGGAAACCTGCATGTCTGAGAGAACCAAGCAAGTTTTAGAAAGATATGTGAAGTCCGCCAACCCGCACTTGGCCAGCGTGGTGGACTATCGCCTGATCCCCCTCCTAATGAAGAGAGGTCCGTGCCCTGCAGTGGGATTTAAAAAAAAAGGGCTAAATACATATTTACAATTTAAATGTAAACGACTCAAAAGTGCTTGTAAAAGTCTATTTGAATAGAGTACAATATGCTTGACATTTCGGGATAAATGAGGGAGGTGGTTTTGTATTTCTCCGGCCGACAAACTATTTCTTTATAAAGAATTCGCATGCGAAAACCAACAGACATACAGTAATACCCCGGACTTACGCGATAGCTGTGTAAGTCGAATTCGTGTAAGTTGGGGTTCAACTTTACATATAAATACATATAAAGTATGTTTAATCGGGACCAGAGCCTGAAGAAAATAATAATTTAGAATTGTTTCTTCTTTCGTTCTTTAATAAAATGTTTAATAATAAAAGAATTTATATTTTTAAGAATAAATCAACGTAAAACGAAGTTAGTTTGATTTTGAAGGCTTCATATATTCTAACAATGTCGCCTGACGAGTTAAGTTTTGACGTCCGTTGACGTCCGATCCGTTTTGATGCTAGATTCCGGTAGGTCAAATTTATTAGCCAATTCACAAATTCTTATTTTTTTGTACTTTTGGATGACATAATTAGACGTTATTAATAAAACGCACTGCAGTGTGTACGTAAAACAATTCCACGCAGAACACGTTCGAATCTGTCGTAAACGGAACACTAACAGGGCAGAGTGGGAGAGCTGATGCGTGCGGCCGTCAAAAAGAAAAACCGCGTAACTCCGAATTCGCGTAAAACGGGGTAGCGTAAGTCGGGGTATTACTGTACTTTCTCATTTAAAATATTAGTGAATATAGATTATTATATCTTTTATTGCATTTATAAAGAAATATAGAAATTATAACTTACTTTGTAAAAGTCGGGTTTATTCAAAATCACATCTCAATCAGTCTATTTCTAGAGCGATCAAAACGCAATATTCTATAGGGAGGGTCTCAATCACTATGTAGTTCACGCAGAGCTGTGTCAATACTCTGGAGATATTACTCAAACAGATTTAAATATTCACACGAATCTGCTACTCTATCGCAATGGAATAATGCTTAAAATCGCATGCACAATTGTTTTGGGAATGCAATATTTATAAATAACTAAAATGGACCTTAAGTTCTTATAATAAAGTTTAAAATTGATTTTATATTCAAAATATATGTTACAAAATAGGACCCATCGGATACAAAGCAAAACGTGATACGTATAAACATGATGTATGTAACAATAGTGTAAAGACGTATTATGTGGTGACAGGTCAATTGTAAATATGTCTTAAATTGTAATACTATTGAAGTGTACTTGTTGTAGGCTAAATTTAGCACGACTGTAATATATTTTAATAGTAAATAGTCATTTATCTGTCTATACATATAATAAAATTCTAACTCAGTCGAATCTGTACATTGAATATTTTTTGGAAAATCTTATTGACAGACAAAAATTCTAAAAATAATAGATTCGGCCTCTATATCGATAATAATGTCTATTTCAATAAGATTTTCCAAAAAATATTTAATGTACAGATTCGGATTAGTTACAATTTTATTATCTTCTTCTTCTTCGAAGTCGTTACACTCTTGACAGATTGGACGTGGTCGTCACTTGAGCGCTGTGGCACGCTTGACTATTCGTCGCCACTCCTCTCTAGCAGCCGCTTTCTTCGTGCATTCATGTAAGGGAACATTCATCGATACATATTATATCGATCAATCATTCACGAATTTTATTATATGTATAGATTATAAATACAACATACATTTTTTCTGTATGTTAGCGATATTTTCACCAATTGCAAGCTGATTTCCATATTTATTTGCATAAAAATTTTCAACTTTAAGGCTACAAGAATGGAATGGTTTTGGATGTTGATGTCTCATTTTAGTTTGTAATTACTATTACGATACACTAGTAATAAATACATACATAAAATAATATGTACCTATGTATATATGTATGAATGAATGAATGAATGTATGTATGTATGTATATAATATGTACGTACGTATGGTGGTAACTTATTTTAACTGTTTTGCACATAACTTTTATTTAAAACTCTAATAAAATGACCGCGTTGAGATTCAAAAGGGAACTATAATATTTTAATAGACATGGTACAGACAATGTAGCAAAGACATGACCACAGATCATATAATACTACACTACACAGATAATTTAGCAGACAATTTACAAAATATGACAGCAGAAGTCACTGCTTTGTATATAAAAAGACTATTTTAGATACATTTCAACAAAAACTTATGTTATTTAATACTTAAGACTTCGATTTCACGAATATTTAACAAAAAAATTATTTTAATATTTGGTTCCCGACGTCAAATCAAAATAAACTCGCGAGAAAATTTTTATATAAAAGCTTATGTTTTTATTAAAATTGTATTTTATGTACATTTACGACAATTTTTGCGGTCCACCTAGATATGTTACAATTTTTTTATTAAACGAAATGATCCATCCAAGATAAAGATATTTTGACAACATTGTTAAAATAAGTAGATACACAATCAGCGACAAAAAATGCCCTCGACGAATGAGCGCTCATTTGAATACTTGACCGCATTTTTAATTTAAATTTTATTTGTGAAAACAACTTTAACTATTGTATTTAACGTTCAATTTACATTGTTGTATATTTATTTCAACTAGAATACTTACCTAAACACAACTGGTGACATTTTTATGAGAACTTTTGCATGGGATTGTGTATCTAGTAATTTTTTGATGGATGTTAGACAAAGAGAAATTATAGTAGCTATCTTCTTTGCCTCTAAAATTGTTTCGTCACTCATCCTACGATAACAAATAACCTACATTTACGATCTAAATTCAATAGTTGCGATACGAGATAGTGATAATCTGATAGGCCAAATTGTGGCGAATTATGTGTTCAAAGGTCATTATAATATTTATGTTACTAGCAAATTAGAATGCCTAAATTATATTTTTAGTCGCATTTCTTTCTTCAGTTCTTGGCTGACTGAGGCTTTATCATTTCTAGAGTCATGATGTTTAGTAATGAATGGTATTTAATTCTATTTGAATTATTTCATTCGAATTTTTCACTTTATACTATTTGACGACACGTTTGGCTCAGTTTGTAGTGACCGTTGTAGCTGTGCCAGCGGTCGCGGGTTTGAGTCCCGCTTAGGGCATTCATTTGTGTGATGAACACGAATGTTTATACTCCAGTCATAGGTGTTTATATTCATAATATTTATGTATTTTAAGTTATATATGTGTAATGTATCAACTATCTGGTATCCATAACACAGGCCTCGTAGCTTACCATGGAACTAGATGGTGCTGTGTGTTAATGTTCTAACATATTTCAATTCATTTTTATTCTATTATCTTAAAAAAGCTCCATCGTTCTCAATGATGCGGAATTATTAACTCTATTTCATTATAAACTGCCAAATAAATAATATCACGGAAACTTTAAACAAAAAAGCTACTTTATAATCACTACAAAAACTTTTATTAGGAGACCGACTCTTTACAAAATAAAGACCAACATTTAGGCTATCCCGGTTTTTCAAGTGATTCCCGTGGGATATAAGCTGTTGTAAAAGATTAAATATCTTTCTTAGATTTACGCAAATATTTGATATTTTAAATAAAACTATCTTTTATAATTTCTCCTACGCCCTAAGCGATAAGGCCGCCTGCTGTGCATCATCTATTGTTTATATCTTCTTTTTGTATATTTATTTGTGGTGTACAATAAAGCATCTATCTATCTATCTATCTATCTATCTATCTATCTATCTATCTATCTATCTATCTATCTATCTATCTATCTATCTATCTATCTATTTATCTATCTATCTATCTATCTATCTATCTATCTATCTTTTCGGATTTTTTCGCGGATTTATTAGAATTTTTGGTTCCCGACGTTTCACGTCGTCGTGACGTTTAAATAATATTTCATATTCAATTATAAAAAGTAATTAAAATTATAAAAATGTTTTAAGTTAAAAAATATTGTAAGGTAATTGGTACAATTTTCATTTTGTTATTTGTGGGTAGGCTGTCTGTAGCAACTATACCTTGGAGACATCTAATACCTCGGTCTCTCCCGTGACCATGATTGCTGTAAAGCACTCAAAACGTCGGGAACCAAAAATCCGAATAAATCCGCGAAAAAATCCGAAAAGATAGTTTTATTTAAAACGATTAAATATCAACAAAACGATGTTATTAGTAATATTATGAAACAAATTACGATACGTTATACATAAACCGTTCATTGTACTTTTATGTAATTTTATGCACACGCCACAACCTACAATTCTATATTCGTATGCAAAACAATTTAAGTCATGATATATGCGCGTGAGTGCTAATAATTAAGCGATTACAGTAAATAAGTGATCGTCAATTAGCTGAAGTTGATTTTGCTAGAACAAAGCCAACTAAACATATTGACACCACTCATTTGACTATGTTACTATATTATATACTAGCATTGCCCGCGGCTCCGGCCGCGTTCAGATGACCAAAAACTAAATTCTTAGGTTCTACATATTAGCTTACTCTTACATTGCAGTTTTCATATTTTTTTCTCAGAAATGAGATATTTTTTCGCGGTAAAAAGTATCCTATATGTTGATCCGGATAACCAGCTATCATCATACCAAATTTCATCAAAATCCCTCCAGTGGTTTTTCCGTGATGCGGTAACAGACAGACAGACAGACAGACAAAAATTTTAAAAACTATGTTTCGGACTCTGTATCGATAATAATGTCTATTTCAATTAGATTTTCCAAAATATATTTAATGTACAGATTCGACTTAGTTACAGTTTTATTATATGTATAGATATGTATTAATAATAAAAACTAACTCTCTCATGCGGTTGCACTCGCGTAACATAACAAAACGTAATGAATTACGCTATTATAATTAAGGCGAAAGTTTGTATGTCTGTATGTTTCTTACTCCTTCATATAGAAATTGTTGGTAGTAAAATTTGCTGCCTATGTATATATTATTTAATAAATAAAAAAGAAACCCAGAGACGCACTCGGATGAAATGAGGATAATTCACTAGTTATCACTATTATAAACTGGGGGTAACTGGTTTAATCACAGAGACTTTCATCATGTATGTATATTGTATAAAGATGTAGTTTTGTCTGTTTATGTAATTGTTATATTTAAAAGCAAATTATAATATAATTTTAACTTTCGTTCGACAAACAAAATATTTTAAACGTTCAGGACTCTGTTTTTAAGTGAAATTGTTTTAATAGCTGTATGCCAGCAAGGCATTTTTCATAAGAGAAAATTAAAAATTTAATTTTCTCTAAAGATATATTTTATAGTAAGGCGATAAAATTTTAAATAAACTAGTAAAATAGGTCATTCGTTCTTTACATGTCCAGTAATACATATTTATAGACTAGTATCGTGGGTTCGATTCTCACATGGTCCCTATTTCTTCATTAACATTACAGAAATAATTAGTGCCTAAATTAAGTCAATATATTGGTTAATAAATAGTATTTGAACAAAAGAGCTGTTTTTTTATAATACAATAACAAAAGTTTTATTTCATTATAATTTGTCATTATTTTTATCTATTCATCCAGTAAAGATTTTTAGAAATAATTATGGGGTTTTTATTCTTTGTCTATTGGGATTTGAACCCGCATCACTCGGATTCCCAAACGAGCGCGTTACCACTGGGCTACCCTTGCCTTACTACATATAATATTATATTTTAAAAAAGATCTATTTTAAATATATACTAAAACATAAATACAGTTATAGAATTTAGACGTTATAAAATATGATTTTTATCGCATGTGTAAATAGCAGGTATTAGTTTTTATAGGTTATTCATTAACCGTGATAATAGTTGGAACGAAACAAGATGCGGCACTCGGCTTTGCTTGTTTGCTAAGCACATAGATAAAAAATATATTTACAACAATAAAATATTCGACTCCACAAAAAAAACTTAAAAGATGGCCATAAGTTGGTAAAGGAACATAGTACGCAGTCAGTAATTATTTACATACAGATTTTTAGTTTTGTCCAGTTAGACATATTCGAAGTTTTATTTAGCTATTTCTCATCCAAAATTATTTTTAAACTTATAAGTCGCCGCTTAAAAACCTTTATTTTGATACCATGAAGATTTTTTTAAAGACCGATTTGGCACCTGCAATGGCCATTTTGATTTATTAACTACTAGCGACTACTAATTCCCCATACAAACTTTCATCCCCATTTTCACTCCTTTAGGGGAAGATTTCCGAGATAAAAAGTATCCTATCTCCTTTCCAGGGTTTCAAACTATCTTCTTACCAAATTTAATTCAAAATCGGTTCAGTAGATCTAAAGATTACCCCCTACAACATCACAAACTCACAAACTTTACCTCTTTATAATATTATAATAAGTAAGACAAGTGGTAATCATATTAGAAATGATTCGCACATGAAAATATCAGAGGTGCGAGACCCGGGATTTGAACCCGCTTCACTCGGTTTCCCAAACGAGCGCGCTACCACTGGGCTACACTGCCTTCGGTACATTTGTAATAGAAAAAAATAACTTTTATGTTATTAACGCAAAATATTCAATAGAATTATTAAAGAAACTAGCGAGTCACCCTCGCTCCGCTCGGATTCGTCCTTAATTACGTTTTAACGTAGATTTGTCAGAGATGAGGTATTTTCCCGTAGTAAAAGTATATGTTAACCCGGATAATCACGTAATCATACCAAATTTCATCAAAATCTGTTCAGTGCTTTTCTCGTGATGCATTCTCAGACAGACAGACAGACAGACCAAAATTCTAAAAACTATAAATTCGGCGTCTTTATCAATAATAATGACTATTCTTATAGATTCGACTCAGCATTTTATTATATATGTATAGATAATAATAATATTTAACTTTTAAGTTATCGAAGAAAAACTTTAATAGAATTATTAAATTGAATTATTTTTCCTTATGGCAGCTGTCCATTTTTATTAGCCGTTTTAGATAAAAAAACTTTTGGTAAAACATTAAATTAACTAAACCACTTCTATCTTTAGCTAAAATAAATCTAATACGGAACCTCCAGTTACTAAAGAACCCCAATAATTAATACAACAATCAAAATTCATTAGCGAGTGTAAATCAATCGCAGACTACTTTTCTTTACAACGTAACAATTACAATTAACAGATAAAAGCATTTTTGCTCTCGTTAGTTGAATCAAACTTGCTTGTGTTAAATCGATAGCTGTGATTGCGCGAGCGCAGTATAGTATAATTATTAGTAGTACAATTTACTTAAATATGCACTTGTATTATGTCTACACTTTATATAAGTACGTATTTTAAATATGTTCAAGAAGCATCAACGTTTTCATATTTTTTTTTACAGGATAATGTTAAAAATTATTTTAGTTGCTTTATGAAGATTTTTATGGTTTTTAGTTTTTACTAACATAACGAGCAGGTTTTTTTTTACTAAAACCTTTTTTGTTTACAGGTCATCACTGTCAGTGGATTACGAGTTGGATCATTAAAATTAAAGTCGGGTTCGACTGACCGGTTGCGCCCGCGCACTCAACGCCTCACCGCCATACCTTCTCCGCGAGTCGCGCGAAGTGCACGCGTCGTCCCTTTATAAATATTATTTTATAATTCACTTGCAATACTTTCAAAATCGAGTGCTTATAAAATTCCAATTTATACGGTTTTCTGTGAACGTTTTGTGAATAAACCGATAAGTGTTAAGTAAGTGCATTCCTAACCGGTGTCGTTGTTAATGTTATACTACTGTGTGTGTTGGCTAACTGGTTTATAGCTCTGCAACGTGAACTAGATAAATAAACAGAAATTAATGTAGAGATATGGCAGCTATTTAAATACATAATGTAAAATTTCGAATAAAAGCTAATTTTTCGTAATAAAAATGGCTCGAGGTACGCTAAGTGAAAACGAGCGCCATTGCTTAGATGCAGGCGCAAAAAGCCAGCCAGAGCGGTTGCAAGACGCGGAAAAAACATTTAGCGATTGCAAATCTAATGGACTGAGAGTTCGCTTCCTCGATGAAGAAGGGAAGACTGAACGGACGGTCAGCACTGACGCGGTCGACTGCACCGTGTCACGAGTCAAGAAAATCCATATTCTAAAAAACAGGAGCTCAAGTGAAACTAGCATTCTCCTTAGGAATCCATCGCTTATCCAACGACGCTTGACTTCTGAACGTCGGTATAGTGACGGACAAACTGACACCCTCAACAATAATTCTCTTAGTGAAAATCTGAATGGGAAATCGCATACCGAAAACGCGAAGACTGGAGACCAAGCCAAAGAAAGTCAAAGCTTTAAGAAGAACTGCAACGTATATAGCGTGAATCAGGCTAAGACCTTGACTCCTCAACGTAAAAAGCTACCTTTAACAATACCTAGATTGATAGCTCATAGAGAGAATGAAGGAAAGTCCATCCTTCCAGCTGAAGTATGTTTGGCAGATGGAGCATCTGGAAAGGACTTTACGGCTCGTGCGATCGGCAGATTGTCGCGTGGTCTAGGCAGGCTACTGCGACGCACTAACAGCGTACGCATCAGCGAACCAGACCCGGTGTACAAGGTGGCATATCTCGGGAACGTGCTCACTGGATGGGCGAGAGGTGAGTTATCACTGTTTACATTACGATAGCTAAACGTTCAAAATTAACTGTGTATGACCTATGGGGCTATCGGTACGATAGTGTTTATTTCTGTAAAACCCAACTACTTCATCCGTCTGTTTATTCTATAAAGTAACATATACATATATTGACATGATAAATACATGAATATTGCAGTTTTAAGTCATAAATTTTTATCATAAAAATTATCACTTAATTTATTGTTTCTGACTGACTTTGATAAAGCAGAAAAACTAATGGTAATTTATGTTATAGCAATAAATATACAAAGTCATTTGCACATATAAATATAACAAAGTTTTCAATAAGTTGTAAACGTAATGCCTTTGTAGGAGCTCGACACGAGTGACCTACGCGAGGTCCCTGCGCGACACCTGTAATACTTGCTAGCATTTTATATTTGAGCGTTGCAATAAAATCACGTTCTCTACCACAGCATTGATAAGTGTATTCAATTTCTAAAAATAACTATATCTGTATGTTTGTTTACACATAACTCATTTCTTTTCCTTGAAAAAATTCTTGGCTAAAACCAATAATTCTGGTATACAGTCGGTTTTATGATATTAGTTAATCTTGTTTAGTTAGTGATTCAAAGCAAATGGTATCTTTAATTATACTATTTAATTAACAGTGCTGGTAAGGAGATAGCTTGACTAAACATAAAACAGAAATAGGGTAGTAAGGCTTTATGTAAAACTCTAGGTAGAGTTTTATATTGAAACTATATCTTTAATTTAAGGATTTATTAACTATGTTTTTCGTTGAAAATCTCATATTGCTATTTTATAATGCTTGTTCAGAAACAATATACAAATTATGGTCTTACTCGGAAATCGAACTCTAATACACATACCTTGCTAATGCACATTTAATATTATTACATCTACTTTGGCTATAATTTAGAAATTTTGACCAATACCAACTCGTATGAATGACTGATTTTTTGTTTAACGTACATGTTGCGGAGCATAAATATTTTAAAATTAACCTAAGTATTAAAAAAATGTGGTAGGTATACTATATGAGTTATAAAATATTTTTTTCTGTAAGAAGTATTATGTTTATTTATTTATTTATTTTATGTTCATTCATAAATAAAAAATAATAGAATTATCATTACTTAAAAGAATTGAATTTAATATATCTATCACTCTAATAAATACATATTATGTATATGAAGGAAAAAATATATATTAGATCTATAATAATCTATGTATGTATATAAAGTTCAAAGTCCTGGCTGACTGACTGATATACCAAAGCACAGCTTAAACCGCTGATCCTAGAGACATCCACTAAGAAAGGGGTTTTTGGAATTCCACCCCTAAGAGGGTGAAATGGTAGGTTGAATTTCGACTTGAAAATTGGTACGTATACTTTTCAGTTAAACTTATGAGACACGTATATCACAGTTTTTCCAAAATCATCCCCCAATAGAGTCAAATAGAGTTTCGAAAATACTACACGGCATGGTAGACTGACACACGGCATGCAGGGGAGCGGAGGTGTTTCTGTATTAATTATTCATAACATAAAGTCAAATAATTTGCTACTAATACATTACTAATTTTATTCATTTGTGTATCTTTTTCTCAAATACTTAACACAGTAAAATCTCTAGCACTGGGCGAATAGTTGTTTTAATAATGATGTTTTAACTTAAAAAGCTATCTTAAACATCGCTTTAAAAGAAACTTTTCATCAGGGGTGGCTTTTTTTAAATATAACACATCCTTGAGGTACCTACATACGTTTATTAAAATTATGAAAATTGGTTAACAATTGGCCTAAATACAGCGTTACATGTACACAAACAAACATACATCTAATATAAGTAGTCCTCATTATTTGAAATTGGTAAATGTATTCAAATCGAAGTTGTAAGAAAGCTGTAAATTTTGTGAAACCTTCACGAGTAGAGGGTTTAAGTAGAGGCCGCGATGCGTAAGTAGTTCAAGGTGTTGTGCGAGTTGAGTTTTGGATGTTAATGAATTGTTTTTTAATATCGAACCAATTTGTTAATAAAAAGAAATATTTTGTTTGTCTGTATATCCGTCTTTTACGCAGCTACAGAGCAAAATGACCAATGTGATAAACAAACACACTATAACTAAATTACACCATAGTTAGTACTACACTGATTTTTCAGACATATTTTTTTTAATTATTAAATGAAATTCTTATATTTTTTGCATCATAAATAATTTAATAGATGTTTATTATTAAGGAAAACCTAGCATCTACTCATATTAATTACCTAGTAACAAATGAAAATTTTGGGTTTATTCATAGTTTAATGTTTTACGCCAATTTACAATATTAAATTATTTTAAACTAGCTTCTCACTCTCGCTTCACTCGGGTTCACTTTTAGAAAAACAAATAATAAAGCTATCCTTCGGGAATCGTCCATTTTTCCGGGATAAAAGATTACGTGTTATTCTGATATATGAGCTATATTATTGTAAAGTTTCATAAAAATCCATTTAGCAGTTTTTGCGTGAAAGAGTAGCAAACATCCATACATCTATACATCCATACATCCATACATCCTCATAAACTTTCGCATTTGTAATATTAACTAGCATTGCCCGCGGCTTCACCCGCGTTCAGATAACCAAAAAACAAATTCTTAGGTTTTACATATTAGTATACTCTTACATTGCAGTTTTTGTATTTTTTCTCAGAAATGAGATATTTACAAGGTATCCTATATGTTGACCCGGATAACCAACTATCATCACACCACATTTCATCAAAATCCCTTTTTACGTGATGCAGTAACAGACAGACAGACAAAAATTCTAAAAAACTATAGATTCGGCCTCTGTATCGATAATAATGTCTATTTCAATAAGATTTTCCAAAAAATATCGAATGTACAGATTCGGTTTAGTTACAATTTTATTATATGTATAGATAATATTAGTAGGATTACGAGTAGTATGATGTAGCCTTAATTACTCTCTGTGAGAATTGAATCATATATTAACATGGTTCTGAGTGAAATGACAACATTCCACCGACTTTCATCGCATCCGTCACGCTATTATCATTAGCTTAATCGAATTCTAGAAATTTTATGTCAACAGTTTTTTATGTATAATTAGTCAGAAGAAATTAAATTAATTTATTGTTAAAAAGTTTATATAGAGTATATAAATATTTAATTCGACATGCCATTGTATGAAAGTTTATTTATTGATGTTTATTTTCTCTTTATACTATAACTAGAGACACAACCTCGATTCGCTCGGGTTTGTAACTAGGTATGTTTTAACGATTAGTATGGAATAGATGGACTAATATATATATATATATATATATATATATATATATATATATATATATATATATATATATATATATATATACATCCAGACATCCAGACATCCAGAGCTTCAACTATCTCAACACAAAAAATCACGCCAATTCATCATTTTGTTTCGGTGTGAGAGAAGCACAAACAAACAACGAAACAAACAAACACTCTTTCATTTCGATTTTGATAACGTTTGCCTGAAGTAGTATATTATAGTCGTTTTGCTTCTAAAGGTCATAGCGTATGTTAGATAGCCTTCCTCAATAAATAGTTCGAGAGATTAGCGCGTTCAAACGAACTATAAAATAGACAATCTCTTTGAAATTCATAATAATAACATAGAAAAAATATTAATTATTATCAGTATAATAATTTCAGAATGATAAAGCGAAACACTAAATAGCCACCTATCTAGTTAGTGCTACTTCCGAAGTAACATCCAAATAATAACGATCATTTCGCTCCGTTTTGAGAACCCGCTACCTCTGACATTGTAGTCAATGCCATTGTTTTATCATAATTTGCAATTATTTAGACTATACGGTAGTTCTCACGTAACGTTTACAATTTACAAGATAACACATAGCCTACATAGTTAAAAATATGAAATATTTACCCAGATTTATCTTTTGATATGAGTGTTTCATCTCTATTCTTAGATTTTATCTTATGCAGCTTCTAAAAATACGATAGGGCTTTTGTATATACGTATATATATATATATATATATATATATATAGACGTAGATGTCTGTTTGTTGAATTATCAGGGAAGCGGGATGCGTCCCTAGATTGTGCGTCGGCCACGGCGGCCAGTCTTACTGAGACTAGTTAACTGCGCAGGAGATATTATAGAGCAGCGCGTGTACGTGAAGACACAGGTGTACTCTAACTTCCCAAATCCGAGCTATTACTGGGACTATTAATAGAAAGACTCAATAACTAAGATTTTCATGACCCGGGACTCGAATCCAGGACCTCCGGACGTGCCATACATACTAGCGACTACACCACCGAAGCAGTTAATTAACAGGACTGACCTATGTCTTACTCCAGGCCGTAGTGTATTTCCCACCTCGGTGTACCGTAGGCGCAACCCCATGGTTGTTATGGTCTGCTTCGGCAAACCTGCCATCGGGGTGTTGTAGTTGGGTACGTAAGAAATCCTGCGAACCCCATGAAGACGGGGAAGGTTTTGTTGGGTTTTAGTTGGTAGTAATGGCGATGCCAGTGAGTCCCACATAACCGACATGCATTGCAGGTGATATGCGTAAATGCATTTCCCAATGTTAAAAAAAAGTCATACTGTATCTGTGTACTAAAGTTCATCCAAAACACAAAAACACATACAAACTTATGCATGATTGATAATAACTGTTCCATACACAGATGCAAACACTTAGATATGGTGTTCTTCTAGCTGATTCCGGCTACGGCGGCCAATCTCATTGAGACTAGCCAACTGCGCAGGAGATATTATAGTGCACAAGTGTACGCGCAGACACAACATGCACTCTCTATTCCTGTCACTCTCATATTCTGGCGGGACGACTACTCGTTACGACCAGTGAGAGTTAAGGCGCAGGACCGACGGCTTTACGTGCTCTCCGAGGCACGGGGGTGAAACACCACCAACTTCCCAACTCCGGGCTGTTACTGAGACTTACTATACAGAAAGACTCAATAATTAAACTTGGCCCGACCCAGGACTCGAACCCAGGACCTCCGAGTGTGCAGTCGTACATGCTAGCCACTACACCATCGAGGCAGTTAAACTTCACCACCGACTTAGATATAAGCACAGATCATATAATACTTTAATAAGCTACTTTTTGTCCCGATGAAATATAAATTGTAAAAGTATTACTTAGAAGAAGCACACTTCGGTATTAGAGCGAGTACGCTCACTTATAATAAAATATTTAGGTTGAAAAGATATATTAAACGTAATTCTGTCACTGTTATTACATACAATTACTTTCTATTAAATGACCACAAATTACACTACAGTTACGTGAATTTAATTTCCTAGAATATTATTCTAGTGACTCGTATGATGTATATAAATTAATTCACTACTAAACTTAATGACTCTAGGCCACCAGTGTTATAATTTATAATTAGTTTTATATCGCACACGGCTTTGCTTGCGTTATAAGAATATTACAAATTGGCCTATATGTTAATTTTTAATCATGATACTTGACAAACAAAAACAAAAGATTTTTAACTATCCCACGGGAAAGTATCTTAAATGTTGACCGGGGATATAAGGTACCACCACGCATAATTTAATTTAAATCAGTCGAACAGTTTCGGAGATTAACCCGTACAAACAGACCAACAGACAAACGGACAAACAGACAGAGAAACAAAAAAATTGAAAAAAAAACAGGATTTGTTCTATTTCTGTTATTACATCCCCCTGACTCGGTTTTTAGCTTTTTTTTCTATGTACAGACATTCGAACTCTACAGTTTTATTATATGTAGATAGATAGATTAAGCGATTTTCATTCTTAGTAACACTTCAATACGTAAAGTTTTTACAGCATACTTACAACACTCAGTCGCTACTAACTTAAAATGTACTTTTTTTTTTTAAATCCATCTCATTCTTAAAATCAGTTGTAAGATATAATTCATCTTAATTAACTTACTTACTGTTTAAATTATTTATTTATTCTTACGTACTTATTATTTATCTTAACCTATACAAAAGACGGAAACTTCAATGATAGTAGTAAGCAATTATTTTTTTACATACTCGATATCGACGATGGTATCTAATGATATTGTGGGTTATCCTCAATCGATGGGTCAAGCGATAGTGAAAGCCAAATGGTAAACATCTCGATAAATATTACGTATGTAGTTCAAGAAGATCCGAATAAATTATATTTTAATAGAAAATTGTTATATTTTTAATACTTTGTACCACTCTATTTTTCTGCACGTTTCTAAAAAGCTTTAGTGTCGTAAGTGTATCGTAATGATATGCCAGCCTTTGTTTCAATATTTTTTTTTCTATGTAAGTATGTATGTTTGTTACTCTTATATATTGAACTGCCTGGACAGATTTTGAATGAAATTTAGTACAAAAATAGGCTAAAATCAGAGAGAAGCTATAAGTACATAACTTACCTTCACTGTTTATAACATAAACGTATATCAATGTTGGAACATTAACGCACAGCACCATAGTTATATGGTAAGCTACGAGGCCTGTGTTATAGATACCAGATAGTTGATACATTATACGTATCTAAATTTAAATATAATACCCATGACTGGAGTACAAACAAGCACAAATAATTTCCCTCAGCAGGACTCGAATCCGCGACCGCTGGCACAGGAAGTAGGCTTACTAAAAACTGAGCCAAACGTGTCGTTGTCGTACATTGTTTTTTGTTCCTAAGTTGATTTTAATAAAGTATAAATGGAGTTGTTATGTGAAAGGACGTTAAATACAGTGTTTTTGTTTTTACAAGTACAGCCCATAATTTTCAAATAACTCGAGATATAGTAGTGACTCAGTAACATTTTATATATGAAATATAATATACATATACATATATATATATATATATATATATATATATATATATTATACTTCCATTTTGAACTCTAATATTGTTTGAAATAGGTACATCTAGTAACGAAGAGCATCGACTATAAAGTTAATTGAAATTTAGCCTGTAGTTAGTGTTATCTTTAGTGCAAGCAATCAAATCAAATTGATTTCAGATTCTAACAGAATAAAGTGAATATTTAAAATTAATTAATCTTAAAACACTTGTCTCTATCTGGTATGTTTACACTATTGACTCACCCTCGCTTCACTCGGGTTCGTCTCTATGTATATATATATATATATATATATATATATATATATAGTTATATAATGTATGGATCTCTGCCCGATTTGTTGACATTTATGATGACTGGTCCCTTCCCTTTGGTAGTAGCATGATGATATATAGCCTTCCTCAATAAACGGGTTATCGAATGCAAATAGAATTTTAAAAATCGGATCAGTAGTTCCTGAGCTTAGCGGGTTCAAACAAACAAACTCTGCCTTTTTATACGAAGGAAGGTTCGGAAGAGTTTCAATTGATATTGATTCATGTTGGTAGTAGAAAACTATAAACAAAAGTGAAAAACGTGTTTCAGAATATGAATTAGCGAATAAATATGTTGTTGTGTTTTTGCAAATGCCAAAAACTATTTATTATAATTCCACTACATTTGATAGGTATATACAAAGATACTATTTTCCGCTATTATTTAAATATATATATTTAAATAACAATTTATAATGCACAAACTACAAAGGAAATCGAATAAACTATAACCGGTTTCGATTTAATTTTGACATTCAATCAATTTTTAAACGTCGACTTCATCGAGGAAGTAAACCTACTCATATATGCTCATATATTCAACGACACGTTTGGCTGAGATTGTAGTGACACTACTTGCTGTGCAAGCTATCACGGGTTCGAGTCCCGCTCTGGGCATTCATTTGTGTGATGAACACGAATGTTTGTACTCCAGACTCCAGTCATGGGTGTTTATATAAAGTTATATACATGTTTTTAGTGTATCAACTATCTGGTATCATAACACAAGTCTCGTAGCTTACCATGGATCTAGATGGTTCTATGTGTTAATGTTCCAACATATTTATTTATATAATATAATATAATGAAAAAAACTATATAACTATCTCAACTCATATTGTATATTAGACACTTCTTTTTAAGCGTGGTGGGTAAAACCCCTTATTTATCCTAATTTGAGACGATTTCACACGAGATAAGCACTAACAGCGGCATGTCGCATTTTAGCTATGAGTAATTATTTTTATCTCGACATTTGTGTGCAGATATTAAGTTTAATACCGATGATCAAGATCAACATGCGTCACTGCCATAGCTTAGATAACATTGTTTGACCAAAATATTTGTATACTTCACGTGATTAGCCAATCTCAGCGAGTTATTAAGCTATTTGTCAAATATATTTTGGTGATCGTTATCTGTTAATTTAATCACAGCTACAACACAAGCTCTGCTTTTTGGGTCTCTCTCGCACAGTTACTTGATGTAGTAGTTCAAAATGGCTTGAAAAATAATTATTTCAATATACTTTTTTTAAATTTGAGTGTAACCTGTGAGGTACATATTCCTTAAGTAAATGTAAGCGTGTTATTAAATCAATGTTTATATACGCGCAAGAAGTAAAACTTCTGTGGGTTATCGGTACTCTTTATGAAGTTTAATTTATGTTTTAAATAATTGGAATAGGAGAGATTCTAAAAACATAAAATATTTTTTTTTTTATTTAAAAAGAAAAACAATATTTTATTATTCACATAAAAATAAAAATAAATGAAAAAAGTATTTTTTTTATGAATTTATGTTTTGAAATTATTTAATTTATTCTTTGAAATATTCATTTAATAGTTTAAATAATTTTTAATTGACTACGTATTCAATTTCGTAACATCCGTTTCCGTTACATAAATCGTAACATCTTTTCCATCTCATGGCGCACCTAAAGAAGTTTTACTTCAATAAGAATTATGAAAACTGAAAAAGAAATTGCTAAGATATAAGTTTTAAATGGTTTATTTTGAAAATTGCTCAAAATTATGTATATACCTACAGATCGACGACTACTTTAAAATTCTCTCTATCCCTGTATATATATAAGGAAGAGAAGATATTTTGTAAAATATCATTATCTATACAGATAAATAAAATTGAAGCGTCTGTTTGTAATATCAAAATAACAGCGTTTTGCCTAAATAGTAAAAAATACATATGAAATTATATACCGTGCTTATAAGAAAAACACACTTTTTTTAAATTCTTGTCTGTCTGTCTGTCTGTCTGTCTGTCTGTCTGTCTGTCTGTCTGTCTGTCTGTCTGTCTTGTAGACAGACAGACAGACAGACAGACAGACAGACAGACAGACAGACGGACGGACGGACGGACGGACGGACGGACGGACGGACGGACGGACGGACGGACGGACGGACGGACGGACGGACGGACGGACGGACGGACGGACGGACAGACAGACAGACAGACAGACAGACAGGCAAAAATTCTTCTAAAAACTAGAGATTCGGCCTCTGTATCGATAATAATGGCTATTTCAATAAGACTTTCTTAAGATGATTAATAAAACTATATAAATATTATTGTATAGAGTTATCGTGCTAGGATTTTGTACTATTGTAGAAACTAGTAAATATGCTAATCTTTTAAAATGTACAGTCACCTGTGGATTTTGTACCACCTGAGTCCCCCTCGTATGACGGAAGTGCACTTAATGTACATATGTGTAAGAGAGACACTCTCACTCAATCTATCTCACTCAATCTGTTTTAGGGATCCTCCATACTATAGTTCTACATCGTACAGTGATGTGATTTAAATTTTCATATGTTAAACATACCTATATTGTATTTAGTAGATACATATGTGTGTATGTATATACCCATGTAGCTATAAATGATAAATAAGTTCTATAACATATAAACAATAAGGAAAATGTGACCAATATAATAATTAAATAGTTTAAATACCCGATTCGCCGACGTTCAGAGTTAGGCTGGGATGAATATTTAATGTTTACGATACAAATTGTCTACTGCTTTAGCATATTTATATGTACTTTTCTTTGTTACGTGCAATTTAAACAACAATATAACGTACACCAAAAGACAGTAATAATAAAAATAAATATAAAAATAGAACCCTAATCGATATTCTAACTCGATCCCGACAAATTTTTTCGTGTAACATTCCAACCGTCATTGTTACGCTCCCACGACCCGCTCTGACGCGTACGCTACTTAAATACAGACCGATTTGCCTATAACTTTTGTGATAGAGCTCATTTTCCTCTGCATCATTACATGTATTTTTTTTAATCTGGTTTCACGGTATTTGACAATATTACTAAAGAACAGTGTTCTTACGTGACTAACGCTTTACCCTGACTCTATTTCAATTGAAGTCCAAGGCATTGAATAGTCATAAAAAATGAATTAAAAATATTTTTTAATTCTTTCTAAATATATTTGTTTTTTTTTTGTATTTTAGTTAAATATTAACAAATACCGTCTATAAATTACATACGCCATATCTAGTAAAAAATTGTTTGTCTAAAATTTATTATAAAATTAACATCTATCTGTTGGTAAATGTTTATTTTACTGACTATTAATGTGATTGCTAAATGAATATCTTATAAAAAAAGCAGCCATGAGGACTGCCGACAGAAGTGAAAACTTAAAACTGTAAACAAACAGTTGTTATTTTTGAATATTCAAATTAATTGTTTGATCTTAAATTAAAATTAGTAAATTAACACTGTTTACATTTATCTGGTTTTTACAACTATCGGCACTCTGAGTGTTAGCATTAACACGTCACGTGACTATATCGATGACGACTTACATAAGCTTAGTCTCCATCTAAACCTGCCTATAGAAGTTCTCACTTCAAAAATCTGAAAAAAGAAGTCCGTTTTGTTTCTACTTGTTAGGCATATTACGTTGAAATATTTTTATTATGTAGAGAGCAGAGAATGATGGCACTGCTATCTCTATCTATAGATCATGCGATTGCGTAGAGTTATATAACTTTCAAAAGGACTATTTACTTAAAAATATTTTCTTGCACATTTTAGGGCTAGTAATTAGTGAAAGTCTGTATGTGTGTTTGTCTGTTACTCCTTTATGCTGAAATGGCTGTACGGATTTTAATGAAACTTTGTATGCATATAGTCGATGACTTGGAATTCCACATAATATATGGTCTAGCCTGGATGCCAAAC